>JAQJZZ010000010.1:4800000-6242644 GCA_030077755.1 Filosporella fistucella | reverse complement strand
CCTTAATAACCTTTATAATAATACTCTTTTTTCCCTTAAGGGGGGTCGACTTGGGTGGCATAATAATATGGTAAGGTAACAAATAGGTAGTAATTTAATTTAAAAGAAATGTAAGGTAGGATGTGGTTAGAGGGTAATTAGCGTATGGTTAGCTAATAAATAGGTGGCAAATAAGTAATGATTAAAGTGTAAATAAGAGGCGATTCGCTCCCTATTTACTAATCCCCTAATCCAACTCTTAATTAGAAGAAGAGTGGACCGAATAAGAAGCGATTCGCTCCCTATTCGCTAGTCCCCAAATCCAACTTCTTATTAGAGAAAGGGTGGAGCGAATAGGAATTAAATAGGGAGGCAACTTATTAAAAAAAAAGTTATATTAAAAGAAAAGAAAATCTAAGAGAATAGGAAAAAGGGGGGGTTTATATAAACTAGCTAGGTCCCTTCCTCTTAGGATATGATTTAATTAATTCACTTTTAAAATTAAATTAAAAGTTTATCTTTAAATATAAATTTTTATAAATAATATATTTTAAATAAGACTTTGGCTTTGATTAATTATTTTATATAAGTAAAAAGAGATAAGCTACCCAAAGTTTATTAAATAATATCCTTTTTACTTATGTTTAGCTTGCCTTTTTTATAGCTTTTAAGTATAAGATTTAAGAAGATAAGCTACTTTGCCTTTAATACTTGATATATACGCGTGCCCGTATTTCCCTATAATTATAATTAAGATTTTATTTATTTAAGAGGGAATAAGTAAGGGTTAAACCTAGGATAGAACTCTATATTAAGTTTAATAATAGATAAATAAGCTGCAATAAGCTAATTTATTTATAATGAGATAATGCTTATCGGCTATCTATTTATAATCTATCCTATATTAGAAAGAACCAGGAAAGTATACGGGCATAATTATAATATCCCCTTATATGCTCCTTTATAATATTTTAATCGCCTCCTCCTTATTACCCATTTTTTCCCGTATCTCGGTCTATTAGCGCTCGAGGGTATCTTAGATATCGATTAAGCTACTCATATATGGGATCCCTATAATTTCCTTAGGGCCTATGAGGTATAGCATAATCGGGCCTTTATAGCCGTTTATAGGTCGCCAGTCCGGCATCCATTCATTGGCCTTAGCCTCTGCTATAAGGTAATAATCTTCGTGTGGTCTATATATATCTAGCATCCTTAAGGCAATCTTTAATAACCATTTAAGGGGAAATGCTTTATCGTTAGGCTAGTAGTTTAAGAATGCTAAACGTAAATAATAGACTATAAAACACTAAATAGTATTCTTATATCCGCGCTAAATAAACTTGGTAATAGTCGGCTACGGGAAGATCCAATAGGTTGCAATAAAATACCGCTTAATCGATTCTTAAAAATCTTTCATTTATTCTTTTCCTAAGTAATACTCGAGTAACTCTTTTACTTTTCGAGCTAAGACCCGGAATGGTGCTAATTCCCATCCTTTCCGCATTAGATTACTTTTGCCCTTTATATTAGGATCTTATAAATAGCTAGCAATAGCTTTTATTATCTTTATCTTCGTCCGTTAAGGCTTAATAATATGGAGTTTCTTAATCAATTCGGGTCTAAAATGGCTAAGAATAAATTGCTAATAGAGGGGGATATTTCTTAAAAGAGCCTTTTCCTCAAATTCTGGCCGGATAAGATCCTTTTAATAACGGAAGACTTCCTTATAATAAGCTATTATTAAAATGTGATAAAGATATCTTAAAATCCACTTAAGACATATATTATCCGATTAATATAACTATAGCCAAGATAATATAGCTTCAAGTCAGGCTAGGTCTTCCTTAGCATCCTTAATAACCTTTTAGTTAGCTTAATATATCTCGCGAAGCATATTATTATTAAAGGCCAGATTTCGAGTAAACTTTAGCAGGAATTAAAACCGATCCTAATCTATTTATAAGGGAAACCATGCATACCCGTAAGCTATTATAATATCGCCTAATCCCATATTAATAACCTGCCCTCCGCTTCTCTATCGCTTAAATTCTATCTTTTAAATCTCGGTGCCTATATTTATTAGTCCGGAGTCAAAGGTAAATGATAAGGCTTAAATAAGCATATTTATTAACTTATAATACTTATAACTAATGCGGCTAGTGATATTTAGGGTGCGAAGCCATTTTAAAAGAGAAATATACTTATTAATATTAAGATAAAGAAAGCATATATAATCGGGTATAACTATCTCTCAAATATGTGCCATATTTATATTTACTCGGTCCCGAATAATATCCTACTCGTTTATTATCTATAAGCGGTCTTTTAATTAATCCATAAATAATAGTAAGATGCGATGCTCTTCGCGGCAGCCAAATAATAGCCCTTTATTATCCGTTATAGCATTATATAAGAATCCTTTATCTTATTAATATCCCTCGAGAATTCCCTTAATTGCCTTTTTGGATATACCTTTCCCAAGCCGGTATAGGAGCTTCCTAATCTCATTATCCTAACCGACTTGGTTTAAAGATTTATAGGAAAAAGGTTTATTTTTGGCTATATTAAAGAATTCCTTAATGGAATTATAGCTTTGCGATAAAACCCAGCTAACTAGCTGCTTCTTGCTTAATCTTAACATTTCTAGGGTCATATTACTTATATTTCATAGCATAGCTATAAGATAAAGTCTGGATTTCACTAATCTTTTCCCTTTAAATAATTCTGCCTAATGTGTAAAACTCTCTTAATAATAGGTATAGAGTAAATAGGTGATTAGCATCGAGTTAGCTTTAAATATCCCTTTATCTACAGGCGTATTAAGTTTATAATTTAAGTAAATAGTCTCTTTATTAAGATTAATCTAGCACTTATCTCGCTATAAGTAGGTGAAGTCTATAGCATTAGAAAGAGAAGTATTAAACGCTTGCTAGGCTTTGGCGATTATTAATATAAAATATTAAATCTTAATATTTTTACTCGAGAAAAAAAGCTAAGCGCTACGGAAAATTTAATTCAGTAAGAGGAGCAATTGCTCCTAGATATCCTATTAAATTATAACGAGCGCTAAAGGGTAAAGAAGATAATATAAGGCAAGTACGCGGTATTTCGATTCCCTTTTATTATTAAATAATAAAGGTTTAGTTCACTAATAAAATAACGCTTACCGGTAAGCATGTCTCTAAGATAAGGGGTAATGCTATTTATTTAAACCCGAATAATAATAAAATAGAGCCGGGATTAGGATCGAGTTAGTCCATAGCTATAATAAACTATAGCTTATATTCTTATCGGTTTTAGGGAAACTGGTTATAAAATTTAATACGTATATGCGCGGGAAAAACTAGAATATATTAATATTATCGTGACTAATCACTCTCCCTTAATAATAGTGCGGAACTTTATATAATAGCACCTTGCAAATCCATTTTATAACTCTTTCGCCCCGAGTTATAGTCCTTAGCACGCTTATAAATAACTTGAGATTTATATAAAGGTTAGCATTAAACTTTGGGTAAAATGTAATAAGGAGTCCTTATTTGGCAAAGGCCGGGCTTTGAGTAAACCCAAGAAAGCTATTAATATTAAAGCGAGCCTCGGTCTAATCTATCTAATATTAGGAGCAGCATAGGCACAAATGAATTAGGGGCTCTAATATATCCAGCTCCTCTTTACTATTACTCCCTATATTACTTAATTCCTAATCGCTCCTTATTAGGACCCTAATTTACGGAGTAATAAAGTGGACTAGGCCTTTAAATGCTATTAACCAGCTTCGCGAAATATTTTCATTATAATCCGAATATATAAGCAGGTTAGCCTTAAATAGCCGTTCGGGCAAATCACATCTTATAATTAATATATTATATTCTTAGAGAATTAAGTATTATTTAAGAATAAGTAATTTAAAGTCAATTTAATGCTTATCCGCGATCTTTTCATGCTTTTCTATAAAGCACCCTTAAAAGCATATTAAGTGATAAGCAAGCTTAAGCGGGATATCTACCTCAATTTCCTCCGCCTCTTTATCTACCTCGATCTCCTCTACCTCACCGTCCCCCTTAACTTCCTCTAGCTTAGGCCTATTATTCTCTTTGCCCCTTAAATCCATCTTAAGTAGCTAGTCTTTAAGGGCTTATTCTTTATCTTTAATAAATCGGGTCTCCTCTTACTCGCTCCCGGGTAATATATAAGCTAATTTATTATTAGAGCTAATGTCCCTAGCGCTTTATTAGTAATTCGGGCCCGGATTGGTATCGGGTAGCGAATAGGCGTATAAATTATTAAAATTCGGTTCGGATTTTATATATAAATGGATAATATCTTTACTCGAGACCAAGTTACTATTTAATAGCCCATATATTTGCTTGGAATAATGAGATAATAGAGGGCTACGTGATTATGAGTTATTACTTAGGAATTGAGGGCTAGAGTAGCTTCTATTTGGCTCATTATTTTCACGGATAAAGGGAGGGGTAAGCAACCTGAGAGGAAAGTATATTTCTTTGGGCTTTAATAATAAAGCTAGATAAGGAATTATAGGAAGGGGAATTAAGGTTTGCTTAAGGTCTATTTAGTAGTTATTAAGACTCGGATTATTATTTACTTATAGCGGCCTAAATAATAACCCTAACCTTAGTGGATTATAGCATCCTATTACTTAAGGGACTCGACTTTATATATTAAGTAAGTTAAATGCCTAAAGATATTAAGGATATAAGGTATCGCAATTCACCTAGTATTAAGTATTAAATACTAAAGATATGGATTTAGCGCCGCTTAAAAGAGCTATAATAAATAAGGAAGATGCTATTATATTTTGGCTTAGTGGCTTAGGGAATATAGTAGGAATAAAGGAGCTTGGTAAAGTAAGCTATTAACCGCGGTTTATGATTTTTTATCGCTATTAATAAATTCGCTTAATAGCTTAACGCTTTCTTTCTCGCGGCGATAGCTTTAGTGGCATATTAACCGCTAATAATACGGTAATAATTTAAGAGGGGCTTAAGGAAGAAATATAGCATAAGTGGTATTTATTTAAGGGAGAAGTAACTAATATTAGGATAAGTAGTGGTCGTGGTAATGAGATTATTTTAAGGTAAATAAGATTAAATATTATATAATATTATATATTATTAAATCGGGTAACGCTTTATGACTAAGCTTAATATAATATTATATAATATTACGTGATAAGCCTAGGTCCTTATTAAAATGAAATTAGAGAAGTTATAATTAAGATAAAGATAAGGAATAAAGGGCATGCGATGCGCGATTAATTCCTAGCCTATTTATATCCGATTAGCACCTGATTTGGCCCTAGATTAATTTATTTCTGCCACGGTCGCCGTTAAGGATCGCAGGGACGAGGCGTGGCCGCCTCGCTTAGCCGGCCGCCGCCCGCAACCTGGACCTTTAAGTGGAATAATAAGGCAAATTAAAGCTTTATAAAACTCAAGAAAGCATTTACGGAGGCCCCAGTCCTAATTACCTATAAACCCTAATCACCGATTAGGGTTAAAATAGACTCTTCCGATTATGCCATTAAAGCAATGCTTAGCTAGCCCAATAAGCAAGGAAGATAGTAATCAATTGCTTATTATTCCCGCAAATTATTAATAGTAAAACTAAACTACGAGATCTATAATAAAGAACTCTTGGCAATTATGGATGCCTATAAGGAATAGAGGATATACTTAAAGGGTGCACCTAACCCGGTTTAAGTATTAATAGACCATAAGAACTTGGTTTATTTTATTATAATAAAGGAATTAAACGAATAATAAGTATAATAGGCAGAAACTCTAGCCATTATCGACTTATATATCTCTTATATAAAAGGAATAAAAAACGCTAGGGCAAACGCCCTTAGCTGGAAACTGGAATACTTTAAAAATAAGACACATATTTCCTATATAATACTCAAATAAAAAGGAGAATCCTTAATATATAACAAAATGGAATTAGCGGTATTCGCCAAGCTAAGCATAAGCCCTTAGGACGAGCGCCTGCGAAATGAATATTAAAGGAATAAGGATAAATGGGATATTACAATTATATAAGGACGATTTACGTTTAAGAATAGGATCTTATTATATAATAATCGAGTATTTATGCCACTAGCACTTAAGAAGGAATTCATCGCTAAATACTATAGCCTATTAGCCCATAAATATTAAGATACCTTTAAAATAATAAAAAAAATATTTATAAATTATTACTTTTTAGGAATAAGGAAAATGGTTAAAGAAATCGTTATTATATATAATACTTACATTTGGAATAAGTCTTTCCAATAAACCCTAAAGGGTATATTAAAATTACCGGAAACGCCTTTATAACCATAAAAGTCTATTGCTTAGGACTTTATAATTAAATTTCCTCCTTTTAAAGAACCAGTCATAAATAAGGTATATAACTCTATCCTTATTATCGTGGATAGGCTTATCAAGTATGCATATATAATACCATACTTAAAAGCGAGTATAGCCGAGGATTTGGCTTATATATTTATAAAAGTCATTATCGCCAATTATAGGACATTAAAAGAAATTATCTCAAATCGAGATAAGCTCTTTATTTTAAAATTTTAGATAATACTTATCGCATTACTTAAGATAAAGCATAAACTATTAACATTATTCTACTTATAAATAAATAATTAAATAAAACGCCTAAACCAGATAATAGAAACATATTTATATTATTATATAAACTATTAATAGAATAACTGGGTAAAGATGCTCCTTATTACGTAATTCGCATATAATAGCGCGAGCACGGAAATGACTTAGGTCTCACTATTTTACGCCAATTATAGCTATAACCCAATAGCTTATAAAACACCTAAGCTAACTTCGGTTATAATTAAAGAGGCTATTATGCAAGTATACCAATTAAAATCGCTATATCAGGAATTCATAAAAGATATATAATTCTTTATAAAGAGATTAGCGTCTTATTATAATAAAGGGCGTAATATGAAACCTATGCTTAAAGAAGGGGACAAAGTTTATTTAATTTATTATAATATTTAAATAAAGCGGCCAAGTAATAAATTAGATTATAGGAAATTAGGATTATTTAAAATTATTAAGGTTAAAGGACTAATAAATTACTAACTCTAGCTACCTAAGAGCATAAAGATATACCCGGTATTTTATATTTCCCTCCTTAAATTAGCATTACTAGGGGCACCACCCGCTCCTAATATTGAGATTAAACCAGTTAACCTACTCGCTAAGTATAAAATAAAGGGAATCTTAGATTATAAGATAATTAATAAAATAATTAAGTATTTAATTAAATAAAAGGACTACCCATATTTAAAAAATATATAAGAACCTAAGTTAAACCTTCGCTATCTTAAACTCCTTAATAAATTTTATTAATAAAGTTTAGGTCTACCTAAAAGGCCTTATTAAAAAGATCGGGCAAGGCCATAGTATTAAAGGGGATAAAGGCAAGAGCCTCGAGCCCGAAAACGGGAAACTAGTTATTAAGGGATAGCCCTAAGGGCTTTAGAACCTATATGGGTTTTAAGGGAGGAATAAGAAGGGGTTTCCGAGGAACCGTCTTGCCATATATAAAATAATAAATAAGACCGGACTTAACCTTATAATAACTGCTATTATTATAATAACGCTTTTGCTTTATATGCACGCATTTAAAATAACGTTAAGAAATAGAGAGATTTAGGAAATAATGCTATATAAGGCTATAGCAATATAAATAAGGAGTAGCTAGACGAGCAGACTTTTTAATACGTAAGGCGAGGGTAATATGCTCTTTCTTTTTCTTTTAAGCCTTATTTAAAGCGTTATTATTTCGCTAAAAAGATATAATATTTAAAAAAGATAATTATTAATAGCTATCAGGATTTTAATTATAATATAAGTATAAGGGACTATGCTAGACCTAAAAGGGGGATAATATTACGGTTATAGGCTTATTATAAGAATAGGATAAGAAAAACGCCATCTTTTAATAGTTCTAAGAACCGCATAAGGGAAGTTATGAGAAAGGGTTACGTGATGGATCCCCGGATTCCTATAAGCGAGATAGCAAAGGGGGATCCATAGATTTAACCTTAAGGGATCTTAGGATCCAATTAAAAACGAGGGTTTTATATAAGACTAGCACTTCTGCTATTAAATAGGAGCTTCGTGCTTAACTTTAAATAATATTCTTTATACTTAATAATATTATAATTAAAACATCTTTATAATATACCTATTCCTTATTTAGAATCATTATATGAGCATCGGCCCGTATAGCAACCATTATAAATAAAATGGAATTAGCGGCACTCGCCAAGCTAAGCATAGGCCCTTAGGACGAGCGCTTATAGAATAAATATTAGAGAAATAAAAATAAATGGAATGTTAAGATTATATTGTGAAGGGATAGGAAGTGTGCCGTCTAAGTGCACGATAAACAACACAATAACCAAAATAATAGGGGTGGTATTTAAAAGAAGAAGAAGGATTGCATTATTAAGTTATGCTCGGGCTACACTATATGTGAAGTGAGCACCGGAGCGGAAAAACTATCTACCGGTAAAACACATGACCTAAAATCACGGGGCTTCAACCCCACCACATACGTCCTCCCCCAAGAATAGTCGCCCCTTGACTATTCCACACCTACTTCTCCACGTTCCAATCCTCTGCAAAGTAAAGACCCTCCCTATAGGCCTCCGTCAAAACCCCTTTATCCAATATATCCACATCTGGCTCAACCTCAGGCATGGGAGTTCCGGAAGCACGAGATCGCTCTAAGTGAAAATAGAACGACTTCTCCTTGAACACACGCTTCTCCTCCTCTATCATATCCCTATATAAAGCCAAAGCCACACGCGCAGCTCTCTCACGTCCTTCTATAATAAATCTATGAGCAGCTTCCCTATTATCACCCAGCAATATGTTCCTCTCCTTTAAAACTGCAGGTGAGCTCCAGCGTCTGCGACACACGAGAGCATCAGACAAGGCCCCTAAACCCCCTAATTCAAAGCTTGCAGGAAATCTGAAGGGTGTAGCGCCGTATCTATTAGCTAGCCCGGATGGCGTAGCCATTGGAGCAGTCTGATCTCTGTGCGACTCGGATAGCATACGCCAAGTGCCTCCCTCAGTCACTTCCAAGTTCTCCTCATCATCCTATATGCCCACAAACCAGGGAAGCATCGTACGTCGCACCTTTGTGGTAGGACCGGTAGCACCATGGGGTATCGATGGCAACGTGATTCTCGCGTCTCCTGGCCTGCAGGGTACGTTCCTCCAGCCCTCCAATCCTAGAACTTTGGCGTCTTCTTTGGTAAAAAGCTGGTCAGTGATCCGATGAACAAACCCATCTATAGCCTGTCCTCGAGCAACTACGCGATCCCACCATTCTCCTAGCTTGTGCTGCATTCCAGGCAGAAAGAATGTGCAATTCTCATCGTCCTCTTCATCCATCGATACTGTTCCTTAAATCATGTATACGCCACGCTGCTTGGCCAGCAAGTCTGGTATGTTGAGATCGATATGACAAAAGTAAGTACCATCTCCAGGAACACAATACTTCGCATAATAGGGGTAGCTAACCAAGCGCCATATAGCATCAGGTCTCAGTGCCGCGTATAGCATGTAGTAGGCATGATCTTGGCGCATCAACTGCTAAGCGATCGAGTAGAACATGTTTCTTAGCCAGCCAATATTCTTGCGACCATTAATTTCTCGAAGATGCCAGCGGTACATATCAAACTCATCCAACATCTGTTTCTTCAACTCCGGGTTCTGGAACCACCAATCAAAGAGCGGGGTAACGACGGATCCGTCAGCCTTCCATCTAGGAAGAATCGTGGGGTCCCAAGCATTCAATATCTTTTCCTGATCAAAAGCAAAATCGGTTCCCTGCTTATCGTGGAAGAACTTATAGGGGCCCAGTCCATCGGAAGGTCTTGGTGGTCGACTCGCAACTCGAAACCATTGATATGTCGCCTCATCAGTCTTCAGTTTTCCGATATCCAAGCAGTGATCCAGCACGTATTTCAACCGATAGTCCAAAAGAGGTCGATCCAAGCGTTTAGTACAGAGCCCAATTTGTCCTGCCATGAGCCGTCCATGTGGAAAGCAGACCTTTTCAAAAGTGTGCATCTTAGCCAGTAGCTTCATCCCAATCACAATCCCAAGTGCCCTCTTCTTTTTCACCGCAATTTTCCAGCCCTCCGTAACATCTTTTGTGCAGCGGCACTGGCTGCTCACTGCCTATATATCCTCATCATCTTCCCCGCCATTCGCTAGTTCTTCCTCCGCATCGTCCATTTCTTCTTCATCCAGATCATCCATGGGTCCTGGAACCATACCGTATTCCTCCGCTTCCTCTTGTGGCATGCGAATTCCTTTGGATCTGAGAGCCCGACCGCCACTTTCAAGATTCGCACCTGGAACTGGTGAATTTTGACCCGCCGGGCGGGGTGAAATTTCTCTGCCACTATCATCACTGTCCAGCTACATCGGGTCTTCTGGGACAGGTTCTTCGATCGTTCCTGCACCAATCTCTTCCAGAAATCCACAAACGCCAAAGGTCATTCCTAGCTCTCGTGCCTGCCGCAAAGAAATTTCCTCCACCTTTTCGTTCCGAATCTTCCATGCTTCATCAAAATCACCAGACGTGAGACCCTTGACTGGCTTGGCCCATTTCTTTCCACCAGTGAGGCGTCGAACTGCTGCAATGTTCACCAGTCGCACTAATTGCTCCAAGCTACCAGCAAGTCGAGCCAGCTTTCTATATGCGTGAAGGAAATTCAGCGAGTAGTTTGCTTCGTCCAACCATTTTGCAACACTATCATCCTTCCACCTATTGCATATGGCCTTCTTTGCCTCATGCGTTCGGTCCCGTCTCTTCTTATTTTCCTCAATGATCGATAGTGCCTGTGCCCATCTGCCAGTAAACTCGTCCTCCGATATGTGTGTCCGGTAAGCTCCCCCTTCCTGCACAAACAAGAACACTTCCTCAATCATATCTAATGCCCTTTCGTAGTACCGTAGCATGTCCTAAAGAATGCCTGCCTCAACCTCATACCTATCTTGTTCTAGTACACCCGCAAGGTAATCCTTTACCTCTTGCGCATTCCGAAATGTTGTGCCAGCGGTAAGAGCAGTGCTCTCAGATCGAATGTCCAGTGCGTTCTCCATGGCTGTGGTACGACCTGTTTTCTCGTATGGTTCAAAGGGAAAAAGGTTAAAAAGGAAAAAAAGTTTTCAAGGAAAAGAATCCTTAAATAATTGGTTCGATTCGGCCAAAGGTGAATTGCATACGGCTTGCAATTGATAGAAACCATCGAGTAAACAATTCAATTTTCAACCAACCATTCGCCTTTGCCTCCCACCCTACACGTCTTCCTACTTAATAAACAAACTTTCTAGCGCCAACCTCAACCTTGACAAACCAACCAAAAATAGCTCCTAAGGACTCAAAGAAGTGTGCTACCGTTCACGGCAAGGGCAAGAAGCAAGCCAGTGCTACTGCGAAGGCTGCTTTGACGGGTACTCGCTCTTTGCGGCGTCCATAAAGTTCGACTTTAACCAATAATTTGCTTTTGCTTTCTCTCCTTTCCAAGGTTTAGCAATTCGCTTTTGCACAATAGCAAGCCTCGTCCTCGTCCTATTTTGAGTATAAATACCCTTCCCCATTCCCTTTCAACTTTTTCTTTTCAACAATTTTTCAAGTTGGCCAGGTAGGTGCCTCTTTGCACCATTCCCTCCCCCACTTACAATAGTCCCCTCCCTAACTGGTCTCCTATAATACACCTCAAGCGCACCAAGATGTCTTCACCCAAGCACCGGAACGATCCATCTGCTCCTAAGCACCTCGCTCCTATCACCCCACCTGGTGGAGACGACCAACCAGACACAGCTCCTCAAGAGCCCGCTACCTCTAACCCCATATACCATGCCATTAATACCCTCATGCATAGCTCAACTAATCCTGCTCTTGCCTGGCTCGCAGCCGAATCTGTCAAGGCTAGCATGGCTCCTGCTCCAAGCATCACCGAAGCTGCCAGCCACCAATCCACCACCCAAAACCCCGCTGCTACTCCCAAAAAGGAGTCTTCTAGCGGAAAAGCTCTTGCTTCTTCTCCTGGTGACCCTACCACTCCAGCCGGTATCAAATTCACTGCCACCTACATCAAAAATGCCAAACTCTTTGATCCAGACCCCGCTAGTTATACTCTAGAATCTCTGCGCAACGCCGGAGTCAAACACCGCCCTCTTTCTAACCACCTCTTTGGCATCTTGTGGTTTGCCAACGCCACATCCCAAATCACACAAATAGAGGTCTGCTCATTCAAAGCCACCTTCAAACCTCACCTTAAAATCCAACCAGCCCGCAGCCATCTCGGCCATCCACTTATCGGTCCTGATAGCGGTGTTTTAACCATTCTCGGTGAGAAATATAACGGTGGTAACTTTAACCTGCCTGAGTCTTCCTATAATAAAGCCACTATTGCCGACCACCCAAACTATCAACAGTGGATTGAACATCTTCTAAATGCTAGCAACCCCGTCATAATCAAGCCTCGTCGCCACTACCCTGCTCCACCCCGTCCTTCTGCTGCCAAAAAGGCTTCTACGTCCGCCACCCCTGATGTGAAAGACCATAGTGCCAAAGATTCTCCTATCTCTTCCGGAAAGGGCAAAGGAAAAGCCACTGCAAAGTCATCTGTCGCTGGTTCTTCATCTGCCAAAAAGACCAGGAAGCGCAAGGCCCCCGAATCTAGCACTATGGACGATTCTAATGCCACTGCAGACGCCGATCCCACTCCATCCAAGAAGCCTAAGCTCAGAATAACCTATACCCCTGCAGCCAGCTCTCCTCCTGCCAGTTCTCCTCCTGCCGCTCCTGCCAGATGAACCAAATCTGAGAAAACTTTGCCACCTCCGTACCCCAAAACTGAGCCTGAACCAACCCCAAAGAAAGCCAGAAAACCCAAGAAGGCCAAGAAATCCAAGAAACCTGCCCCTATTCCATCCAGATCGTCTGGACGAATCGCAACCAAGAAAAGTCTCGCCGATCGCGTACCCTCAGCCGCCTATAACCCAGATGAGGAGGCCGGTGGTGAATCTGAGGACAACGAAGAGGCAAGCGAGTCTTAAATATGAGTCTTTTCCTTTCGGAATGGTGCGCTTTCTTGAGAGCTAGATGAAAAAAAGCGTAAATGAAACAAATACCCAGGCAGGATGAATAGTAGACATAATGAAATAGAGAAATGAAATAAAATCAAACACCAATTCTCCCCCCCCCCTTTTTTACAAATAAAACTTTTGCGTGAGCTGTTCCTAGGCGTGTCACAATTCATCCCGCCGGGCGGGGTAAAATTTCCCACCACCAAATCCACCTGCCATATATTAATTGCTGCCATCTAAGACAACCCCAAAACTCCACCCAGCCGGTATCGCTACTCGACGAGCTTCCTGTCTTCTCATTTCTGCCTCCCTTCTCTCCATTCCTCTGGTCGATAGATTTAGCTCCCTTCATTCCTCCAGTGGAATTTCTACAATTTCTTCACCATCTCCCCTCTCCTGCTCTATTCCTTCACTATCACCATCTCCGCCGCCTGCTTCTGCATCGCCTTCAACTATTGCGGGGTCCCAAACACCTTGCCTTTGCTTAAAGACTTTTATTCTATTGCCAGCATATGTCCCATGCAATCTTGTCCCATCCATTTCTTCCAGAAAGTATGTTCCCTTATCGGTAACCACCTCACTAATCCTAAACGGACCCAGCCACCTATACCCAAGCTTTAACCGCGAGGACATATCTACCTCCTATAGTGCGTCATGTAGCAAAACAACGTCTCCCCTTTCTATTTCCTGGATTCGAATCTGTTTGGACCCATCGAATCGATCCTTGCCAGCAATGCGCATTCTCTTCTGTTTTGCCGCGGCTTCCTCCAAATCCTCATCCCTTAGCTGAATCTGCCTGGCCCTAATCGCCAGGAGCTCTGCTATGCTTCGAACGCTTTCCCAATCCAAAATTCTCCATGTGGGGATCCGTGTTTCCACAGGTAGCACCGCCTCTAATCCATAATTCAAGTAGAAGGGCGAGAACCCAGTCGTTGTCTTTACCGTCGCTCTATCCGCCAGCAGCACAGCATGCAAATTATCCACCCACTTTCCCTTTCCTCCGTCCGTCATCCTGGCTAGGGCTTCAACAATTGGCTTATGCCCTCTTTCTATCATTCCATTTGCAGCAGCATGATAAGCAGAGACAACAACGCGTTAAACACCGTACTTTTGCGTCAACTTCTTGACCAGGCCTTTGTTTTCTGGCCCCCCATCAACAATTAGCTTCCCAAACACCCCGTGTCGGCAAATCACATCTTCCCACATGAAATCGGCTACCAATTCCGAGGTCGCCGCACTCAATGCTCGTCCTTCAACCCAGCCTGAGAGATCACATCGTGCTAGGACCAAGTATTTCTTCCCTCTGCATTCCGGCATGTGAACAATATCCAGGCCTATCTTTGACCAAAGGGCACTGGACCAAGTTGGATGTAAAGGTTCCTCTTGCCGAGCACTGCTCCGTAGCTGGCACCTATCGCACCCTAAGACAAACGCCTTTGTGTCTTCGTAGCAAGAGTCCCAGAAATATCTCTCGGCCACCTTTTAATAGGTGCTTTCTCTTCCTTTGTGCCCGGTTTCATCATGGAGTGCTCGAAGAATTGCTTCTCTTTTAGCTTCTGAGTCAACCACTCTTCTTTCTGGCAGACCCTTGTTCGCCCTTCGGAATAGCACCCCTCTCTCAACCCTATAATTGAGCGCTCGTGTTTTGAATTGTCTAAAATCGGATTTCGCGACTTGCAGAGGCCTCTTGAGTGTCATTAAAAATTCAGCTATTAGCCTTGAGTCGAGACTCCAGTCCCCTTCTAGCAAAAATGCTTGAGCAGGTCCAACTCCAACCTCATGGTACGGAATAACTCGACAAGAACCCATGTGAGCGTCAATGAAATCATCAATATCTTCCTCCTGAGCCTCTAGTCTTAGCTCCTCTTCTGTTGCCGGTCGCCGAGATAGCCCATCTGCAGCGGTATGTTTCTTCCCAGGAACGTGCTTAACCTCAAAATCAAATAGCCGGATCCATGCTATCCAACGAGTCACCAACGCTCCCGGTAAATCGGATGCAACAGAATTCAACTGAGCCACCAGGACAACTGCGTCAGTCTCTAGCAGGAAGTGCACCCCATAGAGATATTTTCGGACCTTCTTAAGAGCCTTTAAAACGCCTCTACACTCTCTTTTTGTCGCGTCATAGTTTTGCTCGGCCTATGACCACTATCCACTATCATACCGGACCGGGTGCCTTTTCTTATCGATATCCAGCTGCATCAAAACCATTCCCCACCCGTGAAGACTAGCATCCACTGCCAAAATAATCAAGCTAGCACCCAAGGATATGTCCAATCGCACAAGCGCCGGTGCCGAAGTTAGAGCCAGTTTTAACAAATCCATAGCAAGGTCATGCTCGTCCATCCATTCAAACTTTACCCCCTTGCGAAGTAGTCGATAGAGCGGTACCGCGATAATTGCAAAATCCTCAATCCATATCCGATAATAGACGCAAACCCCAATAAACGCCCGAATCTCCGTTGCTAAAGAGCACTTCTTCCAGTCAATGATTTTTAGCACCTTCTCACTATCTGGCGAGCGTCCCTGTGCATAACACACATATCCAACCAGCTTGATTCCATCTACTCCGAACTGTGATTTTGGCCCAATTATAGCTCCTGCCCTCTCGATATCTACCAAAACTTGGTCCAGATTGACTAAGTGCTCTAAAACAAACTTTCGAATCCCAGGGGCAGCTTCCTCCTCGTTATACCTCGTACGTGGACCAAGAATGGGAACATCATCCACAAAGATTCTGCAACGTTCGGGAATATGATCTTTTAAAATTGCCTTTCCTGCCCTCACAAATTGAGCGACAGAATTCGTAGCACCCTACACCAAAGTTGTGTGTCTAACTAGCCCTCGAGACGTCATAAAGGCAGTTATGTCCCTACTATTCGGGTGCAGAGAGATCTGATCATATCCAGAGTAAAAATCAATAAGTGATGTAATCTAGCATCCAGCAAATTCTTCCGAGATTTCATCCACATCCGGCGGTAGGTTGGCGTCCCGAATAGTGATAGCATTGTATTTCATAGCCGCATCAACCAATCTATGCTTTCCATTCTTTTTCTTCACAGCAAACCACTGGTTCCGGTAAGGTCCATGGCAGAACTCCAGTGTACCGGCCTTGAGTCGCTCATCAATCATCTCATCGATCTCCCTTGCCAGATGTCGCGGCATGGCAAATCCGGGGCTCTACCAGGCTTCATGTGGCACAGTTCGTATCTCTTGCGGCGGAACGACATCCTCATCAATCCGTCCGCACTCTGAAAACTCAAATGCGATGGCCTTTTCCCTTCTAAACAACAGTTCCAGCAACATCTCCCTTTCTCTTTCCTGCAGCCCGTCTCCCACAATTAACTTCTTAATCCTCTCTTCCGTCAACCTTTCTCCCCTTTTTATATCCGAAAACTTAGGGATTAGCCATGCATCCCATCCATTCCTTGGCTCCACCGGCCCTCTCACTTGCTCCATTTCCAGCTTCTTTTATTTCCAATTTGGGTTTCCACCGGGCACTGACCCATCAGAAACACCTTCTTTCACAGGCACAACTTTATTAGCCTTATTCTTATATGCACCAAAAACGCCAATAGTAGGAAAGAAATGCTTCGCTTGAAGCAAAGATATAAAATCAGTCGCCCTTGAATAAGTAACATCGCCCCCAATATCTTCTACACTTGCAGAAAAAACTTTCACTCCTTCCTGTTCCCGAACACCATTATTCAACCCGCCGGGCGGGGTGAAATTCAAAGCCAACATCCCTTCCCCACCAACCTTGGTGCTAGGCTCACCGGGCAGCCGCACCGCCTCTAACCCGGCTACAAGTTTCCCTGAACGGCAGCTCTCCCCCAACGGGAGTCAGCCATACTAGCAACGCAAGCTGTGGCCTGCTTCGTCCTCTCATCATTAACAACCGTTGCAAATTGGAAGCCATCCCTATATGAAAAGGAAAGTAGGCTAGCAGTGATAAACGGCTGCCCTAACACAATCTCATTCTACGGGTTATCCATGGTAAAGAAGTTCGTCGTTACTTCTATGCTCCCAATCTTGATAGTAACGTTTTCACAGATCCCAGTGAACCTTTTCTTCTCACCGCTATGACCAATCATCCCAAATTGAGGGTTAGGTCTGATTCCTAAGCCAGCCCGCTCAGCTAGCTTGGTGTCCATGATATCCGCCTCGGCCCCACAGTCAAGCAGCGCTGGCCTCTCAATCCCTCCAATCTTTACCCGGAGCTTCGGACTGGACACAATAAAAGGTGGTTCAGTCTCCTCTATCACCGCCGAATTCACCTAAACCTCATCGTCCTCCGCTTTTCCCTTCATATGCGCCGGCATGGCAGTGGCCATGTTCTTAAACAATATCTTCTGCAGCACATCCGAACAGGCCAGAACCTCCCTTCCAGTAATCCCTTTAAGCTCATTGTCCAAGATCTTATCCACAAGTTCCAAGGGATTAGCAGAGCGCTTTAACACATCCAGATACCGCTCGACTCTTCGAGCTACTCTTGGTCCCACCTTCTTTAGAGCCTCGGTCTGCTCTTTATCGATATCCATTTCCTCTACTTCGCCACTTTCAATCACCTCATCCTCCGCGGTTGCCTTCCTCCAGTTCCCGGCCCTGGGGATCTTTGGGACAGCCATTTTCCTTTCCCTATTAATCCTTTCCTTTAACACGCGCCTTGGATTCTCCCATCTTTCCTCTTCCGCGGCCCCTTTCCCTCCTCGGAGCACGGCAGCTGCGACAGAGATCCCCGAATCAATAATTTCCCTAACCTCTTCATCATCCGATTCATCCATTTAAACAACAGTGCCAGACATTCCACCCACATTCATATGCCGGACCGGCGCAGGCTAAGGTGGTGCTTGTTCCCAGAAACGACGAACGACATCCTTTCCTTTCTCCCCTCTAGGAACATAAGCGGACCTTCCTCCTTCACCTGGTTTCCCCAAAAGCATCCTTCCTTCAGCGGTTTCATGGATAAGGCCTCGTTCGCAATCAATCCCAAAATCGGGACACTGTCGTCTGAAATGACCCTCTTCCAAGCAATAGTAATAGCGCGTCATTCGAGGACGATACGCTTCTCCAGCAAAGGCACCTATACTGGGTATTGGTCCTCGAGGCGGAGCTGAAGTGTTAACCTTGCCTGCAATATTGGTTGGGTAGGCGCCACGATTCTCCCCGCCGGGCGGGGTAAACCGAACCCGCTGGCCTCCCATCCCCACGTCCGCAGTCGCTCTGGCAGACATAGCCAGAGATTGGAAAGCCTTGGTCAGATCCTCAATCGTTCCTTCGGAGACTGCCTGAGCTCGCGGGTCCATAACAGGAACCGTAAACTGCTTCTCCCTTGGTATCTAAGCCGTATTTCCGAATTGATCCACCAATTGACTCAGATTCTCGCGCCCCTGAGCATCGGAATCAAATTCTCGAACCGTCTTATTGCTCGCCAGAATCTCAACAGTAGTCTTGACCATATCAGTATATACCATCGTAGAGGGAAGCTCGATATTGATTTTGTTCTTTCGAATAACCTTGCTCCGAATCCCCTGGGGAAGACCATTCAAAAACCATATTCCCCTCGTGTAGTCTTCGATTTGACCCTTCTTTTTTAACGCAGACGATATAGCCGTGAACTGTCGGATATAGGCACGCGTCTCAGCCTCATCACCGCGCTTCTTGTCCTTCAAAGCTTCCAGGAAAGCACGAGAATTCATCTGCTAAATGGCGTCGTGATCCTTGTATTCTGTCGTGAGTGCTCCAACCAATGCATTCCAGTCCTAATCAACCCATTCCTGTAACGTTTTGATATACTGGCCTATAGCCGTGGCACAGTATCTCGGCAGCCGTCTGATCTTCCCTTTTTCATCCCATCCAGCATCTTCAGCCTGGTTTTCAAACCTCTCCAGGAACTCCGTAACATTATACCCTTCGAAGTACGGAGCCCCAGGACTATGCGGAAGGGGTACGGTAGGCACCACCCTCGTAGACATCGTAGCTACTATCTAAGTAATCTGATCCTGTACTATATCCGGTTCTTCCCTAGGAAGAAATTCTAATTCGTCTGGAAAGCTCACCAGTGACATCGAAAATCGTAAACTCAACAACCTATGTTCCAAAAACTCAAGTAAGACCTGTGTACTTAATAGAACCACCACTAGAAGGGTTCGTAAGACGGATACGATCAATCCCCGTAACTCAATTTCCACACCATATTCCTTGTTCCCTTTCTTACTATCCCATTTCAACTTTTCCCTCTCAACCTCAGCAAGCTTTGCCCGTACTCGCTTTCGCTTAATATTCATTCATTCACCCATTTCCACCGTCACTGATTTTGGCTAGGCTCAGCTCCACACTAATAGGAGAGTCCCACTCTGTAATCAAAATTCAACACAACAATTTGCCCCTATATTAAGGCCTTATATCGCAGCCTGGATTCCCAGTCACTAGACTTTTAACTCTAGACCAACTATCACCGCTTTTTTTCAACCAACTGATACACTTGCAACCGATGAAACCGACTCCTACCTCTCAAATACGTCCTTATTAATATGGATCGAGTGTGTATTATCTTTCATTCCCTGCGTAGGTCACCAATGTGAAGGGATAGGAAGTGTGCCGTCTGAGTGCACGATAAACAACACAATAACCAAAATAATAGGGGTGGTATTTGAAAGAAGAAGAAGGATTGCATTATTAAGTTATGCTCGGGCTACACTATATGTGAAGTGAGCACCGGAGCGGAAAAACTATCTACCGGTAAAACACATGACCTAAAATCACGGGGCTTCAACCCCACCACAATATAAGGATAATTTATACTCGAGAACGGGATCTTATTATATAATAATCGGGTATTTATGCCACTAGCACTTAAGAAGGAATTTATTACTAAATACCATAACCTATCGGCTTATAAATATTAGGGTACCTTTAAAATAATAAAAATAATATTTGCGAATTATTACTTTTTAGGAATAAGGAAAATGGTTAAAGAAATCGTTATTACATATAATACTTGCATTTAAAATAAGTCTTTCCAATAAGCTCCGAGGGATATATTAAAATTACCGGAAATGCCTTTATAATCATGGAAGTCTATTACTTAAGACTTTATAATTAAGCTTCCTCCTTTTAAAGAATTAATTACGAATAAGGTATATGACTTTATCCTTATTATTATAGATAAGCTTATTAAATATATATATATAATATTATACCTAAAAGCGAATATAGCTAAGGATTTGGCCTATATATTTATAAAGGTTATTATCGTTAATTATAGGATATTAGAGGAAATTATTTCGGATTGAAATAAGCTCTTTACTTTAAAATTCTAAATAATATTCATTATATTACTCGGAATAAAGCATAAATTATTAACGTTATTTTACCTATAAATGGATAATTAAACGGAACGCTTAAACCAAATTATAAAAATATATTTATAATATTATATAAATTATTAATAAGATAATTAGGTAAGAATGCTTCCCACCGCGTAATTCGCATATAATAATATAAGCACGGAAATAACTTAGGTCTCACCGTTTTATGCCAATTATAGCTATAACCTAATAGCTTATAAAACACCTAAGTTAACTTTAATTATAGCTAAGGAAGCTATTATGCGGGTAGACCAATTAAAATCGCTATATTAGAAACTTATAAAAGATATATAATTCTTTATAAAGAGATTAGCGTCTTATTATAATAAAGGATATAATATGGAACCTATACTTAAAAAGGGGAATAAAGTTTACTTAATTTATTATAATATTTAAATAAAGCGGCTAAGTAATAAATTAAATTATAGGAAATTGGGATTATTTAAAATTATTAAGGTTAAAGGACTAATAAATTATTAACTCTAATTACCTAAGAATATAAAGATATACCCGGTATTTTATATTTCCCTCCTTAAGCTAGCACTATTAAGGGCACTATTTACTCTTAATATCAAGATTAAATTAGTTAACCTACTCGCTAAATATAAAGTAAAGGAAATCTTAAATTATAAGATAATTAATAAAATAGTTAAGTATTTAATTAAATAAAAGGATTACCTATATTTGAAAAACATATAAGAATTTAAGTTAAACCTTTATTATCCTAAACTCCTTAATAAATTTTATTAATAAAATTTAGGTCCGCCTAAAAGGCCTTATTAAAAAGATTAGGCGAGGCCATAATATTAAAGGGGATAAAGGCAGGAGCCTTAAGCCTAAAGGCAGGAAACCAGTTATTAAGGAATAGCCCTAAGGGCTTTAAAACCTATATAAGTTTTAGGGGAGGAATAAAAAGGGGTTTTTGAGGAACCGTTTTACTATATATAAAATAATAAATAAAACCGGACTTAATCTTATAATAACCGTTATTATTATAATAACGCTTTTGCTTTATATATATGCATTTAAAATAACGTTAAGAAATAGAGAAGTCTAGGAAATAACGCTATATAAGGCTATAATAATATAAATAAGGAATAATTAAATGAATAGACTTTTTAATGCGTAAGGCGAGGGCAATATGCTCTTTCTTTTTCTTTTAAGCCTTATTTAAAGCATTATTATTTTATTAAGAAGATATAATATTTAAAAAGGATAATCGTTAATAGCTATTGGGATTTTAATTATAATATAAGCGTAAGGGACTATATTAAACCTAAAAAGGGGATAATATTATAATTATAGGCTTATTATAAGAGCAGGATAAAGAAAACGCCATTTCTTAATAATTTTGAGAACCGCGTAAGGAAAGGTTACGTGATAAATCCCCGGATCCTTATAAGCGAGATAATAAAGGGGGATCCACGGATCCAACCTTAAGGGATCCTAGGATCCAATTGAGAATAAGGGTTTTATATAAGACTAGCACTTCTGCTATTAAATAGGAGCTTCGTGCTTAACTTTAAATAAGTATTCTTTATACTTAATAATATTATAATTAAAACATCTTTATAATACACTTATCCCTTATCCAGAACCATTATATAAGCACTGGCCCGTATAGCAACCGTTATAATTATATACCTAATAAAGAGGCTTTAAATTCTTAAATTCCCTTTTCTTATAAATTTTAAATTCTATTATATAATACTCCTATGGACTTTATCACGTGACGTCAGGTCCTTTCTTCTTGCTATAGGTCTTTATGCAAGCTTCCGGCTTATTAAGCTTTAAGTTATAATTATAATATAAGTAATTATAATATTATAATATTATTAAATATTAAAAATATTATTTAAAGCTAAGTATAAAGCTCTTATTTAAAGGCAAAAGTATTAATCTTATACAAAGGCAAAAGTATTAATCTTATATAAAATCTTTATTTTTAATAAATTCTATAAATTGATTAAATTAATTGAATTGAAGCTTAATTTAATAGATTCGCTCGATTCCCTCGATTCAATCACGTGACACTCTGGTCTCGTGATTCTCTAACCGTGGTTCTCTGTGCCGCCCAACCGGGCTGCCGAGCTTCAGGCCACAGCCGTGTTCGTGACCGTAATGAAATACTCGAGGAATTCATGCTATATGAGGCTCCTGTCTGCTGTCCGCCACCACGTCGTCACGAAGCACAGACGAGTGCTTTCATTTCATCTTCTTCGAGTTTTGTTCATTCTTGACTAAATCTGCGCAGATCTCGCCGCTGGCGAGCTGGAGACCGAGGATAATATCTCAACGGTTTCCGTTTTCCACTCCTTAGCTTTTCGCCGAATACAATGGTTGTTTGTGCCCGTAGGCAGGATAGTGGTGATGCCCATGCCCATGACGATAATGGCTTTATCCGAGCTGGTTCGTCGATAACATTGACGGGCGTGTTGAGCGTTGTGGGTCTCGTAGATTCGGTGAGAGTCGAAGCGGCTGCATTAACCTTTGGAAACAAACGATACAGCAGCGGAAGAAATCTTGCTCTGGGAATTGGATGGTCGAGGATCTCAGCTTGTGTTGGCTTACTGAATCGTACCTGTTTGGCAGGGTGATGGCCAGCAGATCTTGTTTCTCCGCTTATAACATCTTGTGCTGATGGGCTTGGTTCAGATCGCATCTGACTCGGACGTGCGGGCAATAGAAGCTCAGTCTCAACTTCTCGGTCCCCATGTCGAAGTCGTATGCTGCATTTCGGAAAGCAACTTGTTATGCTAGCGAATATCTCTTCAATGGGAACCATGTATGCGCAAGACTCGGAAGATCGCCCAGCGATTATGATGCCACATAGCTGCTGGTGTTGAATTACCCAGGAACCAGAATCACCTGGTTCTGAAGGAGACACTCATGTTAGCATGTCTCGAATCGGTGAAGGGTTGGAGCTTACCAAGTGCGCTACCGTCAAAGAATATTCTTCTCACATCCCTGAAACTGTCGTCCAAAAGTATCGATACTGGGTTCTGGCTCAAAATTCCGGTTCGGCTGCCACTTCCAGCTGCAACAAATACCTGTCCGGCGACTAACTTAGCGAGCGGGAGTATACTCCGGGCAATGACCTCTCCGTTGTACGACTCGGGCATATCAAGTGGCGACAATGGTTCTTGAGAGCCAGGAAACAGTAATGCCCAGTCCGGATTGCCAGCTACAGCAGATTGCGCTTCAAGTCGCGAGGTTGAGTATGGCGAATCCAAAATCATTGAGATTCCACGGAGTCCAATAAAAGAATATCCAAGTGTATCAAGATGTCGGTTGTGTATACCGTTCTTGCGTTTGTTTCCAGATATTCTGCTTCCTCGTTTATGGCGATGTTCCAATCGCCTTGACGGCACAAAAGGATGTCCAGCTGTTAACCAGAAAAGCTCGTCATCTATATAAATATGACCCCCAATAGTGAATCTCACGCTTCCTTGAATATCTGAATTTTTCGTCGATTTAGTATTGAATAGCACAGCAGGAATTCCGTAAAGGTTTTGATGAGTTGACCAAGGTTGAAACTTGGCCTTGATCAAAGCATTTTCGACTTGCTGGCCTTTATTCAAGTAGCGGAGATCATCTTTCACGATGACGAAGTACGGAAGCCCGGATTTTTCAACTCTTCTTGATGATCGAAGAGCGGAGGAGAGTCCCTTTCGCATCCGGTTGCTGCCGCAATACACAAGTATAGAAGGTGTTGGATTCTCTCTGCTGGTACTAGCCATCACAAGATCTAATTGCATAGTCAAGCCCTGACTCTCGGCACTTGAACATGCCCTTTGGCACAATATAGTCTCCACCTCCTTCTTCAGTCTTTTATTCCATACTCTTGTAATATCCCCTGGAACAGTCAAGTTGTCGAAAACACAAAGTTCTTTCGCTATGCGGTGTTGCTTCAGGAGTGATGCAAAGCGACTGAACACGTTTTTACTTCGGATAGTTAAAACCCTTGTCACAACATCGAGGCTTATCGCTGGCGTTTCCACAGGAGGCTGCTGTTCCTCTTTAATGCTCTGGGCCGGGACCTTAGGCAGTGGTAGCCTTGAGTCCTGAAGTATTCCAGACCTGATATCGGCATCAGGAGTAAGTACAAAACCATCCCTATTGGCAAATGGCTCCGGTTCGAGATTCACTGATAATGGTGGAGTAGCCAATCGAGTTACTTGAGGTATCGCTTTCGATCTAGCATCTTCACTGGACGGGTCACGAGTAGGCGCTGGTGTTGGCTGGTCGATGCCTTCGAACGGGGAGTTTTGAACGTGCTTCGTACTCGTAAGCTCGTGACCTGTGGTCTCCTGGTATTTCTCAAAAAGCTTGATAAGGTCTAATGGCAACGAGGGAGCATCGCCCAGCTCTATTTGCTTATCACTTTTGACGATTGCTGTTGATAGTTCCATCGACTCCAGAGATACCTCTCGGGTAATCGTGACAGTCGCCATAATTGTGAGTGGACTTGAGCTTTCAGTGTTCTAAGCTGTGACGGTGGGCATGTTGGTGGATTGGGAGCAATCAAAACCGGCTTCCAAATGTTGAAGAAGGCTCCAGTCTGAGAATTCGGTAGTGTCTTTCAACGCTCCTACCGCCGTTTACCAAAATTCTCGGTCTCACACCCGCACATCATTAATGCTGCAGCCGGTGAAGCCCGACAACCAAGTCCAAATTATTCGCAGACTCAGTCGGAATTGAGAGAACAAATTGTTTGCGAAGATAAAATCAGTCTCAAGGCCAGTTATAAGGTGAGGATTTGTTGTTTCCATCGGTGTGCAGTTCTGAGCCGTACTCGAACCCTGGCAGGCACGGCTGATTGGAAGACCTGGGGTGCTCAGCCCCAAACCTCTTCAGCTCGCAATGTCGAAACGCCCGGCGATACAGTATGTGGCTTATCTGAGAGCCTCGGGCGAAGCCTGATAAAATCCTGTTCTAGAAGAAGGGAAACAACCATCACTTATTATTGCGGAAAAATGTGGTGCAACTGCAGTTCACAAAGAATAAAACTGATTCGATATTGTCCATTATGGCAACCATACAATCTGATCTGAGGGACCCACCGAGCCTTACGACTGGGGCAGAAATCATCAAGCAAATTTGGGGAAGAGAGTTAGATACGGATGATCTTGAGCTTTACTCATCGTACTTCAAGTATTATGGCACGGAATGCGAACGACTACGATTGGGAGAATTCCCATCCGCTTTTCATGACGCAAGACTAGCTGCACGAACACACCAGGACATTGTGCAAATAATTTCTGCACTTAGTATCAAAACTCGAAAGCGCCCAGAAGTGCGGGCCGTACTTCAGAGCATTTTCCCTCGAGCCGATATACTATCACTAAACCGGTCTATTGACTTTGCTCTGAGAGTCTGGCTAATGCTGAACATAAGAGAGGAATGCCTACATACACCCCGCACTTCGATAATTCAGTGGAATGATACGATAACACTGGCTGATTTTATGACTCATACGTTTCCTTGCCATACACCAAGCGGGACTACCATACACTTCGACATGTCATTTACTGCCGCTAGTCTGACAGGGATCCTCAATTTGAAAATTCAGTGGACACAATGTCTTGCAGACCATCTGAGGTTCGATGCCGGGTCTAAGATTTTGAGGATTTATCCATTCAAGCGGATCCTGCTCGACCATTTTTCTTCTTATGATTTGGCTAACGCAAGGAAATATGGATACCAGTGAGAAAAACTACACAGATCATGTTTGGATACGGCAATACTGACGCTGTAAAATATAGATCATTGATTCCCCGATCTGTGATCAAGGAAACCATCATGACGCTCAACCTCCTTTTCCCGCGTTGGGATCCAGCGATACACAGGGAAATGCGGCAACATGATGAAATCTGGTCGCAACTTTGCATCGATGACCCAGAGAATGATTCAACGCCTCTGACTTTGGACGACTTCCAACATTGGGGACGACGACTCTTCCAACTCCATGAGCTGTACAGCTCTCCTCCCACTCGGCTTGCTCAACTTTGGGCAGATCGCCGAAATCCTATCCAATGGATGTCTCTGTGGGTTGCGGTTGGACTCACTCTGCTCTTTGGAATTATATCCTCGATTACTGGGATTATTCAAGTGTGGATTTCGTACCAAAGCCTGAAATTGGCGCGTGAACAACCTGCAATTTGTAGATGATGCCTAACGGTTGCTCAGAAACAGGGCCAGGTGATGTAGGAGGTCTCTGAGTTGAAGGTGGCATTGTCAACCACTATGAGGTGGTAACTGTGGGCTTCGCAAGTGGAGTTCCTCAAGGACCGCACGATTCTTGTAACGACACAAGCACCGAGCCGCAGGGCAGTATATGGGAGTATGATGCGGAGGCAATTCGGATATTATTAGATTTATTATAAAGGAAATAAGAAAGATGAGGGCCAGAGTAAGGGATTAGAGCCTCTTATATATAGGAGCTAGCCCGGAACCCTTCCGTGGCTGGGTCTAAGCTTGCTAATGTTCATTGATATCACGTGCCATCGTTATAAGAGGTAGATTTCTAAGCGTGTCCCCTTCCCAATCTATCCTATAACAATATTAGTATATTTGGCATAACGGATATGGATTTAAAAGATTAGGCTAGCAAGGTCCTAATAGCAACTACGTTCCTGAATCTACAATCAATAGCAAGTCACAACATTGACATTTAAATTGATGTAATATTTAAGCAACGTGGCGACCCGCGCGATGCTTAGGTCTATATGAATTTTGCTAGCTATCAAAGCTCGCTATTTTCTCACTCTTCTGAAAGCTCCCTCATTCTCTGATTTCTCCAAAATCCTTTTCACTTCCTGGCTGCAAAGTGCATTTGCGTCGCCCCAACATCGAAGACTGCAATGACATTTTTCAAAAACACATCGCCGAGGAAGAACTTCGCATTAGGATCCTTTTCATCACCTCCTCCAACCCATCCCGACAAGCAAATTCCTGGCTCTGCTTCGAAGATGGCTGTTGCGGGGTCTATGCCAAAAGTGCCATTTCCAATTTTAATCCCAACTGTAGGGGCGGTGGCATTGCAAGAAATTTCAAAGGACCCGGTAGCATTGTTGAATTTACCAGCGGGCGTGAACAGGGCGTTGATTTTGTCGGCGACCTTGTTTGGGACAAGATTCGCACTGGTTCCAGAATCGACCTGCCAGCTAATATAAATAAGCAAACAAGGAATACTCTGCAGGATAGCTTACGATCATTGATAAATTGGGGATAATGTCATTCTTGCCAATTGTTCCATTGTAACTAAATCCGGTAACATTTACCGTATAATCCGTGAATATTGGGTAGTCAAACTTTTCTCCAAACGCCTCGGAAGACAGTTCGATAGGCACTGTGGTAAAGCGACTATCATAAGCGACTGGTGGGAGTCCACCAATGACTAAGTATCCTGCCGGGCCTGATGTTGCCTTTTCAATAGCTAAGCTGAAGAAGGGATCTGCGATACCTTTCTCGAACATATTGGTAAGAACTGGATTGTAAATCGCAGGCTTGCCAGTTTTGTTGTTGAAAGCCGCTGTTCTACCAAGGCATAAGTTTACATTCAATCCTGACTGCCTTGCAATAAAGCATAGGCTGAATACTTACGCTGCAGGCGATGAGAGACCAAGAAGACCGGCATTGACGTTGTCACCTAGCCAAAAGGCTGAAGTCACTAGGCTAACTTGGGTTTGATTGATTGCGAGACCTCCAATTTCTGCCGGAAGCATATACATAGGGCCCGTCATGAACTCTCCACTGAAATAAGACTGGTTCATAATTGTATCTGGAATTGCCATCTGTGACGCATTGCCCTTGAACAGAGAGCCGAAGGCACAAACAGATTGGTTGACTGCTTTCCCAGTTTCTGGATCCACGCATTCCACATTTGAATCAGGAACCCAGGTATCACTGCTTCCGGTATCGATGACGAGCGGAAAAGTCTGACCATCGATCGTGACATCAGCCAGGAGGCTGAAGCCAGATGCAGTAAGATTCGCCCATCCAGTCTGAAAGTTGCGGCGCTGGAGAACTTTGGGAAAAGATGCTACCCTACGTGTGAGGGTCAAGATTGCAGGCTTATTGGGTATCTTCCCGCGTTGTGGTATTGTTTGGACCTTGTTGTAAAAGTCTAGAAATCCTCGAGAAGGAGTAGGGGCAGCGCTGAAACCGGCAGCGTAGAACAAAAGCGCTATGAGAAAAATATTGACGTTCATTTTGGGATTGGTAATAAGATAATTGACTAGAAAAGATGATAAGATTCTCTATTCTGGAGGATATTAGGTACCTAGAGTCTGACTTTATATCTTTGGTATCATGTATATGTCCTGGCGTAAGGCTCCACAAACTCCTGCTCAATCATATAAACCAAGCCTACACCGTTGCTTACATTAAGAAATTCCAGAATATAGGACAGTATTTCTCATTTCGTCTACATGATTGGTGCTTGACAGATATCTTGTGTCATGTGTAACATCATCCTAAAACCATTGGGTAGTTTAGAAAAGTTTCAGCCAAAGCGGAAGTACATACTTCCCGTGGCGCATAATCCATCCTGTGGAGTATGCAGAGAAACATCGCCCTGGGCCTATATGAGACAAGCTTTCCTTGTCCCCTTTCTTCGATTGACTGGAAACCTAGGCTTGGCAGCGACAGAGCTGATTAGTTTCAAAACATTTCTTTATAATCTAGAATACGATATATTTCTCAATTAATGAATTTCCAGCAGAGCTACATTAATCATCCAATTTACTAATTGATAGTATGAGAGTCATGACATGGATTCACAGATGCCGACAGCATCCAGACTCTGAGCAACTATAGTGCCGCAGTTCGATTTGTTGGTTTAGCCCCTAGGCAATATTTCGGGAGTTGATGAACTTACCATGATGATTTAAATACTCAGGTTATAACCTGTGATCTCAAGTACTCCTACTATTCCATTCTTATTACACGAAGCTGCAACATCCTTATATAACAATAACACGCGCATCTTGTTCATCATTTAAGCTTTACTATTGATGTTGACACACTTTAATACAATAACGTGAAATTGACCACTAAGAGTCACATTGCACATAATCTAGAAAAGCAAAGAACTTAGTGCATTACTGTAGACTGAAAGGACATATTCTCCAGTCTTTATACGCCAATGATGACTCCTACATGCTGGAGCACAATGGCTGAACTGTTCGCTACTTGGTGGTAATTATCCCCGCACGCAGGTTTGAATTATTTCCGAAGAGAATAGATTCTGGTGTAGTCATAGCACCCATTGTAATTAGGGAACATGTTCAGGACACAATTTGGTATAGATCTTAGGAGCTCAAAATAGTGTGTAAAAATGCAAGGCAGTTTCTTAACATTTGTATATTCGGGGGTCGACAGAGCGAGGTATTCTTTGACTCTTGCAATTCATATGGCATGTATAAACAAAACTCTAACCAGTATATAAAAGAATAGCGTCTGCCTAAATTGCTTACATCTGATTGTTGATTTAGTCGCACGGTAGAGTCTTGTTACTTAGTTCACTAGTAATAGGTATACAATTGTATAAATTAGCACTCAATGTATATACTATTTCACTGGTATATAATGGCTGCTACATATCTTTAGAGATCTCATTTCTTTATGACCTCGTAGCTTAGCAATTCTTCAGAACGTCCATTCCGGCTATAGAGGCGGCCTGGAGGAACTTTTCAGAACTGGCAATAGCCTCATCAGTGCTATTAACAATTAAAAAGTCAGTAAAATAATCTATATTACATTGGCCAATAATGGGATTCAAGTGAAGAGAGGATACGCACGAGTTTTTCATAGCTGCGAGTGCGATATCAATGGCTTCAAGACCGCTTTTAACCTGCTTACGGGATTCGATCGGTGGCGCCGTGCCATTCGAGATGGCAGCGCCAATCTGTCCCACGCCTTCGATTGCTTGGCTCAAACCAGCTAGTGCAACTGACTGAGTGCTACAATTTCCGATTTCAGGAATGGAAATCTACATGTCGAGGAGGGCGTTGACGATAACATTACGAGCGGTCTAGCAGGCAGTGCTGACAGTAGAATTACCAGCACCACGGGCGTCGGCTTGTAAGAGGTACTGACAGTAGAAGCTGGGACAGGTGCGCAGGTAATAAGGAAAACGTTAAAGTACTAGTACTTTGATGTTTTGATAATTGATAAAGATATACTGATTGTGGTTTTCGCGCAATTTCAAGTAAAAAAGCGAACAACAGACTGATAGGAGATGATATTGACGGTGTGTTAAAGAAAATGCACCAATATTGAAGTAGAAGGTATCTGTGGTGAGTTAGGGATAATTGAATAACTGGAAATTCTGGTCATCTGAAGTTCTAGTATTTGGATTTCTCATTTAGGTGGCATGAAAATTGGCTGGCCATTGACATAAAACATACTATTATGAACATTGAAAGCTGTTTTAAATGCTTCATCAATAGCACGAACGTATAATACGTCCGAGGTATCAGGCTGCGTCACGCCCTCCTAGACAGCAAGATCGGATGCATAGATTTAAGAGGGAGGTAGCTGCTTTGGTAATGGAGTTTAGGGGGAATAATTTGATACATGATCTCTTAAATCTTATGTTATTAAAATGAAATACTGGAGCCACTGCTAGTAAGATACTATAGATTGTCCAATTTTTCTTTTTTCTTCTTTTTTTAAAGGTGAAATATAATTAAACGCCAAGTATTATATATGGTGAGTGACACCCCTTATTCACGTATATAATACACATTAAGGAATTTGATACATAGGTAGGTAGTGATGAATCTAGCATATCTGAATTATGCAACGGGATATTCTGCCCTATTAAGACGAGAAGCGTGTATCACCTAACCTACCCAAAGGCAAGGGGATTGGGCTTATGATTGGGTATGACTCGAAGGGATATATTAAAATAGATAGTTGGCATCGACTCCTAATCTTTCTCAGATTCAACTTTACCTGTTTTAAAACGTTCCTGTTATCTACTTATCATTGTTGGCAGATACGATTCAAGTATGGACAATACTAAACCTTGCTGGACTTCGAGTATCATTAAGCAATGTTTCAATGACCCCCCAAGAAACCGGCAACCTCAAAAGATTCTAGAAGGCAGTAGTTGAAAGAAGCCTTTCCAATTAATCTCCCCCAAATTTCTCTTCCTACACTATAAACCGTTACACTCCCTTTAGTAGAATAGTTTCCAAGGCTTTTAACTCCCCGGCCTCTTTCATCCACAGACGCTATTTTTCTACGCCGGAGCCACACTTCATGGATCATCTCCATAATTGCATACATAAAATGCAGTCGTCTCATTCGTTTTAGGGTCTGCTGCAATGGTAGGAGCGTGTATCCAGAATGTAATAGATTTTCCACTTGAGGCGGCATTTCCTGTCCGTTATTGTATTCTCCTTCATTTCAACTAGCAACTCCCAGGTCGGTATTCAGACTTGCTCTGACGGCAACAATAAGTCCTCTATCAGTTAAAAATCGTACTGCTATTCCAGAGTAATCAGGGGCAAATTCGCAATTGTACGCAAAATGATATCTATTATGTCGGGACTATTCTTCCAATATACATTCTTTTATGTCTTCCGGTTTTCCTTCCAGTAAGCGTCACATGATGCATAGCTCTCAGCTTTTCCCCCCGATATCATAATACTAACGCAAAATAACAAGGGATTGCATTGATAACCCAGAGAGTGAAATAGAAGCGGAACATGATAAAAGGCGGCCATTTTCTACTCTATAAACCATTTTGCAATCCAACCTTTTCAACATCATCTTATCTATAATCACCAATTTCCAAAGGCAAACAGACGGAGCAGCCGACTCTCCATATTGCGACAGGTTGGCAATGACTGGCAAAATTTCCCTGCTAAAAGGTTATATTAATAGAAGGTAATATCAAGTTCACAGTACGGCTCTTGTTATTATTTTATAGAGTATGCAAATAGTGTAAATTTTTGCACATTCTTGTAAGGATTACTGTGGCAAAGAACAAGAAATTGATGAATATTTAGAATATGTAGAGAACTTTATCAAAAAGGTTAATTGTATGGACTCTATAGACCGAGTTATTTAGCTATTGATACGGTTCCGCTGAAACCTGATCCCAGTTGTTTGTGATAATGGTAATGAAGTTAGTGGCTTGTGGGGGAACCTCTAACGCATTATTTGACAATCATAACTGGAACTTCGTCCGGTCTCAATGTGCTTGGCCATAGAATTGATATCTCACTCCGCCACGATGAGGACGTGTGTTAAGCCTGCCGAACCCGTTTCGAACACTATGCGCCATCCCAGCGGCGGTGAAACAATTTCCATGTAAAGAATGTCAATCAGTTGCTTACCTGGGGTCTACATCGATAGATCGTGGCCAACGATCTATAGGATTCCCAACTATCTATCGTGGCAGACAGTGTAGGGATGCTTCTCGCCAGGATAATGTTTCTGAATTAGGGAGGTGCCTGACAGCGGAGCGGTCTCGTGCATGGGAAAGCACTTACGTTTTTCTGTCTGTGCTCGTTTCAAATCCCTCGAGGAACAAACGACAAGTCCTCCAATATTCTTCTTCCATTTCCTCACCGATATCTACTCTCGCAGTTTATTGAACCAACAATAAGCACCCTGCTTTTAATGTTGAATTTATTTTTCATGGATTATCCCTGTCTGATCTCACGAAAGAAATGAGATCGTCCACCGGATGCTGTGAGCCCCGCGCCGGACAGACAATCGAACAATTTTCCAAGATATACGGAGGATCTCTCTGTGCTGAAGCCATAGTTCGAAATAAATAGTAAATAGGTATTTAGACGTAAGTACACGAAATTCTACAATTCATGCATATATTTTCGTTGGTGACAAGTATACTGCGATCCAACCCCTTGAGCAGGAACCAAATTTTACCCCACAACTCAGCTTGAAATTACCTAAAAGCCATAAGCATATTACCTATAGATTATGTATACAAAAATCAAACCAAGGAATATTTACAGCTGTGTAGCCATAGCATAGCTGCAAAGTACTAGGATAAAACCTGAAGCTGTCTAAGCTTCTTCTTGTTGTGATTGACAGGGACGTAGTGGACGATGTAGATATGATTGGCTTTTACGCTGACTTCAGTGTTATCTGATAATCAGCTCGGCCACTTCGAGAAAGAGCTCGCGATTTGTCTATATGGAGCTTTAAACGCTCGAGAAATCTGTGATTGCAGCTCCAATTCATCTGAAATTAAACCCTTACCAAACATACGAGTTTCCATTGAAGATGAATAATTCAAATGATACAACTATTTCAGCGACATGCAACATCACAACTGTCTCAAATTGCGGCCCCGATTATGATCCATCATATCCTGTTCCATCGGGCCACAGGAATTTTGAACTCGCAGTCGTGCGTATCGCAAATGGGTTAAGTGGTCAGTTACTTTTTCTACTCTCTCAACTGATATTGTCTGGAGCTACAACGTAGCCGGTTTTGACTACTCATGATCGAAGTTTGGCTTTCTACTCCAGCTCCATAGTTCTACCAATGACGCAGGCTTTCTACTTGGCAGCTGGCTAATAATTAGGACAAATAGTTCTTATGATCATTGCCCGAACTTGGTACCGACGATCGAAGCTCAAGCGCTTCTGTGCAGATGATAAATGGATGATAGCTGCAGGAGTGAGTAGATTTGACTCAGTATTTAAACTTCTCTAATTGTAAATTGGGGTTAGATTGTCCTCATATTTCCATACACTGTTGCTCAGCTGGGCACCATTGCATACGGTGGAGGCCTTCACTACCAGAATGTCCCAGTTAGCAACGATAAATATATATGGATTGTGAGTCAAGCCTAGCGCTGGGATAAGCAATGTTTGACAGGCTTATATTAGTTCAGCCGAGGGCTCTGCAGCTATTATGTTATTACCATGTTCGTGAAGATGGCAATCTGCTCCTGTCTTCTCGGAATTTGTAAGTGTCACCTTCGTCCCGAACATAAGCATCTGTAGTAACTTCAGACATTACAAACAGTAAAAGGCGTCGCTGAGCAACTGCGCAAGTATGTATACATTCTTTACGTGGGCATTGTCGGTGTTGGCGTAGCAGGGTCTGCCGTTTGGATCTTTCAATGTTGGCCAATACAGAGTAATTTCGAACGCAGGGTTGTCCCAATTTATTGTTTCAATATAGACGTGTTAAGATACAGTAAGTGTAATCCGCTCCGCCTTCTTGGATTTGACTATCATGACTAAAAAAGGATTAGCTCTGGCATGTATAAGCATCTTTCTTGATATAGGCATCATAATGATCCCATTCGTTCTTCTACGAGCGGTCCAACTGAGACGACAAACGGTCATAGTTTTGAGAGTGGTGTTCACTGCAAATGTATTAGGTACCATCGCCTGGTAACTATATAGTCTGACTAAACGCTCCGCTCGCATCAGGCTTACCTTCATAGTGCAATTGGGATATATGGCATCTGGTCGAACCGAATACAACGCGAAATGGACTTCCTGTATAACCAGGCTACATATGTGATTACATCCGACATTGAGATATTGATGTACGTGATTGGAGGATCGTTTCCAAGTAAGATGTCATCTTCGGCACAAATCTCATCATATCTGTTCAATATTAATTGCCTTTTCTATAGTGATTTCGAAACATCTCGTCCGAAAATTCTCTCGCAAATCATCAAATGAGTGGGCGCATCCACTAAACTCTGTCAGTAGACAAGCCCTCGATCCCACACCCGCTTAGGAACCCATCTCCTGGCACTCAAGTGGAACATATTAAACAAGGATAAGAGGCGGAATGTAACTTAGGATGGGAGGGGGGTTGCGAAGGTGCCGTTGTGATGTTTTAAGGCTGCTATCGATTTTGGTTCATTGGTACTGAAGCGGGCATTCAATGCTATATGACTGTCACTAACAAACTTAACTCTGTTTTCTAATGTTTCCAAGTACTGCGATTTCTGAACCCGAGTATTGTACCTACAATTCTTGAAAATGGCAACTGTGATTACGGCCAGGCCAATCAGATATGACAAGACATGCGAAACCAATTGGCAAAATGGAGGAATTTAGGAAGAGATTGAACTCAAAAATCAAGAATTTTTCGAACATGGTGGAAAAAATTGTTCCACTTGTAGTTGCTTCAGGTATTCCGTTCCGGATTCCGAGGTCTCCTCCAGGTATTTTTATGGAATAAAGGGGCTCTGCCTATATTTTTGGGCGAAATATCGAAACTTGGTGTTGATGCTACGGGAGCAAGCCTGGTTGAGTATCTAGATCAATTCCCAAATGTGTTGATAATCGACTGCAAATTCGGGCCGCCATATGATAGAATGAGAGTTTTGCAGCTGTCGCAAAGGCATTTTAGAGTAGGTGATAAGGTCGTGGGGAGGGATAGTGAAGTAGATAACATGTATGCTCAAGGCTTCTTGAGGCCAAAGGAAGGAAGAAAGCCCCAATTGTGAATGAGATGCACGATTGGACAGAGATAAGGATCAATGGAGATGAAGGTGGAAATATCGAACTTGATAATATCAGAATTAGAGAATATCGCGGTTCTTGCTACTACTGTCTCTGCCCTTGTGAACTCTGAGCTTCTTCTCAAGTAGTGTTATTGCGTCAAACTTGTCCACAGGCTCTATTATAACTATGTTTTTGTCTTCTGCAAGCTGCATTGCCGCTACCTTAGTCCTTTTTGTAATAACAAACGTCCTATTCGAGCATCGCGGCAGGTATTTCACAAGCTATTTCACCTTCCCTGGTACTTTTTTGCGCTTCTTGCTAGTCTTTCAAACCACAATGAGAAAGATAGCATCATTTATATTATCTAGTATAAGAACCACTTTCCTTTCTTTACATCGCGTAGCCAGTCGTGCATAAGCTGGAATATATCGGCTTGTTGGTTCTTTCATTAAGAGATCTTGACGCATTTTGCAATATCTCGAAAGCTCTGCTCAAAATCGGGCTGAATTGCTTACGTAGGCCCAGTACACCTATGTGTTCGGCGAGTGATCTCAACTTCAATGACCCGTATTCTATAGCGAGTAGTATAAAAAGAATTACAAATAATGCAAATAATAAAAGGAGGGTAAGAAGCTAGTGGTCTTTAGTAATTATGGCATAATTGTTTAAATCTCTAAGTATAAAAGGTTAAGCCCTGGAATGATATAGCAAAAATTTTAGAAAATAGCTAAACACGTGCTATACATAATATAATAAAACCTAATTTTAGAGCCCTTTTATACTCGCTCCTATTTACTTTTATTAATCCCGTGATTTATTACTTATAACTATAATATTAAGTCAAGATAGATTAAGCGTTACTTAAGCTTAATTAAGCATTACTTAAGGCATATCCCGGCTTTACCTTAACCTGCTTACCTTTAACTTAAATAAACTTAATCTCAGCTTAGGTTAATAATAATTGCTCTTATTTATAAATTAAAACAAAATTAATAATTATAAAAATTAATCCTAACTTTAAGGGTATTTTATGTCAGGTATATAATTGGAATTATAATTTCACATAACCTCGACTATTCGGTTATATTCGGCAATTTATAGGAACCCCTTAGGCACCCCTTAAATAATCTAATTCTAATATTCCAAAAGGCTAGAATTTAGTCTTATATTAAAATATAACTTATTTTACTCGTTAAATTGCCTCCCATTTATATATCTCACATTTTAAACTCTCTGCCTTTAAGGACGGGAATATAATTCATTAATCTTTTAATTACTAATATTATATTTATTAATAACCCTATTACCACTAGCGCCGCCGCGCGTGCTACTAATATTATAACTCGCCGATAAGCCTCTTTTTAGATCACTAGGGACTATAATAGCGAATCGTTTAGGACGGTTATTATAAAGGTCCTTAAGACCGCCGCTAAGGAAGACGAAACTCCTAGCAAATATATTAATAGGATTAAGTCTCAGGTTACTAATATGGCGGACAAAGGCCATTAGCCCGAGCAGGAGTAAAAAGACGTGAAAATGACTAGTGCCCTTTTAGGGGTTTCCCAGGAGCCCTCCTATATTCTTACCCCTACTCCTATATCCACTCTTAAAGAATATTATAAGAGGGACGCAGCTTAACTTAACGCGTTACATGCTTAAAAGATTATAATTAATAAACTAAAGCAGGCTATTAAATGCCTTAAAGAGAGTACCGACCGTGATAGGCAAGTATATAAAGCTATTATCTTTAATAGAGGATTTATACCTCGAGATTAGTCATATATAAGGTTTATAAACCCTAAGGGTAACCTTATAAGTAATCGAGTAGGCCTTAATAACACTTTATTTATTGCTCATGCACACCATCCTATTATAGAAACGGGCGCTAATTATAGCCCTGTGGTGTAATTGCCTATGCACATCCGTGATCCATATATAGAGAATGGTGGCTTTAAGGCTCTTATAAGTGACCGCATATAGCCGCAAACGGATTAGGAGCGAGAAGTAAACCTCTCCTTTAAAATGAAAAAGAAGGCAACCTTCCCACCTTTTTATAAAGGCAAGAACCCTAGGGAATACCGGGCCTTCTTTAATGCCTTTAAGCTAGTCTTTAATAACTAGCCGAGTTTATATAACTCCTATAAGGAACGTGTAAACATTATAATTTAAAAGTTTAAGATGGATTGCCCACTTATAAAGCACTAGTCCATTCTTAGTAATAAATGTCAAGATTGCTAAGGCCTTTTAATAGCCTAGGATAACTTTAAACGCTAGAGTTTGGATATTATATAAAGTAGTGGAGAGCATAGTGCTAAAGCCTATAAAAAATTGTAAGGGCTAAAATAAAGGCCTAATAAGAATATCGTGTAATTAATAAAAAGGATAGAGTTATTAGAGCAGAACTTCTCCGGAAGTTAAGAGGAGTCTAAAAGAATAGCTACCCTTAAGCTTGCCCTCATAAATGAGACATTAATTAAAAAAATGTAAATTGTAATTATAAATATAATACCGGATACCATCCTTAGCTAGCAGATAGCCGCTTAAAAGGCTAAGATCCTAGTAAAAAGAATAAATAGTATTATAAGCCAAAATAAGCGTAAGCATAAGGATAGCGATGAGTCCGAAAAAAGACGTGGTTATAAGGGCAGGAAGCCTAAGAAGAACTCTTTAAGAGCCTCTTAATGGCCCTGGCAAGATTGTGACTATTAAAAAAGGAACGCTTTCTCCGCCCTATTAAGCAATTTTATAAGCATATCTTATAATAACCGAAAGCCTCTCTTTAAGGTAACCTGCTATTCATATAAATAAAAGGGCCACCTTATAAGTAGCTCTATCTGCCCAAATAGAGCTAAATGGATAAAAGCCAACCTAGAGAAAGCAAAATTATAGGAGGCTAAACGGAACTTCCGAGCTATTAAAAGGCTAGCTGCCATTAAAAGAGAAGATTCCTTAAGGAATTCGGGAAAAGCTCCCGCCAAGTCTTAAGCGCCAAAAGGCCTGGCAATGAATCACATAGGCGTTTAATAGTTATTATTAAGTTATTATAAACCATAATAGGGGCTAAAGGTACCCTAGAGGCACTCGCTAATACGGGTGCAAACAATTCCTTTATTAACATCCATAAAGCCTAAAAGTTAGGAATAGTGCCTTTGGCCTATTATAACATCTAGTTTGACGTAATGGGTAAAGGTAGTTTTCGGGTAATTAAAGCCTATAATGTAATTATTAAGGTAAGGGACTCCTAAGGAACCACTAAGGAGTTTAAAATAAGGCTCTACGGGTTTAAAAAGAGTGGATATAAGCTAATCCTAGGGTATAACTAGTTTTGCCTAAAGGGTATAAGGTTATATAATTAGGCCAGCTCTCGCTAGGCCTATACCAATAACTAAAATGATATTGAAATTTTATTTATAAAGGAGTTTAATACCATTCTAGCTACTAATAATACCCTAGAGCTATAAGCTCTATTTATTATAAAGGTAAACGAATGCAATTATCTTTAAAATTATTAAGGGAAATGCACTTATCCTAAGAGGTATAATATTAATGCCGAAATGGCACCTATACCCCTCCGAGTATATATTATTAGTAAAAAGAAGGAAGTCCAATTGCCAGAATACTTGGCCGAGTTTAAAGACGTGTTTAACTTAAATAGCGCTATTATATTTAAATGAGGTTATAAATATGCTATTAAGACCAACGGGCAGGTCCCTTATAAGCCCCTATATAACCTCTCTAAACCTTAACTTACGGCCCTCAAAACGTATCTTAAGGATGCATTAAAAAAAGGATGGATTAGGCCATTTAAAAGCCCCGTAAGTGCCCTAATCCTATTTATTTTAAAGAAGGATAGGGGAATTAGATTATATATAGATTATTAAGGTCTTAATAAGGTTATTATTAAGAACCGGCATCCTTTGCCCTTAATAGATAAAACCCTTAATCGCTTAATTAGTGCGAAGGTTTTTATGAAACTAAATTTTAAAGATGCATATTATCGAGTAAAGATATGGGAGGAAAATGTCTAAAAGACTACTTTTAGGACCCGTTATGGTTACTTTAAGTATTAGGTAATGCCCTTCGGGCTAATAAATGCATTAGCAACTTTCTAGGCCTATATTAATAGTGCTATGTCGGGAATGCTAGATAATTTTATAATTATATACTTGAATAATATTTTAATTTACTTAAAGGATCCCTTATAGCATCCTAAACACGTCCGTAAGGTTCTTTAGAGACTCAGGAAGCATGCTTTATTTGCAAAACTTAATAAGTGCGAATTTGGAATTAAGACTATTAAATTCTTAGGGTTTATTATAGCTGCAAATGGTGTTTATCTAGACCCTACAAGGCTTTAGACCATAGCGGACTAGCCTGTGCCAGAATCCTATAAGGAAATCCAGATCTTTTTAGGATTTTATAACTTTTATTAAAGGTTTATTCGTGGATACTCTAACCTGGCTATAGGCCTCACCAATTCCTTAAAAGGAATAAAGAATAATATGAAAATAAAACCTTTCATCTATATTCTTAAAGCTATTACGAGCTTTAATGCGCTTAAAGAAGCCTTTTATAAGGCGCCTTTCCTGCTCCATTTTAATTCCTCTAAGAGGATTAGACTAGAGATAAATGCCTCCGGATTCGCTATAATTGGCATGCTCTTATAATAGGTAAGGGACGGTAATATAAAGGAATATTGGAAGCTAATAGCGTTCTTTTTAAGAAAACTAAACTAAGCTAAGCTAAATTACGTCACATATAATAAAGAGATACTAGCTATTATTAAAAGCTTTAAGGAGTAGCGATATTACCTTAAAGGTACCATTTATATAATTAAAGTGATTATAAATTACCATAACCTTAAGTATTAGATAAACGCAAAGTACTTAAAAGGAAGATAAGCCAAATGGGTAATATACCTATTTATATATAATTTTGAGATTATATACCGGAAAGGTTCCTTAAACCCGGCGGACGCGCTTAGCAGGCGTCCTAATTATGAGAAGGAGGCTAATATAAATAAGACCTTCTTAAATCCATAATTATGGTTGCCTACTTTCTAGAATAAATTGGCCGGCGGCTTCGCGGCAGTAATCAGGTTTATAAGACCGATATAGCTAAAGAATAGAGCTATTAAAATGATTAAAGAAAATAAGCTATACTCTATGCAAATAGAATAGAGTAAAGGCACCTGGAAACCTTAGGGGGAGGATAGTGAGGCGTCCTTGGGAATGGCTATAATAGGCCCCTTAAATAATCTATCCATGGATTTATCTAAGCCTATTAGTAAAGGCAGTCATATATACCTTAATATATTACGCTAGGGAATAGCAGGTTGCAAATTGCTTTTCTCACGTTTATGGATAAATGTAATAACTCGCTTAGCCACTATATTAGCACCTCTCTAGACACCTCTCAGGGTGCTTATTAAGCTGGCTCAGACCAATAATGAGAAATGCATTACATATAAATCTAGGAGAGAATATAATAACCTGCCTCAAGATTTTAGGACCTGGATAATTAACGATTAGGGTGCTATTAGGTGGAAAAATAGAATCTATATATTAAATAATTAAGCGTTAAGGCAAGAAGTTATAAAACTTTATTATAATAATCCTTTGGCAAGGCACTACGGTATAAAGAAGACTTTAGAGCTATTCCATAAATACTACCATTAGGAATAAATAAAATCTAATATAAGAAAATATATTAGAGAGTATATTATATGCCAGAGGAGCAAAGCAAAGAGACATGCTCCTTATGGGTTGCTCTAGACACCCCTATAACCAATATAACCATAACAAGAAATTATCATAGATTTTATTATAAGACTTCCGCCTATAAAAGGCCTAAATGGGAAGATCCTTAATAGCATCCTTATAATAGTCTATAGATATTATAAGATAGCAAAATATATCCCATGTAATAAGGAGATCATAGCTCCTAAAATGGCAAAACTTCTTTAAGAAAGAGTATTCTCGGTTTTTGGGTGCCTTAGAGGCATTATTTCAAACCGTGGCAGCGTGTTCACTTCAAATTTCTGGTCTGCATTATGCTTTTACTTATATTATAAGTAAAAGCTATCCACTATATTTTATCCATAAATAGATGGGCAAATAAAAAGATAAAACCAGGTGCTTAAACATTACCTAAAATATTATTATAATATAAGAAAATCAAATTAGGTACACCGACTTAGCTTTGCCGAATTTACCTATAATAACTCTATCCACTCGGTTCTTAGTTCTACTCCTTTTAGGGTATATTACGGATATAATCCTAAGCTGCTATAAAACCCTAAGGTTAGGGGTATTAAGGGGGAGGTATTAGCTACGCGAGAAAGAGCAAATTTGATAAAGAAAGAGCGAGAGGCCCTAAAAGGTCTTTAAAAGCATGCTTAGGAAAGCCGTAAAAAGTATTTTAATAAATCACGGCTAAATAAATACTATTCCCTCTATTAGTGGGTAATGCTCTCCACTAAGAATCTAAGAATAAAGTATAGCAAACTTTAGCCTAAATATATAGGTCCTTTCCAGGTAATTAAACTAATAAGAGAATTTGCATATTATTTAAAGCTTTTAAGCATTTATATTAAATTATATAATATATTCCACGTATCACTTCTAAAGCCATATTATAAAAGGGAAAGAGAAGAGCTTAAGCGGTATTAAGAGGGTAAGCTATTAGAGCTTAAAGACGAAGAAAATGAGCAGGAATAGGAAGTAAAATCCATTTTAGACCATATATAAGATAGTAAAATGAAAAACATAAGATATCTCATAAAATGGAAGGGATGGCCAGAGGACCATAATACCTAGCTCCTAGCATACCCAAATTTGAGGAACGTAAAGGAAATATTAAATGCGTACCTTAAAAACCATAGGCTACCTATAAAAGAATAGAATAATAAAGTTGAGCCACCTAAAGCAAATTAGGAAGGAACCTCCTAGCCACTAGGTAAAAAGAAGAAAAGGAGGGGAAGACCCTAAAAAAGCAGGAAATAAACTAGGAATAATAGCTAATATAGGTGAAATGAAGCAGGAATAAAGGCACATTTTAGGAATATCGTAAATATATTTAACACTTAGGTAAGAAAGCATTTCATTTTATTAAGGGCAAAAATAAGAATAGCCTAGGGTATCTTAAAGCAAAGATAAAGCCACTTAAACGCTACCTAGAAACTACTTAAATTTAAGAAAATATCGCGAGGATGCCTTTAGGAATATCTTTATTAATATTAGGAAGGGAAAGCTTATTATGAATATTATATTATAAGGCAATTAGTAAGAGCATCTCAGGCCAAGGGAAGGGTTATACCTGATATTTATAAGCCAAACGGAAGCGCTTAACCTCTTAAATTAACTCTTAAAGAATAGCGATCTTTTTAGCGTTAAGACTATTAGTACTAGGAACCTCACGAGTAGAGGTTAGTCATTAGAGCTTAATATAAAATTCCATATGCTTCTAATATAAATGCAAGTATAATTATAAAATATTAGTAGGCACTAGTAAGTAGGGGGAGGAAAACTTATAACGGGAAATCCTTTAAAAGTGAAAATGTCCTTAGCATTTATATTACCCCTCTTTAAAATATTAGAGCTATCCTTTATTCCTTAGCTAGCTAACCAAATCGCAAGAAAACCCTTATTAATACCAATGAGCTCCTTGCCCTCATTTAAAGCTATAAACTCGTTAAATTCTTTAGCATAATCCTCAATTTTGCGATAGATTTGATATAAATTAACGGGAATCTAAACTTATTAATATTATTATAATAGCCTAAAAGGAGACTCACCTTCTTATAAATACTACTCATTCTAGTATAACGAATATATGCAAACTTTCTTACTCGAGTAATATAAGTGCAAGAAAAATTAATTAAAATATGCTTTAAGCATCTTTGATAATAAAAGATAATAGGCCAAGTATTAACCTTATTACCGCGCTTACGCTTGTGAGGCTTATTAATAATAACATTACGGCCGCTATAACCTAATATAGGAAGACCTATAATAAAGCTAAAAAAGAGTAAAGATTAAGAAGATAAAAAAGATTAAAGATTAAGGAATAAAAGAAGAAAGAAGCACACGCTATTATATAAAGGTTATTATAAGCTTAAAGAAAAGAAGTTAAAAGTTAAAAGGGAGCCACTATTTATATAAATAAGCTTAGCCTAATCCCAACTTCTAGATTACCACCTAAATAATTCCTGCCCTAAGCTATTTTAGGGTAATAAATAGCTTTAACTATTCTAAAGTTTTATATAGCCAATTAAACGCGTTTACTATTATATAATAATTTAGTTTTCTAGATTATTTAGCCTTACGCGCAAATTCGGGCCCTTTAGCTAATTAAAACCTTAAGTTCACAGGTATGGGAAAGTAAGATTATAGGAACCAGGCGAGTTTATTTACTCTTTAATGCAAACTCGGACCAAATATAAAGCTATTCCTATATGCCAAGCCACGCGGCTAAAGCAAATAAAAGTTACGGAATAGCACGATACCCGGGGAGCGCAAGAGTCAATTAAGGCCTTACTAGAGCTATCTCCCCATGCAGGAATCATAACTTATAAGATTAGTTATACCTTAATAAGCTAAAATATGATTTTATAATAGCACTCTTATACCGTATTTAATTAGACCGAACTCCTATAAGGAGACATAGGTAATATAGTGGCTTTTAGTCACCGTTATAAGAATTAATAAGGCCTAGGAACTAATGCTAGGATAGCATTATTAAAAGGGGGGAATCTTGTTAGGTATATAATTGGAATTATAATTTCATATAACCTCGACTATTCGGTTATATTTGGCAGTTTATAGGAACCCTTTAGGCACCCCTTAAATAGTCCAACTCTAGTATTCCAAAAGGCCAGAGTTTAGTCTTATACTAGAATATAACTTATTTTACTCATTGAATTGCCTCCCATTTATACGTCTCACATTTTAGCTATTTAAAGAATATTAATAATATAAGTTATTCCTTTAAATACTTGCTCTTAAAAAAATTAATTTATTTATAATTTTGACTTAGAATTTGCTATTACTTTGAACCTCAAGTATATAATATTAGGGAGCCCCTTAATTACTTTATATAATATCTTATCAACCCATGCTATGGTAGTCCTTAGTTTATATAAACCAAGTGGTTTATTTAAACCCTTTAGTGCTTCCACCTTACTTAGTTTATACGCACCCTCAGGTTTATAAGGACCATCCATTTTATACCAACTACACAATCACGTAACGTGACCTTGACATCAAAACCCATCCATTGCTTAACCGTCCCCCTAACCCTCCAAACTCCTCCTAAATCCAGCTATCAAAGCCCGTTCACGCCCCTCCACTCCTCCAAAATCCCTCTAAAATCAGCACTTCCATACGGCTCCAGCAACTCCCTCCACCCCCCTCCCTTTCTCTGCTCTTCTAACCCCAAATCTCGCAACAGCATAGACATATACTGCAAATGCTCAAAAATAGCATTATACCCATCTTCCAGGTATCTCCTCCTCCTCCACGCTATGGATAATGCGATATCCTCGCGCATTTTTTGTGAATCTGGGAGGGTGAGTTTGTGGGTGAAATAAGCTGCTGTCCAGAGGGCTTGGATTTCGGCGACGTTGAGGCTCTGCGCTGAGCCGATTGCGCCGACAAAGGCGATGAAGTTTGAGTCGCCGTTGCTGCTGTCGCCTGTGATGGGAATGATGGAGCGGTAGAGTTTGGTTGGTGTTGATTTTGGCTTTGTAGGTGGATAGGACGGTGGAGTAGCTAGTCTGGGGAATGTTTCGGTGACTTTTTTATCAGCTGTCAGGAGAAGGGTTTCCCATTCTGCTGCTGATTTTGCGTCTTCTTGGCTCTTTGAGAGTGGCATCGGTAAGCCAAGCTCAGAGGCTAACTCGTCGTCGAACATTGCATACGTGTTTGTCCATCCTGTAGCTGCTATGACTGCATCGCAGCTGACTTTTCTACCGCTTTTTAAAGTCAGGGCATTTCCCTCAGCGGACTCTATCTCGTCTCTCAGGATTGTTGCTGCAGCCACATTATCCCAGATTCCCTCCGAGTTAGCGACGGCCAATCCATCAGCGCTAAGAAAGAGAGGTCTTCCAGGTCTCAATCCCATCATGTTCTTATCTCTATCAAATCTTGCAAAGCGTTTCCAAGCCCAATCCACAACCCACCAAATCGCATCCACAGCTCTAATCCCAATTTTATTACCATGACAGATCTTAGCCCAAGCGTCGATGGGCTCGTATATACAAGGCGACATTTTGGAAACTAGGCGCATGGAAATGATGTCGTGGCTAGCTTGCAACGGCCAAGGAGCGGTGGGCGCTGCGAGGAATGCAGGTCCTTGGCCTGAGGTGCGGATGAGCCACGTTACTGATTTGTTGAGGGAGTGGAGGATTTGTACGGTGTCGAAGGCAGATTTGGAGCCGCCAATCACGACTACATTTTTGACTGATGGAGAGTTGAGTGTAGGAATGTTGGCATTCAGGTCGCGAGTATGGATGATTGGGGGTGTGAAATCGGATTTGGGGAAAGGAGGTAGATTTGGAGTTGAGGTGAGGCCAGTTGCTATGATGAGTTTCTCGGATGTATACTTGTTTCCACTCTCAGTTAAGAGGGTCCAGAGTTTGTTGATTTTAGAGATGCGGTTGACGTGACTGTTGAGAAGGATTCGATCTTTAAGTGTCTTTCCCGCGAACTTTTTGTGTGTAGAGAAGGCTTCCAAATAAGCCGTTACGTGCGTTCCAGGGAAGTAGCCGTGAAAGGTCTGGTCCTTGGGTAGTTTATCCATTGGATAGCACGGGAACTCGAACATTCCTAAAGGAGCTTGGGTTTTTATTGCTGGGTGCATCCGTGATTTAGACCATACACCACTATAGAATTGTCAAAAATGATTCCAGAGATGAGAATGTGATTGCTGACCCGAGATCTTCAGCCGATTCTAGAAGAATGACATCGTCGTTTGGGTTCAATTCTAGCCAGGTATGGGCAGAAATGAGACCAAATGGTCCTGTAGTATGAGCACATGAGTTATTAACTGATGAAGATCAGACATACCTCCTCCAACCACGATCAGGTTTGCTGGTGCCATCGTCAACGATCAATTTTCGATGGTATTCTCGGATGACTATATTGAAATGGGGGCTCGAAATCATGTTATATAGTCCTTCCTTTATCTACTATCTCAACTTGAGCCGAGGAAATATCATCCCAGGCCTCAGCTGAAAAAATGGCGTCCGAAGCAACCCTGGTCGAATCAACACATATTAATACGTGTCAAGGGTTTTGACATGACAGAAACCATACCCCTAAATTTTTCAACGTCGACATTACTCGAGTGCATGCCAATGCCATTGCTACCAAGATCAGTCTTGAGCAGTTGATATCTCTTTCTCTGACTTCAGGTTCCGTTTCGACGTGGTGATCTTATTGCAAACTTTTGCAGACCGCCTTCTGGTATTCGTCCATCTGTAGACGTGTAATCGTACGAGAGTTGCAGACTACCGGTCGTGTCCCTGTATTGGGCAAGTTCTCCAGCGCCACAAAAACTATCCCAGATGTCCCTCGCAAGGGTAGAGACAAAAGCTGAATCTTTTTGGTTAAATTCTGGGTGGCGGTATGATTAGTCAGCCTTGTCAGTAATCGCGGGGTACTCGGGGATGCGTCTCAACACAGACTTTGGCGTTGTGTCCGTCTTCCAGTCTTGATACACTTATATGAACATCATCAACATCTGAAGCTGGTTCTTCTATAAAAGCTACCAAAAAGAGCACTTTCCCACGTGATTAGTGTCCAAAAAGAAAGGTGAAATGTGGAGGCGAAAGACAGAGTTGCAATCACTGCATTGCAAGGAATGATGTGTCTCTATATACGCTATCGCTGGCATTGACTTACACGGAGAGACTTCAGAATCAAGTAAATATTTGAAATTACTTTTATCACAATTGAAGATTCAGGCGAATCGCAGACCATCAGATTCCACCACGCCGCAAGAGACAGCAGTCTCGAATTTGGCGGAGATTTTTCGATAGATTAAAACTTGATGATAAAAGGGGAATCATGTATCATGGTGCTACAAGTTTCTTTCGACTACCTACCTCACCTGTGGACAGGAAACCAAGTCTCCATGATAAACTCGGTGGAAGGGACATGCAGTATTGACTCATCTCAATTATTCTGACCCTGACACTGACTTCAACTCAACAAGCTGGTACCCTAGTCCCAGAAAACCATCCCCTATTGACATGGGAGCTCTGGACCTCTCCTACGAATTGGAGTACTCAGAACAGCTCCATCACACTCGATGCAAATTGGCGTTGGGCATATGAGCGAAATAAAACATCGTCCTGTTATACGGATTGCCAGTGGGTATCCAAGAATTGCACTACCGATAGCAAACACAATGTTGAGAAGGTTTTTGACTGAGAGACTGTTGTATCACAGTCAAGAGTACCACGGGGTCTCCGATTAGACATCTTTGGCTGTCTGAAACGAGTGGGTAACCAAAATCCACATTCAGCTTACTATTTGCCTCTCACCCACGGTTCGATCACTTCTTAGATTTTCTGGTTCTCTATTCTTCTGTCTACATGCCACAGCTCCTCTGCATTCGACCTGAAAACTTCCTCGATTAGCGCCCCTTCTTCTCCACACCACCTAACTACTTTCTTTAGGAAAGGCCTGATAACCAAACCCTCAAACTACTTATCCCATCAGTTCTCCAAGAGAAGACACGGTGTTGAATGAGAGATAGCGAAGGGAGTTGAAGGCGACGGAATTAAAAAGTGTTTAGGTCAGCCAGATTTATATCTTTGCGTTGCAAGGGATTTCAATATTCTTGTTAAAGCTTGGGGTATGCATGTCGAGAAAAATGACAAACTCAAGTTGGAAAGCATGAAGCAAGCACTTGCTGAATATTCTCAACCAAGAGTAAAGGCGAAAGGTGGGCAGTTCCCACGAAGAAAAATCCCTTCTCAGAAAGAAAGAAAGAAAGAAAGAAAGAAAGAAAGGATATTCTCCGAACTTCGAAAGGAGCTTCAAGTTGCCAATGAAGAATAGCAGATTGACGAGCTCGATCGACTGCATACCCCTCAAGGACTTCAAGATGAGATTTCTGAATAGACAGACTCACTTGTGGAATTCTTTGAGTGGATTAAAAATAAGAAGGGCAGAAAACCTAGAAAAGCTTCCAGTGGAGGCAATTCACGAGAAATTGCGGGTACTCCTAGTCCAAAGGTTGGGGATGCAGCTGCCAAGAAAGCTCCTAAACCACAAGAGAGTGGTGCACCTTCTAGGTATGGAATTGAGCCATCCAGACGTAGCATATCACCAAGTCGGAGACTACCAGGTCAGAGAAGACCGAGTAGATCTCCCCTTGCCCCGAGGTCCCAAAGCCAAGCACAGAGAACTGTGTCAGGTCCAACCGCAGCTGCTTCAAATCTTCGTCATCTCCACAGCGACGTCTGTGGAATTCTCCGGATCAAATTTTCGAAAATAGTGAAGAGTATTGAGTTGTGGAATTTCAATTTTAGTAGTAGATAGAATAAATGGAAATATTCAAAACATAAGGGTCAATTGAGAATGCATCATGTGAGAAATTGGTATCAAAGTTTGTGGGTTTAAATGCAGCCAGTGATATTCGAGAGACCTTACCTATGAACTCACGACATTAAGTTTTCAAAGCTGGGAAAGAATGTAAAGACTGTAGTGAAATTACCGTTGCTTCTGTTTTGACATAGGTTTGAGAAATCTAAGTCGTGGGAGGGATTTATGCAAAAAATACGAAAGGAGTGTAAGGTTTATCTCTCACAACGCGAGATAGAAGATTGGGAGACAATATCAAACAGGGATGGAACACTGGAAGGATAGATCGAAAACTGGGTATTGGCCAGTTTTGAGAACCAGGACAAGTCTCCATGGATTCGAATGGGAAGAGAAGTCTCGCATGCTGGGTAGATGGTGGAAGGAAGAGAGTTGATTGCCAGAACCGATTCCCGATATCGTGAGAGTAGGAATTGCAATGAGCAACAGATCGAAACGTCAAAGCATATTTCATGGAAATGGTGACAACCAAATGTCTGCGTACTCGGTGTATGAGGCTCCCGGGGGGTGGGGGCGTACTTGTGTTGAAGGAGGCTGGAAGATAGATCGTGCAGGAATTCGAAGAAGATTTGACGATAGCTGTTAGAACTCCCGCCGATATGGGGCCTCTCAATGTCACCTGGTGTCCGAGGAGGGGCTCCTTAACCACAGTGCCTCTTCCAGGTTGCATGCGTATCCTTGCTATCCCCCTTCCTTCCTCGCCCTCAAATCCCATTGTAAAGTGTTCACTTCAATTGTTGGGACTTTGCCTTTCCAGTTCGAATGATCAATGTAACAAAGTGCGCTCCGAAAACAGCCTGCAAGGGCTTCTTCCAATTTAGAGCAAGAGTATATCGAGGCGGAGGGGGAGATCAAAGGGTGAGGGGATAGCGCGTGTCTACAGTCGCGTTAGCTGAGCCCAAACGTGTGGGAAAGGAGATACCAATGAATAATTTGCTGTAACACGGGAGGTATTCTATCTGGGATGCCGTGTTGCCTATGAGAAATTTGATTCCGATATTGGCGTAGGAGATATGCTAGCAGAGTAGATTTGATGATCTCATGCTTCTAAACAGATCGCAGAGGAGACGGCAGCTGAAGTTTTTCTTTTGGAATTGAAACTTCATCGAGAAATAAGAATTTGGTTTAATTCCGACGGAATTCCCCAGACGCGGCTCGCCACGTTTTTAGGTTTTGGTGGCTGGCTCGCTGGATATCCTAGCAACCAGCCGTCCCGCCGATTCAGTTCATATCCCAGCCACAAATATTCTTATCACAACAAAATATAGATTCAGTTCTATCCATTCTCTTCAATCGTGGCATCCTTTCAACTTCTCATTCATTTCATATTAACATGCAGACTTCTGTGAAACAGTCTCCTCGGGAATTGGAGGATCGGATCAATAAGCGGGGTAGTGCACACTATCATGAATATAATGATGTTTACCAAAACACCCAGCGCTCCCCAACGAGGCAAATAAACCCTACAATGGACAATCAAGGGGGATCATACCAGGTGAGTGTTCACAACCTTGGATTAAAAGTCTTTCTAATTTTGGTAGCAGCGTCAAATTCCTGGACAAAGCAGGCCGCCTGTTGCAAAAGATGCATTTGCTCGGGGGCCTCCTGTTGAAACTTCACGACCTCCATCTTATCCTGGACTTTCAGAGAAGCCTTTTGATTCCAAAGACGCCAATAACCAGCGCCCTCAACAGCGACGTCGTGGATATAGACGGACTGAGGAGGATGAACAACCTCAAGCAGGAATTGCAAACAGACGGCCAGAACGAGGATCAGTTTCAGGACCAGCTCCAATCTCACAGAATCAGTCTGTTCCAGTCACACGAGACCGTCAGCAGCAAAGCCCTCGATCTTCTGCATCTAGATCCGCCGAGAAAGTCGCTTTGCCTGGAAACGAGATTTCCCGTATTGCGAGTCCCAGTATCATGTCCAGTGTCCTTCAGCCATTGAACAAGAAGGTGGAGGAGTATAATGCTCAGATGAGTGAAGAGCAGAGAATTATGGCACAGCTTGATGCAGAGATGGCGAGTTTGCAAGAGAAGAGAAGGGATGCCGAGAAGAGGTTCATGGCTGCCAAGACAAAGCATGATGATTATCGTCGACAGTTCCAGGGGGTAGAGAGAGCCATGCGTGGGGAGCCTGAGGTATTTCAACGGTTGAGCTTGGATGAGTGAGTGTCCTGAGAATTCTATGGAAATCGACTAATTGTCGCAGTGATGATAGGGACGATAGAATTAATCAGCAGATAACTCGGGCTCCACCAACCTCAAGCGGAGTTTCAAGAACGGATTCCTGGGACAATTATCAGAAGCCGAAGAATACAAGTCGTTCTCGTTTGAGCAAATTATTTGGGGCTACCTAAAGATGTTGGAATTGAAGATTGATAAAGTTGTTTTAGTACCCAATGCTCGGTCGGAGCTCATAGAACCCAGAGGCTAGGGAATTTGGATAAATGTGTATCCTATTGTAATATCATAGCTAGAAATCCGGATATCAGTAATTGACCTATGAAAGTATGCAAATACATAGCGAAAAATACATCCAATACACAAATTGGGAGCAATATACACTTGATAATGATAAGACTGAAGTAACAGGAAGGAGTGCGTACATTCATTTCATATCCTACTTATCTAGATAGAGTTTGAGGAGGAACAGGATTATTCAGGGGCGGGTAATCCCCGCCACCAGCTCGAATGTGGTTTAGCTCCCGGCATTGAAGAAGCTTGGCGGTTGACGTCGTTGAGACGCAGATTCTAAGCTGAAATCAGACGAAGGAGAAACAATAGAAATACCAGACAGGATGTGATGCCGCAAAACACACTTGCTCTGTTTTGACCTTATGCATAAATTGCTTTCTTCGCTTCTAAATTGTTGATATACTCGCATTTTTCTTTCATGATACCCAATCGATTCTTTCTTTGAAGCCTAGGAGAGTAACTTACAATAATCTACACCTCCTCACAATGGCAGACGCATTTCCACCAGCAGTACGAGACTTCTCGGACGCCCCTATTTTCGAGGCAGTCACCTCACCTACTCATGTCAATTTCGATGTCGAGGCCGGGGAGGGAGAGCCTCATCCTACGGCGAAAAATGTCGATGGTCTAAGACGAAGCAGTTCTGTGAAATCAGATCCAATTGTGGGAATATCGCAATCGCCCACTATGCTACGCCGGCGCAATCGTGCAAATACTGCGAAATCCTTTGCGACAGTCGACATCACACCGATGCGCCCAAATTGGCAAGCAGGTCAGGAACCTGGACTCGATCCCTCGAAACCCAACGGTGGAAGAACCGATCTCCCTACATTCCACGAGCAGTGTCAAATAACAATTGTGGACTTCAGTGAGGAGCATATGGTAGGATATGAGCTTGACAACGAACAATTGATTAAATTTCTGGACGAAAAGCAAGAATCTTGGGTCAAATGTCGTTGGATAAATGTCAATGGGCTGAGTTGGGATGTCATACAAGCGCTTGGGCAATATAAGAAGCTTCACCGGCTAGCGATCGAGGACATGATAAACACGGCCAATAGAACGAAGGCAGATTGGTACACATATGCAATATCTTGAGGTTGATAACTTGCTAACCAATTGAAATAGGTACGCCGACCATACCTTCATGGTGCTTACTTTGCAGAAACTGATCCACTTGCATTCCGATGCCGAGGATAGTGATTCGGACGACGGGGATATGGATAGCATCAGGAGACCAAAGAGAGGTCGATTTAGCAAATTTGTCCACAACATATTCTCCAGCTCCAAGGCGAAAAGGAAACATCAAGAGAAGAAGATGATTGCGGGAGTGCACGATCCTGCTAATGGTTTTATCACTGGGCACACCGAAGGTGCTAGTGAACCTCATCTACAGAATTTGAAAACTCTTCAGCGATACCATGGAGGTCCTAATAAAGAGCGCATGGAGTTCATGGAGAAGCATTCTCCTCTGACATCTAGGAAATATGCGGTAAGCGCGGAACAGGTTTCGATCTTCCTGACATCTGGTAAGCTTCAATTCAATACCCAAGGAAGAGATCAAGGACTGAATTTATGCTAGATAATACCGTTATTTCGTTCTTCGAAACCTCCGCCGACGACATTGAGGAGCCAATACTTCAGCGACTTCGGACTCCAGATACTATTCTCCGGCAATCTTGCGATGCGTCAATGATTGTACAAGCCATTCTAGATGCTATCATTGATCTTGCGATACCTGTGGCAACCACTTACCAGGATGTCATTGGCGATTTGGAACTTGACGTCTTAACTCAACCAGATCTCAAGCACACCACTTCCTTGTACGTTATCACCAGTGAGATTATGACATTTAGAGGCTTTGTAAATCCGATTGTCAATCTTATCAACGCCCTCCGAGATCATAAAGGCGCTACAGCTGGACTGGGAGCACGGAGTGACACCACCAAATCTGCCAAAACAGTCAATCTCTCATCTATGGCGCAAACCTACCTGGGGGATGTTGAAGATCATATCATTCTCATTACAGAGTCCCTCGATCAGATGCGCCGCGCCTGTGACAACATGATCGATCTCATCTTCAATACGATGACAGCATACACTAACGAAACTCTCAAACAACTCACGAACATCACGATTATCTTCCTACCTATGACGTTCCTCACTGGTTATTTCGGGATGAACATCGAGCCGTTCCCTGCGCTTTATCATGGCGAAAGATACTTCTGGATCATCGCTGTGCCGGTCGCTGTTGTAACTGTACTGTTTCTTATGCGTGATAGTATCAGATGGTGGTTGACCAAGCATGTACAGAGGAGAGGAATCTCAAGACGGAGGAGGGGACGCTTGGAGAGGGAGGCGGAGGCTTACAAGGCTGCCGAGGCGAAGAGGCGATTCTAAACTTTGGATGGCTGATTATAGCTAAACCGGGGGAGTAGTTCAAGGGAATGCGAGTATAGGTTGGAGAAATATATAACGGAGGACGATGTCCAAGCATCGATGAAACGACATCCTATACGATCATAAGGTGCAAGATCTGACTCAAGATCAAGGTCAAAACCAATGCCATAATCAAAGCCAAGTCAAACCCTATCAATTTTGTAGCGAATGATCGATTTGAGCGAAAGTGTAACCATATTTTCCTACATAGTACCACTTTAAACCTTCTCCATCTCTTTCTCCGCTTGGCCAGTCGACGGGATCTTCGGCAGTTTTGAGAAATATGTCTTCAGACAATGCACTGTATGTGCTAGCATCTTTCTCACCTGTGCCTGCAGCTTGATCTGTGGGACCTTTAGCATTGGACAGTCAATTTAACAAGTTTTAGTCCTTGATAACAATCTGATTGAAAGGTAGCTTCAACAACAGTAGGATCCACCTTGTTCTTCTTTTTATTTCCCAAGCGCTAGGCTCTTCGAGATCTCGCCCTTGCAGATTTTTTGAGGTTCTATGAAAAGCACTAGAATTTGGGCAGTGTGTCTCTTGCCTTTTCCAGCCGCAGGTCTCACGGCTGAAGATCTTGGGGTTCCATGAAATGAAATGCAAGCATTTTGTCTCTTATCTTTTATAATCATAGCTGTCAAGTCTGAAGATCCTGATGTTCCATGAAACGCACCAGAATTCGGGATGTTTTGTCATTTGTTTTTTCCCGCCCCGGTTCTCAAACATATTATCGCAATATACGATCGACTCCTCCTTCTCATTCTCCTTGTCCGCATATTTTTCGTGTGACGTGGGATTTCGGTGCTGCTTCACCTGTGAGTAGATCTTAGGATTGTACCGCACGGTGTAGACGAGCAAATTCCTTGAGAAAGAAAGTCGTGGATAATAGATGTGTCAGCTGGTGATATCTATGGGGTGGGATGTTTTATTCACAAAACTTGCCATACTGTTTGACGACAAAGTGATTACTTTGAGACCAAAGATCAATGGTATAGTTTTTCCCAAATCCGCCTGATTCGCGATGCTGCTAAAGAAGTCCATGGCCATTTTCCTTTCGACTTTCGCTCATCTGGTGGGGACTTCTGTTTTAAATACTGGGAGAGTAGCCGCGCCGTTTGGACTGCAATTCTTGCAGTTGCAATGATGATAACAAATATCGGAAGTCAACTACGCGTGCCGAGCGGCCCCAATTCTTTGGTCCCCAAACTCTGCTTCTCGAAGTAGAATACGTGCCTTGAGGCTAGCCATTTTTCGATTTGTCATCATCCGATCTGGGTGACCTGTATCCAACACACCCATTTCCATACCTGATCTTAGTTCTTACACCCTGGAACGCTTGGGCATACAATTTTTCGATAATTTATGAACTCAGAACCATAAACTTTATCATGCATATGTTACACGAGAGCTGGTGAGGCAATGTCGGTATTTCCATGAAAATCCTGTACCCAAAGCCAATTTATCTACAGGTTACTGCAATTCTGGGTTTTCCTGTGACAACATCAAACCCAAATTGCAAGAATTAAAATGCGTAATACAGGAGCTGCACATTGGGGCTATGTCGAATGCAAGACGCCATTGGGGAATGGGAAGTGAGTTTGAACCGTAACTTAAATTAGGGGACTGTCTCAAAAGTTATCCAAGATTGGGTAAACTGAGATGGTTTTTGTTTGTGAGATAAATTCTATTGTCGTTTTCCTAGCTATTAGCAGCTCCCCCTTTCCCATCAGGCCTGGACCAAGCTCGCTGCACAATTGGGAAATAACATTTTGACTGCCTTGTCATCAAAGCGAGAGGTAGTTTTTAACATAAAGTACAAATTAAAACCCCATTATATGTGGATACTTTTCAAACCCATGTAAAATCCCGCGGCATCTCCGGCATATTCGAAGGCCAACTTTCATCGCTCCTTGCCTTCCGGTGAGTCCAACCTCGGGCAAAAACTGGACACTGATTCTTTCGAATTCCCAGAATTGAGTAGTGCAATCTTCTTAACAGTATGATGGATATAATAATTCTGGATATGACAAGGAAATGTTGCAGAGAATGTAATTGGACCCCAAGTAGATAGCACCAATCCCTACATCTTACTCAGATTTGACAGCTGTTTTCGCTCCCTCCAATATGACCGACTCGGCTGGAAGAGTTGTAGTTCTGCCAGCTCTCATACTAGATCCTCCCGATCCGCCAACAGCTCCCATGAGTTCCATTGCTCCAAATATTTCGCTATCCACATCACTCAGATATTTGGCGTCCAATCCCATCAATTCATCTTCCTCTGCAGCTCTGATATGACAGCCCGGAATCTTGTTGATTATGAATAGAAGAATGCATGTGATGAAAAAGGACCAGCTGGCACAAACTGTGGCAGCTGCAAGTTGATATCCCATTTGTTTCCAATTGTGATCCCACCATCCACCCTCGTAAGTGTGACCTGATACTCCGTCAAGAGCTGGAACGAATGATGCAGCAAAAAATCCTGTCAAGATATCTCCAACAAATCCCCCTACTCCATGGAGAGCAAAAATATCAAGACCCTCGTCGATTGAAATGTAGTGTTTGTATCGAGATGTGAAGAAACATACGACAGATGTCAGGGCGCCAACAAGAGCAGAAACGTAGACAGGGACTAAAAATGTTAGACATATTCGCAATGGATGGAGAACTTACCATATCCTGCAGCAGGTGTGATTCCCACAAGCCCAGCGATGATACCAGAGCAAAAACCCAGAATACTAAACTTCCGTTCAAAGGCGTAGTCAAGCATTGTCCAGGTTATGCCACCGCCGCAGGCTGCAAGGTTAGTATTGACCACCACATAGATGCTTCGGATGCTGAGGTTTGCAGTTGACGCGCCTATACTATTAGTCCATATACTCAAGGACGAAGATTGACTGACCATTGAATGCGAACCATCCAAACCAAATCAAGATCGTCCCTAGTCCAACAAGAAAGGGGTTATGAGGCCTGAAGTGAGGCATTTTTGCGTGAAGGGATTCTCCATTGGGATCTTTTCGGGGACCCAACATCAATGACCATGCAAGAGCGGAGAAACCACTAGCAATGTGAACTGGTCCAGAGCCAGCAAAGTCGTAAACTCCAAGTTTGTATAACCATCCAGAAGGATTCCATTCCCAATACTATTGTTGTCAGTGAGGTTCACAGAGGTTCGCAGGCAGAGGGTAATCCTACAGCAAGTCTTTTTGATCAGCAAAGTTTGTTGAAGCATGGCAAAACTCACATGTAATAAACAAATGTTGTCCAGCACAACAGAAACAGCATACTAGGTCCCAGACGGCCTCTCTCCAGCATTGCCCCAGCCAAGATCATCGCAGTGGCAGTGACAAATGTGAACCCAAAGCATGCATAGAGAATATCTGGGATATCAGAGTTCGCCAGACTTGGTTGAGCAAGGACATTGTGAAGGCCTGCGAGAGATAAATCTCCGATGAACGGTCCAGTCGTGTGTGATTGGTACAAAGAGTATCCATAAACCCAAAATTGTATTCCACAGGCTGAAGCGCAGAAGAGGGATTGGAAGATCATGGTCAAAGCGGCTTTGCGTCGATGCATTCCAGAGTAAAGAAAGCCGATTGCAGGTGTGATTTGCCTATATTGTCAGCGGGAACATTGAAAAGAGATTAACTTACCAGCAAAGGACTGTACAGACCAGAAGCCAGCACAGATCTCCCTGTATCTCTTTAGAAGAAGGTCGCAATGTGTTTCGAAACATACTTTATCATAGGGAGCGTTCAGATCCTGAGTGAAAGGATCCCCGCCTTGAGGATTGGTTGCATATTCTGGCCATTCTGTCACTGGAACGATTTCTGCCATGTTGGACCCAGGAAACTAAACAAGCTCGCAGCGAAAAGTGGAAAACTTGTGGATGTCTCGATCCTTATGAAGACATAGAGCTACCCATAATATGTTTTCATCGCATAATCGATGCAGGAACAGCTGCGAACATGTTCAGCGATAAGAACGATAAGATCTGGAAAAGATTACTGAAACGAGCACTCGCGGCTTGGAAACCATCTTGGCTACCCCCCATTTGATTTACAGGTATCGTAGGGTCTTGTTAGATAGAAAAGAGATGCGATGAGTGATGTTGAAGTTGGGCTATCTTATCTGTGGATACTGCCAACTGCCTTGGCGTTCTAGGCTTTTCTTGGCTCAAGCGATAGGTCTGACCTCGAGGCCCAGCTTTTCACATTCAATGGAGAAAGCTTTTCCAGTGTTTGCCGGGCATAGGCACGGGGCTTTCTGTAGTACTCAGGGTCTACTAAATGGGCAAGGCTTGATGCCGATAAGTTGAGTGTCCAGAGAGCACCACAAACGGGCTCTTTTACAGAGAAACGACCACCAGTGCCTGCGACCGTTCTAAGGCCATGGAAGAAGGGCCTAGTACAAGCTGTCTAAGTACATAGGCAAGTGGATTCAAAGACTAAGCTGAAATCGATGGTGGGTGGGAGAAAAGGCAACATGAAAAGCATTCCGGGTGGCATCCATCCGGGAGGTTTTCGCACTCGAGAATAGTAGAGAACATAAAGTCCAGCGGTGGTGTGCAACTCGTCCTTTTGTAGAGCAGTTCAATACTTGAGCCGGTAACACCTCTGTTCCATCTTTCCAATATGTTTATAAAAAATCCCTTGGAATCTTCCAATATAATGGAAGATGTACGGCCACCCCCAGCCGTCAGATACTATTTGTGTGCTTGTCGAGACAATTTTCCATTGATCCAAATAAGGACATGCTACTCCAAGATGTGAGATCTTCTATGGCGACGCCATTCTCTCCATACTAAAGGTCTCTCTCAAGGAATGGAGGATTGCAGCTTGTCAGAGGGAAGTTGCTAACTTGAAGCGCGAACACGCGAGTCAATAATTCTGACAGGGTTTCTGGACACCAGTATACTTGATGGAGCAGAGCCCAATCTTTGGATTAGGAGGCTCGGAAGATGTTGATTCAGGGCTATCATCGGATAGCACTGGTCCAACAAGTCTGAAACTCTTGTAGTACTTAAACACATGGAGTAGAGCTTCGTGGCTACGAAGTGCAAGAAATTTCATACCGCCGACAGCCTTCTCCAGTCGAAATTATCGAATGCGAATGTGTCAAATCGTGGCATTATTGTACTCGAATTAGGATGTTTGATGGATGGTTCACCATCGGGGACATTGAGCCCATGATGAACTTGTATCAAACGCAATGCTGCGATCTAACGGACGGGACATTCAGCGCATAGCTGAGATAATGGCTTGCGTTGCGCGAGCTCCATCTTTGGAAAAGTGGTTTCGCGTTCCAGGTTTTGGAATTTGGTTAGAGTCAAGGCTGAGGCGTGCAGGAGAATGTGATGGTGTTTGTTTTAGCGCGTCGTTTGTTGACTTCTCGAATTGGTATATGCCACAACAAATGCTCGTGTTCACAACTTATCCGAGCAAGACTTGTCCTAGAAATGTCAATGAAATTATCAATGAGATCAGGCGTGACAGGAAGGTATCCCAATCCGCCAAGGAAGGAATCAACAAAGAGTTTCGATATTAAGGGTGGAATTACCAACACAGGCCATGGCACTTGAATCCTTGCTAACAAAAGACAGAGCTGCACCAGTCCCTCAAAGGAAAAACGAGACGGAACAAGAGAGAAGGATACACAGGAGCACACTATGAGGGAGTGACTTGACAAAGGGCAAAAGGGGATAGATGAATCGAGACCGAATCAAATATTTTGACGTATAAGGTTTGAAGCCAAACCATCGTTTGGTTTCGCGAGATCAAATACAGTGTATATGCTGTAAAGATCGCAGTTACTTTCGATATTGCCCAATCATAGCGGATATTGGCTAATTTTGATACAAGTTACAGGATACGATCGTGCAGTGCGAGCAACAGACACTGCGATCTCAACCGCTTCGATAATGATGCTGATCACGCACGTAACAGAATTAGAAGACATTCCTTTCCACAAACTTCTACGATACTCGAGAACATACATCGTTAGGGATGATCAGGGATACCAAATGAATATCCTTCTTGCTGTCGAAGCGATGGTTTTTGTCATTGTTATAAGGGAAGCGAATACGTGTATAACGCGAAAGTTCTGCTGGAGGGCATCCGAATATGTTGATGAAGGACTTGATATCGGGCAGATGGTGAAGATTCTGTGCTTGCTGGCGCCAAGATACTTTCTTTGCAGCAAATGCATCTTGGTTAGGGTACTTTCCCACTCAGAAATGCGAGGATTCGAGAAAGGCAATGCACTATGGGCAGTTTGGTGGGCTTCTGTATAAGACTGGCACAAAACAGGCTGCATGATGAGGGATATGATGGCAGATAAACTGGAATGAGTAAAGCTTGCTGGTGTACATATAGTGCAGTTGCGGATGGTGCATATGTAGTCTGAAAATTAATACCATTATGCTTTGATATACTTGTTCTGGCGTACACTGAGCAGTCAATTGCTGTGAGATTGTACCGAGGCAGTAGAGTATGAAGTGACAGTTCTTCTGCAACTATTGTATTGCCACTCATTTAACTTGTGGCAACATACGGGGATTGATTCCTCGATACCTAAGGTACCCACCGCTTGGGAGGAATTGGATTTGTTCGATCAGGCCCGGGGGAATGACAGTCACATGATTGGAAAATAAACAACTGGGCACAGCCTTGCGGTGATATCCTTTATTGACTTTGTCTCCATCGGCAGCCTCATCACAACATCAACAATCTCCATCCCACAAGATGGCAAACTACGACGATGACGATGAAATCGATCATTTAGACGATGGCAAGGTTGAGTTGTCGTCAAGGCGTGACAATTCAATAGGAGCATTTGGGAGGCTTGCCTTGAGTGGAGGTTTGCAGGTGCTTGGGTTTCTGTTCGGTGCCCAGAACGGTGGCACGACAGAAACCACCTCTACTCCAGCGGCTACTGCCCACAACAATGGAATTGGAAGTGCAGAGTCTGGAGATGGAGCTGTAAATGGTACCACAACAGAAACCACTTCTACTCCAGGGAAAGCTACCTCGACAGGGGGTTTCCTCACTGGAGATTCTGTAGCTGCTGCCGAAAATGGCATCGCGACGGAAACCAGTTCTACTCCAGCGGCTGCTGCCCATAACAATGGAGACAAAGTGTAAATTCTGGAGATGGAGCCACAAATGGCACCACAACAGAAACCACTTCTACCCCAACGGCAACTGCACCGTTAACCCTACCGAAACTGAGGTTCAATACTGTAGGTTCTCATGCTGCTGAACTTGCAGCCATAGAACAAGCAGACAATGATCTTGCAGCGGGTACTCAAACGGAGCTTCCTCCAGATGCACCGACTGAAGACTTGGAGATGCCAGATCAACCCACCGATGGCGCAGTTGCACTTGGTGGTGATGGTGCTCGTAAGTCCAGACGCAGAAGCAACCATAACGGGGCTGTTGTCAGAGTTCCAAGAAATCAAGCTGTCTGTGGCCTATGTCACGATCAGCCTGACGGGAACAATGGCAAGTATGATGGCCGCGGCCACTTCGTTTCTACTTGCAGCAGGGTTATCTCTCATGAGGGATATATTTATGGTTGCCCAGTGTGCAACACGAATGAGCACACTCCTGGATCATGCAACAAGAAGTGGAATGCTAGAGAGGCATATCACTATCTCGTCACATTGCGAGCAGGAAAACCTGCGTTCGATTGTGACTGGAATCTATGGAATCTAGATCCCGAGAGATGGAATAGTGATCATGCGAGAGCAAACAGACACAGACCATTGACTCCAGCTCGAGTTCGAGAATTATTGGGCCACAATCCGGTACCAGATTTCTCGGAACCTCAAATCGACCCATTTTGGGATGATGAGCTCAATGGCGCGAACTGGACTGAAGAGGAATATGCTAAATTTCATCATCCGAAGTGGAATAAAGTAAGCTGCAAATTCCCACAACCAGTAAAGGGACCACGCCCGCGCGATGCAACTACTGGCGACAAACCTGGTGAGCCAACAAAAGACGTTGAGCCTGAAAAGGCCACGAAGGTTGTTGAGCCCGCCAAGGATAAAACCAGCACGTCAAGCTCGAGACAAAAGTCCAGAGGTCGTGCAAGCAAGCGTTCACCGTCAATCTCGAGGCGAAATGACGAGAGAAGTCGATCACCGACCCGGGATTATTGGACAGGATCCTACATGGAGAGGAAACAGCATGAAAACAGCAAACATCGTTCTGGTTCCAGGGATCGTTCCAACCCTCAAGGAGTTAGTCAGCGATTCGACGGAATTTATGAGATGGAAGGATATTACTTTATCCCTTGGCGAAGTCACGTACCCGGTACTAGGGCAATGTTCAGATTCGACCCTACAACATCGACATACGTCAGCTATAACCCGCCGGCTCCGCCCAACATCACTCCCTCAGCCAACGTCGTCACTGCCTTCGAGAACTTTACCAGGAACATCAATTCAAGTCGAGAAAGAAACGACCACGGTGGAAGTGGTGCAGGCTCTTCTTCTCAGCCCAGATATGGTCCTCCAAATGGATGGAACTTTAAAACGGGTTCACATTCGGAAGGTCAACAAGATTCCCAAAAGGGGAAGAAAGGATATTCTAGACCAGGCACGTATTCTGGTATTAGGAAGAAGTCTCAGGCTGGGAAAGATTCCGGATCGAAGCAGGAGGAGGACAAGAAGAAGAGGAAGTGGAAGCAGAAGAAGGCGGCCAGCAAAGGTCCTGACAACTCAAAGCCCGGAGGTAGTGGAGGTGGAGGGGCTGGTGCTGGTGCTGGTGCTGGTGCTGGAGGTAATGATGTGCAGATGAGAGGTTCCTAGAGTGGCCATCTCTTCCTGGCTTCTCACGGATAGATAGAATTAAAATTCTTCTGTCCACCATATTGTGTTTTTCAATTTGTGATGTTGTGAAATTAAGGTTGCGCCATGACTAAGCCGCCAAGTCCAGCACTTCAGATTAACCAGTCCAGAATCTTTTCCTTGTCCACACGCCTCGTTATAGGAGAGACAAGGAATCACTCAAAAGCGACGGCCATCACGTTCGGTTGAAATGAAATGGAATGGTACCTCGGCTTTCAATGTGGCGAAGGCCGCCAAGATAGAGGCTGAGTTATTACCTTCAGCCCTTTGCCAGCCATTTCGAGGTATTAGGCGAGACCATCACCGCCACGTCTCAATCAGCCTCCACAACACCACAACTCGAAAGCCTGACCAGCAAGACTCGAGGCACATCATGCTCAGCTATATCGTGGCAGCCTTCAAGCTCTTGGTTCATAAGGAAGACGATTGCTTCATCCCGGCCTGAATACACATTCACACAGAAGAATCGCATTTCCAAACACGTGACGAATCTCCTTCAATCAGGCAACCACACCACATCGCACAATATCTTGACTGGAATCATCAAAATCTCATATTCTCCTTGTTATCCATAATTACGAAACCATGTCAGAATCTGCTCCAGTTTATCAAACCCATTCTTCTCCACCATATATTTCAGATATCCCAACCTACGAAGAGCTTCACCCTACTGAGCCAAGCTCATCACGTCCAGAGATACTCCCCACATATACAACACATTCCGAATATGTTAGTATACAAGACATCCGCGATATGCTCCATTATGATCCAGCACGTATACACGATTATATTTGGCTGAACGAGCATGGCACTCAGCCACGACTGCAAGACATATCGATATGGAAACGATTTATTGAAAGTGCTGAAATGGGGAAATGGACGGACGATGAAAATGTTGTTCCACTTGCGATCGAAGGACTATTCACAGCGATCAAAGCAGATCAACAAGATGTGATTGGCTTCCTGATTGAAAACCACCTTGCGACAACTGATTCCAGAAGAGAGGGCCAAACCCCTCTTCTAGCTGCCATAGAGCAGAGGAACAATGGCATTGCAAAACAACTATTGAATTTTGGAGCAGATCCAAACGCATTTGGCAGTGTTGTAAGTTCACGATGAATGTCATACACTGAAGCTGACCCCCTCAAGTCTTTAGATTCAGCGGTATGGAAAGGACAACCAGGATGGGACTATATTCAGCGTACGCCTGTTCAACTTGCTGCTTCACTAGGAAACCTAGTACTTGTGAAGATTTTGATGGAGCAATATCATGCAGATGACTCCCTCATTGCGCCAGACGGACAAATAGCTCTCCGACTTGCCGCTGAGAATGGACATCGAGAAGTGGTCGACTATCTACCAGCCAGACGCGGAGGTGGCTTCCGACGATGGAAACATAAGAACAAGAAGTTGATCCAGCGATCAAAGAAGGCAGTAACGAATATGGCGAAATTTGTCAAGTTTTTCGTGTGGGATATTGAGAAGTTCTTTCTCTGGACTATACCGAAGCACGCGATTGTCAAACCCCTCAAGAAGAGCATGTCATGGTGTTGGGAACAACGAAAATCATTCGGACCTTGGCTCAAGCGTCAGATGTTGGAGATGCCAGGACGAATCAAAGGGTTCATGTTATGGCTAGGGAAAGTCCCAAAGGAATTGTACCGCGGTGTTGTGAAAACCTGTCAGTGGTCCTGGAAGTTTATAACTACCACACTTCCCCATATCTTGAAGACAATTCTTTTATGGGCATGGAAGGTCTTGACGGTCAGAATTCCAAAGACCTTGGCACTTCTCGGTAAATGGCTGCTGAACGGATTCACCGGGGTTGTTAGAGTTCTTTGGAATGCATTGTTGAAGATTGTTTCGTGGCTGTCGACAATCTTCGAGGCGATTGTAACATTCTTCAAGGCTCTTACGTTGGCAGATATTTGGAACGGATTCTGCGATATGCTCAAGGCTGTTTTCGTTGAATTCCCAAAGCTTATTTTTTCCTGGATATCTGCTCTTGGAAAGGGCTCCTACAAACTCATGAAATCTCTCTTTGGGGAGGTAGGAGCATGTCTTTGGTATATCGGTGTAGGTATCGCATGGGTAGTACTTTACATGCCGGGTCAGCTCTGGAAAGTGGTTGAGAGTATGGCAAGTTCTTGCGCCAAAGGTACTTACGAAGTACGAGTATGGTTGAATCCAAAGGCCCGATAAGCTTGCTTGTCAAAGCGAAGGGTGTATTAATAGTGTATAATAGTCCTAGATATGGAGGGCGGAGAGCGAGTGCATTCGCCTAGAGAACCTTGAAATCTTGAGCTCTTTGAAGTTTCGGGCCCTAATTATAGCTACACCTTCCTAAATTAATCTTCCTTGATACCATCTGAGAATACATTTGTGTACTGGTAGGTCCGAAACGTTCAGGCTTATCGTCGTCCCCTAGTTATTGTTTTAGAAACTGCGAATATACACTTCTCTATTCTGAACATAGCTTTCAAAGAGCAGTCATTTCCTGATCGCACCTTTTCTTGAATGCGAGATTTTCTTCCATGCAAACATAGTACAAACTTCAGACTGTGTTCATCCTTGATCTGGGTTTACGTTTCCAACAAAATACTTCAGCAACCCCGCGATTGGCCTGAAGTCACCAATGCGCTCACTCTATTAAGAGGAAGCTTCTTCAATTGCTCGCGAATTTGTACATATTTGGCATAGCATTAATTTTAACCGTAGTCAGAAGGATTTAGAAACAAATCATATCTCACAAATTGGTAACGCTTGCAGCCGAATGTTGCACAGACCATGATTTCCTCCAATCCATGAGACGCATCGGAACTTGGCAGGTTGAACGTCTGGTTCATGTTTCTAAAACAAGCTTGAAATGTTTATTCTTCAGTTGAAACAGCATAAACTGCCTGAGCACTGCCTCGGTAAAGTAGTCCCATCTTCTTTTGATGAGAGTTGCGAGTCGGGCGATGACATCTCCGCTCTTCTGCATGATTCCCATCCGGTCTGAGTTCTGACGAGATGCATCGCACCCAGCAGGTAGTAATATATATTGATACCTTTGTCTGTTTCGGAGGTCATTACTTCAAGTCATTCTTTCGAAACTGTCATTCATTCCAGTATAACTTCTGTTCTCCTATCTGATTTTAATTTACGCAAGATGCATTACCAATTCTTTGCTTTGGCTTTTGCCACTCTTTCCACCTGTCACGGAATTATCAAAACCCCTATTGCGAGGTCTGCTGGAGAGGCAATGAAAGCAGGTTAGACTTGCAGGATTTTAGTTTAATTTGGTATGCTGACTTTTCTAGTATGCGGGGAGCAAGTCTCAAATAATCTCAAGTCCAACGAATACGGTGACATCCAACAACTCCAAAAGATCGGCGCATCACAGAAGGATTTTGATGCAGGAGCATGCGACGTAACTTTGTGCAAAGGACTACAATTTCAAGACAATACAGCGAATGTACAAAAATTTACTGCTGGTCAATTGGTACCCATAACGATCGATATCCAAGCCAAACATACTGGCACTGCAAACGTGTCGATCGTCGATACCGCCACGAACAAGGTGATCGGCAATGAGCTGGCATACTTTCCTGTGTATGCTAGCACTTCAACAGAAGTTCCGAAGAATCAAACGCAATTCGATATCACGATGCCGGATGTTTCTGGTCAGTGTGGAACGGCAGGTGCTTGTGTTGTTCAATGGTGGTGGGATTCGCAGGAGGCAAAGCAGACGTATATGAGCTGTGTAGACTTTACTATGTAAGGGTTGAGATTATTCGTGGAAGGGTTTTGTGTATATATTTGGTACCTTGCGGCAGGATTAATGCGCTGTATATAGTTATTCGGGACATTAAATGGTAATAATGGGATATAATTAATAGCATATATAGAGAAATTAATTAATGGCGCTGGCGCTCACTTGTTCTATACTAATTAATGTGGCATCTAAACTAACAACCATGAGGTTATCGCAGTTGCGGGATATTATCAGCATTTCACAAATACAGAGGAGTCATACCCCGCTATGAAGCCTGCAGCAATAGCGTGCGGTCCCCTGGTACACACGGTGGTGGTTCAGGGCTTTGCAAAGCCTGTTAGTGAAGAGTGGGCTGTTTCAAAAGCTGGAGCTGCGCCCCCGAAGAAACTTTCTAATTAAACTCACCAACACCATCAACACTACAATATTGATAGGGAAGCTCATCGCTCCGCAATCGCTGTAGAGCTGTAGCAATCAACATGAGAGAGAATCTCATCAAACCCTGGAAGCTCGGGCCCCAAAACACGTATATCTTTCGCAATGCCAATGTAGTTGATACAGCTGATGGGGCAATTTTGGCAAATAGAGCTGTCACAATCGCGAACGGAACAATCAAATCGATTGATCCAACAGAACAGTCATTCTACACCATCCCAAAACCTGATAGAATCGTAGTCGATCTTGCTGGAAAGTATCTTTGTCCTGGGCTCATTGACAATCATGTCCATATTTCTGCTGTTCCTGGAGAAAAGAGCCTTGGTGACATATTCAGTATGGATTCTACAGTCTCCACTCTACGACAACCATATGTAGTCCAGCAAATGCTACGGAGAGGATTTACGAGCGTTCGGGACTGCGGGGGTGCATCATTTGCTCTGAAAGAGGCTATCAATGAAGACGTAGTCCAAGGACCCAGGTTATTCATCGCTGGTCATGCTCTTACCCAGACAGGTGGTCACGGAGATTCTCGTGGGGTCCACAATCATGAGGATTGCTGTGGTGGAACTGTGAAAGGTCTGAGTAGATTATGCGATGGCGTGGCGGAATGTATCAAAGCTGCGAGAGAAGAGCTTCGAACGGGAGCAGATTTCATCAAGATTATGGCTGGAGGGGGTGTTGCAAGTCCTACAGATAAGTTGGAGAGTGTGCAGTTCACAGGTGAAGAAGTGAGAGCCATTTCGGAGGTCGCAAGAAATGCCAACACATATGTTACAGCCCACGCATATACTCCTCGATCAATACGACATGCAATCCACAATGGAGCCACGGGAATTGAGCATGGAAACCTTTTGGATGAGGATACGGCAAGATACATGGCAGAGAATAATGTGTTCCTCACCCCCACCCTCATCGCATATTCCTCGATGATTGACCGAAAGTTTCCTGGGTTCCTACCGGACGAGTCACGATTAAAAAATGGAAAGGTACTTCAGGCTGGGCTCCGATCGCTTGAGATAGCGTCGAAGGCTGGGGTGACAATCTGCTTTGGAACAGATCTTCTTGGCCCCCTTGGCGTTGAACAGACACAAGAGTTCGAGCTGAGAGCTAAGGTTTTGAGTTCAAAAGCCATCTTGCAAAGTGCTACTATCAATCCTGCGAACAGACTTGGTTTGAGTGACTTCTTGGGACAGATAAAGACAGGGTTTGCAGCGGACCTATTGATATTGAACCGGAATCCTCTGGAGGATGTAACAATATTCGACAGCCCCGACAAGCATATTCTTGCTGTCATCAAAGATGGGAGGGTATATCATAGTCGGTGGTCTAAGTTAACCCAAGACGCGTTGCCAGAGAGCACCGAGATTGAGTAGACTTTTATGTATTTGGGAGAAATGAGACTCTTGATGCCTAATTCTATGCCGCTCCACCTTTAGCATGAGATAGTCAATTGATTCTTTGCTACATAAACGTGATGTCAGATAGCAGAGAAGTTGCTTGTGTGGGATTCTTTGACTTTTCGTCACGCAATATTTGCACTCAATTCCTTTGCCTGCCCTATCAAGTCAACCACTGTCTCCTCGAAAGTTCTATATCTCACCCCCAATTCTCTCGTCACCTCTTCACCATCCAACCCATGGCTAGCGTCAATCTTCTGTTCCTCTACCACCCTCACTTTTTCTTTCGCCCAGTCAAACTCCTTTATCATAATTCCTGCTGCCATAGAATACGAAAACCGTTCTGGGCTCGCAGGAACAAACCTTCTATTACCCACCTCCTTCTTCAGTAAGGCCTCAACATGTATCTTGGCCAAGTCCCGAACATCAATCCAAAAGGGTACTCTCGCAACTGGCAACCCATTTCCAGTCGCAATCTTCCATAATATGGCATTGCTTTCATTAAGATCCTCTACTTTGCTCACAGGATGTACAATGGGTCCAAATGTCATTGGTGGACAGAGAGTAACGATATCGAAGGAAGGACTTTCATTCTCAATAAAAGACCACGCTGCAAGCTCAGCGAATTTCTTGGAGCCACGGTAAGCAACAACGGCAGAGGTTTCTGGAGAGATGGACTCCTCATAAGTGAGGGGGTTCCAGTCTTTGGCAGTGTAGGTAAAGTACGGAGGAGCTTTACGATGTACGTCCAAGACGGAGGCAAATGAAGATGTGAGGACGATCCTCTTGACGGAAGGAGTTTTTGCAGCAGCTTGAAGGATTGAACGCACACCGTTTATCGCAGGTAGAATCAATTCTTTCTCGTTATCTTTCGTGTCGTATGTAAATGGCTTGTAGCGCGTTAGCCAATTCCCAGCTGGTAATTGTATTCCTTGTGGGCAAAGACGAGAGACATACACTTGCGACATGTATAACGGCATCGACACCTTTGACTGCTTCATCGAATACGCCTAGCTGTTCGAAATCTTGGATTTGAACAAAATCTAAGTTCGATGCAAACTTTGGACGTGCTTCTAGCATCGCTTTGGCTTTTGACATTGAACGTGTTGCACCTCGAACTTTCAGTCCACGTCTAAGCAATTCGTCGACAACATGTGCACCAATGAAGCCAGTGGCGCCTGTAACAAGTACATAGTCAAGTACATAACCGTGTGCTTGTTAGCATACAGGAGTTTTTCCAGTTCCTGGTGAAGACTTACGATACTTCCATCTTGTGAAAGATCTCAGATCAAAATCTGAGACGAGAAGTTTGGCGCAGATAATGATGACGGTCAAAAATTCAGCCTCACATTAATTAGTATCTTTTAAAACCGCGTGCTCATCTATAGTAACTTCAGGGATTATCTATGCAATCGTCGCAATAATTTTAATGGCAATTCTTTCGCTCTCGATGCCACCTTTCCCCGCAGAAATTGGTTACTCGCTCAAAGTGCGGGGTAATTTACAATCTCGCAAATTCTACCGACTCATCCCATTTTTGGTGAACTACAGAATATGCTACATTGAGACATTTTTATATTAGCAAGATAATAGGGTACTGCCGCCTTTCCGCGACCATACACAAAGAGTATCTCAAGGCTCGGTCCTGAGGCCTTATAATGGAAGATTTCTTCCGTTAGTAACGCTTGGCTTTCCACCTCCTTGGGAGACGTCCGCCTTTCCCCGCGGCACGGGCCTGACAAATGGTTCGACTCGTTTGAACGCTTCCAGGATTTCTCCAGAGAGATGGGATTGACACTCATGGGGAATATCTGGGGTTGCAGCTACCCCAGTATGAGGCTTAAGACGCGAATTTATATAAGGCAAGCGCTGATCATCTATCTTCACCTCCAATCGACTCCACGATATCGATATCGTTCCGTCTAACAACTCTGTCGTTGAGCAGCTTGCAGAGTCCTCAATTCGGCAACTCTCATCTGTGGTTCATTTTATAGACGAGAATTCTACCAGATCAACTTCCTACCAAGTTAAATAATCATGGCAATCTCTACGAACAGCCTAGATGGCAATTGGCTCATCTTCTTCATCACCCTCGCCAATGCAGCATCAATGTCGTGGTTCGGTTACGATCAGGTTGGAAAGCCTCTGCCTCGCACTACTTGATACTAATAATATCTCTAGGGTGTCTTCAGTGGCGTCTTGATATCGAAGGACTTCAAAAAATGGTTTCCCGAAACAAACGAAGCAAATATTTCCGGCATCACTTCCAGTTGCTTCGCTCTTGGGGCTTTCTTTGGAGCCATCACTGCATTCACGCTGGGTGACAAGATGGGTAGGAAGAAAACGATAGTACTCGGCCTTACTGCTAATACGGTCGGAGCGGTACTCCAAATCTCTGCGTTCCATCTCCCTCAAATGATCGTCGGTCGAATTATCAATGGATTCGGAATGGGCCTGACTTCATCAACATGTCCTGTCTACCAAGCCGAATGTTCCAAGCCTCGCATACGGGGAAAACTTGTTGTCGTAGGCAGCCTGTGTAATACTGCAGCATTTTGCCTCGCCAACTGGATGAACTACGGCCTCTACTTTACCGGTGGCGCTCTGCAATGGAGATTCCCATTGGCTTTCCAGCTGATATTCCCAATCATTGTCTCATCAGTCCTCATATTTGTGCCGGAATCTCCACGTTGGTTGCTATTGCAAGATCGCCATGAAGATGCCCTTGAGGTCATCAGGAGACTGACTGGAAAGAATGTCGATATCCACGACCCAGAGGTTGAGGCAGAATACTTGTCAATCAAGACTTCCCTGGATCAAGAACGCAAAGATAGGACACCGGTGATGGATGTGTTAATGTTCAGGGACAAGACTCAAAACTTTCGTCGACTGTTACTGTCTTGTGGCACGCAATTTATGCAGCAGTTTAGCGGAGTCAATGCATTGGGTATGCCGCAATGTGAACTTTGCAGGAGTATGGCTAACAAGTTCTAGGTTACTACCTACCAACCTTGTTACAACAAAGTGTCGGCTTCGATCAACAGATGAGTCGACTCTTGACAGCTTGCAACGGCACATCTTACCTCGGCGCTGCATTCTGTTGTCTTCTATTGATTGACCTCGTTGGAAGACGAAAGCTCATGTTGTATGGTTCAGTGACAATGGGGTCCTGCTATCTCATCGCTGCATTGTGCCTACGAACTGCTGAATCAGATCCGTCACAAAAAAAGACTGTAAGCCGATCACTTATCACCGGACTCTTGGAGTGTACTAATGGCACTATAGATGGGAGCAGTGACAACATCCATGTTCTTCCTCTACTATTTCTTCTACGGAACCAGCTTTGCAAAAGTCCCTTGGGTCTACAATTCTGAAATCAACTCGCTCGGGTGGAGGACACGAGGGGCAGCTGCGGCAACTGCAACGAATTGGATGGGAGGGTTTATCGTCACTCAATTCACCAAAATTGGCGTCAACAATTTGCATTGGAGATTCTACCTTATCTTCGCAATTATTTGTTACGCTTACTTTCCAATCGTTTTCTGTCTTTACCCAGAAACCTCTCGACGGACACTTGAGGATATGGATGAGATTTTCATACATGACAAGAAGCTATTTGTATTCAGAGATCCAAATTTGACGAGAAGAGAAAGGCCCCAACTATTCATCGATGCTGAGACGAGGAGAATTGAGGAAGGTGCTGCAGCAGAGGTTGGAGAGGGAGTATTGGATTCTAAGAGGCGTGAAATTTCAAGCCACGTTGAGAGAGTGGTTTAAGGCTCGCCCCCGTCGCGGCTTGAAGAAGCTCGTGCCCTTGATCACATATAGTGTCGAGTTTTCGATTTTGCTGTTGTAGATATATAAGATGACAAGAGTTGTTGATTTTTCGGACAATGTACATGTTCATAATGAAATGAGAGATCTCCTCCATTTGATGATCTATAATTACTCGGTGTTTGACAATTCACTTGAGCACCTCAGTGATTCGACAGACCAAGAGGGTGCGAAGGCCAAATTTCCGAACGCCTGGATCTGCCCGTAAAGCTGGCTTGACTACCCCGCAAAACCCTCACATGGTACAGATTTAGCGTTCGGTGGGGATTTACGGTGGGCCGACAGCCCATAAATCAGCTGAAGAAATTCCCTAACATTACGAACCTGAAAACTTTACAACATTTTCTTGAATCAACTGCAAATCCCCTTGACCCTCCCCTGGACAATGTAAAGTAAATACAAATAGGTTTACATGTTTTATTAATTTTACAATACCAAAGGCCGAGGCAATGAGCTACAGCCGCCGAAGAGTGGGGTTGGCATGTAAATTTTGTCGTCACAGGTAAGTTACCTTTTCGTTGCTACAATCAAAGTCCCAATATACTCGTCTCTAAAATCGACTACAGAAAGAGAAAATGTGACGCCAAAAGGCCTCGATGCTCAAATTGTACGGAAGCTGAAGCAGACTGTCAATATGATGATCTTCCAATCCAGAGGTATTCTCTTTCGCCCCCGGATTATGGATGTAAAGTTTAGTTTTTGCCAGAATCGAGGGATCCGGAAGCAGAGAGATATTGAACAGACTTCAGGACATCGAATCGCTACTTGAGCGGCATACTGAGAATGTTGCTGCGTTGTCTGTCGAGATTCAATCACGACCTTCTCGTGCAGAACTTGCCAGGGCTTTGTCGGTAGCTTCACCTACAAGTCCCCACTCCCATACCTCACCTCATATAGAGTCACCCATGGCAACGTCCTCCAATGGTGTAGGGTTCACTCCTCGACCTTGGCATCAAAGTGGACTGCAATCTGATCTCGCTGAGCCCCCACCACTTACAATTCCGGTCAAACACAACACCTCTTCAAGCTATTTGCTATGCCTCCCTGAGATGAAAGCTTTAGTAGGAGAATATCCAAATGATCTGTTCTATCTCTTAGAATCAAGGAGTCAGCTACCGCCTGAGTTGACATTTGATGGCTGGGGCATTCCATTGTCCGAAGTTCATATCAACAAAGAAGTTACGGATTACTTGGTTGCGGCTTTTTTTGCAGATGCGTACCCTTGTCATCCAATTTTGGATCGAGATACATTTCATACCATATACTCCCGATTCCTTGAAGTCGGCTTTGACTCGAGTGTAGAGTCTGCTTTATGCATGGTAGTCTTCGCACTAGGTTCAGCAGCATTGACCCCGCAATCGATGGAGAGTGGTGCAAGACCTCCTGGGATGGAATATATGCAGTCCGCGTTGCCTAGTCTGATAGCTATGTCATCATGGTCATTTTCTTGGAACATTTTGTTACCTCAGGCTTTGGTGCTTGCTTCTGTATATTTTGCGTATATTGTGAGGCCTCTTCAAAGCTGGCGTCTCATCTACTCTGCTTCAACGATGCTCCAATCGAAACTTTCTCGGTATGTATATTGTACTTAGCAATCGCAAAAGCTAATTGATGCAGTTTCAATTCACAAGAGGACGATCCCAGCTCCCGAGATACCATCCTGCGCCTGTTCTGGTCCTGTTTTCTCATCGAATGTGATCGTCTTGCCGAACTAGAACTACCTCAGAGCGGGCTTCAACAACTAATAGACGAAACAAACTTACCAGACTGCGGCAATCTTGAGCCACTGGAATCAACATGCTACCTTGCTGAAATTTCAATCAGACGCCTACTCAATCGCATTCACAACTCGCTCTACCCGCGGACATCAACACTCTCTTCAACAACTCTCTCGGTTTCAGAACTCATTCCTGGCAGAAGTCTCTCAACTGCTACATCCATATGTGATGAGCTGCATCGTCAACTCGAGCTCTGGTACGAATCAATTCCTGAGCCGTTCCGACCCAGTCTCGACATCGATCTCGCCGCGAATGATAGAGAGACTGTCCTACGAATTAGGTACTATGCTACAAGGCATATCATCTATCGACCATTTGTATTATATGTCATTGCAAATCCAACCATTCACGTATCTGATTCTGTACTGGAGAAATGTGGAATTTGTTTGCAGAGCTGCAGGCTGTACCTTCACAGCACGACGAAAATTCTACAGCGACCGAGCCAGTACACCTGGACCTTCTCCCTGTCGTCAGTCTCCCATCTACAAAAAATCTGACTCCATTTCTAACTATTACAGGTCCCTTGGAGCAATAGTTGTTCTCACTTTATCTTCGCTTTCGCCGAGTTTGAGTCACCTCGTTCCTGATATTCGCGAGCTTCAATCACTTGCCATCGAAAATATCAAACCTTGGGCATCCCCCAATTCAAGCATTGATACTGTTATTTCTATCATCCAAGACATGCAGCGAAAACAAAGACTGTTAGCTTTCGTATAATAGACGTCATTGGCGATCATAACTTGTGCCTGACGTTGGGTCTCCTGCCTCAGTGATGGGTTTCAGGTATACCAAAATTCACGAAATATTCTAATTATATTGAAGTACGGTTTCTTTCACCTACGTGACTTACTTTCACTAATGTTGAAAAGCAATGAAAATCATCATACTGTACAACTATAGCTCTCCACCTGTTGGAGCTCTCATAATCTCTTGTCCGACATCACTTCTCCAGAACTCACCATCTGGATATACATACTTTCTCAAAGCCTCCTCTGTATATCCTGTGGAGTATCCGGGCTCCAAAGGTGTCACATAATGTGCATCAATAATCTTGCTTGGATGCCTCAGATTTTCACGGTGACTGTCTGCATTTTCCAACATGGATTTACGGCCAGAGATCGCAATGTAGTCGATGGTGCTCAAATGGGAGGTCAGCTCGGTCAAACCCATTGCTCCGTTATGTGGCACACAGGGAACAGAATATTTGAGAGCCATGAGCATCACAGCCTACGGTGATGTTAGTGTTATGAATAGTTTTAAACGTGAAATTAAGCGTACAAGGCATTCATTGACACTTCCTAATCGAACGGCATCGATCTGGCAGACGTCCGTAGCTTCGGCTTGCAGAAGTTGCTTGAAAGTAACACGATTCTGAGCTGCTTCACCTGTAGCCACACCGACACCGTATGGCTTAAGAGCTTTACGAATTGTAGCGTGGCCAAGAACGTCGTCTGGATTTGTTGGTTCTATTTGCAGTCAGAGAATGTCCCTTGCTTCAATCATGAATAAAGTACCTTCAATGAACACTGGCTTGAACTCAACCAAGTGTTTCATGTATTCTATTGCTTCTGGTACACTCCATACCTATAACTCGTCAGCCATTGCCTAGATTCGTTAGGAGTATCATACTTGGTTGGCATCAATCATAATCTGATACTTTCCATCATACCCCAACACATCTCTTACAGCTCTTAGCCTTTCACGGTCAACCTCCACTCCAGTTCCGACTTTGAACTTGAATGTGGTATAACCCTGTTCGATTGTCTCCTTCAGTACCTCCCGCATTCTGTCTCCACTAAAAGCCATCCATCCGGGACTTGTAGTATATGCAGGCACTGCCGTGTTCTCCCATGCTTCCCTCAGCCTGTCTTGTTTTCCCTTCTGCGTTTTCTCCAGCATTTTAATCCCCTCTTCGGGTGTGATGACATCTGTGATGTATCTGAAATCTATGCAAGCTACAATTTCCTGTGGACTCATCTCGCAGACGATTTGCCATACTGGCTTCTGCAGTACTTTTCCCCACAAGTCCCAGACAGCATTCAGGACACCAGCCACTGCAAGGTGAGTTACCGATTTTTCAGGCCCCAGCCATCGATATTGTGAGTCCGACACCATATATCGGAAAGTTTTGCCCATGTTCCGCGTAAGTTCGTGGAGAGTCTTGCCCACTACTCGGGTCGCGAAAATCTGGAGGGCCATACAAATGAGTTCACTGCCACGGCCGTTGCTGAATGCCTAATTGTCACTTTTGTAAGCAGGTAATTTTGTGTTGATGAAGAGTGGCTTTCAAGGAGAGAATTTTAGGAGTTTACTAACTATTCCTTCACCCACGAGATCTGGGTGATTGGTTATGAGACGTAGGTAAGGATGTGATCCATTTGTTCCTACATGCATGGCATCTGATCCAACACCATCCAGACTCGTTGGGAAACGAAGATCTGTGACAGTGAATCCAAGAATCTCGACATTTGAGACGTCAATGGATTTGGAAACCGGTGTTATGCTGCCCATCTTGTCTAGAGTGTATTGAGAGAATTGTAGAAATAAAGATGGAGAATACAAGCAGGTAGAATGATTGAATCTCTAGCAGAATATTTATTTCAAGCTGGATAAGAGTTAAGGGTAGAATGAATAAGAAAAGCTGAATGAACCACTTATCTGCAAATGCCCCCAGCTCCCCACCATGATCAACTCAATTGCACAAAATTTGAAGCAAGTCGGGTCTGGATAGCTAAGTCCCACTATTGCTATGCCAGTTTGGTGCCAATAATCGATACGAGCAATGACGGGGAAAGGCGGCATGGTGATTGATTGGTTGGTGGAGCAGTGAGATGTTCACCCACTTTCAGGACACCCCGCATTACCCCGCATAACCACCTTCCCCCCCCTGACATGACCCCGAGTCGTAGATGGAAACCCATTTACCGCCTCTCCCCGCCGCTATAGAAACGCAAATACACTATTCCCTGACCAAAACTTTCAGGCCCAGAGTGATCCGTTTTCTTGTCAAGTTGGTATTTGAATTCGAAAAGATATTTCTGCTCGATTGTCTATGGCCAATTGGGCTCAGTGATTCCTAGGAAGCGGATTCGACCACACTAAGATGCGCATAACTTCCAGCTCCAGGTTGGAACTCCTCACTTGATATACCTGTAGTTTTTTCTTCTTTAATATAAATTTCTTGAACTACTATCCATTCCAGCTGAAGAAAAAGGAACTTGCTTCGCTGGAAAGTTCGGGTATATCCCACCGATACTTCTTAACATTTTGCTCCTGCTGCTCCGTTCATGAAACAGTTCTTTCTCTTTACACTGTATTCAAGAACCAAGTCTCGATATGGGAGAATTCAAACCTCCATTGAGTCTTAATAGTCTCATACCGGGAATATACGCTCCAACACAAGTATTCTTTCAAAGAGGGACGGAAGATTTGGACCTCGACATTATTAGTCGGCACGCTGTTCGTCTTGCAAAAGCTGGTGTAGCTGGCACGTCACTCTCCTATTTTCCAGCCAACCCAAGCAGAATCCGGTCATTTCTTTCTGATACATCATCCTGAATGTGACAGAAATGTTTTTACTGACATTTACTTCAGGTATTGTCACTAACGGCTCGAACGGCGAAGCGGTCTACCTCTCTCCTCATGAGCGCTCACTCGTCACCTCTCAAACCCGCAAAGCTCTCTCTTCAGCAGGCTTCCATAATCTACCAATAATTGTCGGAGCCTCAGACCAGTCTGTTCGGGGCACCCTCTCACTGTGTCACGAAGCTGCATCTGCGGGAGGTGATGCAGTGCTTCTTCTCACTCCCTCATTCTTCAAATGGGCAATGAATACCACAACAATCGAGCGATACTTTACCCTTGTCGCAGATTCTAGTCCACTTCCAATTATAATATACAACTACCCGGGTGCTATCTCTGGAATAGATCTCGATTCGGAGGTACTTATTCGTCTCTCGCAACATCCCAATATCATTGGTACCAAATTCACTTGTGGAAATGTTGGAAAACTAGCAAGGGTTGCTATTGAAACAGATTCAATCTCCGAAGTTTATCCCTCAGCCAAGCAGGCGGACGTAAAGAAGTATATGGCATTTGCTGGAATTGCCGATTTCATCACTTCAAGTCTTGCTGTTGGAAGTTCGGGTGCTATTGTGGGTGCGGCAAACGTGTTCCCTCGAGCCTGTGTGAATGTCTATAACCTATTCGTGGAAGGGAAGCAAGAAGAGGCCATGAAAGCTCAGGCAAAATTAGCATTAGCCGACTGGAGCTTAACTAAAAGGGCCATACCTGGATTCAAAGCTATCTTGGAACATTATCATGGATATGGTGGTGCACCACGAGAACCCATGGGAAGATTAAGTGAGAGGGAGGCGAAAGATTTGATTGATGAGATAGCTTGGATGATGGAGATTGAAGAAGGCTTGCCTGATGTTGAATAATAATTTTATTTTTAGTCTAACCTTCTATTCGCACTTTGCCAGTGCTTCATTAAATATCTGAACAAATTTCCACACCTCCTCATACGTGTTATACAACGGCACAGGTGCCACTCTGATGACATCTGGTTTCCTCTTGTCCACAACAATAGCGGCATCCTCCAACATGTCAGATAAAGTTTCAAGCCTTCCTGGCTTCAAAAGAACACTCAGTTGTGTCCCACGTGCCTCGGGGTTAGCAGGTGTGATGATTCGGAACGCCCGGTTTGAGTCGCTGGTTGTGTATAGAAGATGTTCCAAATAAGCAGTCAGCTTTACAGACTTCTTTCGGATGTCGGCCATATTTGTTTGAGTAAGGACTGAAAGTGAGGCACTGAGTGATGCGAGATCGATGACTGAGGGATTCGAAACTTGATATCCACTCGCTCCGGGACTAGGACGGAAGTCTGGAAGTGTTAGCTGGCCATTCTCTCACATAGCAAGTCCGCTTACGATTATCCATATTCATTCGTCCCTGCTGATCACCTCCGTACCATCCTGACAGTCTATGTCTGTAAATTGGCTTGTCTTGACCTTCACTGTAATCCACCTTTCCATGTCTCTCATGCACATAAAAACCGGCGATAGCTCCCGGGCCAGCATTCATATATTTGTATGTGCACCACACAGCGAAATCGACATTCCAGTCATGAAGCTGTAGTGGAACATTCCCAGCAGCATGTGCTAAGTCCCATCCCACCAACAACCCTTTGGATTGGGCGTACGCAGTAATAGTTTTGATGTCGAAGAATTGGCCAGTATAATATTGGATACCTGGGAGAAGGACCAATGCAGTTGTGGAAGCGTGCTCATCGATAATCCGTAGGATTTTCTCTGTAGAAACCTCATACTCTCCATCCTCCGGTCCCACCAAGATCATAGATTCTTTTGGGTCGTATCCGTAGCCTCGGATTTGCGATTCGATTGTGAAAAAATCACTTGGAAATGCTTTCCAGTCCATAATAATTTTGTTTTTCTCGGCTGTTGGGTTATAGAAACTCGCCATCAACAAATGAAGATTTGTAGTCAATGAACCCATAGTTCCTACTTCCAGGGCAGAAGCACCAACAATAGGGGCCATATTCTTTGATACTTGCTCGGCTAGAAGTTGCCATTGTACCATTGGCGAGTCCTCAAGATGTCGGAAATGACCATGGACGCCAATTGTAGCCCATGTATCAAGGTGTGTTTGCAAATACTCTGAGACTGCACGAGGTTGAAGTCCTAGTGAGTTTCCACAAAAATAGATACATGAATCATTTGATTCTAGTCAATTGTTAGTTATCACATGATGTAGTGAGCGGGGTAAATACCTGGCTTCGCCAATTTCTTTGTCTTTATATTTGCTTTCGAGGGAATGATGAATTTTTCTCTGAAAGATCGAAGATGATCTTTCGCATCTAGTGATCGCGCATACTCAATAGTGTTTGCCTTACCGGAGAAGGTAGGCTTGTCGCATTGTTCATTTTCTATCGCAATTGAACCCATATTTGCTGAGTTTTGATGCAAGAGAGATGGGAAAGGCGAGGACGAAGATTGAGATCTGGTGGGAGAATTGTCAAGAGGATGGAAAGTCGAATGATGATGAATTGCACTTCATTCATGACCTTCCTCTTTCACTTTGTACCCCTCACAAGTGTGTTTAACGGCGTCACTGGGCCAAGCATCTTCTGCTGCGGTTTTTTGCGGTACAAACTTCCATCCGCATCCGTGTCTTGGCTTCCGTGCTTATCCGTGTCTGTCTCCTGACCCGCCCTGACTCGTGATGAGCTTGAGAGTGAATGAATCGGATCGGCTTGTATGGGATCACATTATCATCAGGTAATAATTCACTTGGAGATGACTGGGGCCGTCTTCGAACTCGTACGTTCTCAATTTGCCAACTTTCCCACCATAACGTTCGGACTCCCTATAACTTGATCATCGCACTTCACAAACTTTCGTATCAAGCCGCATCATCAATTTCCAATTCCTCTGAAACCAATTTCAATCATGCTTGGTCCATTAAATGTCAATCTAGCGGAGTTTGGTGTCTCTGAGACAAATGGATTTCTCCCAGATCAACAACCCCTACAAAAGCTCAGCAACCCGTACTACGCCGAATGGGAAGCTTTGGTAGAGAGATTGCCAAAACTTATCAAGAACTCCTACCTGAGGAGTTTTGTAGACAAGATTAATGTCCTGTCGACATCACATCTGACATCTGAGCCAGAATGGCAAAGAGCGTATCTGATACTATCTTTCTTGACTCACTCATATATATGGGAAGCCGGAGGACCTTCGGAAGTACGTTCATCCTCAGTTCGATTTTATGCAAGCTAATATCCTCGTCAGCGACTACCACCTGCAATCTCAGTACCCTTCCTTCAAGTTGCAGCTCACCTTGGCCTGCCACCAACCGCAACATATGCTGCTTCGAATCTTTGGAATTATGCCTCAATCACTCCTGATGTGGATTTATGTCAATTAGACAACTTGAGGTCGCTTCATACTTTCACCGGTACACGAGATGAAGAGTGGTTCTTCTTAGTATCAGTTGCTATTGAAGCTCGGGGTGCAAAGATCATTCCTGTTATGATGAAAGCCATCGATGCAGTGCGAGCGAACAACCATATCTTCGTCACTGATGCGCTGGCACAGTTCAGCATTTGTGTCAGGGAAATCGGAGAGATCCTCAAAAGAATGTATGAGCTCTGTAGACCAGAAGTGTTCTACAACGATATCAGGCCATTTCTTGCTGGAAGTAAGAATATGGGGGTAGCTGGACTTCCAAACGGTGTCTTCTACGATGAAGGAGATGGAAAGGGGGAATGGAGAAAATACAGTGGTGGAAGCAATGCCCAAAGTTCACTCATCCAGTTCTTCGATATCATTCTGGGAGTTGAACATTCTCCAACGAAGGGACCAAAGAATTCAAAGAATGGATTTCTTCAAGTGAGTTGAATACAACAAAAATACTTTGATTTCGCTGACAGCGGCAGGAAATGCGGCAATACATGCCAGGCAATCATCGCAGCTTTCTTGAGCATATCGAAACAATTGCCAACATTCGACAATACGCAGAAAGTACACCAGAAATTGAAGTCGCTGCTGCCTATAATCAGGCAGTGGAAGAACTCAAAAAGTTCAGAGATATTCATATCATGATTGTCACGCGATACATTATCAACCCATCCAAGCTCCACGTAAAGAATGGGAATGCCGGTCTAAACTTGGCGGTGGCATCTTCTCAGACTGGAAACACGAAGGAACTTCATGGTACTGGAGGGACACAATTGCTACCTTTCTTGAAGCAAAGTAGAGATGAAACAGGGGAGGCGAAACTGAATTGAGTTGCATATATTTTATCTGGGCATGAGCAGAGGCGTTACGGGAAGACTATTGGAGTCAAATGATAGAAAGAATCCACTCTACGAAGCGAGCATCGCTCTATAGAATTAGAATATAATTATTGCCACAGCCAATTCATCGTCTGGAAATGATGACAATATTGTATTTGATTGGGAACGCAACTTGCTGATAAGCCTGGGTTGATCTCGAAATCCCTAAATTTTCGATTGAATTTGGCACATAAATTTAGCTAGGTATTATTTGGAATTTCAATTATCGTTACTTGAACGTTGAAGGTATCCCCATTTTTTGTGCTCACTTTTCCTAACCGCATGTGTGGTTTTCGACGTCATATCGGAGGATAACGGTCAGGTAAATTTTCATCCAGTACCGGTTCATATCGATTGCATTACAAGCTTTTTTCTTCTACTAACTTTGCTATCAGTACCGTCTTTCCGGTTATAACGATCTGAAGTTTTCTTTATTGGGTACGGATGCGGAACGGAGATTTCGTTCATGATCCGTGTTTTGTGCTGGCTAACAACCCCGCCATTTGCCGCCTTTCCCGCCTTTAACGGATGAAGACGGATGCATTTCTGTCTCGTTCTGAATTATAACACAATCGCAATCTACACCCACTTCCTACTACGCAGGTTTTCGTCTTTGGTCCCTACCTCGAAATGCGAAGTTTCTCGCTTCCTCCGTAGCTATCCTAGCTCTACATGCGAGTTGGAACTGCAGGTAAGGTCATCGGCCAGCTTCAATGTCTGCGTCGTTTCAAGGTTTGTGAATCTCAATTGCTGTGGTTCCTACCTCTGTCTCCATTCCGCTTGTTCTCCCTATATGGCCATTGGGAGGGATCTATCAGTAAAGATCTGGACATGTCAATCATAGAGGATGGTGCTGGTGAGTTGATGCATCCTTCAACTCCATTGCTAACTCCTGCAGGTCCTTTTCCAGTTACCATGCCCCTCGAAATGCCGGCCACCAGACAAGTATACGTGAATGAGCAACTTTGCAGATTGAGTAGGGGTCTCGATAGATCGTAACTGCAAATGGGACAAGGTGGCAAGGGGGATTGGAAGAAAACATCCCTGGGTTGCCCAGGTGTTCTCCAGGAAAGAAAGGATGTCATCTATTTGGGGAACTTGGGTATCTACAACATATGCAGTTTGGCGGATTACCAAGAGAAACGGGGATATGTCTACGACATGTCCATGGGTGAATATCCGGGAGCTTCTAGGTTGCGTCCTGGGAAATGTCACAAGGAGGAATGATAACGAAATCAATCAAGACCGCAAGAGTCACGTATGGGAGCCACCAACGAAGAAGACGCGACTTGTCCACTGGGCAGAGTATTGGGCTTCGCAAATCCACGCGTAAAGGAATTTGGGAGACGGCGGGCATACAAATTGAAATGGGGGATTTGCTGGATCGATTTGAGAGATAAATAATGACTCGAGCAAAGTGTTCAGGAAGTGTACGGGCATCAAGAGCAAAGGAGGTTTCACCAAATCCAATTTTGGCTTTCAATTAATACCACGGATTTCATTATACCAGCTTGATGTGGAGAATGGCGAAGCTGACGTATGAGGAGATAATTTGTGTAATCTATGTATAAGTGTTGACAATTCGTGACCCTGGAGGGTGTAAAGAGATCTCATCTTCAAAATGATCACATTTATTGCCCTGACTTAAATCAATATCCGCCCAATTATGATTAGCCTACTTCCTCGAACACGAGCTACGGTTCTTTAAGCTTGTTATCTATTGATTATAGGCTTCCTAAATCCACAAGCCCTCCCGGCATGTTTCGGGCATTGAACACCAGTAGTGGGGGCTGTTAGCGATTTCTAGGGATGCTCGACTTTAGACTCCAGTGCATCATTTTCTTCTTCTCGGCCAAAATCAATCAAAACTTGCCCAAACCCAAGTAAGGGAGAGGCTCAAAATGATTCGCAATGTCATCAGAGCGCCCAGCCAAGAGAATTCGACAAGCTTGTGAGCCATGCAGGTAAGTATCTAAAGCGCCCGTCGCGATTATCACTGATTGATGACCAGGCGCAAGAAATCAAGATGCCCAGGGGAAAGGCCGATATGCTCACACTGTGCGCGTCTCAGGCAAAACTGTTTATACGCGGATGACCGTCAATATCATGACAGGAGCGTTACTCCGACCCCCCAGTTCAGACCGCCGACAGCACCTTCAAATGGAGTCAGACTAGTAAGAGCTGCATTTCCAAGCTAGGAAATATACTGACCGACTTCCAGGAAGACCGTTTGAAGTCAGTAGAATCACAATTAGCTGAACTACTCGCACATCAAGAAACCTCGCGGCAAATCAGCTCCCCAAGAGATCTCGGGCAGCGGGCCGTTGAATCACCTGGACCTATTCTACAGCGACCCTCAGCTCATCCATCCCCAAGATTTTCAGAAACGTAAGTGATGCTGTTGAAATTCGAAAAACAACCTAACTAGATGCAAGGACATTGCCCTCCTGGGAGATCATTCATGGCGCTGCAGAACAATACCTCACGTACTGCGATTGTCAACCACTCCCACTTTTCCATCGTTCAACTTTTCACCGAACATTGAGAGACCGAGATCCAGAGATTATCTTCGCGATCCTTGCAATAGCTCTACGTTTCGGCGATAACCAGTATCTTCAAGAGTCTCATTCGGGGGCCGTCAATCGATATGTCGAAGTCGCGCGGACAATTATCTCTAAGAAAGTGTTTGACGGTGCAGTTGAACTTTCAACTCTCCAGGCACTTTGTCTACTTACGTTAGTGGAGTTCACAAGTAAGTGTCTATTTCTGTAACTGCCCTTGCTCAAGCTTACATAAAAATATTTAGATGGAAATACTCGCCGTGCAAGTATGCATTGCAGCTTGGCAATGAGTCTTGCTCATAATGCTGGACTGACATCCGAATCCCGCAAAGTGACCTCGCTTGAAGAGAAAGAGGAAAGAAGGAGATGTTTCTGGAGTTTATTCATTTTGAAGAGGCTGCACGGGGCCGACTTCATGGTTTTGGACTTCTCTGCTGAGGATAATTATCCTTGGTATCCCGAAACCACCGGAGATCCAGTCACTCCAAGTCAACATTCCAATCTGACATCATCGGACGATCAGGGCTCTACAGACAAAGGTATCGTTGCCTATGCCATCCAACTGAGCGAGGTGTGGTTTAAGATCACGAGATACGCACGAAGAAGGGGTTCACCGAGCAGTCTTCCACCATGGTCTTCCCAGTCGGAGTATGCCACTATACTCGCTCACCAGATGGACTTTGAAACTCGAATGCCATTTACGCATCGATTCGAGCCTGCAAAATTTGCGCAAAAATCAATCGAGCATCTGAACGCCAATCGTGATTACTGGGGACCGTGGCTCTTCGTTCAATTCCTCTACCATACAAACCTATGCTTGCTCAACCATCCCCTCTTAATCTCGCTTCGACTTCGAAATTTCAAATGTGTTATCCCGGAAATATTCTTACAACACACTTCTGATCTCATATCATCTCATGCAACTTGGATCATGAATTTGATTAATATGCTAGAAGCAAAACAATTTAAAGTATCAGATCCATTTCTCGGTCATTGTGTGGCAATTGTGGCGACAATATATCTCCAGGAAAGTTTTGTTGACGACCCTGGAACGCGACAGGAGAAGCAGGAGTGTTTTGAGAGGTGCTTAGGGTTCATCGCTGGCTTTGGTCCCCAGTGGCCTCATCTCTGCCGAATTGTAAGTTGCCTGCATGCGCATCTTGAATGATACTAACATTCCAAGGCTGAAAAACTCAAACGTCTTGCAGAGACAGTATCATCTACGTATGTTGCTAGTGAAGAAGCAATACGCCAAAATCGTAAATTACTAATAGATCTGGGACAATTCTTCCAAGTCCTGGAGTATTCTTCATCATCAGAGGTTGCTGGCTCAGCATCTCAAATGTTCGGACAATCGTTACAAGCTGGACTACCATCAGCTAGAACGGAAATGGCACAGACTTCTATTCTCCCAGAACCCACGCGAGTAGAGAGGCAAGAGTTCGGTAACCTCACTCCTATCACCAACCAGCCTAATGGCCGACATGGATCCCAGCAGTTTGGAGACGCTTCAGCCTCTGAGCCGACCCCGTTAATATATTCCGATGACGAGCTTGCCGTACTTGCAGAGAGCTTCTTCCATCAACGGAATGAATTTGATGGCAATGTCAACTGGTGGAATACAATGGGACTCTGATCTCTACAGCTCGACCCCTCTTCAAGGTCATACGGTATGTCAACTGGTTGCCACTTTTCGATCCTACTATGATTATTCCGACCCGGGCGAGTGGTTAGTTGTACCTGCAGCACATAGCAACCCAGCTGGTTCAGGCTTCAGATCTCTTGACGCATGTACAACTTATTCCGGAGTATTACCAAGATTCTATGTGCAACGTGACGCAATATTTCCAAGAGCTGGATTTTCAGGATCTCTAGCGGGATGATCTCCAGCTACAAGTCAGTCGGGACAGATAAATAGTATCAACTGCATTAAACACAGTCATTCAGCTGGTTAAACCAAGATGTTTTCATCGAGACTGTCACAAAGCAGAGATACTGATGGCATACAGTGATTGTTCGGTAGCTTGGGTCGTGAAAGAAATTTCTGCAAGCCTTTGTGGATGGAATTCACACCTACATACCATCAATCTACCGCAAGACCCCGACTGAGCTTGGATCCACGTCGAACATCGTGGCTCTCTCTTGATATTTCTTCGAAGCCAGGAACCTAGGCTTCGTTATCAGTCGCACTACCTGTCTTACCTCACATGTCGTATATTTGGATATACTCATTTCCGCATGACAGACATCAAGCTTGGAGTGGAACAAGTAACGAGAAGGATACAGTAACCAGTAGCGTCGTAGGTATGTTGATTCCTCCAACCTCATCATGATCCATACTTATCCGCATAGCTATGTCAAAAGAAGACACAGACAAAGTCTGTTCACAAGGTACTTGTACATACCCTATCCCACTCTCAGATTCATACCTGACCCATATAGACCCTGCATACGGTCCGAACTATCAAGCCAGTTTCGGCCCTGACAATGAACCCGATGGATGTGCCTGCAAACCTAGTGCTTGTCTTCAACCCTGCTTCGGCAACCAAGCTACTTCTCCCAAAGACGGTTCACGTGTCTGTTGCAAGATTGGCGAGCAATATTCTTATGATGAAGAATCACTTGAAGGGGCATGTTGCTTTAATGGAACCAGTTACTCCCACGACCCTATTTCCAAATCAGGAGGATGCTGTTCTGGAACGCCTGTCGCAAGCTTCATCGGGACTTGCTTTGCTCCTACGCCTCCAGCTCCACTCACACCCTGTACATCGCCATTCCCAGGGAGCGTTCAGGTGGGAGGAAAGAGTTTCGTGAACTTCACTGGAAAGGGTGTGTTCTGTGCCTCATAGCACAGGGTGATGCTAATGTACAATCAGCAACATACGGAACCAATCTTGGTGGAGGAGGAGTGCGAAGACATTTACTTATTGCCAGCAACTGTACTCAGAGAGAGATGATTGCGTTGCGATTGATTTCATCAAGTCACCCCCAAATTGTTTCCCGAAGAGCAATGGAAATACGAATACACCTCCTGTCGCAGACTTGAACGTGGATTCTTCCACTATTCCTCCGGTGTCTTGATATAGCTGACAAGTGTGGGGGCATCGATGGAACTATCAGAGTTTATGGTGGGGTCGCATACACATTCAAGTGTGGCTATCGATTGGGCTTTGGAAATGTAATTCTTACATATCAGACACCTGATATTTCAAACTTGTGTCTCGGGATGCAGCAATAATACAGCATGTCAAGGGTCAACTATCCCGTTGGAGGTGCGTATAATTTCACGCAACATACTCTTTGATATCGCTCATTCTCTGCAGGTGGAGCGGGGCCTTGCAACTTGAATCAAACTACGAGCCAAATCCAGGCAAGAGTGCAAATTATGTCGCTGCGGCGCCTTTGGTGAAGAGAGGATAAGGTTCACCGCCGCTTCGAGATGGGGATGCTGATGGACATTGAGGTGGTTCGATTGAACGTGTTCTGCATGATTATTACCCTTACTTATGCGACATCAAATGATATTGTTTGGTAACACGATACTTACTGCGCTTTCTTGGTGCCCAGAAAATATCATGGTATGTTTACGAGACGAGTAGGATGGCAGCTGATCAACCACCAAGGGGGTGGCAAGATTTGGAAGATTTTGGAATCAGCCAATGATAAGGGACCAACAGTGTGAGTGAGGCTGAGCTAGAGCTGGCGAGATTTTGGGGTAAGATTTCAGAATGAGCCAATGACGGGGGACCAGTAGGTGGACACAGCCTGCTGCAACAATTACAAAATAACATCAGATTTGTTTTCTCAAACTTTCTCTGTCGATCATCGATAGGATTTAACTACAAGATTACAACCATAATTTCTGGGCAATTTGCAACCACACAGGCAGAACACTCCCCTCACTTCAGCATCACCACAAATCTGTAATGAGTTCCAACAGGAGAAAACAGGCTGTTAAGCCTCCAACAGAAGACCAGTGGAACTTTCATAAGGCACTTTTGCAAAATCTCTATCGTACCATAACACTTTCAGAGTTGATGGCACACATGGAAAGGAATCATGGCTTCATTGCGTCGTAAGTGCAATCGCTGATTCAGTGATAATCAGCTAACATTTCTGAATCATAGTAAGAATCAATACGAAAGGAAGTTGAGAGACGAATGGAAGTCCAGAAAGAATCTAAGTTCAGCTGAGTGGCAACATGCTTTGCGAACTCTCGCCCAACGGGATAAAATGGGAAGGGCTTCTCAAATGACGCTACTTGGTGTACCGATTTCGGATCGGAGAATCAAGAAGGAAAGAGCAAGATATACCCTTTCGCAATTGAAAGCAATAGAATCTTTAGGTACGCTGCAAAATTCGAAATCGTGAGCTGGCGTGCTAACAAAAGATTCAGATTCGAGCATGGATACTTCTCAAGATATCTGCGTGTATACACCGCCATCTACTGACATCATTACCCCGAGGCACATCCGTACTGATAACCTTCCGTTTGTCAGTCTTCTAGCTCTACTTAATTCTCAGAGTAAGTGCGACATCTGCTGTCCAAATGTCAGAAGCATTACATGCTAAAATAACACAGAGGTGTCACTATTCAATTTCCAACATTGGGTACATTCAGAAAGGGAGTCATTATACAATTGTCCATCCCCTCTCTCCAGGACAAATTGGGACAATCTTACCTTTCAGTCCGGAATTCCAAGTGTATTCTCGTCGAGCGAATCGATCACCGATATACTCGATGCTACTCCCAACCTTCCGGGAGCATTCTTACCCAGTCTTGAGGATAGTTGGGTAAACCGGCTCAGGTATCAAACACTAGAGAGACACGACGGAGATACTGACACCAGACTGCAAAGACTTTTCGGGGTATCAAATGATGATGCTTCGAACGAGTTATTTGGATTCGTCGTTCAATTATCCTCAAATGGTATGCTCAATCAAGGCCAGATAATACACATCAGTGATTTGATCGCAAAACTAAGCCAGTCTTCACTTCAAATGTTATTCAGAATGCAAGATGTATCAGTCCGAGTATTCCTCGATTGCATGGTTGAACTGGCAAGCCCTTTAGCATTCACAAAGTTGGTTCTTGCTGATTTGAACCGCGTCCTCTATTGTGGCAGACGAGAGGAACTACTGCGGATAGCGATACGGCGTTCTGCAATTGAGGTGATCAATGCTCTGCTGGAGGAGGGGATCAACGTCAATGCTAGACTGAGTCATCGAACGTTCGGTGATATGCCAAACAACCACGCAACTTTTGCTTTAGGCTGCACTTTCCTCGGCATAGCCAAGAATGCAAAAGTGGTCGAAATTTTGATCGAACACGGAGCACACCTCGACGCCATATTCATCGATGAGGACTATCGATACAAATGTACGGCGATTCAACACGCTGCCATCTCTGGTAATACAGAGTTGGTGAAGATTTTCCTCGAGGCTGGTGCGCAACTCGACACTAGCATAAATCGTATACATGATGCTGCCAATTGGTGGGAAAGCCTCTTGGGCATAGCTGTGAAAAAGGAAGACATTGAGTTGTTAACAATACTGCTGGAACGTGGTGCAGTTTGTTATGATAAATTGCAAAGCTTTGGCGATTTGCGTTGCGCGACTGAGCTGCAGCAGGCCAGCTATCTGGGCTTCACTGATGCTGTGAAAGCTCTATTGCGGACCCCCTCTGGCGTGGCGGCCGTGAAATACGGTGACTACCGCTGGGCTCCCCTTCGGGATGCTGCGAGGAACGGTCATTACAAAATTGTCCAGCTTCTTATTGATGCTGGGGTAGATGTCAACGCCACGAGTGCCGTTGAACCCGATCTCTTTTATTCGCCAAAATCATTCTTCTGGAAAAATGATATCGAGAGATTACCATCTACAGCCCTCATGGCCGCAGTAGAAGGAGGGCATATTGAAGTCGTGAAAACGCTGATCAAAAACCACGTACATATCAATGCACCAGCATTTGGAAGGCATGGTATTGATATTCTTAACATTGCCGAAAACCTCGGTTTCCATGACATTTGCATACTTCTGGAAGAAGCTGGAGCCACGAAGTACCTCTCGCAGCACAGTCAGTACCGAGTTGTCGAGCTTTGGCTTGCTGTGATAAGAAATGACATCAGGAAAATTCGTCACCTTATTGGGTTAGGAGTTGATGCTGGAAATATCTTCGATGCTTTGAACTTCTCCGACGGCGATAACAATTCCCCGGTATCGCCAGAAGTCCTCCTTCGCATTTTCTTCGAGGTTTGTCTGAACGATATTGATGCCATCGGACCCAGGTCTGGTGTTTGTGCATTGGACTTGGCAATTAATTTAGGACAGGAACAGCTTGTGAAAGATCTTATCCACAGTGGCGCAAAATTGAGCATACAAGACTCGCAACAATTCTCGATACTTCAGAGAGCTCTGTCCAGTCCAGGAGGTTCAAGTCATGAGCTAATAGCCTTCCTACTTGAACACGGAGCAAAGGTCAACTGGCAACAATCCTATTCAACTAGCCGAGCGCAATATTATAAATGTGGAAATACGTCCATCTACATGAGAAGTCCAATCAACTTCGCAGTGCAACAGCATGATCTTCAAATGATTCGTCTCTTACAACAATATGGAGCAGATCTCAACCTCTGCGATCAGGACGAGGGCGAAACTCCTCTTCAGCTTGCAATTCATACGAATCGTCCGAACCGCCAAGAGGTAGTTGAATTCCTGCTCGGCCACGAAGCAAACATCAACGCGCCTGGGGCTGAGAGGTATGGTCGGACAGCACTTCAAGCTGCTGTGTCGATCCAGCCTCCCGACTTTGCCCTCATCCAGATGTTACTCGGCAAGGGAGCGAACATAAACTCCCCAGCTAGCGAGTATTGTGGTAGAACTGCTCTTCAAATTGTCATTAGTCAGGATGCACCTGACATGAAGCTTTTCGACTTTCTGCTAGATAACGGAGCAAGTATCAACGCACCTCCAGGCCCTGAAAGGGGGTTGACCGCATTACAAGTAGCTGCAATCCAAGGTCACCTCAAAATAGCATACATGCTTCTCGAGAAGGGGGCTGATCCCAATGCTGCCAGATCTGCACTATATGGGAGAACGGCTTTAGAAGGAGCAGCGGAAATGGGTCGTCTTGATATGGTACAGCTTCTTCTGAACGCAGGGGCGAAGCCAACGACTAGCGCAATCAGATACGCCGAGGATGAGAGAAATTTCATCATCGCCAATCTCATCCGAGCTGAGATTGACAAGATGGAGGGATAGTAGGGAAATTGTGATGGGTACAATAAATCGCGTGAAGTGGTTATGCGAATTCGAACTTTTGTGCGGGTCAACTATATTAGAGGCAATAGAGGCTGCAATCTTTTGATACTTCCATGACCTAAGCGTTTATTTCATGTATTCTGTCTCCTGAGCTCCCACCTGAATGTCTATTGCAATCCGTGTCTTCTTTTCCTATTTACTCTCATTCTCTCATTGCCTCCCTCAACTCCTTCTGCACGCTCTCCTCATGATCCTCAACCCTATGCCCCTTCACCCCCTCAATAACAACCACATAAACCTCCTCTACAAACTTCTCCTTCCCTCCCTTCGCTTTCCCATTCTTCACACCTCCATTCGCAGCCAATTCTCCAACACCTGTCTTAACAGCCGGACTCGTAGAGGTAGTCTTACTATCTACTCCCAGCGGAATCAGGGTAGGGTAAAAACCACCTTGGGTGCACGCATTCCATTCTGGTTTCAAAGTTCGTGCTTCCAGAGGCATGGCCATGTAAGGTGTAAAATCAGACACAATATCTGTGAATGAGGAACAGCCATATCGACGAGGACAAGCACGGGTGTAGGCTTCATAGCGGGGTGTCGCTAGGTCAAGGTAGTCCAGCGAGTAGAGAACCTCTTTAGTGTGAGGGTTATAGGTTGATAGGGCTGCTGGTGGGAAGGAGAATGTGAATGGAGCAGTGGTGGCGCCACATGGAAGACCCCAAGTTGTGAGGCCACGGCGGGAGGTCACATACCTATTTTATATTTCAGTAATTCTTCTCAGAATGGAATGAATTTAGAATGGGCTTTCCGGACTAAGAAAAACGTACCAAGCATAAGCACTGCCGCCCTTCAGATACACACTGGGACTTGTAAAGACCATATCTCCACTCCTCACAGTATTTGGACCATTCCCAGTAGGCGTAGGCGTAAGTGTCGTCCCATTCCTAGCACAAAAGTCGCCATTGACAGTAGTAACAGGCCAATAATACATTGTCACTTCATCTGCTGCCACAGAGCAAGCGGTAGCAGTAGGACAAACATGAATTGGACTACTGCATCCAGTAGGTGGCATAGCATTGGCACGGTAATCATAGCTTCTGTCATCTCTAGCTGATTTTAGAGAGGCGAGAGTAGTATCGTATGCGTCCCAGGCGGAGGAACACGCTGAACCTGTGACTTTGCATGTGGGTACTACTTCTGTATGTGTGGGATATAAAGTGGAATATTGGGTGTAATTCAATTCCGTAATAGTGCTGGTGGTATAATCTGTTTTTGGGAAAGCCAAAGCACGTGGGTATCCATCACAGAGGGTGGTCATTGGGACGGTGGAATTGATGGATGCATAGCAGCATTCCTTGTGAACGTAGGTTGGGAGGAAACCTGTCGAGATTGAGGATGATCCTAGGGCATAGATGGATTCTGAGGCGGAACTATAGGAGTACCATGATGATACACATCGATTGGCGAATAAGAATGGTGTGACTGTTGGTGGCGAACTGGTTGTGGTTGGAATTGAGGCTGTTTGTGGAATTGCTGCAGCTCCTGGGAAGTTTTAGCTTTTGAATGTTGAGAAAATGTACTACTTACTCCCAAACAACAGAGCCGTCAGACCCAAGCCCAATTGACCCCGAACATTCTGTCCAAAAGTGAGCGACATCTCGAAGACAAAGTTTCAAGCTACATCTAACATCCAGAACAAGCCGAGGAAACGAGCTGTTATAAACTTTTCCCCAACATCCGATGACAGTAAGACAACAGATGAAATCATGACCGCCTATAGCAAACTCCACAATAAAATTCAACAGCCTGAAGAAAATCTTACATAGTACCTGCAGTCATCCACCGAGGCTTGCTTGGCCTACAGCTGTGAAGGATCCGGCAGAAGCGAATTGATGAAAATACCCCACTGAGGATTTTCGGTGGTACGTTGCACCGGGTACGATCACTCCACGGATGCACATCATACAACCTGGTTGACCAATTGGGGGAGCAGGGTCGGATGTGCCTTGGAAAGTATACGGGAGTTATATATTAGCCTTGGGCGTGGCAGGCAATACCCCTCTTGCTAGCCGAACACGAGAAAGTATGTTGAGTGACGAGGATGATTCTAAGTACGAACATGCACAGAACAGGGAAACAGATCGCAAGGGTTTTCAGCTTTACAACAAGAATCACATGGATTGGGAAGGGAAGTGTTATGTTGAAGCTCGATTCGAGGAGGATATATACAATATGGCACGGAGGGGTTAGATTATATACCCTCGAGTAAGAGACGGGTTCACGACTCACTTTCAGCTTGCAAGACATGATATGAATAGACCAGGAAGCAGAAAATAAATCGTATAAACTTGAAGCCCGAGTTTGAGGAGGGATGAAAATTACCAAGACAAACACTTACTTTGATGATTATATAGGATCTATGAGGTTATGGACTACGAATTGTTCCCTCTGACACAAATCAATCATAGACTAAGAAACTGTTATAAAATTCAAATATCTCATGGATATAGCAAAATGTAAGAACGAAAAGTTTCCTTTATCGATTCAGGAAATGGCTACTCTTCTCATAGCAATCGATATTCTAGATTAAAGAAATAAATTGCAAAAGATTTTCACTCAAATTTATGAAAATGTGAAGACTTCGAGAATTTGTTGTAGACATATGTTTTCGGTGTGTACAACTCACAAACAAGGAGTACATAGGGAAGCATTTTGTCTCTCTCCCTTTCACATAAATGATTTTCTTCAACCTGCACATTGTGGTCTTGCCTTGGTGAGAGATATGGTGCTGCATCTCACTTGAGATTCTATTCCCCCTGACAATTTTGGAAATGAAAGACACGACTCCCACTCACTTATTTCCAGATATGGCTTCTCTCCAAATGGACTGAGGTGAGCAATAAGGAACCCACGACTATCCCTAGACGGCCTCCACGGCAGTGGCCCCCGGAGGGCCAGCGGAGCGTCACCTGTTCACTTCTGAATGCCATACTAGCAGTTGGAATCACATAAATAAACCTCAAAAAAGGTAGACAAAGTATAGACAGAATATTTACACGTATACATTATGTACTACACCTATATACCATACTCCACAATCATCACATCATCAGCTCGACAATATACATGCACATGTACATGCCAGGGCGGCCCAGGCAGACCTACGACTTCCCAGCATCTCTGACCTTCAACATCCATTCCTCCTCGCCTACATTATCCAAACCGGCTATAATAATATCGTATACCTGCCGCGAGCTCTCGGCGCCGAAAAGCTTGCCTTCTAGGGCAGTCATGTATGCGACTGCGGCGCGGACTAGCAGGGCGTCGCCTTCGAAGACCATTACGTCCCACAAACGGGTTGTGTTGTCGAGGCTGAGGCGAGTGGTAAAGAGAGAGGTGAAGATGTCGCGGAGGTAAATCTCGGGATTAAGGTCCATTGTAGAGAGATGTTTTGAAAGGCGGGGGGATTTGAGTTTGAGGGTTGATTGGAGGAGGGCGTATGCTCGAGAGATTCCGCCAGCATCAGAGGTATGGAAGGAGAGTGGTAGAGGTCGATTGAGGATGTTGGACAGAGCTGAAAAGGCGGCGGATGGTGTAGGAAGGTTGAGGAGAAGAAGAGCTGCTATTGTCTGCGAGGTGTTAGTAAATTCTTGTCAATTTGGCAGCAAACTTACACTTGTTCCCGGCACATATCCAACATCACTCCTGTACATTGCATATGCCTTTAGAACATCCAACAGCGACCCATGAAGAGGTCCATCCGGCTGGAATATCCTCAACTCAGGATATGTAGTTAATACATCCTGTGCAATTCTATCCAGCCAGTGCTTTTTCTTCTCTTCATCCACACTCAATTGACTTCCACTCTTGATTGTCTTTTCCAAGCCCTCTGCTCGACGTAGAGCAGCGGTGTATGAAGAATCAGACAATCCAAGTTCATTGCCAATTGCCCTCGCCCACACATCACCTCGACTTCGAGGTGCAATACCTCTCCACCAAAGCTCTCTGGTTCTCTTCTGTCGAGTCACTTCCTCCCAATTAGGCAAAACATGCTCTTCCCAGATCCGCAATAACGAGCTAGCTGTATCATCTCTGCAAGCAGTTTTTGCTCGACGTTCAGCTTCTTTTTTACGATCCGCCTCCATAGCTGAAGCCATCATCTTCTGATACTCCTTCAAATGACGTTTCTCTTCAGCAGGATTCTTGGGTGGCAACCAGGAAGGACGGGTACGTGAAAGTACTGCCTCCTTCTCTTTCGAAATTGGTAGAGGATCGATCATTATATCCGTTCGTCGAAGCGGGGGCAACTCTGCAATGGCAGATTGTACCCTCAACTTCTTCTCTTCTCGAGGCGATGCATTAAAGCTCCTCCGTTGTCTCGGATCTGGATTGTTCTCTTCAATCTCTGCATGCGCCTCCAATGCCTCTGTCAACGCTTTCGCCTCCTCACTCAATTCCGACAAAGCAGCAGTCCAGCTCTTGGCTCTACCTTTAGAGAATGTATCATGATTAATCGGGAACTGTCCCATACTTGCTCCTCGATTCAAAGCTGATCTCGGAGAACGCAACTCCCCTGATTCTACCGCCCTCGGTGATGTGCCATTTCCCAACGGCTTCACCTTTTCCTTCGGCAGCCTCTCCGGACTTGTAGATGTAGACGCAGGAACACTCTTAATCCTTTCTTGCGGCGGACGAGGAGATATAGGGACATTCTCGAGAAAACACTCATCCGGCACATCATCTCCGTCATCCTCATCGCATTCCTTCTCCAACTCCTTCGCCGTTTTCCTCTCCCGATTAGCCTGCCAACTTCCCCTCCTAACCTTCAGCGCATTCAACGATTGTGCATAACTCGGACTTCTCGGAATATTCGGACTGGTGCTTCGGTTCCGTTTAATCATTAATGAAGGTGTACTAGAACTCGTGAAGCCTCTACGAGAGGCATTTCCATTATGTATAGGTAATAAACCCAACCCATCTGTCGCGCTCCTGATCTGCCCTCGCAAACTAGGGTATTGAGGTCTCGTCTTCCCAGCGGTCAATTCCCTCTGCGCTCTATTTCCATGCGTCACAGACATTGGTGTGCGTTTCTTCATATTGGCTGTTGTCCTCAGATCCGTCACAAAAGTAGCATCGTATGGATTACTCGTCCTGGTTTCGAAATGGCCAATCTCGGCCTCTGCCCTCGACTCGTCATCTAGACCTATATCCTCAAAATTCCCTACGTCGGATAGAACGGAGTGATCGTCGGATTGGTACGAGGAGTGGAAGGAGGACGATTTCGAGGATTTCGAACCGGTCAGGTCGGGAGGAGAGCCAGGCATGGGTGAATTGGGAGAAGCATTTTCGGAGAAGCTCATCGCATCTTCGTAGGAAATTGAAGATGGAGAGGTGAGGGCTCTTTGTAAGGTAGCTATCTTGGCGGTGGGTGACCCTTCTACTTTAGAGAAGGATCAATTGTTTCGAGACGAGACTTGGGAAGGCTGAGGGTGGATGACCTGGGGTTGTTGATGTTGGGATGTGATGGGATGGCAGTGTCAAAAAGCGCGGGCGGGTTTCAGGTTGGTGAGATGGTGGTGGTGGTGGTGGATGTGTACAAATAGAATTAACGAGGGAATGTCTCGAAAAGCGAGAAAAGTATCGATAATTAGAATACTTGGGAAGAAAGAATTATGGTGGTGCTGTCGAAGCTGTGTGTCCGTCTCATCGATAGTTGAGATGGATGATGGGGTAAAGTTGTGAAAACGAATGTGGAGAGGTTGGGTTGAAGGTTGGTGTTGAGGTGAGGTGAGGTGAGAAAGAGAGAATGAGTGATAGGAGGTGAGGTGACGAGGGTGGAAGTTGTGTGGTGAGAAAGGTGTGAGCTTCTTTTCTCGTTCTTCCCTTCCAGGTTCGTTTCCTCCAATCCACTTCAGTCCAGTCCAGTGCAGTCTTTTGTCGCTTTTCCCCTGAAAATGCTAAAATTGCCGCTAAGATTGGAGATTAACGGAATGGGGCACCACCAAACACGGCTGTTGATTGGTCGGCTAAAGCTTATGATTGACGGCGGGTTGGAATTTGTGTGCACCGAGTGAGATTTCAAAGACCAGGGATGAGGAGGATCAATAATAATGGAACAATGAAGAGGGTAAGGTATTGAATGTAAGGTGGGTGTGAGGTGTGAGGTAATCCGGGAAAAAAGGAGGAGGAAGGGGGAGAAGCACAAAAGAAGTTGGAGAAGTTGGATGGAGGCTAAGAAGTAGATAATACTCTACTGTATGAAGTAATGCAGAAAGTTGCAGTAGTCAATTCAAATCAGGGCATCATCGTCAATCTGACAGAGGCAGATGGCGGTACTCGAAGGGGTTATCAGGACCGTTTATGTGAGAAATCCATCTTGTTTCCCCCTACCCGTTCCCTGTCACAGACAGCCCGTCTTCCCACCTCTGTAATATCCTGCCCTCTGCCCTGCATCGCGTCACTGTACTTCTTCTCACCACCCACCACCACCACATCTTGATTCTCTCCTTCTCCCCACCAGTCGCTTCCTCGTTTCCAAGAAAGCGGCGTGAAAGTGCGAGAGCTTAAGCTGCAAGCCCATCGTCGAAACGAACCTCTTATATTCGCATTTCGCTGTCAAAAGTTCGTGGCTGGAAGAAATGAGAAGGAAATAGCGGTGGCTGATTGATTGGGAGATCGAACGATCTTGGAAGTTGGCGGGAGGCTGGATGGCTAATTCTACTAAGATAGCGGGATAGGCTGGGCAATACGTGATGCGTTTTACGATTTACGATTTACGATTCATGAAGATGAAGATTGAATATCAATCCGGAGGTAATTGAGGTTGAGATAAACTACTTGTTTGTTTGAAGCAGTAAGCTTATATCTTTGATACCTGCAATATCTATATTTGGCTCATCCAACATCTATTCGAGAGGACGGAAGTCCGGTTTGGAGTTTGATGTTCCACACACAATCATGTGTAATCACTCTATTGGTGACATTCTTTGCCTCTGGTAGCGACTGAGACTTTGGTGATATCAGACCACTAATACGTGCTTTTGCGAAACATGTCCATTGAGAGAGGCGATGGAGGAGTGTATTCGCTACTTGTCCAGCTGAAACTTATCTCGGCTCTTCTTTGCAAAGCTTAATGTCACTCAGGGACAAGCGACGTTAGTTGTAGTTATACGGAGGTATTCGTTCTTGTGGAATCGGTGTGTAATTATACTCGGAATTAGCTGCAACTTATCTCAGGTACCTGTGTTCACATATCGATCTTAGGTACAAATGCTTTATGCAAAGTTTGAATCAGTGGACATCGTGTAGACTTATATTTGGAATACGATCGTGAATTGTTCGAATTCCTTTGGTTTCGTAGAGGTCATTTCCTTGAACTCCGACTTGATATGCAAGCTTCCTAATCCTTTTTATATTATAAACATTGGGGGAGAGACACTTGCAGAGAGACACTTGCAGAGACCTGCCTGTCTTGCGTATATGGTTTAGGGATCACGTGCTCACTCTTCAATTCGATGATATCCTAGATTCTAATCCTTGAGAAATTCAAATAGAGTAACAAATCCCATCTATCTCTTCCCTTCACCAAACCCAACATCTGAATCCTCATTCTCAAGCCTGCATCCATTTTTCCAAGTATTACATCCTCACGTGCTTCCCCTCTCTCGGATCCAGTGCCCTCACCAGCTGAACACCATCCCAAGGCCAAGCCACGGATTTCATCCCAAACTTTATTTTTCCCAAAGCCACCGTTTCGGATACCAACTAACAATGAGATTGTCTTATCGCCACGAGTTGCATCACCGAGCGGGATATGCGTTTTGACTTTTCAAATCTTGGGAGGAGATGGGATGGAATGGTGTTTCAAGTCCCTACGTGATAGTCTGTTCGCCAGATTTTGAGGAGAGTTTGGATGGTGCGGTGCGTGGGGTTTTGGATGGGATGGTTTCAAGGCTTTTTTTTAAAAGTAGACTTTGAATTCCTGAGGGTGGGAGGTTGAAAATTTGTGTTGTTTACTTTCATACTCTTTGTTTTCATAGCAAACTTCTCATCTCCTCTTTCCCAAGTTCACACTCCTCAATTCAGCACCTCGCAGACCTCCTCTCCTCTCAGCTATCCATTCTAGTACTTTACCGTATTTACTCTGTTTTTTCACGAGCACGCTTTTGAAAGCATCAAGAGCTAATAGCTCAACTTGTGCGCGTGTTATGGTGCATTTATATCCTTTATTCCTCTGGTTTCTACCCTTGCTTTTCATGAGGATGAAGGAAAGGTCTATGAGGTCTGTTATAGTTTCTAGTGCACAATATTAATTCCATGCATTTCCATAGCTACAGGACGCAGGGGGATTAAATCTTGAAAAGAGTAACTCACTAATCAACAACCTCGTCCCCGGCTGTTTGCCAACTGGCAAACATTTCGCATACATCCACATCTTTAGCGCCGTCTCCACAAACGCCGTGTACACATTCTCCATGACCGTGGCAAGAGAATTGAATGATGTATCCAGGAACATGGCATGAGATTGAATCTTGAAAGTATCTGTGTATCACTAATTAGCTCCTCTGTGCACATCCACGTCACGTATAATCTCCGGATTTGCCAGTGCAAAATGGAAAACAAGCATGCGAGATTAGATGGAGACATGGGTATTTAAAATAAAGTTGTATGCGGGTGTATTCGCACCGGTTGAGCGCACTAGTGGGTTTGCGCAACTTCGCCACAACGCTGCATGCGCATCTCCACTTAAGATGCATAAAATTATGAATGTGAAAGAACAAAAAATCCAAAAACATACAACAGCAGGTATTCGCTGGTGGTCACCCACCCAACTACTAATCTGCCGATCTGAGGCTTGTGTATGGCAGAGCGGACGGGATGCCCAATTCTCCTCAGTCTGTGGTCGTATGTGACAGGAGAAGTGTTGTGAGGATATATATCCAGCAAAAAGATATGGCAGGTTGGGAATGAAAAATCGGGAGAAGTTGAAGGTAGCAGAATGTAAGAAAGTGGGGGCGAAACTTACTTAGTACTTTACGATGAAAGGTCTTCCCCGGCATCTTGGAAAACTCCACCGTCAATGAATCAACGATGGCTATAATTGTGAGCTTCGATCAATGACCTCTTATCATTCAACTTACAAATATCCTTTCTCCTCTCCCTATGCTTCGTGATATTTAAAGTTTTGGTATCGATGAAACACCCACAATAAGGGAAACTGGTGCCTAGCAATCTCGATACTTTCTTCTCATTGATTGTAACCTCGAAATTAACAAGGGTTTTGTAAGCATTGACACGGACACCATAATCTGGCTGTCCATCATGCATCACCTGCAGAAATTGTTTCGCATGCTGACGATTCGTACTGATGAGGAGGAAATCATCAATTAATCTCAACAGCAGACTCTCGCCTGTTCTGAGGAATGATAGATGTTGAGATTCGAGATCAGCGTAGAAGTAATTGCAAAGTAGAGAAGAGAGGACGGATCCTTGAGGTATTCCCTCTTTTTGTCGATAGAATTTCTTCCCGATTTTTACCATGTTACGTTGAATGTGCTCAGCCAGTAATTCGAGAATATCATCTCGGTCGCGAGACTGCGAAACAATGTTCTCAACGAACACTGTATTCTTTCTTCCAATAGCCAAGTTTGTTTCGAGGCCCTCGTCAAATGACTGGAAGTCATCGAGTGGTTTTGCGAGTGTCATCCATTTGCGAATTGGCTTACTATGCGTATCTTGCCGGTAGTTTTCACCAGGCTTTATCTCGACGTGCTTGGTGAATCTATACTCATCTTCTGATGGAAGTGAGGAGATGAGACGAAGGACCGCATCTTGAGGTATGGTATCAAAAGCAGCTTGGACGTCGACTTTTGCAAAGTAGAGGGACTTGGAATCTAGTAGGCTTGATTGAAAGGTCTTCAACTTTTGGTAGAGATCACCAACTGAGAATAGGGTTGCGCCGAGTTTGGAAGGGTTTGAAGCCTGAATAATCAGCAATGAAGAGACAAGTGCGGATGATAATTACCTTTTCAAATGTCAAAATATTGTACACTGGAGTTAACACTGAATTTATGCTAGGTCCCAGCACGTTTTTGTGACCTTTCTTAACAGATCTTCGACGGAGATTCATGATCGGTCTCACTCCCGTTTCTTTGGGCAATAATCTGACCTGACTGAATCCAAGCGCACGTGAATTGAGTAACTTTTGGGCTTTATCCAGCTTGACTTCCTCAAACATGGTAACCTTCAATGATGCCAGTGCTGGTTCAGCTATTGTTCGCCAGACATCATGGCGAAAATAGAACAGTCGATAACGATGGATATTCGATTCTGTGACATGGAAATTTGCTCGAATGAGAGGTATCAGGATGGAATCGAAGACGTAGTACAAAAGTTCGTACAGGAGGTCCCATCGTTTCCGCATGTCGGATTGTGACATCTTGCTGCCGGATGTATTTGGTGTTCCGAGCCATTCCATATCCACAATCTAAAAGAGTCAGTCTATAAAAGTGAATCCACATATTACTTACCTTCAAATTTTGCGAGACTTCATGCAGCGAGAGGCTCTCGAACCTACGCAGCTCAATAAACCGATCGATATTTTGATGAAACACTCGTTCATTCTCTGCACTTCCCCAGAAACCTGATGGTATCAACCGCGCCAGAACTCCACGACAAAAAGCGGAAACACAGCTTTTTGGTGTAGCATGGTCCATCATCGAGATTTTCCGTGGCGGTAACTCAATGGTGCTATAAGCTACCTCCTTTGAATCGGCAGCATTTGCGGAAATTTGAGTTTTGAATTGGATTGACGTATCGTTGGATTCAGGTAAATCGGGAAGATCAAGCTGCGAAGCTGGGTTGGTAACCTAACCAGTGAGTTCAAGCCTACAAAAAGACATAGCTGACCTACCGGACAATAATGGTCCAAGAGCATCTTATAAGAACACCTGTTGTGTAGTACCTGGAACTTCCGCACCAAGTCGCTGGCTTTTCCGCGCAATCGTCTTGGAATCTTCGGCTTTACTGCCATGGGAAATCTTGTGTTGATCTCATCTTCTCGTAACGTGTAGTCCTTGAATGGTTGAACGGTTTGCTTGGGATCGACATCTTCCGTGAAGACATTATGAAGCCCAAATTGTCGAGGAAAAATATACATCATCACCTGGATCGTGCTTCGTTCTGCTTGGGATGGGTCCGACGAACCAGGGGGGTTTTGTGCACTCTTTCTTAAAGGGTATCGATTCAAAACATCTACGATATGAGCATGCATATTTAAAAGATTGGGAGTACTCACGGATATGTCTCAACCCAAATCTCACTTCACCTTGTGCATTGAGAGCAGCCCGAGCATACAGCATACGATTTCGAACAAATGTAATATTCGATGGACTACGCACTTTTTCTTGAATCAATCCAGTCGCTACCTGTCCCGATAATGATTGAAGATCCCCCAAAGGTTGGCCTGGCAATCGTAAGCTGAGGCTCGTACTTGCTCGAACAACTCACCACTCAACTGGGAAAATGTTCCTAGTCCACTCTCAACTGGCACGAAAATACCACAATCCAAGATCAGGTCAATCATGGTTCTTTCTCCCTCCTTTCCCATCAAAGCAAGCACCTGCGGCCATGGCCATATCTTCATTGATTTCACATGACTGTTTGGTTGGGTTGCAACAATTCCTGGAATTGCGGATGGAGCACTCTCATCTCGATGCATATTACGGAAGGTTACATCTTTTCGATATCCTTGACATAATAGATGCTGTACTCTCCCATGAGCCTTCGAAAATATCAGCCAGATGGCGAAATCTACTATCTGTCGCGATGTGAGCATCTCCTCGGTACGACGTATGATTGCCTACCTCTGTTTGCGAATATATGTTATTCGTAGTGACATTTGCAAAAGATACCGAGTCATCGGCTCTTTGTGAGAAAGTAGTCCATTGGTGCCATCTCTCGTCTTGAGCGATTGCCTTATTCCTTGACACACCTATTAAAGTCCGGTCAAGAAACCCTGAAAGTTTCTGATCAGACTCCTTGTCTTCAGGATGATTGCCTACGGATAGAATCTTCTTCCTTCGGACTTTTGAATGCGTTGGTAAGTTCAAAATTAGATATTCCCGCAAGGAGAGCACTTGAGGATAAAATTGACTGAGAATAGCTTGCTTGACAATCGGATCCTTGCTGGTCAAAATTCCAGTTGTCCTTTGGCGTTTTTGGTCGCCCTCAATAGCATGGACTGGCCGCTTTCTTTTCCTCTTTCCCGCCATACTGTCGACTTGTACAACCAAAGTCTACCAACAAGCTTGAAGTAGGTATGTTGGGCACGAGAATGACCGGTGAGAATGCAAAAGGCCGGTCTACATCAGCATCATAGGAATGCAGCCTTGAGGCAGAAATTCACGGCGAGGATGATCCCAGAAATTACTCGATGCATCGAGTGTTGGTCTTGGTGTAACCTTTGCCCGGAGAAGGATTTGATGGATTAATCAAATCGTGGAGGCCAATTGTCCAATGTGCCAATGTTGGTAGATAATTATAACCCGGTTCGGGTTGGGGTCCGGCCCCTATTCGGCCACGAGAAACGGGTATGCGCAGTAGATCAAACGAGATCTGATATGACATATGCCATACCTATGCATCAAACGAGTCGCGAATAAAAGACGATACAATGCGTTTGGCTGTGTTACTGGGGTGAAGTTTCTCGTTTTTTTTTTTTTCTTCAACTCCGTGAACCAAGTGAGATGAATCGAGACGGAATCTCAGCCCGAAATAGGTGATTGGTCGAGTGTTGGTAGGTTCGAGTTGAGTGAGTTGTTATTCGGGTCGTCTTGCGGACAAACGCAGTGCAACGACTCAATATGGAATTGACCTCCGAAATGGCCAGTGGCCAGATAGCCTTGCGAGATCTCAATTCGACAGCTCACAGCTTATGACTCTGGAAGCCTTTCCAAGGTTCTCTGGTGGTTTGGTGGGGGTCATCAGACAGCAGGCGTGAGGTGAGCGTTGGTACGGCTCTGGCTCTACGGAGGTAATGCGGTAACCCAAACAGTGATCGGCAGTCAATATTCCAGAATTCTTATTGTTTCGTTTCTCTATTCTCAACCTCAATGGGAAAGGAAATATTGATTTCTTTGACGCATCCCTTTACTCGTTCTACCCCTTGCATCTGAACGATAGTGTATTCGCACCGCGCTCTCCAGTCTCGAGGATCCAGTCCGTAGGATCTCGCTCTTCGACGCGGCGTATGGTTGGAAGTATATTTCTGGAAGTGTTATTATTGAACGTTCTTAGCTCTGGGCCGGTACTATTAATGGTGGTCGCGCTTGGGCGTCGAATCATCAACGGAGCCGGGGAGAATCAACGGTTGCTGGTCGATGGTTGATGCTGGCGGAGGTTGTGGCTGGGGAGATTGATGGGCAGTTGATGAACAGGTTTTAGCCGACAATTTGCACTTTGCGCTCTGCACTTGAACTGGGGCGAATGGGATCGTGAGGTACTTGGACCTATTACCGGTGTTTACGGTACAGTACGGTACCTACCTAATATCCTAATCATCGACTCATACAGGGAGAATCCTGAGTGCGGATAGCGGATACGGTACCATACTACTGTGCACTCTAGACGGTTTGGAGAGTCTGAAGAGAAGGAGAAGAAAGTTTGCCACGAATAACTGCCATTTCTTTTGGCGATAATAGAGCAAGGCGTTGACGGAGGAGGGACTGCGAGATTGATGCTTGTACTCCGTAGAGCAGGTCAAGCCAACGCCAGTGCCCAATGCCAGCCAGGGCAGTTCCTTGGTACGTACCGATCCATTACAGAAATTCGGTACGGGCCTCCACACCCACAAGGCATCATATCCACATTCAAGCTGTTGCTTCCGGAGCTCTCCAGCTGTATTTTGCGTACCTCCGTACGGTACGGAATTGCAAGTATTCAGTGACTGCAAAATAGCCCTGGAGTACCTATCGACCTGGCCTGGATCCTGGCTGGGCTGTGGCCACACAAAGTTCCAGGTTCACTTTACATTCAACTCACAGTGGACTGGCCACTGGGCTACACGAGCTGTGGCTGCTAACTCCCATTGCAGTACCAGAACAGCAGATCAGATCTCTGGATTCTTCCTCATCCAGTTCCAGACCCGTACCTTATTCTACGGACTCACCCAGTCATCCCTCCTCCTCTTAAATGTGACTGCGACTGCGACTGCGACTGCAACATCGCCCTCTCTCACCCACACCAACCCAAGTCCAACTTCCTCCTCCACCTCACTCGCAATCGCCCTCTCCCTCGCCGTACAGACGCAGACGCAGACGCAGACGAGACGGTCGACACCACCATCGCAAATCGTACCGTCTGCCTTACCGTCTCCCATTTCCCCCATCCATCCATCCATCCCATCCCCGATTTGGCTACAACTCTAAAGCAACCTCAATTACCTACACGATACAATACGACACAATACAGCTCTGGTCTACTCTCTACCCACCAAAGACTCAATTGAAACTGTCGCCATCCCGCAATCCTCGAAACACGAGCTCTCTCCCACACCTTCTGCATCTCCTCTCGTCCCATCCTATCGATCTGCACTGGCCAGCAACGTCCTGCCAAACGAAACGGAACCAGTGCACGAATCCTCAAACATCCACCAACGAATCACCTCCCACAGCCATTCAACTTCGACCACGACCTCTGACACTTGCATCACTCACCTCTTCTTCTCTTGCATGGATTCCTGAACCCTCTCTCTCTCCCTCTGCTGTGTTGTGCTGTGCTCTGCCAAAGCAAAGTCCCTGCTGGCTAGGTACTTGTGCACGCTGTACACCAGACCCGTGCTACTGCATCTGTGCGAGTGAGCGAAGCCCAAAAGTCCTAGAAGCCTGATCGATGTTGAGGCACGAAGATGGAAGGAGGAATAAACGCAGACCAGAATTTCTATTCTAGGCGCCTTCACTCTCCAGAGCATCACGACCATCACCAACGGCACTACGAATCACCGCCCCTCCCCGAATTCGAAGCTCGATCACCTCAACTACCTCCTAAACTTCCATTTCTCACGACTCAGAACCTACAAGCAGTGACGGGAAACTCGAATGGATATGCTGGTGGCGGATTGATAAGTGGAGGAGATAGGAATCCGGACGAGTTTTACAGAGAATATCGTGGAGTGCAACAATCTGCCAACGGCTACGCAGATATCATACCATCCGGTATGGCCGCTGCAGCGAGCGAGTCAAGACCACCTCCGTCCTCCCTAAGATCAAATGGAAATGGTACAACCCCGAAACATCCTCCATTACCACACGCTCGCACGGCTCTGAAGCCTTCATATCGTTCGGCATCCTCACCTCTCGAAGACCGACCAGGACTCAATAACACAAAATCTACGTCTGCTCTAAATGGATACCCGAACTCAAGGCAGCCGAGTGTGAAAGATCTACTAAAACGTTTCGACCAGAACAATGAACAATCAGATACTTCTGTACGAAAACCACCTCCGCGAATACCAACGAGAGATGGAAACAGTGGACAAATTAGAGATCGTGTTGGGAATCAAGCGAGGTCTACAAATGCAAGCCCAGTCGGTTCATCACGAGCAGGAATTGCCACAAGAGATCATACGCCTGGGAAGACAAAATCACCACCGGGTAGGACGACCCAGCGGACGAGATTTGCTACGGAGGACCAATATTCGAACAACACTCTATCCGGTGCAGCGCGTACTACTCGAACTCGGAATGGAGTTTCAGGTTTCAATCCGCAAGCTTCAAAATCGATGAGCAACCTCTCTCCCACATCACCAACTGCTCCTCCACAGCCGCAAACCCGACAACCTCTATTTGGAGAAGTTCTGCCTATCGGGCAGGGAACCCCAAATATAGGCTATGGTATCCCCCGCGCCGCTACTCGCAGAACATCAGACTCCAGCTTACATCCATCCTGGACGCATAACCGGAGTCGATCTGATCTTGACATTTCTCCATCATCTCCTACAGCATGGTATCTAGGTGTAACCACTGAGTTGGATGATGTTGATCACACAAAACCAACACGACCAACTGGCCATAATCGTAATCATAGTGATTTCGCAGATACGAGAGTTAATACTATGAATGGGGTCAGCCCATCGTTTCAGACTTCAAACTCTCCCAGGACCTCCGCTGTACAGCCTCCGTCTAGATTACCGGTGTCTTCGAAGCGACTAAGCAATTCTTCCGATTCATCGAGTCTACCATCAACGCGCGCGAACTCTCCATTTGCGACAAAAACTCTTTCGAACGGGAAGCTGAGGAAACCGGAACGTCCCTGGAGTCCTGCAGGTCGATCGATGACGCCGACGAACCGTGCGAAGACCCCTACCCGTTCATCACCACGAGGGAAATCTAAGAGCATTGATAAATCAACATCAAACAATGCGAGTCTCAAAGCTTACATCTCAGCCCCTCCACCAAAAACCTCTCCGCCTCTACGAAGTTCGCGACCACGCCAACCTGTGTCTTCTGCAACGACAGCCAGTTCGCGACAGAAATCTTCTGGATCTGGCTCTCCACAACAGGTTAGAACTGGTATGAAACTTACGCGCAATAATGGGGAGGCGAACGAAGCAAAAGAAAGGAAAATACCTGATCTGCCGTTGAGCAAGGTAGATTTTGTCGCACGTAGGGAAAGGATACAGCGGGCATATACAAAGTCGATCCACGAGAGCGAACAGAAGGAGATTCGGGCGGCGAACTTACGGCGACTTAGTGAACGGCTTCAGAAGGCGCCAATTGCCGTAGTGGAAAATAAAGAGGAACCACCCCACTCGGTACCAGAAGAAAGTTCTCCTACGCCAGAACCAGAACCCGAACCAGTACATATTCCGGCTCCGCCGCTGCAGATCAATACATCTTTCAATACTCCTGAATATGGAGTAAAACACCATGTACCAATTGACGAAGATTCCCCAACTCTTGGTATGCCAGGAGGATATATAGAGGACGAACCGCCATCTGCCATTTCGAACGCAACAGAGATCGAGAATGAGCCGCAGACCGAGGCTGCACGGTTGAGTAGGAAGCCCTCTGGACGCAGTGGATTGTCAAGTCATGTGGCATACTTGGAGGATCAATTGAGTCCAGAGCAAGCGTTTTTTGGGATGCAGAATCTGGGAGATGAAGAGGAGTCTATTCATATTATGCTAGATGCCACTCCAGTCGAAGAGCAGATTCCCGAACCTACACCAACGAAAGACATTTTCGCTCGCGATCCCTCGCCACCTGGAGCATTTCAGGACTACGACGAAGAGCCACCTGTCTTTGCTACCACACTTACCACGGCAAGTCCCAGCCCGAAAGTTGTCCCAGCAAACCATTCTCGACCTGTGACACCATTGGAATCTGGAGATGAGCATGGAACTAACCTTGATGATAACCGCGAATCGGATGAAAATGAAATTGTCGAGAGTCATGTTCAAGCACCAAGCGCACCCGAGATCGCATTTCCAGATGAGACAGATTATCCTGAGACCCCCAATTCTGTTGATGCTCCCAGATTACAGCTCCCATTGCTACGAACTGCTCTAGCGTCACGGTCTGTTGCTGGAAATGATTTTGGACAGGATTATCTCAACACTCCTGTAACTGATATGGATTATGAGAGTTCCGATGGACTTGGAAGTTCGCGGCATGAGAATTATGATCAGGCATATGATAGTTCTCGAGAAGCGCCAATGTCTGCCCAATATCGCTCAAGCCACCAATCTACTTGGACGGATTACTCCGTGGGTACAGGAGATGAGTATTCCGAAAGGGAGGACTTTGTCGCACCTACATCAGAGCCAGAAAGGAAGCCGACGCCACCTCCAAAAGAGCTTCTTGTTTCGCCTGTAGTTCCGCCAAAACCTGAAGGCTATAGTCCTTTACCTTCTCCTAGGTTCGCGCCTAGCCCTGCCCACCTTGCGGACCTCAATCGACATCAACTTCCCCCGCTGTCCACTGGCGATGGCCTTGGACTCGGGTTTGGGGAGATATCTCCTGGATTTGCGTCCAGTATCGCAGTACCTTTATGGGCTCCAAGCTACTCTCCACCGCCGCCACCGCCGCCAGAGTCTGGCAATGCTTCTCCAGCAGTTCCGTCACGAACACCACCACTTCCAGGCACTCATACCAGGAGACCACCCTCCAGTTTGTACCAGTCAAGTCACAATGACAACGGACGCAATCCAGAGTCGAGGCGTGCCAGTGACGATGTTTATTCCGATCGACCTTCACTCTCAACTCCGAGATCTAGTACACAAATATCATTTGATGAGACAATTGATCAATCTGTGAAGTCGAAAGTTCAACATGAGCCTACATTGACAGAGGAAGAGAGACAAGCTGCAGAGAAGAATCGTAAACGCTTGTATCATCGGAGCATGGTCATCAAGGAATTGATTGATACAGAGTCGATTTACTTGAAGGATATGAACGTTGTCGAAGAAATCTACAAAGGGACCGCCGAAGCTTGCCCAAAGCTTGATTCGAATGACATCAAGGCAATCTTTAGGAACACAGACGAGATCGTAGGGTTTTCTACAATGTTCTTGGATGAGCTGAAGTCTGCGGCATCAAGCATCTATTCTCCACGCAGCAAACGATCGAGACAGAGCCGGACAGTACAGTCAGGTCCCAGTATTACAGCGTCAACCAATGCGATTTCTCCGACAGCAACGGAAGACAGATTCTCCATTGCAGCGACGTTAAGTGACGAAACTGATGAGGAGAAAGACAAGAAGACATTCATCGGCGCTAACTTCGCCAAACATCTCAACAAGATGCAAGTTATTTATACTGATTTCCTCAAGAACAGTGAAGTGGCAAGTACTCGGTTGGCAGCGTTGCAGCAAGATGGTGCTGTGAAGGTCTGGCTCAGTGAATGTAATCTGGTGGCCAAAGACTTGACTATGGCTTGGGATTTGGATGCGCTATTGGTGAAGCCGGTACAACGTATTACCCGATACCAGCTCTTGCTGAAGGAGCTGAACGAAAGTACAACTCCCGATCATCCTGATTACGATTCACTACAAACTGCTCGCCAGGAGTTGTCCGCTTTACTTCAAAATATCGACGACTTGAAAAAACGTATTCATATGGTAGGGCAGATTGTTGGAAGGAAACGCAAGGAGTCAGATGTTCGATCTGGAATCGCCAAAGCTTTTGGCCGACGAGCGGAGAAGATCCAAGCAAATCCAAATCGACCACAGGAAGATGAAGGATACATGAAGTCGAAGAACAAATTTGGTCATGATTTTCTCAATCTTCAGATTGTCCTTCGCGATACTGAGAACTACATTCGAGAACAGGAATCATATGTTCAGAAGACTTTGCAGTACTTTTCATCTATGGAGCTCAACATGCGACTTTGCGCGAGCCCGTATCCTGAGATTGAGAGCAAATGGGTTCGATTCAACCTGTCAATGAGAGATATGGGGACAATTGCCATTGAGGACCACGTAAGATCTTTGCAATTCCGAGAAAAAAAAACTGCTAACAAAAACAGAGATCTGCGATTCGAAAGCAAGTTATTGAGCCCCTTGAAAAGATCATTCATTTGTACAATCCTCCTGCACTAGCGATGAAGAAACGAAACAAAAGACGACTCGACTTCGAAAGATCACTTGCCCTGAAGACTCAAGGAAAGAAAATTGATGACAAATTGGCAGATTTAGTTGCACAGTACGAAGCCTTAAACGAGACTCTCAAAATTGAGCTACCAAAACTATCCAAACTCACCACCGACATGGGAAATCTTTGCTTGTTGGCACTAGTGAATCTTCAAAAGGAGTGGTACGGAATCTGGAAAAAGAAGCTTGGTGCTGCGTTAGAAGAGAGTCAAATTCCGAAAGACGTCCAAGGGATATTGGATATGTTCAACAGAGATTACAAATACTCCGACGCCAAGATCCAAGAGCTAGGCATTGTGAGTGGCAGTGGGACAATTAGAGGTTCACAATCAACAATGGACGACGAATCGTACAAGAAAAGTCGACCATCGAATCTCTCTGGACGTTCACGAGGACTTTCTGTCAACAGTGACAAATCTCCAAGTTTACCAACACCAGACTTTGCCAAACGATTGAGCGGGCAGTTTTCCTTCTCGCCAATTGTCTCAAATGCTCCTGGTCTTCCACAGTTCGCTTATCAGCAAATGCCATATTCGAATGGTCACTCTCGGGCTGGCTCTGGTTCACCTGCTACTCCAGATACTGCGAATAGTTCACGGCATCACAACAATATTGGTCGCCCAAGTACTTCAAGAAGTCATACATCTGATACAGCTATGACTAGAGGTAGTACAGACTACAACACTCAACATCGCCGTGAATCCGGCTCAACGTACAACTCTCATTACGATGGACCTCCACCTTCTGGCCGACCTTATTCCGGCCTCTTCCATTCTGCGATGCCAATGCCTGATGGTCCAGAAGATAGTCAAAGATCTTCAAGAGCATCATCCAGGGACCGCAACTTTTCAGGAGGTTATAATGTTTTATATCTTGCAGCGAGTCTGTTCGAATTTAATATCAGTGCGACAAAATCGGAGGCTGGATACCCATATTTGACGTACCAAGCTGGTGAAGTGTGTATATATCCTTCTGTTCATGAATTATTCTAACCATATCCAGATATTTGATGTCATCGGCGAAAAAGGCGAGCTCTGGCTTGCAAAGAATCAAGATGATCCATCTGATCAAGTTGGATGGATTTGGTCCAAACACTTTGCTCAATTAGCAGCCGATTAAACTTTTTCATCAAAGTGCTTGCATGTATTAATGGCGTTTTTCGAAAAAGCGACCCGTCGAGAGAAATAATTTTCGAAAAAAGCGGAGTTATTAATATGGTATTTTGGGATGGGAAATTGGGACACCATATAAGTATCTGGGAAAGACACGGCAGGCAGGGCGTTTTTGGAGTTTTGATTGTCCTGATTTGCTCTTTTCAGCGATAAGAAGAATTCTTAAATGTGATGAGCGATCTTCACTGTCTATTCGATTCTTCGAGGGCGGGTTCTACTCGGGATTGGCTTTTCTATGTCTAGGAGGAAGAGGATATGCGGGGTTATTTTCATTGTTGTTTGTATCATGGTGTGTGACTGATGGGACGGTACGGAATAGGATTGTATTTACTGATATGATGGGATGATGGATTGATTAGTTCGAGGGGTGATAATCACCCCTTGACCGGATGAGTACTGGGTGTGAGGAGCGTAGTTGCATAGTTAGGTATGACGAGTAGTGGTAGATGGTGTGGGTGAATGTCAAAGTCAGATTAAAACTTATTGTCTCTTTGCTTGTTCTTTGAGATACGAAGAAGTTCTTTGACGTAAGACGAAAGAGTAAGTAGAGTTGGATAGGTGAGAAGGTGAGACGAAACCTAAGTGGGAACTTGGATAGACAAGGAGGCTATATCAAACGAGCAGAATTGGAAGTTTTACAAGGCATATAATATTTTCGACTTTCACTACTATATCTTACTCGTTATTGTCCTTCAAATTAGCCTCTGCGCCCTCCCATCCCTACGGCATTTGAATTTTCCTCTTAAATCCCCTTGAGCACCTTGTCCACCCTGACCCTTATCTCTACAACTAGCAATTTCGACTTGTATAAACGAGCATATATATATATATATACTCCTATTCCTCACAATGACATAATTATAAAAAGTGCTATCTCCTCTGAGATTAGAGGTAAAATTCACTTTAAACCATTAGAAAAAGTATATTTCTCCTTTATTTCTTATTCTAAAATAAGATATAAACTCATTATCCGTTTACTTATAATAACCCTTGATATAAAGATTAAAACCAAATATTATAACGATTATATCTAAGTTTTCATATAAAAAGGGCTATAAGAGTATTGTATCAAATTTATCTATATTGAGAGAAGTAAAACGATTCCAGATAGAGGCAGGTCTCCCGTAGCTACGGTTGTCAAGTAAGTACTTACAGTAAGGGAAGGAGAGGAGTAGGGGGTTAAGGAATTATAGAGGTTCGCTTGCGTGGACGATAGGTTTTGGTGGTAGATTGGTCATAAGGAAAGTATAACATATCTATTCTTGTAAGGATATCTATCATAAAGAACGGTGTAGGTTCAATGAATTGTAACGGCCAATACAAAGCAAGAACAGCAGCGACCTACTCTCTAGTCTTCAACTTCTCTCATCTATCTTGAGATAGATTTCTTCTGTTCCTACCAGTCAACGGCTTTGGAGTGAAAGGATAAATGCAGAATGTCACGACTTAGCTGCTATCTGCTTTGAGAACGTTATGTGCATTATGATGGATATGCAACTATACAGTTCGCTGTGCGAGCTGGGTCTCCAGTCCACTTGGGAGATTGAACAGGAGCCAGGTGCACTGCCATATTCTCACTACGTTTGTACTTGGAATATTCTTTTAGAGTTGAAAAGGATCTGTGTGAAGCATAGCGAGCACGATCTTTCTCCTCCCGACCTCCACGGCAGTGGCCCCCGGAGGGCCAGCGGAGCGTCATTTTGGGATTTGATGAGGTTCCTAGTTATGCTTTGATTCACGAAAGAAAAGACCAAATAATTATGTGCATGTGAAGATGTCCTATAAGAGGAAGGTAATTCATTAAGCCGGTGTGGAAGGCAATATCACGACCTATCTATCCGCTTTTGCAGAGAAATGCCAAAACGATTCCATACTACACGTCTCTTCCAACATCTAGAACTCCAGTCATCCAACCATCCATATGAACGCCCGAAAAGCCAGCAATGCATGTATGCATGCATACAATATCGTGTCATCGTTACAGATACCGATGGAAGTTCGGTTCTCCGAGTCTCTCTCTCCATTGCTCGCCCCACCTCATCAATGCAACGATTGGAAGGAAGAAGCTGAACAGTACAGCAGCAAAGGTACACCATGCTCCTGCGTAGCCGACTGCTTCTGCAAATGGCAGAGCGAAGTAACCGACGACGAAACTGATACCTCTGCTCAGATTAAACAAGACACCCGATTCTGGAGTTTGAGGTTTGTAGCAATCAGATACGTAAGCATAAAGAGTGGTACTTGCAATTTGCAGGCCAAAAACACCAACGCCGAGACCAATGAGTGGGATGTAAAACGAGTATTTTCCAACCGTGCAGCCGAATATGATCAACCCAACAGGCATGAATATGGCAGACAGAGAACAGAGATATAGTCTGTATTCTGGTTTGCGGATGTTGTGGTTGCGACGGGCATAGTACAGCATGATGAAATCTGACAGACGACCAGCTGAAAATTCACCCAGGACAGAACCGATAGTGAGAGATACTCCTAGACAGGCACCAATGGGTCCGGGTTTGAGGTTGTAGAACTGAGTGTATATGGTAGCTAGAGAGATAGCTGGCATGACATTGATAAATGTCCAAGACCAGGTATAGTACCAGAACGGGAAGAGGATGGACGGGTACTTGAGCATCGAGATTGAGTGCAGAAAGTGTGATGGCTGAAGGGAGCGACCAGGGATTAACGAAGAACGAGGCGAGAAGAGCATTTGGGAGTAACTGCGTTCTTTGGTGCGGGTCTCGAGGAAAGCTGGGTCGCGGGAGAAGAGGGTTTCCGGGAAGAGGAAGACGGCGACGATGAAAGCCACAGAGGTGCTGATTGCGCCGAGATAGTAATCCCATTGCCAGCCTGCTGCTTGACCTAGGAAACCACCCACTACTTATGGTCAGCATTGCCGGAAGGAAAACATGTATTGTGCAGCATAGAAGGGGGAGACATACTCAACGCAGCAACATGTGCACCATTCGTAATAAAGACCGAATACACACCCGTCTTCTCTCCCCTCTCATGCAAATAAAACATGTCATTCACACAAGAAGTTCCAACAGACATCATGCCTCCAAATCCGAATCCACACAATGCCCTCGTTCCAAGAAGAGCACTGAAAGTGGGTGATGCGCCAGATCCAATTCCTCCCAAGATGGTCAAAACCATAGCAAGCAACGTAATTGGTCTTCTTCCATAGATGTTTGTCAAAGGAGTCCATATAAATGGAGAGATACCACCCAATATAATGCCAGTTGTCGTGCTATACGCAGCAGTCTTGGAATTGACATGCATAGCCTTTGAGAGGAGGACGAGGGAAGGATTGATCAATGCGGCATTGTAAGGACCCAAGAAGGCCATAAAGCCAACTTGAATTAACACAGCCCATTTGAGCCATGACGGCCAGTTCTGCGATAATATCAGTAATCGTTCTGGGTGGTGGTGGGGTTAGATGCGAATGCGACAGCAACAACGACAGCAACTGCACCTATGCGGCAACTGACCAGTGGATCGTCCTTGAAGCGACTGGGTTGAGGAACAAGCGGGAGTCCATTGGAGTCGAGCTTCAAAGGATCGCTGTTGGAATTGTATATTCCTTCAGCATATTTCTCTCCGTCAATTGGACTCGAGGTTCTGGTCGCATCTTCATTGTATGTTTCCCTCTCCTCCTTGATGTCTTTCTTTGCGTCTGTGTCTGTCATCACGCGATTTTCAAGGTTCTGTAGCGGCAATAAAGTCGTAATGGTGTTGGTGCTAATACATCAAGAGTGGGGGGACGTTGATGATCCCAAAGTCAGACATTCATGTGTTGAGATGGAAGTCTGATGGGTTATGTTTGAGATCTTGAACAGCTCGAGAAATTTGATCGAGAGCTGAAATTGTAGGAGGCACGAGGCTGCGGTAGCTCGTAACTTCTTTTCGTCCGCCACCAAGACTCCAAGACTCGCGACTCCTCTTTGGCAAACTGCCAAGCAAAACGTTGAGTGCAGAGTCGGTTTTAAGATTTTGGAACTCCACACTCCGGTCCTGATCATAACAGTTGGCGAGTTTCGCAAGCACTTGATATAAATGTGAATTGAGTATCATTCATGATTCCAGATGTGTTTCGATTGAGGGAGCCGAATAGGACTGTTGGTTGTACCAAATATCAAATTACAACCGTACCAGCATACCAGCAACCAGGATGCCGCGTGGTGGCCCCAGCAGGTGGATATGAAAATTTCAAGGTGATTTCGGGATTCCGATTTGGATGATATTGACATGGGAATTGAAAGGAGTACCAACACCAATCATAAAGGTATATAAACGTGCATCTGTATTTATCACACCACTTCAAGGTCTATGCCAGATATTGATATTGATGGCTTGCATCAGAGTAACAATGCATTGATACCCCAAGTATCAAAACATAAAGTTCCGACTTTAGGTTACGTTAGGGTCGGCTGGAGCAAAGTTGACGTCAAGGGGAGGAGATCTCCGACGATATCAACCTCGTGAGGACCAGAGCAAGTATGAATATGAAGAAAAGGTACTGAAAGTATAAACCGTAGAAACTCAGCTCAACCCAAGAGGCGTTTTCGGATCTATGGCTAACTCCGAGCTGTTTCTACTCCAGAGTCAGCTTCCCCTCTTTTGACATCTCTTGACTTTCTTTCTCTGTTGCTGATAAACCAGTAATCTGATGTTCTCTTCCTTTGCCTCCAGCCTACCCCCAACTACTTTCAGCCTCTCACGCCCTAATTCTACTCTACCGGCCCGATTCAAGGTTCATGGCCAGAACGTGATGTTCACTGATGTTCGCCATGTTACGCCTAACTCGATCTCTCTTAGGGCTGTGTTCTGGGTTCCAGCAGATAGGGTCCACTAAGTTCTGGCGGCCACTCAGCGTCTTCACTGCTAAACACAGTTCTCGAACCCCCTAAAGATCCAAAGATTAGCCAAAGACAACCAGTAAGATACCGGTGAAGATACCGTACAGGTTCTAGGTTATGGTCTCCTTTCCAAACAGCCTGATAATCCACGAATCATAGTATGGTGATCTCCATCTAAAACATACTCATGATCTTCGGAGTCGTCAGCACTTTTCTATTTGTGATTTCTGTATAGGCGCAAAGCACTGTGCATTCTGCATCCCGATATTTCAACCAGATACCCATCCAGTGCGCACAAGTACGCCGCTGTGTTGTACAAAGCCCGTTGCCCTCCGGATCCCACTGAAACAACCCGAATAACCCGGCAGTGAGTTGAGAGTTTCGGCTCCGATTCCTGGACAGCGAAAACATCCCAGCAAGAAAGCTTGACCCGCACTGAACCACTGCGACCCCTCCACTTACCCCAAGGTCCACAAATATACCACAGGCTGTGTGAATCAACGACGCCTCCATCTTTTCTCTCTCGCACATCACCAATTGCTACCCATGACTGTGTGTTTTTCATGAAGGTGTCTTGAGCCTCCCGTTGTGTGCTTTTCTTTTCTTTTCTTTGCGATATCCCGGAAGGCGCGGACCCTCTCTCTTGATGGACATTCAAGGCAAGGGCAAGAAGCCCGGAAAAGCTCGAATTCCCGATCATCTGCGAAGAAGAGCATTAGTCAGTTGTGATAGATGCAAGAAGAGGAGGATACGATGTTCGCGATCCAGTGGCAGCGACGCGAATGAGCCTTGTCAAAGCTGTCTGGAGGTGGGCGTAAACTGCGAGTCAACTCTTCCACGCAAGACGAGAATATACGGAAGTGTCGAAACCCTCAGTGTACGATACCGAGTATTGGATGCCTTGATCAAGGGCCTATACCCGCAGAGAGACACAAATAGCATCGAAACATTGTATGCGATCGCCGAAGCCCACGATATAACACTGCCCACTTTCGACGAGCAGACAGTGGCGGAAGAGGTATTCAGCCATCCGAAGCAAGCGGCAACTTCACCAGAACAATCTGCAGGCAGTGGAAGTCCTTCGGTGACGTCGAGGGAAGAACTCAATCCGGATGGCAAGCCAACAAAGGTTATGGAGGAGAAGTTGGTTCCTATGCCGCAAGGTCCATCCCACTATATCGGCCCCTCCAGCTCATTCGGGTTCGTTCTGACAGTACGGAACATGGTCGCGGAGTTCAATGCAGCATTGAGAACAATCCAACCCGATGATGAGCGTACACAATTATCTGCAGACTTTGCGGGGTCGAACTGGAGTAAGGCTTTGGAGCCAATTGTGAAGGATGAAAGTGATGAATCTTCGGAGGACAATATTGACAGAAATCTCGCAGAGTCTTCAAATTCGGCGAGGGTGCCGAATAGAAGACAGCGACAGCCATCTCTGTTTCCTCCTTCAATTGATAGTTCGGCGCTTTCAAGTCGACTCAAGAGAACTACCGTTTTATCCCTCCTTCCCAACAAGGAGGTGACGGATACATTCGTGGAGGCATATTTTGAAAAGGTTCACCCGAATTATCTCTTGTTTCACCGGCCGACATTTCAGAACCGTTATGAGCTCATGTGGTCTCAGCCACATGTTCTGATGCGAGACATTGAACCAGGCTGGATATGTTGCATATTCATGCTGTTGGTTTTTGGTGCTCAAGCATTGGAAGAGAGAGACGCGAGGCAGTCGATGCAAATCCAGCGCCATTATCTCAACCTTGTACAGGCGCGAATGCATCAACTCATCAGCGCGACTACTTTCATCAATGTCCAAGCATTGTTGCTCCTCCAGCTATACCAGCATAATTGCACGGAGAGGAACAGTGCTTTCATGCTCTTAGGATGTGCTTCCCGTATGGCAATGGCTCTTGGGATGCATAGAGAAGGAACATCTGGAGGATTCGATGAAATGGAAAGAGAGGTCAGAAAGCGTGTGTGGTGGACGGCATACATCTTTGAGCAGAACCAATGCGCCATTCTTGGACGACCATGTGCAATTGACGATTCAGAAGTCAACGTCACATTTCCCGATGAAATAATGTTGGACGGTGGCTCTTCTGTACCTCCAGGATATGTTGAGTATTCTGTTCGTCTCATGAAGTTGCTGTCGGATGTGAGAAGGAAAATATATGCTGCACCTGGCAGTGCTGTTCAGCAAGGAGAGTCACCTAAGATGGGACTGGCAGTCCAGTTTCTTATGGACCTCGATTCCTGGCACCATAGTCTTCCTCCAACTCTACGCCTGGAATCCCTCTCTTCTTTGCCAAGACACAGAAGAGCCGTTATGCTATTGCATATTCAGTTTCACCACACTCAGTCACTTGTTACTCGACCGTTCATCCTCCGTAAAGTTGGAGTACAGCTTGCACGAAAATTGGGCCGACATGTACGATCACAGGATCTGGACAAAGAGGAGTTGAACCTGAGTCATTCATGTGGGACATACTCTCGAAAAGCTACACTGCTTCTTCATCAATTACTTGCCAGTGGTATATTTGATGGCGTTGCTTGGATTGATGCCTACTACATCTACCAATCGGTCTTTATCCTTGCACTTGACTTTTTAGCTCGCCCTTGGGATGAACACGACACTCCAGAAGATATGGCTCGCAAGAAAGCTGTTCGAGATGTTATGGGTGCACTTCAACAAGTCAAACTTTGCCCTACTTTCACAATTCTCACTCAGGTATCTCTCCAACTGGCAAAGATTGTCGGAATCTTTGATGCAAGATCCGATCAACACGAGAAATCCGAAGAATACAGACAATACATGGAGCAGCAGCAAAGCACCTTTCATTTTGACTATGGACCACAACCGCAAACCGGCGCTCCCAGCAATGTGGTTCATACTTGGTTTCAAAAGGAACCTGTCGATCTTCCTTGGGATTTGAAGGATTTCTTCGGAACTGATAGTTTTGTCGGGCCTGGTCCACTACCGCCCGATCAAGGATATAATACTCATGTCCCAATGACGCTGGGAGGCGTCCATCCTAATTATATGCCAGGGGTTGGTGATGAGGAAGAGATGATGGCGCCTGTTCCTCCTCACACAGCTTATACTCATTGGGGAAATATTGATACACCGTTCGCCCAGCCGCGAAATGGTATGCCTAAAGGAGCAATCCCAGGGCCAGGACAGATTGGGATGAATCAGTGATGAGTGGATGATACAATGCATGCGATACTCACCCTCACGGGCGACGCCGTGGATACTGCCTTCCGCCACTCGACGTCGTAGCTTAGTATTCATAAGGTAGCTCGCCACTAAGGATGGTCTCTTCCAATACCTTATAAGCATCATATCCAAAAAGCCAATCCAGAAATTCTTTCTGTTGGCGAATGTTCCTATGACCGTTTTGGATCCCACGATGAGCCAAAAGATATTCGTCTCTTTCTTCTTGCGATGGACCATCCGCCATCTGAGTGAACCATCGAGAGTCGATTGAAGCTTGGGCAACCGCAGCAGCACGTTTGATTCGAATTTTTTCGTACTTTTGGAGTGCCTTTCTCAACTCATGAGTTCGTGGATATTTTTCAAGAAGTCCTCCAAGGATTGCTGCATCTTCAATACCCATGGCAGCTCCTTGAGCGAGATATGGTGTCATTGCATGGGCTGAGTCGCCGATCAAACAGACCTTTCCAGATTTATGAGTCCAAGTTGGAAGTTCTTCGTGAGTGAAAAGCTGTTCGTGGTTAGCCAAGCAAATGCTGTTGAAGGAGGACTTACCCTCCACTCTAATACATCACCGACATGCTCCAACATTTTGCCGATCCTTCAGAATGTCAGTCAGTACTTCTGCCTGCCACATAAGCCCCACCTTGAATCCCAATCACCAAACCTCTTTTTCACTGTCTCCAAGCAGCCAGGCCTTTGATTTACTCCTTCTGGCATCCAACCTTTAGCATCGCATCTATCTGCATCAGTCCACGCTTCTGCTTTTGGACAATCCAACATACGTAAAAACAAAATTGATTAATGTATCCTTGACGCCTGCCAAAAGATAAGAAAGCACTGTCCCATTAGGACCGAGCCAGTGGTTATTCCTTGGCACGGTTATGATCTCTTTCAGTTCTGGAATCCCTTCCAAAGCTTGAACAGGAAGAGTCACTCGATATGCCATCTGTCCGGTCGGAATCGGTGGACTAGATCTTCCCAACACAATCTCACGCGCCATTGAATGGAGACCTGTTTCTGTCAGTTCAAGCCCAGCACGAAGTAGATCACCATACCGTCGGAAGCCACAACCAAATCTCCCTCAAATAATCTGCCGTCCTTCGTACTCAGCGAAGGTATATTCGCATCAATCTTCACAACTCGACTATCAAGATGTAGTTCACATCCTGCATCTATCGCCGCATCTAACAATCCTCGATGCAAATCCGCTCGATGAATATGCCTACAATCTTAGAATGTTCCGTCATATATACTGTTGGAAACCATACCAGTACGGAGTCCCATATTCATCATTCGCTGGTCCCTTCAACGGACATTCAACGAGTACCTTCCCATTCTTCCATCTCATCATACGGAGGTCCACCGGCTCGACGCAGAATCGCTCGATGTACGCATTTACACCCAGCCTTTGAAGTATTCGGGAGGAGTTGGGGGATATTTGAATTCCTGTTTATGGATTGTGTGTTAGGTTCTGGAGTTGGTGCAAAATTTTGACGTATAGCGAATGATCATTTTGAATTGAAATTGGGATTTCAAAACAATCTAGGGCCTGGTGTGGAAAAGAGGCAAAAGAACAAACCGGCTCCAATATACTGAATACTCGGCGCACTCTCCAGCACACTAACTTTATGTCCTGCTTTCGCCAAAGCAATGGCAGCTGTGAGGCCTGCAAGGCCACAACCAATGACGAGTACGTGCTATATCAAGTCAGATTTGTTCCTTCTTAACCATAATATATGTAATTAAGCTATTAGCAAAACAGATAATGAAATTTACCATTCTTACCATTTTGTCTTTGCCATTCTTCTTTTCTGTCTCCTGAGCAGGGAAAGCACTCGGTGATAATACGTGAGGAGACATTTTGGAGCGCAGAATTGCTGCAAAGGAAGTTGATGTATCGATTGGGATTTCTGGCCCAAATAATATGCTTCTCTAGGTATATGATTGAATTACCCAGATTTGGTTTTTTTCACCAAAAAAGTTCTCAAACTTCGCTCCAACCCATACGCCACTAATCCATCCACTCACTCCTTTTGAGCTCGTCGGGAACTAGATTTCCAAGTGTCGATATATGCAGTGTATTCAAACTCCATTCCAATGGCTCCCGAGACCTCCCTTTTACTCATTCAAAATCAAGTTAAGTCCAGCTACTTTCAATATTAACAACACATGCATAATATAAAAAGACAGCACATTTCCTCGCAACCAACAGTACCTCATCTACCTAATAAATACCCATCGGCAACGATAGTACACCGAAAGTATCCTTCCGTCGCATGTCTTCTTCCGTTCGGCATGCAGGGCTAGACGGAGACAGCCCAACGCCGCGCCCGGCTGGCCCGTCAGTTATTTGCGGTATCTCGGTTGAGCTCATGGAGGATGATTTAGGCTTTGGATGGTCGGAAGATTATCCTAATGGGTAGTTTTCGACAATAGTATGAAAGTAATTGTTAGTTGGATTAATTTTGGTTGTGGGTTTTGGAATTAGGTGTGGTGGACGGAGATGTTGGAGGGCTGACGAGGGATGGAGGGGTCATGGAGGGGTAATGGATGTCACCGGTAGGGTAGTGCTGGCTTGATATTAGGATTCTCGTACGATATATTTTGTTTTGTTGGCATTTAGTATACCAAGTTTATTCTTTCATAATTTCTTTTAGGCTAGTTGATTAGGGTCCTATCATTTTGATTCTACAGGTTTTTGGTAGGTGAATTTGGTGCTCATTGTCTTATCTAATTCAAAGTTGATTCATTATTTACCTTGAGACTGATTCTGTAGAATAACTAGACGTACCGTTTTCGAAAACCAAGACAACCTCTTAGGGCTTTAGGTTGGTTTGACGCCACTTTTATAGATTTGGAAACGAAATGGAATCATATCAAACCACATCCAGGATACTTGTGCGGGAAATAATAACAGCTGGGTGAATGAAAGCATTACCAATTCATATCTTGCAAAATCTCCTCTAGTAGGGAGCTACAAAAAATGGGAATTAGTCGAACTAAAGTTGACAGTCGCAGCTTGAGGACTTAGGGGGTATCATTTTCCAGAACTCGGTAGATGAATCAAACCCGCTTCCACCTCAATAACGTGAACTTCTAACTACACCTCACTCTTCACGAATCCAACTTCCATTGCAGCCTTTACAAACATATGTGTAATCATCAGTACATCATTGGGACACCTTCATTGCTATGCAAAAAACCAGAAACTAGCTTACTTGCATTAAATGTGGGAGCCGTTGTCATTTTCAGACACTCGCATCACAACACCTCTCGCGTCAAACACCGTTTTGGAACGAGGTGCAGATGCATAACATTTTACCAACGCACTCAGCTGTTTTCATTTTCAGTATTAATTGGGAAAGATCCATTTCTCCTGGTTCTTTGCCATGTTGGGTGTCTTATCGCAAAGTCGTGCCTTTTCTTAAACCTTATCTTCTTCTCCTCCGCAAGCGCGGCGCAGACCCATGGGAATGGATGAATACCGCTGCAGAGTTCGTCTACCGGATACTATCAGACAAGTACCTATCTAAGCGGTGTTATCTGTACCTTCGTACCTTCGCAGTATCTTTCCGTATAATGAAGAGCAGGTGTTAGAGATAAAATTGCGTTGTCCAATGAAATCACCAACATTCTCAAAATTTCCTGAGAATATGTGTATTCGTTCGGGATGTTACGAGAGGAAACAAGAACAGCATGCTTTCCATGTCTGATATTTATATAGTGTAAGCTTCCCACTTTAGGAGTCAGTACCCTGCACCTCCACTCTTGTGATAGCGAAGAGTGTTGACCACTTCCTTATCTTGGAGATTGAGATTCTCTTCTGTCTCCCTCAAGCTCGTCGCTTCTTCGCAATTTCATTACACTTTGAACTCTTTATCCTTTTTTCTCAGTGACAGAGGCTTCAATAGACAAGATGGAATACACGGACAAAAAAGGTCCCGAGCCAGAATTGGCACAGACAGATTCAGGTCCTCAGCTGGGACATATCTCCAATCTGCGCGATTTTGCAGAGGTACCTTCCATATGGAATAAAGTATATCTGTTTAGTGAGAAGCTTGGAGCAGAGACGATAGGAATACAGCAATTACCAGAGGAAGCCAGAGATGTGAATCAGAAACCAAGAAGTATATCACTTTTGATCCCGAGCAATATCTCGGTGCTGACAATCGTCCAGGTACTTTCTTCGTTTGGAGTACAGCCAACTTTCACTACTCAGCCTTTACAACCGGTGCTTTGGGACCTTTGCTCTTTGGCCTGGGATGGTGGGATTCGTTTCTCACGGTTCTATTCTTCAATTTCATGGCTGATCTGGGACCGGCAGTGATGTCTATGCTTGGTCCTAGATTGGGAATGAGAAGTATGGTTATTGTGAGGTATAGTTTTGGGTATTGGGTTAGCAAGGGCATTGTGCTGCTGAATGCTATTACTTGTATTGGTGTGAGATTTTCCTCCAAAATGGAGTCGAAATTGGCTAATTTTCACCGTAGTGGCTTGTTATCAATACAGTTGCTGGTGGCGGACTTTTATACGACGCCACGGACGCAAAACTCCCTCTCATAGCAGCAATTGTTCTTATACTCGTAGCGTAAGTCATTCTTCTCGAGGACTTCCAAGTCTGACTTCCCAAGCTCTCTCATAACTTCCTTCTTTGGCTATCGAGCAATCCACTTCTACGATCGTGTCGGTTGGCTTGTCCTAATCGTTCTAACCACCATTCTTGTTGGCTTTGGCGGTAAACACTTCGTCACAGTTCCCATGTCTAAAGGTGACGATGCACGACTTGGTGTTCTATCTTACGGTGCACTCGTATTCTCATGGGGAATCACATGGGTACCTCTTGCAGCAGATTATTCCCTTTACATGCCAAGCAAAACACCGAAATGGAATACTATTCTCTGGACTTTTGGCGGGATATATATTGGTTCCACTCTTGGTTTTCTGACTGGAATCGCCATCGCCAGTTTGGTTTCAAATCCTGATCCAGCATACAACTTCGCGGCTGTATATGATGATCGTGGATTCGGTGGCTTAGTAGGAGCGGTCTTTGAAGGCTACGGAAGTGGTGTTCGTGGGTTTGGGAGATTCATTGAGGTGTTGTTGGCTTTCAGTATTATTGGTGCTAATATTCCCAACATTTACTCATTTGGATTGTCTGTTCAAGCTATCTCAAATTGGACGCAGAAGATTCCCAGAATACTGGTTACACTCTTTGGATTTGGTGTTGCATTGACGGTAGCTTGTATCTTGAGAAACAGATTCGTGGTTGCGCTGGAGAATTTCTTGAATATTTTGTCGTATTGGTAGGTTGACTCGCTCCAGACTTGTGATTGTACTCATCATCTACAGGTGCACACCATTTGCTGCCATCGTCATGACAGAGCACTTTGTGTTCCGACGTAGCGTGGGTTATGATGTGTCTGTGTGGGACAGTTCAGCAGATCTTCCAGCTGGTATCGCGGCATTCATATCATGGGCATGCGGAATCACAGCTGCATTCATGGGCTCGGATCAAACATGGCTTGTTGGACCACTTGCAAAGGCTATTGGAGGAGCGGATATCGGATGGGAATTGGTTGGTACCCTCTGCTAATCAATGTTCAAAACTGACTTGGAAAAGGGGGCTGCATTTGCCGTTACGATATATCTCATCACCCGAACACTCGAGTTAAAATTCTTTGGCCGATAGTACATGACAGTGGTGTCTTCACTTCTGTCCAATGAGCATCACACCTTCAAGAAGACCTTTTTAAATTTGAGAAAGGAACGATCATATTTATTAATCTCTAAGGGCCCACAATTGACTGGATATCATCTACCCTTCTCTTCTCAATCCAAGCGATAGCCTCCTCTCTGTTCCTACACATATGTGCTTGCCCGTTACCCGTAGCATCCAGTACACTCTCTGATCCCTCTAATGTCATATCGGACATACATAATATCTGATTCCGAAGATACTCGAAACAGTGTGCTGCATGGTAATCATTTCTTTCGCCATCGAAGCCAAATTTTTGGTTGACGACGAGTTGATGGTAGGTGTCTACTGTGTAATAGAGCTGGCCATGTAAGCTTTAGCTCAATCAGGAAGGAAGGAGATACTTACGCAGTGTAGTGCGTGTGTCCACGAGGCTTCGAATAGTGGGCCGGAACGGATTGGGTCGTCGATGATGGGCTTGCCTAACATGGGATGTTGCTCATAATCTGGGATAGAGACGCTTCCACTTCCAACTATTCATTTTTATCAGCACGCAGTCTTACTTAATTCAGCTCAGGTGATGCATACGAGGCATAAGCATATCCCAGTTCTTCCTAATCTCCATTCTATTGGCATCGCTCGTCATATTTGGTACGAATCTTTCCTCCTCTGGCGTGAGAAGTGTGTACTTGTGTGATTCTATTCTTGTTAGTTCTATTGTCTAGCTCACTGTATGTGACTACTCACTAGGAACATAAAGCCCATTGACATCGCCACCAGTCTCCGTCTTAACGATATCCCATTTCCCAGTCACCGCACTCAGCGCACCGCCCATGCTCCACCCTTCGGTCAGAACACCGCTAGTTGGTAACAGCAACATGATTATTACACCCTGTAGAAATACCACAATACTCCAACGTATCCAAGTCAAGACAAGAGCTAATCGTGAAGAGCGTTCATATCGAGAGATACGATGAGCTGATTTCTGGCCTAAGAAGCCATCTGATGCGAGAGTGGTATCGGAATCATTATCGTTTTCTAAATCGTGGTCGAGGTCGTCGTGGTCGTGGAGGTTCAGGGTAGAGTAAGGGGATTCTTTGATATTTGCCATGGTGCTTGATTTATGTCGACGGAGTCTGGAATGATAACGATTCAATCCAAGGCAGACAGGATGCGAGAAGAAATGTGAAGAGAGGTATAGACAGAATCCAGTTCCCAATAGAAAATAAAGAAACCAGTTCTTGCGTAAGGATAATTAAAAAAACGAATGAATATCAGCTTCTTCCTCACAACCAGCACCAGTCTGTACAGAACACAACCAGAATCGCCATCCAGCACGAAATCCCACCCACCTCAACGCACAGGTCCCTTTCCAGCCGAGTCACGACCGTTGCATCAGACGAAAGGCAAGACATGGCGGCTCGAATAATCAGATCCTCGCTTTTTGGTGTATTGAGTCTAGTGACAGTTACACTCTGTTTCAAGCTGCGACAGTAGAGAGAGGCAAGTGGAGACGGGTGTTGGAACTCGCTTATCGGGGTGCGACGTTGAGAGTTAGGGGGAGGTACAGGGGTGGTAGATTCTAGGGATGTGGTGCCGATGATCAAATTTGACAGAGTTGTTGAGTAATTCCAGGTTGGAATGGATGAAACTTTTGAGGTTGGGAAGGGAGGAGAGGTATAAGGGGTTTGGGTTGGGAGCTCTGGTGGAGGATATAGCAGTAGTTACAAAGAGGAGTTTCGACTTTAATCATGACAGGATAGTTCATAAAGTGCATATCTTGTAGATCCAACTATGGAAACCATTTCTATTGTTTATCTCACTGCCAATGTTCTACCTTATGATTGTACTTAGCATATAAGACTAAAATTCCCCGTCCCCCATTTCTCTCAAAATGGCTCATGGAGAATTAGCTCCGGCTCCTCCCTCCTGTCTGTACATAATCCCGCTTCCCACTTCTCTGAAACAAATGGCCATGGCCCAAATCAGCTTCTCCTATGATACCGCGCACCTGCGCCGCAAAGAACAAACCCCTCTAGGACATCAATTAAGATTAAGGAACAGCATAATTAAGCGGTTCTATTCTTATTCGACCCATTATGTTTTTCTTGCAAGGCACTTAAACTGAGAAGGAAGAGCCGACAGTTCTTGTTGCGGGACGATCAAGCTTCTCATGCATTGCATTGCTGGGTTGCCTTACTGAGCTAACCTCGTTTTGGCCGAAAGGAAGTACAGAGCCGTGTTAGGAGACTTGAGTATGGGAGTGCCTTGGCGGTTTGGGGTGTGGAGTTCTTGAATGATGGAATTAAACATCCAGATATTGGTGAAGGAAAGGAAGGAAGAAGGAGTCCTGGGTGAAAGGTTAATTAGTGGACGAACGAGAGATGCTAAATTTTTCATTGGGAATCTGAGTACGGGAAGGTGGGAAAGTAAATCACTGCCAATTCAAACTTTAAGTGTGCTATTTTAATTGAAAATTTGATGTACCATTTCGCAGTCCCTGCTCTACTGTAATTTTATAAGCATTTGGTTCCTCGAAATGAAGTACATCACTCTAGTCTGTACACCTCACTGACCCCCATAAAAGGATCGATTCACGCAGATGTCAAGTTAAAGCCCAATAAGATATGCTCAAAATTATGTCAATTCTCTAAATGTCTACAATTTTCCTCTAGTTTGGACTAACATCTCCCCTCTCCATATTCCCTACAGAATTGTCCAGAGCCCAATCTCTGACTTTGTCGAAATTTCTGCACTGATGGAAAGAGTTGAGTTCAGGCCATGGAAGTGGGTCGCCTTCAAGAAGGTAAAAGGTAAAGACGCCGACGTCGGCATTGCATTGAACGTTCATACGGAGGATCTCGAGGCAATGGTCTAAAAATTATTAGTATTGTCTGAGGGTATGAAAATGAGAGTGCTTACCGGTGTGCATTTGCAGCTCGTCGTCACCGCCAGCAAAGTTACCGTTACCGAGCTTGGTGTAATAATCTTTGTAAGTTACTTGTCGGAGAAGATTGATGCAATGCAGTTGATGGAAGACTTCAAGTCCAACTCTGTAACCCTCCTTTCCAGTCTTTGGGTGCTTTGCCCTGAGATGTGTTTTTGGCATCTCGATGATATCGAGCTCTTCATCGGTGATGACTTGGTCGCCAACTGGACATTGTCAATTTGGCATTCTCGTTGAAATGAAGGATGCTGCTTACTGTCGTATGAAATTGCATGCCATGCTTTGTCAACCTCTGGGCCGGATCCAACATATGGTGATCCTTCTCCCATTGTGGCGTTGAATTTGACTCTTTGGTACTCGACAGCTTCAGCAGCAGGAGCTATTTTGATCAGAAAAAGCATTTAGCTTCAAGCTCAGTACTCACAATACGCGGAGAACTTCCTCACATGTTCCAAAGTCGATGCTCTCGTGAACATTGCAGACATGAACATCGTGAACGAAGTTAACAGCAATACAGCATGTGCCATCCACATCCACCTCGCACAGAACGTCTTCCTTGGCTCCACCCTCGACATCTCCTCTTCTAATAGAGTCTCATCAGAAGTCGAAGTCGACGAACGTCTTGGGAAAATCTCATGGAATTTCTCATCGTCGCCAACTGGATGATATTTCGACGACATTATCGCAGAGAAAACAAAAATTACTCCTGGTAACTTAAAGAAACGAAAGTGATTGAGCGAATGTACTTGACCAGAAGCAATTGCAGAGAGAAAGAAAGAGATGCGAGAGACGTCGTGAGTGAGAGGATATCAATCTGTGAGGGCGGATTTTGGAAGGGTGCAGGTGCACGCGAGGAGGCGTCTGATCGCCGCCTGCAGAATATGCGAGACGAATTATTGGATCTTATGAAACGGCCCGCTGGATTCGGGATGTTTGGGCGTATTCGCAGTCGGAACAAATATTCACCACTTGGGAGCTTGCTCTAAATGGCTGTGAAACCCGGTAGGAACTGTAATTGTATTGCAGAGGAGAAGCTCCGATTTGGTCGCAGCCAAGTAAGCAACGAAAGCTTGTAACTATCAGTTCAACAATACTGACCATTAACCAACAATGACACTGGTAAATCGCAAAGCAGAGTAATATGGTGATGCCATATTATGGCATGAATTGCCGATATCAGTACTAATAAGTGCGAGGCATTAATTGAATGTATCGCATTGTTGATTTCATCCCAACTTCAACCACAACCACGAGACACCCTGGCCTGTCAAACCAAGCCGCCCAAGACCCAGGCGAGGTGTCCCACTAGGTCGGTTTCGTGGCTCAGAGCCATGACTCCAAGCATAAAGATCCAATCGTCAATGATCATACACTTTGAGTGCTTCACGATGGCCGTCTCGAAAGAATCCTGAGACTGAAGGTCTCGCCGGTTAGTCTATTCTTGCCCCGCGTTACCTGTCACACGCTAACTCCTTCCTCGATTTCTCCGTACAGTAAACTGTCAGAGAGCCGCAATGGGTACCAGGGCAGGTTCTGACGGTGGCTAGTGTTTGATGGGAGGTCTCAGTGAGCGAACTGGATCAGATTAGATGGCGACTATTGCGGTGCAGTGCGAATGATGCAATGTGAACGTCCCTACAATCTGCGTGGGTCATCAAGCACTTTCTGTCTCGAAAATCTTCATGGGTTCAGTCAAGGTCTCCTTGCCCTCTTCGTCTGAACTTGTCTACCCAAATCAAGAACGTGCAGATTTAGGTCACCCAAATGACCTGATGTATAAGAGGAGGTGAGCCCATTCCTTCTCAAACCCACTCACCCTCATCCACTTCGACCTATCCGCTTCTTTTCTCACTTCACTTCATTCGTTTATACTGCCGGCCAGTGATTTTATCGATTATTCATCATGTATACTTCCGTTTCAACTCTCATTACCATGGGCCTTTTGGTCTCAGCCCCTTTGGCTTCGGCCTATGTCATTCCTTCAGAGGCACAGGAATTGAGCACAAGAGATGAGGTACGATTTGGCAAATGGTGTTTTTGGGAACAGTCACTGATATACGCAGGGTGCGCTTGCTTGGGTCCGATCAGTAGTTCCTTTGGTCAACAGACACCACACTGAGGCTCAAATCGCCGTATGTTTTCAGAACATCCCAATATCGACCCCACTAACAATTTATAGGCCAAGAAAGCCAAAGCTGCTAAGAATGCAAGAGATGTTGAGATCTTGGAAACAAGACATCACACTGAGGCACAGATTGCCGCCAAAAAGGCGAAGGCAGCCAAGAATGCTCGTGACGTTGAGGAGAGAAGCCCTCACCACACCGAAGCCCAGATTGCAGTCAGTATATCAACGACCAAAGCAAAACAGGCACTAACTCTTACAGGCTAAAAAAGCAAAGGCCGCAAAGAACGCCCGCGACGTTGAAGTCGAGGCCCGCGAGCCACATCACACTGAGGCGCAGATTGCTGCAAAGAAGGCGAAAGCCGCAAAGAATGCTCGTGATGAGGTTGAGGCTCGTGAGCCACACCACACCGAGGCACAAATTGCTGTATGTATATTACATGCAAGCACACCAACACTCACTAACGTGCACAGGCCAAGAAAGCCAAAGCTGCAAAGAATGCTCGTGATGAGGTAGAAGCCCGTGAGCCTCACCACACCGAAGCTCAAATCGCTGCGAAGAAGGCCAAGGCCGCAAAGAACGCCCGCGATGTTGAAGTTGAAGCCAGAGAACCTCATCACACCGAAGCCCAGATTGCCGCAAAGAAGGCCAAGGCTGCGAAGAATGCTCGTGATGTCGAGGTCGAGGCTAGAGAACCCCACCACACTGAGGCTCAAATTGCCGCAAAGAAAGCCAAAGCTGCCAAGAATGCTCGCGATGTTGAGGAGCGTGAAGCTCACCACACTGAGGCTCAAATTGCCGCAAAGAAGGCCAAGGCTGCGAAGAATGCTCGTGACGTCGAAGTCGAAGCCAGAGAACCCCACCACACCGAGGCCCAAATCGCCGCAAAGAAGGCAAAGGCAGCTAAGACTGCCCGCGATGTCGAGGTTGAGGCAAGAGAGCCACACCACACTGAAGCTCAGATCGCCGCAAAGAAGGCAAAGGCAGCAAAGGGAAACTAGAGTCCTTGACCAATAGTAATCCGCGGAAGTATCAAGATGGATAGGAGAGCCTTTCAATGTACCTAGTTCTGGCAATAATGGTGTATTATTTCAAAATAATTTGGATGAATGTGATTGGACCGAGTCCTTGGTGTTATTTCCTTCGTACCTTGAGTATCCAATTTGGTCGCTGATTGAAACGATAGAAAAACAAGCTTTGAATTACTAACGGTTGTGTAACGGCCAAGAACGAGCTGAGCATATTTCGTCATTGTAGGGATTCCAAACGTTGCTGCAGATGTGACTGAAATGGTTGAGGTTGACATGCATGAAAGCTACAAAACCTATAGGAAAGTATTGCCGTTCCCAAGATCAGACATGTAAGGCCCCCATGGATCATGTTGAAACAGGCGTGCCGTTTGCCGATATCTGTGTTCCAGGCTTGGTAGAATCCGGGGCTGCGACGCCACATGGGACGCATGCATATGACACGCGCACTGATCGAATCATATGTGACGCAGGCGCTAAAGAACATTTACCTTGTGTATGTGATCGCTGCCCAAATCTGGATGGATGCTTTTGCTATGATATCCGAGATACTGGCGTCGAATTGGGAAATTTGGGGTGTATCCAATCGCAATCGGGAGCACCCTCTTTGTTTCAACAACGGGATCGATTTAGCGGTTGAAAACAAAAGATATACATGCCGTACTTCCGTGGTGAGTGTGTCAGGGCGATTTTTGATGCGTCGAAAAGAGTCTTCATGTCCCTGACGGAATAACAGTGCTGTAGCCAATCCATCAAAGGTCTTTTGGTAACATCTATTGCTTGAGAACATCCAACATGTCGCACACCAAATCTTTACACCGCTGTCTCTTTTTGCTCGATACCACAGCCTAGATTCAGACTTTGAAAGCCCTTACAAACTTGTCTCATCTGGAGTGCTAATAGGATGAAGCACATCAAAGTGAACGTTGTGCCATCAAGTCCAAACGGTTTGTTGCAGGCTAAGTGATGGCTGAAGGGGCAAAAATTACCTGTCCACTCACCAGAATCCCTCCTTTCTATCCCTCGTCGATTGCTCAATTGGTTTGTAGTAGTGCTTGAATCTGCCAGTACTTTTCATCTCGCACGCGACGGGGCGTATGTCTAACAGAAGAATCTGTTGTGGATTAAGTCGAAGTTACGATAAAATTATCCGCTCATTTCCCCGAATATTGCACTTGACGCGAAAATAATGCCAAAAAAAGTTGAAAATGGCAAAACTCTAGCCTCCCAGTCGAACAGGGAGACCGTAGAAAACCCTCGGGTGAGGATTTTTGAAGCCGGGTGATTTTATTTTAACGTTGACTTCATCGTCTTGTCAACAGACCACTACGCCGAATTTCCATTTGGCGATCCTTATGGCCTGGTATTAGGGTGGCTATTTAGGTATATCTATATCAAAGATACCTGTAGTGGGATAACGGTGACACTTTTTGGTGTTGTAAGGTACAGAAAGTGTCATGCGAGCATCTTGGACGTGGCCAATAAGGTATAGAGAACACGGGAGGTTCATCCTCGATGGCAGAACGGAGACCTCGCGGTTGACTAGATAATTAGATGTCAAGAGCCTTTTGGGGTCCTGATGCGTTGGCTGGGGAGGTTTTAGGCTAGAGTATTGTTCGAGGTTGTTGGGAACATTGAGGTCGTGTTGCAGGTTGACACAAACGCGGGATGGTAAAATGAGTGCCTCTTTAGTCGGCGTCAAAAAGGTACAGTACAGTAGCCGCCACAATCAATCGTCCAGATGTGTAGTACTTTAGGCAGCTCTACCCTACACAGGTATAACCTCTCCAAAGCCACCGCAACGCAACGCTCCATCAGCCTGACTTCACAAAAACCACAAACACCGTTCAGTCTCTATTCTTTTGCCGACCGGTCCAATACATACATTCCAATTGTGCGAGAATTATGGCTGACAATTCTGTCTCTCCATATCAATATGAATTAATATCCGCATTGGCTAAATTTATATGAGCTCCAATCTGCAGCTAGACTCTTGATTATCTATTTAGGTATCAGGAATCACCGCCGTTCCCCAATTGGTCCCTGACAACGCAGCCTGCACAACATGTCCAAGATGGAAGTAGTAGAATCTGACTTGATCCGACCATCCAATTGCACCAACCGCTCCGGGTCCCATCCCATCACTTGTAGTCCAAGAAGCAGAATAATCTGGCTTGGAGGAAGCACAATTCCATGCATCGTTAGTAGAACAGCCTGTCTCGTAGAACTGATTGTCGGTTCCAACGTAGTAGACGCGTAGTGTGTTGGGCTTTGTCTGAGCTATCGCTGCAAGGGAGACGGAAGAATTTCCCTGCCAACTTGAGAGGCTGGCTGAAGGAATGAGTTGTTTTGCTGTAACAATTAGCAATAGTTGTGAAGTATGAGGAAATATACGAACCCGCAGCCCAACCGTTTCTATTTGTAAACGATATACAATATATTGAGGAGGAAGCAGAATCAATGTAGAATACGTTCAGGTTCGGTACAAATATCTGAGCCACTGAAATCGCTGTGCCTGAAATCCCAGTGATCGTTAGAATGGTACCCGAACTCCAGGCCGCATTTTGTCCTACGAGCTCCGATATGCGACCCTGGGTATTTTGATAGTAGACTCTATAGCCGTAAGAAGCTGACATATAAATAGCTGCGAGGCTTGACGATGGGTGGACATTGGTGCCTGACTGAATGATCTCATTTGATTTGAAACCTATATCGGTGGATGACTTTGAAATGGTAAGACTGGCATGAATAATGTTATTGGAAGAATCGAGATAGAAAAGATCAAGCTAGTATCTAGTCAGGGATCAGACGTGTGGTATACGTATGTACTCACAGTAGCGCTGCCGTCCCCATTATCGATGGAAGTAGCAGCAAGTGGAGTTCCTGCTTTAGGGATTGCATTGAGACTCAAAACCTTTGGGGAGCTGAACCCAGATCCTCCTGGGTATAGCGTATAAAAAATATCAGACCCTTTCTGATAGTAATTATACACCCAAGTGGACGAATTGGTAAATGTGCTTGAAGCTATTTGTCCAGTTGTCACTTGAGTTGGCGTGGGAGAAATAGAAGTGGTGGCACTTGAATCAGAAGATGATACGCTGTGAGAGCTCGTAGAGGTGGGAGTGAGCAATGTTGAAATAGTTGCTGAATTTGGGGTGCAGCTGTTCTGTACGTAAGAATGTGTTCGTGGGTATGAAATGGGTTCAAGTTCTCACGATGCGCTACTTATGCATCCTTCTACCTGGACAGTTGAGTTGTTCTTCTTGCCCAACGTTCCTCCCACGGCCCCACCGATGATCCCTCCAATTACTAATATCAATAATGCGAGTGACAGAAAAAAAACTGTTTTGCTCATGCCAAGAATCAGCCGTGGTGGAGGAGGCTGAGGATTGTTTGGTGTTTGTTCAACAGCTTGTTCTTCGTTATATGGCTGAAATGGAGATGCGGTAACTGTGGCCGAGAGTCTGTCTCCTGGGGGGCTCATAGGGGGTGGAGAAGCTTTGACTTGCTCCTCCAAAGGCTCAGGGCTTTGGGGCTCAGGGAAAGCATGTGATATATGAGTTGGATAGCGCTCTTCGTAATTCTACATCATTGTTAGTGGCAGTACAGAGTCATTAAATCGTACTCACAATATGCTCCATACTTTCAGCCCTACGTTGGAATCATTCCGACGTTCAGTCTAGTAATGAAGCCGACGTTTGGAAGTGCGGGACTGAAGAAACAGAGCCTCATCTTCTGGAACCACATCGACCGTCCTGTACAAAACTATCGGGTAATACCATTTGCGGTGTCGTTGTACAAGCCATTCCAACTGCCTGAGTATTTGGTAGGCTGGGAGTACAACAGCCCCCAAATCGATATCTGTACCCAGCTCGCTTGAGCCAATAGAGGAAGATATTTTCCGCCTCAATTCGTGACTGGGCCGCAATCTGATCAAATGATCATGAACCAGTTTGAATAATTTAAGATTAGAGCGACAAACCTTAGTGGTCAGGATTTGTTACACAGAGAGCCTCATCTGTTGGTGTAGTCGGACTTGATCCGTTAATCTGATTACGCATTAGTTCAATACTTTCAAAGAATTTCCTCAACATGAACGCCGAGAATTTGGAGAGCCGAGATCTGAGGCTTGATAGGCAAGAGCCGAGCGTGAACGCCGAGAACTGGTAGGACGGGACTGTTCACCTCCACTTATATTCTCATTATGTACGAATACCATATCTGGAAATGGTCATTGAATATCAAAGTTCAAAATGGTGTCACTTGAAACCGTCATCAAGTCGAACTCGCTCGTATCCACACTCCCATCTGGTCTAGTTGCCGTTTTCGTAGGAGGAACCTCAGGAATCGGTGCCATAACGCTGAAGAAGTTTGTTCAGCGAGCTGTATGTCCACGAGTGTACATCGTCGGTAGATCTGCAGAGGCTGCTGATAATGGCCTCGCGGTATGTCGGACAATTAATCCAGGAGGGCATTATGTGTTTGTGAAAGCGGATGTATGCTTGATTAGGAACGTGGACGAAGTCTGTGATAGGATTAAAGAGAAAGAGAAGTCAGTCAACTTGTTGTTCATGAGTGCAGGACTGCCAGGCCTGGATCGAACTGGTATGTATATACAGATGCTCGATTGACGAGACGTATATTGATTGTACCAGACACCGAGGAGGGTCTAAATCTACTTGCAGCAATGCACTTCTATTCTAGGATGCGTTTTATCATGAACTTATTGCCACTCATTCAAGCTGCCCCTGGACTTCGTCGTGTTGTGACTGTGGTGGGAGGAGGACTAGAGGGTACCCTAGACTGTAATGATCTCGGCGGCAAAAGCGTACCTTTGATCAAAATTCGAGGTCACTTACCTGCATTGATTACCCTCGGATTGGATGCTATTGCCGAGAAAGCTCCAGATGTGAGCTTTGTCCATACTTTTCCTGGAACCGTGGACACAGAATTTCAGCAGCGGATCCAGGGATATTTGGGGGTAATTTTGAGAGCAGTAATATGGCTGTTTGGGCGGTGGATCTGTGTCCCACTTGACCAGAGTGGAGAGAGACACTTGTTTGTCGCGACGAGTAGTAGGTATCCTCCTGCAGTCGTCGGTGGAATAGGGGGAGTCTCTGTTGCAGGTAATTCTGAAATCGCAATTGGATCTTGTGGTGCACTAGGAGGCGGAGTATATACTGTTGGCTGGGACTGTGAGAGTGCTGCGGATAATGTTGTGTCATTATTGAGGAGGTATAGAGGAATTAAAACTGTGGCAAAAATTAGGTCACATGTCGAGAACGAATTCAGAAGGATTGCCGAGGACCAACTTTAAGTAGCAGATAATGTTTTCTGGCTTTGTCTTGACGGATCAAGGACGTGCATACTATATCACAAACATCATCCTTTATGTTTCATGAGGTTCGGCCTTGAACATGACTTTTTCGTTGTCAAATTGCTCCCTGATCACTTCATGATGGCTCGCCCCACCTAGTACGAAGCAAAGGAAGTTACTGATAACGATATCGCAGCATCCTGAGATACAGATTTTAGTCAAGAAGAATATGACCCAGAAGGAAGAAAAAGCAGCTGCAAGAGCTGAGAGCAGCGGAGAAAATGATGGAAGTTCATGACGACCAAAATATCACACCCGGGAGGTGTTGAGGCATTCCTTTGGAATATTCGACCAGAGGCTGAGACGTGGCATATCGACTGAAGCCTATCTGCTCAAATTATGGTCCAGTAGTCAGAACGATTAAGTCGTCTAGCAGCAGTGGCAGTCCTAGGGGATGGTAACTGTAGTTTGGTATTCACAGCCGGGGATGCAGAGATGTATCAAGACGTGAGAAGCACTTGTGTAGACGCCTCTCATTGCTGGATATTCGTGCCTCCTTCCTCGTAGACATTCACATAACCTTGTTGGAAGTGCCTAGTCTGTTTCTACACTTAATCAGAACAGCCCCAGAACCAAAAAGTGCGCCATTGAGTCCCTGATCGTTTGCGTAATTTACTACCGAGCAGCATCACTCAGTCCTCGCATTTACAATATACAATGAAGTTGTGGCTGCAACTAGCAAACCCATCTAGCCTATCCCATTGAGTTTGAAGGATGAATTAAGAAGCAAAGAATGATAGTCTATAATGGGTTTGTTGACAAAGCCACTTGGAATTATCGTAGACACCACAACAACAAAACACAGCCAGATCTGCTTGAGTACGAAGTCAACTCAACTTCAAGACACAATCACAAACACTACAATTGCAGCACAAAGAGACATCCCAAAATCCATCGACACAAAGCGCCCAGACCTACACAATGCTTAGGTCCGTTGATAATGCTGCCTTCGACATCGGTTTCCGGAGCCTCGCAGACCGAGAAATCGATTGGAACAAGTATTAAAGTTACGCAGGTTCATTGCAACCGTGGCGGTAGATATGAGTGCTGGATCGACCACTTCTTACATCTTGGTCCTCCCTCAAATGAGGTCCAGGCGAAGGATGATACTGCGCCCCTAAATGCTTCATATACGGCTATGAAGGAATCCAGCCAGGAGGAGAGGAAGACAGTTGCCAGGGCTGCAAAATAGGTGAATGCTAGGAAGGTTCGAGAATCAAGTTAAGGCCATTTTCGCAGGCAAATATGGGTTCTTGGAAGTATGCTGGACTTGCGAATTATGGGGTGCTTTGTAGATTTCTATATTCGCAGAGTTGGGTTCTGAGCTTTGGATTTTCGGCTGCATATGCAGATTGTGATCTCAGGCAGAGAAAGATGCAATGACAAGATTGGTCCTTCACCTCGAGTGATTTGTGCTCCGCCGTGTGTGACACCAATCCGTGTCGCTGAATCCATAGACCGGAGCTTTGAAGTCTAGTCTTGAGATGTAGCTAAACCCACTGATTATCCTGATAGGCTTCCAGTTGATTTAATATCTCCATAGATATGTTATTGTATTCATGCGAGCCTACCAAGTGGTAGATATCCCCGTTTCTGATCTCCAGTATGCGGACTCGCTGTGCCTTCTGCTTCCCACAGAATAGCTGCAACTACCCAATTGTATCTCATTTCTGCATAGAAGCCAGTTCCACAGGCCACGCGGTTCTTAGTAAATGTCCTCCATCTGCAGCATCCTTCCTTGTGCTGTATCGACGTTATAGTAGCTGGTCGCATGAAGCTGGAAAGCAGACGCGTCGAATCGCGAGCTCAACTATCGCCGCATTACTTGGGGACATCTCGTAGTTTCGTAACTCGAGTGAGGATTCTACGTTCCAATCGCATTCTCATATCGATACCGAGCATGGTGCAAGCTTGCTGAGCCATTTGTAGACGCAGGTTGAAGGTAAGAATCGAAGTTGGAACTAAAGATGAAGTTCAAGGCTACGACCTCAAACACCCCGCTAGGCTTCAGCCTCTCCTACTCTCCCGTACGCTATAAGCGAGCCCCTGACCCGCGGACAGTACGGCACAGCCAACAGCCCCACCACTTCCCAGGCTCTGAACCTTCAACTTTGCACTCCATTTCCAGCAAATTCAAAAATTACCTCCAACTCAAATACGCACCACAAACCATGGCCAAATCTGAGCTTATTCTCTTTCCAACCCCTGTTCTTGCTGCAAAAGGCGCAATATGCTTTACCTGTTTCAAGGCAGCAGCCAAGCTGAATAGGTGTGGCAGCTGTAAGCGTGTTAGGTGCGTCGTCCCGTGACTTGGCTAGATATTGGATTCTTACTGAGATAGTACAGCTATTGTTCTCAAGAATGCCAAAAGAAAGATTGGAAGAAAGGACATAAGAGTTTATGTCAGGTTCTTGCTAAGGTTAATACTTTGGACTCGCAACAGGGACCACAGACATGGGAGGAATACAGAGCGCAGATGGTTAGTTGCATGAAACGGAAAATTGTCAAGGACAAGAACTGATGAAGTGACGCAGTGGACAAGAATCGATGCATTTCGAGATCATCTTCCTCGATTTTCCTCGAATCATGAGCGGATACTACAGTATGTTCCCTATTGCCTTTATTCACAAGCCAAAGCAAAAACTAACAATTCCAGATACCAACCCTACTGCACCACTTGCCACCGCAACATCATCCAAATCCCCAGAGAAGCAAAACTAAATCTCTGCTCTGTATGCCACATAGCAGCAACATGCACCCTCTGTCCCGACACACACTCTCCCCTCTGCTCATCCCTCGCCTCCGTCTCCCTAGCCGAAACATTCGCAATATCTCACTATCTTGAGACCGGGGAACCGACTCTTGAGATGCCGACTCAGAAACCGAGGGGAACGTACAAGCCTCTCTCGTCAGCTAGTTCTTGGTATGATTACTATACTGAGATCTCAGATAAGACGATGTTGAAGGGGTTGTTGTCGCCGGATTTAAAGCCGTTGGCTGAGAATACGGAGATGGCTTGTGCTATGACGATGGCTACGGATAAGAGTAGTTTGATACTTACCATCATTGCTGGTTTAGAAGCTGTTTTCCCTGATTTGGGGAACAGGAAGACAGTTCATCTACACATTATAGGCGCCACGGCGAAGGAACTCGACTCCCTGATGCTCTTTGAAGAGATGCTGCATTTGCTTCCCTCACTTCAAGAATTGCATTGTTCATTTATCGGTATCGAAATGCCTAGACCCGTTGATGAGGGAAAGATAGAATTAGATTGCTGCCCGGATTGTACGCAGGCAAGGAGAATCAGGTCAATGAGTATGTGGAAGGGTGCTTATCATGACTATGTGCGCAGTGAGAGTTATGTCAAGCCTGATATGGGAGTTGCGTTCCATACGGGATTCAGTCAGGAAGCGAGAGATGATTGGTGGCCGACGATTCAAATTTTGGCTGTGGCGAAACATCCGACGATGTTCACGACGTTTAACAAGAAGGAAATGGAGGAAGAAACGGCGTTGTTGGGTGAGATGGGAGCAGAGCTTTTGGTGAAAGGGGAGAAAAATTTGTGGAGGGGAATGAGACCGATGCTGGAGGTTTTGGAGGAGGAAGAGGGAAGTGTATATTTCAATAATCAGCACTGGTATATTGTAGCCGGGAAGGGGACGGGGCAATAAGCTGCCGCAATGTGCCAGACTTGGATATGGGAAGAATCGGATAGTTTCTGAATAAGTCGGGCACAAGTCTAGATGAATACAAAAAACCAGCAAATGGTCGAGATTCCTAAGCTATGTTTAGCTTGAGCAACTCGCTTGATACATTGGACGTTGTGGCCGTGAAACTGGGTTTAGAGACAGACTTGATGACATCTGGTACGGAGAAAGCGTGACTGCGCAAAAATTAAAGGAGCCAATTCCGAGGTGAGATTACACATAGGCCACAAAATCGAATGATGAATGTAGATGCAGGTGAGAGCACAGAGGTCATGTTAAAAAAAATGCAGCAAGTCGAGAAACCATCGTGAACTCAGTATCTAATACCATCGAAATCATGTCCTTCCTTTCAAAATTCCTGCTAGCCTGTACAGGCTCAGGTGAAATGAAAATCCACTCGTGAAAGTCTACAGGAAGCATAACTATTCAGGGTATTCAAGTATGACAGGAGTGGACGTGATTGGACGCACTCCTAAACTCTATCACCGATTCATTGGGTGTAGCAGCGTATGGGGAAGAAGCACGTTTATCCACGAGTCACCCTCTTTTATAGTCCATGGAAATCTTGATGCTGAGCCTTGACGATTATTGGATGTGTACGGAACGAAGGGAAAATGATTGTTTTTCCGATCCAACACCCATTTTTCGATCTGTTCGCGCACACAATTTGGGGACTCCAGAAACTGACGGATATGTCCTGGTGTACAGTACAAATATCTGCATTGCCAGTGCCACTCAGCTTTATGGTGCCGATGTTCGAGGCGCGTATTGCCAAATCGTGGTAAGCACATCTGAAAAGGCGGTCGATCGGGCACAAACCAGGCTTCATCGCGCGCGTTTGTCAATAAACCTTTGAACTCCACCTTTTCAAGCCTCAACTTGGCTGGAAGAAAATCGATAAATTCTGAACATAGCGGGAGACGCAATTTTCCATCGGTTCCTAACGCGGGTCTTATCGAGATGTCACTTAGTCTCAAGGTACGGATGGGAATGCCGGAGCAAGAATCTTTCGAAACTACCATGAGCGGTGTGGAGACAGCTGAGATGCAACGTCTTCAGATGATGCCAATGTCGATTCTGTGGCACAATTTGCTCTAGCAGGATACCGTTGCGGCCGCGTGTGTAGCCTTGCAATCCATCGGTCTCTAAGGAAAGCCCCTGTAGGTCAAAGAAACTATTGTGTAGCTCTCGCCACTGAAGCTTTCCAAAATTGCTATCTTAGATGTCCAAGTCTCTATCCTGTCGCTTTGTCCCTGTGAGGCGTGGGAGACTTAGCCTGAGCGCCACAAATTCCAAGTTTGGTAGATATGGATGAAGTGGCACAACGTACTTCATTTCCTGCCATGAATTGCCAGAAGTCAATTGAAGAGGCTTCATACCGTGCTTGTTACAAAGAGAGACAGCTCGCACAAGATGTAATAATTGTTCATCTGAAGAAGTACTGCTCCATAGTTGGACTAAAGTCTGACGAAACAGAAATCCAAGGTCATCAGGTTTGAAGTTCATTTCCGACGTTTCGTCGGGAAGATAAACGGCGCCCCAAGTTATCTCCTCAATGCCACAAAATTCGAATTCTTCCAGAAAATGAAATTTGGATATCCACGACGTCAAAGCCCCTCTGGTTTCTGCAAATTCTAGCAGCATCCATTGTTGAGCTCTCATATATGAACACTAATTCTGATAAGCTTGGTGTGAGACCGCCTCATCAAAGCTGGCAAGCCAATTACGACGAGCAGGATCCCTAAGCCCCACGGAATTCCTTGCATATCGCCTTTGCCAGGAACCAAAAGACACGGGTGATTCACCCTCAGTATGTCCAAGCATGACTGCGTCGTAAACAATTCTCTTCACAAACCTTGTGAGGCCATAACTCCCAGCAATCATTCTAAGTCTCTCGAAACTCCATTTGTTTGATTTTAGATAAATTGTTGCAAATAGAAATTCTATAGCTACCCTCTGGTATTTCTTGGAAAGAACGCGGAGGTTTCTGATCGAGCGGTGGGTAAGGTGCTGGCATATCATTTTAATCAACTCTTCCGGCAAGCTAACTTCTTTAGAAAGACCTTCGTATGCTGGAGGACGGAGGCCACAAGGACAAGGTCGTAGATATGGGATCTTTGGTGGCACATTTCTCATAGTTTCTTCTTTTCGAATGGCAATAGCAGCTTGGTTTAGTGCGGAATACCGAGGATCACGCTGAGAAACGAACGCATGTAGTGCCGCTGGATCCGCCCAGGGTTGCTTATTGTCAGAGACCATGATTCTGTTTTGAATACAATCGTCTCGAAGAAACGGGAGGTTGATTCGCAATTCTGCAAGATTGTTGGTTGTGAGTGGTTAACACTGCTATGCTAATGATGACCGATCGTAGATATCAATGCTCCGCGGGTGTTAGATGAAGAAGTGAAGATTGAATCGGAAGTTCGTGGGCGTTGCACTCGGGAGACATGATCGCGAAGAACGACCTACCTCTGCAGTAGAAACATTTTGGAAAGAGCGACTAAAAATCGACATCATCCTCTATTTCAGGGAAAATCCATTTTTCATTTTGAAATGATGAAGCTCACCATCGCTCTCCCGGGCACATTTCCACTTACCACGCCAGCCGCTGATATGGTTGCAGGTGTGCCATTATAGTCGTTCTTATTGTCCGTGATCCACCCCTTCACACCCGTCCCGACGAATCCTCCCGTGGTATTGATACTGACACTCACTGCACTGGCGCCGGTGTTCAGCATGAGGACTGCGAGACTACCATCCAAATTCAAGTATGCACTTGTCGACATGCCTCCACCGCTAGTACCAACACGCACACTTCCTGGCCTCGCACCTCTGGCAAATTGTCCGAACGCCCAGGTACGTTTGGAGATTGAACAGGTTCCCGAATTGCAGGAAATTAATTTCGAATTAGTGTTACCTGATTGGGTACCGATCCAGTACAGGTATGCGGAACAATTGGCATTGACGACTGCAGAATGTATTAGACTCGCCCAACGCATACCTTCACCAGCACCACCACTACTATACCACGCCGCCTGCCATGCACCCTGCAAATCTGCATTCTCTGTCTGCCATACACGGTGAGTAGTCTTGATGGGTGAGCTAGGAGAGCTGGTGTACGCATGTGAAGTGATTATTTCGAGAAGATCCTCTGCGCCGGCAGACTTGATCTGGTTTGTCATGGTCACTTGGTTACCCCACCCTTCCGAATCGCAGCAAGCTATGCCAGTCGAAAGATTCGCAGCTTTGATCGTTGGAGCGAGAACTTTGATAAAATCTGCTGCTTGGTTACCGGAAGAGAGCATACCGGCATAACTTGCGCTATACCGGTCAATTGAATACCACATACTGAGAGCGCACATACCTGAATTCTGGTTCATTCAAGAAGCCAAGATGGGTTATGTTGATGCCGGCTTCCTTGTAATACTGCACGTATTGTACGAGGTAATTTGCATAAGCTTGCTTCCAATCACCGCTCTTGCACGTCTGTCCACTGACGCCACATAGATACCCTCCATTGTTCTCGTTTCCATTTGTTTTCATGAATCCTGGGGCGCTCCAAGCGTCGGCATAAAATGTTCTCACACCTCGAGCATACGCTTCTTTCGCAACGAACAATTGTCCACTATCTTTACCATCCCAATTATACTCGGGCTTCCCAGTGGGTGAGCCAGGATTTTTCGTGAGGATTGAATTCATATGGTCGCTGCTTGAATCGGGAGATGAGCCAATTCCTATTCGTAGAATGGTCATGCCAGCCCCAGAAGTCTGGTTGAACATAACATCGAGAATTTCCCTCTGCTTCTCTGGTGGAAGCTTTACAATGACATTGGCTCTCTGGAAAGCTTCCGCAAACCCGAATCCATCAATGGTTTGATACTTCTTGCTCACATCAACCGTAATGGTAACTCCGGATTGACGAGTCGAAATAACTGCTGGTATTGCTGCACTCCCTAGAGACAACGTGGTCGCGATAAATAATTGAAACCAAAGCATTGTTGAGATTGTGGTATGGATCGATACACACAAATAAATTTCCGTTGGAAAAATTTCATCGGCAGTTGGTCTGTATATGTGGCGTTCAAGAGGAAATTTTTCCCAACCCTGGGGAGCCAGCCATGGAATGAAGAACCAATTATCGACCTGATGTATATTCAATGCTGTTCTTTGATCATATGAATGCTCCCGAAGGCTTATATTTCACGCCGGCTGTTCATGGATTCCCCGCAATATTCGGTTCGGGATAAATGCATGACTGGCATTTGATACATGGCGGCTGTTCTCTATCGAATCATTCATTTATATCCTCTTCGTGACCAACACGAAATATGGTGTTAGTCTGTGTTCGATGGAACTAACTGTTCACGTTCACATCCAAATTGAACCAATCGAGCCAGTCTAGACCAGATTGGTCTTCCATCTGAAAACTCGGAAGGTACATATCTATTTCATCTCCGACATTGTTGATTGCCTCATTGATCTGATCATCCGACATGGCTGAGAATTGGAGAAGATCGACCATTTGCATCGAAGCCAAGTCTGGCTGAATCGAGTACGACTGAGAGGGAACTTGTGTTGCTTGAATTGGGACCGGCTGAGAATTGACTCGAACAGTCCTTGGATCTGGTTGAAGTGACGTCCCGACGACTTCACGAAGATGCCTACCATAAAATGAGGAAGCCCCATGACGATGCGGTGGATTCGAACCGATCCGTTCAAGAACAGCAGCTGACTCTTCAATCAATTTTCGAATGCTTGGGGCTAAACTCATATTTCCACTGGTTCCTATCGTGCTGAGATGGAATGCGAAACAGGCTGCAAACGATATCATGATGGCGGTGTTGTTTGGCATCGATTTGAGTCTATTCTCACCTTGCACAGCAGCTCGCATCACATTGAGAGATGACGAAAGACCTGCAGCTTTGAAGAAGCGTTTGACCTCGACAGGTGCAGTTGGGTGGTTGATAACACTACTGTAAATCGAGAGTCTCCCATGACAGACGAGAATCTCAACGTAAGGGGGAATAGAGTTGTCTGGCAATCTATCAGAGACACGCCAGAAGTTGGGAAGCAACTGACCTTTCATCCCACCAGGTGCAAATGCCCACGTCGCATACCAACTGTTAAAGAATCCATCAATCATATTTTGGAGCCTAGAAGTGTCAAATAAGAGGACAATTGGGCTTGCTTGATACTTACGATCGGGCGATCACTTCTCCACTGACCGAGTGAGTCCGGTTACTATCACAGGTATTTTTGACATTGGAAATTAGAGTGGCCTGTGCCGTTCAGTAATAGAACGAGAACGTCACATCATGAACGATACTGACCAAATCTCTACGCAAAACAGTCGATGACACGAGCGAACCATCGTGGACATCTGCAAAGCCACACTGATGCCAATTATCGGAATGCTCAATGATTGGAGTGACAGGCACCGTGAAAGTACGACCTCTTGCCAAACACACTCTGCAAAACATCATCAGTGACGATATAAATGCAGGATTGATTTCCTACCCTCTGTCAAGTACGAAAAGTGCCAGCCATATTCGTTCTCGGCGTCTCAGCAGTCGCTTTCCATGATCTGATATTGGGTCTAAATCTTGGAATCCGTCTAGATTTAGTGCCTTCCTCGCAGAAATACAGTCCGATGGCGGTCTACCCTCGTGTATGCCAGCCAAAGGGTCCGTAGGTGATGGAATAATCAACTTGTTCATTGAGATATCCATCGCGATCGTCAAAGCAGATGCCATGTAGAAACAGGTTCTATCGTCTGACCAATGTTTACCAGGAGCCATCCATGGTACGTTCACCATGAAAGCAAGGACTATTTCCGGGGAGCGATTTCGGTTGATCATCACATTTTGAGCAAGGAGCTTGCAATGCGTAGTGAGCCTCTTCGAAATCGCTGCTGCTGTTGGTATGAAGAGTGCGGATGAAGCCATGATAGAGGTGAATAGGAAGCATGATTGCTTCCTGACGAACTCTGGCGTATGAAGGACTGAATCTAGACCCCACCGAGTATGAGAAAGGTTCTCATAAAAGCTTGGAACTAAGTTAGTACAGTCAGTTGCCCTGGCAGAAACCTACTATGTGAATAACATATCAGCCTCCTCCTCCGTAACAAGCCCGAGGTCGATAGGATCAATATCCGGTCCAGTATCAAGGCTTGGACGAAATGGCCCGAAGAAGTCTTTGAGCTCTTTATCTCTGGGTGCCAGGTGCCGAGGCACATGATTGGGAATATTTGGGATGAACGATGATTGATTTGATGGAGCAGAAAGATCAGAAGCCCGTGCCAACAGTTGAAGTGGATTCTCAGCATCATCAACTTCGAAATGATCATCACCACTCGACTGTACAACAGCGTGTTCAGCTGTCACATGACCGAATTGGTTTGCAGGCTCGAACTGATTGTGTGATGGTGATGGATACAAGTCATGGTTGGAGGATGGAGTCTGCGTATTCGGTGATGTTTGAGGAAGTAAACCCTGAGCCTCTGTCAACAAGGTCTGCAAATGAACCGCATTCCGATCATCTTCGGATTGATTCCCATTGGTTTTGCTTTTCTTTATAGCTTGCTCTATGCGATACACGGCTTTTTCAAGCCCATCTCGTTTGCTATACCTCATCAACAACAATTTCCATCTCGATATTGCTGACGAACTTACTTCTTAATCCCTTTCTTCCGTCCCACCCGATAATCTGGAATTACACATTCCACCTGCGCCTGAACACATTTCCTACACTTGAGATCTCCTGGATCTCGGAGACAGCGCGTCTTACTCCGACGACAATTCAGGCACGCTGCTTGTTTTTGTTGACTCGTTTGAGTTTCGCCTTTCTCAGCCGTGGTGGAGCGTGATGGAGAAGAGAGTTCCATTGGGAATTTGGATGACGTGAATACCGTATAGTGATTCAAACATGGCGACGCGACATGGTTATCTTAGAGCTTGGAAATATGACACAGGGAAAAGCCGGTGGCGGGAGAATGTAAGAAGTGTCGATACCAGGATAGGGAAGAGGTTAACAATGAGGCTCGAGGTCAAGACACGGGACGGCATGGGAAGAAAATATAAAGTCACGTGAAAGCACCCCACAATGCCACCTTCAGGTCAAATGAAGTTGATGCCGGTATATTTTCTCTATTGTTAAGTTGGTATATGTGAGTTTCCGTCGATATGAACCCTCGTTCTAACGAATATATAGGTCTCAGCATGATCACCACGCTGCCAATCATCTGATATAAAACTCTCGAAGCAAGACTTCGATTTCCGGATGGAACTCTAGCTCCAGTAAACTTGTCGAATGGTAATCTGATGATCTACAGCCTGCAATGGAAAAGATGCTTCATCGAAGTATAATCTGAAAACTTCACGATGAACGTTTAGCAAGATATTTACAATTCTTCCCCCAACCTATCTCATTTTATTTCCTCCCATCAACCCTTCTTGCCCCTCCCTGAAATTCTCTATACTTCGCTTGTACATATTCTATTACAGATCATAACCTCACAAGTGTAGAGCCATATTTTCTCGTCAACCCTCTACTTCCTCTCTTAAATTCCCATATCCTCCCTCCCCGTCCAATTTGCTCCTTCCATTCCTCCCCCAAGATCTTATAATTTCGCCTTCTCCATTCCCGGCGCAAAACTCGTTCCCCTTCCCTCCCCCAGTGCCATCACAATCCTATCCACTGCCTCAAGACACCATTTATTCCCCTCCTCACCTGCCAACCACTCCCCACCCTGTACCTCTTCCTCTCCCCTCGCACTTCCGTCCTCATACGCCTTCCTCAATCCAAACACATGGCTCGTAACCTGTGGCCCTACTCCCGTCTGCGCACGCAGACAAGCAATAGCCACAATACTAGTTAATACCCTTCCTACCTTCCCTTTCCCAGAGGAAGGGAAATCCGCGAATAGAGCTCCGTACTCATGGTTCAAGATGTGAACTGGGAGATCAGGATGCGATTCTGCGAGCTTGTTGTATAGTTTTTGAGAGAAGGGGGCGTATATGCTTTCCCAGAGGGAGAAACCGCGGGATATTATCTGCGGGAGGTTTTCGGGTGTTGGTGTACGGGTTGGTTTTGTGGACAGGTGGGGGAGGATTGAAGGGGGAAGGGAAGAGCGGAAGGAGGATAGATTGTTGATTGTTCGTGGGACCTGGAGGGAGGAGGTTGTTAGAGTGATGGTTTGGGAAGATGAGATAGAGGGAACGGAAAGGGAGACATACGCCGTTGAATCCTATACATTTTAATCCTACTTCTCTCATCAATTCCGCTGTTTCGACATTTGCTTTCTGGTCGCTACTCTTCTCTGTAGCGAGATTGTATAGGACTGCTAGACTCTCTGGAGAATTCATCGTCATAGTAGCTGCTGTCTATGCTCCCAGATAGAATTAGCCTTCTCTTCTCCGGTCCAATTTCTTCTCTCCGCGCATCGAAAACAATTACCGGCGGCCGATTAAGGAACAATTGACCGTTGGCATAATGGTGTAGAAGGTAGGTAGCTACTCACCGACAGCGTCAACCAAGCAGGCACACCGACATTCTTCTCTGCTGCTTCGGAACGCAGACTCTGGTATACAGATCTTATCTGCGGTGTCGAGGGGAGCACATTAGGTCTCGCATGAGGGGCCGCAATGAGAGCTTTGAGCGCGGGCGATAATTTAGACATCGTGTTGTGTTCAATTTCTCCCTCTTCTTGAGATGTTATCGCTGAGTAAATTGATTATTCCTGATAAAGATTCGCAGGAAGATATAAACAAATCTTAATCCGACTTCGCAATCATCAAGGTCATGACAGGGAGAAAGTCAAGCTCCCACCCTCGGCGTCGGCATTTCCTTCACACCAATTCCCTAGCGCCATCGGCTGAAAAAGAATTCCCGTCTTTCATTACCCCAGCACCGTATTCATGTTAGCGTCGTACTCCGCAACCTTACACAAGTGCTGACCTCTCTTCATTCAGCGATAGGCTGGAAGCAGGGACCCGTGCAGAAACCTTGTGCTTTTGCATTGTGCTTGGATGGAATAAGAATCTATCATTCGATATGGAGTGAGAGGGTAGGGGATGTTATGTATAGAGTCGGGCCGGCATATGTAGATATGTAACCTTGAATTTTTATTGTGGGCGAGGAGGGGAAAGGTCCGTACGGGGGTTTAATTAATTGCCTAATCTAGGGTATCTAAGGTACCCCGTGGGGAAACTCTGTTATTTTCTTCTTGTTCTTTTTGTTGTTTTGTACTGTTCAACGAGTTGAAGCGGATTTGGCTTGGATATTTCTCATTCCTTCAAATTGCTCGTTCAGTCAAGAGAGCAAGGTTTCAAGTTGAAATTCTGTGGATTTCTAGGTCTGAGACAGACCTCTGCAAGAATGGCTACCCTAGATCGCAAAGACGACGATATGGCGTACCCTACGGAGAAATACGTCGAGGAGCGAGCGGAGATCACAGAAGATACTGCATTAACCAGGAAAATCCTTTTGAAGCTTGATATCAGGTCCGTTTTTTTCCATCCCAACAAAAATCCGCAACTAACAGACGAAAATAGAATCTTACCCGTCCTCGCCCTTCTCTTCCTCTGCTCGTTTCTCGATCGGACGAATGCCGGGAATGCGAAGACGTACGGATTAGAGAAGGATTTGAAAATGACGGATAAGCAGTATGATACTGGACTGGCTGTTTTCTATGCTACGTATATTGCGAGGTTAGTTATTCTTGAGTGGCGAGGTGACGAGAATATACGAATATTTATTTTCGATGGGAATGTATGAGCTGCGCTGACGTTATGATAGCGAAATCCCAAGCAATCTCGTTCTCAAAAAGGTGTCACCCAAAGTATGGCTTCCCACTCTCACATGTCTCTGGGGAATCGTCACGATGTGTCTCGGTTTCGTGAAGAATTACAAGGAATTCCTAGCTGTGCGAGCTATTCTGGGTGTATGTGAAGGTGGATTATTGCCTGGCATGGTATGTCGATTCCCTACCTTCAAGTCCTAAGCTGACGTCGATAGGTTCTCTACCTCTCTGGAATGTATACCAGAGGAGAAATGGCTTTAAGACTCGGTCTGTTCTACACTGCTGCTTCATTGAGTGGTGCTTTTGGAGGTCTCCTCGCTCGAGGTCTGACAGCTATTGGGGCTCGTGGACAACAAGAGAAATGGAGTTGGATATTCATCATTGAAGGCTTGCTAGTACGTATCTTCTATCTTTTCCTGCTTAAACTCCATTCTGATTTGGTAGACTGTTGTGATCGGCTTCCTCGCATACTTCCTCCTTCCGAATAGTATTGAAACCGCACCATTTCTCAAAGAACATGAGCGTGTTCATGCCCGTTCTCGGCTTCATCTCGATATGCCATCGCGTCTAGCACAGGATGGAAGTGAACACCGACATGAAGCCTTTTCTTGGGCTGAGGTCCGCCGTGGAGTTTTTAACATCTCCACCTGGCTTAGTGCGTCCGCATACTTTGGTATCCTGGCTGGACTCTACTCCTTTGGGCTCTTTCTTCCAACTATCATTGTCGAACTCGGATACACTGCCAATGAAGCCCAGCTTTGGTCTGTGATTCCATACGCTGTCGCATCAGTCATCACAGTCGTCATCGCCATCATTTCAGATCGAATGAAGCTGAGAGGAGTCATCATGCTTTTTGTCTTGATTCCTGCCATAATCGGATATGCTGTCATTGCCAATATTGACGTGGCGCATGCAAAGGTTAAGTACGGGATGACCTTCTTGATGGCTACTGGGATGTATGCCAGTGTTCCTTGCGTGTTGGTCTGGAATTCAAATAATAGTGCTGGACATTACAAGCGTGCGACAACAACAGCTTTGCAATTGATGATTGCTAATAGTGGTGGATTTGTTGCTACATTCATCTATCCGAATAGAGATAAGCCGCAATTCCATAAGGGACATACTGTTGTACTTGGGCTTCTGGTATTTGCCTGGTTCATGTGAGTTTCATTTCCTAGGTTTGGGTCTGAGCTGACAATAGTAGGGTGCTATTCAATGTGTTATATTGCAGAAAGGTCAACAAGGACAAGGAAGCTGGGAAATATGACAAGTATATTGGATTCGCGGATGACAGAGACCCGGACTTCAAGTTTGTTCTCTGAGAGGAGAAATTTAGGGATGTTTCGTTATTTTTGTTGAAAATGTCGGCCATCATTGAAGGAAGAAACCCTACATTTCAATTTTGGAAAACGGTAGCCCACGAGAGAACTTTTCTCGTATATGTGCTTGGAATTTCAAGAAGAGGGTGTCTTACCTAAGACCAATTTGGGTGTACTTAGAAATTAAAGAAACAAATTTGAACACTGACGGTACCCAATAAATGACAACGAGTGTAATCGAAATCAGGTGGCTGTTGCAAGAACGAGGAATGATTTCGTCACTTCCAACCTCTCAGGAAATCGAACAGCTAGGAAGAGATGGGGTGGAGGGGCAAACCGAGTCAGATATATATTGCAAGTGATATTTTGTTTATACTCTTGCATATCCTTCTCCCCCTAATCGTCGATAGATCAAGGACTTGATCTTGAACATTGCGGCAACGCGGACCTTTCACAGTGATCCGAATGCACACATAAACGAAGCTATTCGCGACCGGTCCGGTTAAGTGATGCTTGTTGGAGTTCAATGTGCGCACGCCTACCATTCCTTGAGACAGGAAGGGCATTTTGACTTGAAATATCGTGTGATCAGATATGGAAGGACAGTCTTGACATTTGCTCATCTGTCCATCGATTCCCTTTCTAGACGTTCACCAAAGCCATCATATATTAAATCGAGATCGATACAAAAGTGCAGGTGAGCATCATATCGACAGTTTCAACGTCCGAGTGTTGCAGATCGATGTTTGGCAGCCACCAGCGTCATTGTTCATGAGGAGTAGCATCCCTCATCCACGGTATTGGGTGAAGGTGGCTCGGTGGTCGTGTTGGAAAGCGGAGACACTACCTTTCGACGGCATGACGATGAAGATCAACACGCTTAAACCTCGGCAGGAAGTTTGATTAGTCAGGCACCCAAAATCCGAGACCACTCATTTCCTCATTTCCTCCCGCTCTCCAGCTCTCTTCTCGACCTCCGTGCCAGATTCTCTCATGTCCGTGAGTGACGGGACATTTTGACTTTCCATATGCATGACAACCCGCTGACGGTTGCCCAGAGCCAAAATTGTCTTGTCTCTTGACACATCTCGTTTCCTCCTTAGACTGCGACATATGCATGGAACAACAACCACGTCAATTGCATGAGCATCTCATAATCTCTCGATCTATAGATCCTTTTAATCAACTTCCCCATGACCGAAGCCGAGTCGAGTCTCCAGCTTACCGTGGTAAATCTCAAGTCTGGCCAACATAATAGTAAAAATTCCTGTGGATCACAAATAATTGCACCAAATGCCGAAGCCGGAAGTTCGGACTATCTGTGATTATTTCCACGCATCGGTATCTATCTGATCAAGATGAGCTTAAGACAAGCTCTGGGTTTGCATCAGCCGAGACAATTTCCCCAAGGTGTGGGGCGGCAAATCACCCCGCTATCACAACGCCGTCTATCACGCTATATACCTCCAACCTCTCATATTGACTATTCATACAGACCAGTATGTCATATTTGAAATACCGTCTTGGTAAGAATACTAAGACCTCTTCCCCAGAGCCGCACCCCTCTCCTTTCTCGGCCACGATCCAGTAATCAAGTGCTTGTTGAGAATATCACTACCAAAATGGTGTTGGGAAGAAAAGAGTTGGTGGTGTAGGTGAGCGTCATCAAAATGATACATTATTTCCTATAACCCGTTTTGTTTTTCCTCTCTCTCGAATCTCATTCATTCCTCCCGCAACACACAATGGCAGACCTACAGAAGGAAAACCTCTCTCAAAATGCTGTGCACCCAAACGGGCATCAAAACTTAGCTACTAATGGCCACACTACAGGATTGAACGGTAATACAAATCTTCAAAATCGCGGTCAACATGCTCAATCCTCTCATTGGGATTATGGCGGAAATCCCCTTGCCCATGCCAATACTGGCAATAGTGCACGTCTCCCTGCTTTCGGAGGTTATCTTCAACCAGGTCTCTATAGACCTCCCAAGTCCAACATTGCCAATCCGGCTCCTCTTGGATTGGTAGCTTTCGCATTTACAACTTTCGTCTTGTCGCTATTGAATTTCCATACCAGAGGTATTCATACACCTAGTATTATCATTGGTCCCGCCTTTGCCTATGGTGGTCTTGTTCAATTACTCGCTGGCATGTGGTATGTAGAATCGTTGTTTTATGAAATTCTCAATCTAACCTGCGCAGGGAAATGGCAGTCGGAAATACATTTGGTGCCACGGCACTTTCCTCGTATGGTGGCTTCTGGATCTCGGTCGCTATTATTCTCACTCCCGGTGGCTTCAACATTGAAGAAGCTTATGAGAATCCCGTGCACTTTAATTGGGCATTCGGATATTTCCTCATGGTATGTCTCACTTCTAATTACTTGCGGCTCCAGCTAACGATTGCAGGGGTGGTTCATCTTCACCTTCCTCTTGTGGCTCTGTACCTTGAAATCAACAGTCGCATTCTGTTTCTTGTTCTTCACTCTATGGCTCGCTTTCCTCATGCTAGGTCTCTCGTACCTCTATACTCCTGATGAAGTCGGTGCAACAAACCAGGTTCCACTGCAGAAAGCGGGTGGTATGTTTGGTCTACTCGCCGCATTTGCAGCGTGGTATGTTGCATTCGCTGGTATCATGGATGATTCTAATAGGTAAGCTTCCTCGCTATGTTGGTTCCAAACAATTCTAACTTCAAATAGTTTCTTCACTCTCCCTGTCTACCACTTCCCATGGAGTGATAAGGGACGAGAGATGAGAGGACGAGGCAAGAAGGACGAGGAGAATCGCGTAGATGATCCATATTATAACCCAGAGTAAATGGCGACTCTGATATGAGAGTAAATCCCGAATGAGAAGTGGATGAAAGGTAAGATATGAGAATGAAAATGGGATAGGATGACTGATGCTATGGCTCGGATTAATCGTCCCTGCCTGCGTTTCATGCTTGGTATTTTCATTGATTTCACTGGGTTGGCAAAATCTTCGTCGCGCCTTTGGTCCAGCGCTTTTCTTACATGTAATATAATATCTCAATATGTCTGTAATATAACTGCAATCTATCTTATCATACCTATCTTCAAACAGTACCCATAATCATTCTATTCTTGGCCAGTAGCCACAAGCTATGTGATGCGCTGAGGTAATCCTTGCGACGCCTGCCCCGCACTCGCTACTTCACCTAGGTACATATAGTAGTATCTCTTCCAGATTCTTGACTCTCCCTCCCATCCAAATTTATATTTCTCCCTCATCCTCACAACGTTTTCCTATCCACCAATCTCTGCAACTGTTCCATAAACAAAAACATCAACACCGTATTCGGTCTACCATCACATTAGCTCAGCTCAATATCTCCCCTTCTCAAACAGACACCACACTCACGCAAGTCTCAACCACGCCGGCATCCACCCTTTCATAAGAAACCCCGGCCCTTCATTTTTCAACCCCTCAATTACTATTTTTACAATCCCCTGTTTTGTATTAGCAATTGTCTTGTGTACCTCTGAGATAGTTAGGTGAGGATATACATTTGTGCCCCTCGTAGAAGCGTTTTGCATACGACTTTTCAGCACATCAGCTGGTGCACAGACTGTCGTTGCTACCGTGCCTGCTATTAACGAGGCCGTGATATGTACTGGTACTCCATCTTTGACCTCTAAGAATTTATTCGCTAGAAGCTGGCGTTTTGCAGAGGTGTAGACTGCTATTTGGGAGACGTCTGAGTTTTGTCAGCCTTTTTTCCTTTCTTATTTCTCTGCTTAAACTTTTTGTAATTTCGTCTCTGGAGAGGGTAAGGGTATATACTCATTAATACACTCCTCACTATATTCGGACCTAATCCCTTTGTAAAAGCATTTATTCCTTCTTCTTTTCCTATCCTGAGAAGTCCGGATAGAGCGTTGGGATACCCATATCTCTGATCCACCCCCTTCACACCATCTGAACACATTCTCACAAGGACAACCTATCCCTAATTAGCCACTCATCTAATCTCATCTCCTCTCCCTTCCTCTCCTCCCCTTAAAACTACCAAATCAACCAAACCGAAAACTGACCTCACTAGGATTTCCCACCACTCCCGCCAATCCCCCCGCCAATCCAGCACATACCACCGTTTTCCACCCTTCTATCTTCTCTTTCCGCCCTCCCTGCATTTTCCTTGCCAGAAGGTCATAGATCGCGAACCGAGCTGTGGAATATGTGGTTTGTCGCAGGATAGATGCAGAGAGACCGGACCATAGGGATCGGAGACCGTCGCGGATGGCGAAGAGGCGGAGGGTGGGGAGGAGGGGTTGAGGGTGTGAGAGGACTTGGATACAACTGTGATTTATGAGTAATGTATGGTTTTTATAAGGGATGATTTGGAGAGGAGAGGAGGAGGAGGGAAGAAATGTTTACTATTTTGTTCGATCGAGGGGATGAGCTGGTTTTGTTCGTCAGGTTAATATTTTCAATTGTGACGAGGACTTACTGAAACATGCTGCGATGGAGGCAGATGCACCTCTATACCATATCAGCTTTTCTCCTTCCCAATTTTTTCATCTTAAAGAAAACTCACCCAAGCCAAAGAGGTTGCTGTGCTTTTGCCATTTGAGTCACGTGTATACTTTTCTCTTCTTCACCTCATTTCTCAGATACCTATCTCTAGAAAGAATTCATCTTCTCCAAACATAACATCCAGATAACAATATACTCTCCATCTCCATACCGTTCCTACTTTCGGCATAAAATTAATGTCCGTCGCTCATATCCACTTCCTCACAGGAAAATTCACGTGCTGATACGGCGGTTAAACAAATACCCGCCCGCCTCGGAAGAAAAGACTCGGTGGTAAAAGAATCGCCGTGGATATTCCACCGCCTGGTCCCCGGCAGAAACATCGGAGTTTGACTGGGTTCCTAGATCGTCATTGATTGATTGATAAATATATTCTTCCTTTCTTTCTCTACTTTCCTCTCATGTCCTCTCTCCTCCCACTCACGCCTCAAATTCTCTAGGATACCACACAATGTCTACCCTCCGCATCTCCTCTCTTCCCCTCTCCCGCCTCTCAAGCTCCCTCACTATCCGTCCCTCCTCCCGATTCCCCCGATTCCAAACACAAAGCCGTGCATTATCTAGAACAACTATACGATATGAACAAAAAGCCAATGTGGGTGTGAAGAGAGATGCAGCACCGAAGATTATAAGGGGACAGTCGAAGGTTTATAAGGACGCAGATGAAGCTGTTAGGGACGTGAAGAGTGGGAGTACGGTGTTAAGCGCTGGGTTTGGACTTTGCGGGACAGCTGGTAAGTGGTTCTCATGTTTCAACACTCGCCATAGATGGTACCTAGGCAGATATACCGAGAATTGGGAATAATTGATCCAACCATGCTAATTGGAATTCTTTACAGAAACGATCATAGCAGCCTTAGCCCGCCGGGGCAAAGACTCTCTCAATAACCTCACAGCCGTATCTAACAATGCCGGTGCAGCCTCTGGCGGCGGTCTCTCGCCTCTCGTCGCATCAGGTCAGATCGAACGCTTGATTCTCAGTTTTCTGGGCGCGAATAAATCGCTGGAGAAAAAGTATCTTGGGGGAGAGATTGCGATTGAGCTTTGTCCGCAAGGGACGATCGCGGAGAGGATTAGGGCTGGTGGCGCGGGGATACCGGCTTTTTATACGCCTACTGGTGTTAGTAAGTTTGATACTCTTCTTTTATCTTATTTTTTTTTATGGATTTTGAAAGAAAGAAGGGATGTTGTGAGAGATGCTGATGAGGTGGGAATAGATACTTTGTTACAAACTGGTGATATTCCTGTGAGACTTGGACCGATAGATAAAACTACTGGCCAATCTACAATCTTGGAGAAGGGGAAGCCAAGGGAAACGAGGGAGTTTGATGGGAAGACTTATAATATGGAACAAGCTATCAAAGGGGATGTTGCTATTCTACGAGCGTATAAAGTTGATGAGGCAGGGAATTGTCAATTCCGGTATTTTCATCCTACAAAGCAATGTGCTAGAGAGATCCTAACAATTCCAGCTACACCACCAAAGCATTCGGTCAAATCATGGCCAAAGCCGCAACCCTCACCATCGTAGAAGCTGAGAACATCGTCCCAACCGGCTCCATCCATCCAGACAACGTACACCTCCCTGGTATATACGTCGACCGCATCGTACCCGCCACCGCCGAAAAGGTAATCGAGATCCGCAAACTTCAAGAAGAATCCGGCGTCTCTACCGAAAAATCAGAAGCTCAACTTAAGAGAGAAAGAATCGCCCGCCGTACTGCAAAGGAATTGAAACATGGATACTACGTCAATCTAGGAGTTGGACTCCCAACCCTAGCACCCAGCTACCTAGACCCAGAAACCCAAGTCTGGATACAAAGCGAAAACGGCCTTTTAGGAATGGGACCCTACCCGACCTCCTCTTCAATCGACGCCGATATCATCAACGCCGGAAAAGAAACTGTTACCCTTATCCCAGGAGCAAGTACCTTCGACTCAGCCGAATCCTTCGCCATGATCCGCGGCGGACATATCGATGTCTCTGTCCTAGGCGCTCTTCAAGTTTCCGCCTCCGGAGACCTGGCCAATTTCATGATACCCGGGAAAGTATTCAAGGGAATGGGGGGAGCGATGGATTTAGTAGGCAATCCGGAACGAACTAAGATTGTGATTGCTACGGAACATGTAGCTAGGGATGGGAGCCCGAAGATCGTGCAGGAGTGTAAGTTGCCATTGACGGGGAAGGGGGTAGTGAGTACGATTATTACGGAATTGTGTGTTTTTGAGGTTGATAGGGTTAATGGGGGGTTGACGCTTATTGAGCTTGCGCCTGGGGTCGAGGTTGAGGATGTTAGGGGGAAGACGGGGGCGAGGTTTGAGGTTGCTGAGAAGGTGGGGAGGATGGAGTAGATTTTAAGGTATGAGCGGATGGGAGAGGAATAGGAGTGTATATTTTGTATATAGGATGGCGTTTGGTGGGATGTATTTGGATTTTAGCACACTGGGTGGATAGATAAATAGGGAAATGGTACTTTTTACTCACGTCGGGTCTGAAAGTCTGCATGGCTCTGGAATAGTAAATAAGCTATCTGTGAGTTGTGGGATTACTATAGTTGTTACAGAAATTAGTAGATGCTAAATTACTAATTATAGTTACTAAGGACAATTCCAGGTTATTCATGGCTCTCCTCTTATATCCTTTTCAAGCACCGACCTAACCAAGCACTCGCTCTACCCAGCCGTTAGATTATCGAACTCTTTTTCATTTCAGAAAATATATCTACAAAGGCTACTTACAACAGCACCACCAACGTAATTTCACTTCTCCTCTCTGATTACTCTTCCTCTACATTTCCCTTCCAAAAGAAAAGACCAATTCTCACCACCAATTCTCGTATTTAACTAACTTCACCGCCTCCACTCTCAGCCAAATACCTTTCCACTCCGTCAAATACATACCTCTCACCCGTTTCATTATCTCTATGGACTGAAGTAGGATAGAGAGATCTGCTTACTGAAGCAGTGCTGTATTCGGTGGGAAACTGTCCACCCTGACATCTTCACGCGTGCAGCTTCATGTTTTAGCATCGTGCCGAAGTTGTTTTGGATTCATTTTTCTAATAAATCTCGAAAAGATTTACAGTGCGTGAGAGAGATAGAGAAGATTTGGAAATAATTTGGAGAAGATGAAACTGAAAACAGAGCTGGACCATAAAGATGGGTATCTAATATATTTTCCAAGGTCTACGATCAACTAGATTTATCGACTAGCGACATGTTTTCTACCCCAACTCTACCAGACAAAAATTCCTCCAAAACAATCTTAGTTATATATACAAGAAATCTGTAGTGTAGAATAGAAAGAGTAACTCGACAAAGCCGTTGGGATTGTGATTTGACACGATTCGCATCTAGTCAATCATCATCTGAGTCCGAATCTGCCTCATCCTCTTCATCGTCGTCGTCATCATCATCATCCCCAGCTTTTCCACCAGTGCCAGGAGCAGCAGCAGGTACAGGTGTAGTCGAGCCATTGGATTGTACGCCAGCTAGTAGAGCCCAGTCGCCAAAACTTGCACTCCTTGCCAAGCTCAATTGTGCATCGAAAGAGTCGAATCCTATTACTCTTAGTCCAGCTTCAATAATGTGGGTTGGAAGCATACCTTTATTGTGGAAAGTCAACTGAGCAGCAGGATCAGCCGCATTCGATACAGCAGTATCTGCCAATGCCCATCCCATCTCAAATACGCCCGCGGTGGTATCACTTGCAGCAAATCCCAACTTTGCATCTATACAATTCTGACATAGGAAAGTGAACGTCATGTGCGAGCCGTTCACTCTTGTGCCTTGTGGGATAGGCACCACTTTGAAGTTGCCAGTAGCAACAGGGGGTGATTCCTCTTCCGTCTTTGCAATTCGAAAGGATGATTGAACACCATTGCCGTTTGGCCATGCTGCTAATAGAAGCGGGCCGACCATATCATCTGTGAGTGATATCCCACCCCAACCGACATTGTTCGGTGTAGGACAATCGATTTGACCGATGAAGTCTGTGGTAGGATTGACAGGTAAGGCAATACCAAAGGCGAACGAAGTCTTTGCTCCAAAGAAACGTTGGAAATTTATGCCTGTTGCTGGATCGGTAAATGCAGCTGTAATCTGGGCAGATGAATGATCCAATAAGGAGAGAAGAAGAAGCGAAGATGAGAAGAGCATGATTGGTAGATGAGGAGAGTGAAGTAGAGATAAAGATGTAAGCCTCTGACGAAGGTGGCAGATCAAGAAGAACTAGAAGATCAGTACTTTAAGTAACTTTTACAATCCACCCCCATGTTTTGATCTCCTCCCCAGCTGGAGCGGTTGATCCGAGATCCCTCCCAATCGAGCCAAGTACGAGATTCCGAGGGAACTCTCAGTTTGAAAGTGAAGATATTCTTGGAGACGACTTGTCTGTATGAAGACATGGAAGCGATTTGGGCAAATCTGACAGATTATTTTGGGATCTGTGACCTCAGAGAGGCCCTAAATAATGCTTGGAAACACTTGGTTCTGTGTCAGGAGGAGTTCGAACCGACATCGATCTCAATAAGGCAATTGGTCTCGTGCTTCAAAGGATCTGATATCCACAAAATCTGGAGAAAGGGCTTGGTATTGTGTCAGTCTCGCTTCGAGCTGCGCTTGGTGACCAAGATTGGACAGTCGACTCGACTCCGAACCAGAGAAGCCTGCAGTTGAAACCCTCTGAAGTCAAGATAAGATGCGGAATGCTTGACGCAATCATGACTGGAAATTCTCGCAGCAAATGTTGCAGTATTCTGCACATTCAGATCAACTTGAACAAATAATTGGCATTGCAAATGGAAAACTTGAACTTCATCGCTACTGTCGAAAAACTGCAAGAACGAAGAATCGATCATCCATAGACGAGAGATCTGGAGGTTGAAAATCTGAAAATCCCAAGCGGTTACAGCTTCCGCCAAGAAGGATGATCATCGGAATCTGAAGCATGTTCGGATCTGCTCGCCAAATGTGATCCTATTTAAAGTGAACATTTGAGACGCGCCAAGACATCTTGACAGCTCTATTTGGAGGGAAACTTCATTATTGTTTGAAACCTGAGAGATGTGATTGGATATCCACGGAAGAAGTTGCCGTGAAGGTTGTGCTGCGACTCGCGGTAGGATGTACTCAGGATGTATACTTCCTCATCAGTCTGATTACTACTCGTGAAAAAAAGTTTCTTATCATGGAACTTCTTTTTAAAGTTTACTTAAGCATTTCAAAAGCTCCAAAATAAATGAACTTGCATGATTGTTCTCGGAGGTCGGAGTTACTTGATTCCGGAAATAGGTTTTGTCCTAAAGATCACATGCAAATTCGATAAAGGATTCGAATTGGACAGGCATAAAGAATCGACACTGACCTTCAAGATAAAACATTTGTGCCGAACAGGCAATTTCTACATTTTCATCGGGTTATAGCAAAGTAAATTAGTAACTTTTGCTCTCAAATTAAATGGAATCTAAGTTAATTCAATATTAAATTCAAAGTTACTGAAAGGTATCCAGGCTTAGGTAATACAGTATTCGCTTGTATTGCCCAACCATAACACCGATGATCCAAACTACACCTGTCGAAAGACTTCACGAGTCAATAAGTTGGCAGTATCGCACATATTAGTATATAATGCCAGCTCGGAAACCACATCGAAAGTCTAGAAAGGGCTGCGTCCAGTGCAAGAAGCGACATATAAAAGTCAGTTTGTTGCAGAAAAACTCTATCTTATCGCTACATAGCCATAAATTTCGAGGAGGACTGACTTGACCCTAGTGCGGAGAAGAACGCCCAAAGTGCCTCAATTGTATTGAGTATGAAATACAATGTCTTTTTCTTCCAAATACCAGTAGCGCACTAAGAGAAGCCCTGGAAGCGGCCACCACGAACTCGTCCGCTCTGCTAAACGATGTTGCGAAAACTGCGATTCCCGGAGGCATGGGACGCAATCAACTTGCTGCCAGTGAGGACCTGAACGTCTCAGATCTAGAACTGATACACTTTTTCACAACTACAACCTACGCTACCATGTCCAATGTCCCCGTTGAGCAAGAGCTCTGGAGGACAATGCTCGTCACTACCGGCCTGAAACATAATTTCCTTCTCCGAGGCATTCTGGCGCAGGCAGCTGTGCACCTGAGTTATCTCAAATCACCCTCAGAAGCAATCAGCTACTTGATCAAAGCCTCCGTGCACCAGGATCTTGCCATTTCTCAATTTCGAAAAGCGCTTGAAACGATCAACGAGTCGACTTTCGACGCCGTCCTAGCTTTCTCCTGCTTGTTGCCGATCCACTCTATCGCTCTGGCAGCATGTGCGATCACGAGACCACAGCTCCAGGAAAATGAACAGGATAGTTTATCCGAGTTTCTGAAAGCGATGGAATTGATTCGAAGCGTCAGGAAGATACTACTACCTTCACTTTCAGTCTTTCCCACGAGTACCATATTGCCTCTGCTGCAAATCGTCACCCACCATCTGCCAGAAGCGGAGACGTATCCTGGGAAATCCAGTTTGGATCTTCTAGAGAATACTTGCTGTCGTTACAGTCGCCATCAGTCCTTGGAGGCTGTTGATGAGGGTAACGGAGAAGCTGTCCCCGATCGGAAAGAATTGCTCTCTGATACTACTAACAAGTTGCGCATGACATTCGCTCGGGTTGCTCATCCAAAGAACATTGAGCATTTCACGATAGGAATAATTCTCCTCTGGACTATCCACTTACAGGAAGGGTACATGCGCCTAGTTGATCAGCGAGATACGGCCGCAATGGCAGTGTTGGCACATTTCGCTGCACTCTTGTGTAGGTATGATAATATATGGTGGTTAGGGGGCTTAGGAAGTAGCATGATCGGTATCATCGGGACTATGATGAGTGATGAATGGGCAGAGGTCATGGAATGGCCAAATGCGGTGGCCGAGCAAGTGAAGAGGCAAAGGGTTATGGGGTAGAGGGTATAATGATGGGGATATGGAGATGGAGTTGTGGTTGTAACCTAGTGAAGTCTGCAGAGAATCAAAAATCCAGCCGCCTAGTAAGAGCGGGCTACAGGAGTGGAAGAATGATGAGAATGATGTATACTGAATCCATAGAAAATAATAATGGTGTTAGCTAGCAGAGATCGAATTCAATGATCCTTCCAGAGTAGAGAGGTAAATTTACATATCTTCCTGCAAATTTCCCAAGTTCGGAAATAAGCTCAATAGAATAAACACACAGAAGCAACCGAATAATGGTGTTCCTGCAACCCTGCTTGTACCATCGCGATGCCAAGTATACCTTAATGAACCTCATCGACTACCTTGACATTCAAATTTTTAAGCAAGTCCGTAACACTCCAGGACTTGGGAACTCTCGCCCACCAATACAAGCCAATGGCCGCTACTGTATTGAAACCGACATAAAACCACATGATTCCAAGATTTCTCCACCGATCGCCGAAGTTAGAGCCAATGCTAGCCAAGAAAATGTCTGATTGTGCGACTGAACAATATAGGCAGTCAATTATAGCGTCAGGATTGACAACAGTACCTCCAGCAAGCTGCATGTATGGCGCCATATATTGACCGCAAGTCTGGCCAGCGAAAGGACTGATAGTGACGAGCTCAGCAGTCGAGCATGTTACCTGTGTAAATTTGAAGTCAGTTGATGTCACTGCACACTTTTGGCCGCAAAATGCAAGATCTCAAGAGCAGTTGGCCTGGAGCAAGTGCTCCGATATTTATCCGTAGAATGTGACTGCTGCAGAATATGAAAACTTACAGGAGCATTGGCGAGACCAGTAGACAGAAATGCGGAGATGAGATATGTGAATGGTGAAACACGATACATGAATATCCAGAAACCCGGAAGAGCATCTTTTGTCACTAGTACTCTATAGCTTATCAGTACGTGATGGAGATATGCAGTTGGGAGTGGGGTTGACTTACCCACAGAAGATCAAACTCAAAGTGAAAAGAATGGCGGTAATGATAGCCCCAATCTCCGCGGTCTCGACACCTGCAACAGCCATGCTCGTAAAAGTGCTTCCAAACATCATAAACGTCCAGATAAGTAGGAACATCAGCCCGCCCCTCGAAGCCACCTCGTTCGTCCATTCCGCGTTATGATGCATACCGATAGGATAATACATACACAAGAAAATTATCACAGCTGCCAGAGTAGCCCATGGGATCTCAACGAGAATATTAGAGACTATAAAGGCCCCCCACGAATAGGTCTTAGAGGGGCGTTCGCGGGCTTCATACAGGAGTCGCTGGGTGACAAAGTTGGGCATAGCTTGGTAACCCATGAAAACTTGGATTTGAAGGAGCATAAAAAAGGAAAACATTTGGTTTTGGAGACCCTGGAGGGAGAGGGGCGTGTTCATGAAAGAGAGCCCTAGCAAAAAACTCTGGGTGTTGTCAACGTTGTGACATCTGTGAGGAGGGAAGACTGATAGCGATACATACAGTTGTGAAGCAAAGCCCTAATTTGGCATAGATATATGATGGAGTCCGCCAATACTGCTCAAAAGCTCGTTTCAAACACATGTAGAGTTGGAAATGAAACGGAGAAGCGAATGACGGAGAAGCATGCTCTGGTTCTCTGCCGTCATTCGTGCTTGGGTGTTCTCGCATGTGTTGGAGTGTCTGGATGACGGAGCTGTATTCCGAACTTTCGCGCCACACTTGTACCCAATCCCTATCAACAGCCACACCAGGAGCGGCACCAATCACTTCAAGCATCCATTCGGCAGGATTCTGTTGTGGCTCGCATCTTTTGGCCCCATTTTTCTCAAAGTAGCCGATCATTTGTCTCCCCTCAGGACCAATGTCACCGAAATACACAGTTTTGCCGCCTTTAGCTAGAAGTAGCAGGCGATCGAATTGCTGGAATAGAATAGCCGAAGGTTGATGAATAGTGCATAAAATAGCTTGGCCGTTGTTGGCAAGCTTTCGAATAAGCATTAAAATTGACCACGCGGTTTGACTGTCGAGTCCAGATGTGGGTTCATCCAAAAACAGGAGCAAACTGGGCTTCGCTGCCAGCTCGACACCTATGGTGAGACGTTTCCGTTGTTCGACGTTGAGACCTACACGGGAATTGTTGTTAGCAGTCGAAAGCAAGCCTTGGATATTCAGTATTTAAGAAGTCATCACCTTCTCCTGGCTCACCAACCACAGCCTCCGCGTACTCCTCCATCTCCAGAAGCTGAATGACGTCCTCAACATAAGCTAGCTTTTCTGTCTTAGAAACATCTGCAGGCTGTCGCAGGAGCGCGCTGAATTGCAATGCCTCTCGGACAGTTGATGTAGGTAGATGGACGTCTTGTTGCTGAACATATCCTGTGGCTCTCTGAAACGAATTTGACCGCCGATAACCATCGACAAGAACATCACCGGATACTACGCCAACATCTGCTCTATCAGCCAAGACGTTCAGGAGTGACGTCTTGCCTGCTCCACTGGCTCCCTGCAAAATCCGTCACATTCAAAGCATCAAAAATCTCAGTGGATGCGAAGTACTCACCATAAGTGCAGTGAGTGTGCCGGGCCTCACCCAACCGCTCACTTGGTCTAGGATGACCCGTGGAGTCCCTTTAATGTTGACCTGATAACAAAGGTCCTTCCAATGGAATACAGAGGTCTGTCGCTGAATTCTCAAATTTTTCCCGGGCTCAGAAGCACTCGGTAGTGCGGTCGCGATCATCTCGACGCCTGTGAGAGTAGCCTGTGATTCCTCGTCTCGAGTAGTTCTCTTGGACTTATTGAAGAACTTGTGGCTGCGGCGGAAAATCAAAACCTCACCCTTGGAGACTTCGAAGGCTATCTTTTCTGCTGCGAGAAAATATAAAAATGAAAAGAAGATGATGAAAACGATGAGAATACCAAAATTTCTTCTTCAATTAGTCATCGCCAGATCAGAGCAAGGGATCGTACGTACCTCCATATATGTCCATACTCATATCCGTAGACACTTCCAATATAAGCATCGCCATTTACGAAGCTGGAACCAGGGGTGCCACCAGTTACCAGACAACTCCTTTGTTTCCCGGTAGCATCTGCATAAACTGCACCCGAGGGGATGAACTGGGCACATGGAAAATCGCGATTATGGAACTCGTTGGCCATGAGTGCCTCGAATGCATACGCAATTGGATTAAGATAATTAATCCATCGCAGCCATCCTTTCATGCTCTGGATTGGCAGCACGAATCCGGTATAGATAATCAGGCCAATGACGAAGACCGCAATAGGTGTCATTGCCTGGGAAAGTGTCCGAGAGAGTTGAGAAATAGTCCGAAAAATCATCGACATCGTTAGTGTGCAAGTGAATGCGAAGAGGAGATATACGAAAATAGGGCCTGCTTCTTGACGCAGACCAGTCATAAAATAAAGCGGAATATTAAACACTATTGCGCAGACAACTTTAGAGGGAAATTCGCAGATTATAGAGGCAATTGCTTCTGAGAATGGGTGGTAAAGAGCGAACGAGACATGCTTCTCCACAACGGGGCGAGTAGCGTAGAGAGGCAATACCTGAACATAGTTAGTTATTGCATACATTACATAAGTTGACTGATATACCTCGAGAGCACTAGTCAAAGCATTGAATAAGACGACCACAAACAACAAAGCGCCTCGCCCATAAAAGCTTGACGTAGTATCAGGAAGGTTGAAAAAAATGCTTCCAAGAACCAAAGAGATGACGAGATTTCCTGCAATATTTACGTAGGTGAAGGTCTTGTCTCCGAGAATTCTCTGAAATCCACGATCGATGCAAATCTTAACTTGCATGGGAATCGAGATGGTGTAGGGCGATGCCGGACGACTGCCAATGTCAGCAAGTGGGTACTGAGTGACTATCAGTGGAAAGAAGTACGTACATGGATGAAGCTTGCTGGGCTCTCCGGGAAGTTTTAAACTTTTCGAAATGGACGTCAGAAATTTCGAATTGCTCCTCAAAATAATCGATATCCTGAAGAAGACGTTGTTTGGCTTCGCTAATGGCCCACCTTTGAGCAAATTGATCTGCGGTGCGTGGGACCTTGGCCTCAAATCCAGGCATGATTTCCCTCTCGCTTGGGTTCGTTAAAGATGTGAGAAAGTCAGCTGTAGTTTGACGGGGAGGGCAGTTATATCCCATGTCAGTGAAATATTTCTTTGCGAGCTCTTTTGGACCGAAGTAGATTTGCCGGCCATCATATAGCACGGCTACTTTGTCAAATATCTCGAAGCGGTCAGTCAAAGGCAGATATATAGGTATGAAAGAAGAAATGCTCACATCATACATGTCCTGAGAGGCTTGATAAGCAGCGACGAGAGCAGTCGACTCTACCATGTTGCTAGCGAGGCGCAATGTTTTGACGAATTGAAGGGCAGCAGCACTGTCTAGTCCGCGGGTGCTATTGTCCCAGCACTGAATCTGACTTTGGCTCAAAAGAACCTCAGCTATACTGACTCGTTTACGTTCTCCACCGCTAACACCACGAATGAAGTCGTTGCCAATCTTGGTATCTATGGTATGTGAAAGACCAAATATAGCCAAGACAACATCTCTCATGTGCTGGGCATAGCGATTTCGTGATACACCGTCAAGTCGATTTTTGGGCGTTCGAGCAAGCGAAGCAAACATGAGAGTCTGGCCCACCGTAAGGTGAGGGAAGTGAACGTCTGTCTCTGCTTGATATATCATTTCACCACGGAAGTGGGATGCCATGTAGTCTCTGGTGATGCCTGATGTATTTCGTCAAAACATCAGGTAGAGGAGTATTAGGAAGTGAAAACATACCTTGATAATTGAATTGAGCTTGCTCGCTGACCCAAAGCCCATCTGTCTTGGCTGCAATGGTTTTTAGCAATGTAGAAACCCCACTACCTGGACGCCCTAGAACAAGACACATCTCGCCCGGTTTAACCAAGCCATCGAAATCGGTAAGGATGGGTATTCTTTCCTTGCCCCGGAATAGACCTTTGATGATATCGACGGCATGAAACCAGACATTCAAAGTATCTTTTTGGTAGCTGGTACGACTTCCAAATCCAAAAACATCAAGGTCTCGGTAAGAGACTCCAACTGTTCGCTGAGGGAATCGAATCGGATCCGTAGCAACTGCTCTGAGGTAGATTTTTGCCCAATATTCAGCGCTAAAGGTTGGAGACGACGGATCTAGCAAAGGAGAGTGATTATCATGAAATGGATTGACATCTATTGATCTGGCGTTCGTCGTGGTAGACATGCCTGAGAAGACTCTTGCTAAATCATGGATCCGTTGTTCGCCTTCTCTTGTCAGCTCCATGTTCGGACGTCGTAAGCCAGTAGCGTCTGATGTTTTGGATTCAGGGGACTCAGGGTCATCTCCTATGTTACTATCTGCCCTTTGAATTCCACCACCGGTCGGTTGAACATCTTTCATCTTGGCCGCAATGTACGACCACAGGAGCGCAAAGGGTTTCTGGCGCAATCGAAGAGAAACGTAAAAAAGGTAGTCGAAATGGAACAAGATGATTCATATATGTTTGAGAAGCAGCTCAGGGAGAAGAGCGAGTTCGTGTTCTTATACACAGCCGAGTGAGAGATTGAGGACGACCAGCTCCGGGTTCGCCGGTACTGAGATTATCAAGCGGCAGGGCTGGCTCATGCTGGATGATCTTCAAATCCATACTGATACAAAAGAGTTGAAAAATAGATCCGATTGTTGATGCGCAGGCAAGGACAACGAGTTGGAATGGTATTCACATGCTGGCCGAAGAGAGAGCACGAACAATTTTTGCCGTATCACCGTACTCGCGTAAATGGCGTACAGTACTTTACAGTTACATGGATGTGAGTATGGGGAACGTGCCAGCAGCCAGGTTGAGAGTACCGAGAGTACCTTGTTCGTGGCGGCTTTTCGCAGTTCACGGACTCAAGACGGTCCGCAAAAAGAAGAGGAGCTACGGAAGTACGCATAAAATGCATATATTGTAAAAAGGCTCTGTAATCAGTACTAGTCACGTGTGGCACGTGTTCAGCTATTTTCTAGTGTTTTTCCATATCATTCCAGGGCTCGACCTTCTGTACATAGCACTTAGACAATTATGCCATAACTACTGAAGACCACCAGCTGCTTACCCTCCTTCATTATTTGTTTTATTTGTGGTACTGTTTACAATATCCACGGTGAGGACAACCCCATCGTCGTCTTCATTGGATAAGGAAACTTCAAGACCTTTGAAGAGGAATTAACTAAAATAACAGCGACTCGTGACCAATATGACCCCTAACGACGGACTTGCTTCATTTAGAGAAATGATAGAAAATGGCTCTGCTTACTTCAGCACGAACATGATCTTACACTTCCTCTTCACGAAGAACAAGATAAGTATTCCTGAGTCACAGCTTCTTGTTTCTCTTGTGTCTTTCTCTCTGTGTTCAGTATCTTTCTAACATAAGTCTAATTTATATAATATATTAACTTGCTTCTCATACAGCACTTGAAATTAAGAGGGCACGAAGACAGTCCATAGGACAACGACAAACGAATGAATCTATGCTTCCTAGGAACCCTTCTTCTAGAACACATTAATTCTCCCACTCATTTATCGTTCGAAGGTGGTGGAACACCTGGCAATCTCATGGGATCGAGAGCCGAGTCCGAAACCATGGCGGCAAGAATTATCAACGTTCGAGTATGGAGATGAGCAGGAGGCAGCCCGTCAGCTGCCCGTCGAGCTTGTGCTGCCTCCACCTCCTCACGAACGGCTTCAACTGCTCGATTCACCCACTCCCTCGCATTGGACCCGATCAAGGAGTTCGAATCCTCGATCCAGCGACGCCACCAAGCTACGATATCCTGGTTTGGGGCAGTTGGATGCTCCAGTCTCCAGGTTTGAAACGCTGCATTTTCTAGGTTCTGGAACTCGGTTTCGTGGTCTGCCATGATACGGAGGAAACGAGTTGACACATCATTGCTGTTCATATAATCGAACACGGCAAAAACGAGTCGAATCTGGGTCAGCGCGTAGTTGAGCAAGTTTTCACCCCCCGGGCGGAGACCAGCGCGAGCCAGTTCACGTAATGGTGATTGGTTATCTTCTCTCTCTTCGATTGAGTATGGCTCATAGTTCTGCATTACTCGACCCTTGACGAGATTTAAATCCTCTTCGAGCATCACCATGCCATACATGTTGTTTTCACTTCCAGCACATTCTCTGTGATGTATTATAAGCTTTGGCTTAAGTAGTCAGAGGACAGGCGATATCACTTACGCAATCCGAGATGAGCCACGCCCTCTATCAACACCTATCGGACCTTGACCATTGAATCCAACAAATCCATGGTTGTCCAAGGCTTGGAAAAACCTGTCCCAGAGGCCAGTTCCCGCTGCGAAGAAGTCTGCCGACAGTGGATTTGGCGGCAGTCTCTCTCTGCTACCAGATCGCAAGACACCCCGAATGGCGTCGTCAATAAAGCGTTGCAGCTGCCCTCTCTGTCAATATGTATTAGCACGGTCATCATAGAAGTCAGTGCCGAATCACTCACATCCCAAACATGGTCGCTGTGAAGAAGAACCGCATTGTCTCCGCCAGTGGGTGGTGCTCTCGGTATTCCATTTTGATCCCGTTCGACATTCAGAATTTCGATCCTAGGGTCATCAGTCGCGACGTTGCAGCTTCCCCAATCGTAAACGATATATCTCAGCAGCGCTGGTCGGCCAAAAGCCTGCCATCGATTAACATAATTGGCTGCACCCGAAGGATACGGAACATATCGCATAATGGCTAATACTCCTCCAACTACTGGCCAGTATTTTGGAGGTTTGTCGACACGACGTTCCAGAGCCACATGGCGTTTTCTTTTTGTGCGTAATTGAGACCCATTGTCTCCAACAGGTGCATCATACCTATCTTCCAGGTCGCTAGGACATACCAGAGGATTAAGTCTACACGGTTTACCTTCGGCTGGGCAAGTCAGTGGGGGCGGATCCGGAGGATACTTTGGGAGATTTGGATTAGAATCAGGGTCATCGCCTCCTGTACCAAGGGGGCAGCTATTAAACCAGATTTCCGCCCAATTGGTGATTGGATTGACACGAAGAATGTCTGCCCTTCCGTCGCCATCGTAGTCCGGGAAATACTCGTTAGGGCCACGATCGACGCCGTTATAAAGCACCCCTTTGGGATCCCACTGGATCATACTTCCATCTGCAGGTCGTGAGCTTCGTACTCCTTGGTTGTACCATACGTGCACTTCTCCACTGAACTTATCAATCCAGAGAAAGTCTGCTTTGCCGTCTCCGTTCACGTCCGCAAAACGATGATTAGCTCGATCTTTATCCTCCGAGAATTTCACTTGGCCCAGATCTCGTGGGCCATTGCGTCCATTGAGCATGCCAAAAGTCCTGCCATTCTTCTCCATGCACAGGTAGTCAGCTCTCCCATCACCATCGACATCAGCAAAGTGATGTGCCATATCGAAAACGCCAACGCCCCAGCCTAGGTCGCATCGAAATTCGGGCCCGAGTAGTGTCGGGTTACCCCAATGAGGTCTATCTCCGCTGCCCTCGTCGTGCTGAATTGAGACCCTACCTGACCACCTATCTACGACGAGCAACTCGCAACGCTTTCCTCCTTCCTAAATATATAAAACATAACATTAGTGAAATGTGCTCTAAGTACGGGGTAATTCCTCCACTGCATACCCATTTCGCAAAGTGTACTGCCTTAGGGTCAATGGCTCCGATATTTTGAATGACTCCTGGTCGTCCCCATTCCGGAGGCTGCCCAATGTTCAACCAGAGTTCAATGTCTCCATTCGGACGTATATGCAAGTAGTCATCTTTGCCATCACCATTGACCTAGCAAAGAGCGAGACAAAGTCAGCAACGCAGACTGGAGAATTTTCGAACACGGAGAACTCACATCGCAATATCGGTTGAAATCGCTCATGCTCTGAGTCCCACCCTTTCCATCATTCCGCCAGATTTCAATCGTGATGAACTCATTTATGACGTCTGGAAAGCCGACAGTTGTAAGGTAGGCGTAATCGCGACGTCCTGAGCCATCTTTGGCAAGCAGTCTTGCAAAATGGACGCGGTCCCGAGCACCTGCCACTCCCATGCCGCCATGAAAGCTTTCAGCACGCTGCCAGTACGGTACAAGACCATACCTGTCTTCGTTCGGACCGGGTCCTCTTTTGTTTATATAGATATCAGTGTCCCCTTTATCACCTACCCAGACCCAATCGGCTCGGCCATCCCCGTTCAAATCGAGAAATCTATCGACAACTCACGTAAGTATAGCTGTCATATCAAGAGATCCTCCAAAGCCAGTCGTACTAACCTAGTCCCTCTAATATCGCCTTTTCCCTTAGGTGCAAAGGTCATGCCAATTTCCTGCCAATATGCGGCAATGTCACCAAGGCCTCCATTACGCCAGCAGTGTGTGAAGCCATCGTCACCGATGAGGCAGTAGTCTGCTCTTCCATCGCCTGGTCACATAGATGTCAATTTCAGGCACAAAGTATGCAGACTCCTTACAAGTCCGAGATACAAGCACATACCATCAATATCTCCAATTCGCACATGGCGATTCTCCCAGCCAGGGCCAGGGTCTCGGTGCAATCCTGCGTCACGGAAAATTGCTGATGAGCCGGACTTTTGGTTGACTGCAACTCTCACATTGCCGTTACTTCCAATACAGAGAAAATCATCCAAAGAATCGCCATTGACGTCGGCAAATCTGCAAACCAGATCGTTAGATTAGCAAGCTCAGAAGTTATACGAATACCGACATGTCAAAGATAAATAGCAACCTACCGTATATCCTCGCTGGGACAATCAAATGGCATACCAACGGTGATAGGGGGGTCAGTAAACTTGCCATCTCCATGGTTCGTGTAGTAGTCTATCTCAACGAAGGGTATTCTGCCGCTCTTCCGCCGCCAATACACTAAGTCATCAATCGCTCCTTTCGGGTCAGGATTTCCACCCGAATTGACAATCTGCGCAAACAGAATTTTCTTGTCTGCATCATAGCGAGGGAATGGAAGTATGTTGTTGTTGCTGACATCAGCCCTGACTCCCGTGTGTCTATATGGTCCGTCATCGAAGCCATACCCCTTCTGTGTTTGATGTGGCCCATCTGCCTTACCCGGGATCTTTTCACAATTGCTGTCACCAGGACCATTATCTGGAACGCCATTATCCTATGAAGTCATATAATTAGCCAAACGACCAGCCAAGGAGACCATTTCGATTTTGCTCGTCTCTGGGACACGGAGGAGGGGAGAACAATTTACCTGAGCCTCTGTAACCCAATGCCGGTTAGTGATAGCCTCTGAGATCGCTTTGTTCCATACAGCGGCCATTCGGCGGTAGCCTTCCTCGTTCGGATGAATACCATCTGATTGCATTTGACTCTGCGTGATAAATTCACCGTCGTTCATTTCCGCGATAATGATCTTGCCATCTGGGTAACCAGAACTAGCTTGGCCATTTATGTACTGACGTATCTGTCTATTAAAATTGTAGACTCGATTGTTGGCATCTGTATTTGTAGTCATCAAGATTGTCGATAGAACGACAGTGGTCTGAGGATGCATATCCTGCACTTTCTTGATGAGTTGTTTGAGTCTGTCAAAGGTCCCACGCATCTGGTCATAATTTTGCTGGGCGTCATTGGTGCCGGCATTGATCAGTACTACATTTGGCTTCATGCCTGCTGTGGCATCGACGTCGTTGATAATTTCGTCCACACGATGACCCGGGTGTCCTTCGTGATTACTGTCCCGCATCCCACCGAGATACGTCCTGTAAATGTAAAGTTAGCTTGAAGAGATATACATTCAAATCTACAACTATGAGTGGCTTACTGGCTCCCAACCATATTGACTTCGTAGCCATCCTTCCTGAGTCGATCCCGCAGTGCCTTGCGAAAGCCATCAGTCTGGGCACCATTGGGGCCCCAGCCTCTCACGATAGAAGCTCCAAGAGGCAGTATTCGAAGCCATTTTGGACGGTCGGGGCCTTGCCGAGCATGTACGGTGAATGATGAGTTGGATTTTGGGTCAAGACCAAAGGAGTCGGACCGTTTTGCCCACTTATCACTGTCGCGAGAAGCAAGAGTAGCTCCGTGAACCACAGAAATGGTTGTGAAGAAGATTATCACTGCCACAAGGCAATGATTGAGAAAGGGTCGCTTCATGGCAGCGTGGTTGAAAATGTTGATAGAGAGAAATGAAGTACGACCAGAATAAGATAATTATATATGGATATACCAGGCCATCGGATCAGGGCCTCTGCTTGTTACTATTCCCGATGTGAGCATGCAACCAGAAGACCACCAGTGACCAACATAGACGGATCTAGGATTAAGCTTATGTTAATCTGATCTGTATGCCTTGTTACACTGCCAGCCAAGAATCAGCTCTAATAATAAAGTGACTCTTTTAGACTTCTGCTTTCGTAAGCCAGGTGAGGAGGCAATAACATGAAAATTATTCTCAGAAAATGCTGAAGACCTAGCTACATTGGCTATTTTCAAGAACATAAGATCATGTTATTATCCAACGAAAATGAATAGATTGAAATCAGAAAGCATGAAAATGAGATCACTAATACATCCAAGAATATGGCATACTCTTAAAACAACAAGCAAAATCGGTTCCTTTACCCGTTCAAAGCAAAAGATTCAAAAGAGCAAGCGAAGGAGCACTTGAGCGAAAGCGAGGCCGGCGATCATATCTGCCGGCTTACTAACTTCCATCGTGCATCAAACCTTGCTCAGGTGGTACGTACCGAAGAGTCAAGAATAGACTCCACTTCTGAGCAAGAACGCGGTCTCATTTACACGCATTCGTTTAACCATACTCGCTTCCTATTAAGTCGAAACAAAAAAGGGTGGGAGCGAAGCCACCTCCTAACGTTCCTACTGGATTACAACCCTTGGAATGCAGTCTCGGGAAGCAATTCTGCACGAATATTCTTCTGTCTTGAATGTAAATCATTGAAAAGTGCATTGTTGGGCGCGCATGTTGACTGCTATTAGTGGCTCGGAGCTGCCTGCGTCGGCCCCTTCAAGCTCGTCAGCCAGTTAGTCTAAGACAATATCCAAGTTATTTCTGACGTGAGAGATGTTGCTGAAGGGAGAGTTCGAGGGGAGGTTCCATCGGTTCAATGGCGGAATAGAACAGCCAGACGGGTTGTCCTCTTTGAGTATAGGCAGAACGGGAACTAACATATTTTGGGCAGTCCGATCCAGCAATGGTATGCGCTGCAAGAGCATTTGGCAATTGACAACGTCCGGGATTGGCAAGTGAAGGAAAGATGACTGCCACCACCTGAAGTCGTGTTTGGGTCGCGATTTCACGTGACCTGGTCAGTGCTCTCAACGCGAAGCTATTCTCAACGCGTGGCGGGGAAACCTTGTAAACACTGGCCTGAGAAAGATTCTCACGCTTCACAGCATGACGCGCCATCCTCCAAAAGTGTCGATAAAGCGTCGCATATCCATCATCAGCATATCGAGCGGAGATGAGAGTCCGAAGAAGCGGCGGAGTTCAGTCATTAGTATATCAAGCGGAGACGAGATTGTAACACAAAAACCAGTACATATAGCTGAAAAGTCGTTGGCGAATAGAAGAGAGAATGCCGGATTTTACAGTGATGGACTAGCAGCAATTGCAAGAGAGAGTGAAGTGAGGAATGCAAAGGAAATTGAAATTATGCGGGGTTGGGTTGATGAGGGCATTGCAAATGCGATTAGAGAAATGAGTGGACAGAAAATAAATATGTTGGTGTACCTCTTCCTGAACTGGGCAAATGACTGAACGCAAAACATAGATCCCAATCTATTCCTCCTATACAAGTCATGTCTCACCAAACGCCGACTGCCCAAACCACTCAATATCATTCTCCATCCGCTTCAAACTCACATAGCTCTGCAATGCTTCCGCAAGCTACTCCTACTCATCGATTTCATCAAACCTATCCTCCCACATCCTTTTCACAACCGGCAATACTGAATCAATCCTCATATGACTCTTCGTGTCTGGGTTCTCAAGCCATGTACACCAGTGCTTTAGGTAGTGGTGGACGGCAACCCCCTTCTCGAACGGCTCAAGCATGTGTCTCAGCACAACATCAATACCCTCCTCTTCAAACTTCCTCGACATTACTCTCGCAGCGAGTACCACTTGGGCCGGTTACAAATAATCTACCCCTATCGATTACGACTACATCCGAAGCCATCAAGCTCAATGCGTTCCTATTGCGTCCTCAAAAATATCTGAGCTATGGTGAGCTTGAGAATCTATATTTACCCCCGGGCATGGACAGGAGTATGTGGATCGTCAAGGTTGGGCTCGAGGAACCTGTCTTCTCAAGACTATGGGTATCAGATTATAAAAAACAAGAAGCAGAGGATACTTGGGCCTCTAAGCTAGCCATGGTACGGCGAGGGGTGGAGGTAAAAGCAGTTAATTTGAGACACAACGAAAACTTTTCCGCTGGCCTACTTCCTTTACGACCAGTGCCTGAAACTGCTTTACCCCTCTCTTTCGCCAAACTTGAATGGCATTTCTTCAACATCCCAGAGCGTAAATTGACAGGCTACGACGCTACCATTACGAAACGCACTCTCTGGCTGAAAGATCTGGGTCTCATCGAGCAGGAGTATTACCGATTATGTAAGTCTCAGGAAGAGGGGAGAGCTGTCGAGAATGTGTACAGTACACTGTCGCTTGCCGCACGCAGGTCCGTCGAAGAAAAAGCTGCATACTTGAACGTGATGCTCAGCCCTCCAATCCCACTCTGGGCAGACTTTGAAGAAGAGTATTGCCTTCATGAGAATAAACTGTTTTCCAACAGTAAAGGTTTTGATGAGAAGAGAAAGGAATGGTTGGCGGCAATCGACCTTAATCACCAGCCTTTTTGTTTTCAGGCCTCCGAAACTGAATCTGGAGTAAAGGTCAAAGAACGCACCGAAGTTGCGTGGAGTATGTTAGGGCCGCAAAAACGACTGGAAATTATGCGCAAGGCAGCGGAATTGGACGATAGCCGTGGAGATATTACGTGGGATGCTTTCGAGTCGGCATTTGGCTATTGTCTCGAGGATTTTGCTGGCGATAGGAGCGATTACGCTATCACTCGTCGTGCGTGGCTAAAAAGTATCGGCATCACGGATACCATTCAATCATTGACTTCACTTCAAAATATGTGGTCGAAAAAATCGCTCTCTGAAAGGAGAGAAATCATGAGGAAGGGTGCCAAAGGCAGAGCGAAGCTGCTGCATGGGGTTGTCAAAAGACGGAAGCGAAGAAGTGCTGAAATGGCAGCTGCAAAAAAATCCTTGACGAAAAAGAAGAACGCAGCAAAGACACCGAAGCAAAGTACTGGCAGGATCTACTGATCGTTCAGTATTCCAGGGTGATTTGCAAGTAATTATTGATTTCTGAGCCCAGAAATTATATTTCATGTCCTGCCATTGAGATGATATAAGACTGTCTGCTACACAAACGGATCCCTGCCCCACCAAGAAAATCTTCCCGCCGCTAAAAATATCAGCTTTGCCCCACTCCCGACTTCATCTGACTTCACCCACGATCGGCGATAAGAGTAAGATGGCTACACCAGTGGTATTATTAGATGGCGGTTTGGGGACTTCCCTTACAGACCAATACGCTTGTTCCTTTGACGATTCAACTCCGCTCTGGTCATCGCATCTACTTCTCTCACCAGAAGGCCGAGAAACCCTCACTAAAGCGCAATCAGCATTTGCATCTGCAGGCGCTGACGTTATTCTAAGCGCGACATATCAGGCATCGTTTGAAGGCTTTGCTCGAACAAATATAGGTAAAAGTGAAGCTAAGAATCACATGAAAGATGCTGTACAGATTGCAAAGAACAGTCTTCAGAGCAGACATGGAAAGGGCAAGGTAGCACTCAGTCTTGGTGCTTATGGAGCAAGCATGATACCTAGCACCGAATACAGCGGTGCGTATGATTCTGGTCATAATACGAGGGAGACTTTACGCGATTGGCATTCACGGCGACTCGATGTATTTTCCTCTGACGCCACGACGTGGGAAACAATTGATGTGATCGCCTTCGAGACTCTTCCTATTCTGAAAGAGGTTCTGGCTGTTAGGGAGACAATGTTCAATATCGACCGACCTTTCTGGATCAGCTGTGTATTCCCCAGGGAGACCTTTACCTTGCCGGATGGATCATCCGTGGAAACGCTCGTCTCGAGCCTATTGAGCCCGAAAGCAGGACTCGATGTTCCCTTTGCAATTGGTATCAATTGTACGAGAGTCAATAAAGTAGAAGCCTTGATTGGGGAGTTTGAGGCAGCGGTTAGAGAGATGGTGAAGAAAGGCCAGGTTGGAGAGTGGCCTGCTTTGGTGATATATCCGGATGGCACGAGGGGCGAGGTATATAATACCGTTACCAAGGAATGGGAGAAGAAAACAGAGGCAGATAATATGGTAAGATGCACTCCTCCTCCCGAATTCTCTTTTTTCAGTTGGCTGATGCAAATTAGATGCCATGGGACGAAACGATGTTCGACATTGTAAGTCAAGTCCGTGAGCGCGGGGTTTGGAAAGCAATTTATGTTGGTGGCTGCTGCAAGACGACCTCAGAGGATATCGGCAAGTTGAGAAAGCGGATCGATGGGCTTTGATGCTAGATCTAAGATTACTTGCGTGTGAATAGCTTCAGACAGAAGATTTTACCATCTTCAACAGCTTACGAATTCAATCGAGGTGATCAAAGCTAGTCAGCAGATTGTTGTAGAATCATAAACGCGAATACAGTCAACAGGAAATGGCCCACCGTCTCTGCAGCGTTCCAACTCCTCAGATGCCATTATGCTCATGGTATTTTTGACATTCATCTTCCCCTGCTTGGGACTTTCTGAGCTCGTACCGGTGAATGATCAGATAAATTCTTGTGAATGTTTGCTTCCTTGAAGCGGGAATGATCCAGACCTGGACACTGCCCATTCAGCTCAGTCAACTAAAGACCATGATTCACTTGATGTCCTCACATCCTATGTATAGACTCGCACTTCCGCTCCCAAATATTCCAATTTATACCTTGGAGAAAATTGATGACCTAGCGATGACTCGGTTTTCGGAATGGTTGTACACGCAGCAATTGAAGGACAATCCTGATCCTGCGGACGGCGATATGGCGCGCTCTATACTTGAGCTGTGGATTCTCGCAGACAAGCTCTTAATCCCACGATTACAGAATAACTTGATTGACTTCGTGGAAAGAATCTCTGAGGACCGAAAGTGTCTCCCTACTAGTTCAATAGACTATGTTTGGAAGAACACCTCCAAGGGCAGCCGTCTACGCCGGCTTCTAATTGACTGTTGCGTTCGCGAATTAGAGCCGACTAGTTTTGAGCAAACACAACATCAATTTCTAAAGGATATGCTGATTGAACTTGCAACTCGTTTCCGACAACTCACGGCTAAGCCGGAAGAGATTGTAGACTACACCAAGAATTCGAAAGATTTCTACGTCAAGGAAGAGGTTTCTAAATTAAATGGTTATCGCGATGAGGTAACTGCAGTCTCATCATCCGTACGATGAGAACGTTGCTAACAACATCGGAATACCCAGACAGAGAAAGAAGAAGACTCGAAGGAGATCCATACTTCTGCATTTCTGTGAGGATTCTGAGACGGTAAAGTGAATGGGCTAAGCAGAGGAAGGAAAATCGAATCAATTCAACCTCTTAGTAAACGAATGGATCTTATGAGGAATAGCACTGGCGATTATAATACGAGTGTGCCCCAGAACTGGGAAGCAATACCCCTGTAATGCTTCTCTAAAGTTCTCTTATCTCAGCATTTCTGATATCGTATCAGGAGGCTCTCTCTTCTCAACTGCCATCACTCAGCTCACATATACAGAGAGGAATTTCCACTTATCATCCTGCCATCATGATTGCGTTCAGGAGACATCCTTTATCCTCTCATTAGGCTATTGCAAACTGCACCAACAATCAGAAAGCGCACAACTCCTGCCCATGACCTGCCGACCAGCCACTTCACCGGACTCAACGCTCACGCATATAGATAGTGCATACAAATTTTAAACACCATCTGGTTGCCAGTCACTTTTTAGCAGTAGCCTCGAAACCTGCGGCTTAAATGATTCAAACATTATGATCTTTCGCAGGCTCTTCAGTCGGGGGTGGGAGGGATGGTGCCTGTCTGAGTAGTATCATAGCGATTACCAACCAGCGTGTTTCTGATTCAGAAGCGTTACACTTGAAACCCAAATCAGAAAAAAGAATTAAATATTACAGTTGGTGGGGGCAGATTTTAGCACGACTTAAAGTATATCATCGTATTGCTATAAATTCAATGACCCCACCAATTCCCACTCCACCAACACTCATCTCTCTTCCTGGCAACGGAATCAATCATTATACCCCACACCCTCTCCCACGGGACAATTCGGCACATTCGTCTGCCAGTACAACTTCGCATAATCCGGCAAATAGTTCTGCGCCGTATAGCTCTGATCAACGTAGTACTGCACATCGCTCAACGAATACGCACCTCCGAATCCATTCAAAACCGAGACAACCGTGCTAGCGAAATAGTCAAAGAAAACTACATCCACGACAGCTGGGTTGGTTCCATCGGTAGGGAAAGAGGCGTTGCCTTGGATATAGTTCGGTTGAGTGTAGGATGGAATCTTGGAGTGTGGAGTATCGTCCCCGTCGTCGCCGAAGTCGTCGGTTGTAACATACCCGGGCGTGACGACTGTTTGGCGGCGAGTGAAACCTGTGCTGCGGGACCTGAGCTCGCCCGTATTTCTTGTGACGAGACTTATAGTCGGGTCCACACAAGAGTCTTTCACCTGGGGCATGGAATTGTATACTAAACCATCGTTTCTCTTGTCTGGTAATACGGCTCCGTTCAAACCCGCGAGGACTTTTCGGGCCATATCGTATGGAACATTGGGGATATATTGAAAGGCGTCATTGAACGGACTGACGATAAAGCTGTCATCGTACGTGAAGGGACCTTTGACAAGGTCGAAGCGAATGCTGCCTGAGTTGACAAGGATATAGCGAGCGACCTCCGAGCGGGATTTATTGATCACTGTTGCGCCTAAGGCGATGGGAATCAGAGTGAAGATGTTTCCTGCTGCGCCGAAAGGCTTGCATGACGCGCAGTATGTTTCTGGAGCGCAGCCGTAGAGAGAGGTAAGGTTCAGCTTCTTTCGAACGGCAGTGATGTCACTTGAGACTCGGAGACCACTGTGGTAGTCGAAGGTGCTAACTTGAGAATTGGTAGCGTGGTACTCAAAGGTGCGTCGATTCCAATCAAGATATCTTCGAGAGTATACAATGCCGGAATTTGATGCATTGGTGGCTTTTCTCGATGGGTTAGCTACACCTCTTGGCTGTATTAGACCGGTATAGCTGGAGGAATTGATGCCGCTCATTGATAGCCAGCCGAGAGTCTCGCAGTAGCGTCCTTTCATTGTCAGAAATGGGTTCGACTTCTTGGCATGTACTTACCAGACTCCATAGCAGTACTTCTATCATCATAAACTTGGAAGTCTCTGATATGGCTGTGGCCACCAAACATCTGGACTGGCGTTTCAGGCTTCAGAGCTCTGATTGTCTTATGAACCAGTCCAAGAGTGTTGGCATAATCAGTGGATCGGATTGGGTTGTGTCCGATCACGAGGAAGAGGTCAATTGGCTGATCGAAGTTAACGGCGTCGAGGAACCATTGTTGCTTGACCATATCAGCAGCCTTGATGACCTTCGAAACGTTGGAGTTCCCTGTGAAATCAAAAAGCACGCCAAAAGACATGATACGGAGACCTATACACATGTCAGATGGTCTTTTAATGCTCAAGGCTGATCCGCTTACCATGAGCCGTCTTGAAGTATCGGAACTTGTTTCCAATGTAATCGAATGCTCCAGTTGCAGGGTTGAGGATCTGGACGTTGCTCGTCAAGTATTTTTCGCCCCAAACCTTGCTGAAGTTGTAAAAGCTATTCTACCGAGTTAGCACATGCAACAAATGTAACATCTGATGTGATTGCTCATAGTTATACAGTTCAAAAAGCCAGAGAGTAGCACTTACTGTTCATATGCAATCTCAGAAACATAGAGCTCATGATTTCCTGAGCAGATATCAGCAGAGTTCCAATATCAAGGAAGTTGCCCCATACCAATTGAGAGCACATCATAATCAATCTCGTCGAAAATGGGATTTGACAGAACTCCGTTTGGCAGAGCTGCATCACTCAAACCAGCTCCATCATGAAGGTCACCTATAGATCCCATTAGCTTGGGTTAGAGACGTAGTGAAATTGCAATCGAAATTTACCCGTGTCAACGACCAGCAAGTCCACCGCCAAATTGCCAGCCTTCTGCTTCATGTGTCTCTGGAAGGAAACAAAGTCTCCCCACTATATGATATTCTCGTCAACCAATTGACCTCCAACAAAGTTTGAGATTTCCATGCTTCGGAACTCAGAAAATTCCCATTCTTGTTCTTCAATGTCCACCTCGACAGTCTCCAGTGGAGGAGACACAAACCGAACTTACATCAGCACCATAGTTCTGCTCTTTCAGATGGCCTTCAAGCCACCCATGAGTATCAGTCTGTGGCTTTCAGTTAGTTCAAGGCTTGTCGATATTCTCAATGGGAGACGAACAGTATGCAAGAAATTAATCTGTCCCCACTCCAAAGGTGCCTTCGGATTGACAGTTGCCTCAGATGACTCCGGCTGAATCCTCCGGACAAGCCTCTCATGAACCACCTCAGTGGAAGGCCCGTAGCAAGAATCGCATGCTGCAGCGAAGCCGACTGTTATCGCTCCCGTGATGATTTGAGAAACCCTCATTCTTGCTCAATTGAGTCGATGAATTCAGGTTGTAGAATTTCAAGGCGAATTTCCGAGATACTGGTCAAGCTTCGGACCGTGGGGTTGGGACTCGAATACAAGAACGGCCAAGAGAGTCAAGACATATAAGCATTTTATCCTCGACCGTAGTTCCAGGAACCAATATCGGCAATCTGTAGTAGTGGCGACCTCCGCATCGTTATCACCATCGATAGATGCACGTGTAGCCGCTAACACGAAATTGCAAACGCTGACCTTCCTGATTTAGCATCATTGCCGTTGTCGAGTACCATAATCTGGGTTTCTTTTAGCTTTCTTGAATCCGGATATCTGGATTAATGCGCAGTAGTCTGCAGACACTGCCAAACCAACCTGGCTGCGAAATCTTGGTGTATTGAATGGGAAGGAGTTGAATGGACCATATATCCGCTCGGGTCCGATGTCTCATGAGTGGCGAGCGGTTTGGCGGGAAAGTGGGGGTCGGTCTAGCCGTCCACTTTGGTGATGAGCTGTCCCACATTCACAACTAGCTACGAAGTCCCAAAGTATAACGCAACATCGCTATCAGAATCAACTGCCTAGTCTCCTTCGCGTTCACGTCACATTCATTTGTATTCAATGAGAGAGCTCTCGATTGGGGAAAATATTGATCTTCTTGAGATGCCTTTAGACAACGTTTAGTCGATGTTGTCCCAAACATGATCAGGACATTATTGATTGGCCGAGGATACAACAGAGGCAGGTATTGTTGCGCTCAAGACTGCATGCAGTGCATGCTCAGCCGCTCTGCTCAGGACGACATGTCTTGAACATCAAGTGTTCCCGCGAGGGAGAGATCATACAGAACTCACGGAGCCTCTATCCATCACAGTGGCATGCGCTGGAATACTAGCATCAATCGGCCCACTGGCCATCAAGATCCGGCAAGTTGCAGGTAGAGTGCGCGAGACTCAGAAAGAGCTGTCGTTGTTGCCTAACGATCTCTCTGGTCTAGGGATCTGTATAGAGACGTTGAAAACTGATTGCGATGAAAATTCTTTCGAATACCCTCCCGCATCGCGCAGCAGTTTGATTCATGTTATTGGACTTTGCGGTGGAGTCATAACGGACATGACCATTTTGGTAGATAAATACGTGCCTGGATCACTGAAAAAGAGCATGAAGTGGGAGGTACTGGACGGGAGGGTGTGCAGAAATTGAAAGACAAGTTGACGTTGTATATGGGCCTTATAGCGTGACATTATGATGTGATTGCTTCGTTTGTCTATCCATTTTACCCCCACCAAGGAAAGCCTTCAAGCTTACACCTAGACAGAATTCATGATCGAGAGATCAAGCAAGATACCTCTGCTACTCCGATGCGTTGAGTTCATAGAGCTAACCACCGAAGAAATACGAAATAATGCTGCCTATATACCTCAAATGCAGCAAGACTTGAACCGCCCCACATCCCAGCTTCCACGAATTGAGCAGATTCTCAGAACAAGAGCCTTGACTCCACGGGTCGGAGAGGAGCCAACGGAGGAAAACATCATATTGCAGAGATTCATTGCGGAGACATGCTCTTATGCAGAAAGTTACGACGAGTACACTTCAAAGTCTAGAGTCATGTCTTCCGCAGGAGACACCCAGAGCGAAGGTCTTGTGTGGGAAACGTTTGCAACCTTCAGGTTTCAAGATTCCGCGCTGGACGGCATTCGTGATAATCTATTTACGTTCACAATTCCTGCGACTTCCATCAACGATCATTATAGCGACGACTCTGAACGCTCTCCAATGCCCGTGGCATCGCAGCATCACGTGATACCAGTGCCAACTGAGCCAACATATCCCACAGTCAAACAGGGCGTCATATCTCGAGGTACCCGCGATATTCATATTTCTATCCCATGTCACACCGAAGTGCCAGAGACAGAGCACTTAGAAAATTGTTCCGAGCAGTTTGCAGACTTGGCTGGCATTGAAGACGAAGACGAAGGCACGGTTCAGCCCCAGGTATCTGCGTCAGTAGTCGAAAATGTGGGAGAATTTCCGGATTTTGAAGGAGGCTTTGCACGAGGACGGTCCAGAAGTCCTAAGTTTGTAATTGCGAGCAGAATGCCATTCTGGTCGCCCCTCGAGGGCCTGTCTCAGATGAGTAGTCCACCCTACCGGAGATATAGTTATGATAGAGGAGTTAGTGTAGAAACACAGAAATTGCCAAGCAGGATAAGGACATCCAAGAAAGTGGCTATGATGGACCCTGAACCTTCCGAACCAATATTTGATGGGCCTGCGCAGTATATCCAACCCAGGAAAAGACCCACAAGCTTACAGAGTGGCAACCTCATTTATGATCCCAACACTAGGAGCTTTCTGCCTGAAGGGGAAATGATAGCGATCGATATGGAGTTAAGGGAAAGCCTGGGACAGCCAATTGATACACCTTCCAGAAAAAAGAAAAGGCAGCAATTCATTGAACAAATTCTTCCCAAAATCATACAAAGGTTGAGAACCAAATCGAGCCGCGACCTGTCTCATCTTCTCTACGCTTGCTCAGCCTCGACCATCCCGATCAAGTATGAAATCTAAGGACGCACGCCCTATTTCGAGAGCTTCATGGGACCGACCCAATGCAACCCAAATTCGATGGTCTGGTGAGACATGGGAGGAATCGACAGACTCCGAAAGTATGTACTATAGCGATCCCGTTACTTCATACCACAGCCAGCCATCCGCCATCCCGTCAGGGAGAGGTTCTGTCCGGTCTTTCCGTTCTCTCGCTGGAGCCAAAGTTACACACCGGCAATCTCCAAATTCTCGGACGCAAGAGACTGGATACAAAGGACTGCACTGCATTTAGCAGCCGAGAGAGACATGACTCAGATCGTTCTCTTACTTATAAGCAAAGGAGCCAACGCTCATGCCGAAGATGCTTGGGGCCCCGATGCAATGTTCATGGCAGCCACCGAAGGTCACATCGATACAATCCGCGCTCTAATTGACATTGGCAGCAATCAAATAACACCAGGTTTGCTGACCGAAGTGGCGGCTATGAAAGGAACGTATCACGTCTTGCGATTTCTACTCATCCCAGGCGCTGACCAGGATGACATGGACAAAGCGAGCAAGACAGCACTATTCAGAGCTGTAGAGAATCATATCATTGAGAATGTACGGGTTTTACTTGAGTTCGAAGCTGATCCCGAGGCATCTCTGTTTTTTGTCCAGGAGAGACACCATAGAGAGTTTCTGGGTAGAGAAGAGAGAATTGCTGACGAGAGATTCGTGGGAGTCCTCGAATCTGCTATGGAGCGTCAGGGAAAGAACCCTAATGTGCCACTTCGTTCTCCTGCAATTCCGTTTCAATCAAATTACACATTAAGATGGTGATATTTCATGGTCTTGTAGAAAATATTTTTGAAATTATTAAGATTCAATAACTGAAGCACCCAGAGACTGGCTTTGTTTGCACTACTGCGGTCTTTGCTCTCAAATGCGAGAAATTAGAGTCGAATAGCAAGTGGCTGTTTCACTCACGATGAAGACAACGGCCACACTTCAGTCGGCTAACGGTACTCCATCGAGGGAAACATGACCGAAGCCAGCACACGGACATTCTCCGCTGGATAAGGATAATCCGAGGTTGTGAATTTATCGTCATCTAACCCTCATGCCAAAGATCTCAAATATCGTACCGCTGTCAGAAACACGGGACGACCAGCCGGCTTGCAGAGCCGATGGATGGGACTTTCTTCGGCAGCTAATGCTGTCTAAGCACATATTGATGACAAGAAAGGTAACTTTGGAACCATTGGTGTGAATCTCGGAATCTTAAATATTCCTTATGGTATTTGACAGGGCAAGGTCTTGGGACTTTTGAAAGTTTATTTACGACTTCATCCGAAGCATCAATGTACAACGTGAGAGATATGATGATGGAAATAGGAGGATTCCTTCAATTTACAGAGAAGATCCTATATAATGGCTTCCACAATACATTACTTCTTTTTCAACAGCCCATAGCCATCGAAATTTAGACGATCAAAATGTGCAATTTCCATCTATTCGTTAGCCTGTCACGAGATATTGTAGCATATCCTCCGAATCAATCAGCAGTATGGAGCTTGAATTTTGCTGATATTCAGGCTAGGCAAAATACCCCTCTTCGTCAGTCCATCGAGCAGTTTACCCACTAGAATTGGATGCAAATGAAGCCAAACAGCTATGACATAGATTAGCCATTGTACCAATCAGGAAAAACTTTCGAGAAGAGAGCTTACCTTCCATGTCATCGAAGACATTGTATTCAAAAGCTGACGAGGGTCCTGGGAAGACATTATCGTGTGTACCAAACAGCAATGGTAGTTCAGCTGGCATATTATGTCAGCAGAGATTCATAGCGAATAATTATGAACTTACAGCTGTGATACGCTCCTATCCCGCTAACAGAAGATAGATTTGTGAAATTGCCAGCGTATTGGTAACGATAAGTTGTAAGTCCAGCCAAATTCTTTGTCATGTGTTTGCTCAACATTCTGTTCATTGGTTCAAGTAGGATCACTTACCGAACCTCTCGCGCCAATGGACATGCAATAATGTTCTGAGTAGAGGCAGCGAGTGCAGCTGCAGCTGCGCCGCTCACACGGGATAACAATCGTTATTATACGACACCGGTAATTAAGCATTTCATCCTTGAGATTTCAGTAATCAGAAGCCGTAGTGTAAGATTGAATTAAGCAATTGTCACAGACCAGGCATGGAAAAGTTTTTCGACGATGAAGTAGTCTGGTCTGATTATGGGCAGAGCTTTGGACAAACGGCCTTTTTAACGCAAGCCGTAAGACCAGTATATCTTAAATTGGCAGGTGAATTGTAACTGAATATCACTTGAACCGACTTCTCAGTGATTTCAAAGGCTTTATATCTCTCTAATACTGTGCACTTTCGCGATTCTGAATCGATTATCTCTTTCGACTTCGAGGTTGTTTTGGTGATTTCGCGGATCTTCTTGCCTTGATGCAATTTTCATCTAAATTTTTGCACTCGAGAAAACACACAACAGAGACTGTATTTACATAGAGTAGGGCTCTGGTGAACACTGTTTGTACAGATGAAGTTAGATGCTTTCTGTGGAATTGTCAGCATCCTGTCATTTATCCGACTCTGCTCGCTGAAGTGAGGGCTTCCAACAATGAGCCACCTCACCTATGTGCTAATTTATGATTGGCTGTTTCCCGAGCCGAACTACATTTGGAGACCGAGACGGCCCGTGTGTCCGAACGTCTGGGTTCAACATGAAAAAGAAAGGGGTTTTATGAATGGTTATAGTTGGAAAAATCCGACTTCAGCCTAAATTAATGATTCTAAACTTTCGGGCCGAACGGTCCTGGGGTCATTCTATCTAACATTCGCGACCCAATGGCTTTAGAGCTCCAAATATGTTGGTTGCTGTTGCTGAGATCTACGCAAGGTTATATACCTGAATCCATGTGCTTCGTATCTCCAAATCGAGTACAGTCTCTGCACATTGTATATAACTCCAATGTCCTTAATATTTGAAAAAATGCCCTCTTCTCAAGCTCAACTAACCAAAAACTGCAGATATCTTCGGCATATTTGGCCTGGGCAGCTATGTGGCCATTTAGCAACCCGCGATTGAAGCCTGAAACTGTGGTTACAGACACCATAATCCAATTGAATGGCCACGATGATACACCCCCAAACCGAGCTGTCGTGATTGATCTCACGCTACGTTTCGATGACGTACTCGATGCAGAGAAACTCAAAGCGGCCTTGACAAACTTAATTGAGTTGGGAAACTGGAGAAAGTTAGGCAGCCGTGTACGACTTGACGTGAGATATGAAACAATGACTTATATATTTCGTGCTTTGACAGTTCATAGGAAAATAGTGGCAGGCTTGAGTACCATGTTCCTGCATCCTTCAGCAAGGAAAGACCTGCGTTCAGATATACACAGGTTCATTATCAAACTAGAATAGATCATGATCCCATCACCTCTCGACTACCAAAAGCGACTACTCGCCCATCTGTTCACTCAGATCATAAAATGTTCAATTCGTTTGCTCGGCACCCAGATACCCCGAGTAAGCTCGAGGACTATATCTATACCGATGCCCCACAGATGTCTCTCCATATTGTGTCATTTTCTGATGCTACCTTGATCTCATTCACTTGGCCCCATTGGTTCGCAGATGCCATGGGAGTATCCAACCTCTTTGAAGCATGGACACTCGTCCTCAACGGCAAAGAACATGAAGTTCCCCAACTTACGGGGTTTGATTACGATCCCCTGGCATCTTACGGCTCCTCGCCAGCAGAGAGGTATGTCCTGGCGGATTTTCAGCTCAAAGGACTAAATTTAGCTATATTTGGGGTGCGGTATATAATTGAGCTATTCTGGGAGAAGTGGTATATGACAGAAGAGGACAGAACATTGTGTATACCCGCTTCTACATTTGCTACTATCAAGGAAGCAACCTTGAGCGACATCGGGTCTCAAACGCCCTTTCTCAGCGATAGCGATATACTCACAGCATGGTTCACTCGTCTCGTGTTGAAAGAGATGCCTTGGATTCGGAGTCAGTTAACCCTTTCCTATTATCTGTTTATTAAAGCATATTCGACCTCGAAACATTTATCGAGAGTGGTGAGCTCAATAGTTATCAAGCGTGCCAGAAAACCCTTAAACCATATGGTTCCAGATGCTCAATCAGAGAATTATACTGATATTTTGGACAGATCGTACAATAGAAATAATGAACGCCTTCAGTCTTCGTGGAATACTATCAACAACTCTCCTACCACATGGTAACTCATATGTGTCAAATGCAGTGGCAGCTGTTTATACATTTCTGCCGCGCCATGAGATCCTGTCAAAACCAATATCTGACACTGCCAAGGCTTTACGAAGAGCTATCGTGGAGCAAGGAACAATTGATCAAATGGAAGCCTATTTTCATATTCTCAGGGGTGGTCCATTTGTTATGGGGGATACAAGCTCGCTCTTGTTCAGTTACAGCAACTGGTCGAAAGCGAGATTCTACAAAATGGACTTTTCCAGTGCTGTGATGAAAGAAGGAATTTCGCTTGATAGGAGAGCAAATTCTGTTGGGCGACCATCTTACGGATTCTCAGTCGGACACTCGGATAGCTTTCCTCGTAACTCAGTCCAAATTTTTGGACAAGATGCTGGTGGAAATTATTGGCTGAGTGGTAGCTTTCGAGCTGGAGTTTGTAAGTGATAATCTTTTCATAAGTTTAATGAGCTTTGAAATCTTTTGGATTATGCTATGGATAAGTATATAAATGGCGAGAAACCACTGAAATTCGTTTTTAAGTCTCTTCCTCCAAATATTATTATTGAAGAATTATAGATATGCTAATTTATTAATAGGGGCTAAAGTTGAACTAGCTCTAAAGGATATATAAAGCTGATAAATCACATTTTACACAATATAATCTATTAATACCTAGGCTATATTAAGGCACTTATCCATGACATAATGTGGATCTATTTTCATGAGGGCCTGTGTGGGCTACTCAGATATCATCGCCAAAATTCGACAAAAATGAGATAAAAACGACCTTGCCTATCCAGCCTGATCGAAGATAAAATGCGTGAGTGAGTAGTTGGTACTGCTCAGGCTGGGTGATTAGCGTCTGAGTAGAAGCGGCGAGCTTACCAACTGACCTTGGGATAAAGGGAAAAGAAGTTGTGTTTAATTGTCAGAGAAGACTTGTCCACTTCACTTTGAACATATTTATGACGGAGATGCAACTATATACAGAATCACCGAAGGTTTGCCCCGCAATAGTTCGGGGAATTTGAAAGCGAAAGTTTTTAAACGAGGGGGAGATGGGGAAAGTTGGAGTAGGTAGAAGTTGTACACGATGTGGACGCAGTACTCGACTCATTTTTCTAGCCGTGGTGGCTGTTTCGAGAGAGTCAGATTTAAGACATAAAACGGAACGGAAACATCAAGTCAATCAAGTTTCCACTATGAAGAAATATTGAGAATGAGCCCGTCTACAATTGACTTGCTTTCCTTCCTGAACCCCTTGAAGTAGGTACCGAGGTGAATTTCGCCGAGTCGTTTTCTTTTGATTAATCAACATACGCATACGGAGGACCTGGATTCAACGCATTGAATGAAACTTCCCTTTGCTTTAGGTGTGTATAATTTGCGTACATATCATTTCCCATTAATGATGCACTTGCAAGTCATTCTGACTTGGTGCTTGAAAACTGACTCAAGGGACCCCACCCATCCATCTCCAGCTCGGATGTTTCTGTCCTCCTTCCATCTCACTTGTTGGCACATCTCCTGCTTTCGTATTGACTCCCTGTAGTCTATTTCTCCTAGCATTATCATGCTTCATCCAAAATCCCAAGCCAAGAGCGATTGCTGACCCAGCAAATCCAAAGCAAGCACAAATGATACTCGCCATCAAGTAGCGAGGTGCGCTCTTCTCTGTGAATATATTCGCAGCTACAAGCCCCATCGAGTTTGCGGTGGCTACCATAACAGGAGTAAGAATTGCTCTCTGGTTTTCATCTGGTGTATTATTGTTGTACCAAGTCGACAGGAGCGGGGAAGTAATGAATCCACCAGCGCAGAGCAGAAAGCAAGCAAAATATCCCACGTGTAAATTGTTTGGGACGTCAACACACGCGAGAATGACAAATCCTCCTGCCGTTGTAGCGAGTGTTGAAGCCAGATGTATTGATCGATCTCCCCAGTAGTCTGAGGAAAATGCCACGAAGACGACACAGCAAGCTCCAACCACATTTGGAGCAACAGTGTACAAATTTGTCTTGACGGTACTGTATCCAAGCTGCGCGACAATCTGAGGTAGGAAATTGGAGACCGAGAATAGCGGCACGCCTGTACAGAAACCGATAATCATGTATACTGGCCAGAGTCTGTCTTCTTTGAATACTCGTATGGCTTGGCGAAAGGAGAACTTTGAATCGACTACAGTTGAAGAGTTGGATGCGATGCGGTGATATGCGAGTCTCTTCTGTTCGTCGTTTAGGAAATAAGCAGTTGCGGCAGATTTGGGGAGCACGATGATGGCAATGATTCCACCAAGGACTGTAAGTCCTCCTGGCGTATTGTCAGAAATTAATCTCACTGGATAATACGAGCAAAACATACCTTCAATCAAGAAAAGATATTGCCAACCATGCAAAGCTGATTTGATTTGAAAAACACCAAATGCGATGAGCCCCGTGAAGGCTCCAGCCACTTCAGATGCCGCATAGAAGATAGACAATCTACCAGCAAGCTCATTCCGCTTGTAAAAAGTGGTGAGATAAAAAATGACACCAGGATAGAATCCAGACTCAGCCATTCCTAAGAACCATCTCGTCGTGACAATACCACCAAAGTTCTTCACGCCAGCACTGATCATTGCCATGCCTCCAAAAATCATCATTGCAATTGGGAGAACGAATTTGGCTCCGAAGCGCTTGGTGAGCATATTCATTGGCGGTCCTGTGAGAACGAGAGGGACGTAGAAGATTGATAGAAGGATATTGTACTGGTTTCCTTTGAAGTGGAGATCTTTTGTCATTCCGTCGGTTTTGGCGTTTCCCAGGTTCGATTTGTCGATTGAGCTTCAATCTGGTCAGCGTCTACTGTAGCTAATGTGGTTTGGTGCATGTACTTGAAGAGATACATAATTGCAAGCATGGGAAGAATGTGCAAGTCAAATTTCCAAAGCAACTTCTTCTCCAGTGCCCTGTCGACAATATAGTCAGACGTGTTTCCAAAGGAACCAACGCCTTTTTCGATGTCCGAATCGGAAGGGCTCTCCTTGGACTCCATTGCAAGGTCCTTCATGTTCTCAACCTGAGGAGACATCGTGTTCTTCAACCTTGGGGTGATTCAAGGAATACAATCAACACTTTATTTCGGAGGACAAGAAAGCCCAGAGTCTTCCATGTGGGTGTTAAGGTCATTATTATTCTTCTGAACCTGTCGAACCTTTCAACGAAACTTTTCACCACGGCTTTCCCGAGATAAACCAACGTAACAATGTTTCCAATCACCAAAATATCGCTATCAGGAGCGGATCCAATTATGGGGCGGGTTGATGTCGGAAGATGGCGAAAGTGGGATGAACGGTTTGTCGATCATTACTGATAAGCATTTGGCGTTGCTTGATGTTGCTTGAACTGATGCTATCACCAATCATCCTTTTCTGGATAGAGATGTGCTTAACCCTTATGCCAAGACGGGTGGTAAGCCGGAAGATGATGGGGTATGCATACGTTGCGATATTCCCGATCGTCCCAGTAGCGTGGCTTCTACCCCCACCTTCGACAACATCAAAGTGGAAATGTATCTTCGAGTCAATTTCAGTACACCATAAGGCCCTTTTGCAAAGCTTGCGGTAGAAGACTACACACGCGTAGAACTTGATAGAAGTCACTTATCTTCTGCTCGCGATTTTTTACACAATTCGACATATTTTTTAGACATTTCCATACCTCAGCGACATCATGGCGAACACAAACCTAGTCAACCCACTCCACCCGACTGTGGTGGATAGAATGGACCATCAGTTTGCAGAAATATACACAAAATACCAAGGTACCTCCCATCGAAAACTTCATAGGGTGTTATAACATTATTCCAGCACCAAGAACACGAGCGGACCAAGTAAGCTACCAAGAATACAACTCAGATCGCTCCAAATACACATTTCCCATCGCCCCTGGTCCAATGCCAGAAGTCGGGAGCATCAAGATACACAAGATCCCTGTTTTGGAACCAGCTGGCGAAATTTCTATCCAAGTTTTCCATCCAACTCCAGAAGCCATCAAAGCAGGTGGTCTCCAAACCTCTGACGGCAAACTCCCCGCGCATGTCAACTACCATGGTGGCGGGTGGGTGATTGGTAATCTGAAAAGCGATGAATCATGGTGTCGACAAATATGTCAAGCAGTAGGCTGCATTGTCCTCAATGTGGACTACCGCCTTGCACCCGAGTATCCTCATCCTATTCCCCTGACCGACTCATGGGCTGCTCTAAAATGGACGTTTGCTTCAGCTGAGATACTTGGAATTGATACTACAAGAGTCTCAATTGGAGGACTGTCAGCTGGTGGACAGATAGCAGCTGTTCTTGCTTTGATGGCGAGAGACGAACCTAAGATGCCGAAACTGGTGTTGCAGATCTTGATTGTTCCCGCTGTTGATGCAAGATATATTCCAAAGGAAGGACCTGCAGAAAAGGGATGTCCTTATGAGAGTTATATCATAAATGAGTTCGCGCCATGTTTACCCCTAAATCGACTGCGATGGTTTTACAATTTGTGGTTAGGGACTGATATAGGTACGTAGCAATATTCGACGTTAGAGAAACAAGTGTGGAGTCGTCGCAACGACTGACAAGCGACAGAAAAACGACGGAAGGCAGCCCTTGATTTCCGTGCTTCCCCAATTCTGGCATCTTCTCATGCTAACCTTGCTCCGGCTTCGTTACACGTCGCTGAAATTGATACCTTGACTTCAGAGGGTATCGCCTACCATAAGAAACTTGCCGAAGCAGGGACACCCAGTACTTTAAAGGTGTATGAGGGATGTGGACATCCTTTTGGACACTGGGATGGGATGCTGGACAAGGCGAAGGAATTTGTGGAAGATACTATTGTTGCTCTGAAGAAGGTTTATAACATATGATTAGCTAATGTTTGCCATACTTTGGCTCCGCGAAAATGGTCGTGGTCAGCTTCAGAAATCTGATGATGGCAGTGGTAAGGACATGAGAATCCACCAACAAGAAAGCGAGCTCAGAAGCACACAGTACACTTTACTCACGCTCCTTGTGTCAAAGTCACACAGCAAAGTGATCTCATACTTCAATCTACTCTTAATCTAAATTCAATATATAATTACAACCACCAATTTACTTTCCCTGGACAATGGTAAACCCATGATGGCATCAAAAGTGCCCCTTCCTACATAGAATCGCCGTCTGACTTTCACACAGCCGGGGCGGCTGAAGCATACAATAATGGAAGGTTCTCCCCCAAAAATCTTTCTCCATCTCCATCTTCTAGTGCCCCAATCTTGGTTCTCTCCTGCACCGAACGTTGACGGAAGAGATCTAGGAAAACCACACCATCATCCAGAAGTTGCTGCATCGGTGGTCGCGTCGCAGCGTTGACAGCCTGCCTTCCAGCGTAAATTGCGTTGAGAGGAAACAAAGCTATTCTCGATGTCAAATCCGCTACATATCCATTCATCTCGGCCGAAGTGTCGAAAGCTTTATTGATCCACCCAATTGTCTCGGCATCATTGGCATTGATATCCTTCCCACTGAGAACATACTCCATTGCACGGCCGCGACCAATGAGACGAGCTAGCCATTGGACTCCTCCCAGTCCTGGGATTATACCAAGACCGACTTCCGGCTGTCCAAAGAAAGTATGCGTTTTGGTTGCGAAGCGCATGTCGAGTGAGACGAGGAACTCATTCCCACCGCCGCGAGCGACACCTTCGACGAGACCAATTGTAGTTTGGCGGAGGTTGGTCATGTTGTAACAGAGTTCTATCGTCTGGTTGACTATTACGGGATCTGGAATCTTTGTATTAGCCCTAAAACTTCAGTCCCGGGATAACCAACTTACTATTTATGTCAAAGTTCAAATCAGCATGAGCTACGAAGTACTTGGGCACATCGCTCTTGAAAACCACGACTTTGGTATCATTGTCGACTTGAAGCTTCTGGACTAAATCTGTGAGATCATCGACGGCTGCTTGGTTCCAGAGGTTGATTGTGGTATTAGGGAAGTGGAAGGTCACTTCGAGGATGCCGGGTTTTTCTTGAGAGGTTATTAAGGCTTTGTATTGAGGGAGCTCCAGTGCGGAGGCAAAAGATGCGAGAAGAGTCGAAATCACCCCGAGATGAATGAGCGAAAACATAATGAATGCTGTGGGATCTATAGCGCTGAAAGAGAGTCCGTTGATATGAATGAAAGAAATCTCTATGCGAGGAAGGATGATAGTTATATACTTCACCCTGGGCCAATGTCATTCCATTCCATGAGTAATAGCATTGAGAAACAATTTCTTTAGAGCCTGCGTCATTTCATTCTACCATAAAGAAGCCCGTAGAGTCATGACAAATATGCGATCTTAATGCTCTCTAATAAAGTTCAAATTCGAGTTTAGCAGCTAGCATTTGATGATTACTATCAAGGTTTCGGCTAAACTCCTCTGTGATTGACATGAATGCCCAATGCCGGGTACTGAGTAAGCACTGCTTATTCTGACATTGGAAAAGAAGACCTCTCCTTCTCAAAAAATGGGGTTTTCCTGCTTATCGAATGAGAATCATTTCAAAGGCCACAAGAGTTGAATAGAAAAGTCTTCTCACACTTGCTTCAAGTCACGTTTGCACTACTTCATCAATATTTGCCGACTTCTCCACAGAGAGGAAATAAGGAAATAGGTGTAGTGAAATATATAACTACTTGATTTCCTGGAAAAATCATGTTTAAAATACAATGAAAATATGAATAAATAAACCAGAGAACCAAATGACGAAAGCTACCATACAGATGGTCAAAGATGTCTAATGCAATTGTCTGCCCACGAATCGGGGGGCTGTGAGCGCGATATTTTTGTATGTAGCTGAAATCGACCCATTTGGGACCAGGTAAAGGGGGGGCAGGCGCGACCACGTGACCGTCTGAGACCGACCACGTCGAATGGCACATCCAAAACTTTTGTAACACGTTAAGCATTTCAAGTGAACTCTCTCTTCTGCTATACAAAGTCCTTCAAAGCCTCTCATTCCACCATTTCGCTCTCGAGACTCCCTTTCTTAACCGCCACAAGCCACAAGCTTCGAACTGCCCACCAACAATTATTCTGTCTATCAGCATCTTTGGCCTGCTTCCGGGCACCTGGGCTCGGTCTTATTCAATTAACACATTTCAAGGGACTGGAGAGGTAGCTATAGAACCTAAAGTCCCAAGACTCAACAATCTTGCCTTATCGGGATGATATTGGACCGTTGCCGAAAAGGGGCCAAGATGTGAACCGAGCATGCGGAATTGTTTACTAATCATTCTACATAAAAATTTGTTCTTTGGACGTAGTACAGTTACTATGCTCTAATTAAGGGTATCGAAGCAATTGCCATCACAATCTAGGACCCTTATCAATATTCCAAAGGTACGTTCATTGCGCCGCCTCCGCCCCGTTTTCGACATATCCATGAGAAAATATGTAATAGAGTTTCTTTCGTGATTTCCACCTTACTCGGCGGTTTCAGTCACTCAATCAGGTACCTGAACAGAGCTTGAATCTCTCAATGTGTTCTTAGGGCATTTCTGTTACGAAGGAGCTCCTACTCTGACGGTACAATGTTAAGCCGCTGTCGAACTGTGTTAGTTCGTCCGAATATTTTCATGGCTATTTGCCTCCAAACTTTACAGTCAGCGAGATTGATCTGTTAATCAACTCTAACAGTAAATTCTTATTTCCGCCGTTTTTCGGCTGTTCCATTAACATGTACAGTCTGATTATAAGTATTTGAAATTCCATATATTCTCGAGATCATTCAAACAACAAAGGCTGCTTCTTTATCCTACGTATCACTTCTCTACTATCTTGTTTTGAGTCACCAGCTGCTGAACTGCTGTTCTCCCAGGCCCAGATCAACGACATGTCCTCCTCAGCGCTGGACAAACCAAATGATGGCCAAGAGGATGTGATCTTGAGCTCTTACTCCCCGCCAATGCTTGAGCCGACCACATTTCTAGCAAAGCTTCGCAAACGCACCAGACCTCTAGCTTTCGCTGTCATTTGCGGCTCCCTCACACTGGACTCGTTCAATGTCACGGGCTTGACATATGGGCAATTGAATATTGCAGAGCATTTTGGTGTTAGCGTGACAACAGCAAGCTGGAGTTTGAGTGCTTACGCTCTGGCATTTGGTAGTCTTCTACTCCTCGCGGGTCGAGCCGGTAAGCTTCTCCAGCATCATATGATTGGCAGGATTGTCATTCCCTAAGGAAGTCCAGCAAGCTAACGAGTGGATCTTTGTGAATAGGGGACATGTACGGCCACAAGCTGGTTTACTCATTTGGCCTCATTTTCTTCTCTATTTTCGGTCTGCTTGGTGCAAGCATTGATAGTAATTTCGTCGCCCTTTGCATTTTCCGATCTCTTCAAGGAGCAGCAGCAGCATGTACGGTACCGACCGCCTATGCTATGGTCGGAATTGGATATAAGGGTCAGGCACGAGAGCTAGCAGTAGCCGGACTTGGAGTGAGCTCGACAACTGGTGCAATTATAGGTAGCATAGGTACGGCATATCCCTCCTCGACCAAGCAAATAGCTATTTTCATTAATTTCCTATAACACTCTATCTCTTCCTCTTCTCCCTGCAAACGCTAACAGAATTTTAGTTGGAGGAGCATTTGCGTCAACCAGCCTTGGCTACCGTGGTGTTCTGTGGATCTCCTTCGGATCCAGCACGCTGCTTTGCATACTTGCTTTCCTTCTCCTGGAACCAACACCTCGCGAGGCAACCGTCGAAAAGAAACCACTTGATGTTATCGGAGCATTCCTTGTCACCTCAGCTTGTGCTATATTGGTGTACGGATTCACGGAAGCACCTACTGGATGGAGCCACGCGAAAGTTATTGCACCCATCATCATTGGAGTCTGCCTCCTGATTTCGTTTTTCGTCTTCGAGCAGTACATCGTCTGGAAATTCCTGCCACAAGTAGACCCGCTCATCCCAGCAAGGGTATGGAAGTACTCCAACTTGGTACCTCTGACAGTACAGACGGGGCTTCTGTTCGGATGCTTTTACCTCTCAGTCCTGAATGGTTCAACATTCCTTCTCCGAGTCCAAGAGGTATGTCTCCAATCATGTCCATCTCATCCACGTTTGCACACACGCTGATTTTGTTCAGAGAAAACCCCTAATATCTGCGGTCATGTGGAGCCCCCTCATTATAGGGACACTGATCTTTTGCGTCCTGATGGGACCTTTCTACAACCACAGGTATATGCCTCCAAAATGGTTTCTCGTCATCGCGCCAATCATCCTTTCCGCCGGTGTGGTCTTAATCTCGCGGAACGATATTGATACCGGATACTGGCAATATACATTTTCTGGAACGATCGTCATGTCTATTGGAACTGCGATCTTTTTCATCCATTATCTTAACGTAGCTTATGCAGCCACACCACCTGAAGACCAGGGTCTTGTTTCTGGCATCATACAGACCTCGGCGCAAGTCGCTACAGCGTTAGGTCTAGCTATCGGCAGTTCATTCCTCAGCTCGGAAACTCCCAAAGATTTGTTGCCGGAATACAGGAATAGTTTCTATGTTGCCATCGCTTTCGGATGTGCTGGGGCTATTGTCGGTCTAATATGGATCAAACCAATCCCACCAAGACCATCAAACTCGAAGAAAGAAGACCTAGAGATTCAGGATAGCGGCACGGAGAGCCCAATTTCCAGTGAAGATGATACCCTGAATGAGAAATAAAGCAACAAGTTTGCTGGAGTACTGGATAGAAGCGGTCTGGAGGGGCGGAGGGGCGGAGGGGCGTGTGCTACAGAACAATGCGTAGATTACTTTCCTTTTATTATATTCTCGTAATGCGTTTAGGTGAGAGAAATTGGGGTGTTAGAATATACTTAGAATTTAAAGCTAGAAATCTAGAAATTAGACATAATCAGGTATTTGATTACTGAGATTGAAAGTGCGTAAGTAGAGTAGAAAGTCAAGAAGCAGAACGAATTTGTCTTCCGAGTTTTATAGGGGTAACTCCCGAAAAGCGTGGAAATGTCTTGACTTCTCTAGAGCCAAATTCTCCACCGATTGACTGCTTTTAACATCGCTGGATGCTGGTGCAGCAGCGGAACCGTGAATTCCTCCAGCTTCCCCCGATAAATGGCAGAGAAAATTGTGGACGCAGAAGTGAGTCTGAGGTCTGGACGATGGAAATGAAGCATGCTTGACAAAGTCAGTGAGGTCGCACAAGACTGGGCGCCCCCCAATGATTGTGTGACAGAGATTCGTCGGCGGCTGTGACTATAATACAAGCATAAACAATGGGGCGATACTTGCGAGCCTCGTGGTCTGGCTCGCTGTCAGCCTCATATTAGGCAGAAGGTGTGCTTCTTCCGATTCTGAGACCAAATAATCACTCATAGGAGTGCGGGAGAATACTGCGGATATGCAGCACTCCAAACCGTAGGGATTTCCTTCAATTATACAGATGTGTCACTTGACCAGAAAGGACCAAACACATGGTTTGAGTAGTAGGATATTGAAAGATTGAGTAAAGACTTTCCGAAAGCAGTCAGCCGACTATACACAGTGGGGTGGACCAACATCAAGTCACCGAATCACGAGATTGAGGAAAAAGTCAAGTCTCAATGTGCGAAAAGGGTTTTCATTGATATCACTAAGCTAAATGGATTATTGTAGAAGAGGGAGGAGGAAAGGGGAGTGGAATCCAGGGTCCAGAGTCCAGGTCCAGGAATCCAGAGCGGCCAGTAAACTCGCAGGTTGAGCTGACCTGTTGTCGTCCAGATGCTTGAAGTGAGTAGTGAGAGCCAGTGGAGTGGGGAGAAAGAAGGGAGGGAAGTGGGAATCATACCTGACTCTTCCACCACCGAGTCATATGCTATCGTAACGGAGAAAAAGGTAGGTATGCTGCGGAATGGTCTGATATGGGGAGGGAGGAGAGGGAGGGGGTCAGGGGAGAATCATGGAGTACGTACCTCACGCTCCAGTGGAAAGAGAGTACATGCGTGTCAAAACCGGGTCTCCAACACCACCCAGCTTGATCAAAGGATTGAGAGAAAACATGAGACGAAGAGGTAGATGCTAAGACCCTTTCCTCCACCATTCCTTCGCTTCTTCATCCTTCGATGATCATGACATGCATCTCAAACAATGCCTATACCAGAAACAGTCTGTGTCCGTCCTTCATGCAATAACAAATGAAACTACTCTACCAAGCTCTGTCTGCCTATTTACTTTGTATGTATCTACAACATCTCCTCGTCTTCTTGGCCAGCTACTGTAACTCCTCCCATATTATGCTGGAAACGTTGCTCGAAAGCACCATATTGATTCTCCATCGCCATCTGTCGTTGTGCAAGGAGTGCGTTCCAGTCACCGCCGACATTCGGGAACTTGTGTACATCTTCGATACTGTTATAGACGGGATCTGTAGCTTGGTTGTAAGATTGTCCTCCAACTGCAGTGCCAAAATGGGAATAGACGTCCTTGGGCGGTCCAGCGGATTGCTCGTACTCACGTTGAGCGAGTGATTCGTAGCCTGATTGCATATATGGCTCTGCAGACTGCATGTTGTTCCAACGTCCATCGCCGCCTTGTATCGGTGTGAGTGGTGCGGTGGTGCTTGAGTCGCTCATGGTATCATCGGCACTACCTGTGCTATGCTGGTCTCCTCCTGCTCGTGACATTCGCTCCTCCAGCATCTGTCTTTCGTATCTGAGTTTCGCCATAGCTTCTTCTTGGTGGAAAGAAGTTGCAGGCCAATTTCCGAGATCTTGTGCTAACGCATGTCCTCCGTAATCAGGTGGGCAGATTCGCCAGAGCTCAACGAGTCGCATTTGCTGGCTAGCATCTGCGGTTTTGAAGAGCTCGATCTGGGATGGAAAGAGACTATGAATATCTACGCCATGTCTGCTAAGGATGATTTCTGTTGCAAGTTGGTCGGTTTGTGGGGGTTCGGAGGCTGGTCGGGATGGCTTCGAGACAACATGTGCGGAATGGTGGTAATGTTGTGAAATCGAATAAACGTATGGCTCTTCGACTGGTTTAGGCTCCTCTACGGGAGCAACGTATTGGTTGTTGAGAGAGAAGTTTCGCTGGAAGAGTATTGCGAGCTCATCTTGGCTGGCCATGTTGGGCGTTTCGAATAATGGCTATCGTTTGTGTCAGTTTGCTGGACCACTCAAAGATATGCAGCATACCTTGCTGCGAATAAATTCGAGATGCGCAAGGGTTGATTTGCAAAGAGCCAGTCTGCCTTTTGGAGTTCCTGAAGGAACAAAGGCTGTCTGGGCAGGGACTGAGAAATAGGGATGCCTAAAGTCAGATTTGTGAAAGTGCAAAGGTAATCGAAGAAGCGGACAGTGCAGACTTTGGAGAAAGGCAAGAATTGCTAGTTTGCTTTATATTCACTATGCTATGTACTTGAGGTAGAGGTATGCGAAAAACGAAACCGGGGAATCAGGAGGATGACGACCGAGGGAGGTTTGGGTGGTTGAAATGGGTATCAAAGAGCGGTGAAAAGAAGCAAGATTATTGAAGTTGGTATTCAGCAAGAGATCGAGTGCAAGCTGTTCCTGTCGTGTATTGTCGAGATCAAAAAGTTGAAGAGGAAGAGAAAGGAAATGGAAGTGGTGAGGTTAAGTATCAAAGAAATACCCCTCCCTCCGTCTCTAATTTAGAAGCGATGACGGGGATCTCAATGCGGTGAAAGCCACTTGAAACAAATCGAGCTTTTAGCGTTACACCATCAACCTCACCACTCCAATGGATCCACGACACGAGGCTCATCTGACCCATTTGGGATTTTTGAACAGATGGTGAGCTCACCGTTGGGTATGAGTTGATTTTGTCAGGTTGTAATTATGGCTTTTGGCTGCTACTGAGCAAATGATTCACACAGGAATGTAGGTACATCGCGGCTTCTATAAAGTGCCTACTACTTGAATAAGATACTGCAGTATGTGCTATAATTTATAAATTATTTCCCATGCATCAAGAAAGTCTGCCCCTGTTAAAACCCCCGATGCATTCCACTTCCACTGACCGATTCATCCCGATTTTGTAGCATCACGTGATGTGTGGATATTTATGCCTGGCTGCCTCAAATCCTGCCTCACATCTTGTACGCTAAATCAAACGCGCGCTTCAGGTGCCTGGAGCTTGAACGTGTAGGCAAGGTACGACGACGACAACAGAGCTTCATCAATCCTCCCAAACACAACTTCATCCTCCCCCCTTGAAGTTCTCAACCTTAACACCTCACACAATTCATCATGGTAAGCTTCAGAACCAGAAATATTGCCATTCAGCCTTCTGTGCAGCTCTGACCTCCCTAGACTTCAATAGGTACAGGATACGATCTTACAAACTCCGTCTTCTCCCCAGATGGACGAAACTTTCAGGTCGAATATGCAGTCAAGGCAGTAGAGAATGGAGGCACATCCATTGGAATTAGGTGCAAGGATGGTGTGGTGCTTGCAGTTGAAAAGGTCATCACAAGCAAGCTGTTGAAGCCCGGAGCAAACAAGCGTATTGCAACAATCGATAGACACATGGGTGCAGTAAGTGAAGCTCTTTTCATGCGAAATATGATCGTGGCTAATTATTCAGGTCTCGTCAGGATTAGTACCAGACGGCAGACACTTTGCCTCCCGCGCACGCGATGAAGCAGCAAGCTGGCGAAAAGTATACAAGACTCCAATCACAACCGCAGATCTCGCCAGCAGAATGGGTGGCTATCTCCAAGCATACACCCTATACTCTTCCGTGAGACCATTTGGTGTCACCGCAATCGTTGGAGGCTGGGATTCTGAGCTCGAGTTACCAGTTGATGGACAAGTAGGGAGTGGACCTACAATTGGTTCGGGTGGGAAGGTTGAAGGGAAAAAGTATGGAGGTCCAGGTCTTTACATGATCGAACCAAGCGGATTGTACTGGGGATACTATGGAGCTGCCACTGGCAAGGGACGACAAACCGCCAAGGCTGAGCTAGAAAAGTTGGACCTGGCTGCTGGAAAATTAAGTCTTTTGGATGGTGTCAAGGAGGCTGCGAGAATTATCTATGTCGCTCATGCCGACAACAAGGACAAGGAATTTGAGTTGGAGATGACCTGGATCAGCAATCTAGAAGGTCCTACCAAGGGCAGACATCAAGAGGTTCCAAAGGAGTTGTTAGAGGAGGCAGAAAAGCTTGCGAAGAAGCATTTAGAGGGCGATGACGATGACGAGGAGACAAAGGATGATGACAAGGCAGCGGAGGATGATAAGATGGAGGAATAGACGTGTATGTGACACCCTGTATCAACACCAGCTTTGCTGCTTCATTTAGGGCTTGAAATGAAGCGTGATTATGATTCTCTGAACAATTTTCCTCAAGCTGAGGGTTTTTGCACGATAGTTACTGTGCAATCCTTGCTTCTTTTAATGTGTTTTTTGTTGTCTTGGCTCCACAAAGCTTTCTCCAGCAGCTCTGCATGTAATAATTTCTCGTTGCAAGCACAATTTCTGCAACATGTTTGTGGGCAACAGCAAGCACTGTGCTTAGCAAACAGATCTACCTGTTAATTACACAGGCATTGTCCTTACCTGGTCCTACCTTGTTTCTATAAAGAACCACTTCCCTCGCCACAGTGGCTACCAATCTCTGAATACATATAGCAAATACACAACATGATTAAAATTAAAGTAACTTCCAGTATGCTCGGCTATAACCTGCAGTTCGAATTTTATCGTCGTCATATAATCATGCGGCTACGATGAGGAGAGCGAATTCGTGTAGATGCTCCTCCTTATGGTCGAATTCCTAGAATTCATAGATATCGTAGCACCTTTCACAGCCTCGAACTCTTACCTCACAATAAATTCTCCCACAAAATATTGCCAAATAAATAAAAACAAAATGTCTTTCATCTGCACACTCGGTGTCTGCTTTGGCTTTGTCCCAGCAGAGGAATCTGCTGATCCTCCCGCTGCTGCTCCACCAAAATCCCAGCCAACGGTAACAATCCACCTGGTTAGGCACGCTGAGGTAGGTTCGATCTTTCGGTTTAGTTTCAGTCGTTTAGTACCACAACTGCTTTCGCCGATGACTTAGTCGTTCCTTACACGTGCGGCTCTTGTTCTGCTCTTGCTCGGCCAGTTTGTCGCAGGACATTGGGTCGTCGTTATCCATGTCTTGCTCTTCTCTGAGACTTTTGGAGAACACAGCGCCATATCCCCCTGATCAGCTTATGTATGTTTGGCAGTCGCTCTACACTCCTGGCAGAGCAAACTTTCCTGTTTTTCTTTCTAGATCTGGTTGTTCTGGGGTGCTTTGTATAGCTGAACAAAGTAGTCGAATCTTATTCAACATTGACACCATTTTCGGCTAGTTCTTCGTAGTGGCTACAATCGATTTTCAATCATATTTGAATAGTGATGATTGTATTTGCCAGCATCTGTCTAAACAAAATCTTCCTAATTTTTACAGCCGGTGTATTTCTCACAGCTCGCTGAATAATGCTACCCGGGCCAATCTGATATTGCTCTCTCAGAGCGACTTGAGACTCTAGTATATTTACATTCAACACTAAGATGATAATACTGATTGTTCTTGATAGGGTTACCACAGTCTATTCCGGGAGTACCCGGTCGAACAGTTGAAAAGAATCCTTGACCCCCACCTCATCAGCAAAGGGCTCTACCATTGTGCAAGACTTTGCAAAGGCTTCGAGCACATGAACAACAAAACCCACGTCGTCTCCTCTCCCTCTACCCGAACTATCGAAATTACCAACAAATTCTCGTTCCGGCCCCTCCTAGCTTCTGGCATCCCAATAGTCCTACGATCGAATCTGAGGGAGATGGGCAGAATCCCATGCAATACTGGCAGGGATATCAATACTATCAGCAAGGTCTTCGAGCGGACCGGTGTTAATATAGACTATAGCAATTTACCACAAGGATGGGAAGATAACTGGGTTCCGAGAGACATTGTTGGAGAAGATATCAGAAAGATGCTTTGGGAGATGAGCCAGACGGGTAACGAACGTGGGCAGTTAAATAAGAATGGAAATGTGGAAATCTTGGTTGTGGGACATCAAAACACACTGATGCAAGTTCTTGGAGAAGAGAAGGGTAAGTTTCCTAGCTTCTGATTTTGTTTGAATCAGTACGCTAATATCGATGTTCTGTCAAATTCCATAGTGCACAATGCGTAAGCTTCGAGTTCTGCACCAAAGAAGGCTCCGGTATACCATATTCCGGAATGGCGAAGTTGGAGTCTAGAGTAAGCGCAGAGAAGGTAGCTAGATTGAGACTGAAGTATATGAAGGAATGGGGATGGGCACAAGAGGATATTGATAGGATTGTCGAATACACCATTCTTGTGGCTCAGCAAAGTAAGTAAACGATGATTTGAGTGGAGGACTCTGGTAAGTATCACTAGAACAAGGCTTTCGTAAAGAAACAGAGACGCGTACGCCATGGACGATCGATTCAGAACCTTTCGGGGTAACTTGTAAATGACGTGCCCTATCTAACTCGTCCTACTCTATCGACTTGTTTTCAGTCGATTTGCGGCACTTTGGACGGAAAAGGAATTTTAACAGAACGCAAGCTAGTATTGTCTCGAAACAAAACTGCGTCAGGCAATAGAAGCCTAGCCCCAAATCTTCTGGGTTAGTTCGTAAACGATATCGTCAAAACTAATATATCGTGCTCCATCATCCCCTCTTCCGACGAACACCTATCTTCATCCGCCAACGTTACGCCACCAACATCTTCTCAAACCTCTCACTTATCGTCAGCCTCAACCATGGATGAAAAATATCCTGCTCCTGAACCCTTGTCCTCTGAGGCTCTCGATGAACTCAACAAGACAGTAACTCATAACGTACCGCTCGCGACGAGTGCGTTTCTCACTCGATTAGTTCAAATTAAATACCCCAACGGCAACCCCAGTTGCCAATGCTTCTTAGAGCAAACCGAATCCTCTTCTTCCGAAAACAAGATATCTGACATCACATCCGATCTTGTGTCTTCATTGAAGCAGCTCAAGGTTTCCTGCAAGATTTGCGAGGGCAGACATGATGAGATCGAAATAGCATTCAAGGGTTGGCATGAGTGTATGAAGTCGTTAGACTCATTGAAGACGTATCACGATCAATGTAAAAAACTCTCGCAGGAGAACTCCAAAGTCAAGAATGATTCAGGCAACGAAGAAGGAAAGCTTGTTCCAAGTACTTTCGGACCTGGAATTGCTCACCGTCCATTACCCCCCGTCAAGTTGAGGATGAATCGCAAATGCTTCAGGGTACACTTCATTCGCCATGCCGAGGTAACATTCATTGAATTCTATTTATCTAGTGTGCTTCTTGTCTGAATATCACTGACTCTACAGGCAACTCACAATGTCAGAAAGGGCGTTTACACGTTAGTAAAAGATCCTCCGCTTACCCCTATGGGCGAACGCCAAGCAGCCTGCCTCCGAGACCGATTCGAGTTCATGAACGACATATCCCTCATCCTTTGCTCTCCCATGCGTCGAACACTTCAAACTGCACTCATAGCCTTCGAGAAACGCCTTGTACCAGATCCCCAGACTGGCATGAATGGTATCAACATGATAGCTCTCCCCGACTTCCGTGAATTTGGGAATGGAAATGCTTCAACTGGATCACCCGTTGAAGTCATTGAGAAAGAGCTAGAGAAAGCAGGAAAGCGAAATCTTGTGGATTTGTCTTTGGTTCATCAGGGTTGGGAGGAAAATAGAGAGACACGTGGTGATATGGCACGAACGTTACGAGTGAGGGAGTTTCTTCATAGCATCTGCTTGGAGTTTGAGAACAGAGATGTCACATTTACACCTACAAGAGGAGGAGCAAAGTACAATGCCAAATTTGACCCGTTGAAACATGTAGACATTGCGATAGTGTCACATGCGGCATTTCTGGGTTCGGTTATTGACGGGAGTAAGTTTTCGGCTCCTCTCAATGAAATGGTAGTGCTGACCATAGTTCTTGCTAGAATGCAATTTCTACAATGCGGAATATAAGTCATACGAATTCGGTGATGGAAAGTACATACTTCCGATTATACACGACAGACATCCTTGGGGACCACCCGCCGAGGATTTGTAAACAGGTTGTACACCGAGCTGAAGGTCCACTGGGCGATATATCATAGGCGAAGGCAGTAGATACAGATACACTGCGAGTTTCTAAGAGGGGATCTTTTTCAGACATGATGTTAAAGTTCTTGAGTCATTCAGAAGGATCAAAGCACAGGGTACTATTTCCGGAGCTCAAGTACCACAGCCGTGATACTGGATTACCGTGTAATTCTTAGAGGTTCTCTTGGTATTGCGCAGTTCTTGTAATTTGGGAAATCAGGATGTCTCTACTTGCACTGTCCTTTTCTGTTCAACTGGTAGGAGCACAGATTTCTCTATCAGAAAATGATTAATAGTATGCATCCACGAGTTTCATAACACTTGTAATTGGGTTGAGGCGTTTGATGCTTGCCCATGTAGTTTTCCTCCGGTCTGCCGTATGTAAAACAAGTTGTATACGTCGTCTATCCATCAATCAGCTCTCTTGGAAATCTGGCGTCCTCCGTTGTCACCTATCTCTGTGCTAACTTGAACTGAAACGCCAACCTTCTGCCAGTCCCGACAGCCTGCTCCGTCCTGGAGATCTACAGATCATAGAACGCCTATCTATCAGCGCAGGAACGGAGAATTGCAATCACACTCAACGTACTCCTTTTCCCCCTTCATCTTATCGCTATTAGTCAGAGACAAGTTGTTGACAACAGTGGCGTGGAGTACTTAGGCTCTCCTCCTGAAAAACAGACTCGCGGATTTTGAAACCGGAAATTTGACCCATATCTTCGAGCCCACAAAAAAACGAACGTGGCAGCCATGAACTTCCAAATCCTTCAGGTTCGATCTCCAATCTTTGCTCCCAATTTGTCTTGGTTCGTTTGCATCAAAGGATACCTAACATCAGAAGTCGTGTTCTAACTGTACTCGAACAGCAGGGCATGCATGCACTTTTCTCGACATTGAAGTGGTTCTGACATATCTTAGGTCGACCAAAAGCATCCTCCTCAACATTCAAGCACAAATCTACAACGGCTAAGGCCCGCCTCCGGCAGTCGTGGAAGGACAGTGAAGTCTCATACGAACACAGAATTTGTGACCGCCCTCACCACCTACCTACCCGCTTCCCAAATGCCGACTATATCGAAGATTTTGGTACATATCGAGGCAATTACCAGAGATAATACTGACAGAACGGGTGAAGGTACGGTTTTCAACGGCAATCAGGCCAAGGGAGTAGGAGTAGAGCAAAGGGGAGGAAGACATAATGATACAGACGATACATCGGGTCACACAAATTATTGATAAGAGAATGCCATTAAAACTAATTTCAAAGCTACAAGTCCTGTATAGACTTATGAGCATAGTGAACGGTGTGTCCAAAAGAGCTTGGAGAGTCTGGGCTATTGTGACCCAATGGCAGGCAGGGGCTTCGAAACACCTTACGATTATGCATCTCTGTCTAATCCGAAGGGTATTCATGAATTATATGCTCTAGATTCGCTAATAAGAATTGGTGGGCAATTACCATTGGATTTCCGTGTGAAGCAGATTCTAATTTCCGTTTTGTGTTCTTACCTGGGGGTTTAGTCCCTATCGTCTGCCATCCGGTACACTACTTGCAGCCATGACATATCGTAGAATCGAATAGCAATATCTCAACATTATTTGAAGCTTGAAGGGTACTGGAATCCTTTCGTAGATTATTGATGGTTGTGTAGATGGAGTGAGCTGGATTTAAGCAGATATTGAGCCTCCTTTGCCTGTAAATATAGCAATAAGAAGAAAGCACAAAATTCGTCGAGGTGAGATTCATTAAGAAACTAACAGATGGAGCCCTTCAAATCTTTGGATTGTAATTTGCTGTTTGTGTCCTGATCCTCGTGTCACATCACACAAAGATACGAAGATCCGGTGCCTTGCTAGTTATACAGAATTAGGCGGCTGTAGCGCATCAAGTGGTAACATGCAGAAGTAAGTTGTAATCGATGCCTGTTTCAGCACTTTTTGTATTTCGAGAATCGAGACTGATTTGGAGGTCTTTCGAAGCTTGATTACAGAGTACTGCGAGGTGTATCGATAATGCTGCTTCTGGGCTATTGAAGTGACATGCTATCCATTTTGCCAGCATGCTTTATTGAAGATATCCGAACATTGATACACGCAAGACTTGAAGGCTGGTGAAATCAACTTTAATCGAAGCGAGGCTGGAGTTTTTGCTGTTCGCAGCGCCTCCAAGGGGTTATTGCTCCAATCTAGCCCGCGTGCATTTCTTCCAACACCCAAGATCAACGACACGCACTTTACGAAGAAACTCAACCTTATTTTACTTCAGAGTACAATTATGGCTGGACAGAAATCGGCTAAGAATGCTTCGGAGCTGATAGATACTGAAGCAGAAAAGGATGAGCAATTGGAATCCATAGTCAACGAAGTTTCCGATAGAATTGGAAATCTTGCACTTCAAGATCCCGATCAAGCTTCCAGGAGGGCTCTCTTGTCAAATCAGCAAACTTCCTCTGCACCTCCTTCTCCTGTTCCAGACACCGAGAAGCAACTCACATCATTTGCAAAAGACTCACTTTATGAGGCAGCCGAACTTCGACAAGCGGTCACACTTCACCAGAAAAGAAGCCATCTTCGAAAGCACGTAACAGCAAGACCCGGAAGCGCCTTACGTACGGGATTGGGTAGTGTACATGTGGATAAGAGTGGCAGGATTGTGAAGACGAGCAATACATCCACGTTTTCTAGTGCTCTACCAAAAATTCGGCCCCTTCTGTCGACCACAAAATCTACAAGGAGGCTGTTTTTTCACTTCATACGCAACGCTGAGGTATTTTCTGGAATCTGGATGTGGTGAAGCACAGACTGATTTTGTCTATAGGCTATTCACAATGTGTTTACAGATTCTAATCGGGGCAGCTACGTTGATCCGCCACTCACCGCAAAAGGAATGTGCCAGGCATCGCGTCTAGGAGCATTCTTTCCACCAATGTCTACGGTTAAAATCATATTTGCTTCCCCACTAAATCGAGCTTTGCATACAGCCCTAATAGCTTTCAAGCCTCATCTTCGTAATAATTTCAAGAAAATTCGGATCGATGCGTTCCCAGAGTGTCGAGCAGAAGGCTATGGACCAAGCTCCAGAGGAAGCTCTGTCAATAACCTATTACAGCAACTCATGAGCGAGCAGATCCAAGATTTTGTCAATTTCAGCGCTTTATCTGAAGGATGGGAAGCCAACAGGGAACCGCTGAACGACATGAGCAGGGCAAGCCATTTCCGGGAGCAGCTTTACAAGATAAAAACCAACATGTTGGAGCGTGGAGTCGTGAACGAGGACAATACTTCAAGTGGAGAAGAGGCTGATGTTGGAGTTGTCATTGTCTCACACGGAGATTTTCTGGCCAAGCTGCTCAGACTTAGTCCAGGTACGCAAAGAATATTCACAGCTCGAAGACACGCTAACTATTATACGGAGAGGAGGTTTTGGAACGCAGAGTACAAGACTTTTGAGTTTGCATTTAAGAGGCTGATTGATAGTTACGGATATTCAAAGTACGACTTGATCGAGACGCAAGAGAGCCGGAAGAAGAGCTACACCCATCTTCCATCGGGAATTTCTTACGAGGGAAAATACACACCACGTTAATGCTATTAGAGAAAGAGAAATACATGAAGCATAAAATTTTAGTTTTATTCTAATAATTCCGTGAAATTCCCAACAAAGTTAAAGGTTTTCAAGTGACCGGAAGGGCTAGGTGTAGCGTGCCTGATATAAAATCCGGGGTGCTCGAAGCCTTTAATCCACTTTCCATTATTCTCCCGTAATTTAATTGTACCTGGATAGACAGCTGCACATTTCTTTCCCTCTCTAAGATTCTAATTCACCGCCCCCAAGCAGCACTGCCATCATCGATCTGACTCAAGCCTTGAAAGTCGCGATCTGACGCACCTAAGTACCACCTACTCCCACGCAAGAATTCATCACCTCAACAAACATCGAATCTTTCATTCCAAAAGACAACCATCGGACAGGAGTCTTTCTAAACAACCTCGATGATTCTCAAGCGATGTCTCCCATGAGTGTCTCGCAAATGGCTGACAAGCTCAGTGTCATGCTGGTAGAAGGCTCAATTTTGTATCAACTGATATTTGGAATTTGCAAAGCTCCATTAATGAGAAAGCCAACGATTCCCACCAACGACAATTCAGTATTATCTCTCCCTACAGTATGGAATATCCATAATGTGATTGAAAGCCTCGAGGGACTGTGCGCGTGTCTTGACGCTGCCTCGTCCGAGGATGAGGCTATTGGAATTCAGCATAAGATTGTGATGGGTTTTGGGGCGCTGTATCAAATTGTCGAAAAAGCACTTTCTGCCCCTCCAGATTCTTGTAATCAGGTTTCGGAGCTCAAATTTCCATACCGGAAGAGAAAAATGATCTTTCATTTTATTCGTCATGCACAGGTACGACCACTGATCCGCTCGACACCTTCTCTAACATCTTTCAGGCTACGCACAACATCCCCCACGAGAATCGATGGAATATCACAGACCCGCCGCTCACCCTATTAGGAAGAGACCAAGCCAGAGACTTTTCAAAATCGTTTCGTCATCTGGAAAATATTTGCACTATCTACTGCTCCCCTATGCGCCGGACATTACAGACATCGTTGATCGGATTTGGTCCAAGACTGCGAGTCAAGAGAACAAATCTCAAGATTAAAGCACTACCACCGCTCAGGGAGACTGGTACTGGCCTTTCGTCGACTGGTTCTTCGCTGGAACAGATCAGATGCACACTTCAGAAGGAGGGGAAAGGACATATGGTTGATCTTTCGAGAGTTGAGGAGGGATGGGAGGTGCCAAAGAAGGATGGCGAATCGAGAACACAACGTGTGGTACATTCTCTATACAATCTAAAAGTGCGTTACGTCGAAAAGGGTATTTTGGGGGCGAAGGAGACTGAGTCATGGACATTTGGTGATGTCGAAATCGCTATTGTTTCGCATGGAAGCTTTCTAAACATCTTGACGAAGAATGCTGGTAAGGAAAATGTGCCAAGACGTACGAAATTTGGCTGATATGTTTGGTAGCTGGAAACTTTCGGAACATGGAGTGCAGAAGCTTCGAATTTGCTGACCCGGAGTTTATCGAGAGCAATGGTTGTTCAAAATATGAGCTGAGCGAGACCCAAGAGAGTCAGGAAAGACGCCGTAGAAGCATGCCAACACGATCACCTATCCCTGCTATGGCTTGCGTACCCAATTGATTCTACTTGCCGCAAGCGTTGCAAATATCGGGTTGGTGTTGTACAGATTAGGGGGGTAAAATTAGGGAAATGCTATATCCTCTTACTTCAGGCTCTTTTTCAGCTGTCCCACGTGACAACATGGTGTGAGAAGAAGACATTGCGATCAAAGACCTGAGATTTCCAGGTGTTAATAGTCTATGTGAAAGGTGCCCACGTATATGACAGTCCGATTTGCTGCGAATCTTCCAATCTGCAGGGATTATTGCGTAGCGAAACAGAAAAGGGGGCGATCTTGTCATCCACGTGATTGATCTGGACCCTCCTCCGAGCCGGTATAATCAGTGCTTCTAATTCTACAATGATTACCACCTACTCACATACTGTATATCTCTCTCTGAAGATTGTTCTCAATATATATAGTCCATACTTCTTTTGGGTAGGCTCATGAGTCCGGTGGCTAACTATTTTCTTAGCGGACCGTCGATGGAACCCTGAAGGCCCAACAAGGACAAATGTCAATATAACGGGTCATTTTTGAAGGAGAGTAAATACATCAGTAAGAGCTGTGCAAAAGTAAATATAAATACATACTAGCAGGAGGGAATAGCACTCGACGTCAGTAACGGCCACTATCCGGAAGTCCCCACCCCATAATTTGCCCAACCTAACAGAATTTTCCTGCGCTTTATCATAACTCATGCTATAATGCTCTCATATTCTTTCAAGGCCTATTACACATTTCAACCTCGTTTATCCCAACCAAACATATATTTTCCAGTCGTTGCCTACTGAAGCAATCCCTCTTGGAAAATTTATATAACTCACTTCCTCATCGTACTTCATTCCATATAAAGATCCGTAATACCCTCTATCACAATGGTTAAAGTTATTCGAACTCCTTCCGAACAAACTGGAGTCAACTTTGGACTCGTCGACGGTCAGCTCCTTGGTGCTGACGCTTCGAAGCGACGACGACTTTGGATCATCGACAGCGAAGACTCAAATGAGCCCACAGCTAAACGACGCAAATCTACTTCCGAGGATGAAAGTACCGATGAAGATCAATATGATGTCAACCCAGAGATGACTGTCTTGCAAAAACATGCCGATGAAGTTCTCCCCCATAAAACAGTGAGTTGTTGTTGGAAGAAGTTCAACCCCGGGCAACTGATAATTCATTTCATCCGCCACGCCGAGGTGAGTACTTGAAGCAGTCTTGACCAAGATATTGTCTAATAAAGTAGGCCGAGCACAACGTTATGAGACCAGGAGAAGGACCCAAGGACCGGTTCCGTATTCGGGATCCAAAACTCACACGCAAGGGCGTGGCTCAAGCAGAATTACTACAAAAGACTTTCTCCAGAATGGCCAATATTACCCATATTCTCTGCTCGCCAATGGATCGCACTTTGGACACCGCCTATAGAGCATTTCGATCCGTGCTCAAAGGAAAAGGAATCTCGGTAAGCTTCACACTTATCCCTTTTCGCCTTTATCATTGTGTAATGAGCACTTCTCAGTCATTGGAAAAACCAAAATCGTAGTGTCTTTCCCTTTGAATAGTTTGCTAACTTTCTCCAGATAATTGCTGATGCCGACCTCAGAGAATGGGGGAAATCTCCTTCCTCTAAGGGTAGATCCAAACGAAACCTTGGATTCCGATTTGGCCATGTTCGCGCCAATAAACAATCTACCGAACCAGTTTACGATTTCAGACTTCTAAAAGATAACTGGGAGAAGAATCAGGATGAAGGGCATTGTGATAATTCCAGACTTGAGGTAGTTCGCCTTAAGCTTTATGACTTTTCACAAGCTGCATTGAAAAGCGCCAAGGGAGCAGATGTGGAGATCGCCGTTGTCAGTCATGGATCTTTCCTGAGAGATTTACTGGGAAGTAAGTGCATAATGCATTCCTGCTCCATGTTAAGAAAGTCATTAATTCATTATAGTTGAGAAGCCGGACAGGTTCCACAATGCGGAATGGAAGAGCTATCGATATCCGACAGAGCAGGAGATATGGCGAGCTGGTGCTAGTGCCGAAGATCTTATTCCTATCGACGCCAATGTTCGGCAACAATGGGATGAATGTCACCGACTTAAGAAGTTCCAAAGTTTCGACAGAACATATCCAGGAAACTCGGAAGTCCCCACGCTCATCCCAAGACAAGTGTGGTCTCTGAGATACGAGGATAGAAGATGGAAGAAGATGAAGGATACTGTGGAGTGGACTGCGGAGAAGGAGGCCAAGAGGGAACATCGGCAGATGGAAAGGAGGAAAAAGGAGGCCGATGCAAGAGGAGAAACGCGCTGGGAGGAGACGGAGACGAGAAGGAGGAACGTGGCGGGGAAGAGGGAGTGGGTTGAGTGGGTGGCAGCTTGAGTGAGCTAGAGGTTTTATCCCTTAGGAGAGTTTTCCTCTGCAGTGGAGGCTGAATGGCGCTCACTAGGTAGGGATATGGTAATGTGAAAGTCAGATTGATCATGAGATGTATTCCCGGGAACAGAACCCCGGTATATTTCGATCTCAATTCTAGGCCAGACGAGTATGGGGAAATATTTCGTATTCTACAATAATGTAAGTGACTACTAACAGAAATGAGAACTTGGCTTGACAGCTCTCACTCAATTATTGACTCGAGGGCATCCCCAAAGGTCTGAGCTAAGGACGTCATGGCACAAAAATACATCTATAATAACAGTCTATGAGTCTTAATCACCTGTGATCTGCAGAAAATTTCCGCCTTGAAAGCACCTTTTCGTCACTTACTCGGGGTTTGGAACTGCGATGTTGTCATTTCAAATTCACTTAGGCTGGAAGCAACAGGAACGATGTGGGTACGGAACGGTACCGGACCGTTGTCAGCAAAACTGGGGAAGAACCATTTGCCCGCCTCGAAAATTATCCTACAATAATATTGAAGAATATGAGAGCAGTAGTTATGTGGCTGTAAATCAAATTCTTGAATATCTCCTATTGAGAATGTGGAAACCTACCAATAACTTATAATACAATGGTATAAGCCCCGACGCACGTTGAATGGCTCTGGAGAGTCGTCCAAGAAGACTCTAGACTTCCGCTACCTCCTTCTCGGAGCTTAATAACTGGATCTGGGATGAAAGTTGTAGAGTAGCTAGGATAAACATAATAGCAAACTGGATGTTAAAAATCAGAGAAGATTCAAATCCCGATCAGACTCCGCGAGTGTTACAATGGCAGCATCGAGCAGTTGAGCAAAGTAATCCGTCAAGAAGTCCTCGAAGGCAAGGAGTTCTGGGTCAAGTAGTCTGTGAGCGAGTAAAAAGTTACCGAAGAACGGACGGGCAACTATTATTTTCAATGAAACTCACGCTGCAGCAGAGCCAAGGATTCGACATCACACTCAAAGGGGAATCAATTGTGGGCTTTCAACAGTACATTGAAGTTAAGATACATATTACCAAAGCGCCCATTCCGACCTTCCTATCCCATGCGCATGAAGCCCATCTAGACAAGACGATCTAACAGACAGTTTCGTGGACTGCCATCATAGTAAAATCTCCTGATTAAGTGTGAGGAGCAGAGTTGAAAGAGATGAAGAAGGAAAGTATGCATAAGCAAACGAAGTTCAACCGAACAGTATGGCGAGAAATCCGGGCATTAGATGAATTAATCCGTAATCACTGTAAAGCGAGATCGAGGCGCTTACAATGAGGCAAGTGCGACGTCAGCTGCGTGTGCCAAAGCGTGGGCATCGCGGCGAGCTTTTCCACAAGGTTGTCCTGGATAACCGCATCGAGCAAATGGCTCAGCGTCAGCAACAGCTTCAGCGATGGCCTCAGCTGCACGACGTAGCTTGCCACATGGCTGTCCTGGATAGCCGCATCGAGCGTCAGCCTCTGGGTCTGCTTCTCTCCTGGCCTTTCCGCATGGCTGTCCGGGGTATCCGCAACGAGCTTCACGCTTGGCTTTTCCACAAGGTTGGCCGGGATAACCACATCTAGCATCAGCTTCAGGTTCAGCGGTACGCTTGACTTTGCCGCAGGGTTGTCCGGGATAACCGCATCGGGCTTCTGCTTCACGCTTGAGCTTCTCGGTTGTCTCTTCGGTCTCGATGTTAAGGCTGGCCCAAAATGCAGCTGGGTCCTCTTGAGTCTCGGCAACGACGTCTGCGAGATCACGAGTGAGTCTCTTTGCTTCGTAGCATGCACCTCCAACAAGGTTACATCTGGCGTCAAGAATTGCGTCTTCTGGAAGAGCCTGTATTGTGTTAGTGCCATCTGAAGAATAAAGAGAGGAGGAATTGTTCACATTTGGCTCAGCTAAGGCAGCAGCGAAGGCTTCAGCTGCTCTCTTGACTTTACCACATGGTTGGCCAGGATAACCGCATCGAGCATCAGCGAGAGCATTGGCCTCACGCTTTGCCTTTCCACAAGGTTGTCCCGGGTAACCACAACGAGCATTCGGGTTGGCATCAGGAAGTGCAGTGGCGGAGACAGTTGCCGCAAGGATCAAGGCGCAAATGGTTGCAGTGAGCTTCATGATGAATGTATTTAGTAGGAGGTAGTTGATTTATGTGTGTGAGGTTTGGAAATAAACTCCGTGAGCGAGTGTGTTTGAATGTGTATGTTTTTGTGTTTTGATGGTGTGTGTGAGGAAGGGAGGAGAGAAATCAAGGTGGGGTATCGAGTCCAATTTATGCTCTTACTATTGAGATTTGTTCCTATTGAGATTTGAGGAGAACAAAACATGTCAAAAGACCTTGCTATTGACAGCCTCATATTGGCACCCTATTGAGGCTCGAAATTGGCAATCATGACGAACCTCGAGCTTCAACTAACAAAGCAACGGGACCAGATACCGCAAATAGAGAAATCGTGACCAAAGAATCCAATACTAACAAGCTGCACTTGAAAGAATTTAAAATGGCGTGTTCTTGGTGTTGATCATTGATTACTATTGAGGTTACTATTGAGGATGATTGCCGAGCAAGAGTGTGGACACATGGGGACCGCCACCTTGTAGTTGAACCCACACAGAAGCTGGTTGAGAAAGAAAAGTGAATTTATCTGGTGATTGAGGCGTGCACTAGAGGGCCATCGCAATGTCCCAGACTTGATGCGGTTGCATGGTATTAGTGTATATCTGCTTCGGGGTCTTCAAGCGCACATCGAAAGTAAATTTGAGACAGTTTCATCAAAAGTCACAAGAATTGATACAAAGCGTAGAACAATTTGTAAGAAGGTTGCATAAGTGATCTCCATATCTTTGCCGCATCTTATTCAGAACTTGATTCTATTCAGATCCCAATTTGTCAAATTTAGCGAGCTCTGCTTTGAGGCTCTGAATATGCCAACAACACCAAAGTCAAAATTTGTCTTGCTATGAACAAAGCGATCCAATAATTTAGATGTTGGTTTGCGATTTGGCTATCAATCGGCTGAACATCCTGGGCTTTGCAAAATGCCCTTGACAAGCCAGAGCCCAGAGCGCGCCGTGGATGCATCCATGGGGAGCCGCTCCGGACCTAGAACCTCAAATAACCTCAAATGATGATACACCTCAGAAAGATCGTTGGTTTGAAATTCCGAAGTTCAATCTTGGCCACAAAGCAAGAGACTTGAAGAAAATATGCCTCCCAATTGACACTCTCGCGTCCCATAGCAGGTTGACAGGGTGACAGGGCAATGTCAAATTCACCGTATACTCTACAAGATCACAAAGATCAACCCAGGTCGATATCGTATAATACTTCTAAGATTTAGAAAAGAAACAGAAATCAAAAGATGGAGAAGTGGCCTTGACTAATGATACAGGCTACATGGGTAGCTCAGGATTGGTATTGAACGACATGATATGCAGTACTCAGAAATAAAGTTTTGGTACTGAATCCCCTTGAAATGAGTGTCCGATAAACTGCATAGTAACATGCACTCACTTGAGTCTCAAGAGAAAGAGTTGATGTTGAATTTACCGGCTCCTGACAGTGTTCCGATCTCGTTTCGGGGCAAGGGAAGAGGCATAAACAACTAGACGAAAGGTGTGCTGTATTATGTATATTCCATAACATCATCGTCCACCAAGGTTTGAATATGCATAATGCGAGAGATATGAGAAAACGGCGCGCCCAAAGTGAATGATGAGGCTCTAGAACCCCATGTTGTCTTCGTGCAATGAAGATTTTTCTTCGGGAAAACCTACCCGTGAGATGCCGATGTTCGATGCCTGAATAGGAAAAGCGGATCCATCCAAGACCAAGGCCCGAACAACTTCATTTTGCTGCGACCACGACTCTTTCTCTCCACCACCTACGATCTCTACTCCAAATATTCACAATGCTGTCGCGTAGCTCTGTTCGGTCGGCGCAGGTATGATTCGCACACCCACAAGCTTCAATGGCACGAATCGACAGCTAACTCAAGCTTCTTATCAGAGCCTTCTGCGAACTGCTTCAGGTCCGGTTCAATCCGCCCAAGTATGCCAGCCACGAGTCTGAGCTTCTGCAGCAGAGAGAAAGGCTAATGTTTGTTTTTATAGACTCTTCGTTCCTTCGCGACCGTCCAATCCGATATCTTCAAGCCAACTAAATATGGTGGAAAGTATACCGTTACTCTCATTCCTGGTGACGGAATTGGAGCAGAGGTGGCAGAATCCGTGAAGACAATCTTCAAGGCAGACAATGTGCCAGTCGAATGGGAGCAGGTTGATGTTTCAGGTGTGGAAACTGGCAACAAACACTCCGAGGACCTTTTCCGTGAATCAATTGCCTCATTGAAGAGAAACAAGCTTGGGTTGAAGGGTATTCTGCACACACCTATCGAGCGATCCGGCCACCAATCTTTCAACGTTGCTATGAGACAGGAGCTCGACATCTACGCTTCTATTGTTCTCATTAAGAACATTCCGGGTTACAAGACACGCCACGATAATGTCGATTTGTGCATTATCCGTGAGAACACAGAGGGAGAGTACTCAGGCCTTGAGCACCAATCTGTACCCGGCGTTGTTGAGTCTTTGAAGATTATTACTCGCGCCAAGTCAGAGCGCATTGCCAAATTTGCATTCAGTTTTGCGTTGGCGAACAACCGCAAAAAGGTCACTTGTATTCACAAGGCAAACATCATGAAGCTCGCAGACGGTCTCTTCCGAAATACCTTCAACGCTGTTGCCAAGGAATTCCCCACGCTAGAGACAAACGACATGATTGTGGATAACGCTTCTATGCAATGTGTTTCGCGGCCACAACAATTCGATGTGATGGTTATGCCTAACTTGTATGGAGGAATTCTTTCCAATGTCGGAGCTGCCCTGGTTGGCGGACCTGGTATCGTCCCAGGTTGCAACATGGGTCGTGATGTAGCAGTTTTCGAGCCTGGATGTCGTCACGTTGGTCTTGACATCAAGGGCAAGGATCAAGCTAATCCCACTGCTATGATCCTTTCTGGATCCATGCTGCTGAGACATCTTGGACTTGATGAGCATGCTAACCGCATTTCTAAGGCTGTCTACGATGTCATCGCTGAGGGGTATGCTTGTGTCTTAGAATAACAGGAATTATGCTAATTGGATTTAGTCATGTACGAACAAGAGATATGGGAGGAGAGAGTAGCACACATCAATTCACCCGTGCTGTCTTGGATAAGATGGAGGCAGCAGCATAAATAGATCTCAAATTGTACAGAGGGGACGTAGACTGTTGGTTGTATTCTAGGTTGCATAGCAGGGAATTCCAAGTTCGTTTCGATGTCCCACTCCCGACCTTGATTCGTGCTTTCATTTGTCCTTAGTAGGATATTGATAATGTTTAACCGCGGCATCTTATAACTGCCCACAGCAAAGTTTTCATTTCTGATATGGGGGCGATTTGGGTTCGTGTAGTCAAGGGATAGCTCTGGTGATTTTATTGATATAGGATTTTCCATTTAGTCAGTGATCGAATTGACTTTTCGCAACCGGTTTTTCCGCGGCCACATTCACACATGCTCCAATTTTGAGAAGTACGTTAGCTGCCGTCGACCTCCACCCGTTTGCTTCAGTCACGCTCCAAAACAATATCCAATACTGCTGCAGCCGGACCAGTCTATCGAAATCTTTCCATCATTTGTTGCTTATGGCGAAAATATCTTTGCGCAATGTCTGACAAGTCCGACTCTCTATCACCACCACCCTCTACAGTTCCATCACCTCAGGCAGAGTCTTCTGGAAGCGCTACATTCGTGCCTGATATGCAAAGTCTACCACCTACTGTCCCAAAGAAAAAGCCTCCCAGATTTACGTAAGTCTAAAGTTGTTTCGTTTTATTATTATCGAACTATTACTACTCCTGGTACCAACTTATCCATACCGACTTGATCGATGCAGAAAGCCCACGGAATTAGTGACAATCGAAGGCGGCCAAGGCTCAAATTCGGAGGACTTTGTCGTTCACAAAGAGTTTGCTTGTCACTCTTCTGCCGTTTGTCCGACGAGCGTTCGACAGTGTCTTGGTCGAGGCTTAAATTCAGGTATATTCCCTCGAGGAATATCCCACTGATGTGGTTCAAACATTAGACCTATGGCTTTGCACCAAGCAGCTCGATACTCCTCAACTTGACGAAACAGCTGGAACGAAACATGCCGGATGCGAAGATCCTTCTAAGAAAGAGCTCAACATCGCCTCGGACAAGAGCTATACGCCGACTCGGCTTTGGCTCCTGGCCGACAGACTCGAAATCTCGAGACTTCAAAACATGGCTATGCATCGACTGGAACAACTGAGAAAATCATCAAACATGGTGACAACTGCAATCTTTAATTATGTCTGGGCTCTTACGAAGCCTGGAAATGCGCTGCGTAAATACTTTGTACAAGCATGGATATATCAATATATTGGTAAAGCCCATTTCCCGCACAGATTTCCTAGGGAGATGTTATTCGAGATCACTGAATTCTATGCTCAGATGGTTAAGGACTTGAAGGAGAAGACGATCTGCCCATCAAATGGCATGCGTCCATTTGAAGTCAGCGAGGATTACGGAGTGGCGGCGGCGATGATATGGGCCTGCAGACTGTCAAACCTGAATGGCTAAGTGGTAGTGAGATGTCACTCATAAGTCTGCTAAGGATTTCTGGATCAGAAGTTAAGTGGCATGAAAACGAGTATCGTTACGCTCCGTGATATAATTTTCCCTCCCAAAACGCCAACCCATGCTTCTAAGATCCTCTAAAACTTGATATTTCTCTTCCGTCCCGTATACTTCGACGAATTCTTCACCACCTTTCCCTTTCTTTCCATTTGCTCTTTTTTACTCAGAATCCACGCTTTGCTTCCTTTCTTGACTTCTTTCCTGCCTTTCTCTCGGTGTTTCCTCCTCGCATCCAAGACGTCAACGCCGTCCATGCCTTTCACCACCCCGGTAATATCACCCCCGTTGCCTTCTTCCGCCGAGCCACCAACAGTCAACACTAGGTAAAGTTTTGCGTTCTTAGTTCCAGGATCATCTTCGAGGATACCAGCGCCGAAACCAGCTTTGATAGCAGCACCACTTATCATTGTCCGCTGCTGCTCATTCTTTGGATAGAATTGGCACACCGCTCGCCCACCTCTTTTCAGACTCGCATACAATCCATTGAAAAATCGTGTCAGCCGTCCAGTACTCGAAACTTCGCTGCTCTCTGCGTTGCAAAGCCATTGAATAGCAGATATCGAAATAGCAGCGTCAAAACTACCAGCTCGAAATGGCACACCTTGACCGATATCAGCGAGCATCAAATCGCCTTCTACATCTCGCTGCAAAGCAATATCCAGCATAGAAGCTGAAATATCCATTCCAATCCATGTATGGGGACCTCCTTCCGAGGGATCGAGAGACGATAAGATTTCGCCAGAGAGACCAGAACCGCATCCAATGTCAAGGATCAGCGCAGGAGAATCGAGGTCCAGAAGTTCAAGTGCACGCTCTGTCATGGAAGCTTGGATATTTTGGATACGGGAGGAAGTTGTGTATTTGCGCGCCTCGGTGTCATTGTAATGGAGATCTGGGGGACTGTCTCAATGAGCAGGCGCAAAGAGGAGGGGAGTGGGGGAATTACAGTGTATCTTCAGGACGAGACATCTTTGCTGATTGCTTCTGCCGTGGCAGATGGGTGCACCTTATCTCATTCAATGCCCCTCCTAAAATCAATTTGTCTCGTTGTTCCGTGGCCTGTTCGTCGATTTCCACAATCGCAGATTAAATTGTCGTCTTATCGTCATTTTTCTGCGAACTTTTTGGTGGGGCGGTGGCGCCAAGACCCCAAGATCCGGGGGAGGATCAGAACACGCTTCAACATTTAGAAGTACCCCTTTCCGTCAGCTCCCCGCGATAACTCGAACATGCAAGTCTCGTAGCACGAGCAGAAGTCAAAATGTGGATTCTACCACTCGTTGGTTACATGGGCCTTGGGCTCAGTTTTCTGTTCTTAACGCTGGCTATTGGTACGTTTCTTCGAGACTTGAGTGGGCAGCAGCTGATTGTTGGATAGCTTCCGGATTGTACTATCTTTCTGAACTGGTCGAAGAACATACGGTGTTTGCGAAGAAGCTGCTTTCACGAATGATTTACACGATTATTGGGCTCCAGATTCTTCTTTGCCTAGTAGATGGCTTCCCGGTTCTGCTTTCGGCCTTGAGTATCTTCTCACATGTGGTTTACCTTGGAAATATGAGGAAGTTTCCACTTGTACAGCTCACTGACCCTCTATTCTTGTCGTCATGTTGTAAGTAGAGTCTGCAGAGTCATTAGAGAGTATGGGCTGATGGATGGCAGTTCTGGTGCTTGTCAACCACTGGGTTTGGTTCAACCACTTCTCGTTCTCCTCACTTGTGGCCAACCCCCAAACTCGATATGACCCCTCGATGCTACCGACGTTTACGGAAATCGCATCTTACTTCGGACTTTGTGTCTGGCTTGTACCATTCTCTCTCTTCGTTTCCCTCTCAGCTAGCGACAATGTCTTACCGACGATGAACAGTGAGGAGCCTACAGGAATCAAGAAGAGGCAGGGAATGTTCAAGGTGGTCATAGATACTATACGTGGATGGATTGGAGAACTAGCAAACCTTGCTGGCTGGAGTAGACCGGCAGAGCGGGATTTCTGATGTATGAATAGGGGCATATCTGGCGTTCGCATGGGTGTGTAGACTGGCATGACGTTATACGAATATCACACTTTCAATGATAGAATATGGAGATGGAAATCTGCTAAGGCTTGGTATGTGCTGATGCTGCAAATTACCGTCCGCGGGTATCTTCCTAAATATCCTTACATAACGGCTGCTGGGTAAGTGTACATGAATGTGTGTAGCAATAATGTATAGCAATATTTCCCTTGGGTACGAAGATTAGAGGGGAGTTGAATGGTCCCCGAAAACTGCGAAGTTAGGACAAGAGAAAGAAGGAGTCAGGTGGAATTTACCTAGTCAGGCTTTTTGTTTTGTTGTTTCATTCATTTCGCCTAGGCGACCCTCAAAAATCACAGCCAGCTCACTTGAGATGTTCTTAGTATTGAGCTCAATGATTTGCATGCTGTTCAAGATTCGACCCTCGAGGATTTGACGTCTTTTATTCAAAGCATCAAGTCTAGCCCAAAGAGTTTTTTGTGATTTGATGCTGTGAGATGTTAGCAGCAAAGTTGAGCACAATTTATAGGTAGCGCAGTAATTCGTGTCTTCGTATACAGTTGGCACTTCCAAACTGGTAAGGACAATGAATAGCAAAACTTACATTTTGCCCCGGCTCATTCCGTGGAGCTCATCGATCCGCGTTCTGATCTCCTTGACCCGCGCCTCATGTCGACCTTCAATTGCCTTTCGTTTGGCTTCACGCTCCTTGTTATACTGCAACATTCTGAGCCACATTTCCAAATCAGGACTTCAAGAACACCAACCCTGTCTAGGATGCTATGAGCCTCCTTCATGGGTGAGCCGAGACTCGACTTGTCGCTCGCGGATTCGTCCTCGGATTCAATTTTGCGTGATTTGTGAGGGGCCATGATGAGAGGTTTAGATGGACACTTGATTGGGGGTTATCAAATGACCTGAAGACGCATGAAATTAGGACAATTGAGGATTTCGAATAATGTGAAGAACGAAGTTATATGAGTTGAAGGTGACAACCCACTTGCCGAATTAGGTCTAGCATAAAATTAGCGCAGCTCGCTGACCCGGTCCAGATTTGCTCCACCAAATTTTTGACGTCCCAGAGACACTTTTTGCGATAACGAATTCCCTTCATTTTTCCTTGTTAGCATCGCCAAAATGGGGCTCGCAGCACCAAAGAAGTATGACTTAACTAGATTTCAGCTGTTATGCCCTGTACTAATTCTGTTTCTAGCAAAATAAAATTATCCCACGATCCAAATAATACAAGATGGACAAACGATACCCAGAGTTTTGGACACAAAATCATGACATCTCAGGGCTGGCAACCTGGAGATTATCTTGGTGTTAAGGATGCTGCCCATGCTGAATTCCATACCGCTGCCAATGCATCACATATCCGAGTCTCGATCAAGGATGACAATCTTGGTCTAGGCGCGAAGATTGGAAGCGGGGTTGGACATGGAGAGTGTACGGGCCTCGATGCGTTCACAAATCTCCTTGGTAGATTGAATGGAAAGCAAGAGGATGAGATTGAGAAGGAACAACGCTCACGAGACGATCTGCGAAGAGCGATTTATACTGAGAAGCGATGGGGAAGCATAAGATTTGTGTCTGGAGGATTTTTGATTGGAGACAAAATTCAAATATTGATTGATGCAGAGGCTGAGCGGATACGAAAGCTTGCATTAGGATCTTCTAGTGAGTCGAGTGATTCGAGCTCTTCGGAATCTGAGGGGGAACCGGAGCCTGTCGAAAAGCCCAGGAAATCCAAGAAGCGGAAAATAGAGGTTCTAGAAGAGGATGAACCCAAAGTTGTCGCCATCAAAGTCAAGAAATCGAAGGACAAAAAGAAGAAGTCGAGATCAAATACCGAGTCGAATGAGATGGTAGCTCCGGCCGTCGAGGAGAAAGCGTCCAGGAGATCGAAGAAGGACAAGAAGCCGAAGTCCGACCTAGAAGATTCACCAGACGAGTTAGCAACTAAGCAAAGGAAGAAGGACAAGAAAGAGAAAAAGGAACGGAAGCGAAGGGAGAAGGCTGCTGCTGGGGAAGAGGATAGCGAGAAGGAATTGAAGAAGGGAAAAAGATCGAAGAAGGAGAAACACAAAGATACCCCAATGGAGTCAGAGTCATCCTCAACAGCAACCACCAAGGAGAGCACGCCAGTTGTTACAGAATCGAGTGGTCGGTCAACGCCAATGATGCAAGGGAGACATGCTGTAAGGGCTAGAAATATAGCACAAAAACGGATGGCGAGTATGGATGCAGCCGCTCTGAACCAGGTATGTCAGCTTGTGCCCAATCCCGACATCAAAATGCTAACATCACTAGATTTTCATGATCAAATCACAGTCGTAGACTATAGATTCCTTAGCAATGTAAAGTCAGGGGACATTGAAATACTCTACATGTATGCATACTGGATGATTGACGTCGTCTGCAGTTCAGTAATCCATAACATGTATGGCTAGAATGCGCTCCACTCGTCACACCTTATTTCCGCTATTGTTCTGTCTTGACCGATGCTTTTACATTCGGAGTTTTCTCGCAGCCATTCTTATCCCTAATCCTTGTCGTCCCTCTTAGCAGAATGCTGCCACCATATATGATCAATGTGCAATAGTCAGATACAAGCTTTTCGAAGCTGTTGCAGATGTTACGATGACTGTCATTTGTATAATTTTGCTACGTTACGTGCATGCTGAAATGTCTCATTTTTCCTGCTTATCTGCTAGTATTGCATCCCAAATCCATCTCCGCCCTGTTCCTACACTCTACCCCATAGTCGAAAGTCCCCGGGATATGATCCAAATCGCAATAATCCTCCAAATCCAGTTCGTAGGTTAAGTGACAATAGTAATCCTTCCTACATTCAAGTTTCTGGGACTTTGTAGGAGGCCATATTGTTCCTTGTCCTATACTTGAGTCTTTCTTCGTCACTAATTTTACTAGCGACAATTTGTATCATATCTTCTAATGCCTCAGCTGGCAATTTACCAGGGTTCTGGGAGAAGCTTTCACGAAGCCTTGCGAGCGGCATAGTCCAGCTCACTAAATCGATGAGCCAACGTCGGAGAGAGCTTCCCGTTTCGGTCTTTTGGTAGACCTTATTCAACATGTATATCGGCACCTTGTTCATGAATCTGTTTTGCTTCTCAAGCTCATCTAACACTCCGTTCTGCAATTTTGGTAGGAGCAATTTTCCGCCTAGAACCCGCGAGTTAATCAGAGTTCAATTCATCCTATTTGCCTCCTTTATCTTGGTTTCCTGGGGCTGGTTTTCGAAAGGTTGGCCATCGGAATCCGGGAAAAATACACTCTGTGTGTAGAACCGTGTCACTAGCATTTGCACAACATCGATAGACGTATCTTGAAGTCGATACTCTTGAGTTTGGCCTTCAATGAAATCTCTATTGAACGCAGCGTCAAGGACTGATGAATAGTGGCAAGCGTACTCTTTTTGGACAATGAACTTCTGCGGGTTGTCTCCGGCGTAGTGGGTTACAAGCTGATGAGAATACCTGCAATCTTCAGTACGGTCTTGGACAATCAACTGCTACCTGACTCACTTAAGCCGTAACTTATTGGTGCGTCTGGCTGCTTCTCGTGATGATGGTGTGACCAATAGTGAAAGCCTGACAGGATTCGCACTTGGGTTGCTCGATTCTGGGGTCGAAGCAGGTGACGCCATGTTCTGCAAATGCGGAACTTTACCCTATTGCCAATTTTTCCCTCTCATTATGAGAGATTCATACCTGTGCTTGTCCAGTGTATTGTGTGTAAGTGCTCGTGCGTTGATGAGGGGCAGAATTTGTTGACTCGAAGAGGCGCAATGGGTTCTGGATCGAATCTTGTAGTTGAGTTGGAACATGAGCCTGAAGGGATTTCTGAGACTATGAAGAAATATAATATGGAGTGAATTACCAAATGTTTCAATTTCAGACCTCCTCACCAAGCCGAATTGTAATCCACAGCTAGCACGAGTAAGGTCACATGATAGCTTTTGAATCAAAGCACAATGTCTTGTGTATTCCAGAAAGGAGGCGAAAGAGGATTTCTTCATATCACAGGGAGAGATTCTCGCTGATTCGAAGCGTACGTGAAGATGTTTGAATTTCGCAATACCTTCTCTCGACAGAAATCGAGTCCGTCCTCAGTGCTGAAATGATTTTCAGCTCCAATCAGGGTATTTCAAATATCCTCAGCTAAGATCGACAGTGAAGAAGACGTTGAGATATCCTGGTGCGAGATGCAGTGTAGAGAGCACAGAAGTCACGTGACACATATTTTTGGTGGGCGGTTGCGAAGCGAGTGGAAAAGGGGGGAGGATCAAACATAGGTCGAAATGTCATTGCTGACCTTAAGTCAATATAATGCGCGTGGTAGAAATAGAACTTAGATGGTCTTTACGTGACACACAATCCAAGATTCAAGCTGAGCAGGTTGAGCATGCAACATGCATGGAGGCTGAATCTTTACGTAAGCTCAAATCTTTCAGCCTGCCAGCGGGTGCTTCAACACTGCTTCACGATCACCAACACCACAGTAATGGCTCTTGAAGTTAAGAAAGACTCATTTTATGTCAGAGATACAGGTCTGTTGTACCTCGACACCCTCACCCAAGAGCAAAAGACCCTCCTCCCCAAAGACAAACACGACATTAAATCAATCAGCCACCTCTCCACTCTCCCCTCAGCCACCGTCACTCCACTCATTCCTGAGCTCCTGAAATGGATCCAAGACCCAAATTGGCCTATCTTCTCTGCAGTGGTGCAATTATTGAATAATCATCGAGAGTCCTGCGTCGCGTCTGTGAAGGAGATAATGCGAAGTGATGATGCAGAGTGGATTGTAAACTGCCTGAAGCATGTTGTGCTAGATATGAATGAAGAGCAGAAAGTCAAGCTGAAAGGAGAGATCGAAAGAATTGCTGAGAAACCTACGGTTGAGGAGCAGGCTTGGGAAGGTGATCAGCTTGCGAAGGAAATCTCGAGGGGGATGGGATGGGAGGTTTACAAGCAGGCAGACTGATAGAGAAGATTCAAGAGGCCATAGTATGACTTCACCAAATTGGTGCTATCCGAATAGTCGCCTCAATTGATAGCCAGGAAAGTTTCTGAAGCCCAAGCTATCAGGAAAATCTGAGCAATTCAAACTTTCCAGGAAGCAGACACTTTTTTGGTTGAGATATGGAAAGAGTCAAGGCCTTCAGTATTCTACTTTCTCATTGCATGTTGAAAAGCTCTATTGTAACTGCTGCACCTCTCTGCTGCTCACTTCCCTTTAATCTTCAATCTCCACCATACCCTTTCATTTTCCCTGACAAAACAGTTGGAAAGTCCTAGAGTTCTGGGCTTCCCAAAGTCTGAGAACCGCATCTGTAAACCTATTTGTGAGCTCTTGCACTCCAAGTCAGCTTATGTGATAATAAACTGAGGGTGCCTACCTACTTTTGTCCTTGTACATCTTCTTCTTGTGCCTCAAATTCCTCGTGGTTCTCGGGAACCTCATAAAGCTTGCGGTTTGGTACGAAATCCCAACGCCACTTTGCGGCCTGATCCTGATCGTTTCTCTCCATGAGTTCTTTGGCGATTTCGAGAATCATATCGGCAGGAAGCCTCTTTGGTTCATAAAGACTCTTCGACTTTCTCCAACGAATGAATTGGTGTACGATAAAGCGACGAAGCTTGCTGTCGGCGGCCGTATGGACATAGATGAAACATATAGCACACGAGGACGGGAAAATTCGGGCTGTATGGATCATGCTCACAACTTTGTTTTGGAGGGATGGTATAATGAGCTTGTCGGCAAGCACCCACAGATACACGAATTGGTCAGGATCCCAATGGTTGTCATCCATCTTCATGCCTTCAATAATGCCAGGCTCAAGCATATCCTTATAAAACCACTGAAGCAGAAGTGCCACAGTAATTTTGCCTGCTCCTTCAAGGTTATATCGTTGAGTCTGGCCCTCGATAAAGTCACTGTTGAACGCGGCCTTTAGGACGGGAGAATGGTAACAGGCAAACTCCTTGTGAACAACAAACTCGGTGCCATCCTTGTCAGCAATCAGAGTAACAAGCGCTGCGGTATTGCTTTCAATAAGTCAGTACTGGGGTAGTCTATCTCCAAAATAAGCATGACGTACTCAAATGCCGGCTTCTTGTCCCTGATATTTCGTGTTAGGCGTTGACACTCGGAAGCTAGTGCATCTGTCATCGTTGTTTGGTGCCGCAGACAGAGATTTTGGTTGAGCAGGCTTTAAGCTTGGGAATGGTTTGTTCAGAGTTGACTGTTGCAAGATCTACTCGAACTACAAATAGGTAGAAAGGTTCTGATCAAGTAGCAAAATTTTTGGAACAAGATAGGCATTTTGGGGCGGCTAAATTAGCGTGTTTCTGTGCAGGAGCGATCACAAAAGAGTTATGACGAATCTGATTACCCAAAATCAACTCCTATTGAGTCATTCATATATTCTCTGCATATATTCAGAGCTTTCTGTCTGTTCGAATAATCGAGGGTCTTTGACAATGGATAAATAGAACAACCATCTAAATATACAAAAACGCAAATCTAATGTTCAAAGCAGGCTTTTCATTTAGTGAAGTCTTTTTTTCTACCATTGTTACATCGAGGGTTTGACGTTATCAAAAGCCCCAAGTTCTATCACTCGAGAATCACATAGTTTCGATACATCATCAGGCTGTCATTTCGTGATGTCTTCGTTCTACAATTAATACGTCAAAGGTTTTCAAGTTGTCCAAAGCACCAAGCTGGATTCATTAGAGAATCATATACCTATTGTACATAGCCAAGCTGTCATTCTGTGGAGGCTTCGTTCTACAATGCTGCTTCGAAGGCTTGAGGTTGTCAGAAGCTCCAAGCTAGACCCCGTTAAAGAATTACATACTTTCATCATATAGTCAGATTGTTACTTCATAATATCTTCATTATACAATGCTGCTTCAAAGAATTGATATTGTCAATAGCTCCAATCATGAAATATTCAAAAAATTGTATGCTTCTTTCATGTAGCTAGGCTGGTACTTCTCATACTCACAATTCTATCAAACACGTCACGGGAGATTACACAAAGCAAAGTAAAAATTTAAATTCTAAAACTCGAAAACTCCCAGCCATCTGCATTGGCTACAAAAAAGAAAAAGTACAAAAAAGCAGAAAGCCGCCCCACCCGCAAACACTCCAGATTTGTCTGGCCATGGTTCCTTACTCAAAATCAGGGTAAGGAGACTCGTACTGGCCAGGGTAGGAACCATAGCCAGACAAATCTGGAGTGTCAGGAGCTCCAAAAGGAGACTCCTCCTGCCCGCGCAGCTTCTCCCCTCCGATTGTTCCGAAGGAGCTCACGTGGAACTCCCTCTCCAGTTCCCCCCGTGAGAGCACACGTCCACCATTGGACTCCAACAGGTACCCACTCCCCTGGACTCTGAACTTTTCAAAGTTCGCGTCCTCGGTTTGTGGGTACCTCTTGGAGTACGCCTTCTGCAGCCGTCCGGGTCCGGCGGGGTTGCCCTCCCCCGACTCGGAGATAAAGATGCCGGACGTAGTAGCGGATTCTCGGTTTGTGAACGTCGACATCCTACTTATATAGGTTTGAGAATTGGAATTCACTTGGACGCCTCCCACTGATGATGTCGTGCCATTGCTGTTGAATGAGCTAGGAGCGATGTTGTCACGTGACGTGAATGCTGTGTTTGCTCTGTGAGGATGAACTGGAAAAGTCGGTTGGAACATGTGAGCAAATCCATCTGAGGTATAAGAGCTGACATCGTTGGAGATAGCATGTGCGGCGTTATTCGAAGTTGCAATGGCGGCGTGAGCAACAGAGTTGCCATCCTGAACACTTCGGTTAAGAGGGGTGGACGAAACCTTCTTGTTGACGTGACCTTCCTTCTCCACAGTATCTTCGCCATCATCAAGTTGTTCCAAGGTTCGTTTTCCAAGTTGATACTTGGTTGCGGAAGAGCCAGCAGAGACAATTGGATCAGAAGTGACATTTTGGCTGCTCAAATCATTGACTGGTGTATCTTGTGTAGCTGCAAGAACAGTGGTATCAATCAATCCAGTGGAATCAGTACCGATCTTTGGAATTTCGAAGTATTCGGTGATAGGAATCCGTGACATGGTAAGGCGTGGATTCGCACAGTCAAGATATTGGTTGTTATGCTTCCAAATATCGATCAACATCTCAGAGGGGTATGGATGTTGAAATTGTTCGATTGAGTTGGGATTAAGTCTCAAGATGTACTGATGACACATCCAATTACGAAGGCTACATCCCCGAGGTGAATGCTGGTAAGCATACCATGTTGCGTTAAAGCTCATGACTTTGCTCTTCTCGCGCTCCTCAGCAATGGCCAGAAGGGTTGCGTTTTGGAGATCTGAAAGCTCAAGGGCATTTGCTGCAATCCATATCTCGACCAGCTGAAGTTGGTAATCATATTTGCAGTAGTACTCTGGAGGTGCACCTTCGAATGACTTATGGTGAAGCCAGTACACAAGAAGATAACCTGCCTTGCAAGTGCTGACACGAAGAGGACAGGTCTTGTATCCAGATTTGACAAATATGTCGTGAAGAAACACCGATTGTGAAAGGACGGTATGCTTGGCAACTTGGACTACCATTTTAGCTCCGCTTGTCTCTTTGAAAGTGAATTTGACGAGCTCAACCGCGGGGGTAGCAGAAAATGAAGGGATTCTTGGGTTGAATGCCAGTGGGTCAAATGTTTGTGGGTGGTCAATCGCTGGCTCGATAACCTCAGGGGTTGCAGTCGTGAAAGTAGTAGTTGGGAATTCCAAGGAAGTTTCGTATGCTGAATGATCAGATCCTTGTTGGAAATAATCCCCAGTAGGGTATTGTTCGGCGAATGGATGCTCAGTTGATTGGACTTGCTCGTACGTGTTCCTAGTGGGCATGAAAGCATTGGGTACACCGGGTGAGGTACTTGGAAACTGGGTTCGGGTCTCAGTGTTCTGAGATGCTTGAAAGGTAGAAGATGACGATGTGACGTGTTCATCAGGCGAACCAAAAGACAGGTTGGCTGCATAGGACGATGTCTCTTGAAGAACGGGGTTGGTGGGTTGTACGAACAAACTGCGGCGATGAGTTAGTTTGATATTATGACGCTTTGGAAGTACTTACGCAGGATCAAGCACTGCAAGATCAAGAGGTTGCTGAGCAATATTACTTGATTGAGATTGATAGCCCGCATTAGCAGGCGTAAGCTCATGTGGATTGAAGTCCATCTTGACTCAGTTTGTGGTGATGTTGTCACGGTTGTCTCTTGCAGTTGTGTTGTTCGCGGGGATATTGACCTGAGGATATGGTTGTGGTGGTGTCGTTGCGGCGGTATCGCTTGTAGGGGCTCCTTGCGGTGGTATCGATCGCGGGGATATTGAGGGAGAGGAACTAGCGCGGCGGTACTGTTGCGGTGGTATCGATCGCGGAGATATTGACATAGAGATGTTAACGCGGGGGCTCCTTGCGGTGGTATCGATCAGGGGGAGATTGAGGCAGAGGTAATCACGGGGCAGTGTCTTTGCGGTGGTATCGATCGCGGGGAGACTGACACAGGGATATTGACACGGGGGCTCCTTGCGGTGGTATCGATCAGGGAGAGATTGAGGCAGAGGTATTCACATAGTAGTATCTTTGCGGTGGCATCGATCACGGGGAGATTGAGGCAGAGGTATTCACATAGTAGTATCTTTGCGGTGGTATCAATCGCAGGGAGATTAACGGGTAGGTAATATTGCAGCGGTATCGATCAAGGGGATATAATTTTATTGGTAATCCGAATGCACGACAGAGATAGAGAGAGAGTAAGTTGTCTAAAGTATCAAAGCTTGTGAAATGAGAACAAGAGGTATCAAGTCTTCAAAGGACTCTTGGCAAAGTTGTGTTTAAAGTTGTTATAGAGGAAAGTTTTGAAAGTGTTATAGTTGAGTTGTCTGGTTGAGGCAAAGCCTTTTCAAGATTTTATTACAATAGGATTGCTAATTCCTGTCCCATAGACCGGGATGAATTCAGATAATAGTATGATCTGTTTTCTAGGTTAAACTTAAGCTTGCTCTTTCAACTATGCTCTTTCTTCTTCTCATTATAGTTTTTTTTCTTTTGATTATTATAGAGGTTATTTCAGAAGTGGAGATTATCGAGCTGATATAGAGAAGCAAGGAGAGCAATATTTTTAGAAGAGATAATCCCTTGTATTATAAATCCACTGAGAAACGATCCATCGTATAGCTTTTGATACGCTGGCATAATTTTCATATCATTTTACACGATGGCAGGATTTAAAAAGCCTTTGAGATGGTCTTTCAGGAAAGATTTGCATCATTCATGTAAATTCACCAAAAGATATAGCACAGCAGAGTAGAAATTTACTTTGTTCTGCTATCTTAGTCTTTGTCAAAATACGATTGCAGAATTATTGACACGTAGCAATCATTTATAGCAAACGTTTCCCAAACTTCTCTGTTCACCAAACTAAGAAGTTGAAATTTAGGTGCCATCTGCTCCTGGTTCAACGATTTCAATTTCCTTGAATCCTGATGCACATCGCAACTTTTCAAACAGAACCAAACTTAGGAGCCATTCTAGCTACACCTCTTGCGCATAACATCTCCACGCTGCCAGTCCCAATTAAGGGAAATGAGTTTCCTAAGTTGCGACACTCGGACTATGCAGACTTTTGTCATACATTGCATAACCCTGGTCAAAGAGAGCAAATGGAAAAGAAAGGCCCATTTGTTTTAGATGAATATATAGCTTTAAAAGATAGCTTGAGTAGATTATAGTTCTTTTACCATTTCTCATTGCATTCCATACATATTTTGTGGCTTAATAAAGAGGAGGGCTCTTCTTGATAATAGGTTCTCAAAGCCCAATTGAGGATTCAGAAATAGACAATTTACATTGAACATGATCGAATCAATAAGATTTCTCAAACTACATGGCTACTACATCTGTATTCCAATTCTCTTGGCCCTTAGATGATGAAGGTTTTCTACTTGTTAACAGGATCCCGGAGATTCTGTCTCAATGCCACCCTTCTTTCTCTGCTTCGAACTTTGTTGCACATCGACCCAACCCTTGTCAAAACCGTCAAACTCTCATCCAATACACACAACGGAATTTGCCATCTTATCAGCTCAATTTACCAGCATTTGTTGCACATCGCCAAACCCCGGTCACTGTCGAACATAGCAAATTTTGGTTGTCTGGACACTGCGGTAATTGCCGGCTTCATTGATGACTGTTGCACATCGCCGGCCTTCCTATCAAACATACCAAACCCTCGCTGAAAGGAAAAATTGATAAAGAGAACCTTATTAACAAATTTCATGGGCAGGCGCTTGTTGCAGAATGTGGCCTCAGAAATGCTAAAACTGCGACTGATTTCAGTTCCAAAACCATTGCGATGGAAATGAGGAATGATGTTTATCCTCTCTTCTTAAGTGATGATTTTCCAACTACATTAATGGGGTATCTCCATCACTGTGTTTTACTTGAATATCGATCGACTCGTTTATATTTGCAGGCATCGAACTGACTTCATTAAGTTCATTGACACCAGATTTTGCTCTGCTCTGCCTTCGCCACTGCTATACCCCACGAGAGTTTCGAATTATTCACAAAGCTATAACAATGAAGTGCAGTATCATCGAACATATGGAGGTCTTCTTTCGCCACCACCCCACATTCCACGACTCGCATCCATATATCACACTCGAAAGCCGAAAGCTCCCCATGAAAACAAATTTCCAACGCACCCAATCCCCTCATCACAATTTCAACTCCCGGGTTCAAATCATTCAGCATTAGCCTTCCAATTAGCTATTTAGTTCAATAAGAATGCTGTCGAGTACAACATACAAATGAGAAGGTCGTCTATTTCATGGTAAGGGTTGTGATGCAGGACGTCCAAATGGTCCCACTTTTACCCCTTTTTACGCGAGTGCGCTCTCGCGCCTTGCATCCCTTGACTTCGGGTGTGTAATACACGGGGGGTTATTCAGAAAATGAAGGCATCTGCGCCGGATCCAATAGAACAATGCTCTTGGAAATGCGATGGAAGGGATGGAGGCGATGTATAAGTTTTCCAGTGCCAGAAAGGGTATTCACCGAAGTATATATTCTCCACCCCCAAGTTATGATTACGCGCGAACTGCATAGAAATAGATTCTTCGTTTGCTGCAGCTCCCAGATCTGTGCTTAGAAACATAAATTTATATCTACCTCTCCTCAAAGCATAGTCAAATAAGAATCCACCATCCTCTCAGACCTCAGCATCCCAATCCTAGTAACAAGATGTCATCTTACCATGCAAAAAGTCCATCTCTTCACAGCCACAAATCGAATCCGACATCCCTAAAAGCTCGCAAAGTCCCACACAGAATGCAACTCAAGAACCGTGCACTTCTCTCCCCAGTGTTCATACTCTTTCCATTTATCTTCGCGTTCTGGAAGCGAAGATGGTTGTAGAGCAGGTTTTCCCTATGCATCATGTAAACATATTAAAAACAAAATAAGGCAGGAAGATGATTTGCGGCGTGAAAAGAGATTGCGGGGTACGCTCTAAAATAATAAGAACGATCGAGCAGTCGGTTCTTGTTGGCAAGATGTTCTTTTTCCGCAGAATGAGGTCGTTAGACCACATTGCGGAATCCTCCACCTGAGTTTAACGCTGTATTTAGGCATGTGCCTTAGACATGGTAATCGAGGGCTATTTCTCTATCTTTCACGCTTCCAATGATTGAGAGCTGGGTGCTCCTACTGAAACAAGCTGATGGGCATGTAGATAGCACACTAGAAATTGATTCCCCCTCGTGGCATTGCTCATACCACTTGCTAATATATCAGTACGAACATCGTCCAAATCAGCGGGTCTGGAATCGCCCTGTAACAAAAACCACACCAAGATCGCGGGACCAGAGATTCAAAACTTTGAGATGTTGGTGTTCGAGATAAGCCTAGGACAAATCTACTTCGGTCCGGGCTGTAGGTGCATGAGATCCTAAAACATATGCCGAAATGACAGTTCCGCAACCAGAATTGTTGTCCCATTGGACAACCAGCGCAGGAGATGGAAAATTATTGGGGTATATAGAATTGTATGTAAGATCCAAGGCACCGCAGGATGTTTCCTCGCATGCAGCGAGCGATTATTCATATTGTCTAAGTTTAAAGATTTCCTACCTGGTATAAATCGGTTTCTGAGATCAGAATCAAGAGCTTGATAGTTGAAGATCCAACACCAGCTCTACTGTCAAGAAAAGGGTGTTTAAGATGGTTATACCCTTTCCCCGCCTACTGAGTCTAAGCATGATATGCTACCCTCTTCTTCGCAGCGAAACATCTTGAGATACAGGTCAAGATCTTCTTGAGAGAAGAATCCTCAGCTAGATGCTAGTACTCCGAAGGAACTATGGTTATTTTCGTCCCTATTTGAGATACCATAGATCACTGTCAAATACCCAGATATAACTCTCTACGCACGCTTGCGCATTCAAGTTCTGCTTGACGAGACAGCACGAGCGAGACTTTGTTAGAGTTGTATATATATCGCTTAGACGACTAGTGACGTTACGATTCTACTGGCTTCTCGACTGAGCGTCAATTTGAGAGTTTTCTTACTAAATGAGGAAGTTGATATGCTTCTGGGGAGATATATGTGGTTTATAGTCAGCCACTGAAGAATAATTGGCTGTCTTCTTGGTAGCTAGCGGAGGGTAACATCGTCAATACACGGGACTGCTAGCCTCATTACTGATGATTTTCCAGAGTATAAGTGGAAAGTCTTAGCTAGCACGAGTTAGAGTTGCATCTGAAATATCATATTCCAAGAAATTGACATCAGCAAAACCCTCACACGGATCTAGTATAGAAACAGCAAATAGCAAGCGTGCAAATAAAGTCAATCACCGAAACCAGAACATAAAATTAACCTTCGTCTTATTGAGCTAACCTACAGCTACAATGTGCGCATAGCGCCCGCAATCCATCCCAATCCATCCCAACCCCCATTGCCAAAGCATCAACAAGAAATGAAACTCATCAATCATCAAACCACCAATAGCAAACGCCCAGGATCACTTTTGCCTATTAATCAGCATCAAGTTTTGTCCCAAATTCAAGAATGAAACGTCCAGCGTACACTCTCATTTCCTCCAGTTGATCGATCATACTATTCGAATTTGTGCCAGGCGCTCTGCCATCGCTCCAACTCCTGCAACGCCCTGTCATAAGGTAATATTGAAGAAAAGAAAATCGTAATCAAACATCAAAGAAGAGAAGTCGTTTCCGAATACCCTAATCCATGTAAAAATCTCCCTTGAGAATTCGCTCCTGGAATGCATCGGGCTTCTTTCGCTCGGGTCTAGGAGCAGGTGCGGGAACATGAGTAGGAGGAGCAGGCATCTCGCTGACACTCTTAGCTCGCTCATGAATCGGCATGGCTTTAGTGGTCGAGGAGGTGGAGAAAGAAGGACGCTGACTCTGAGAGACGGAACTCTCGGCACGAGACCTAAGTTGCTCAGACCAGTTGAAGCCACCACCTTCACCTGGACGAGCGGAAACGGGATAGTCAGATGCAGTTCTTGGCTTTGATTGCATGCTTGCCTGTGTCTGAGCTTTTGGAGGAGTCACAGCTCCATCCTTTGCGACGGATCGAGAGCTTCTCGGTCCTGCTGCAATTGGGGGTAATGTAGAGGTAGTATAGGAGGGAGATCTACCAGTCGTACCTGGGCTACCACTACCTCTCACAGATCGCATTGCTTGTGCTCCAAATGACATACGTCGTGTGAATGGTGTAGTAGGATTGCTTCGACCGGGTCCTTCATCATCTTCGATTGCACTTTCATCGATAGCATCGGAACCTGCGGTTGATACACTGCCACGTCTACCACCGAATGGGAAGGGGGATGTTTGAGTTGGAGATGTACCGGATAATCCGAGTGTAGAGATTGACATGCGTCGACGTTGATCATTGGCCGCAGCGGTTGTAATGGGACCTGGGAATGGAGCAGTCGGACTACCCGATGTGCTATTAGATCTGCCAAAGATATTGTTGAAGGTTTGAGTGGTGAAGGAGCCACGTCGATTTCGAGAGGAGGCATCGTTGGGAGGAGTGATATTGCCGTTGTTGGTAGACATTATGTAGGATGATTGTAGGTAAAGGGTGATCCGTGAGGTGATTTGTGATCTGAAAGCTTGTATTTACGAGAGATTCCGTCAATGACCCTGGGCTGCTCTCTTCAGCTTGGGGATTGTTGAATGGTGTTGAATGGAGTGTGTCCTTTGTTCTCGGGGTTATGCTCGCTCTTCGAATTCGCCTGGCTGGGAGCTATGTCATTCACGCAGAATACGCCCGGTATGAAGGCTTATCGTTGAGGAATGGGACCGAGTTGGATTCGCAGATGTGTGCAAGATCTCAATGTAATGGAGAATGTTGCGATGTGGGAAGAGGAATCGAAGGAGAAGGTGTTTGAGGGTTGAGGTGTGGTCAATATGTAGGTGAGTTTGGTAGGAGAAGTCAGAGGTAGGAAGATAGAGAGAGGGGAAGAAAGAAGGAAGGCCAGCCGATTGTGTTGAACCACATATTAAGCTTTCCCATCTTAGTGACGTTGGCGCTCGGCTAGTAGCCAATAGGAATTGAGTATGATTCCACTAGCGTATCGGCTGCCCAATCAATCAAATCTGGGTGGAGTTTCTTTGTCGACTCGACGAGGGCCACCCCTGGCAGGAACTTGAATTGAAGTCGTGTCTGTCTGTCTCTCTTTGAGGCCAAATGTGGGGTAATCACACCAGCCCCGATTGAGGTGGTCTCACTCCCAAGCAGAACGAACCACGTCGCAGACCCGTGAACCCCGAATAGCAACAGAAAAAGGGTCCGCTCTCTTTCGATCCAGTCAATCCAGCGAGTACCGGAAACACAAACCAGCCCATAGCCGTTTCTGCTTCTTCAACATCATCCCATTTTATATTCAGCAATATCCTCCTGCATCCAAGCGACGAACTGCTCACCCTGTTGAAGAAAACCATTATTCGACTGCCGAAACGCATCATTTGGTCTTCTCGACACGGCCAGCCGAGCGCTCTTGAAAGTCATACAAGATTACACAGCAGCCAAATGTATGAAGGTCTTGATCATCATAGTGTCCACTTCCAATTGGTCATTTCATAGAGGAGTAATCCCTTCCATTGCTTCCACACCTGCAGCTTTTAACGAGCCGTCCTCCCTTCCAGTTGGTTGCAGCAACCTCCCATAACTCTTGAGATAATCTTGCATACTTTGAGTTTGGTATTTCTAGCTTCAAGTCTAAAAGCGGTTGAGCTAGTAATTATGGCGTCCAGTTGGCGCCCGTCCAAGATTCTTGGAAGCTGCACAAGTAGCGGTGACTATGTCAGGTAAAAAGCATTAATCTGGAACAGATGGTATCTATCAATTTATCTTGACGATCCACAAAGATCCCATTGAAGATCGATGAGTGTATCGAGTAATGATAGTCTTCCTGATACAAACCCCTGGAATGTCCCCTGAATTTTCCCAGGCGAGGCCAGAGAAGCAATCATAGCCAAAAGCATTTTGTTTGCTTGTGTCGTATGTCAATGTCGTCACACCCAGTGGATAGTGTCTCAGGTATCATTGCGAGGCGTTTGCATCGCAGATCTGATGTCAGCATTGGAGGGGATGGGCTCCAGTGATAACTGATGTTATATCATGTGATATGCACGTGGGAGGAGACACCTGAATCGTGTCTACATAGTTTTGTGATATGAAACGGGTTGAAGGACCCATCTTTTGGCATGCAAGAAGTGAATATACCCCGCACAATTTGCATTCATTTTCTACCTTATGGCTTTGCTTGTGTATTCCCTTATGCAACTTTAGCCGGTCCAGACCACACAGACTTCGGAACTCTCCTGAGGCTGGCACAAAATCATCCAAGCTTGAACTTTCAAGTGTCTGCTTTGCTTCTCAGTGTTTCTATGCCATGGCAGCGATTGATGCTGTATTGAACTTTGTACTGGCGGCAGGTTTGCCGGAACCATGTCATTACTGCCTTTAAGCGCCCTTCTCTCGTGATTGCAACCTGCTTGTCACTTCAGTATTGTAACGGAACTTGACTATCCGTTGCCAGACGTGTGCTTCTAGCGAAGTGGATTTCACGAGGGGAAGATATAGAACCATTTTGGACTAGAAACATGTGATGGTAAAGTGGCATCTCGCCTTTGCACATGATAGCTATACCCATCCGAGGCATGTCCTTCATTTGGCTGGAAGCCCTTAATGCTTGCATAAAACTTAGTCATAGAGTACACAATCAACCAGCTTGTTTGAGATGTATTCCACGATGCTCAAGTTGATATTGAGGGGAGGGGGTAGATGCAAGTACCATCCTCTGTTCGTGCCAAGCATCGTCTCATGCCAAAGCCATGATGATGATATCTCTCGGTTTATGAGCCCAAGCGCACAAACCAAGCTAGACAGCGTCGCGAGCTCTTGTATGCATCAGAAACATCTTGCCTGAATAGCATCTAGATTAAATCATGTGGTTTATCACGTGTTGCCCCTGTTCCCTGAATACATCTTAATGCTTTAACTTGAACATTCTCTGCCACAAGAAGCCCTACTCAAACGCGCACGACCCTGCTCTTTAAAAGCTATCGATGAACAATTTTGTATAATTTTGAAAGGCGGAATGAACACAGTACAAGTATAAGGAGGTGTCAATGTCTGGGGTGTAGGTGTATCAAGTGACGAGAACATAGACCAGGACACTAGCGTTTGCTAACGTGTAAATAGAGTATAAGAGAAAAGTTTTCTTAGGACGTATTTCTGACCTTATAATCAATCTTTTTGTCAAGTCCTCATTCGGCCTCGTCATCAGTACTGCTCCTTGACATGGTGCCTTTCACGAACGTGTTACTATTCCTACTAAAGAAGCTGCAATCCTCTCACTCGTACCATTAAATGGGAATACAATTGCCGGTTTTTGTCCTAGGCAAGATACCACTCATGTAAGACTAGGCAAGATATCGAGGGTTACGACAACTGGGGTTAGACTACATCACGGGAAGATTCATACGCAAGGTTCCGTCGGCCCGAGGAGCAGAGAATTTCAAGGAAGCAAGGCAAGTCAAAATTTAGCAGAGTCATCTTCACAAATGAGCCGCTTTTGTTTTAAGTAGTGGTGGCTTTCTTAGTTTACCCAATAGTATTTCGTAGTATATTAACATTGACGTAACATTCTGCCAAGCCAGAGGCACTCCGGTCTACCAATAGTGAGGCTATATCTCTGTTAGTGAAAGGGGTCAAAATAAATATGTATTGGAAGAATAGGGACCTACGCAAAAGTTTCGAAAGAGACCCCTCTTATCTGTTTCTTCCCGACTGAATTATACTCCCATAGTTCAGGCTCAAAACTGACCTCCGCCCAGCTCCTAATCATATGTCTCCAGTAGCAGGCCTGTGCTGCCGGCGTCAAGTATCGATCTCGAAACACTTCTGCACTGTTCTGAGCAATTTGTGAAGCAAGCGTTGCATTCTGCAACACGTATAGCATTTTCTCTTCAAGATCAGAGAAGTCTTCTTCGATCTCCAAAAAATTCTGAGATGGGCCGGAAGATACCAGGAGGTCATGATGAGGCTCGATCCAGGTTCGCTTGGGGATGACTACAACTGAGTTGCAGTTGTGGAGGTATTTTCCCCTTCCTGAATAACTTCGACCTGTGCATTTTATAATAATCAGCACTCCAGATCTAATGTCTTGGACTTTACTGAAAGGGGCGGATTGAATACCTTCCGTCTGGAGCAAGAATTGGTATTGACAGTGTTCTGCTATACTGATTGTTTTCTGGGCGTCCTGTGGGACAATACCTTTACCATTCCACCTTACTGCTTCAACATCTGCCCAGCTTTTGCCATCTGTGACTTTTAGAAGCTGATTCCGATTTGGATTTGTCTTCAATGCTCCCCTCCACAACACTTGTCTTTTCTTGTCTGCGAACCGTAGTCCTGACTCGACAGCTGCGATCTCCACCCGGATCTGTTCGTACCCGCCCACAAGATCTGTTGGCCAGCTCCAATATCCAAAATCAGACATGACCCATTTTTCTGGTTCATCTGCGGTACGTGTCAATGCCCAAACTGGTTGCCTCTTGTGCTTCGGATCTGAGATATCTGATATTGAGAACGAGAACTCTATGTTTGGAAGAGACTCCGAGGAAGTGAGTATCGCACGGTGTATGGCGTGTAGTATCGCCAGGCCTCTAGTAGTGGCATGAGAACTATGGGATATTTTCGCGTCCAGAATGTAAAGCTGTTTTTATTGCGGTCAGCAAAAGGTAAACGTGAGGTATCCTTCAGGATAGTCGATGGGCTGAAGACTGACCTGAGCATCAAATATCATAGCTCTGACAATGCCATTGTCTGCCCATGATATATCAATGTTATCCTTGGTGACATTGCTACCGCTGGCTTTCTGGAATCGGACCCCTCTTTCTATCTCGTTGAACAAATTCGGAAATGCCACTTCGCATTGCTTCTTTGAAAGTCCATAAGCTTTTGAATCTCGGATTGTTTGAAATTGCCATTTTCTATCATCGCTGTGTTGTGTCTGGTTCGAGGAGGAAGTATATATCGAAGTTGCCGTCGCAGGTTTAATGAAACCTGGGCTACTAATAGACACAGAAAAACTTGGTGTTTGAGAGGTGCCCATAGCTCTAGATGGTGTGGCAAAAGGGAGACTTTTTGATTTGGACGTTTGGAAATCAGGCGACATGCTCTCGAGGGTTTTATCGCTATCGAAAGAACTTGTACCTAGCAAAGGGGCCATTGAAGGAGGTAAATCGTGGAAAGACAAAATATACACCGCTGTGCATGCACATAAAATCAAGATGAATGCAAGGAGCGTTAGAAACCTTGTTATAGCTCTAGGGAAAGACATCTTGAAAGAGTGTAAAGAAGAAATATAATCCTTGTAAAGCTATTGGATTAAACGAAAGCTCCAAACATAAATTTGAGTACTCGAAATCGAGACTTAAAGAGGCCTTAAAAAAATTAGAGCGATAGGAAAAGGGAAAGGGGTGGGGATAAGCCAGAGAGTGGTTTCTGGCCCGACGACTACGACTCAACTCGCTTGCAATAAACTAAACTTCCCCATGTAACCAACATACACGGCCAGATAAGTGCCGACTGAAGGATTGGGACGTAGATGTTCCAGAGATGTTGGTGCTATTTAGAGCAGTCAATATCTAGCCGTCAACGTGGCCTCGCTTCCTTTGACTTTGCGCAAGGCATTGCCATTTCTCATGTCTTTCCATTGACAGTCTGCATGTTGCTTCCTTAGTGGTTAATTTGGAGATCTCGACGCTTTATTTCTACAATCATTACTCTTTAATTACTTTGAAAATATAATTAATTGAAGTAGTGCCTTTTAATATGTGTGCTTTCAAGGGTAATTTCTATACGCATAAGAATTCGTGTATTTCCAGCTATAAATGAATTATAACGACAGTGGTAACGATTCAAGTCCGAATTGACATCAACAAAAGGGATACCCAGGTAGCAAAGCAACAAAGTAAAACATCATCCTAGAACCTTCAAAGCAACTGCTCGTCTCAAAGAAGCGTTGGTAGCAAAGGAAAATTCCAAAACACGGTTCAAAATGAAGGAGACGAGGAGCAACACGTTCGGGCAACCACAAGGTTACCAATATAATACTGGCCCTTACGCCTCAATGTACCCATTTTCATTCATATAATTGTACATCTGCCCCGTTTCGCAGGTAATCAAGGTGCCTTTCTCGTCGTGGTGGTTAAAACATAATCCCTTCTTAGTACAAGAGTGCCCACATCTAGAAATGCTGGTCAGAAATCCAGACTCTACATGATTAGAAGTAGGTTGACTTACTGACCCCAAATGCCCATATCATCTTGCGCCTTTAGCCGTGGGGTTGTAATGCTTCTCCATGCCCATGTTATGCCTCTAGCGGCCAAGCATCCTATCATACAATTGATCTAAATAACAGTCAGTTGCGTTTTGTAACCTATGGCCTTTTTGAAAGGCCAAGAAATGAGTCATGGTACTCACACAATCGCTGCTAGGTTGAAACGGAGTTCCCGCTCGGATTGTTAGGTCCGTCGTATCCCTTTGCGTAGGAGTGAAGCTGCCGGCCGGAATCTTTGTCTCAGTAAAGACATCATAATCGCTGCTCTCGATATCACGACGCAGAACATCAGTATGGATCCCGTCAGGAACTCGAAGATGAACAACGGCTGACTTTACTACCGCCGAAGCTAGCCAAAAGTATATCATAGTGGTAGATTTCATGATGAATAAGGCAAATTTGATACTCGGAATAAATGGAGAAAAGGGTTGATAAGGATAGAGGTTGTAAGAATGAGAGTCAAGCTCGAGTAAAATAAATGAAGATGCAGGAAAGCTAGAGAAAGGTTTTTTTCCCTCAAAATTAGCAGGTTCATCAATATTTATGTTTCTGGATTGAATAATGTTGGAGTTGCGATCACAGAACAGAATGGATATATGTTCTCACTCTGAACTTGGGCTATTAGATGGCCCATACAACTTATTTTTAGATATGGCTCTTCGCAAATTCCAACAGCATGGAAGTTCTGGGAGAAAGCCTCGTCATTGCACTGTCTACATGCAATCCTGTTGGGTTGGAGAATCCTCGAGATCACCTGAAGTTGCATATCTTGGACACTGAGCGTGATGGGCTCATTTGCCGTTTGTATGTACGAACAGCAACTGAAATTTAGGGATGACTGGGTTCCTTGGGTCTACTCATAGGTCAAATATGGCGCTAAAACGAGATATACGGCAATACTCCACCGGGCTGGAGGAGGTTCGCTGGTAGACGCGAACGAGGCTTTGCTGGGTTCGTACCTTGAACGAGGCTGTCACCTGAGTTGTAACAAGATTCTTACATTTGCGAACCTTAGATAAACATTCTAGATGAAGCTTTGTGTAGTTATTAGCAATACGATGGCCCATTGAAAGGATTTGGAAGCCAAACTACAGACCGCGGGGTAAAATCTGATCGTCGTCGGCAGCAACTGTTGGATTGAAAACAGAAGGGAGCAAAATTTAATTAGAGACAGGAACACAGGGCTGAGTTCCAAACACCAACGCCAACTTTACTGCTCCGTTCATCTCGAAATAGTTATCCAAGATAATATTGACATTTCTCAGCATTCTACAGGCACATTGAGTACTTTCTGTGGTGAAAAATTACTTTTCTAAGCCAACAAATCTCAACCTAGGCCTCTGGCCGCGGCCCAGCAGCGCTCTCATGTATGTTCTGCGATCTCAATCTTACGACCGCAATCCTTCGTCACTTCCCACGAACTTGTGTTTCAAAGCAGTGAGTTTGAAAGCTTAAAGATATTTATATATTCAAAAGCACCTGAGGTCACGCTAGAGAAGGAACTTCATACTGCCTCCGATGACAAGCTGGAGTCCCAACAAAAGGATTAACACGCCTCGAAATTGACTGCAGCTGGGAACTACAAACGTCGTTTCAAGAATCAAAAAATAGATTATTGGGTTGGAAGCAGAAGCAAATACCATTCGTTCTCTTACTACTCGTTGAAAGTCTGTTCATGTTAGATCATTCGGCGAGAACATTTGTGAACCCAACCGAATTTTATTCCCTCTGTCTTAGAACATGATGGCTCGACAATGATAGAGAAGCAGGATCAGAAAGCCTTGAGTCATCGTAAGAGGATTCGATCGCATTCGTAAAATATATATATAGCTTTTATGGTTCCTGTTGAACTTGAAAATCTCCTCTATTCAGCACACACACTCCTCTCTCTTCATTTTCCCACACTACTCGCCAAGAAACGTCTATTGACACACCACCCACCAGGTCTACAGAACTCCCCTCAAGATGATGTTCAAAAGTATTATGTTCTTGGGTGTTGCTTTTGGGCATGGAATTAATGGCTCTGCCCTTCACAAACGGGATGGATGTCATGATTCGAGTAAGTATCAGCAGTGCCAACAAGAACGTCTCAGCTTATCCGAACTAGATGATAGTATTGGCAAATACTGCAAGTATTTCACCCAAGATTCATGGCAAAGTGCTGTCAATCTTTACTGCAGCCAGTTCGACTTTGGACTGCCAGTCCCCGAGGGAGGTTCTTACGGTCTCAAGGTCGATAACCAGCCCGATGGGGCGGGCGGGCAGCAGATCTTCTGGGGTGTGTCTCCAAACTCGATCATTCCTGAATCCAACTACATCGTTCAACTGCTAATTTCTGTTTGTGTCGTCTAGGTAGTTTCCGTATCGACGCGAAGGGCACTCACACAATTACAGAGCAGAACTGTCTGGATCACATGAGTACAATCTACACGAAATGCGGAGGACACGGTGGATGGGTCAATACAGATTTTGGCACGGTATGTTATGCATTTGCATTAAATAAGTTAAAGCTAATTCATCAGGTATTTGGAGAGTGTATCAAGAAGTAGGAACCAGGGTAGAGGAAGTACTAATATCAGTAGTCATTCGCGCGGCGGGGATGGTGTGATCGGATCGTGTTTTTGTTTTTGGTTGTACTGTACTGCATTACACACAGTCTTTATGGGTTTCTTATTTGGCTTTGTATTTGGTATCTGAACTTTGGAAGTGTCACAGCTTTAGTTACAACAATTCAGATCTGATATCCTTCTTGCAGCTGCTTTAAAGGGGGATGATGACGCTGGCTTACTAAGAGCTGACTTGTGCCTGTGCTGAGCCAATCAATCGACGGTTCACGTCTGCTGTGACCCACAAAATTAGACGATGTCGGCAGACTGAGGACTGCTCGGCGGAACTTGCAACCTCACCATGTCTTGGCGGGCAAACTACACGACTGCATGCATCCTTCATCCTTTAATAGATTCCAACACTTATAAATAGAATAGCATCTAGTCTACATTTTCGACAACCCCAACTCATGAACGTCGACAGAACACATTACCTTATCTTTGCATCTTTATGCTAACACATTTTGCTCACCAAGAACAGGATCAAGTCGGCCATGGCTCACTCACCTCATTTCGACCAGCTCCCCACCGAGATCATCCGCCGTATTGCAGCTAGTGGGCCATACACTTCCGTACTGTCCCTTCTCCTTACCAACCGAAAACTTTACAACGCTTGTGACGACTGGACGGTATATAAATCAGTCATTGAAAATCAAAGTGATAAAGGACGCCAGTGGATCTTAGGGACGTTAATTCTTCCCTCCCACAAAGGGATCTGGGCAAGATACGCTCTAGCAGATATGCTAGCGTGGCAGTTTATGGCATCTACCATCAATACCCCACGAGAAAATATGCCCAGATGGGCTCCAATGCTCATCGCATCTCATCGTACGTCCTCCTATTTTCATCCAGATTATCAACTAAGTTCGGTAGACCCGTTACTAGACTTTGAGAATCTGAAACAACTTTCCAAAGGTCTGCGCTGCCTAGGAGACTCCCCCGAAGCACTTCTGCCCTTTCAATTCTGTGTAACGGCGTGCTCTATGTTCCCCCAAAACCACCAACGAGGTTTCGATAGCGACATGAACCGAATTTCGCTCTATGGGTCCTTACTCGGATACAGTTCCGAGCAGGCAAGTCGCCTTGAACTTTCCGATGTCGTATCACACCTAGAACGTTTCCCGCAGTCGAATTTCCCGCATGAATTTCACGATCCAACAATACCATTTACCCGACTGCTATCTCTAGCTTACAAAGCACTACCTCTGATCTACTACGAGTTGATTATAGCGATCGCAAACAATACGGTTTACGTGCCAAAATATCCCACATACCTTCCCGGGACCCAAACACCTTTTCCACCGCAACCAGCAAGACCACCTAACCATTATCCCCCCACAGCTATACAAATCCCATTCACATCGCTTATCAACATGGCTTTACCATTCTCTTTTGAGGGTGGGAGGAGCTTTTCGACCGCCCACCTCCCAACAATGACGGATCCATCGTTTTTCTCAGAGGGTACGTGGGCCGGGTACTCCGTTTCCACGGACTCAGCAACATTTGATATCCCTTACTCGGACTTGAAGTTCCAAACCCGCGCCTCCCCGAACGACTCAAACATTGTTGACATATGGTGTGAAAAGATTTGTAACGCGATACAGTCGCCTTTCCGCTTTCGGGGTACACTCAGGAGGGATAGTGGGAGGATAGAGCTGACTCAGTGCTGTGTCCCAGCTTATATCGATGTTACCTTTGAGGCGGTCATGACACCTTTCGGGATTGTTGGGAGTTGGACTCATGGGCGATGGTTATGGTTGTGGAAAAGCGAATGGTGCGAAAATGTTCTGTGATATACCAACAAATACTGCGGTTGTCTACGGGTCGGGCTAGGAGCTGCTTTAGAAACTAAGGAGAACTTGAATATTCGAGAACTGTATTAGTGCGAAATTTAGGCGGCGCCATTTTTACACAGCATAAGTGCCTGCTTCAATGTATGAGTGAGTTACACGACAAAATAGAGCAACTTAAGCACAGAACATTAGGGCTTGCTAAATAATTCATGGCACCATCCAGAACTGAATAGTTTAGGGATGAGCTGCTGGCGAATTGGCTGCTCACTAACCGACTAATCTATGACAGACCTGTTGGAAGGCATGCCCTGCCTCCCTTGAAACACGCCATCCACAGATCCCCGAGATCCTGTCAATCAAATTTCCTATAGACAGGGCACTTAGGTGCTATGAATGTGCCAAGAGTACCCGAGGGGGAGCGGAGCCCCATGTTTGGAAGGCGAATGACTCGGGAAAGGCTTTCTTCCTTTTACTTGCGAGACGAGACTCAGATCAATCACGAAATGTTGTGATGCAAGATAAAGTACAATGGTCTATCTCGAGAGCTTGGAGTTCCAGCCTTAGTGATTGATAACCCAGAGTGCTTCTTTGGTGTTCAGAAACTAGACATGCCATCAATAATAATCTCACGGTCTCACGAGAATTTAGCGCGCCCCTTACTCCAATATCAAGTATTCGTTACTCTCTATCAGATAACTCGGTGTAGGCCCTCCCTTCTTATTACAACGCTTCGCGCGAGCGAGAGTTTTGCAAGTCTCGAAATCAATAACTATATTGCAAATATATAACCTCCAAAGCAATAATAGCAAAGTGTAACTACGCAAATAACATTAATAATCTCCTTCTCTCTCTAGAGGTGCACTGGCTGGCATTTATGCTCAGAATTGGTCTACTAAATCATATACAGATCAGCTAGTGATTCTCGATAATAGCGACGTAGATAAAGCAGGCATTAATAATAAGGCTAAAGGCGCTTTTAGTAACATCGATATTAGGCGTATTAAACGGAATATGACTTCATGTAATACCTTTACAATCTTAGAACTCGATTTAGGTCTATAGTATAATATTAAGGAAGACCGCTAATTTATATAGCTAGCGCCGGGATTTAGGCTTTATTAATAGAAAAGCATTCCTTTTACTCCCGCATAAGTCTAATTCTAGCCTCTCCCTTAATCGCTTTCGCTCCGCCATCACCAGCTGCGTCTTCTGATTGTAAGCACCCTGCATGTTGGTCGACGACATCATTGGTGGCGCTGATTGATGAGGGGAGATTGAGTTGCAATTTTTGCAATGGTGCGAGCCCAAGAGATCGAAGGTCTCTCAATGTTCATAGTCGAGGCATAAGTTTGAAGTCCATAAGTTCATGCGGCCATATCGCAGGTTCGAGAGCGATAGTAGCCTCGAGTTATCGAAAACAAAATGACGAGTTTCTGGTAAACGATTTAATAGCTGGCAATCTCAGAGACGAATAGCCTTGTTCATCCAAATCATACTATAGCACGTGAACTCCATTGTCTAAACAGGCTGAATCTTACAGAGACAAACACGATTGAGAACATCCTTTACATGATCAAGGACCATAGTAGCGATTTCATAGTGCACAACTTGGGAAATGGTTTAAAGTCTCTCACAAGCGGCATAGATTTAGAAGATTGAGCATTCCAAACTTTCAAGGCCGTTCAATGGTGGGAAGCATACTTTTCTCCCCGGGTAACTGGCTCCATTCAAGTGATATATCTTGACTCTTCAATAGTCTTGCACAAAGGTTCTGGGTTAACTTATATTGCCACTTAATACGGTAAAGATTCTGGAAATTGAGGCAGAAAAGTGTTGACATTCTAAGCCTCGGAAGTTATCTTTTCCCAATTCCCAGCTAGGATTTTCAGACAAAGAACTTCTTTATATTCCACTTACGATCCTTTAATATATTCATCCACTCCTCCTTCACTGACATTTTCCAAACGCCGATAAGTAATTGGGCAGGAATTATCTCTGGTTTTGGTTCCAAAGCTCCCTCCAACGAGAACATGGTGAAGCTCGCAACAGCTCATTGACGCAGTTAGCTGCCTTCTGCTGTTTTACTGTAATTTTATGTGAGAATCCCCCCATCATCATACAAATCACACACCGAATTGAGGGCTAGGATGGCAACGTTCTGAAGTTGATGCATTTGCAATTGTTCAGCGGGGACCCAAAGATCACAAAGCTGGGCGTTTTGGCTGCTGATTTGCTCATCGGTCAGGGAAAGAATATTCTAAAAAGGCAATTCGATATTGTTGGCATAGACCCATTGCGCCAGCAATTGAAACACATCTACAGAAGGGTCAAGAAGTCGATAGGTTTGTGTTCGGCCTTCGATGAAGTTGCCATTGAACGCAGCGTTAAATACAGGAGAATGATAACAAGCGAACTCCTTGGAAACGACGAACTGAGTCTCTTCTGGACCGACGAGAAATGTGACAATAGCTGCGGGGCTTCTAGTCAGAGTTTAGCATATCGCTTCAATGCTGTGCTTCTGCAAGAAGAAGAAGAGAGCTTGCGAGAAGTCTGGACGCGGGAGCGTGTGATATGTTCTTGGAGTGCCACCTTTGGAGGAGGTCTCAGCACCTTTTTCGTTGTCCGAAATATCTTAGAAGAGAATGTTTCGTTGGAGGAGGCGATTGTGGTTGGGAAAGTTGCAGCAGTGTTTGCGCCAATCGGAGTTGTGGAGAATTTAGAAAGAGAGAAAGTTTGTGCTAGGAACAGAATTTAAAGTGGAACATCAGACCAGAGACTTTTTGGGTGGTGAATTAGAATCTGTCTTCTATATTCTGCGGGAACCTTGAAAATGAATTCTTCTCGCCATTATTACTTGCAAATGTAGGCTCACCGTTGACAAATTTCGCATGTTGTTACGCGGCGAAAATAAGCAGCTTAGCACTTTCAACAACCGGCCTATCTAAAAAGCTACGGCAATCAAGACTGGTGATCGAAATACTTCCATCGAGTCTTCAGTGAATTCGCCACAACACAAGCCCAATTTATTGTGTTGTACCCTTCATCTTTGGGAAGTAATGCACTAGCTTCTAGGCCTACGATAATTGCTTCGAAGCTGGATCATAACTTCCATACCAAGGTTAATTTGATGCCACACTCTTGCTTAAACGTATAAATACCTTAAAACAAAGTTCCCCAAACCTAACGAATCGACTTGATCAAATCTGTCTACAAATTTGCAGCACGCATTCGTCATTGATCCTTCTGCTGGTTGGCAATCTTTGCATTTTCCACACCGGGTGGCATAAGGTTATAACAGGATCTGTTCTTCATTGGTATCATTCTTATGATTGATTAATCATGCAAATATGTAATCATGCAAATATTTCGTGCGAGAGTTACAATCCTTTGGTTTCTTCCTACCGGAAAAGCTGTAAGACACTCCTCACTGATGATGAACCCTCGCCACTTTTATAGTCTTTGGCATCTTTCATATAATTTTGTTTTCTATTCCCTCTCCGTTTTTGAAGAAAGTCTCTAATATAAATATATGTAGCTTCCAATTTGAACTTCTGCATCTCACGAAAAACAAATCACTTTCCGGAAAGTCCAGCAATGAAACACATCCACCCTCGATGAATAAACCATGAAAATTTGAAATGGCACAATAAAGATCTTCCTCTAGGATCAACCACCATCTCTACAACATTTTCCAAATACCATTCCATCGTTAAATTCCAACTTCCCTCTCACCACCAAATGCAACGACCACTCTTACGTGAACATCTCTACCAGGAAATAGCAATGGCGGACCAATTCTCGAGCAACGCAAATGGCAAGCGAGCTACTCCCACATCAGAATACAAACCAGGGAAGAAACAAAAGCTAGACCCACCTTCTTTTGAGTAAATCTCCTCCACAGATATAGCCCTCTCTTATATCTCGAGCATAATACTAATAGTCGTAGTTCTTTGGACTCACTAGTCACAATTTTAGTTGGACCGAAAGAGAAGGCAAAAACCTTTCTCATCCATCGAGAGGTATCTTGCTTATCACTGTCCTCTCTTCGCTGCTGCATTCAATGGCCCTTTCACCGAAGCGACTGCCCAGGCATACGTACTTGAAGATGTCAACGACTACGTCTTCAAGCTCGTCATGCAGTTTCTCTACTCCCAAGCCCTCGTTCCATCCCAAACCGTATCTACCGAGGTTGCTCTTCGTCAAGAGATGGATGTCCTCCCGGAGTTCTGGGTATTAGGCGATAGACTGTTAATGCCCAGACTTCAGAATTACGCATTGCTGCGGTACGAGGATTCAGGAAGAGTTTACAGCAATAATTTACTTCCCCCATGTCATATGGGCGTATGAGAATTCGGCCGAGGACAGTATGCTACGCCGATACTTTGTTGCTCAGAGTACACATTTTCAGGAACATACCAGATTGTTGGGCGACAGGACACCACACGCGTCTCTTTTGGACATGGCATAGCTTGCTCTGACGGATCGGTAGCTTGCTGTGAGGAGTGGGGAGTTAGCTGTGGACATGAATTATTTTCTTTTAGAAGAATAAGGGCGGATCAAGGTATGTCTATCTATTCTTATCAGGCCCCCGCTGTAAATGTACTGGCAGGTGAAGGTTTATTGACGAAGCAGAGAATGTCCAGGCGGCGGCTCATTGCGTACTGTATCTCAACTGAGGTCAGTGCAGGGGTGATTCCGGAAGGAGACCTTCTCTTGGGTACTGGATGCTGCCAGCATGATTGCTGTTTCTCGTTATTACTGTGACAAATATCACTATCATAGGTGTAGCAATCAAACAATACCAAACTAAACATACAATCTTCCACTCTGGGAAGTCATGTGAACAATGCTTACCTCCCCCTTCCTCGCAGTGACCAATATCCACCGTCCATATTCTGTGGAACCATGAATGATTGACGACTGCTTCAAAGATCCCAAGTTTTGTCGTGCCAGCAGCCTCAGCAGCTTGATCGGCACCTAGAGTCAGATATCAATCCACAATTTTCAAGCCATATTGGAGACACTCACGATACAGCTTCCTCATTAATCGTTTGTATTTGTAATCACGAAAATGCTTTCCTTGGCGCCGCTGCATCTTCATTCATGTAGTGTAAGATCGTCCCATGAAATCAAGTATCTAGTTCGCATCTAGCAAACATAGAAACCTCAATCCAGAACCGTGCGGCATATCAAACACATCCCATCAGGAAAACAAGTTTCCATTTCGTGCTTGCCCTAGGGAAACATCTAAATCTCTAATACGCACTATCACATGACAGTAACAACAAAAAATCCATCATAAAGTCCCAGGAAATCAGCTTTTCAGCTCCAGTCTCCCTCCCCTCTAAAAAGCTTAAAAAAAACCAAACCCCACGCCCCACAAGAAAGAATGGAAAGGAAGTCAAAACCAGCAAAACTCCGGTGCTCCCCTCAAAAACAGGGAACACCTGAAGATTTTTCAAGAAACGATGCCAGTTTTATTTGAGGCAACCAATCTAGCCACTCGGCCACCAGGGCTTCATTGCAGCTATACTATCTGAGTAGTTATTTGTCTAGATACCCAACATGGAAATTGATATCCAACCCGCAACTTAAGAAGAAATCATATTTTTGGTATTTTCCCCCTCCTAAACCCCATATTAAATCCACCTACTCCCCAAAATCCATATACTTATATTCCAATATCCAACCCAAAACCAATCAAATAATCAGATCCCAACATCCAGCGTCAAAATCAAAAAACCAACATGAAAATCATACTACTAAAGAGAACAGAACAACAACGAACATAAATCGTTAAAAACATGATGAAATGATTCATAAATCATAAATATCCCATGAGCAAGCACAGCTGAGCTGAACGTATACACCCTACTCTAGCTCCCAGCATAAGGCAACCAGAGTAGGGCAAAGAAGAGAAGCCCCTCTCAAATGACCTCCCCTTTCTTATCCTCTTCTCGAACTACCTTCTCATCTTCCTCATCTTCCTCCTCTTCCTCATAATCAGAATCAGATTCAGAATCCTCTCCCTCCACAATCTCCTCATCTGAATCCACTTCATCCGATTCCTCATCATCAGCAGCCGAAGCGCAGACAAAGAGATCTTTAAACATCTCTTCCATTTTGCGTTCTGCTTCCGCTTTGCTGTATATCCTTCTCGTTTCTACGAAGCGGAGAGGAGCGGCTTTTCTCTGTTGTTGACTTTGGATTGTTTGTGGTATGTTTATCTGATTGGTTCCAGCATTTTGGATTCCCTTGCCATTATAGGTTGGGATTGGACCAGTGGAGAGAGTTTTAGGTGGTGCTGGGATAGGAGACCACGGATTAGCGTTTTTATCTGGAGTGATTCTCTTCTCCGTAGAAGTCGTTCGTCCTTCTAGAACCAAAACCCATTCTTTCCCCTCTTTTTGTGCTCTCTTTCTCCCGAAGATACCTCTCTTCTCAAGAGCAGCGATCTTTCGTCTCGGTCTCTCGACTAGAGAAACGACATTCCATTCTCTCTTCGCGTTGGAAGGAGAAGTAGCATTTTCACGACTCTCAACTAATTTTTGAATCTCCCATTGTGCGTTGTCTTCCATTCCTAGTATCTTTTTGTGGATTGCTGGGAGGGAAAGGAGAGATGGTGGAGAGAGGTAAGATTGGATTTCGCTGGCGGAGGAAGCGAGGGGTTTGATGTAGTATGTTGATGGTGTATAGGTGTATTTTTTCTTGAGTGGGAGGGAGAGGAAGGAACTCGTCTCAGCTAGGGTTTTTGTGGAAGGTTGATTGCGGAGAAGATAGGTTTCGTGGTGTGGTGGAGATTTCATGAGGGTACTGTGGATATGTCAGCCTATCCATTCTTGTTCCTATGTATTCTATTCTTTTTGCCGTATCGAGGCATTTCCCATGGTTCAGGAAAATTTGGAATGCGAAGATACTTACACTGAATCCTCCGAGCAACTTGAGCTCAAACTATCTGCACTTCTTGATCTTTGCATACTCTTGTTCCTCTCTCGTTGTTGGTTTCCCATCTGCGCCTGTTGCTGTTGCTGCATCAGAATTCTGCCTTGAGCTTCCTGCTGCGCCATCATCTGCCTTTTCAGCTGCATCTGCCTAAGAACAAGCATCTGTTCCCGTTGCAACTGCAGCCCCTCTTCTCCTAATTTCCTTCCACCTAATCGTAATCTATAATCCCTCCAAACACCCCCAAGTCTCTCGGCTATCAACGGTAGCATATTTTCCAATTTTTCCAATTCCATTTTCTGTTGTTGGGTCCGGGAAGCAGAATCGATTCCCTTCAGCCCGAAATAACAAACTGCATCTATGAGAACCCGTACACGGTATTTCTCAACGTATAATCTACTCCTTAAACTCTTGCTCTTCGCTTCTGTACCGTGGACCATTATCCACGCACTAGCAGGTACTCTCACCAAACCCACGTCACTCGGCTCAAAGACCTTCAATTTTTGAGCTTGTTGAACCGCATTATCCAGTGTAGCGAAGGCGAGTCGGATGTCCTGACATAGTGGTGCGATAAATGACTTTTTGACTGATAGATTGAGAGCCGGAAAACGCTGAATTGACGTATTCAAGGAATTGAGCAGAGTCGAAATAACAGCCACAACTGCTAAATGCTCCTCGACCACCTCGATGGAATGTGGAAGAGTCGATAGATACGAAGTCGTGTCCGTGACTATTCGGTGACATGTCCGTACCAGTGCGAGAAGATCTCCAATTGATATAATAGTTAGAGGGTCCATTTTAAACGTATATTGTTGAATATCAAGAGTGAATCGATACTGGGATCGAAAATCTGATTGCGCGGACGTAGAGGTAAGAAAGCAAGGAAATGACAATCTGATAATGAAGAGGGGAGAAGAGAAATGAGAAACCAGATCGAAGGCTTATAAGCACATTTTAACCCCTCAACTGATCGGGACTTTGATAAATGTGCACAAGTGAGCACACTGTCCGCCCTCTTTCAGCCTTCCCCCTGTACTCGGTGTGCTCACCAAAGTGATATCGCTCGCCAACAAAAGGGTGCACATTACGCCCTGCACTTCCCAACTTCGATACCTTAGAGCCCAGTTTGAAAGGCATCTAATCCTCTTCATGAATGCATCAAAGAGTCAGTGTGATGGTATCAAGTGGGCCAAAGAGGGCATTTGCTTTGCATCCTCGAAACCGAAACTTTAGGTAAACACTGCGGTCGCTAAAAAGTGTGGGATCCTAGCGTCAAATGCCCTTTTTCATCACCCGCATGGGTGGCTGGATATGATTGGCCAGCCGTACACCGACTTGGCGAGGTGGGCCGATGATACCAAGTCGGTGATCTCGCAAGGAAGAGGGCATTCACGCCACACCATGTAGGCGATGTGTTCCTGTGATACCAATCGACATTATATCACTATTTTGATGCACCAACCCGGTTTAAAGGAGTGACCTGCGACGTCAGCCGCGGCGTAAAGACATTATTTTTGTTTTCGATTAAGAGCATGATACACGCCATTTGCTAGGCTTTTGAAATGCCCAATATTGAAAATGCCCCATGGCTTAGGTTGTTGACTCTCAACATCGACCTCAATATGAACCGGGCGACGATGTCAACCGTGCCTCAAAAGCCTTGTTTCCAGGAACGAAAAGCAATAGGAGAAGTCTTCTATCTCATTCCTCGGGCCTTGGAAACGAAATTTGCTTGCGACAATCCTCTCTATTCTATCTCTTATTTATCGTTCGTAATTTTCTAACAAATGTCGCAAATGCCCTCCTCAAATTCCCAACGAACAACCCAGGAAATAGCCTCGTCGTTATCCAGAAAAAGAAGAGATAGAGGTTACTCGCAAGCAAAAGCCAAAGTCTCAATTTAGTTTCCAAATTAAAATCAGAGCAGGATGAAAACAACTAGTTTTCAGAGAACATCGATCAACTCCTTGCCTCTTTCTACCACCACTAATACCCAACAACAAAGTCCTAACCCCTTTCTCAATTCCCAGGAAGTGTAGCCTCCGAATCTCAATCACCCTTTTTTCCTCTAACAAAAACATACTCAAATCGACCAGAACAATTTTTCCTCACAAACGAAGAATCACTTCCTGCAAATCACAATCGCCCTTTTCCCTAAGCCAGAAATATACTCGAAAGTCTCAAATTGACCAAAGCAAGCTTACCTCGCAATGGAACCATCTCCCCTCCCAATCCCAATTTTCTCTACGAATCCAAACATTACTCAAATCGACGAGAACAAACTTTCCTCGGAAAAGAATCTCCTCCAAATCCTCCAAATCCTAAAACCCCTTCCTCTCCTACAACCAAAAACATATTCAGATCATCTTCCCCAACGTTCCTCGCCTTAGAACCGTCTCCTCTTAATAAAACCATCAACCCATCACCACAGATCTCAATTCTACTTATTTTTTATTTTTATTTTGTTCCCCTTTTATCTTAACGATATTAACTCGTTTAGTATGCTTTATAATAAAACATAGGACTCCTCTACTTTCCAGCTTAGCCTCTTCATCTCCTAAAGCCCAGCGAGAAACTTGCAGAGAAATTGGTATGCTCTCGGAGGCAAGCGAAGACAGCACGTTTGGGTTTACTGGAAGTGACGAAGAACGACTAGGGGTTAATGAGAAGTTATCGAAAAGAATATGCGAGCGATCTACGTATGCTTCTACTTGTACTGTATTCAACGTCTTCGAACCTGAAGATGGGAGTCCCAGAAGTAGATTTCCAGCAGATTCACGTCTTTCTTGTAGAAGACAACTACGCTAACCAGCAGATCTTCCTTCGGCAACTCACCAAGACCGGATGTGTGGTTTATGCAGCTGGCTATGGAGGTGAAGCTTTGGAGTTCCTTGAGCGAATAAATGCTTAAGAGGAATTGGCCGAAGATGGAAGCGACAAGGAGAATCCGAGAAGGGACATCGCTATCATTTGATGGGCCGAGAGATGTTTGTCATTGGATTTGTATGGCTTAACGGAAAATAGGCAGATCAGAAGGCTATAGCAGGCAGGAAAGAATAATGTAATTATTGAGATCACCGTTACTCTGCGAACACAAGGGAAGATCAGAGTAGGTTGACATCTCATCAGAAGCTAGAATCAAGACATTCTTCCTTTCTCTTCCCCAGATCGAGAATCTCGGGATCTTTAAATCCCACTCATGGAATAGATCACTTCAGATCGGGCTTTGATTACACCGCTGCACATCATTTTTTAAGGTTCTGTATATATTTTTGTGTAAGTCTGAGTGCGGCCGCTGCCCCTGAGAACCCTCCAGACTTCGGACAAGCTAACCGAGTGACATGTCGTGGCAGGAGAGGGTGTAAAAAGGCGTGTATCAAGACGCTACGAAGAGGTCAGAGCATTTGGGCTGAAAGTAGATGTGTGGCATGTGACTGGACTTCCCTAATGTCAGGAACGTCCCTAGATGGCTTTACTGTCTGTCTTTTACGGACTGTACTTTTTCCGAGTTTTTTTATCTATGTGTTTTGTTACTGATGGATTGTCTCTTAACAGTATCGGTAGCGAATTTTGGATTAATATTATTTACCCTGTACCGTACCGTACTATCGATTATACTCTTTCAATCGATACACTACCAGCAGCGAACCGAGCAGAACCTGGGGCTGAAGTGCTGACCGAGAACGGTGAGGTTTTCATGATCTCTCGGTGTTTATCCATGCATTCACCTCAAAATCGCGGGGAACACCCATGGGACCTTCCACGCATCGATCGAGATGGATCGCTTGGATGCAGCGGAATACCTAGCCGCATAAAAAGACACATGTCGTCCCCGCGTTTGTTTGAAGATCAGACATATTCTCGCGTGGGTTCCCTTGGTATGTACTGCAATGTAGAATTAGACAAGAGACAAAGTGGGAATTGACCATGCGAATACCACGTATTCCCCGAATCCAACGCTCATGGAACAACCTCCGTACCAGGAACTTGGGATACGATTCGGTGGGTTTGGCTCCTGGCGCAGAGCTTGTGGCTTTTCCGGGCTAAGGAGAAGCCTACCCACGCCTAACGGTGGAACATGCAGAAAAGGTCCAAGCTAGATATTTTCAGCTACGCTTTTGAAAGTCTCGGGATAGAGGTATTTGCTTCCACATTGATGGTTCATTATACATGAAGAAGTCTTCCATTCGACGCCATTATACACAAATGTCTCCAAACATGTCACTCCCAATTTCTTACACCCGTTGTCGACATAAACGGCTTCAGCCACATGTCAATTGCATACTCTCTAGAACCATTCTTTCAACTCTAATATTAGAGTCTCTCCCTTCTAGAAAAATTCGGTCCACCCATCATCTTGCACATTGTTCAGTTTGCTTTTTATCTATCTCACCATGTCATCCAACAATCGCGGTCCCATGATCTTGGGTGTTACGTGGACCCTGTTAATTATCTCTGGACTCTTCCTTTCTTTACGGCTCTACTGCAAGATCGGACGTAATCGCAAAATATGGTGGGACGATTGTACTCTAATATTCGCATGGGTTCGTTCTCATCACCTTTTTCTCTCTTACTTATACTTCAAACAAAACGATGGTTGCTAACTCGCAGTGCTGGATTCCAGATCTGCCTCCTCATTACCGCCGGCTTGTACATATCTCTGGTTTCTCTTGGGTTCGGCACACATGTTGCAACGATACCGGTGACCAACTTTGTCCAAATGGGACTTGTCGGGAATCTTAGCGGGTTGTTCTCTATCCTGGCCGCCATATATAGTAAGACTTCGTTCGGCTTAACGATGGTGCGTATCAGTACCGGCTGGGCCCGTATCTTTGTCTGGGCCGTTATCATAAGTATCAATCTAGCCATGGGGCTCAACATCTTGATTAGTTGGATTCAGTGTACTCCTGTGCGGAAGAATTGGGATCCTAGCGTAATTGGGACGTGCTGGAATCCCAAGATCTACTTGAACTATTCAATCGCAGCTGCTGGTATGTCTACTGCCTCCTGTTTGATTGGCTGATCAGAGGGTCACAGTGCTGACTTATCCTGCCATTGATAGTATATTCGGGAGCGATGGACATACTTCTTTCGATAATGCCATGGACAACCCTTTGGAAATTACAAATGAAGCCAAAAGAGAAGATCGGAGTTGGCGTCGCTATGAGCATGGGAATATTGTCAGTCTACTACTTTGTACAATTTTTATAACATATGGCTAAATATCGACAGTGCTGGAATAGCAGCTATGGTCAAAGCTAGCTTCTTGCCATTAATGGCTGACGGCGACTTTAGCTGTACGTCACCTAACCCTTTTACTTTTCTTTCTTTTCTCTCCACCCACACCTTTTCAATGCAACTCAGCTGACCTAAACTTATTAGATGTTGGCGCCAACGTCGTTATCTGGGGTTTCGCAGAGTCAGCAATATCCATCATCGCAGCATCAATTCCCATCCTTCGAGTTTTAATCCGTGAAGTCTCCTCCGCCGTCTACACTCGGTATGGGTCTGGAGGCGGCACCCGGAATCAAACCTACGGAGCGAAAAGTCAAGCAGCGAGCGTGCTGAAGAGTAGGAACAGGGTGGATATTACGAGCAATGGACATATGAGTGGGACTCGGCAAGGAGGGACAGATGAAGGGAGTGAGAAAAGCATTCTAGGGAGCGATATGACAGGGGATTTGAAGGGTGGCAAAGCTGGCGGGATGGGCACTATCACCTTGCGGACTGAAACCAAGGTTGAATTCAAGGGTATTGATAGTGAATCTGGCGTGGTGGTGGAAGAGTTTGAGATGCATAATGTCTAGCACCCGGATATCTTTAGATCGCACGATCTTCCAAGTTTTGCGCTACCTGCTCATTATCTTTCTCACTTTCACCAGTGGAAGTTATTGTATTGTAGCTCTAGAGGACAAGCAATGGTAACCTTAAAGGTTCTAGGACTTGGCTTTAGATAAGGACTTTTAATTAATAAGAGCAGCGCCTATAGCCATATTTCTGAGCAGAACATACGTGAAGCACGGAGTATACTAGTCGCCGCATAAGGAATTATGCACTGAAGTATATAAGTACTTGTACAATTAATTCTAATACAAATTATTATTAATATATCTCAATGATCAAGGTTATGATTTCGTCCTTACTTAATCGACTTATAAAAGTATATAAACTTACCATACAGCAGCTATCAGCCATTAAACCGCCTCTCTCCCTGACCGAGGAGTAAGAAATGTACGATACATTAATTTCATCCGAGATATCTATTCCCCGCGCGCCAGCTATTTACTTGCGCCAGCCATGCATGCAAAGCTTTTTCGAGTTTCAAGTTTCAACAGTTTCCTTACCCCATCACCATGTGAGCCGTGGCGCAGTCGCATGCCGCGGCCCATCAAATGCCCCATTTTCAATCCATTCCAACAGTTCTCAAGCAGGGCGAACATCAACAGCAAAGTTGTTTCAAGGTAACGTCATATTCTCATCTGAGCTCTAATGCCCTGTTCATAAATAGATACCCCTCGTCATCATCAAACGTCTACGACTCGTGCTTTTGTCTATTCTATCCCAAGGTTTGGTCTATTCCCATCCTTCATCCCTCATGTCGTTTACGCCCGGCGCAAGCAAATTCATGCCAATCATGGTACTAACCAACACAACACAACCAACCTAACATACGTATAGCCTCCCTTCCATCATCCTTCATCATGCGAAGGAAATGCAAATGCAAGCAAATGCCCATAAACGCCATCCTACCCTCAATCTCCCAATTAATTAGGCCTCAAAGCTTCCCACCCCTTCATGCCCCCTTCCTCGGTTGCATCACCCAACAGATCCATATCTACATTCGTCGGTCTCCTGGGCGGCAACGCGGGCCTCGGGCCTTCATCCTCTTCACCGTCTCCTGCCGACCCGTTAACCGCTTTTCTTCCCGCCCGGCGAGGCTGAGGCGGGGGCGGGGGAGTGGAGATCTCCCTCCTGTCTTCGATGTCCCTTCTGCCGTAGGTAGAGCCTATGCCTAGACCACTAGTGTTTCTACGCGGAGGAGGTGCGAATTGTTCGATTGAGTTCGATGTACGTTTTTGTGCAGGAGCAGGGCGTGATGAGGCTACTGAGACGGTTGATAGAGTTGGAGAAGAGGTAAGTGATGGTGAGGCTGTGAGATGAACTGGTTTTCGAGCTACTGGTGGAGGAGCCTTCTTGGATGTCGAGCTTGTAGTTGAAGATGATAGACGTCGATCGATTTGTGTAGCTGGTGCTTGTTTGTCTCTGATGCTAGCTTGTGAGAGTGTCTTCGTAAGGGTAGACACGGCAGGCGACTGATTGAAGGGAGGCGGCAGCTTCCGTGTGCCGTTGACGGCACCAGAAGTAGAAGGTCGTGGGTTAGGGGGAGGTGGTTTCGGAGATGAATCTTGTCGTTGCGACATTCGAGGTACGGTAACCCAATCCGGTTCATCTGTGGGGGTATAAGGATTCGAAGGACGGTTTGGATTCGGTATGAATCCTCGTTGTGGGGGTTGTATATTTGACCTCGCCGGCTGACCATTATCTAACCACCATTTTCGTTTGTCAGAACTTGCCGGCGGAAGTCCTGGTTCAATAGGATCATAACCGATAAGGTCTTCATCATCCGTGTCGTCATTTTGATTGCTTGCAGTTGTAGATCCAACATCTGCACGCCTTTTTTCATATATCTGGTGACTCAGAGCCTCTCGACGAGCCTCATCCACAATGCTTACCGTGCATTGAAATGTGGCATAAACAGGGCGATGGTCTGAGAATCGCAATGGGGCTGTGTTATAATTGATCTGCCTAAGATTTGTGCCTTTTCGAAGGATCCTATCGGTCCAGGCAGGTATTCTTGCCTTTTCGCTGTGGCCTGTCAGTACAGTCGCCTAGAAAGTAGGTAGCCTTACGATGTATCATAGGTATCATTTCCAAGATCATACTTGTAGGTAGGCTGAAATGTAATTCGTGATTCAGAGTAATATGGAAAGGTAAGGCCAGCCACCATTTGAAGATTCAACTGCAAAGGTCAGAAGACTTCGGAAGCCTAGAATTGAACTCACCTGATCATTTTCGTACAATGTCTCCAGATCACTCTGCTTGATCAGTTGCCTAACTTTGTCTGACCCAAGCCCAATACGATAATTGAAATCACCCATCCAAATGACACTATCTGCATCGAATTAGATTCGGTCCTACCACAACACATAGTGACTCACCATGATCATCGATGCCACGATTCCTTTGAAATCTGAGCCCATGATGGATGGTATTGTAATCCCTATTTCTCTCTTCATAATTGGCAAAACCAGCAGCTAGATGTGCTGTCACGAAGCAGATTTGTGTGCTGGCATACTCCATTCGAATAGCCACCGCACCTTTGTTTCCCGCCATTCCAGACATTCCAGTTTTCTTGACGGCACCCTCGACGTTCTTGATATTCTTTAGAACCGACGACTTCACAAATATGCAGAGTGCGGCACCGACAAGTTGCCCGCTCCGCAGAAGCACGTACGGCTCACTACCAGCTGCTCGAGCATGTCTGTTCAAAGTTTTTCGTACTGATCTTTCCCATGCCTGTTTACGAGTAGGGTCACTGTTCATTATCTGCTGTGGACTCAGCTCGACGATTTCCTGGAAACCCACAGCTACTATTTCAGGGTTTTGCTGAGACGGAGGGAGATCAGGACAGAGCCAGGATGAAAGGTCCTCATCGATTCCGGTGGTTCGCCCATTCAGGTTGAACGATCCACACCATCTGTAAAGGTCAGATTGTATCACAAACGGGGTTTCATTCTTACATGTTGATATTCTCATTCGATTGAAACTCAGCACTCCTCCTAGCAAGTTCCGCAGTAACATAATCATTCATAGGATCAAACAAATGAACAGGAGTTTGTCCCATCATCCTACCCAGCAGAACATCAATAGTATTCTGCCGACCTTTATCTGCAAAATTATTGATATACAAACGGGTAGCACTCTTTCTTGCATCTGCAATAGCGCCAGCTAGAGACATCTTACCATGTCTTGTGAAGGAAGATTTAAGAGCTCCAGTACCAGCATATATCCTGGACAAGGCATCCCCATTATCTGCCCATAGACTCGAATGACGCATCCAGAAGTCTGATGCCGCTCGCTCACCTCGGTGGGCAAGGAAAGACTCCATAGCCATTTGTGAAATGATCGTTTGGATCAAGTTCGTTCTGTCAAGACAGTCAAGACAATTTGTCCTGAATACTCCTTCTTGTTGCAATATGACAACCGTTCTACGATGCGATCTCTCATGAATCTCTTCTGGATCCTCAACATCCTCGGACAGATAATATGCAAAGCCATCTGCAGAATTCTCGATAAGCCTTCGGATCAAACTCGCAGCCTCATAACCATTTGGGCCTTTGGTTTCTGCATGGAAATCAAATTCCGTCTCCCTAAGTAATTGATGATCTCGAGAAGCTTTATCATCGGTCCGATTCAGCGCAGAATGATTGATGCCGTATCGGTACAAATTCGTCAATTCCGCTTCTCCAGGCTTTGTCTCACTCAAAAGATTGACAACATGGACCGCTCCATAATTCTGCTCCAATTCCCCAAAATGCTTATCAAACGCAGGCTGAGTACCTTCAGCTGATCGAGTAATGGATATCTTTTGTTGACCCGGGATCAAGCCTGCAGCTTGTTCCCAAAACACCGGCACGGAACCCCTAATTTGCGCATACGAAAAGCAAATACCGGCCGGCTTCTCAGCTATCGCTGGATCTGATTGCCCCAAGACTGACGGACTCCAATAGATCGTTTCTGACTCCACGAAATTCGCCACATTTCCGTCATCATCTATTCCACGACTATTGAATCTCGTTCCGGCCCTTCGGCATGATAGTCTTGATATCAGGGTCAGGGATGACGGGAGACCTGTCCTTGTAGTTCTTAGAGGAGCTGAAGAAGATGGAATTGTAATTGTGAGGACGAAACCGCGGATGGCAGATGTCAAGATTCGAGAATTATCCAATGCTTCTTTTTCGTGTGCAACTAGTCGTGATCGAAATTTGACCAAGGGACTGATCATGTATGAGTTCCAAAGAAACGACTCGTCTAGATTCTCGACTTCAAAAGCAGATGACTCGGCGGTTCTGTTTGTAATTAGTATAAGATCTGGAGCAGAAATTGGCTCATACCTGTCTTGCAATCTGTTTGTAACATCAAAGTCTGTGCTATAATAAAAGCTCCCATTTCCAAGCAATCTTTGTAGGTCCACACATGGATGTTCAACTGGTTCTCTGCGATTCAGATTCTGTCCATAGTCCTGATCTACAGAATAGGGATCCAAATTATTGCTGAACGTATTATCGTAATTGCTATTATTCAGGCAATGAAATTCCACTCCAGATATCCTCTGCACCGTCTCTCCTGGCCGCACATCTGCCACCTTGGAAGCACTTGTAATGACGCAGAGAAAGACATCACTGTTGATTGTGATCAATCCGAGTGTTCCATGAACAGGCAACGGACTCAGAGTTCGATAATCGCTGAGATCCACAGAAGTCGCATCTGCGAATTCTACCATACATCGAGGTGCTGCTCCATCTACGGAGGTACGTGACGGAGCATTTATCGAAGTAAGGGAGCCATTTGCTATAGCATCGTTTGTAGTTGGACTATGTCGGAATATCAAAGCATGTGAGGGTGTCACAAGAGCAATCGAACGATGCGGATACTCGCGTAGAAGCACGCGAATAGACATATTGTAGTATTAGGGAAGCTTCGGATTCAAATTGGAGGTTGCGTGGCATTTTGGCCAAATATTTTGTTCAACATGGCTGTTGTGGTTACGAGGCTGACTGGATTTGTGTCAACTTTCCGATGAGCGTCATTGCTGGATTTGGTAAGGCTGCCGCTGTAGACCGCCTTTGATTCACGTCACGTGGGTCGCATAAGTTTGGCAGATTATAGCTACTTGGTGAACTATTCTACTGTCATATGGGAGGGAGACTAAAATCTGAAAATAAATAGGTTTGATGGTTCTTTGGGGCACCCAAGAGGATTTTGATTGAGAAGTTCGTTTTTTCTTGTAGACCGTATACCGAGGGAACAATATCTTCTTGAGAACACGACCCAACTCCCCTTTTTCGGACCGAAGTCCCCTTATTTGGGTATTCTATAATCCCGTCTCTACTTGAGTAGACCTGCATCAGCATAGTCTGAACCAGCTTCACATCTGATACCAGGACTTGGACGCAAAAATATACTGCTGGGCAAGAGCTTGCACAATCAGAGAGAGACAGTGACATTGCGCAGGTATATGAAGAAAAACAGTTTCTCAAGTATCAGCATATGACTGAGAATGAACAGTTGTAATGCCATAATCTCGTGATAGTCGTTCCACTCATCCCTCACCTCATAACTCTGTAACCAACCAGATGAGTGATTGCCCGAACAGTTCAAGCTGAACTGAATCACTCCAAATGACGATACTAAGTTTTGAGGCGTTCGGGGAAGTTATGAGACATCTCTGTGATCGTTAAGGAAAAGGTAATGCTAAATGGAACGTAACGGCTTTGCGTCCGTAATATGATGTATCAAATGAAGCACGAGATCGACGATTGCGGGGGTAGCGGTTCCTGAAGCTCCGCACAAACTCAAAAGAAAAGAAATATTAAGTGAAAATCATGCAGACTCACCAGCTCAGCTTCTTCGCTACTGATGCCATGGCTTGAACAAATATTCGAGCATAATTGTCTGCTGAGGTATCCCAACCCCCAGTGTGTTACCAGCAACCATTGTTACTCGAGAAGGCTAAAACAGATGGCTTCCTAAAGGCTTTCAGGAAACCTGCTCTTTCAGCCAAAATGTAAAGCTGAGGAAGTCTATTTTGACGCCGGCAGACTATTGAACCAATACCACTACACTGCCGTGATTTCCGAGAGAAGGCGTTGCCAAAGAACGGAAGTTGGAAATCCCATCAGCCATATTTGCGACTAATTCTGGTGGCTGACCACGGCCCGCTCTGGAACGCGCGGGGGGTTGTCACAAAAGAAAACGTTTGATAGAAAGGTGTGCTTCTGAAGATTCGTGACACCAATCAGCTGGTACAAGATATCAAGAGGAACCACATGCAGCAATGATGCGTTTCTGCAATTTCGAGTTCTGTCTCAAGTTCTGGAGAGAGAAAGGGTGAGATAGTCGAGCAAAGGGCGAATCAGATAAGCTTGACGATTGTTATTCGATGAGGGTGTGGTCAAATGCACTGGAATCACCAAACGGAGAAAAGGGGTCCAATAACTGTACAGGGCAGCAGCAAAAGAACCTACCAATGGCCTTTTCAAAAGCCTATTCTGTTGATATCGAAATCAGATCGAGGAATTGAAGTCCATCGGAATATCGGTGGTATGCCCGACGGTGAAGCATACCAGTGGAGAAACGACTAATGCTGGAAGGTACTGGTATTCCAGCCTTCTAGGATTCCACATGAAGCAACAATATATGCTAATAATGAGAATTGGGTATGTCGAGAGACGAGATGACGACTTGGCTTCATTTTGAACCAACAGACTTGACAGCAACAAGCTTGGCGCGCATTGAGTCAGTAGTGATACTGGCAAAGGCCAGTTAATATCGCACTCCATGGCTCGATTTGCTCCAGCTGAGGAACTGATTAGTATCGTGATTCTTGTCGTATGCGGTGGCTCTCCACAATAGATGTCAATTGAATAAATGACCAATTTCTCCCTACTCTCAATTATTCCAATTATTGTTCTCGCGCCACGGTAAATAGCCAGTACTGGGTCGATCGAAAGTAGCGTTCCAATTCTTCGAAAAAGGTATTGGACATCGTGATATCAATTGTCCGTCCCGAAAGCCCACAAGCTTGAAGGCTAAAGGTGACCGTGTGTACTTGACATGCCGCGATACCCCTCACAGGGAGCTCGAGCTCCTCGATTGTGTTTTTCCATTCTTCGCCCAGGCCGCGTTCCACCAAAAATAGACGCAACAACGGGCCCAACTGTCTTTTTCGCTGGACAGAAGTATGGATGCATATATCCTCCATTCCTCGCACTTTGATGTTCCTGAGTCAATGACGGTGGTGGTGGTTTCGTTCTCGATTGTGTGTGTATTACTAGTAGTTCCTTGACGGGAGTCAGCAAGTGAAGCATCTGTCTCGGCCTCGACCGTGGGAAGATTTGCACTTGGGCGGATAAGGCTAGGTGTGGAGTGCACGATGATTTTGTGTAGGGTCTAGGCCGTTGTGTCGGTGTTGAGGGTCAGAGACGTGGGTAGGTGATGGATGTGGTGGGATGGGCGAGACAAGACAAGGAGCGACAAAGGACTGAGAGAATTTGAGAGTGGGCCATACCAACTTCCATACCTTACCTTACCGTACTGGGGGCCGGGCTGGCTGCATTGAGTTGGCTTCGCAGAGCGGTCTAGACGAACAGGGGCACTGATGAGAGCCCAGGATACGGAATACTCTTCCTGCACCACAGAGAGATCGCAGAGACCACACACACCACAACAACAATTGCAACTGCGAACTGCAGCTTGCCGTGCACTCCTACACACTTTGGTTCTGGCTCTGGCATGGTTGGCTCAGCATGGCACTGTCTTTGCGTGCCCTCTTTACAGTACGGTACTGCACTGCAGGTAGGTATGGTAAGATCAGATCCATCATCCATCACTGCTACTTGGTTACGGATACACCTTCAACTCCATATCCTCTTGCAACCGACCTACCTACCTACCTTCCTACCTGCCTGCTCATTGTTGCTCTCACAGCTACCTACCTTACCCTACCTCGTGCACACGCAAAGCAATCACCCCCTTCTGTCCTTTTGCTTTTCTCACTTGCACTCTTCTCTGCTCTTCCTCTGCTCCCCACTACCACTCCCTTCCTTACTGACACGACAGCTTTCTGCATCCCCAATCAGGCCATTTCCTCTCTTGGGTACTTGGCTCTTCATATTCTTCCTTTTCTTTCCCTTCTCTCGGTCCGCCTCGTCTCTCGTCGTTGATCTGACCTTGTTTCTGGCAAGGTCTGACGTTGATCCTTTCCGGACGAGCCTCCACCACCAGCAAACCGCTCGAGCTACTCTCCCAATTCGAACCATCATCGTCCCGATTACTTCGCTGACCCCCGTCCTTCTTTCTTCCCTCCCCTGCTGCACACCTTCCACACTACAGGGTCGAGCCAGGCGAAAGGCTGTGCCAAGATGCTCCGTTCGTGGCACACTGAAAGTTCGTCAAACATCGAGGTCTAGAACTCCATCTTCTTCAGTGCCGCACCCCAGGATACGGCCAGTACCACCAACCGTCTACGAGTTACCACCAGTACCTCTACGGAACCAAACAATTCTCTCTCATCACCACCAATCTTCGAACACCCACTCTGTAAACTTCCCCTACCTCATCCAGTCGACCAATATCCGTACATCGAATCCAGCCTGCTCTATCACCTCCACATCCTGTCATTTGTGCTGCTTCAGACCAAGGAACGGTTCCGTTACCTCGAAACTTGCCTCTAGAGCTCCCAGCAGACTCGGCATATACATCCGTACCTTGTTTACTACAACCTACCAAATTCCTTCCTATCACATCAAGACCTGCCTCCCGGTATACGATCATCATCGAGCCTCACTGTGGAGGAATTGTTACCATTCCGTTGGGACTCGGGAAGAACAATATCCAACAAACATCCTCTCATTGATTACATTCATTGCTCTGCCGCTGGCCTGATTTATCATCTTGTGTCACCGGCAAGAGGGGATTGTCAGCACCGCATGCGTCCCTCACATTGGCATAACAGCATTGTGGGATGCACGGAATACAGCCTCATCCGAACGCTCTTGAAGCAAGACCCAGCGGTCCTCGAATGTATAGACCGCTGAGGCAAAGAGTACGTTTCGAAGTGGACGCAAAGAGTCAACCTACACGCCGAATGGTGGAGGAGATGGAAACAATCCCTGGGAGGGAAACACCACAACGAGATCTGATTGATAGGTCAACCCTTTGCTTACCGGATTTTGGGAACGACTCAATACTTCATGGAGAAGATGATGGATTCAAAGACGTATTACGACAATACTTTCCTTCGTCTGAAAGCAATGCTACAGAAAGGCTGGTTAAACTCAAATCTAAACTGAGAAATGCTTCGACACACGACTTTTGGGGCCTCTTGATGGAGGAAATGTGTGATATTACTAGTGCTCAATGTGGTTTCGTTGCCAAGCGTATGCTTGTTGATGATCAAGACAGTGCTGTTGAGATGCCAGAGCTTGGCGAACCTGGGTCTTGTTTGATGGGTGTTGCCCTTTATGTCAACAATGGTGCCGACGTAAAGGAATTATATCGAGACTACCGATATCATGCTTATGGAACTCCGTGTGCTCATATGAGACACGACAAGGTCTTTATCTTACCCGAGAGAATGGCGGAATTTCTACCAAACAACCCGAATGCAATGCCCTGGAAACAGTCTGAAGCCTACATTGGGGTGCCTCTATTCACAGAAGGAAAATGCTTCGCTCATTTTGGCATGATATGGTCAACGGAAGGTGCCCTTAACAGGACTTTGGGTTGGTCATTCATCGAGATGTTCCTTCACTCACTCGAGGATATGATTCTGCAACGGATTTTGGAAGGCAGAGGTTTCGCAAAGGAAGTTTCAGCACCAGAATCAAAGTCAGCCAAGGTCATACCTTTATCAGCCATTACTGCATCGCAATCACTTAAGCCTTATGCTCGAAGTCTCTCCCACGAGTTAAGAACGCCAATGCAAGGAGTTGTCGGCATGTTGGATATCATGTACTCAACCGTCCTCGATGCCATGTCGAAAGAGAAGAGCGAGTGTGTGAAGTCTGTCTTTGAAGATCTCAAGAGTCACATTGAGGTTGTTCAAGGTATGATATTTACTCTTGATGATTAATTTAAGCTAATAGTCCATCAGACAGCTCTAGGAGGGCAGTGGAAGCCGCTGATAATGTCGTTCATGCTTATGATCTTAACATGCAAATGCCAGAAACACCACTCTCACCCAACGAAATTCGAAAAGGATTGGCCACACCACCTGCATCATCTTGTCTTCACAGCCCAACGATCATTTCCGAAAGTTTAACACCTCCGTTACTAGGGAAGCATGAACGAGAAGAAACTGATCCTCTCGCTGGTCCACCATTAAAACGGATGTTTAGGCTGTCCGAGGCAGAAATCATCGAGACCATCCACTTTGAAGAAGCAAGTACAAACGGGCCATCGATTGCAGTTACAGAATTTGGTGATTCGATCTCATCGAAATTAGCTTCACCTAAGGAGTCTCCTCTCTCACGGAGTCCGATAATATCTCCAGAACTATTGAATCCTACCCATCGACGCATATTTACTCGTGAATTTATGCGGAGCTTGGTGAATGAAGCTCTTAGGAATGGGCACCCTACTAGTGAAATACATAGCGAGACGGAGCTTGGCGAGAGTATAGATGTGAAAACTATAGGGTCAAGAGGTGAGGTCCAAGACAGGACAATCGTGGTAGAGATTGAAACGGATGTACCTGATGTCATTATCACTGAGGAACAACCCCTCCAATTCGCACTCCAGAAGCTGGTTGACAATGCCATCAAATTTACGGAACGAGGAACGATTCGAATTACAGTGAAAGTCTGCTGGGCAATTCAAGTCATAGAGATCTGGGTCGTCGACACAGGGTGCGGAATTGCTCAGGGATCCAGGACAAACCTTTTCAAGCCTCACTTTCAAGAAGATGCGTCTATCAGTAGAGCAAGGGATGGTCTTGGCTTGAGCTTATTCAATGCCAAGGCTCATGTTCGGAAGCATCTTGGCGGAGATGTAACTTTGGAGAGATCCGAAACAGAAGGGCCATCAAAAGGTTCCGAATTCCTCATTCGTCTACCTATATCTACATTGTATGGCGACGACAGCCACACACCTCTTATTGGCACACCTCCTCCTACGGCTTCACAGCTCCGTCCTGGCTCTTGGCCTGACTTGTCAGCCCCTATTTGTGTTCCTGATACATTTAGTATTCTGCCTCAGCCAGCACCAGCAAAAACGAAACTGCCTTCACGGAAACGCATCGCGTTCAATTCTAAACTCGCTGCTCAATATCCACTCAACATATTGATTGCCGAAGACAACGCCATAAATCGCAATGTTGCAATCGGGTCACTTGCCAAGTTAGGATACGCTGCATCGGCCATAACCATCGCTTTCGACGGTGCGGAAGCTGTGAAGCAATACAAAGAGTCTCTCTCCAGACCACCGTCTCAGCGATTCAATGCAGTCCTTATGGATATTTGGATGCCGAATATGGACGGTTACGAGGCTTCAAGCAAAATTCTAGAGATGGCTAGAATGGAGGGCGAAGAAGTCAAGGTCATTGCTGTTACGGCTGATGTGACAGGCGATTGTTTGGAGAGGGCAAAAGAGTCGGGAATGATTGGGTTCCTGGCGAAACCGTACAAGGTTTTCGATATCGAGAGGTTGATCACAGAATACTTTAAGTCGTGTTGCTAAACACGCCGAGCAAATTTCGAGCCACTCAACCAAATGAGTGGATGTTGTATACCAAGGAGAAATGACGAGAGAGGAGTAATGGCTGTGAGCATGTTTGATGTTCTTATTCTGGTCATCTACTGCATTGTGTTAGCAGGATGCTAAACTGGGAAACGGAGTGAGCATTGCGTTGCATTTGGGATAAAATCACATTTAGCGATTTTCTGGGGCGGAGTTTACGGTGTTACTGGATATGGCAGAACTGGTATGAAAATGGGATTGCGATTCTGGTTCATGAGAAATGAGGCATTCGAGGTGGAGTTTCTGGACTTGAACCACCTATTTTCCAATGCGGGTGATTGGCTTGGGGTCATTAGTTACAGTGGAGTTGAGATGAGTGGTGAGGATCTTCTGGGTAAAAGAGCAAGGAGAGAGGTTCAGATCCTTTCTTGCTTATTCTGAGGAAAAACATCTTCCCAATAGTAGAGACGCATGGTAGATAGATCTCCGAAGAAGAATATTATAATATCTCTAATACTGATCATCAAAGTTCCAAAGTTGTGTCATGACTCATTGTACTGATTACTGAAACGAGAACTGTATAACTTGTTCGTCATTTTTGTTCAAATCATCGCTCCGTTCTCGCATTGCTAACAATGTCTCTGCCGTAGTAGGTCCGATATCTCAAAAATGATTTCGATGATAGTATTCATTTGGAAGATTGAATATTCAAAAATTCTTAGACTGTCGTCTAAATATCTGGCTGGGTCGAATCATATTAAATGTCTATACCACATCTTTGCTTCTTACTCCCCTCTTTCTTACCAAGTTCAATCAAAATAACGAAAGTTTTAGAACATCCTATTTCTGGAACTTGGTCTCAGTTCTCTTTACCGTTCCAACTGGGAAGACTAGCTATGCCAAAAATTCTCGTCTTAGCAGGAGTATGTTCATATTTATACGCTCACACTATCTGGGCTAGATTTCCTAATTCCAGCTTTTACAAGCAGGAATTCACATGGCTCGATAAAGTAAACACCTAGGAGACTCGACTTTGACTGAATTTTAAAATCCCTCCTACATCTGCAGTCTGGAGTAAAAATTACTTATTGATATTGAAATTCAAGCTAGGTAGAACAAACTCAAAGCTGTAATTTCAAGCTGTTAGGATCATCATAATCGAATCCTCTTAGCTGACACTACAAAGGAGGATGGCCTGCAAGCTACTAGACTTGATTTGAAAAAAGACATTCATCAAGGTAATATTAATTAAGAGATGATGAATGAAGCAGCCAGATTGTGACACAGAAATGCTACAAGTACTGAGTAAGTCGTGTCGTACGAGAATCCAGCCAAATGTATAGACATTGCCGAAAATGAATCCTATAGTAACTGTACATCCAAGAACGCGAGAGTTGTCCCAATAATCACATATTCCTCGCAGTGACTGTCTTACTCGTATCAATTGCATTTGTTCACCGTGGGAATCTGTTGTCAAAGTTATCTTGTCACAAGGCATATTGAGATTGGAAAAGTAATTTTCATACAGCTATACAGCTACATAAAATGACATGACATACAAAGACCTGGTGCCTTGAGCTGTCTTAGATTCACCATTCCGACATTTCAACTCCGGCGAAACAACATGAAATCATAAAAAGAGCAAGACTAATATCTTGATTCCCAATGCATGTACCGCGCCAAACGCCAGGTTCTCAAATCGTCCTACATTTACTCGAAGATAATGTGGTAATGTTCAGGGAGAGTGGTGCAAGTCTGCGAAGGTTAGCATTAAGGCACCGAAATTCGGGTTAGGAAGCCACAGAAAACGAAGCTAGAGAACGAGAAGGGAATCATACCTTCATCTTTTCATTATCATTGTCGAAAAGATAAGCATCAGGGCAAGGAGTGTGAGGAGGGCAAGTGCTTGTTCCTCCGTTGCAGGACTCAGAGCCATTTCCTTCAGGGTGCCATCGGACAGTCGCTTCAGGAATAGGGCGAGCCAAATTCGCGGCCCCGCCGCCGTTGATAAGAGAAACGTCCACGGAGACACCACCATTGTCGACGGTGTACTCAAACTCGAGGATTGGGGTTTCGTGGTTGAGCACTCCTCGATCGGAGATTTTGATGGTAGTGCCAAGTTTCTCTGGGCTCCAAGGGATGGATTCAGAACAGCCGGGAGTGAGTACCATTGGCTCGTCGCAGCGGCTAGGACTTGTGAGTTGGGTTACGAAAGATGACAGAACGGTGATCTTAGATCTCTGGGAATCAACATACCCATCTGGACCATAATTGCATCTACCACCAGCATCTGCTTGCCAGACATAGATAGGGACAGCGTGTCTTTGGACAGTAAGTAAGTATATTGAAACTGAACGGAGGAAGAAATATGTACCCGTTATGGATCCAGACTTCTGCGTTAACAGTACTGAGGAGGAACGGGCCAACAACTGCTGCCCAGGCAGCGAGTCCAGTGGGTTTCTTCATCTTGAATAGAAAAGATTGCACGAACGAGTGTATGTTACTGAAAATGAGTGACTTGAGTTTTGAAATACGAAGAATACCAGTGCCAGACTTATAGGTCTCTGGAGACTGCTTCGTCGTCGTCGGAACATGTTGGGACATACTGAGTGGGGAGTAGTTGATAACTTCCCTCAACAGCGCCGGTCTTACTTTCGACGATGTTGATGGCTTGTCAACTTCAAGTGGAGTATCAATGACGAAAAGATTGAGTTGTGGGTATGGATAGACTAGTCGAAGGAAGTTTGCAAAGCAAATAAGAGAAAAGAGAGACTTCAAAAATGAAATGAAGGAGTGCATTCGTCTGGAGACCTAGTCGGAGTCTCAAAAACGATTGACAATGTCATCTAAACTATCATGGCCCTCATTTTCTTCGTTGAGAGCGTGAAAATAGAGGTGCAAGTAGAGCTGCTCCCATGGAGTGCACACAGATCAAAAATACTGGAAAGCATGGGAAGGCCTTCCATTTAATACACAGGGGAGCTTATCACAACAGTCACCAACAAATGATAAACTGTGTCGTTGATCACACTCAACAGCTTTCATGGCTCCAAAAATGGGCTCTTTTAACGCATTTTGGCACAGCCATATGACCAGATTCCAGGCGATATAGCTTAGTGAATGCCGGGCTGGCGAGACTTGATTGTACATGGAGCCTTCACGGGAAGCACAATGTCAAGACGGGTATAACGAGCGCTCCACGTTGACAAGCTCCTTCAACAAGCTGATCGTTTGGGCCTAACGGTGGCACACCAATTGAAATTTCTGGATGAGTGACGCGGGTCCCACTACGACATCTGTCATAGTGAATACTGCAAGTAGTGGTGCATGACGCGATTCTAGCCAGGACAAGTTCGTGAACGGATCTCCATAGAAGACCAACACGCGCCGGAATGGGACTACTGAGAGCCAGTCAAAGCTTGAAAGCTTTTGGAAACAACAGATGTAACAAACGGCTTTCGGACTGTGCTCAAATGGTGCGAAATGTCTGCAACGTAGTATTAGTGATGATCAACACAAGAAATTGATGATATACGGAATTCTCAACAAATTTCAGCGCTTGTTGTGAGGGAACAGTATTGGGACGATGACGGAAGAAGAGATATGTCGTCGACAAAAGGATACAGGCGAGAGTGGACCTTTCCCAATTGGAATCAGGGCATTCACGTGATTTGAAGCGATTCTACATCCTTGTCTTTCGCTTTCTTCTTAGTTCACTTATGATATTGCTCGTAGGTTGTCAAGAATCAGGGCTAATTATCTTGCAGAGAAAGAATTGAGTTCCAAGTCCAAGTGGTTGACATTTATTGTTACTTTCCACGTGCCCATCCTTGTTCTTCCATGAAGTGTGGCAAGACGGGCAACACAACCTCACCCTGTCTAACAAACACATTTACAAGTAATATTTTCAAGTGCATCTTAAAACTCTTTAACTATAGTTTGAGACAAGACTGGTTAACAAGAGATCATCATTCCCACCCCCAGGTTGTGTTGCGTCAGAAGTTCGGAGCCCTTTTCATGGAGAGGTGTGAGAACACTTCGAAGTATGAGCATGCTCCTGACAGTAAGTAGTCTCAATCTTAGAAGAAGCCAAATTTGAACAAGTTCTCTCATTGATTAAACATAGTTTACAAAGATGTGATATATTGTCGTTTAGTAGATTTCCTTTCCTGCTGTTAGCACTATCCGCCTACATTTTCTGGTTCCGGCAGCATGACGATCTGAGAGCAACATGCAGATTCTTCAATCACGATGTCAAGTCATTTTACCAGTGATTCTTATATCTTAGCCTATTCAAGCACTCTCATGCTGTAAGATGCCATCTACAAAACTTCACACTCCACACAAGCTTCTGGCTCCCGTCCCCTCCAAATCTTCTTAATTCCCAGCCCACACTTCTCAAGTAACTCCCTCCATTGACTCTCAGTTCTCTCCAATCCGCCCATTGGAAACATAGTGATATCCATAATTGCCTGCTGCATTGTGGCATTCGAATTCGGGAGTACGACATCGACCAACAACAGTTTGCTTCTAGGGTTTGCCTTGAGAACAGGTGTGATTTGGCTGAGAAAAGAGATGCAATCGCCATCGCTCCAATTGTGGAGAATATGGCGGTAGTGGTATATGTATGCGTCCTTGACTGGCTGGGGTGTGAAGATGTCATATTTCATAAACTCTACTCCCTCTGGTGGTGGCGGAGCTGCGTCAATGGTGGAGGGTAGGTCCTGAACTATAACTCTTCCTTTAACCCCAGGGTTGTTCCTCCTCATTTCACCCATTGTATGGCCTTTCCCTCCTCCTATATCCACAACAGCTATATCTCCTTCTTTCAACCCTAGTTTTTCAAGTTCAGTTTCCCATGGATAAGCGTCCGCTGGGTTATGGGAGCGCATTGCGCCAACCATATTCTGAGCTCTATCTGGATGAGAGCCGAGCCAAGTCCAGAGTTCTTCACCGTGTAGCCACTTAAACGGCGTTCCTGACTCTTTTGTCGGTGCTTTGTATTGATGATCTGCGAGAGTACGAGGCATGGCTATGATAGAAGGAAGCAAGTCATAGAAAATGAAGTTGTTGAAAGCTCGATGATCAGGATGAAGATACGGTAACCCGATGGGAGTGAGAGCAAAGTTTGTACTAGGTATCTCTGACTCGGAGAAAATGCCAGCGGAGGTGAGCTGGCGGAATACACGGACTGAATGAGAGTTAGCTTCGGTCTTCACCAGAGAGAGAAGCCATACTGATGATTATTTCATCTGCCTTTGTGAACTCCACTATCTCCGAGAGATAGACAGTCTTTCCCCCTTCGAATAAATCCCATACTTTCAGCTGGGACAGAATTTCAACAGCTATACTGACATTGATCTAGAAGCTTGTCAGCGCAAAAATACATCATAATCACGTGTTTCCTATATGCAATCGAATACTTACCTGAAAGACTCTTGGGAATACTTCAGTATTTGGTTCGTCAAGAGAATACAGCAGCTTCCTGGTCTCAAGCTGAAGTTTCCGTCTTGCAACATGCAAGTCACCTGCTCCTGCTTCCGCGAACCCAGCGGCAGCCTTATTCACGTTCGTAACCAACTCCGCAATCTCGGCGGGTTGTACATATGTATCTGCCATCCTTTTGACGAGTTACTAACTCAGAGACTGACTCGAAATAAGAAACAATCCAAAGCTTAAACAGCTAATGAGAGGAATGAAGAATGTCAAAAACAGATGACTTCGTCAAGCGAAACACTTTCCTTTAGCATAAATAGCTACCTCTCGAAAAGTAAAGGTCACACATTTCCGGGCATGGTTCTCTTCAGACTTCCTGTTCCACACTTGAAAGAATTGCTTTTCCTGCGGGATCCTGGCTCGTGCCGGGCCGATAAGTGACTTCGTAACATCCCGGATGCAGTGTTTGTCATGCTGGTTACAAGATCGACTGTAACCTACCAAAATTGGGAAGGGATCTAGAGTAGAACTGTACTCGACAGTGGAAACTTCCTGGTTTTCACAACACCTGCGATTTTATTGGGGGTTGGGAATTGAAGTGAGTCTGCACTACAGCAATTTCCTTAACTAGTCGGAAAACACGACTTTTTAAGCGAACGCGTTTTGGTGTCACCCCGCCACGCGATTTATGATTAATTATATCAATCAACCCACTTCGCAGCTTAATTAAAAATCAACCACATACTCTATTCTCTTCAAAATTGCTTCCCTAGATACGTCAATATGGCTAGATCTCGTGAATCCAAGCGCATTGCTAATAAATGCGTAAAAGTCGTAGCATCCAAGAAACGCGTTCGCAAGCCTAGTCAAAAAGCACAAGCTATAAAAGTAGTGCCACCCCCTCGCCGAGTCAAATCTAAAATAGTGGATAAAGTCGTTGCTAGTTCTCCTAAGGCTAATACGCCGGAATTGACTCAGGATAATAAAGTAATAGCTAATCCAATTATAATCCGGAGCTCTCCTATAATAGCTATTTTAACCCCTTTTAAATCCACCCGGCAAAAGCCAGTCTTACCTCCATTTAACCCAATAAAAGAGGGATATATGCCGCATTATGTCATAATAACTCTCACGATTTTTATTAACGATATGCATAAGGGTTCCTTAAATAAGAATCATAATCTAAGCGACTTTACTCGGTCTATATGGGACTCCTTTCAAACTTGGATCTAAGATAAATAAATAAAGAAGTTTATGCAAGCAAGGTCGCTAAAGGAGTAGGAATTCCCTAGGATTTAGCCCTAGGTAATAATAATTAATAATCCCACTAAGAAGAAAGTGGATTACTTTATATAAGACCAGGATAGATGGGCTAATATTAAGAGCCAGCTTCGTCTCAAAATACACCTTTAACCTAATAACAAATCCTATAATAGCCTTTTTATTAAAGCTCCATATTAGTGGCCGGAACTAGAGCCTGCTTTAGAGCCAAAATCAAAGTCGGCATCAAAGGCGTCATCAAAATCGACATTAAAATCAAGGACCACTAGGTCCCATAACCAGAATCTAAGGGAACATCATACCATCAATAGGCAGGGTAATATGGAAGAAGCTAGTTTTGCTTTTAACGATTATAACGACGATATCTTTGCTAATAAAAAAGGGACTCTAATTAAAAGAGGCCGTGTCTCTATAATTATAAGGCAGCTAAATGCCAAAGCTCGAAGAGATGCCGCCGATAAACCATATAAGAAGATTAAGAAGATAATTTAAAAGTAATACTATTATTAGGATCTTAATTACGACAAGAATCCTAGGTGCCACTACGTTCTTTAGTCTCATGGATCCCATTATAACGTTACTCTATCAGATTTAAAGCAATGGGCAACGATAATCCAAATGGAACACCCTAAAGTTTCAATTAAGAGACCTCCCATTAAATGGATTCACAAGTATCACCTAAAATGGCAAGAAATTCCTTAAAAAAAGCTCCATAGCAATAAGAAGCAATTAATTATCGAGCCTGCTATTATTCCTAAAGCTAAGACTACTCCTATTATTATCCATAACTACCCCGCCCCCCCGCATTCCTATCCAATAGCTCCACTAATGCCATATTATGGATATATAGGCATTCCAAGACTATAAAACGATCCTTATCGCACTCAAAATCCACCCTTAATATAGCAAGTAAATGCAAATAGTCTTGCTATATCGTCACCTCTAAGACCAAGGTCCTCTAAAGCGGATCCACTCCCTTAATTTAAGATATATATCCTTAATAAAGTTATAAGCCTATAAAGATCCGAGCTAATTTAGGAGGCTTTTACGTTCCTAAAACTCGAGTTTATTAAGTTTACGTAACTTAAGGATCGTTAGACCTTTTAAACTCTCAGAAAACATAGTATAAAATCCGGCATAATTTAATACCTTTAAAAAAAAGCCTCTAAGTTTTAGAAAGTAATGGATATGATAAAGGGAATATCTAAGGAGATCTATAAAGCCTTAATTAGACCTAAAGGAGGCTTTTTATTCAATGGGATTAAATATAATAGTCGTGGTGAAATAGGTGGTGGGTTCGGCGCTATAGAGTCATGAGACCAAGAATAGGATAGTAATAATTATTTCTCGGAATCTTAGGAGCGTTTATAGTGGCGACTATTCTCTTTAGGGGATATATTCTATATGCTTTACTTCGTCTTTTCTCTCTTTCCTATATTAATTGGACTATTATTAATTTTATAATATTTATTATAAATTATAGTCATATATTAGGAGGGATGGCAAAACTCGCGGTTATAAAACATCATTCACTTATTAATTATAACTTTTTATACCAGTCATATAATTGATTTATTCAATAATTACATACGTACGCCTCTTATTATTTAATACTATATACTTCATATGTGTGCATAATTAAAATGGGCCCTAACGGTAGCATGTGCATTTGGCCCTATCATTACACTCTTAATTGCCCATATTAAAAAATCCTTATAAATCTCAAAGTTACGACGCTCCCTCCGATATTATCGTCGAATAAAGCTTTTTAGAACGCTAAAACTCTCTTTAATAGGATTAAAATCAGGGGAGTATGGTGGTAAGTAAAGAATTAAGACTCCCTTCCTATAACATGCCTCTTTAATCCTAATTTTATTGGCGTGATGGATTAACGCATTATCTATTATTATAACTAATTGAGGAAGAGGATATAGATTATAAAAAGGGAGAACGTCGTTAATAATAAAATCTTTAAAAAGATTAGCTATTCCAGATCCCTCAAATACGCGGTAAGCAATATAGCCATTAATAATATATGCCGGGAGGATGGATATTCTAGGTTATCGCCGAGCCAGATAATTATGGACTATAGCTCGAGTCCCAGCTAAAGACCATCCATATTTGCGTTCCCCTATTCTATCGTCACTTCCTAATTCATCTATTACTATAATTTGCTCTATAATAAAGTCCTAGAGGTAAAAGAGCCAGTCTCTCCTCAATTTCTCATTTCTCTAAGCCGCCACTGCCCTCATTTTCTTCTTTATGACCTTAATCTTCTTTAATGCTCTACTAATTATCGATAAGGATATATTTACTTCATATGCATCTAAAAGAAACTCCTTAATCTCATCCAAATAATAATATGGCGCCGCATTAAGAAGGACCTTAATTCCGTAAATTATGCTCTAAGTAAGGACGGGTCTAGGACCTCCAAAAGGAGGCAAAACTGGTCTTCCTGCTTTAATCCTGGCCTTATGCGCATATATCATCGATAGGGCACAATTATATAAGCTAGCTAGGCGCCGGTAATATTCATGGTCGATATGCGCATGAGGGTCGAGGAGGGCATCTTAAATGCGGGCAATAACCCTTTAATATAGTCGAGGGGCCATAATCTCTACTAATTTTTTTTATTAAATGGAAGATCTCATCAAGCTCGACAATTTGATTCAGTTACCTTATTAAAAGAATTAGATTTGATTTAATTATCACAGTTTAAAGTCATATGGTGGGGTGCTTTTTGGCAAAACGCGACACCAAAACGCGTTCGCTTAAAAAGTCGTGTTTTCCGACTAGTTAAGGAAATTGCTGTAGCGAATTGATGTTGCGTCACACAGCTCAACGTCAGAATAAGAAAGTACACGGTTTTGCTCTTCATACCAGGGTCTTTCTTAAGTCATGTCAAAACCGCTCCGATTTCGTCTTCTGCACACGCTTAAATATTTTCATGTTCCACGGACGGCAAAAGGAATTCAACGTGGCATTCTTGCGCGGTGCGAAATGTTCCTTCGACTGCAAAGTAAGTAGCACAGCGTCTGACTGCCCTCTCAATTGGCGGCGAAGTACATAATCTACCTCACCCTAAGTCAAACATGGCAAAGTTGTTTTTACTTTGGATTTTCTTACTGGAGTCGTGTCACATCTATTCTCTTCCGAGCTCGCTATCTGTCCCTAGATCGTCATCATTGTATCACTTGAAGTATGAGAGAGTAAATGTGGTGCTTCTCTTCACCGCTGCGAACCTTGTTCAAGCTTTCAGCTGTACTAGCTCCTGCACCAAGCTACGATGATCGAGGTACTGTGTACGAAATGTGCTTTTTCTGTTTGGTTGAGGGTAGGGAGAGCTCATGGAAAAGGTTTACCAGCTCTACGTCGAATAGTTCCCCGCCCTCATCGATTTCACTTTGATCGTGTCCGAAGACCGAGAGCTCTGCAGTTCCCTGAGCAACTTTATTTCTTCAATTGAACCTCCAAGATGGCGTTCATGAGCTGGAAAATTCTCCTCTCTGCTCTCTGTATAGGCACTATCGCCGTCCTCATACGCAGAGCTTTTTACGGGCCCCTCTCCAAGCTCCCGGGTCCATGGTACAGTCTCTTAACCGACAAGTATCTGATGTACAAAGAGTTTACTGGGCAAAGACGAACATACACTCATGCGCTACATAGAAAGTATGGGCAAATCGTGCGTGTGGGACCGAATGAGGCATCATTCAATTCATTGGAGGCGATGAAGGAGATTTATCAGAGTGGCGGGAGTGGATATGATAAAACGGAATTTTATACCATGTTTCAACAGTTCAGGACGAGGTATGTTTCTCCGAACGAAAGAAGCTGTGAGTCGGAGAGTGAAGCTGATGAAATAGGGTTATGTTTTCCACGTTGGAGAAGGCGGATGTAAGTTCTCTGTCCCAGGTTGCCGCTGCCCGAGACGAATTGCATACTCACATTTCGGCAGCATACCAAGAAGAAACGTCACATGGCAGGCCCATATACAAATACCAATATCATGCACCCAGAAGTTCTAGCTGGTCTCTCTGAAAGAGCTTCTGCATTCATGAAGCGTGTGGAGCAATTTAAGGATACTGGTCTGGATGTCTACGTATGTAGCCATTTTCTGAATCATAGTTGGAGAACTGAGAAACATAGATATACCTCCACTGTTACGCTCTAGACTGCGCTTCCTTTCACCTGCTGAACCCGTATGGAACGAAATCCATTGAGGGCTCAGACATGGTCATGATGGAAGAACTCTCCTATCATGATAGTCTCATAAGTATGAACCCTTATTTCCCACCTTCTTATGAGGTGTACCGTGCTCTTTTCTCCTTTTCAAATGCTCGTACGCAACAAAAATTAACAATTATCAGGGAATCTAGCCCAATACCGCTGGCCAACCCTCTCAAACTACCTCGAGAAAGCATTCAAACCACGTCCCGCGCCTCTCGCAAACAACTACATCCTTACCTCCGCCGCGAAAGCCCCCCACAATTCTCACAGTCTAGCACATAAACTGCATTCCTGTGGCGCTTTCCAGAAAATGGAGATTGCAGCTGAGTGTATGAACCAATTGCTCGCAGGAATAGACACAACAGGCGACACATTATGTTTCCTGATGCATCAGCTTTCCCTTCCTTCTACTTCTTACACGCAGAAGATAATGCGAGAAGAGTTTGAGAAAAACAGAGATAAGAATATAGACGAGCTGCCATATCTTGAAGCAGTAGTTAAAGAAGGACTGCGCTGTTTTCCACCTGTACCCATGTCGCAGCCTAGATATGTGCCTGCTGGAGGGAGAGAAATAGATGGAGTGTGGGTGAAAGAAGGAACGATAGTCAGTTGTCAGGCGTGGAGTTTACATCGCTTGAACGAGGACATTTTCGAGCAAGGAGACAGGTTTTGGCCAGAGAGGTGGATGAGCGATGATAAAGAGAAGGTGTTGGAGATGAATAGGTTGTTCTTCACTTTCAGCGCGGGTGGGAGAGGTTGTACTGGGAGATTGTAAGTTGAGATTCTCTAAGATTTCGAGAGGGGCAAATGCTAATTATATGCTTCCAGTCTCGCAATCGCAGAAATGAAAACCCTACTCAGGGAGATATACTCGCGATACACGACCAGAATCGCACCAGATATGAAAGCTAGCATGGCGCTATCCGATCAAGTAATCAATACAAGACCGCTGGATCAGAGCTGTACGCTACTTTTCGAGCCTGTGGAGTGATGGATGTTACGGGGGGTGATGGGATGATTTGATCTCTGTAGGTGTAGGAATTTAAGAATTTTGGATGTAGACGAGTAGAGAAAAGTTTTGAAAGATATAGTAATTGATCGATTGCGATTTTACGCATAATTTGTTTCAAGAAATATCGGATTGTGCTTCTCTCACGGTATTCTGGTTTCTGATTCTCCGGATCGCTTGTGGCCATTGGGAAGGGGGAATAGGAATCTTCATTAATGGACAATAAATCCGGCTTTTCGAATAAGCATGCATTTATCGTGTCTGCGAGTTGCTTGCCTTGCGAATCTTGAGGGGAGAGCATCACAATTGAATGATCAGAGTTCCACTTAGGTCATGAACAGGAACAATTGAAGTCAAGACAATAAGCCCCAGAGAGGAAGAAGTTGAGAATAGAAACAAAATGTGCCTGAACCGTAATTTCAAGCAAAGTCAGAAGCCATTATTGACATGGAAAGATTTTCAACTACATTCAAATTTCAGTATAGAAAAGAACTTTCCAAACCAACGGAAAATCACGATAATTTCCTCCCAAAGACCTGGTATCCATCTCGCCCAAACGCCTCTTTCCCTCTGGTTTCATACCTGTTTTTATGTGATTTCCCTTAATGCAACTACCTTGCCGTTAATATCATATAAAATCCTCCCAGTCTGCCGCAGCAAGTCATATCTTATAAACTCGTCCCCTCTCCTACATGAACATCTTCGCCAAACTCATAGCACCTCCAATCCCGCCAATACTCCCCATCGCATTCCCCAGCCCCCCTAATGGGCCCGAACTCTCAATATGCGTCCTCTCAAACTGCAACCCACCACCACTTCCTCTTCCGATTCCCCCTCCCTGGTGTCCGCCAAACATCTTTTCTATGCCGGCTGGTAGTCTCATTCCAAATTTCGCGAGGAGACCCGTTAAAGCGCCACCGGTGATGAGGGGCATGATGACTAGCATGAAGACTTTCATGGGGTGTTTCTTCATATAGTAAACTAAATCCCGTAGGAGACGACGAAGCTGTTTGTAGATTCGTTTTATGTAGCCATCTCTAGGAGACCGTTTGTAGTGAGATGTCGAACGATGGGAACCTCCGAAACCTGTGTAGAAAAGTCAGCTAGTTTCCTTGTCTGCCCCGCATATTCCCTTGTTGGATGCGTAGTTGATATCAGTAGTTGAAGAGCTTACCACCAAAGAAACTCGACCTCGAAGAATTGTGCTTATGATCCCCGCCCCCAAAAATGGAGCTCGCGCGCGGAGAAGAATGAGAATGATGTCTCCCTGAGCTACTCTTTCGATGGCTGTGAGAACTGCCTATATCAGAGGCGCCATCAAACCATCCCATCTTGATTGTTTTGTCTTAATTCTCTCCTTGAATCCGTAGCTATGAAAGTTTGTCCGCTCCGTCCAAGCTCAAGCTCAAGCTCGTAAAACCAGCACTCTCAAACAACTGTCCAAAGGTAATTGATATTGATAGGTCCGGGATGGGCAATGCTCGATAAATAAAGCTTGCTTGAACTGACTCGCAATAGAATTCGGGTTGAAATGGAGCTTGGGTAGCAATTCAAGTTGTGATGGAGTAAGTACTCCGTAATTGAGTGAGTGAAAGGAAGCTTGCGATGCGACAGGATGTCAGCTCCAGCTTTCTTCACCGCTGGGTTATTGGAGGGGCTGGGCCGAGTAGTGACAGGGGTGTGGACTGATTCACGTGATTGTCGATGGACAGGGGCTGAAACGAGATGGATTCTGGAGATGTGGCTTTATCCTGTGAATGCACCGAGCACCGCCACAGTGACGCACCACATCCAAGCCAAGTGACTGGACTGGAGGACAACCTGATACTCGGGACTGCACAAGCTCTTTTCTCTATTTTTTGACTTGCTCTTCAACTTCCTCTGTACATCAGATTTAGACTTGTACTTTCTGGACTCTAACTACGGAACCGGAGTAGAATCAGTCGTGAATCGCCACAATGACTCCTCCTATCGATTACTGTGAGTTATACAGCCTTGCGTGCCTGGTCTTTACTGATAGTATTTAGATGCTGCTCTGGGAGTTGCACCAACAGCAACACAGCAACAGATTAGAGATGCTTATAAAAGGTACTTAACCTCTCCCTTACATATTTCACCTATCCTTCCATCTTTACTCCCCTCTATACCCCTCCCCCACCAACATCCCCAACCCAATATTCAAAACTAACTCCCTCCAGAGCAGCACTCAAAACCCACCCTGACCGAGTCCCCTCCGACTCCCCAGAGCGCGCCGAAAGAACCCGTAAATTCCAACTCATAAACGACGCCTACTACACTCTCTCAGAGCCCTCTCGCCGTCGAGACTACGACTCCGCACGCGCCTACCAATCCTTCCCCTCTGGCGCCTCTTCCGCTTCCACAGCATGGGATTCCGACGGCGACGCCGATATTCCTGATCCTGGTCCAGCACCAGGTGGATTCCCGTGGTCCAGTTTCGGATTCGGAGCGAAGGCCAAGACGAAAGAGGAGGGAGAGAGGTTCCAGAATGAACAGTTTGGAGATGTATTTGAGGAGATGTTAAGGGAGGAGGGAATGGCTGAGAATGGAGGAACACCCACGGGGAAGTTCTGGAGTGTGGTTGGGGGGTTGAGTGGTGGTGCTATGGGATTTATCGTTGCGAATTTTCCGGGCATGGTTGCAGGTGCCGTGGCGGGGAATAGGTTGGGGAGTGTGAGGGATGCGAAGGGGAAGAGTGTTTATGCTGGTGAGTATTCTTATACCTGTCTTGGGAGGGCGGGACTGATTGATGGAAATAGTATTTCAAGAGCTACCTGTTGCGGATAAGTCAAGGCTTTTGAGTCAGCTTGCTCAGAAAGTCTTCAGTCATGCTGTTGGGCTTTAAAGAGCTCTTTTCCATGGATGATGAGGTCTCTTATGATAGAGGGGCCAGAGAATGGTAAACAGAATAGAGAGTTGCCTCAAATTTAGCAATCTCTAGACATACGATGGGAAAGGACGGCGTTCAGGGTATTCCGTTGATGGACAGGACCATGGTAAACAGAGCCATTATAGGCTAAGGAGGGCAGGATCCAGAAATGATATCAGCGATGAGATATGTAGTACGTAGATAGAGCACAATGAATGAAATACCCCAATACATCACTATCCCCCCCCTTCCTACGAGACCGAGTCCCACAGGCTGCAGACGGTAATGATGGATCATGAGAGGGTAAATCATATCCTGGGGCATATACCTCTCTTCGCTATGACAGAAACATTCTGGTGAAACAAAGCTTACTCTCCGCCCAAAGAGGAAAACACTACCTAATCTAAGTAGCACCCGCAATCTCAACGCTAGCTTCATCCATATGACTTATACCCAAATAACCACTCCACGCCCACTACCTCCGCCTTGGAAACGTTAACTTGGCGGAGAGGTAAAGGGGAGACCCTTCTGCTTTAAAACCCCTTTGGGGTTTCTAGTCCACCCTCGCTTCACGGCGGAGTGGAGGAGTTTTGCTATTTTGATTTTTTGGAACCACGGTTTTTTTTTCCCCGCTCTCTATTAATTTAGAAAGGAGGGCGATTCAAACAACTGAAAGCTGACCAGTAATGCAACTTCTTCTTGGTAATTGTTACTTTGTTGGGCAAGTGTGATGGGAGATCCTCAACACGTGTAGATAGCTTTGTTTGAAGTAGCGATTATTGAAAAAATGAAAGCTGTGTAGAAAAGGATAGAATACCAGAGGTTCTCCAAGTATTCTCGGGCTAGGCGAGGGGGATAACTCAGGGAATCAAAGGATGAGGGGTACAGGGACGATGAAAGTGCGATGGTCAAATATGGTAAAGATGTAAACACTATATAAAATCATCTAGCAAGAAACTCTACGACCAGAGAGAAGAGGTTCAAGCAGTAGAATTTTCAACATCCCGTTTCATGTTCACCCTAGCTGCTTACCTCCCAAGTACAATAGAAATCATATTGGTATTGCCTATGGTGCTTCTCAAGCTCTCGAAAGTCTCCAAGTTGGGTAGATATCAAAGTATCACTGATTAAATACTTTATACCAGTAGGTCCAAGTCTGCTCTGTGTAAAATTAATGTTTAGAGTGTGTTTGAACGATCTAAAAAGCTGCCTCTTTAAAAAAGGAGCCTAGCTACCTAGAAAATACTTCGGAAGCTTCTGCAATTCAAACAAGGATATCAAATTCCTCACTATTACATCACTTGAACACAAGATCTTGTGTTCCCTCCCACATCTACTTTCACACAGAAGTTTGATCACAATCCAAAATTGGCACAAGGTAGCAATGAATACATATCACACAAAATTTAAATACGCATGATATGAAGAAGAAAGCAAAAAAGTCTATTCCCTAGGTAGAAAAGCAAGAAAGAAACGCAAAAAGAATAATAACCAGTTTCGTTTCAGAGTCAAGCAAGAAGGGGAAAAAAGGTAGATCACCTCTTCCCCTTCCTCCTCGTACTTCCCCCACTAGCAGCACCACTTCCCCCACCAACAGGTTTCCTAACTACCCTCTCACGCTCTCTTTCTCTCTCCTGCTCCTCATCGAAAACTTGGACCCCATTCCCTTGATCATCACTCTCATCTTCTTCCTCACTGCTATTCGCCAGCTCATCCCTATCATCCCTCTCTCTACGTCTCATGCTCTCAACACTAGGCCTAGCCCTAGCATTGGCAAATCCAGCAGGAAGACTCCTCCTTACAGAGCCATAAGCGACTTCCTGCTGTGAACCTGCCATATTCCTCCTCCCAGAACCTTGTCCTTGAAGGTATTGAGGGGGGATAGGAGGTGGCGCATCAGATGAGACCTGGTATTCAAAAGGATCTGGTACGGAGCCACGAGAGGAAGCAGAAGAACGGCGGGAACTGGCTGGTCTCCAATCTTGTTCATCTGGAAGAGGACGACGGGAACTGTTCGATGAGGAAGAAGCAGGGCGATTGCCTTCTGAGAAATATCGAGAGCCTGAAGCATAGGCATAGAATGCTGGGGGAGCGCCTCGGAGTTGGGCGGTAGCTGATCGTGGACGATTGGGGGAAGAAAGGTGAGGTTGCTGTGCGAAATTACCGAGAGGAGTGTACTGAACGCCGTCTGGAGCAGCAACCAACATTCCAGGTGCATTGGCCGGTGGAGGAGGTTCGTCCTTTTTGGACTTACTCTTCGCCCTCTTTCGACTGCTTGGACGACTTGCAGGTTCAGTTGCTGCAATTGATACTGAGATCGTCCTATTTCTTCTCCTCTCGCTCCCACTACTTTCACCACTACCTTTTCGATCCTTTTTGGTAGTAGCAGCAGCTTGCATCCGCTTTCGTCTTTTCTCTAATGCGTCCAACTCCTCTTGATTAAGTTTAACCTCCCTCTTCCCCTTTTCTTGAGCACGTCGAATCCGAGCAAGCGCAGACTGTACAAGCGCTTCCTCTTTATCTCTTAAAGCAATCTGCAAAGCATCAATTCCCTCCACCTCTGACTCCTCGGAATCTCCTGAAGACTCCTCCGAATCAGCAATATAACTCCTCCTAGACCTAGAAGATAAATCGATCCCGGTAAACTGAAGAGGATCGCTAGCAAATCGTTTTTTGTCAAAATTCAACCCAACGCCTTGTGTATCTGTGTCATCATCGCTATCAATCTCCTCCACGCGATGTTCATCCCATTCCCACTCTCCCCTTCTACGACTCCCCCGAGCCCCTGATGGTCTTCCCCATTGGGGCGCATATTTGGGAGATCGCGGCCGACCACCTAGACCGCCTCCCCGGAAAAAGCCTCATCGATGGGTTTGTCCATAAACGAAGCATGTCCTAATATGCTGACTCCTGAGGCTCCGATGAGCCAGAGTATTGTTGAGATTGGTGAGGCAATGATGCCAAGAGGAACAGCGATGACGAGGAGTGCTGTATAGAGTTGAGAGGATGTTGCACGGAAAACGCCAATGTCAAGATCTCTTCCATCCAGCTTTCCAATTCCCCACATACCACCTACGACAAGGAAGATGACGAAGAGGAGGAGAGGGTTGGACAGCAAGCTGTAGATACTGAGCATCGCGAAGACGACGGCATAATTGCTGGAGAAGTGGCCAAGATTGTAATTGACTCGCGACTGGACTTCGCTGAAGTTGGCAGGCTTTGACAACCTTTTGAGATCGAGAAATTCGGAAACTGGCTTCAAGTTGGCGAATCTGGATGCCAGAGATTGTGATCGCACACCGGCGAACCTATCTGAAAGGTTCAACCGCGATGTCAAGACATCAAGAGGAATTTGTATCCGCGACATGTTGGTTGTATAGGTTGGAGGAAGGTTGAAAGGTTGAGAATTAGGGTTGAGATAGATAAGGTCAAGTGCCGAACAAAATGACGGGATCTATGGGTCCTTTATTCGAATACAAACTGTAGGCAGAATTGATTTCTCGGAACCGGGTGAATTCGATTGATGATAAACTGAATTTTGTCGTTTGGGGTTTCGAGATCTGTTAAATTTCTGTGCCCAGTTATGTCAGCCGGGAATTATTCGTAAGCCTTGCAGGCACCGAGTACCAGAACCTGCAAATAGAACTGAATACGAACCGGGGCTGAATTGAGAGTGATTATATGTACGCGTCGAGGCGCAGAAGGTGTCGTATGAGGAATGCGTTTGGATTTGAAGAAACGAGTAGTCCAGGGTTTCGAGAAATGTCCAGTGTAAAGCAGTCAGGGGAGGTGAGACTTTCCAGAGCTCAATCTTAATCTGAGATCTGGCCCACTCCCGAGACCCTTGCCCTTGGCCGGAGTGAATGCCTTATGAAACTAATGAAGCCTCAGGCTTCAAAGGCGAAATCCATGGATTCTCCCATACACCAACTTGAAACGCATGCGGCCTCGAGTCCGCACCGGAAGAAAATCAAAGTGAAAAGGAGAAGAGGAAGAAGAGATGAGACGAATATAAATCTGGGACTATCACTCTTATGCACCAAGCCGGTTGCCGATTTTTACGCCCAAGACTAAGTCCAAGCCCAAGCCCAAGTTGTGCTTTTGGTGGTGCTCGTGCTTGCTGGTGAGGTGACCTGCATTGCATTCGTGCCCGCTCTTCACTGGAAACAACAAGGCAATCGAGGCAAATCAAGAGAATCGAGGCCAATCCTCAGCCTAAAATTCAGTAACCATAAGCCCTAATTGGTTGCCTTTACCACACATCACCACGCTATTGCCCCTGAACAACAACCCCTCCAGCACTGAAGTGAGCCTGAACCTGACTGAATGGAACCTGACCTTGCCCTGATCCCAAATGTCGAGCTGTTTTTAATCCCGGCACTCCACAAAGTCGCTTCCATTTTGCCCAGCCCGCAAGGTAAGCCGTAACCGTCCTGTGGCCGTGTCGTGTCCCGTAAACTGGCATCTGGCATCTGGAATCTGGCATCACGAGAAAAAAAAAAGGTCCAGTGCGAGCGAGCCAGCTGTGACCGACTCGAGTTGGTGCAAAGTCCAAGAAGACACATCAGCGGTGTACTTCGTAGCCCTCCTTTCTTCCTCAACACCACCAACAATATGAGGAGATCGCTATTTACAGTGGGCATTATTGCCTGTCTGCTGGCTATTGTCGCAGCATGGAGTAAAGAAGGTAAGTCAAGTCAAGACAAGTCAAGTTTCTGCATATAATTATCGGCACCCGACCCACTGCGCAACGTGTCAATCCATTCTTCGTCATTGTGCTTTGATCCGAACGGCGAATATCAATTCTGACTCTCCTTTTTAGATCAAGAAATTTTCCGTCTGCGCGACGAAGTAGAAGCATCCGAAGGAGTCGGAGTCTCCTTCTACGATTTCCTAGGCATTACCCCATCTGCATCGCAAGATGATATCAACAAAGCCTACCGCAAGCGCTCTCGTCTCCTGCATCCCGATAAAGTAAAGCAACAATTCATTGCTGAGAAATCGACCGGAAAGGACAAAAAATCGAAATCTGCAAAGAAACCAGGTGTTCATGTCTCCAAAGGCCCTACACAGGCTGAGATCAAGGCTACGGCAAAGGCAGCAAGTGATCGTTTTGCGAGATTGGGTATAGTGACCAATATTCTACGTGGTGCTGGCAGAGAGAGATATGATCATTTCCTCAGCAATGGATTCCCTAAATGGAAGGGAACAGGATATTACTATGCCCGCTTCAGACCAGGTCTTGGTTCCGTCTTGGTAGGACTATTCATCTTCGTAGGAGGTGGAGGCCACTGGCTCGCACTTTACATGTCCTGGAAACGCCAACAAGATTTCGTCGGCCGCTACATCAAGTTCGCAAGACATGCTGCTTGGGGTGAGAATCTGGGTATACCTGGTTTGGATGGTGCTGGTGCCGGATCCGGAACAGCTACACCTCCTGCCGGCGGAGATGATTCTGATGCTATGCAGCCTATGAATAGGCGACAGAGGAGAATGCAGGAGAAGGATATGAAGAAGGAGAAGAATGAAAAGAAGACTAGTAAAGCTATGAAGGCTGCAAAGGCTAGTCCGGCTGCCACACCACCTTCTGGAGCTGCGGGCCCAAGAAAGAGGGTCGTAGCTGAGAATGGCAAGATTCTTGTTGTCGATGCGGTGGGGAATGTGTATCTTGAGCAACAAGATGAGGAGGGAGAAACGCATGAGTTTTTGCTTGACGTATGTCCTTTCCTACCATTTCTGAAGTATTATAACTGACAATTCATAGCCCAACGAACTCGCACCTCCTACCATCAAGGATACAGCTCTCTATCGCGTCCCTCTCTGGGCCTACACCACCACCGCTGGTCGCTTTCTCTCCAAGAAACCCTCTTCAACAGACTCTGATTCCGATGATGAGGAGGAAGACACACCTCCTTCTTCCAGCTCGGGAGATGATTTCGAGGTATTGGAGAAGGTGAAGACGACAGCTGTGAATGGGACAGGTAAGGCGGTTAGGAGGAAGAAAAGTGGACGGAAGTGAGATTGATGGTTTTGCGGGTGAGAGCAAGTGTATGATTGATCGCGTGCTTGAGTGAAAGAAAAGAAAAGTTTGGGAATGTAGATTAGAAAAGGGTGCGGGTTATATATCAATGCACAATGGCCTTTCATCATTTCTCGGTGTATATATATTACGAACAGGTCTAGACGATCGAAACAGACTTCGGCTAGTTGAAATCTAGTCTGTACTTGGACCTAGAGTCTCAGGAAGTAAACTGTAACGGAGCAGTAACGGGTGTCCATTGGAAAGACTGGAGTTCTGCATTTCCGAGACTGACATCTACACGTTTATGCTCTCTATTGAATTTGATAATCTCTACATATGCTTATTCATAGGATCTCCTATGCTTTTGAAAAATGTGCTGAATTTATTGTAACCTTTGAGATGATGAGTAAACGATAGACCTTTGCCTCTAAACTGGCTTTCCTATTTCTAAGGTGATACCCCTGAAGCTCAGCGGTTTGAAGGTCTCACGGGGGGTTATGAATGTATACTTTTTCTTAGGCATGGTCGTTGTTCCTGCTTATAATATCTCACATCAAGCTCTATATCTGAGCTATAAACTCTCTCATCTCTGACCCTTAGGTTTGCTTACTATTGTTATATCTTCAGATTGCTACCTTCGTCATGTTCTCATGGTATAAAGTAATCTTACAAGTATACACCTGCTCATACACATCATCAAAGCTTCCCCTTCGCCCTCAAAAACTCAACTCTATTAACACAACTCCCTACCCCCTCCAATCCAACCTCAACTATATCCCCATCCTTCAACCAAAGCTGTGGTTTCCGGCCCATACCTACTCCTTGCGGTGTACCAGTAAAGATGATATCACCAGGGAGCAACGTGGTTCCCTGACTTAAAAACGCAATCGTCTTCGCAACACCAAAGATCATGTCTCCGGTATTACTATCTTGTACCATTTGCCCATTAACTTTTGTCGTGATTCTCAGATTCTGAGGGTCTTTAATAAGTTTTGAAGAGACTATTCCGGGTCCGTAGGGAGCCCATCCATCAAAACCCTTTCCGAGTGACCATTGACCGCCACCGCGCTTTATCTGCCAGTCCCGGTGGGAAACGTCGTTGCCGATTGAGTAGCCTAGGACGTAATCCAGAGCGGAAGACTCTGGAACGTCGGAACAGGGCTTACTGATTATAGCTACGAGCTCGCATTCGTAGTCTAGACCTGTACCTTCTTGGGCGATGGGATGGATTGGGATTGGGTCTGTGGGGCCAGTGAGGGAGGTTATGGGTTTGTACTGAGGGTGTGAGAGGGAGTTTGGAGGGTGGATAGGTTACTTACGAAGAGGACTGGGTATCTTGGGATAGGCATGTTGGACTATGGAGATCAATATATCATTCACTTTGAAAAATCAGGAGATGTACCTCTTTGGCATGCTGTTCATAATTCAATCCCAAACACCTGACAGTCTTCACATCCTCTAAAGCCAGCGGGGCAAGTAAGAGCCGAATATCAGCAACTTGATCCGTAACATCATGTTTTCCAAAGATTGGGCCACGAATAACTTTGGCTTGCTTGGCTTTTGCAATATCTGTCACTCCATGAGGAAGAATTGCATCTCCGTAATATGTCCGGCCGTCTTTGGCTAGGAATCTCACCAGTCTCTGGGGGAGATGTCAGTGGGGTAAATAATGTGGGGAAATTATCTTACGGAGAAAGAGGCCATTTTAAGTGCTGTGAACCAAGCTGTCTACTCTCAAATTCCAGTTGAATGATAAGAAGAGAAATAAGAAGAGGCAATGTCAAATTTCAGAATGGTAAACTGGAGAAAGGATGTTGAAGAAGTCTCGAGGTGGACATTCGGCCATCAATCTGCCGTAATCGGCTGCTCCGAACCCCACTAAGTGCTCCAAAGCATTAGGGGAGCTGATCCCTGTAGATGCCGGAAATCTTCCCGTCATTGCAGTAAATTTAACAACGACTACATTCAACTATTTCGCAACAGCAATTGGAGCAGATACACAACGCGGAAGATATGAAGAGATTGTCAGGTCTGCAGAAAGAGGTGCTCTCTTTATACAGGCAATGTCTGAGAGAGAGCAGGAAGAAAGCTCCAGTATGTGCATTCAATTGAATTATGGGTATTTGCTGACCAGGACAGGAATCAAGACCTCATTTCGAGACATTCGCAAGGTCAGTATAGATCTCCCTCCAATTCTGGATTGACTATCTTGTATAAGGACCATTAGCTGATAGTAGGCAATATAGAACCGAATTCGAGAAAGGTGTGCACCTTGACAAGAAAGACTTTGGAACGATAGAATACCTTCTGCGAAAAGGTCAGCGGCAGTTGGAAATGTATTCGAGTCCCGGAATTAAAGACATTCGATGAGGATATGAGATAGATCGCTGGATCCTGGAGGGTATGGCGATGGAAAGAACATTTTGGGGGACTTTCTCCACCGATTGAAATGGTGGAGAAGAGCTCCAAGTGATTCCCGGGGAACATATCTTTCATGGACGTGACACTGGTCACCAGGGGGATATGTTGAGATAAAAGCTCATGCATGGCTATCTGATAGGTTTGTTCAACCTTGCACCGTAAATTACGGCCCTCGGAGGAGATAGCTACACAAGAGAAGCCCTGTAGGGTAGCTTCCTGCTGCGAGGTCGATTGATACTGGCCTTGGAAGGTACAACCTACAGCAAGCCTTCTAATTGCAGAAATCAAACCTCATTTACTTCACAGCTCCTAAGATGCATCCTTATCGCTTCTTCCAGTACATACGATGCGCTCTTTGACTCTATATAATATTCATTGGAAGGGGTATCCTCATCGGCATTTACCTCGAACTCGAGTGTCCTCTACCTGTCGAGCATCCACAGATCATCAGCATTTGGACGCCGCCAAAAACACATTCAAGACACCATTGCCAACTTCAATCGAAGACGAAAGGAAGAAGAAACGATTCATATTCCGCGTACGTCGCCGGCAAGTCTTAAGCTCGAGAAGCTCTGCTACTGCCGTACGAGCAAGACGAAGGGCCTCACACAGAGCAAAACAACACATACAAGCTTTTGGCTGGGATACACCAAACGCGGCATTAGCAAGTCAAGTCACTACTGAGTCTGACATATTGTTTACACCAGGTGCGGAGTCACGGACAGGAACTTCAGGGCCAATTCATCGTCAAATTGAGAGTTCTATCATCCCTTCAACAGATGGAGCTGCAAGTTCTGTGAAACGTGCTTTGGCACCAAAGAAAAAGGCCGAAAATCTATATTCTTTGATGCATATTGCGGAAGTTCCTGTGTATTGGAAGAAGCAACCTACCCAAAAAAGGTCACCATTCAACTCTGACCGACTAAGTATTCATTCAGGAAGGCGTCCACTGGGCGAGTATGCACATGTACGGCCACTTGATCCGGTTAGTAGTCGAAAGACATATCGTTTTTCACACTCAAAAGCGAGGCGAACTTACGATCTCAGGATTGATCCTAAGAGTAGAGTTGGAAGCTTCAACAATTTTGATTTTCCCCAATCCGGCATTGGCCCGCAGCAGAAAGCAATTTCTCAAGTATCACCTAATAAAGCGGCAACTCATCATAGCGGTGGATCTCCAGAATTCTGGGAGGCAATACAATCGTTCTCTCGAGGAGGTTCCACCGAATCCATCAAATCCATTGTCCAATCAGTACAGAGTGAAATCTATTCTCGCTCCCCTAGTCAGAAGAAAGCACTCAAAAACTACCAGAAGGAGATAGAACTTTACTTGCAAGCTGCCCGAAGCCTTCCAAAGCAGTCACTTGTGCCGTCACTTTCGAATACCACAATCTCTGCATATACCATTGAAGAGCTCAAGCCCTACCACTCTGAGTTCCAATCTGCTGGTCTTGCAGTAACTTCTGCTGAGCAGACTCGAGCTACAGTTGTCGCTCCGGCTCCTCCGCCAACTCCTCCGAAAGACGAAAAGTGGCAAACAAACATGCCGTTGTCGAGGAAATCGAAAGTAGTCCTGGAAAATAAGAAAGAAGAGAAACCTCGTGGTCAGCCATCTTTTGCTTCTGGTTCAACCGGAACAATTGTCATTGGGTTCACACCTACTCACGAGAAAACATATGGTAGAGGGAAGACACACAGAAAATATTCATCTACCTCTGATCACACTGTCCTTGGTTTTACACCACCACATGAAATGGTAAGAAAGCCTCCAAAAGCTCTACCGCCAGATCCACAACCATCACCAAGGCGATCCTTACCGTGGCTTCGAAGACAGGATTCATCTCCTGAAGCATCACCGACAAAGAAGTTCAGTGCTATATCTGCTCAAATAGAGGCTCACAGGCCATCCACTCCAGTTGGTGGGTGGGTCAAGACTTTTGAGATGAAGCAGACATGGGGTCCAGTTGAGCAGAATGAGGATTACGAACCAGTAGAATCTCGTAAGAATTACATCTCTACTTTGTACATCATCTGACACATAATAGCTCGTTCAGTAGATTCCACTAGGGCCAGTCATCTTGACCGGGAAGTGTCGAGAAATCGAAAAGAGGAAATCGTCGGCAATGAATATATGCGCGAGAATGAAAATGGATCCATGTATGAAGCCGCTGAGGCAACCACTCAGACACGCGATTTGATGTCTTTGATACAAAATCAGATTGTTTACATCGACACGGCGATACAAGCTTCTCCTGATGATCTCGAAGTGTACATGTCTAGCCCACCACCTCAGGTTGAACGTGCTCCAATTATTAGTAGTCGGAGTAAAACATTTCCACAAACCTCCACCAAATGTAAAGGCGATTGTGCTCATGCTACTGGGGAGGATCCACCCCCACCAATGCCTACCCGGCCATCCAAGGTGACTTGGAAGGGAGTTGAATGTGGAATCCAAACTGATTATGAGGCTGTCGAGGTTGGTCACACCAGCCCGTCTGAAACTATACAGAAGAAGAGATTGCCATTCCCAGTTGTGACGAAGCCAGATGATCGCAGCCGTACTTTTCCTATGACGTCGAAGAGTGCTCGCCCAGTCAGGAAATTCCTAACATCTTCAGCCTCAAAAAGCCTGAAGAAAAGCCTGGATCAGAGCAATTGGCATACGGATCCACGAGCGAGCGACGGTGACGAAGTAGTTGCCTTTAAGAGGAATTCTAATCCCCCAACAAGACCACCACCATCACCACCTCCTTTGTGCTCTCAGTGTTCTGGTCCTTTGGATGCTACCGTCCCTGATTCTGATTCTCAAAGCATCGAATGGGAAGATGTTCTGGAAGATCCGAGAATCTCACCAGCTTTAAAAACTCATAATTGCACCGCACGATCATCTACCGAATGCCAGCAGTGTGTTCCACAAAAGAGCTATAAGTCTTCAATCACAATCTCACCAACCCAAGCTTATTCTGCCGTCGAAGTGTCTTACTGTGAGCCCCGACTATCTACAAAATCTACCAGTTCTGCTGAGCCGGTTGCGTTTCCCGAAGAAGGCTCGGACCGTGGTGCTGGAGAACAGATTACGGCTACACCTGTCAGAAAACCTGCCTCAATACACAAAAATTCTCAAAAAGGAATTGTACGAACCCCTATTGAAGAGTATGCAAGACAGCTACCGATTGCTGATCCAATGAAGCGGCCAAGCATACCAAAGTTGAAGCTTCAACCTTCAGCTCCCAAGCTATTCCAAAAGCAAAGACGACCTATTTCGACGACAGCGAGATTGGAAGTTTATCCCGAAGTACCTCGAGCACCGAAAATGATTGGTGTGACAATCCCCCTACTCTCCTCGGAGTCGACTATCGATAATTCACTTCAGTCACCAAGCTCAGTCACTGACAAACAAGTCTTCAGGGGTTTGCATGTGGCAACAGCGGCAGCTTGTGATGATGACGTCGATAAATGGATTGAGGATATCACTGGTGTGGGAGTCAGAAGATTTCTCGCAGAATTAAGTGCATTCGAGGGTTTGGGTACCAAGACATTGTCCGATGTAGCAAAGAGGGCGGCCAAACAACGACAGGAGCAAGTTCAAGTCTGGGAGACTGTGAGAGAGACTAGGGTGGCTGATCGGAAAGCTCAAGAAGAAGCTGCGAGGGAATTAGAATCAAGTGACTTCATCATGGGGGACCAAGGTGTGGCTTCGAAAGGTGGTGAGCCTGATTCTGTGGCGGAAAGTGGTGAGCTGGAACCAGAGTATTATGTGGGTGATCAAGGTGTGGTTTTAGCACACAAAAGCGAGGTGGTTGAAGCTATGCAGCATAGAAAAGAGTGCAATGGCAGTAGGGCAAAAAGAGCTAGCTGTGGAGATGGGTTGGAGGCAGAGAGGTGTTAGTCAGGGTGTTTCATGCTTGGTTCTTTACCCTCACCCACAGTTGGACGTAGATTGTAATGAAAGGTTTTATCAAACCTTGCAAGTCTGGTGGTGGTCTATTATGAGCCTCATAGTGATGACTGCTAGCTGGTTACTCTAGATTGAAGCTCAAAATTACCTCGTCGTATTCGGTATATGTCGTTTTACTTATATCTGCTTAGTGTACTCAATTAGGGGTTCCTTTGTTGCCCTGGAACGCAATCGTGGAATTCACTAGATCTTGCGGTATGGTCTTCTCGCAGTCTACTCTGAGCCTTTCATAATACTAATTTCGTGGAGCTGTTATAGACTTCTTGCAATAGTTCGGTCAGCGAGCTGCATTGGGACTGGAAGTTTGGTTGCTTAATACACCTTACTAGGAGCTTTTGCTGTAGTCTATGGAATGAGCTATACAAGACCTGTTCATACAGTCCGCTCAGCAGCATAGGCGGATACTCTCAAGAAAGTTTATCCAGTCAGCCACTCTAGAACTCGCGCTCTTGGCCACTCCCTCCACCATATTCGATCGCATGTAGTCGCTCGCGCTCTTAACTACAAATAGATATATGGTAGAACTAAACCATCGATTCATTGAGATGTGATACACTTAGTATTCTTCTACAGTTTAGTTGGTAGGCTGTAAGTAGTCTTCTATGAAGGTTTATACTCGCTGATCTGCATTGGGACTCGTTCTATAGCGAGTGCCTTGTTTATACTAGATCGGAGTTTCCAGCCTTTCCTCATGCTAAATTATACCTAGACTACTGCTATGTATTGTGTCTCGTTCGCCCATAGAAGTGCTCTAGCATGCTTTACCTGCTGAACCACATCTGAGCATTTGCACGCTATATTCCTTCCAATCGGACTTTCGAATAAAGTCCCTGTGAAGTGAATAGTGCCTGCACTGTAACTCGATATCCAAGTTAAAATCTTCAACTTCCACAAACTCTTTCCTTTAGCTTGAAATAGAAAGGCGTTTGAGAGACGGGCAGAACTATCCGAAGAGGACGGCGTCACTTGACCCCTCTACAAAAGATAGAGTGAGTCTTCTAGTACCCTAAGTTTGGAAACAATGATAAATCTCCTTCCAGAAACTAAAAGGATTGCGTAATTCTGATTACAGAGAAAAGAAGAAGTTGTCGAAGACGGAGCAGAAAACACAGATTCTCCTAGCTCAAGCACTCGCTAGAACCACTGAGTTTCGAGGTCCACAAAGATTCCGAAGTTAATTCAGTCTACAATTCCAATTCAAACCTGCCACAATCTACCTTCAAACCATATAATCCAAGTACCATTGACATAGCAACACACAAAAATCATTCCACCTCACCCATGAACCATCTCAATCCCACCTCACCACCTACTCCCAAGATTCAAAAATCTGGCCTGATAAAAGCTACCCTGTAACCCAAAACCCATTCACATCTAGATCTAGATCTCTCATCAGATGAGATATAATCATTCGATATCTACCCTACCCTACCTTACCATATATTATCGTACGAGTTCATGAGTGGTAAGATCTTACCACAATCCTGATCAGATCAGACAAGTTTCAGAAAAATCTCGCTACTCGCGTATCGTGTATTTTGGTCTGGGAGAGGTGTTACAGAATTTGGGAGGGGGGTTTTGTGGAACAGATGGCTGATGGAACCGTAGAGATGTTACTCTGGAGTCTGGAACTTGAAGGCGGGTGCTGTGTGTAGAGGTTTGGTAGCGGAATTCTTTTCTTGAGTATGGGGTGGGAAGGAAGGATGTTGGGGATGTGTGATGTGGGGTTTCATGATGTGAGTGTTGCTTTGCCACCTACCTGTTGACTTTTGGAAATTTTGAGGATTTATTTTTGGTTTGATGTGGGAGAGATGTCATTGACGCGTGTTAGGCTTCATCTGATTTTGCTTGACAATTATAGTATACAAATAGTAATATATATTTCGATACACTCGCCCCCGCCCAAGACTTTTTGATGTCATCGACGCGTATACAGTCCTCAGCACCTCGTAGAGGAATGATTGAGTAAGTAGAAAGTTCACCTGATCACTATAGTGACATATAATCTCTAAACTTACTCTTCAACATTTATTTATATCTCAACACACTCGCCTCCTTCCAAGACTTCTCGATGTCATCGACGCGTACCCATTCATCTCAGACAAAAGTATGAAGTTCGTCTGATATCTCCCTAATCTCTTGGCGATCTAGCAAGTGATCGAGAATAGATTTTCAAATTGTTTGTTTTATATGATAGGTGAGGTCACGTAACGGGGCGAGTATGGCATTGGACTCGAGGTGGAGGTTGTTTCAACGACATTCGTTTAAGGTTAATTTACGGGGGATTGATTCAGGGGTTCGTGCTGGAGAGTGTGTATCACGCACTGTAGGGAGATTTGTTTGAGAGGACTCTGAGAGCGGAGGAGGTCCGTAAATCCTCAGAGGATAATTATTAAGAGATAGTATCACATGGATTGTTATTACCCTATCCTTTTGATAAACTGAAAGCCATTACCTTACAATAGCTACTCGGTGTCAATATCTGAATAATAAGGTAACTCGAGTTAAAAGACCGAAATCAAAACGGTCAATCACACCGCCTCGCATTCTCCACTCCAGCGCTTGCTAGGCAGGCTTAGAGGCCGCTGTCAGCCAGTGCCTTCTTCGCAGGTAGGCCGCTAGAATTAGGGTGTGCTTGTCGTGGGCTCTTAGAAGACACCACCACAACCACGCTTCCCTCTCGCCCACCAGAATAGACCAGACCTTCATACGGTACGGTAACAACCGATCCCGATCCAGCTGAACATCCTTCATCCCATGGCTTCGAAAATCAAAGAAATTGTCATTTGGTGGTCGGGTCTAGGCAGTGGGGGAGGAGCGGATTACTATGATGAGTAGACATATCCCGTAAAGATGACATTACGCTCCGGAGAAAGCCTCAGTCTACTTCCTCCCATTAGCGACTCTATTTTTATCAAACTATTCCTCTACGCCACAAAAATGATGTGAGGATTCCTCCAGCACCGATGACGAAGCCGAAGATCATGTTCCTATCCTCCCTTAACCCAATGCTAAGAAAGGCCAAGGTAGATCCGCGCTTTGATATCACGCAAAGTATCGTATCTGGAAGTTGTAGATGCCGTGAGCAGTGATATGCTTATCGTCTTTCTGGGTTGAAATGCATTGCAAGCATAGAAGACAGGTGATCATGCAGGGACAAGCAAGGAGAGGATATCGGCGTATTATTCTCTGATTTCTGGTAGGAGCGTGATGGCTAAGGAAGTGGGGTAGGCTAGATCTCTCAGCTTTTGAGGACAAGAGGAAGAGGGGATTGGATGTGTGGATTTTATGTGGCCTAGAGAGGTTTAGGGGAATGTGAAATGTGTGTGTGCGAGATCTGGAGTGGCTTAATAGGGGACTCGTGGTTCGTTTGATGGTTGTTTCTTCAAGCGCTCGGATAGAATTGTCTCCTCGATTTTTAAAAGGTAATCTTTTTGTGATGGTGTGTGGAAGGGAACTTGCTTTTGATGGGCGATCCGGGGGTTTCCACTCTTAGTATGTATTGGAAGGGGATGTTGATGCAACATCTCGCTTTCTAACAGTGGGAATTCCCTCGCCTTCACTGTTCTAACCTTCTGACCGTATGATAGTGTAGCAGAGGCAGAAAATTGTGCATAACAATGACAATACACGCTTTGCTCGGCTACTATTCATCCACCCTGACATGCATATCTCTCGTACAGATGAAGCAGAACCGAGTGTCTTCTGAGACAGGTACGGATGGGTAAGCGCACGCAAAGAGTATTTAGCCAGTGTGTGGGAAACAAGTTTCACGGTTTCATGCCAGGATATTTTCCTTTTGGATGGGCGAGGGAGTAGTCGCCCCTGTTACCCCATGCTTTGGATAAAGCTTGGAATGGTGGCGTCGATCGAGGGCACGCACCTGTGCGTGGGAAGTGGGAGGTGGTATTGGTCGCGTGTGGCGCCGTGGCATGTAAATAATTTGAATGTTAATACAGTACTAATTTGATGGGTGAGCTTAATTGTTTGGTATGACATGGAGATGTGGAGAGGTGACAGAGATTGATAAGTTGATATTGAAGAAGGTGAGACTGCCCGTTTGTTTCTGGAGAGTTTCTTGGGGATTAAATTATTGTAAATTAGTTTGATATGAAATTTAAATAATATAATTTCTGTTTGCCGTTCGCAACGCGCTCCTCAGGTACAAGTACATTGCTGCAAGGTACATACATTTTGATCAGCGCGCGGGCATATCAACTCAATCTGTCCATCCTACCCATTTTCGGGCAATTGCCCGCCGGAATATGCTCCTTCGCATCGTTCTCTTGTCCCCTCTTGTACTCCCCTGCATTTGAAGCTATTTCGACAACAACGGCCTCTTTGCAGATAGATGCATTCTGCAGGTTCACGGGGGGTGACAGAAATCGTTGCTCCTGCAGATAGGCGACGGAAAGGGAAGAAACGGTGGAACGGTGGAACAGAGCAACCTGTGGCTTTTCCTTTTTTGCTGTGCCTCTCGCTTTGCTTCCCCCTTCCCACGACTCGACCGGCTGACACTGGATTCCGTGGGACTAATTTATTAAACTTCTTACACTTTACCTGAGTTGAGTTTTGCGGACCGTGGTTACGGGAACAAACTATTTGACTCTACTGCAAGTCCGTGGCTCTGCTGTCACTCTTGTGCAGCATCTTGCGCCGGCTTTGCAGCAGTGCAGTGCAGAAGGCTTTCTGAGAATCTAAAACTCTTCTGCGCAAGGAAGCATGAGAAAGCCGCCCATGTCCCTGAGTAATCACGCGGGTGCCACCAATCAGGAGATAAAGGGAGCAGCCGACTAATCTGAACCAGGTAAACGGCGTGCGGGTAAGAGAAAGTAAAACCTTATGAATTGATCGGGTGCCGTGGGTGTAGTGTATGTACGAAGTAGCGTATGTTGATTGCAGTAGTTTATAACGAGGAGGAGAGGAAAATGATATGATTATGACGTTCATCAGACCGGAGGCGGAGGGAGGAAACAGGAGAAGGGTGAGGTTGCAATGCTAGGGACAATTGACAAGTACGGGAGGTATAACAGATAGGAGAGCATATATATGAAAGGGGAAGCAAGCGATCTGTGCGAAGTACTTGTAGAATCAACAACAGGCCAGGGCGGAAGAGAGACTCGATTAATTGGACAGCCTTGCAAATATTTGAATTTGACGGGCGAGACGGGCTTCGGCAGGTCGAAATTCGAAATCATCTGCCATGTGGTCAAGGGTAAGGGTAAGGGTAGGCAAGGACAAGGACCAACATGGGTATGATTGTACTTGGCTTGTACTTGTACCTTTTTTCATCAAATAAAATATCAGGCTTCTGTTGTCTCTTTTCATCTCAATTTCAGAAAGTCTCCGTAGTGCCAAACTGCAACTCTCCCTGTACTTGTTCTCTGTGCTCTGTAGACTGTAGACTGAACGTGGACTGAACGTAGACTGACTGGAGACTGTTGACTGTATACTCTCTCTGCTCTGCTCCATTCTGCTCTGCTCACTTTCCATTTCCACTTTACCTCATAGTTCATCTCCTCTCCCTCCGTCCCTTACCCATGACTCGGCCTGTTCTGGTCTCTCCATAATCTTACCTGCCTTTCCATTCCTGGATCGTCCTCACCCTTCGGCATAGAATCAGTATCCATCAGCCATCAGCGCCCATCAGCAAGCAGCACCACACTATCAACATCAGCTTTCATCACTTCTCGTCTCCTCCTCCTCCTCCTCCTCCTCCTCCTCCTCTTCTTCCTCCTGCAATCAAGGCTGACGTGAGAGGGCCTGTCTCGTCAACTCCGACCGTTTGTGATAATACTTAATTCTCTGTACATAATAATACTGCACGCTACATGCTGCGGCTGCACGCCTGAACAACCATCACCACCCAATACCACCACTACCATATCGACACCACCTCCAACACAACTCCACGACTCCATACATCAAAACCTACGTGGGCAACTGCATCTGCATATCTGCAGTGCTGCACCATTTTGCCCTTCGTACCACACACATCTCCACCACTCACACTCCATCTCCCTCAGAAAACCTTCGTCTCCATCCTAGCCTGTCTCTGCTCTGCACTCTGCCCTCTGCCTCCCACCGCTCGCTCCGCGTTCGAGATTCTCGCCTGAACAACTCCCTCTGAACGTGCGACGTCAATCAGGGTCAATACCAGGCATTTCGAAACTCTCCACCTCCTCCAACTGTCCAACTCTGTCAGGCGCCACCACTCCTTTTACTGGTGAGCCTTCTTCCTTGGCTCGACTACCAGCCAATTGGTAGTTGAAGCCTTTCACTCCATCTGCATAGTACAACTCAGTCTCAGCCGGTGGGCGATGTCGCAGCTTTCGCAACAGAACGATGGACCCTCCGATGCCCAGCTTCAACTCTTCCCTCAAGACAGCCCCACAATAGGTCGTAATCAAGTTTACTATTCCTCAAACAATTCATCACCGACTGCAGATTCAGCAAAAAGGTACGGAAACTCTATTTGCTTCTTGTTAAGGTGTTGGCGCTCGAGGAAAGTAACGTGCGCGAGCTGACTTGGATCATAATCTCTAGGTCTCAGCGCAAGGCTGCTCCTAGTCCTCTACAAACCAGTACCACCGCAACTTCTCCACCGACCAGCGTGACTCCGACTAGAACTACCTTCTCAAGAAGTGCTGTCGATCATACTTCACCGTCGACAACTTCAGGATATCCACAAGAACCTCGTTCGCCAAAGGAGCGTCTGGACGATCTTCTGGCGTCTGAGAAGAATTTCTACAAGGTCGAAGATAGTTCGTTGGAATCTATACAGGAAGAGAGGAAACCAAGGTATATCATATATTCATGAGTTTGAGGGAGTCTTAACAAGAGTCATGTAGATATACGCGTCCGATCAACGACACGAATGGTTCCTCACGAAGTGTGTCTGATCCGGTTCTAATCTCCAAACAGCCTCAAGCAGGCTCTCCAACTGGCACGCGACCACCTATGGCATCGTCCGCGCCAGCACATCGAGCTGAGATGGCAAGAGGACCTCCTCGAACCTCCTCGATCGATTCTGCGATATCTTCGTTATCTACCGGGTCTCATTCGAAATCTAGCTCTCAGGATATGCAATCAAATGGGTCTCCGGACATTGCAAACCTTGTACAAGCAGCAGGCTCTCCGGAAGCCGTTATTCAATATCTGCTGAGAGAAAAGCAGTCTACATCCGCTCAAAATACACAGTTATGGCGTCTAGTAGACAAGCAGAGGGCAATGATCTTGGGCCTGAATAAGGATCTGGAGCGTGCCCTGAAAGACAAAGAGCGGTATCGTAAACGACTAAAAGAGGCAGTAGCACAGATTTCAAATCCGTCACCAGTGGATTCCAACCAAGGTGTTTCTTCAGAGGTTGGATCAACATCTTCAGACACGAGAACAATAGAAGCCAGGCCTGGAGGTGTCGAGGCACTTGTATCTGCGGGATTGCGAGACGCTGAACAAGACCATCCGCCATCTCCAATCGATGTGGCACTTGCCCCCTACCCAATTACACCTCCTGCGATGTTCAATCAAGCTCCGCAATTGTCTAACATGGTAGAAGCAGAGCATAAGATGCCGTCACCAACTCAGCATGCCTTCCAACAATACAACCCGGATGCACCTGGTCCAGGATTTGAAGCTGGTCAACAACAACGAAAGATGGAAGTTGCAAGAGAAGTTCCGTATAATGCCAATCTCCCGCCATCCAGGAGTAAACCTCCGTCTGAGCCACCAAGAGGTCCTCCACCTAATGTCCCACCACCTCGAGCACCAATGTCCAGCCAAAACCCTTCCGTGTCTATTATAGAAGCCTCTCCTAATCCTGACGAAGGACTCAAAGCCTTCCCACCACCACGAAAAGCGCCTCCTGCGCCATTGAACCTAGGAAAGAAAACGAATGCAAGTTCTCATTTGCGCCAGACTTCTGGTGCTGGAGATGAGACTGATTCAGATTACGATGATATATTGGAGGTTGATGAGCTACCAACGTTCACTGAGCGTGGTAGACGGAAAACGAGAGAGGAGGATGACAGAGAACGCGAAATCGCCGCTATGAAAGATGCGGAGATGAGAAGCTTGTCTAAAAAGAGTGCAAAAGGATCAAAGTCTAGGCCAACAACGCCAAAGGATGGTAGCTTTGCTTCCACCCCAGATCCAATGCCTTTGAGTCCACGACAGGCAGTAGCGGTTTCTCCACCAGAATCTCATATGCGTCACTTGTCGCCACATGATTCTCAAGCAGGATCTTTGGCAGGTATGCTTAGTGAAGCATCTGGCTTAATATCTCCTCCATTGATGAGTCCTGGACTTCCAAATAGTCCAAGACCAATCGACAGACCTTTAGGCTCTCCTCTTCCTCGACAACCATCTAATCACTCCTCATTCAACTCGCCGCCAATGTCACCACGTGGAATGGGTTCTTTCCCTTCAGCTGTACCTTTATCACCAAGAGCTCCTCGTCAACCAATACCGTTACCTCCTAATACTCCAATGTCAATCTCATCTCCAGGTTTACCAAAGGGAGAGCCACTTCAACTTGTGTCGCCAAAACCACTCACAATAGCCAAAAAGATGGGAGATACTTCGGATAGCCCCAAAGATGAATCACTAATCCAACAAAGCCCGGCAGGTCCAAACTCCATATTTAGAGGTTTGGTCACTGAGGAGTATCCTGATCTCCTGCTTCCACCAAATGCACTCCCTTCTATTGATGTCAGAGTTGCGTCCTCGCGTCTGAAGCCATCGAGAGCCAGTATAATGTTCCCAAAGAATATTGAAGAAGACCCAGTTTTCACTCTGGCTGTATTTGCCAGATCTGATGGTAGAGAGCTGTGGAGAATAGAGAAGGATTCTGCATCGCTTGCTCAACTTGATCAAACCTTGAAACAGTCAGGCTCATTCACCGCAAAAACACCAGAGCGCTCACTCTTCAGTGGACATGCACCCGCAAAAGTTGATGCAAGACGTGCAGCTTTGGACAAGTATTTGGACGAAATGCTGAATACTCCCATGGACACCGCCTCTGCTTTAGAGATTTGCCGATACCTGTCTACCAGCACTATGGAACCATATGCCGACGAGAATGCTATTGGCAGAGAATCAGGAAGCGAAAGTCCAGTGAAAACCGGTCCTGGTGGACGACCTTTGAAAAATGGCTATCTGACCAAGAGAGGAAAGAATTTTGGTGGCTGGAAAGCTCGCTATTTCATTCTGGACGGTCCGGTGTTCAAATATTACGAGTCTCCAGGCGGACCACATCTTGGTGCCATCAAGCTTCAAAATGCGCAAATTGGGAAACAACAGCAGCAATCTGACAATCATTCCCCATCTCGTGGAGAGGTTGACGATGTTGATAACCAGTATCGCCATGCTTTCTTAATTTTGGAACCAAAACGCAAGGATTCATCGAGTCTCGTAAGACACGTCTTGTGCGCAGAAAGCGACCAAGAACGCGACCAATGGGTTGAAGCACTCCTCCAATACGTTGATTTCAAAGACGAAGACGACGAGGAGCAAGCCACAATACACCATCACGATCGAACTAACTCTAATGGTTCTGCACATGTGAATGGAATGAAAGCTAAGAAGAAGATGTATGCTCAATCACGAAATCAAATCGCCCCAGAACCTACTGATGATAGTTTGCGTGGTGTCAGTTACGAGAATACCAAGCAAGGCAATATTCCAGTTGGTGCACGATCGAAGCATACAAATACGCCTTCTCCTCCTACCCACGGCTACGAACGCGATCCTTTGGCTCAATTGGCTCAAGCACAGTCGAAGAATATTTCTGCACCAAAGAATGCTCAAGTCATTCAAGATTCAGCCCAATGGGGATATAGACAAAATTTGCTTGCCCCTTCAAATGCTGACGATAAGATTAAACAGAAGAAGCGTAGCTTTTTCGGATTTGGATCTAAACCACGTGTGTCTTCAGAATCACAAGACGTTAGTGCAAACGATTCAACTACCAATCTGTCACAATTGGCTTATGAGCAGCATGGCCCTATTCGACCAGCCTTTGGTGCTCCACTTGGGGAGGCTGTCAGATTTAACCATCCCGTTGATGTCAATATTGAGCTCCCTGCTGTTGTTTACCGCTGCATCGAGTATCTTGATGCAAAGAATGCTGCTGGTGAGGAAGGTATCTTCAGATTGAGTGGATCCAACGTTGTCATCAAACAACTTCGAGAACGTTTCAATACTGAAGGAGATGTGAATCTCATCACAGATGATCAGTACTATGACATTCATGCTGTCGCATCGCTTTTGAAACTGTACCTGAGGGAATTGCCAAGTACGATCTTGACAAGAGAGCTCCATCTAGAATTCTTGGCAGTTACCGAATTGCAAGACATGCACGAGAAAGTCAGTGCGTTGAATGGTTTGGTTCACAGACTTCCTCGAGCAAATAATGCTTTGTTGAGATATCTTTCTGGATTTCTCATCAACATCATCAATCACGCAGATACCAACAAGATGACTGTGCGGAACGTGGGAATTGTTTTCTCTCCTACATTGAACATCCCTGCTCCTGTCTTTGCTCTCTTCTTGCAGCAGTACGACCAAATATTTGGTGAGGAACCAGATGAGCATGGCCCAGTTGAGGTAACAGTTACTGCTCCTCCTCTGACGCCAGAAGATATTCGATCTCCACGACGACAAAAATTTCAGGATCTACCAACTCCTTCGTACGATCAGCAGTCGTTCCAGCAAGCTCCTTCATCGTTCCCACAGGCGCCTTCATCATTTCCTCAACCTCAACATTATCAGCAGAGGGCCAACTATGATACTGGGTTTACTCCAATCCAGCCATCATACGAGCCTCAGCTACAGCCACATCCCACAATGGCGGGACCTGAATACGGAAGATCAGCTCAAACCCTCGCCGGTCCTGCCTATGATCAATTTAGTGGTAACGCTGCATATCGACAATACGGCCAGGAAAATTCCCAAGTTTCGAAAAGTAAACGACGTGAGAGTAGTATGTTTGGCATGAACATTGGATTAGGGCAGCGAAAACCAAGCAACAATAGACTCAAAGACGATTCCCGTAAGCTTGCTAGAATCTATATTTGAACATTCTTAACACTTAAATAGGTCTTGTTGACGATGAGTCTTTCTTCGACTAGTTCTGTAGCTTCACAGATATACGATTCAGAAAACAATTATTATAGGAGTTAATCTCCAATATAGAGCACAAATCTCCGGACTGGATCCAGAGAAGTGTCACGAAATACCACGATCAATGGAACGATCGCTTACTGTAATTATTAATGAGGCGCATATTTCCCATCCTTTCCGACTTGTACATTAGCATTTCCAAGGTGCTCGTCAACTGATTTCCATTCCTGCATTTCATGGGTCAGTCGCTGGAGTTAAGCTCGATACGGCTGCTTTTTCTTCTATTCATCATCATCTATCGGTAGCAAGCGATTCTTCCTTTTCATTTTTCCAGCGGCTAGTAAGCAAGCACGTTTGAGGAGCAGAGGAGGTTATACCCCAGAACCGTGTTTTCTCGTGTTTGTTTTATTTTTTTGGTGGGGAGATGATTGAGATGAGTTATGGGTGGAGTGGTAGGCCGAGGAGGGGGAAGGGAGATAGCTATGGTGTATGATTTTGGAATATGAGATTGAGATCAAGATTGAGTGGGATGAGAGGTGAATGGAGATAAGGTTGATGGAATTGATTGATGGAATGGGATGAGATGAGTGGGATGAATGGGTTTATAAGTGTATGGTAGTTTTAGGTGTCGATACTGATATGGAGATATGAATGGAATGATGAAGGGATGATATATCTGTGCGTCTCTCTTGCTCTTGAGTGTAGATGTGAGAATTGAGATCTCAGTTGTGACATGGGATCGACTTAAGTTTGAGTGGATAGATTGAATAGTGATACTTTCCAGCGGAGTCCATTCTCGAAAGAGGAATCATAGGTGAAATATGTTTATTTAAGAAGTCCTCAAGCTGTAAAAGCTGGGAAGAATTGTACTGCGCTTGAATCGGCTTTGGATCTTTGAGAAGAAGTTCTTAATTTGATGGGAAAGGAATTTGATTGGAACATAATAATTTGAATCTCAACGGAAAAAGTCTACTCGACTTCAATGTCTCCAAATATATCTATTCTTATCCCCATGGCTATCCCAAGTCCTCTCATCGAGGATTGGTCAGTTAAGATGGATGCAGCCTCGACTCCAACCCTCCAGCCTCACACTCGGCTAATCCCCACTAAGACCTTCTCACAACCCACAGACCAGCGCACGTGATCCACAAACCGAAGGCGCGAAATTCATCGAACCCACTGGCGAACTTTTTCCTTTGCCCTCTCGACCTTCACGACAACCGACCATCGACAATCCACGACAACGTAGAAGTTGAAAAGGAGAAATGGCAGCTACCAAGGAACGAAGCGGCATTGCCGTTGGTCTTAACAAAGGACATGTATGAATTCCCTTTCTCTATTTTTGCAGTGCGGTGCGGTGCGACATTTGGACGGAGGTCGAGGTTGAGGTTCGAATTGAGGATGAACGTCTAGGGGCGCGAGGAGATTGCTTGCATACAATGGCTAGATGGATGAAAAGAGGGAGAAGAGATTCTCAATCCATCTACGACGCAGACAACCAGACAACACGCCGTTCATTCATTCATCCATCTATTCACCTCTTCGACCAACAATCAATCAATGATTGACCTCCCCTCTTCTTACCTTGCATTTCACAGCAAGCAAGCAAGAAAAAACCAGTCTACGCGCCCTGTCTCACCTCTTGGAGGATCTCTTCTCCTCTTTGCCATTCCGCACAAAGAACTGAAGACGATGGACTAGGCTAATTTATTCTCCTCTTCCATAGAAAACAACTGCTCGTGTGGTCAAGCCCCGTGTCTCGCGCACAAAGGGACATTTGAGCAAGAGAACCGCATTTGTGAGGGAGATTGTTAAGGAGGTTTCTGGGTATGTTATTTTTTTCCCTTCCTTCTGGTTGGAGTTGGTTAGAGAGGGTAAAGCTAATGGAGAATTATAGACTCGCACCATATGAGCGTCGTGTTATCGAACTCCTTCGTAACAGCAAGGATAAGCGTGCCCGTAAGCTCGCAAAGAAGAGAGTATGTCCCCCTCCTTCCCCTCATTTGCTCACAATACTGACAACCCATCTAGCTTGGTACCTTCGGCCGTGCCAAGGCCAAGGTCGATGAGCTTCAACGTGTGATCGCCGAGTCGAGGAGAGCTGGTCACTAAATTTCTCCGTCTCACCGTCATTTTATTCATTCTGCGCTTTCGACCTCATATCTCGTGCTTCAATGCGATACCATGGTTGGGATTGATGGGGCTGGTAGCTGGTAGCCTTTAGCTTTCTGCTTTCTAGTAGGCATGGGAGTCTGAAAATGGAATGATTGAATGGATGAAAACTACAGTTTTGAGAATGCTTGTGTGACGTGCTGATACGATGTGTGAATGGAATTTTATGTGGAGGATCGTAGAAATTTTATTCGCCCACACATCTTTGCTACGAAGGCAAGATATGGTGTCTTCAGGCAACTAAAGTAAGGAATAACGCCTCGCTATGATCTCAGTCCCAAACAGAACAGAGCGACCCATCCATCTAATACGCCGCTGTTCTCAGAATCAAAGATACCGTTCATTCATATCTCATGCCATCCATGCAGCAAGTCTCTCTACTTCTTATGCAACCCTTTCAACAGCCAAGCTGGCATCTTGCCTTTCCCCTTCTGGCCACCGCCACCTGTAGAACCACCTTTCTTTTCCTCCTTAGCAGGTACCTCGTCGTCCTCTTTGGTATCTTCTACTGGTGGCTTAGGGACAGAAACCTCTTTTGCCTTTTGAGCGTACTGGGACTTCAGGACAGGTTGTTTCCATACTTTATCAGTAGCCGCATCTTCCCAATGAAAAACGACAAGCACTGCGCCTGCAAAACCCAGATTCTTGATTAATTTCTGTTCATCCCTTGGGACAGTTTGGGAACCTTTATCGGTGTAGATGAGTTTGAAGGGTTCTCCTTCGGCTTGGATAACACCAGTGACGAAGGAGTAGAGGCTTGCGCCTGTATCTACGGCTGTGAAGTTTGATTCGATACTCGTTTGATCTGGGAAACGAACTCGAATCTTTACTTGTTTCGTACTTGCTAACTTGGCAGCCTTTTCAGCGGCAAGTCTTTCCTCCTCGGCATCAGATAGGAGACGTTTGTTAATGGTGTTGTTCAAGAGGCGGCTTTGATGTAGCTTTGCATGAGCAATGGTCGGTTCAAAGTCAGACTCGTTGTGTGGGATTAATGCTGCTTTTGGGGTATCGCCGGATGGTGCGGAGTATACTGAGATTGGACGTTGATCCGGACCTAGGACAACCTCCTCTTGATTATCTGGGGCAGAGCGCTTAGACGGTGTGAGAGGGGGTGGTAAATCGCCAACAGTCTCTGGATATGGGGATGGATCTGTTGTAGATGTAGTTTCTGACTCGTCGATAGACATTTCTGTATCCTTGAAACCCCCGGCTTCTGGTCCATCAGATGGCAATCTTGCAAGTGCGTCTGAGAGAGTATCACCCGTTTCAAGTGGTTCTTCAGCTTCCACCTCTTTGAAATATGTTCCAATCTCCTTCATGGCTTCCTCCAGCGGCATATCCGTCTTCCTGAAGCCCAGTCGAATAAGTGTACTACCACCATTAAATCCCAACTGAGCCAAGTTCTTTTGCAAATCCCCAAATGTTGCCAGTTCTCTGCCCATAATATTCAGGACTGGCATCTCGTAGAAAATACGTCCAGCACCCGAGCTACCATTCTCAATCTCTGTTACAGCTCTTGCAGTGAAATTCAAATTCTTTCCTGTACCACCAGTAGTCTCGAATTTCCGTAATATAAGCCATAACGTCTCATCACTCGCGAACTTGTCCGTCAATCTTCCACCAGGTACTTCTGAGGCCACAGCTTCTGGGAGTTGTAGGGCAACTGAGACGACAGAGGGAGATCGAGAAACAACTATCAGGTCGAGTTTCGCTCCAGATGTGAGACCTGTTTGCCGAAATGTCCTCGAGACGTCGACAGGTTTTGAAGTGCTGTTGATCCTATTTGTGTTAGACTATGCCATTCTTACCAACAAGGAACCTTACTTAAGACCATAGTTCGTGCCTTTCAACCCCAGCTTCTTGCAGGCTTGCTCTACAACATCCGTCATATATGTGCCAGGTGTAACTTTCACTTGGGCTCGTCGAAAAGATGAATCGATGACTACAACGTGGGATGCCATATTTGTACGATGGTCCGGAGGACGGAGGAGCGGTAAAGAGCGTGTATTTTATGGCGATGTATTCTGATGTATGGCCGTATCCCAGGATCTACTTGCGCGAAAGGCCAACAATGTACTTTAAATTCCTGATATTCTCTCTGGTTCTCGAATGTTTGTAAGTCGAAGTGGGTGTGGCGGGGTGATCTAGAGTAGACGTTTTATGCGCAAACCACAACCAGGCTCCCAGGAAGATAGATCCCCCTTGAATTGAGTACAAGAAATGAGGAGCAAGAGTAAACAGGAGAGAAGAAAACAAATGAAGTTTGTACAAGTGATTGCGGCGCAACACTGTAGTAGCTGTTGATGATTAGGCCATTTGGTGCCTGGCAGAATTCGGTGGCCCAAGCTTTCCGCTTTTGAAGCTCGACGCGCAGCCGTGTCTACCTTGCAGCTGTACCTCAAGAATATCAACAGCCTCACTTTCACCTTACCACTCTCATCGCGAAGCTCTTGATCTACGATAGAGCCATTCCTTCCTCACACCCAAATACAATTTTGCAAATCACACCTGCACTGCGGTCAAGATGGTAATTACCCTTGCCAAACTACCTCTTCAAACATAGCTAATATATCCTCTCAGAGCTCCCCCTTCTCCATCAGTACGAGATCCCCTTCTCAGCCCTCACACGAACACTACTAACCACCTCCTCAGATGGCGGTGCCTGCGTGGCAATGGTAGGCAAGGACTGTGTAGCCATAGCCTGCGATCTTCGACTTGGTCTCCAATCCCTCACCGTCTCCAACAACTTCCCCAAGATCTTCTCCTACGGCGACGTCTACCTAGGTCTCACCGGTCTAGCCACTGATGTCTCCACCGTGAGCGATCTCTTCCGCTACAAAGTCAACATGTACCGCCTCCGAGAAGAACGCAATATCTCTCCCTCCACCATGGCGAATCTAGTCAGTTCTTCGCTGTACGAGAAGCGATTTGGTCCTTACTTTGTCTCTCCTGTGGTAGCGGGTATTGATCAAAAGAGTGGGAAGCCATTTATTTGTGGGTTTGATAGTATTGGGTGCATTGATTTTGCGAAGGACTTTATTGTCAGTGGGACAGCAAGTGATCAATTGTTTGGTACTTGTGAAGGGCTTTGGGAGCCGGATCTTGTGAGTATATCTTCTGACGTTAGTGAAAAGAACTAATGGAGAGAAACAGGCGCCAGAGGATCTCTTTGAGACTATTTCCCAGGCTCTGCTGAATGCGGTGGATAGAGATGCGTTGTCTGGATGGGGAGCACATGTCTACATTATTGAGAAGGACAAGGTTACAAAACGGTTATTGAAGGGTAGACAAGATTAAGGGGATGACGAATACTGGAGGATGGTATTCCTTTGGGGAGTGCTGCGGAGATATCAAGATCAAGATGAGCTTATGTGGAAGAGAGCTCGTCTTGTGTATACTAGACACATGGCATTGCGGCTTATGACCAAGAAAGTAAAATGGACACGATATGAGACTACTTGAGATTTGAATTTCGAAGCTATTCGATTCAATATCAATGTAATCAATGCAACGCTGATTTGGTTCTGAAATTGTGATTCGAGGAAGCGGATTCCGTTAGCTGATTTCAAAGTATCCATGTGGTCTAGATATTCGACAGACATTACGTGGCACAACGAGTATACAATAAAACGCCAGCAAACATGGCGAATTCTTCTATGAATTTAACGAAGATTCTTTGGAGATCATTTATTCTTATTTTAGTACCTATGTGAATGCAAGTATGCAATTCTATATCTACTGTCTACTAATGTACAGCCCCAAGATCCACCAAGTCTTGATCCTCTACTCCTTCTTAGCTCTGACTTCTGGCACAGAAATCTTCTCCATAAAGAATTGTCTCTCAATAAATTTGAGTCCTTCGTCGATTAGGCTAGACAAATCAGCATTTGTGTTGAATTTGTACTTGGAGTGAGAACTTACATTACGGGAGCACTGATGACCAAGACCGCTTGCCACTCATTCCAGTTCAGTGGCAAGATGGAGAACAAAGTTTGTAAGACTGGAGTATAGAGAAGAGCAAAATGGAGAGCCATAGAAAGTGTGATTGCGTATACCAGCATCATGTTATCCCACAATGGAAGTGTGAGAAGCGACTCGCTGGAAGAGAGAGCGTTCATGGCGTTCAACATCTCAATAACGACCAAGATAGAAAGTGAAACAGTAGAGGCTGACTTCGCCATATCATTGGAGAACATCTGGCAACCGATCTCAGAGAATTGAGTTGAGCAGCGATGGAAGTGAGAAAGCTGCCAGAAGGTAATTTGAGGTCCTTCGCTGTTATACATGAACCACCAAGCATACCCGGCGACTGTGGCGAGACCAACGTAAACTCCAATGACCATATAGCGGAAGAAAAGCCAGCCTCCAATAAGACGCTCATCACGGCCACGAGGTGGTCGTCTCATAACATCATGATCAGGAGGATTGAAGGAAAGAGCTGTAGCTGGAAGACCATCGGTGACGAGGTTGACCCAGAGTAGTTGAACAGGAATAAGAGCCTCTGGCATGCCAACGGCAGCGGTAAGGAAGATGGAGACGACCTCACCGATATTGGAAGAAATGAGGTATCTGATGAATTGCTGGGTGTTGTTGTAGATAGAGCGACCTTCCTCGATAGCAACCTCGATAGTAGCGAAATTGTCGTCGGCGAGAACCATATCTGCGGCGAGTTTAGAGACATCTGTTCCTGAACCCATGGCAACACCAATATCGGCTTTCTTCAAGGCGGGAGCATCATTGACGCCATCACCAGTCATAGCAACAACCTCTCCAGCTGACTGAAGAAGATCGACGAGCTTAGATTTGTGGCTTGGCTCAACTCGGGAAAACAATGAAGCTCTCTTAGCCGCCGCCAATTGCTCGCTCTCGCTGAGGTTATCAAATTCGCGTCCAGTGTAACTTTTGCCAGTCAGGTCTTCGTACTCGCCGAAGACGCCAATTTGTCGGCAGATTGTCTCTGCAGTGTTGCGATTGTCTCCAGTAATGACAATGACTCTGATGCCAGCCTCCTTGCACTTTCTGATGGAACCAGCAACTTCTGGACGAGGAGGATCCAACATTCCTACCAATCCGAGAAGTGTAAGATTTTGTTCCAATTGCATGTATTCCTGGGTGGTTTTGGCCTTCTTCAAGAGCGGGTTGGAAGCTACATTGTCAACACTTGCCAGAGCAATAACACGGAGTCCTTTGTTTCCGTAGTCGACAACTTCTTTCAATAAGATCTCGGAAAGCTTCTTGTTCATTGGAACCTTCTTGCCATTCGCTCCAACCAAGACCGAGGTACAACGATCGATAATGCTTTCAGGTGCACCCTTGACCAAGAGCCTCTGTTGTTGCTTATCGCCGACGAGAACAGACATACTTTTGCGATCCCGGGAGAATTCGTAAGTGGAGATACGTGGATTTTGCTTTTCATACCAGGAGCTGGCCAGATGGAGAGTATCTTGGGCGGCAACTCCAGCTTTGACTTGGTTCTGGGCTGTGCTCTGAGTTCCAATCTTTTCAACGAGTACACGTAAGGCACCTTCAGTCGGTTCGCCGACGTTTGAGTAAGTTCCAGTTTTTGGGTCGAAAGCAAGCTGAGAATCATTGCAAAGTGCTGCAACCTCGGCCATCTGGAAGACAGTTTTCGACTTTGATGCGATATCCGTGATGACTGAACCTCTCGATGAGAGATTTCCATGAGGCGAAAATGTCGTTCCTTCAACGTCGATCTCTTCCAAATCCGTTCCAGCCTCATTGAGGTAGACAACCTTGTTAACACTCATTTGATTTGTGGTCAAAGTCCCGGTTTTATCTGAGCAGATGACACTGCAACTGCCGAGAGTTTCAACAGATGGAAGACTTCTAACAACGGCGTTTTTAGCAGCCATTTTTCTAGTACCAAGAGCAAGACATGTTGTAATAACAACCGCCAAACCTTCCGGAATGGCTGCTACACCGAGTGAGACTGCGATCTTTAGGTAGTATATGGCTCCTTTGGCCCAACTTCCATGGGATGGGTCATTAAAGTGAGGGATGTTGATAAGCCAGACCACAATGCAAATGACTGAGATGACCTTGGCCAAAGTATCACCAAAATCATTCAGCTTTTGCTTCAAGGGTGTAGGCTCAGAAATTTGAGCAGTAATACTCTCATGAATATCCCCAATAGCCGTAGATGAGCCAGTAAGAACTACAATAGCGGTAGCATGCCCAACCACCACAGTTGTTCCTGAGAACAAAGTGTTGATCTGGTCCTGCTTAACAGCCCTCAAATCCGAAACCACGGTAGTATCCTTTCCAACACTCTCACTTTCTCCCGTAAGAATAGCTTGGTCAACTGCAAAACTATTGCTTTGGATAGCAAGAACTCTGCAATCTGCCGGTATTCTGTCTCCTACGGCAATCGAAATGATGTCTCCTGGAACCAATTCCTCCGCTCGGATGCGAGTAATTTTTCCATCACGAATAACCTTGGCTTCATTTGCTGAATATTCTTGTAGCGCCGCAATTGCCTTCTCCGCGCTACTTTCTTGTGAGACGCCGACGACCGCATTCAAGATCAAAATAGTAAGAATCTGGAAGGGTTAGCAGAGCTCGGAAAGAGTCTAGAAGATTTGTCAACATACAACTGCAGGATCCACAAACGCGGTCCATCCACCGCCTTCTTCGAAAAGCGCCAGAACAAAGGAAATGGCAGCGGATCCTAGGAGAATAATGACCAACTGGTCTTTGAATTGTTCGAGGATCAGCTCCCAAATTGGAGTTGGAGGCTCGTCTGCGATAGCTATTTATCTGTCAGTTCTGCAGATACTTTATTGCAGTAATCGCATTTCAAGCTTACCATTTCTGCCGTGTTTGTCTCTCGAAGCCTGAACTTGTGTCTCAGACAGGCCCTTACTTTCGGAGACTGAGAAGAACTTCAGAACCTCAGAGGTGGATTTGGCGTATGCGTTTTCCATCTTGATGTGGGGCAAAGAAATAGTTGAAGGTTATGTTTGTACCGGGAATTCGGCCACCTATTTATCTTTGACAGTTCATGTAAGGCGAATAATATCCTTGCAAAAGAGAGAATGCAAGAATATGGGCAACGTGTAAAGAGCAAGAAACGAAGGTTCACAAGATCAAACACGATATGTTATCGATTGCGGGTCGCTTTGTCAGGTCTTTTCTCCCACTTCAAATCTCCAAGTGTCCTCTTCTTGAGGCTGTTCCACATTAGAGCAAAAAATCCCTTGGCTTCGCTGCCATTCTTGCCGATTGGCTTGGAACAAAGAGGAAGGTGGGATGGGTCACGTTACTCAGTTCTAGCTCACAAAGAATGCACTTTTAGCATTTTGGCCATTTATCATAACGGGCGAGTTTGACCTTTATATAAATGTACCTTGAGCCTCACTTTCAGGCGTTGTTTGATGGGTATGTATGTGGTGGATCCCATCTTATGTCCTGAAGCTCCCCTTTCCATGCGGTAACGAGCCAACCATCGCATCTAATATCAGCCAAAAAGGAAAGGTTATTTCTCCGGATTTCCCAGACAATGCGGCTTCGGCGTGTCTGAGGACCCCTCACTGTGGCTATTCTATCGATGTTATCACCGTCTCAACAAATGTTCGTCATGCAAGATTAGGGGTACTTTGAGGCTTCTTCTAGCCAAGAGGTGGAACTGATTAAAAGGCTGGATATCTCTTGCTATCCTGCGGCTGACGCCAGCCTTTGCCGCCTCAAAGCCATGCACTTGAGTCTGGACTCTCTACGAGCCCGAAAAACAGATGTGTAAATACCATCACATGAGGATCCTTTGAAAGGTGGGCCAACGCCCCCCATGGCCAAAGTTATTCCAGACCGAGCCGGACGGCATCAAATTAGTGACCACTCGGACTGCGCTTGGTGACACCAGAATAAATATGTCAAGAGTGATTGTTGGGCAATCACATTTGCATGTGTGTTTCATTGGTTGATGTATTTGCCAGCACACTGAGCGAAACCAGAATCCCTGCGAACCAGAATGCAGAGACTGGGCAGTACAAGTGATAAGGGACAGTTCTTATGGGACCAAGTAGCCATACAAATCTCCCGCACCAGCAGGATCGAGGACAACAGGAAGAATAGCGACACCCCAAACAAGGCTTTCATCGGGGAACAGATGACGTGAAGAAACCAAGGTTTATGGTTCATGTGCTCGGTGACGGCGAAATTGTTATTGTGACTTGCCTACGAATAGGCGCTCTTGACCTGGGATCGAGCCGCCTCTCTTCAAATTGCTCGAACATCACAGAAATGAAATGGTCGTCCATGGAAGCAAGATGTCAGAATAACACGTGATAAGTGCTGATAATGGAGAATATTGTTGATTTGTGTCCTTTGTGGTAGTTGAAAATGATGGCAGGAAGTAGAGGCGGCAGCAGAGATTACTGTTATATTGAGAAGGTGCCGATAGTAACTCGCAAGCAATGTCTGGCGGGTTTGATGTAATTCCTGAGTTTCAATAACTTTATGGCGAGCGCTGGGAAGGAAGTCACACCACTTCAGCTGCAATATTGCATTCGTTCTTGCCAGGGCATATCTTGTTTCCTGTGATTCACACGGCAGTCGCAGTTAGCAAGCCCACACATCAAAATTTAATCTTGAAAATAACTTCGACTTCACCCCTTTGTTTGTTGATTGTCCAACGCGCTCTGTCAAGTGCTTGAATTTCGATTTCGCTAAGCGACGAGCTAACGACCAGCGAGGTTCTACGACTCTTCCAAAATCACGACCAGAACCATCCTTAGAACTTCTACTTTTCCCAACACAACTTCTCCCATCAATCTCGAACCCTCGATCCAACGCTTCACATCTTTGCAAGTACAACCTGACATTACGCAAGAATGACGACTGAAGTAAGTTCCCCTCCATCCCCTCTGCATCACTTGCGGCGGGCCTAAACAGTTCCCCTCCATTGCTCACAACCCTTATCCACCGCGTTATTATCATTCTCCTACATATCTATCATCATCTGTGAATGTTTTGCTGACTTCCCTATCACTATGTAGCGCGAAAGGTTCGAAATGCCACCTCCCGCGCATCCTGCGCCCAATCTCCGTTTATGCTAATGTCTACAACAGCAAGACCTTTCTCGCGAGGCTCTGCGAGCAGGCCGAGCGTTACGATGAGATGGTTACATACATGAAGGAGGTTGCCAAGGTACGCGACGCGCATATCATACTCCTGGGCTGATGTTCTCACAAGTCATGAAGGAGGGAACATAACTGACCTCGCGTGACACAGTTGGGCGGAGAGCTTACAGTCGATGAGCGAAACCTTCTATCCGTTGCATACAAGAATGTCGTTGGTACCAGACGTGCTTCTTGGCGCATCATTTCCTCAATCGAGCAAAAGGAAGAGTCCAAGGGTACCGATAAGCACGTTTCCACCATCCGGGATTACCGTCAAAAGATCGAAACCGAGCTTGAGAAGGTCTGCCAGGATGTATTGGACGTCTTGGATGAGTCCTTGATCCCCAAGGCCGAATCAGGAGAGTCCAAGGTCTTTTACCACAAGATGTATGTCTTATCGCCAGTTAGGCATCAAAACGAGGTGTTCTGTTATTGACAATTTTACCCCTCTAGGAAGGGAGATTATCACCGTTATCTCGCTGAGTTCGCATCTGGTGAGAAGCGTAAGGTTGCTGCCACTGCTGCCCACGAGGCTTACAAGGTAAGTGCATTTTCAATGGCTAGAAATATTTGCTGATTCGGACCAGAATGCCACCGATGTCGCCCAAACCGAGCTTACCCCCACTCACCCCATTCGCCTTGGCCTTGCCTTGAACTTCTCTGTGTTCTACTATGAGATTCTCAACTCTCCCGATCGTGCATGCCATCTTGCCAAGCAAGCTTTCGACGATGCCATTGCCGAGCTCGATTCTCTCTCCGAAGAGTCTTACCGTGACAGCACTCTCATCATGCAACTCCTCCGTGATAACCTTACTCTCTGGACCTCGTCGGATAGCGGCGAGCCAGAAGCACCTGCTGCTGAGGCACCAAAGGAGGCCGAGAAGGCTGCGGAACCAGAGAAGGAGGCAGAGCCAAAGACCGAGACTGCGCCTGCTACCGAATCTTAGATCTCTCACTCTCTCGAATCTCCTCGTCCGGTTTTCATATGCTTCTTGATCTTGCTGGAGCGGCTGGTACACCTGGCTTGCTGGTGGAGTGATTGCAGCATGGGTAGGGGATGGGAGTTGATATGAAAAGCAGGCTGAGTGCGACTTTGCGATTTGCGAATACACCATCCTGCGAACTTTATGATCATGTTTTCCTTTCTGGTTGCGATGTTTTCTTTGCTGCGGTCTTTATTACGTCGTGGGCGTGTTTTGCAGACGGAGCCGTCAAGAAGCTTCTGAAGTGGGCGTCTGTTGATACAGGAATGCAATTCTTCACCACAAATAGCTTCAACGGCACATGGCTTTTAAAGAGAGATGCATTGACAACGGGTACTCATCTCTCTATTTGCAATGGGTTTTGCTACTTTAGTTGGTGGGTATGCTTCCATCTCTAGATATCCCCATCGGATTTCTTACATCCCAATTGCGTTGGTCATAGCGGATAGCCTCTCGATCAAACTTTGCATGTTACTTTGTAGCTTGCTAGGTTGATGAATGATTCCATACTGACTTCTTGATTTTGATCTGAATGTGAAGTGAGGTGAACAAGATCCACTATGCCAAGACTGGGGAATATGATGCTATCGTGAACTAAGATGACTTCCAGAGGCTTGATCCCCGTCCCCCACATTTCGCTTCTCCTTGGCTTCAATCTTGAATTGACTACATAAGAATATTCTAAACAGCTCCTTGGGTATCATGGCCACACTAAGCACCAGTCAACTTCACTTCGCTCGCTCTCTATCCAACTTCCCTCCTGGCCTCTGCCTTCCCACCGTCCGTCTTCCCACCCAAAAGTCTAGACGCCCTCTCCAGTCTCTCTCTTCTCTGTCTCATCTTGACATCTCCCTCCGAAGACTCCAAATCTGCACTCGTAATCTCCATACTACTTCCTCTATCCTCTCCTTCTCCAGGGACTGCCAATAAACCATCCAGCCTCTCTCCTTTCTCTCGACTAACATCATACATTCCTGTTCTTCCTAATTCTTGGCCTTCTTCTGCTCCTTTTCTCACATAGTCGCCGAATCCTCCCCTGTCAACGCTGGTTGCTGAATGTGGTTTCCTTGAATCTTTTTTTAACAGTTTCTTCCATAGAGAAGTCGTTCTCTTCGGTGGTTTCGCTTGGGTTGGGACTTCTGAGGGTGGAGTGAGAGTTGTTGATGGGGTTTGAGAGAGGGAAGGGGAGAGAGGTGGTGCTTGTGTATGTGAGGAAGGGGGACTGAAGGAGGCGGAGACTTCGTGCCGCCAGATTTCTATGCGGTGGGGGGATTTTGGTGGCATTCTTCAAGTTTGGAGAGTTAGGTTGTGAACTGGACGCGATGTTTTCTAAGTAGAGGTGAATTGCAATAGTGTTTGATTGACTAGTTCATCTTGATTTATGAAGGTTTTCAGTAATTCAGTAAGTGAGTAGTGAGATTCTAAGCAGACGGTTTATAAGGTTGAAGCCGGCTGGCTTGGGAAGTAGTCGTTTGATCGTGGTGGCGAAAGAGGGGTGGTAATGTGGGAGGAATCAGCTGATTCAATGTCTTAGACCTTTTGGCTTTGGTTGCCGATAGATAGCTAGAAAGGTTTGAGACCTCCTAGATATCGTAACTGTCATGAGCAACATTGCTCAGAGCGTTGATTTATCTATTTCGTCACTTCTGCCGAAAGAGGTCAAGGTAGAGTGAGCCTCGAAGGATGTCGATCACGTGCCGAATAATGCCCCGTTGAATGATCCCCAATTCTGCTTCGGGGCGTAGTTCTATATCGAATGAGATTCAGATGAAGTTTGTTCGGGAGAATTATTACCTATATCATATGATTTCAAGGGCAACTATTCTGAAAAATGTTCATCTAATTCGGGATTTAGTCCGGATCCAGACTTCCGCTCCTGCCTCTACTGACTTATGCTTTCGATTATCATTTTGGGTCAAGGAGTATGACCTTCGAGCTTGTTAGAATTTACCTCTTCTATCCACTATCATGAGCCGATTTCCTTTCTCTCCATCCTGACTAGCATCCTCCCATATCATAGATAGTGGCACAGATTTGAGGCAGGATCCAACAGACCCGACTTTCTCACGTTCTCTCAGCCCCACTCCTCTCCTTCTCTCTACCTACGTCCTACACAAAAGTTTGCATGGCTTTGCACCATCTTGGGTTTCGCATCCATAGCTGCACTGCGCATCTTATGGGCACTCTCTGCCACTTTGCCAAGTTCATAGCATGGGCTTATATATTTTACGTTACATGCACCTGTTTTGTTGGTTGTCAATGCAGGTAGAGATCTAAGCAGCTATTACAGTCAGCAGTGCTACAACCCATTTGAAAATCTATCATTGAACCTATTGTTTCGCTTCTTAAGGAGTTTGAACAGTCAGGATCTCATCATGCCACCTACAAGAAGTCTATCGGTATGCTTTTCATATTGGTACACGTCGGATCGTAGCTAATTATCACTTCACACGTTGCAGCCCCCAGCTTTCCTTAACCATGTCGTATCCAGCAGGCTTTGTGTTAGATGCCGCATATTCTCTACAGCCCTGATGAGAAAATTTTCCAAGAATTATGATGTACTTCGCCAACAGCTTGAGCATTATGATTTCAAAACTTTACGTATCTCGGCTTCAAGAGGCTGCTCTATGTGCAGGTTTATGTTTCACGAATTAGCACCCAACATCCGATCTGAAGATGGAGATCCACGACTAGACGTTACACTCAAGATATCATTCAACTACTCTAGTACAATAGACGCAGATCAGAGCCTAGTTTACACCCCAATATTAACTTTGCAAACAATCGATGTAATAGATTTCTCTTTGAAATCCAAGACGTTCGAGTTTTTCGAACTCAGAGGTGAGTATTTTATTAGTATTGATATCTTATTGCTCACACATACTGCTAGGTGGAGATTCCACTCCGAACATAGCATTGCCTCACCGATCGCGCACCAACATGCGTGATGTTCATTCACATCCAATGTCTACATCCTGTTGGAAAATTGTCGAAGGATGGATCAGTTCTTGTGTAAAAAATCATGAAGTTTGCAAGCAACCGACGACCGAGTTGATGCCGAAGAGATTGATCGATGTCAGTTATGAGAGGCCAACTCTGGTTGACACCAGTACCAATCATATTGTTGCACCATACGTAGCATTGAGCCATTGCTGGGGTCAAGGCCATCATCCTCTATCCCATACTCGGACGTCCACGCTGAACGATTTCTACAACGGAATCGACATCTCGGACTTCCCGAAGACCTTCAGAGATGCAACTGAAGTGACTCGAAGACTAGGCATCAGATATCTCTGGATCGATTCGTTATGCATCATCCAGGATTCTAAAGTGGATTGGGAGGAGGAAGCGAAGAAAATGGGAACATACTATCAGAACTGCTTCTTGAACATATCTGCACTTGATGCCCCGGAAAGTGATACTGGATTTTTACGACCACGTCCAGTCACATCTACAGTTCATCTCAGCGGAGATACGTACCTCAGACCAGCAAGTAAGTTATTTTCTTTGAGCCTAGTCTAACTGTTCTTATCTGCAACGGTGAAAAAGTATGGAGATGGGCAATTCCCACTAATCCATAGTACGGTCCCCAGACTAAATGTTTACAAACAGGTAGATCTTGGAGCGAGGTCTTCAGGTCATCTCCTCTGAGCAGGCGAGCTTGGGTTTTGCAGGAGAGATTGGTGTGCACTCGAGTCCTTCACTTTGGCCGCGATGATATGTTCTGGGAATGTCTGACTTGCTCAACGAGAGAAAGTAACATCACGGAGCATTTCTCCGCAGACCGGAACGCAGAATGGGCAGATGAGGATTTCAAACGATCCCTTCTATTCTCAGAGAATAATCGTGTTGAAGATGCTATAACCAAGTGGTATAGAGTTGTCACTCAATACTCTGCACTGCTAATGAGCTACGAATCCGACATGCTACCGGCTATCTCAGCGATTGCGAAACGCATTCAAGCTGCCACAAGCTACAGATACATTGCAGGTATGTGGGAAGAAGATCTTCACTTTGGGCTCTTGTGGCGAGCGGAAGGCTCCAAAATCCAGGCCAAATTTTGGAGAGCGCCATCCTGGTCCTGGGCTCAGCTTACAGGGCCTGTTCATCACATTGCTGGAGCTTCTGCGCGTGGCTCCCGGGAAGCCGATCCATATGACCTCCAAATCCTAGAGGTAGACGTCACACCCGCATTCGAAGATCCCAGCATAAGACCTCTCCCCTTCAGAAGTTTGGAAGACGGAGACATCACTATATCCAGAGCGAAAGATGCTTTAGATTCAATCAGTGGTGCTCATCTGCGGGTCGACGGGTACGTGACTCCTGTTTGGATCAAAGGCTCACACGGGAACCCTCCATACAACAATCCAAGCTTGAAGCTTATTCTGGATGTCTTCACTCCGCAAGGTCTGCCGATCGGGACGGGCTATCTCGACATGCTAGGAAGCAATGCTTCCACCAGATCGTGCATAGCTCTTGGCGTATCAGTCTACCGCGATTTCAAGACTCGTTTTGAAATACCTGATTCAAGTGAAGTTCCTCAACCCATCCTATATTTCCTTTTGATTGAGGAGGTACCAGAAGGAGAGGAGATCGAGATGCTCCTTCTGCCTAGAGAGGTGAAAGTCAAGCAGTATAGACGAATTGGGATCGGGCAGACTTTTGACCCTTTTGAGGGAAGATATTTTGATAAGGATATATTTGGGGATGCCGGAAAGGAGGAGTTGATATTGATATAGGAACGAAGAGGATCACTGAAGTATCCTATGAGAGACTTTTTGGTTCCTTTCTAGGTTTTGGGTGTCTGTAAGAGTGGCCCATTCTTGCTGTTACTACATGGGCAACCAAGCTATAGTCACCTGCGTGTTCGCGACTCACGATTGCTGAAAGTTTATTCCTTTGATAAATAGGGAATGACACGTCTTCACCTGCGAAGCCTGTGTGACTCTCCCATGCTTGCCCTCGTGGATTTCTGCCCCATCTGCTCTTCTTCAACCATCATGTGGGGAGTATGCCACCATCAAACGCCGGCAGAATAGCCTACGCTCGAGCTTGTGAGTTACAGCCCACTAACGAGAAAATCTTTGAGATCCCACGCAGCAAATCTCCCATTAATTCTCAGCGATATCACATACTCCAAACTGTCGATCAAAAACTCCCGGCGAAAATTCTCCTCTGATCGCTTAATCGCCCCCGACGCTGAAAAAAGGACGATACGAGCCACAAAGTAGGCACGCAACAGGCTATCTTCGGCTGTGTCTTTGTAAATGTAATCGATTGTGTGGGATGCTACACTACGGTCGCGCATGCTGATTTTCTGGATTGACAAAGTGGTGAAATTCTGCAGCTTTGGCATTCCTAGCATCTCGGCGAGTACCCACAATTCGACAAGTGCTTGGTCGTCCTCGTCAGCTTCATTCTCGCGAGTATCGATATTGAAGTCATCTCCGAGTTGCACCAGGTGAAGCGATCCAGAGTAGACGTATTGCATAAACAGCTTGAAGGCTCGTGCTATGGTGCAATCTAGCATGTATGTTTGAATTTGTCCTTCTATGAGTTCACTATTGAAAGTGGCATACAGAACAGGTGAATGCCGGCAGACGACCTCTTTGTGAGCCAACATCGTTTTACCTTCTGCGCCAACAATAAACGTGACAAGAGCTGCGAGTTCACTGAACAAATTGATGTCAGTGATCCGAAGTTCGGACTTTCCTCGAGAAGCTACATACTTGAAAGCGATAGGACCACCTGTCGTTTTCCTTTTTCTGAGGGGCTCAAGGGTTAAACCTTGACTTGATTGATCTGCATCTTTTCGTGCAATTGGAGGCGCCATATTTGCTGTACCTCGAATGTCCCGTAGTTGAAACAAGGATCGGCACAGTCAGGCTAAATAAGGAGGGTGTGGAGTGGTGGAGTTGATGGTATATGCGGAAGGTTGTAGATTCTGTGGCGTGAGAACGTCATGCAATAAATAGACGGGCGACCATGGTGAATAGGATTCGTGAAAGTTGGAATTGTCGAGTTCAGAATTTGTTCACGTTATCAAACTGCAAGGAACTCGAACTTGTAAACACGATAGAGATAACTCTCAAATCAGGATTGAAGCACACTGTCTTTGCCATATATTTTTGACATGCCAAGCACAGGGAGTTCACGACTGAACGTGCATTAGTCAGACAGCAATGCACAAGGCTTGCTCGAAAGCAATTCAGCAACCTTGGGGAAAAGATACATTTGAATCACGAGTCTCGAATTCAACTTGACTTCACCTAATTTGAATTTGTTCTGGATTTTAAATTCGGCTGAGAAGCTCTCAGAGGAAGGTATTAGGAAGCAATGTACTGGTGCGACAGATCATGGCATTCAGTGCATCCAAAGCTACAAGTAGAATTTACCTCGGCGTTCAGTTTGCGATGTTCTGGTTTTTCCACGAAATCTCTTGTCACTGACATTCAACTTTATCCCACGGTTGCCAAGGCTGGGATTGAAGAAAGAGTAAAAACGTTGCGTTAGATTACACCATCCCATGCAAGTAGTACCAAGAGCATCATATAATTGACATCATGTCCAATCATCGGACTTCGAATCATACCCGGGGGCTCCAAACAATCCACGGACGGCAAGGTCAACAAACATAAGTGAATTACGGTCAGGAGGCGGCAATACTGGAAGGGGAGGCAGTTGCGCATCATACTTTATTCTTGACTAAACCGATTCTCGAGGAAGGTAAAAATACTTGAGATGCTTGTATTCCGAAATAGTAGACCTTTTGTTCTCTAGTTTCCTCACCGACATTAAGAATCAAGTTGACTTGTATATTCGGGTTGCAATGCATTTCCAAACACGAACTTGGAATAAACGTCCGTATAAAGACAAGTAAGGCTTTGAAGAAGGGACAATGCTATCAGTATAGAGACCCATATAAGAGCACAGAGCAAAGCTTGGAGAACGAAATAGACAATGTGAGCGGGCTGGTTGCCCATTGCATCAATGTGATTGTGAACTGGATACCTCCCACCCTTCCGTCTCGTCTTCATAACGACCCAAGAACATCTACAAACAGAAGGGACGTAGCAGTCCAATAGATCAAAAGACTCTATGTGTGAATTGAAACAACTTTGCTTGACCCCCACATCGAGAGGACACGAGGATAATAGAGAATTTTGGAGTTCGATATGTGCAAATTATGCGTTGAAATTGTGGCCTCAGAATGTGTCATGTTGAGATCAGGCTGCACTTGGACTATTCCGCATGAAGCATTCATTCTCTTCCTATATTTGTGATACTTTGTATCGTTCATCATAAGCCTATGTTAAAAGAAACTTTGAAAGTCCAAGGCAGAAAAGAAATACAAGTACGAAATTTGCGGTGTATCCGCTAACCGGATGAAGCTAGCGCGAGCGCCTGGTGCGTCGCCCATCAATGAGGCTGAATTTCGACAGGAGATCTCGAAGTCCATTCTTCCTCCCTTGGTCATCTCACCTTCGACTACTTCAAGTCTACTATCGGATCTCTCACGACTCCGTTCTCTACACTTCCTGTGCGTCTGCAGAGCAAGAAGAGAATAGCGCAAGTCTTTACCAACCGTCTTTATCATTCACACTTTGCGACCATGAGCGACTTTAATTACGGAGGCACAGACGAGGAGTCTGCTGAGATCAAGAAGCTCAACGCTGAAGTGGTATGTTGTTCGCATTAGTGCGCAATATCGATTGATGGTACTGTCGCTGACTTGTGGCTTTCAGCTCGAGGATACCGACAACTTCGAGAACTGGGAAAAGCTCGTACGCGCCGCAGAAACACTCGAAGGTGGGCTGAACCGAAACTCAAGTCCCCAAGCCATCGCAACTACTCGAGATGCATACGATAGATTCCTTGCAAAATTCCCTCTCCTTTTCGGATACTGGAAGAAATATGCGGACTTGGAATTCTCGATTGCTGGTACTGAGGCTGCTGAGATGGTAAGGCTGTCGCAAGTGTCTGACCGAAATATGCTAACAACAATAAGGTCTTTGAACGCGGAGTCGCCAGCATCACAACCTCGGTAGACTTGTGGACCGACTATTGTTCTTTCAAAGTCGAAACCTGCCATGATCCTGACGTGATCAGAGAGTAAGTATACTGGACTCTTTCCTTCCATTTAACACAGAAAAATGCGACGGGTGAAAACACCGCCTATCTATTTGAAATCATCACCGGTTCGCAGACGGTGAGAACCATAACATTGATCCCTGTTTGATATCTTCTCACCCACATGATCAGGAATTTTCCTTCTGCTATCACACATTCGCTTTTATCGTAACCTCTGCACAAGTCTTCGGCGAGGATGGAATTTGAGGATCATATCAAGCACATTACCCTTCCCGTATTTGCACTCCTTTGCCACCTTGCTCTCTCCCAATCCCCCATTTAGGCTCAACTAACACTTTTGGATAGGCTCTTTGAGCGTGGTGCTGCTTCTGTTGGACTGGACTTCCTCGCACATCCCTTTTGGGACAAGTACCTGGAATTTGAAGACCGATTGGAGGCTCAGGACAAGATCTTTGCCATCCTTGATCGTGTCATCAAGATTCCGATGCATCAATATGCTCGGTACTTTGAGAGATTCCGTCAAATGGCACATACTCGTCCCTTGGCGGAACTCCTCCCTGCGGAGACTTTGGCTGCATTTGTAGCTGAAGTTGAAGCAGACAACTCCAGCTACCAAGCAGGACCCAAAGGAGAGCTGGAAGTCGAGCGTGAAGTTCGTACCAAAATCGACAACTTTCACTTGGAAATCTTCACTCGCACTCAAACCGAGACTACGAAGCGATGGACTTTTGAATCCGAGATCAAACGACCATACTTCCACGTCACGGAGTTGGACCACCAACAATTGGCCAACTGGAGAAAGTACTTAGACTTTGAGGAGGCTGAGGGAGAGTATACCAGAACAGTTTTCTTGTATGAGAGATGCCTGGTTACTTGTGCCTTCTATGATGAGTTCTGGTTCCGATACGTCCGATGGATGTCCGCTCAAGAGGGCAAGCAAGAGGAAGTTAGAAATATCTATCAGCGTGCGAGCACTGTCTATGTCCCAATCAGCCGTCCTGGTATAAGATTACAATATGCCTACTTTGAGGAGATGTCAGACCGAATTGACGTGGCTCGTGACATCCATCAAGCTATTCTTGACAGGATGCCTGGCCATGTTGAAACTGTCCTGTCATGGGCAAACCTTGAGCGTCGCCAAAATGGACTTGATGCAGCTATTCAAGTCTACAAAGCTCAGATTGATAATCATTCTGTTGACCTCTTTGCCAAGGCTGCCTTTGTTGGGGAGTGGGCTATTCTCTTATGGAAGATTCAAGGCTCAGTTGACGAAGCTCGCCAAGTCTTCCAGAAGAATCAACAATGGTATCTCCAAAGTCGCCATTTCTGGGCAAAATACCTGGAATTCGAGATCGCACAGCCAACCAGTGCAGAGACAGAGCCAGAGCATTATGTTCGGATTAAGCAAGTCCATGAGGATATGCTGAAGAAGAGTCGCATGAATCTATCTACCAAGAAAGACCTCAGCAGCTACTATCTTATGTACCTTCAACAACGAGGCACGAAGGATGCCATGAAGGAGTTTTTGCAAATAGATCGCGAGCTGAACGGGTAAGTCTGACTTTCCCCATGGTTGAGTCATTACTAATTTGCTGCAGACCAATCTCCGTCCAACCAGTTCCATTAAGACCTATACCTACTACCACAAGATCTTCAAGTAAGGGTTTGGAAAATGGACACGCTGTTGGAGAAATGGATGATGCTACTCTACGAAGAGGAGAAGCGAGATACAGTGCATATTTTCAAGAGATCCGGGAAATCCAGCCTAACGCACAAGGTCTCGCGCCATTTGTTTGATGACTGACGGCATTTCTCTCTCTTTACGTATTTCTTCACGGCTGTTTCATTGGGGATGGATCATGGTTTCTTGGATGGAAATGCTGGGATTCGCATGAGTGTAACATAGATCTGCCCGCTCTTGCTATGCCCGGGAATATCATTTGTACTTTATCTAGTCACTGGCAGGGTGGTCTTGCCTATTAGTATACTTAGCCTGAGCTTCTGCGTGCTATCAGCATCGATAGGATCGACAGAAGAACCAAAAATAGGAGTTCGTGATTTTGAAGCTCCAGGTTCTTTGGATGCGATAATGCTTGTAATGTTGACAATTTACCCGCAACGGGTTCTGAAAAGCGATATCATAACCCGTCTTATATTATATTTACATCCGTATATCTACTCACTCACTCTTGCCACAGACTATAAGGTATCAGAATCATTTTTAAGAATTATGGGTCGTTATCCAATCAAAGCGTACAGATCTACGCTGACACAAATCCCGCTTTCCCGCAGAACCGGCCGAACATCAGACCATCTGAGGCTCACCAGCTCAAATCAGCCTTGCATTCAAACACCGGATAGAACTGCCGCATCAAGCTGCCACCTCGTTCATTTGTCAGAGAATAAAAATATTACGGGCCTAGAAGAGACTATTTACAAATTCCACGTGTAGATTGCATTACTCGTATGTGCCGTGATAGGCTGGTGCTTTTGTGGGTAATCCCGGAGACGTAGATATCGGAGACTGGCGATGGCGGTGTTTGAGATGGCCGAAAATAATCGAAGGGTTCATAGCTCCCCATTTTTGGCTGCTTGTGCGAGTCAATTCACAGTCCTTTTTTTCTTTTCACTAGACAACACGTTCGGCTTTGACTTGTTGACTTTCGTACCTTTCTCCTAGATACTTTTATCTCATTCTTCATCGCAGATACGCATAACTCTCTCTCCCGTCCCACACAGCAGATAACGGCCATCATGTCGGTTTCTCGTACGTTCGCTCGCGCCCTCAAGGCCCCTTCGACGTCCGCTTTCAAGACCTCTACTCGTGGATCTGCACTCAATGTAGCCCGCCAAACATTCCGACAACAATCTCGTCGCGGATACGCATCTGAGCCTTCCAAATCCTCCTCTACTGGCCTTTATATTGGTGTAGCAGCTCTCGCAGCAGCAGGTGGCGCTGGATACTATCTCTACTCGCAGGGCAACGGCAGCTTGTTGTCTGGTTCATCGGGCGAAACCAAAGGTGTTTTCACTCCCACGCTCGAGGATTATCAAAAGGTATACAACGAGATCGCGGCAAGATTAGAGGAGAAGGACGATTATGATGATGGATCGTATGGACCAGTCCTTGTTCGATTGGCGTGGCATGCGAGCGGAACCTATGATAAGGAGACCGGAACTGGTGGATCCAACGGAGCTACCATGAGATTTTCTCCTGAGGGAGACCATGGTGCAAACGCTGGGTTGAAAGCCGCGAGAGATTTCTTGGAGCCAGTAAAGGGTATGTTGTACCTGTTGTGAGGCAATGAATCTGCTAACAATTGTAAAGAGAAGTTCCCATGGATCACCTACTCTGATCTCTGGATCCTGTCTGGTGTCTGCGCTATCCAAGAGATGCAAGGTCCTACTATCCCATACCGAGCTGGCCGAACTGATAAGGACATGGCTGCCTGCACACCCGACGGACGTCTCCCAGATGCTAGCCAAGGTGGTAAGCATCTCCGTGATATCTTTGGCCGAATGGGTTTCAACGACCAGGAGATCGTTGCTTTGAGCGGCGCTCATGCTCTTGGACGATGCCACACCGATCGCAGTGGTTTCTCTGGTCCATGGACTTTCTCTCCTACCGTGGTGACGAACGACTATTATACCCTTTTGCTGAAGGAGAAGTGGAACTGGAAGAAGTGGAATGGTCCTAAGCAGGTATGTACCTTTCTTTTATCAGCTAACTGTAAGCTAACAAACCACAGTACGAAGACAAGACCACCAAGACCCTCATGATGCTTCCCACCGACTTGGCCCTCGTCTCTGACAAAGGTTTCAGACCATGGGTAGAGAAGTACTCCAAGGACAACGATCTCTTCTTCAAAGATTTCGCTGCTGTCATCACCAAGCTCTTCGAGTTGGGTGTTCCATTCGCAGAGGGTAGCGAGAACAACAAGATGGTGTTCAAGCCTACCAACGCATAGAGGAGATACCCTGGTGGATAAACAGTCGATAGAGGAATTTGAGCGAGAATTAGATTGTAGACTGCTTGCTTTTCGTAGCCGGTTGGTTGCTGTCCCGGTGTTTCATTTCGAGTTGTAAGATAGTGATCATAGAAAGCAATTCAGAAATAGACAACCCTCGGTTTGATTTGAGACAACATTTTGACTCCGCTCCATCATTGTAGGTCTGTGTTTCGTATGTTGTGCAGGCTCTGAACGCACTACATCGTCAAACATGATCGAGCTGCACAACACTGGTTGAGGCCATGAGGCGTAAGAAGGTCATATCGTTCAATGCTCCAGAAGATGCTGATCTGGATGAAGAATTACAGAAGAAAGAAGAGGTTCAAATAAACTCCTGGCCAGCATATCCACTAATCCCAAACCACACGTCATAAATCCTGTTTGCTGCTTCTCGATTGGTACGAAATCCGGGGTGTTGGACTGGGCTGAGGCGCTAAGCCGCCTTCCCCGCATTTAGGCCTGTGCCATTTATCAACCCAACTTCATTCTGTCATCGCTTCATCTCGGCTCTTCCCACTGTTCTGCTTAGACAATTTACTCCAAACTTAAAATCCAAAGGAGAAACCGGTTGTTTGATATATTCTGTGTTTTGATTGAGACTTGATACTTGATACTTGATACTTAGGCAAGCGACGAGATAAGGTATTCTAGAGGAAAGAAGCAGGAATAGCAAAGATGTTACCTAACCCAGCCGGAGGATCTTATGGTCCTAATTCTGGAAACCCAAATTTGTACCCTCGTGGATATGAGAAATTCCGGCCCACGGTATATTACATTTCTTCTTCCGTTCTCTAACCATAATTTCCTTTGATTCCTCGTTCCAATCATCAACCTCAACACTTCTTACCCATCACGTTTCCATTTTAATTATGACATGGCACACTCTTACTAACAAACAAACCCAGAATACGGATAACTCCACCCCTTCGCTCGCTTCAAACAACATGGATACACCTGACCACAAATCGCTGTATGCTGCTGGCTACGAGATGCGGAAGAAAGTTGTCGGCGAGGACTATGTTGCTTCTGCTCTAGAGAAAGGAGGAAGCAACTTCATGAGACCGTTGCAGCAGTTTGCTACTGTGGGTATCTTCCTTCTAGCTTCTTTCTCTCTGTCTTTAATTGCTATCAATTCATCATTCTCGATAGCATATACTCGTTACTTTCCTTAGCCTCGATGAGCATGAAGCTAATCTAAGATAGGAATCAGCATGGGGTACAATCTGGACACGACCAGGCCTCACTCTTCGGGATAGAAGCTTGCTAAATCTAGTCATGTTGACTGCACTCGGTAAGTGGATCGAGTTGGGAACTCATGTCAGGGGTGCAGTGAGGAATGGAGCAAGTGAGTTAGAGATCAGAGAGGCGCTTCTACAAGCTAGGTATGTTGATTACTATTATGATTGACGAAATTCCGTTGAAAAATCGGTGAATGAATGCTGATTATCTCAGTGCTTATTGCGGCCTGCCTGCCGGTATGGAGGCTTTTCGAGTTGCGGATAGGGTATTGAATGAGATGGCTGAGAAGGGAGAGCTGGTTAGAGGATAGGGATGCAGTATCCTGCCTGTATTACTGACTCTTTTCAAATTTCTGCTCCTTGGTAGCTCTGAAGTAATCCAGCCGTGCAGGCGTTGCTTTTGCACGCTCTACTTGCATTGCTTATTGCACTCTCAATAAGTACAAAATTGAGGACAGCACTTTCTGCACGATGAATACACATGGAGATAGATAGAAATATATTACAATTTTTTTAACTTCTTTCACCTCAGCCCTTATTCCCTATGCTAACGGCAGCAGTTGTAATCTCTCTCTTTACATCTCATATCGTAACCGGCTTAGTCTCAAAAATGCCACCGACATAGATCCAAGGAGGCTCACATCTATTCCCCTCCCCAAACGGCACATTAAGAGGGAAGCAATGAAATCCGCCTCCTGTTGTAGATCTCAAAGTGACTTTCTTCGTCCTACGTTTCATCAGCCCCTCCCTCAATTCCAACACAACCAATCCGGAACAACGAGATAAATACACAAACGAAGAGAGTAACTTACGAATTACAAGGTGTATAAGTTTCGAAGATGGTGAACAGTGTCCCATTGGGGATGAAGGATACAGCTGGGTTGGCGCATGGGACACGGACACCAGGAGTGAAGGGACCATTGTTTGTACAGTCGGTTGAGACCCCATCGTTAGACTCGTAGTAGAAAGCAACCACGGGTGGGTGAGTATTTGTGCCGGTGGGGGTAAAGGTGAAGACGTTTGAGAGGGTATAATCGGTGGGTCCGGCGGAGCAGACGTCTCGGTCTTCGAGGACTTCGACTGGGAGAGCGGAGAGGAGAGGGAGGAGAGAAAGAGCTAGGAGGTTGAAGGTGAGCATTGTGATGGTGTTTGAAATGGTGAGAGTGGAAATAGAGATTGTGGAAGATGACAGCAACTCAACTAGAACGGAGAATGGGAAATGATTTCGTGCTAAGTGACTTCAGTCAACTTTATACTTTTGTAAAATGTGCCACACTCGTGAGATAGCTTTAGCCGGAACTGATATATCTCATCTGCAATCTTGCTTGAACTGCTTGTTTGCGCCTCTGCCTTGCATCGGGGACAGCCGCATTCGACCTTGAACATATGGGAATGTAGGTATCGAGTACGACATGGCAACAGTCACAGGGGATATAACAAGTAGCGTCCACGGAGGAAGTCCTCATTGAACTACTCCTATCCTACTCTACGTAGTACACTCGATAGTGATCTGCAAGCGACTATTTCAAATCGAAATGCTTATCTGGTACCGAGCAAAGAGAACAAGCGGCACAATAAGGAATCCGGTCCACGGCGCAGCATGTTGACATGATTGGTAGGTACAAGGAAAACACGTTGAAATTTGCCGGGAAATATATGGCACCGTTGAAATTCGATGCCGGCTAATGTTGCGAATGCTACCATTTAACAACAAGTTAGCTGAAAAATGGTCAGCAATAATCTATCCCAATGTTTGTAGACAACCAAAGTACCTTGATCACTGAATGTGACCGTTTATTACCCTGTCAGACGTTTCGAACCGCGAGCTTTGCTTTTCAGCAGCTTTGGCAGTCGGGTATGGAGCTGGATGTGATCCTGGCGTCTTCATTCCGTCCGACTCCTCCACTCTGTGTATTTCTTCAAATAGAGCTTTGCCTTTCTCTTTGGATAATGTCACCCCTTCCAAGAGGTCTTGTACCATCGTTCATGACGATCGCCTCTCTGTGCCGTCTTCGGATATGTTCCTCCTCCGAACTCTGATCTCGCCGTCGTCGACTTTCAACAATAACACCGTCAAATTCTTCTCCCGCAGTCCCTTCTCCCGCAGTCCCTTCTCCATTGATCATCCTTACGTCTCTTGGTAGATTCAGTGCTTCTGCGGGTAGTAGCTTCGCTTTGATGAGTTGCTTTCTTCCAGCGGCATATCTGAATAGAGGTCCGTTAAGCTCATTCAGTCTATGACCCTTTTGTAAGTATCTCTCGAAGTTGGCTATGCGTTTCTCGTCTGTTTCTCCCCATGGTTCTTTTGCGAGCCATCTTTCGACGAAGCGTTGTTTGATAATACCGCCCGGGCCATACTTATTCACCAATGAGCCCAAAATCATCAAGCAAAACTTCTCCGCAGAATCGCGAAAGCTCCAATTGTCCCAGTCTGGATCGCATTCATTGTGTTTGTAGTCTGTGACCGAGTATTCGAGAGACTTTACCAGGGCCGAATATGTGTCATCTGTATTGAGCATTGTGATAGTGACTTCTGAACCAATTAGCTATGATTGTAAGGAAAGTTCAAGCCTACCATTATTCATCATCATGCTAAGAGCTCGAATGCCTTTGTCCCTTGACTCATGTTCAGGTCGGGTAATATGCCATAGTAGTGCATTGATTGTAGTCCCATCGTGGAGAGCTCGTTCGCAGATGATGATTGTCGCAGTCTCCTGGATGCAGTAATTGGAACTGTCGAGAAGCTTGTCAAGAGTGCTCAACTTCAAAGAATCTTCGACTTTTTGCGTTATGTACTGAGATGTGTTGTCTGCTGAGGGTACTATCGCTGCTTCCCGATAATGTATGAGCATCCGCCTCATAGCACTTATGGCAAAGGATGATGCGAGCCCAAGTCCAAGGTAGAAGAGTCCATTTTGTAAACCAGGCGACGAGAGCGCAATATGAGCGTTAGCCCGCCATTCATCAAATGAGAGACCAAAACTGCTTCTCAACCTGTGAAGCCGATGGTACCATATTGGCGAGAGCGCCGCCATTTTGATTGAGGCTACATTCGTAAATATCCAAATAATATTGAAATGGCTTTGTACGACAAGGCTCAGAGCTGCCAAAAGGTTCCAGCCTTGGGGACCACCAAGCTAAGCGCTTTGGGACTAGTTGAGATCCCGATAAGCAGATCTCCGATAAAAATATATTTGAGAAACTTGAAATTCCGCGACATTTCGAAAAAGTGACTCCAAAATGCCGCCATCACAATTGAAAAGGCTGAAAGCCTCACTTAGAGAACAAGGAATTATCGGACCTCAGCAATCTAAAAAGCAGAAGAAAAATAACGCTCAGAATGGAGTCAGTAAAGACAAGAAAGTCTCAAGAAATGTGGCTCTCAATGGCATTCGGGAACAATTCAATCCATTTGAATTTCAGTCGACTTCGAAAAAGCCCAAATTTGAGGTTACAACTGAGCACTCTGGGAAGCCCGCTGTGAGGAGGCCAGGTCTTGCCAAGAGTCGCGACGAAGAAATGGTTTGTATTTGAACTTAAAATGGTACATGGGATTTGCTAATACAGCTTCTACAGCGTCGCGAAGCATACCTTGAAGACCAGCAACGAAAACGAAAGGTCGGAGGTATTTTGGACAAGCGATTTGGAGAAAATGATCCGAGTATGGCACCAGAAGAGAAGATGCTGGAGCGATTTACAAGGGAAAAGCAGCAACGGCATAAGAACAGTTCTGCTTTTGATCTGGAAGACGATGATATGCCTGGAGAGCTTACGCATATGGGACAATCTCTCTCTCTTGATGGACCAGCATTGAAAGACGATTTTGACGAAGAAGATTTCGAATTGTCTGACGCAGACGATCACCCCTCGGACGAGGAGCGACACCTCAGAAAACGCCGAAGGTCAGGTGGAGAAGAAGATGAGGATGATGATGAAGAAGACCGCCCAGAGAGGAAGAAGTCGAAGCAGGAGGTAATGAGAGAGCTTATCGCGAAATCCAAACTGCATAAATACGAACGGCAAGCTGTGAAGGATGATGATGAGGATCAACGGGAGGAGCTTGATAAAGAAATGTCTAATATTCATGATCTCCTTCGGGGAATATCTCGAAAACCTACGGTAGCACCTTCGGCAGCTTTGGGAGGCATGAATCCAGAAAGGGCGGCACTACTTTCTGGTGCTGATAAAATCAAATTTGACAAGGAGTATGACCTACGATTGAAGCAATTGGCTCAAGACCAGAGAGCCCAGCCAACAGAGAAGTCTAAGACGGAGGATGAAATGGCTGCGGAGACGGCAAGAAAACTGCAAGAGCTTGAGGCTAAGCGACTCCGCAGAATGCAGGGCGAGGCCGAAGACAGTGATGAAGAAGAGGAAAAGAGCAAAAGACCTGACCCAGAAGAAGAAGAAGAAGACGATTTCGGCTTAGGCTCCGGTATCAAAGTCCGACCTACCATGGAGGAGCTAGGAGTGGAAGATGAAGATGACTTCCTGATAGACGACGACTTAGTTGCCAGTGGTTCTGAGAAAGACGATTCTGAAGAAGACTCGGATGACGAACAAATTGAACAGGAAGATGAGCATGATGAGGAAGACGACGAATTTGTTAAAGGAATTCTCACGGCAGAAGAAGCAAATCGACCGGAGTTTCTTACAGGTGCAAATGCACCTTTGCCGGAAGTGGAATTTCCGGCAGAAAATGGTGTAAATGGAGACCTGGCTTTCAAATTCCCATGTCCGCAAACACACGATGAGCTGTTACTTGTTACCAAGGGGATCGATATCCTGGACCTTCCAACTGTAGTTCAAAGGATAAGGGCATTGTATCATCCGAAACTCAAGGCCGAAAATAAAGAGAAGGTCGCAAATTTCGCGATTGCACTCGTGGACCATATTGCGTACCTGCCAAACCAAAAAATTCGTCCCCCGTTCTCCGTTCTGGAGACTGTCATTCGCCACATTCACTCTTTGGCAAGGACATATCCGATCGAAATCGCAAATGCTTTCCGGCGACACTTGAAGGAGCTTGATGTATCTCGTTCGTTAGCCCCAACGCCGGGCGATCTGGTCATTCTTACAGCGATTGGAACTATTTTCCCCACATCAGATCACTTTCACCAAGTTGTCACCCCGGCTATACTAAGTATGGGCCGCTACCTAGGTCTGAAGATACCACAATCTTTGGCCGAGTTTGCGACGGGCGCTTACATCTGCACATTGTGTCTGCAATACCAGAAATTAGCCAAGAGATTTGTGCCCGAGGTTATGAATTTCGTGGGGAATACTCTCTGTGCTTTAGCTCCGGTGAGGTTTGCAAAGCTTCCAGGAAATTTCCCATATCACGAGCCAAAGTCCCCACTGCGGATTGAGATTGCGCCAAAAGCATCTCGGAGACTTTCATTTTACGATTGTGTAACCCAGAATCTCTCAGATGCCAGTGACGAAGTCTTTAAAGCTGCTTTACTGGAGACAAATATTTCTCTGGTAGACGTTGCTACAAACATATGGACCGAGAAGGCTGCATTCAGCGAGGTGTTTGAACCCGCTTTGAAAATTACACAGCACTATTCGAGCAAGCAATGTCACTCCAAATTGACGAGTAGCAGTCAGGTAAATCCCCTTCCCGATGTCTCCGTCGCCAACACCTATTGACAACCCTAGAAACTCATCTCAAAAACCACTCAAAAACTCACAGTCCTACTTTCGCAAGCCCGGATTTCTCGCCGACCACTGGAGTTACATCACCATAAACCACTAGCAATTAAGACATCCATCCCCAAGTTCGAAGAGAACTTCAATCCAGAGCGTCATTATGATCCAGATAAGGAGCGTACAGAGGCCGCAAAGTTGAAGAAGGAGCATAAGAGAGAGAGGAAGGGTGCCATCAGAGAGCTACGCAAGGATGCCAACATCCTGGCACTGCAGAGCCTTCGGGAGAAGAAGGAGAGAGATGCTGCTTACGAGAAGAAGTACAAGAGACTTGTGGCCGAGATTCAAGGAGAGGAAGGCAAAGAAGCCAAGGCATACGAGAGAGAAAAGGAGTGGAGGAAGAAAAGCAAGAAGTGAGGTTGAAGTGTTGAGATCATGCAGCTATATATTTGTAGACCATCATGTGTGGGTGTCATTGAAAATACCCTTGCCGGAATTGGAGCAACTGGTAGAGTTCCAAAGTCGCTGCATTTGGCTTCTCTATCCTGCTCTGAGTCTAGTGGCCGATGAAAACCTCTTGTTCATTCCTGCTCTGACGAGATACCGATTTGACTTTTGTTCTCAGCACTTGACGAAATCTGCAATGTAAGTTGGCAACAAGCATGAGCTCCTGTGCATTCCCGCAAAATCTGCCCCGAACACGGCCGACTTGTCTGCACGAGTCATCCGATTGTGCTTCGCCACCATGCGTGAGGCTCTCGTGAAAGCTGTGTCTATTGGAGCAATTCGCAGGTCGAACACATGGCTAAGACTTACAGTATGTATATTAAGGGGTCAAGGAGGTGACTGTCTAGGGGCTCGCTTAGCGGTGAGCAGAAAAGGGATTCGACTCGCATTGTGTATCCGTCCAGAGGTATTTCGAGATTACACAGGGTATACAATTTTTATGACACTATTCGCTGCTGCTATGGCACCACAAATCTACCCAACGAGGCATTTCGAAAACCCCTAAATCAAGTCCTCTCCGTGTCATCAGCCTCGGGGTTCAAACAATCTATCCTTCCTGTTACAAGACTGACTTGGAAGGATGAATTGGCCGTTTCCAAGGAGAGAGGTGCAAGTGGAGAATTCCCAGTAGATCAGAATCCATCCAGAGTTTGGAGGGGTGTTTCCCAGGAACTGAAAATGGGTGCGGCGCGCATATAATGAACATAAACGCAACCCATGAAGGGAAGGAATGAGGCTTATCAGAGCTATGGTTCCGCAGTGCTCCTAAATTACGGCTCAAATATATACGCGCCAACCCCTTCAAACCTGAAACCATTTTCATCTCATTCCCACGGATCAATAACTAATCTAACTCCACTGACACCCTTCCTCATCCTCTCCAACGCTCCATCAATAGCCCCCAACCCCCCGTCTACCTTCTCCACTCTCATCGGCACCACAATCCCTTTCTCAACACCCATCGGTATATAATCTTCCACCACCCACTTCAACAAATCCTCATTCCCTCCTTCATACAAACTCCCCGACCAGGCCTCAAATACCCTCTCCACACCATCCGGTAAGCTCTCAGCCCCAAACGCAGGTTCCATAGCATACAATTTTCCTCCGCCTTGAGCAGCTAGCACCTGTGCCGTGATAGCTATCGTAGCCGGTAAAGAAATAGTATCCACGACGATATGATACGGACCTCTCTCAACGAGTTGCCTCGTGAGACTTTCTCCAGGTATCGTATGATCTAACACCTCTCTCGCACCAAGTCCATCCACGAAGGCCCGATTCGCAGGAGAAGAAGTAGTAACGACTTCATACCCTGCTTTAACCAGATATCTCACAGCCAAACTTCCAAAAGAGGAAGACCCCCCATATATCAGCATCTTTTTCTCCATCTCATCTCCATCTCTTCTCTCCTGTACTAAAGGTCTTCTCAGCCCCAATCTCCCAGTCAATAATCCAGCAACACAAGTCGCATTCATCATCTGACTCACCGGCCCATCCAACCCCATTCCTATCGGAATCCTCGCAACCATGCCATCGCTCACAACGACGAATCTCTGATACGCCGCATACTGATCCCCTTCAAATCCAAATTTCTTCGATACCACGACTCTATCTCCCTTCTCCCAGTTTTTCACATCGGAGCCTACGGCTTCGATGGTACCGCCGAATGTGGACCCTAGGATAGTAGGGTATTGAAGGGGTAGGATACCTAGTTTTGCGATCTTGGCTTCGATTTGATTGAGGGATATGAGATGGTTCTTGATTAGGAGTTCATGTGGGCCTGGTATGTATTTATCTACTTTTTGGATAATGAGAGGGGCCTTGGGGGAGGGAATGATAGCTGCGAGGTTGGACATTTTTGGGTGTGCGGCTGAGGAAGGGGATTTATCCTGACTTCTATAGCTTATGGAATTTGGAAACTTGGTCGGACTTTTGTGCTTATTTTGATTTGAAGTGCTGTGTATTCATTATTAGAGAGCATGGAGCAATCTACCTAAACTTTGGGTATCAAATATATATATGTAATATATCCGCGCTCGGCGGAGGAATCAAAATGGGATTACAAATCAAATAAATCAATTCTTGAATCGAACTATGATCTTCATTCATTGTTCAATCATCTCTTTTCTATCCTCTCTTCGTCTTAATACTAGGTATAACGGAATAAACGAAACTACATCCATATCCCACATTTCCCCATCGAGGCGCTGCAGCGGTCACTAGATATATGAATTGTATTTGATCATTTTATAGCTGATATATTTAAAGTGCGATACTAGATGTAGAACGAATGTGGGAATAAATTATCAAGTTTTGGGAGTAAGTGGTATTTTTACTCTCCTCTATTGCGATATGTAGTTCCCATCCACAATTCACAGGCAGGAGAAGCTCTTTGTTTAGCTTTGACACTAGGACGTACCAAGATTCGTACATTTTCCTTATAGCTTTATTCTATCGGCAACATCTTGATGTGGTAAGTGCAGCCTGCAGAATGCGTGATAATATTTGAAGCTCTGATGATAATTAGTGATACTATAGCATAGGTGGGAGATTGGGAAGTGGGCCGAGGCGGGCGGCTTTGGGCAAGTTTCCTGACGACCAGTATTTTGATGTCAGGTAAACTCGACGTACGTTCATCGGTGGTTACTCCGATAATTGGGATAGCGAATATTAGAAGAGCAAAAGAGGAAGAAATAATGACATCATGAAATGAAAATGTGAGTTGAACATCATTTAAAATCTTGTCCATGCATAAACGCTATCATAAATCGTTGCATCCAACCCTACCTCCATATTCCAAAATCTCCCAAAACGCCCCGACCACCCGCAGCACACAGGTATATCCCCCGAAAAGCCAGAAAGCAAACCCTATAGCCCACCACTAGTACTCGGACTTCCCCAAACCAAATACCTCTTCAACTTCTCAAAGCTAACCTTCGGTCCATGACCCTTCCCATTCCCCTTCTTACTCGTTGTCGTTGACCCGGTATACGCAATAGAGAAACTCGTATCATCAATAACCTCCACATCAGTCAAGACCTCATCACTCGAGTTCTGCAGATCGAGCAATGTAGCTGATGAGACGCCCTCAGTTGATTCAGAGGTATATGCTACACACTCGCTGAACGTGACGTTTCCGAAATTAGCAAAGGGGACTTGAGAGTCGTTTTGCTCGAAGTCTTCGATGATCCATTCGGCGTTTTCGCCGCCAAGGGGGGAGTCGGAGGTTAGGTATTTGGTGGCTGTTTTGCTGGTGGTGAGGTTTTCGATCGTGGCGCTGCCGCTGGTTGTGGTGGTGGCGTTGATGTACATGAGGATTTCCTGTGAGTGTTAGAAAGCTGGAGAACGGGATAGATATACAGGAGTAGCTTACATCGCCGGCTGAGATGTCGAGTGTGAAGTCGTAGGCGTAGTCGGGATACCATTCGTACCATGCATCAAATGATACCTTTCCACTTGTTGAGACAGTGAAGTCAATTCCGGTCTGGAGGATGGCTGTACTGTATGTATTGCCATCAATGCCTACCCAGGCAGAAGCAGAGTACTCTCCATCTGAAGATGCAACACCAGCAGGTACAGAAGGGTTAGGCACCGTGAATTTGGCTTCGACTGCATTGAATGTCTGGCCAGTTGGTGGAGTCTTGAGAGCAGCTCCAGACCAATTGTAGCTGTACTCTTGATCGGACCTAGTACCAACTGAATTTGTTTTCGTACTGGAGCTTGACGATTCTATGGCCGTGTTGGTGCTTCCTTGATGTCCTCTTGATCTCCGTTGGAGCCGGCGAGCAAGTCCGACATTAGGGTGAGGTGCCGCGATGGTAGATGTGGCTAATAGCACACTGCTGAGGATTGAAATAGAAAGCTTCATATTGAAGAAATTGGGTATAATCAAGCAGGTAAACAGAGGGGGGTATACGATATAATATCAAAGCGGACAATCAGCAAATGAGGGGTAGAGAATGTGATAAGCCAGAGCAGATGCTTGAGAACACACTTGACGGGACATAGCTGAATTATATCTTCTCCCACTTGGAATACCAAGGTGGATCTTTACCTATTATCGTCCTACTCAACGAAAAAAACGTTCTGGACAGCGTACGTGAGCAATCAATTCGTACCACCTGCGCCATCTCTGCCCCGCAACTCCAGCCCACGAGTACCATGTCTGCGCACCGAATCGATAGCTATGTACTCCAAGCGGCTCGAACCATCACCACTTTCCATGACAATGCAACTTGCAACGATCGCGTGGGCAAGTGGCTTGTGAAAGGCCTGAAACAAATGTTGCTGAAAACTGACGAGGTTGATAGACCCACTTGTACAGCCGATTGGGGATTTAGCTGATCGCTGCGCCTGGGTTCCACTAGAGCCTACGTGGTCTTGGTGACGATTGAGAATGAGATGGGGAACTGACGAATCGGACTCGCCATCTATATACTGGCCTTTTCTAAATGAGGGATGGTAGAAGAAATACAAGGGATGAACAGGAGTTTTCAGAGTTTCACGATGTGTTCGAGTTTTTGACTTCAATTTTCTTGTACTATAGATACAACTAGATAGGTTTCTCAACCATGGTTTGTCTATGGCTCTTGAGCTACGGAATATTGAAGGAGTGTCGACAGGGTAGACCATTTTCACCCCAAATGCCGGATAAGGGGTTGGATATTTATCACGTGACACCGGCCACGGCTGAAGATGCTCCCTTCAACTCTGGTAACCTAACGACACTAGCAAATTTCCACAAGCTAAAGCCATGCAGCTGAGAAGGAAACAAAGGGATTGAGCCGTGTGATGCTTAACTATTGCTTTCCGAACCAGATTTGAGACTTTGTACCCCGCAACACCAAGGCAGACGATCTACCAAAGCGCAGTCGATCGGAGATACGCCCTCCTTTTCCACCCCTCGCTTATCTCGACCTACTCGGGATCCGTAATAGTGAGGGTCGTGTATCTCTCTAGTGGAGGAGCTTTCGAGAAAGAAGGGATTAAGATCAGATCTCGCACAGTCGAAAAGAGGAAGCTGGGTATTGGTCGGAGAAACTTGTTAAGTTTCCTCCTGGCTTACCGCTCTTTTTATGCAGGAAGAACCTAGAGTGTAGATAGTAGATCTACATGGGTATCGCAAATTCTTGGGAGATGGCTGGATTCTTGGAGAAGTCAGTTTCAGACTATGCTCGTTCTCTGATATGGGATTGCGCGAGATACCTGGTACTGTTCTAGCCACAGACTTTGGATGGTGCCTTCACATGCCAGAAAATACCATCACAATTTAGTCGAAAGCCCAAAAACGAATTCAAGGAAAAAAGGGAACGTGGAAATATCATGTTTTCAAAAATAATCAAGCAAACGATCCAAAAACCCCGCCACCCCCTCCAAAGCGAAGGTGAACCACCGAACTGATTTGTTGAAGCCGCGTGGGCGGAACGAGGATCTATGCTGTCCAATTTAGTGCTTAGGCTCATGAGTCGTATTTAGATTTCCTTCTCGCGTCTCAGTCTTGACCTGACCTTACACTCTCTAGTAAAATTCTTGATTTAAGATGCCGACTGATCGAGGAGGAATTTGATGTTTCGGATTATAGAAGGTGGTGGCTGGTTTTGGAGGGACGGTTCGGTGGATGGCTTTCCATTAGTAGGCAGGCTGTTAGTGTTGAGATGGATATGGACTACTTTACATTCTTCCTTCCTTCTACTTGGTGGATAGTGTAATAATTAGAAGATTTGCTGGAGCTCTGGCTCTGGCAATCATGATATGCAGATATTTAAATCTTAGAGTCGAAATGCGTACAGCAGAGCCATCCTTGTGGGATATATTCTTAACCTATGATCATCAAAATTAATCCATACTATACAAGAATATTCTAACCACTAAATTTACAACTGGCTCTCGCAAATAACACTCAAAAACGTACACAGCCACATTTCACAGCCAGCATCTACTTCTTCCTCTCCAAAACCACCCTCAAAATCCTCGGGCTCACACTCTTAGCCTTCCCATCCTTTCCTAGAGTAATGACCCACTCATCACTCGCCACAGAACCGTAATACGTCCCATCAACCCCAAACCACCATTGACATCCCTCTCCAAACGTGCCTCCAATATTAGGTTTCAGAGGATTCTCCAATTGAGCTCTATATCTTACTTCCGTGTCCCCATTCGCAAGTTCTCTCGTCAGACCCGAAGGCCATAATCTTGTGCTCGGTGCACCGATACCGTCTTTCAATTCGTCTGTTCCGTTGCTGATCCAAGAGGAGATTATAAGGCCTGGGATAGAAGCGTCGGTTTTGATGGTTACGCTTGAGTTGAGATGTTTGTCGATGGAGACATAAGTACCGCAGTATTTAGCATCTGCTTCTTCTCTTGCCGCTACATGCACAGCTGGGAGAACAACATCTGTAATCATGTTTGCGATGAGAGAAGCATCTGGATTTGACGTCTTTCCTGCAGCAAGAATACTAAATCCCATGTCCCATTCTGGGATCATGATTAGTTGTGCCGAGTAGCCAGGTAGATCCCCGGATTTGGCGTAGAGGTCTGTGATGCCGGATATGGAAGAGGGTTGGATACGATGGATTTCCCAGGGGGCGCCGACGGCTTTGTTCATCACTGAGATTATGCCTGTGGGTTGGAGCCAACGGCGGGTGAGAGCTGGTGGGAGGAGGGAGGAGGTGAGGATAGAGCGGCCGATGGTGGAGAGGTCGGTGATTGTGGAGTACATTCCTCCAGCACTATAAATGTTTGTCAATTTGAATTCGTGTACTGCGTGCAAGTGGCGGTACTCACGCAGTCTCATCGCCAAGATCCATACCCCATGCTGAACCTGGGACAACAATGCCCATATCATTATTCATTGGAAATTGCCACGACGACCCAGTAAGATTCAACGGCTGGATGAACGCTTCATTTGCCAGTGTAGGAAAGTCTTTCCCAGTGATATTCTCCAGAGCATACGCCAAGAGCATAAACGCGGCATTCGAGTATATCGGCGCAGTAGCAGATGGATAAACAGGATGTCTCTTCGTGAACCCTGCAAAGAACTTTGCCCGTGTACAATCGGCTCCACCTACACATACCAGCTCATCGGCAGCACTCAAAGGTGGAAGTCCATGTGAGAGGGGATTTGGATCGGGAAAAAATTGTCCAGCTAGCTCACCGAACCCAGCGTAATCTCTTCCTATTCCTGACTTCTGGCTTGCGAGTTCACCAATTGTGACGTCGTTCCAGGAGACAGAGTCGATGGGGTTCTGGGATGCGCTTGCGGAGGCAGCAGCAGCTTTGAGTTCAGGTATGTACTTGGTGATGGGGTCGTTGAATTTGCTGTCTCCGGCGTGGATGAGGAATGTCCATACTGTAAAGGCTTTTGTGATACTGCCTACTCGGTATACTGTGTTTGAGTCAATTTTCTTGACGCCGACCGAAGAGTTGGCTACGGATGGTGCCGTGGAGTGAGTTGTGAATAAAGGTTTTGATTCGTGGGTGGAGAATATCTCGACAGAGTAAGAGGTGTTTACTCCGTCGAAAAGAGGACCGTATGAAGTGCTTCTGGTATCGTGAGCGTGGGCGAGTAGTGCAGTAAAGTTGCCGAGTGCTGCTTGAAAAGCTTTGCTTGAAGACAGTTTCTGTGGTGCAGCATAGTCGTGGCCAACAAGAGGACAATATGTTTGAGCTGCCGCAAGAGGGAGAATAACTCCCAGGAGAGGAAGTTTGAAGAGCATTATGATTATCTTTGGTGGAAACAGGTTGGGGTGAAATGTTTACAAATAGCAGATGACTGGAAGGGATGATTGTGGACGGAGGATAGAGGGGAATTAAAGAATTCGAATGGCTCATATGTACTTGAGCTCTTATGCCAACAATCAACAAATTTTTAGAACCCTCCTAGGGGCAAAAGGCGCAGCCTGCTCGTAAACATCAATTTGCAAATACAGATGTCACTTAAAGGCAAGGTAGACGTCAATAGACGTACCCTGCCACGTTCGTCCCAGATATCATTTTAGACTCTATCCCACCAACAACCGTAACATACCCAAGCTCGTGAAGCTCAATTCATCTTGGCTTACCTAAAGCACCCAAATCTCATATAAAGTGTTTACGGCACGGACGAGACAGATACCCTTCGCTGAAAAAAAGAGTGCTGACAGGTACACTGAGTGCGATTCAACCAATTGAAAATGCTGCATCGATCTTGTTAAGGTTAAGCTCTGTTGATCCGTGACGAGTACCGTTCTTGTGGTAAAGCATCTGAAATTACAACCGGTGGGATGGAGCGATTATATAATTATATTTTGAAGGTCTTCAATTGGTGCGCTCGTACTTAATTCAGGGGCTCGGCTCAGTGCAGTGACAGTCACCTGACGCGACAGCTCTTAGAGGCATTTCAGCGTCTAAAGATGGTCGCAAAACTGTGATGTGCAACAAAGGGCAATTATCACATGATGCTAATCATCTTAGGTTGTATTCACAAGCTCGCCGTGAGAGATGTGTGAACTTGAATTACTTGCTCTTTCGATGACTTGATACAAAGCTCGTCGTGATAGATGGGTGACCCTCAGGCGGCTTATCCCTCGGTAATTGTGATGCTATAAGCCCGTTGTAATAGACAATTGATCCGTTAGTGACTTGATGCTACATGTTCCTCGTGATAGGTAATTAAACTCTCGGAATAATTCACTGCTTCAATGAAGTTACGTAACACGTTCGTCATCAGGGGGAGGTCGAGGTTGTCTACCATACTTCCATATCAGCAAATTTGTGATCCAATACTAGAAATTCGTCGTAACAAGTTGGTAAACCTCTGAGCAATAAACTTTGTCGATGGCTACAGTATTACAAGTTCGTCGGGGGAGAGTGGTTCGAGAGGTTTTCAACCACAGTCCCTATTCAGCAGAGCAGAAACAAGATTCACGTCAAAATTTCCCGAAGTATTGCCGACAGGCTCTATATAGCGCTTGGTTCGCCCCACGTCTTTCAACCTCATCCACATTTGAAAGAGAACTCCCCCTCTACACGGGGTTTGGCTGGGATGCTATGTCGATGGAAGATGGTATTAGCCTGGATGAGGGTGATAGGAGTATATAGGAATTCGAAAAGCTGCATGGATTATGTATTTGCGGAATGAAAGGTGGACATGAAAGGATAGCGGCTTCTACTATTGTCGCAACGGGACAGTTCTGAGTGTTGACCGCGATAGAGTGGCGACGATGGCACCAGCTTAGTATATTGACTAGGACGAGTAAAGAGATATATGGAAAGTGATATTCTATTATTACTTGTGGTATAATAATTCCAAGTTTTGACGACAATAGAATTTTGGGATATGTAGACATTTATATTCTACTATTTCTAGCTGTCCAATAGGGATAAGTGTAAATTGTTCTAAAGTAAAGCAATATTTGAATATTTATATTCTATTACTATTGGAAATATAATAAATTTAAGTGTAAAATATTCTAGAGTAGAGGAAGATTTGATTATTCATATTCTACCACTATTGGAAAAATAATAATTCTAAGTATAAATAATTCTAGAGTAGAGGAAGATTTCGATGTGAATATTCTTCTAATATTAGCTAGAAACAGTTCGAAATATTGACTTGGACACAAGAAAGGCACATTGAAATACAAGTATTGTACCCCGATTTCTAGTGCAATGGCTTCAGGTATTAATTCTAATAGAGTAGAGGGAGATAGGAATATGTAAAACTCCGAAGTTATGCATGCACCGTCTATACCGGCCATTGTACCCCCATTCATAAACCATAAGTCGTAAACATCATAGTGCTATGCCACTTTCCCACCAATGCTTTCCAGTATACCATCCAACGCCAATATGCTGCCAACACCACCACCCAGCATCCTTCTCTCCGAAGCCAAGTCCTCTCAATGGACTGATAGGAATAGGTTCATAGAGCCAGATTCCGCTCCGAGCAAAGTCGTCCGTCAACCACCACCCGGTGTAGAAAAGCCACGAGAGAACATATAGAAAATTACCTGCTTGTCGAATCCTTCGAGGAAACTTTTTAATTATAGGATGCAGAATCGAGCATCCGAAACTCTGAATAACAATCCCAACGGCTTGTAGTAAAAAGAAAATCATGGCATGCCATGGTTTGGTTTTTGGGAATTGAGAAATGCTTCCACCTGCATGTAGTATACCTGAAATTCCAAATGCGAAGACCAGTGCTAAGATCCTGGCAATTGCAGACCTAGCAGGAATATACCCATTGTCTATGAGGAAGTTCGATGGTGCAGAAAATGCGAAGCGGAATGTTTGATGCCACCAACTTCCCCAAAGACCGTTCAGACCTTTGTTCATGACTTTCGACCAGGATCCCCATGTAGTAGGAAACACCCAGGGTTCTCCACGCAGACCGAAAACCTTTGGCCCACATATAAGGCACATGACGATAGGAGGGATGACGAAGACCATCTCAAGAGAGATTATGATTGCCCAGGAGCTGAGAAATTGACGTATGAAGCGGAGATTAATAGGTGAAAGCCCTTGCAGGTAGGGAGGTAGAGTGTATGTAGTGGGACCAAAAATGAAATACGGATCTTTCATCATGACCACTTTCAGCACGTCCAGAAGGAAGTATCCACCTATAGCTTGTGGAACTCTCTTCTGAAAGAGTTCTCTTCGAGTCTTGAACGCGCGAAGTCCAACAGACGATATCCCACTCCTCGATGCGGCATCAACCTCCTCACCAAGCTTGGTCTTTACGGCTGGTGGTAGAGATGGAAGAGGCGGAATTGCCCAGTTCCAACCCGGTCCTCGGAAATTGATGATCAGATCTGATATCCACCAAAATCTCTCTCCCAACGACTCGGGATATGGCTGCCAATAGTATTCCGAATTGAAAGTAGGCGGTGATTTAGAAGAAGTGTTGTCATCGATCAATCCTTTCTTCGAGATTCCGTTCCCTTCCCGGTGTCGTAGAGAGGCACGTTCTGGTTGGTGGTGATCGGCAGATCCATTCCCTTCTGTAGAACTGCTCACTGCCTGGCTACTGGACTTCTCCAACCGTCTTTGCTGCACCCTCTTCGCATCAAATTGTGGTCTCTGGAGTATTAACCAAGTAAAAGCCCAGACCATTCCCCATACCGAGATCAAGCCGGAAGCAAATCCGGTTGCCATGCTCATGCTTGTTGCCTCCCAAAGGACTTTCCATTGAAAGGCGAGTATCGCCGCCAAGACCGGCCATCGAGCGGCGTACAAATATGGTCGGTTTGTATGTGAAATATAGAGGTACAATCCGAGAAGAATAAATCCGTAAATATGGTAAGGAATGACTAGAGGTCGAAGAGAACCATCTGCCACACGAACCTCAAAAGCATTTCGATATGCTTTCATAACCTCACGCGAAGACGGCGCCAGGTTTGTTGACGAGAGATGTGGAAATAGAGTCGCCATTTGGATTATTGACTTGATGGCCGATAAGAGAATAGTAGGAGGGTACAATTTGAATATTATTCCATACCACGGTGGCAAGTGCGAAAATTGTTACACTGCGGCTGACTTCCAAGTGCAAAGCTGACTTTGGGAGACGCGCCGAAACAATGACGTCGGTGGGATTCGCGCTTGATTGAATTGTCAACAAATGCTTCTGACAATTTTCTTTTTGACAATAATCCTTACCCACATCATACACAGCCCCAATATATATCATAATGACGAACTTATGTTTGACCGAGGAAGGGATGGGCCTAGGATGCACCTTTCACAAGCTGTCGTGCATTGTGGCATGATTCAACGTGGAGCCACCTGCACAACAAAATTTCGGAATAGATAGGGACTTTGACAAGCTTCTTATGCAAAGTACCATCTCGCAGAAGTCCTACACGGTGGGTTCATTTCTCCAAAATCTTCTCTTCAAGAACCAGGCAGCTCCTGTGATAGCGAAACAATCGATTCAGAATTCTTCGACAAGCGCCGGGAGGAATCCGAAGCACTCAACAACGAAAGGACGGAGTCCCTACCAAGATCGATCCAAACAGAGAGCAGAAGACAAGTTTGCCTGCCGAATGGCTTTATTCGTAGAGGCCAATCGACCCTTTCGGGCAAACATTGTTGGAGGGGGAATAAGAGAATCGAGAGACATTGCGCTGGAACACGACAGCAAAGTTCTAAATGAAGCAAATACACCATAGGGAACACAATTGAGTACGAGAAACATGCAAAGGATGGAGTGCACATAGACCAAAGATACCACCTGGTACACATATTATACTGCGGACTTGGGAAAAGAATTGTGGTCTCCAGACTTCGGTCAAATTCTGATGTCAATTGACTTGAGAGATACCCCCGAATCAAGCAGCAAAGCCAAGCTTCCGCCATTAGTTCTGTATGCTGGACAGGCTCGAAATTGGACCGGATTTTGAATTTTATCATCCAAATCTCCGTTGACAGAACAAACTCCCAGTTGCTGCATACCACCAACTACCGTCAGTGTCAAGATACAGCATTGCTATGCCCATATGTCTCATCTATTTCTGTCTAAAATGCGACTTCTTGGACTTGGCCATACGCCCCGCAAGAGGAAAAACATTTTGGGTCATTGTTCCATGATCGCGCAGGCTGGTTTCATGATAACATCTCCCTAGAATGCTTTATCTCTGGTATAATTGGCTGACGCTCGCCATTCTGAGTGGATTGGGTGACGCCAATCGCCCTTTACGTATATCAATATCGAATAGGCCTTCTATGATGCAACCCATGTTATATTGGTTGAGGTTAGCAGACTGGTTAGCGCACTTTACACCCGTCTTGCGTGCTAATATTTCAAATTTAAGGAGATTCTTCCTAGGTTGCAGCTCTATCTTGATGGAGTGGCCTGTAGCTCTGAGCTACTGGGAAGAAAGTACTTATATTCTTCAACGCCAGGCTGCCAAATAATGAACGCACATCATCTGAAGCATTTGGCACCCTCGCCTCTGCTACTGTATCTCAGCCCGACTTGGGAACGCATTTACATGTTTTTCCAATTTGCATGTGGTTTTGCTGGGTTCAACTCTATCTTGCCGGCTGATAATTGCTCTCTAGCTTGAGGATACCAAGGATATGTCATTCCAGCAGTCCTGGTTACCCTTCATTAAATCCTGCCCTCCTGAACGCGAACGCAAAACCTTCTGGAATGTCCACTTGGTCGATGGTCTCGTTCATGAGAACTCCGACGAACCATCTTGATGCATTTCGAGTGACATTCAGAGCGATGCCAATTCACTCTTCACGTGCTTCTTTTTCGTTTCCCACCCTGGCTTCGCCATCTGACGATTTTGGGGACATCAATTGAGCCTCATCGTTTCTGCGCTGCTCACTCTGTGAGCTCTTGGGTGGCTTTCTTGCCAGTGCGCTCTCGATCACCTGCTTCAAGGATTCCGTTGTTCCCAATAGCGATTGCAATGTTTCATGCATGTCCTGGCTATATTCAGAATACTCGGATATCTCCTGGCGCAGCTCTTCTACGAGCTCTTTGTTTCTCGCTCGCCAGGCAGCCTGGGAAACTCGATTCTGCTTTCTTCTCCGTGCTACTGCTTCTGCCGATGGACGTCTTGGACCGGTACCTCTTTCCTCGGACGACGAAGCTGATTTGGCGGGCTGCACAATATCCGGTGCAAAATTTCCGTTGACAGCAGGGCCTCCTAGATTGATATTTCCACTCCATTCTGAGTATGGAATAGTAAGTGCCTCTCCAGGAAGCAAGCTCCTGAACTGTGGACTAGAGGAAGTAGAAACCTTGCAATGTCAGTTGACCAAATGTCAACGAACAATTTCGCACTCTGTTAACTACTCACTGTTAAGCCAATTGGAGTTTGATCGAAGAAAGTATCTTGATCAAGAGGGGATGCGTCCAGGCTTTGGTCATAGAAACTTGTTCCATCCCAAAAGGACTCTTGGTTGAACTCATAAGTCATCGCTTCAAAATATGGCTAGAAACAAGTGGGGATATTTCAAACTTGGAACAAACAAGGCCGCATGGTATATATATGGCCAGAAATACCCATCTCAACAAGCTAATGCAGCGTCATATCAATCACAACATATGGAACTGTTCGTAACTGGTTTGCCTTTTTCGTTTGGAGCGAATCCTGCAAAGACTCGGCCAAATTGCAGGGCAATTAGAGGTTCAAATCGGGACTTCGAAATTGAACACAATTTTTTACTTTCAAGGAGCCAATGAAATTTTGTCCTTCTTACCGGGAATATGATAGCCCCCGTCTAAGTGGTCTTTGACATGAAATTCGATCTCATTTGCAGAATGTATCGAGAGAAGTAGCATTGATGAGTTGGCTGACAAGCAGGGGCAACTTTGTCAGCATCCAACCAACACTATTATGGTTAGGTCAAGCACGCCTCCACCCCAAAAGACGCTTACGCAGTAATCAAAAAGTCGGGTCGCGCTCGCGACCTATCGCAGTCTCCAATTCTGAGAATCATATCTAAGAGGCTTCGAGCATCCTATCGCTGCGTCGCTGAGCTGCATGAGAGGCTGCGAATCGATGACTCCGGCATATTCGTGTGACAGACACTCCGACTTTTCAACAATACCGCATTGAGGCTCCAAGCTCGAACGGTCTCTTATCTCATCTACGAGGCCTTATCGCGAAAATTCGCTAGGAGGTCATTGGGATGGTGTTTGAATTCGTCAATCGACAGCTATACGCGTAAAGCAGGCATCCGTGGATCGAGCTTGAGCTCTGTGATACTGGCAAGCACATCGAGAAGATTTGAAATTATATTCCTGTGAACTCGAGAATTTGATTTTTACACCAAAGTACATTGCCTTCGCCCTGCGTCTTTACCACCTCATCTCTCCTCCCTGCAAAAATTGCAATAGAATCATTACAACTCATAAGAACAAACACGCAATGTCCTAGGCCTTGGCCACCGGCTCCACGTGATGTTCAACCTCCTCCATGATATCATGCTTCTCCTGGAAGGTTGCCATGGCCGCATTGGCACCCGCGGGATCTTGCAGAGCGTGCGGAACGAGCTGATCCCCAAAGAGCGTGTCCATTTGTTCAAGGGTTTTACCCTGTGTCCTGAAGATAGAGTTAGTTACATGGCAATGATAGTTTTGTAAAGGAAGACGCCATACTCAGGGAAAAAGAAGATATAGCACAGTGTTGCGCAGAGGTTGAAGACGAAGAACGCGTAGAAGTAGCGGAAACCGACAGAATCGAGAGCTAGGGGCGAAACTTGACCAATCACTAGGCCGAGGCACCAGTTCATCAGAGTGGAGAGCGAGTTACCGCGAGCACGGATTTCCACGGGGAAAATCTCTGCTGGATACACCCAAGTAATGATACCAGTGAAGGTGAAGAAAAATGAGAAGACGAGGTTCATGGCGACCATGGCGCGTAGTGCGTTGGGATTTGGGTTCTCAGACTGCGAACCAGTGATGTAGTACTGACTGAGGACTGCATTGACAAGCAGTGTCAGGGCGCATCCCAAGGAAGAGAAAATCATTGGCTTCATGCGGCCGACACGCTCAAGGAAATACAAGCCGAGGGCGCAGTAGACGATAGAGAGGGAGCCAGAGATACCAATGATCATGAGGGAAGTGCGGGTATCGATTTTGAGGAGCTTGTAGATGGTAACGCCATAATAGTTGACGACGTTGATACCAGACAGCTGTCCAAAGGCTTGGATACCCATTCCAAGAGCAAGACGACGTCTCCAGGCAGGTTTCGATACCATGCCGCTCCATGAACGAACAGAAACTTGCTTTTCAGCGACGATAGTATCGTGGATCTCGCGGTATTCAAGCTCGAGATATTCGTCGTTGTTACCGGTACCATGGAGGCGTCTCAGTGCCTCTCGAGCTTCCTCATGACGATCTCTTTCCATAAGCCATCTGGGACTCTCCTGAAGAAACCATATACCACCTGCGAGAGCCAAACCTGGCACGACTTGGAAGGCCAAGGGGAAGCGCCCTATTGTACAATATTAGATACACGGCTTCAATTGTGAATTGTGGCAATCTTACATTGAAAGGCGGTGTTACTATAATTACAACCATAGCCGATCCATTGGGCAGCGAAAAATCCCCAAGACAACATGAACTGGAGCAGACCACTCAGCGCACCTCGGTAAGCAGATTCGGCGATCTCGGACTACAGAGTTCAAGTCAAGTCAGTTTTGAAGGACTGAGAATAGGTGGTGCTAAGCGAGAAAGGGAAAGGGGTAGCTCACACAGTACATAGGGACAATGGCAGAAAGGAGTCCAACCGCGATACCAGCAATGAAACGGCCAGCAATCAGCATACCAATAGTAGCCGCACCAGCTTGCAAGGCACAACCAAAGGCTGAGATGCAGCCGCCGATGAAAACCGTCTTCTTACGACCTAAGATATCCGCCAGCCATGATACAGCCAAAGCACCAATAATGGCACCGCCAGTGAACGAGGAGACAATTCCACCAGTTTCAGCGCTCCCTGGGCTTCCGAAGTAGTCGAGAAAGGTTGGCTGGCCAATTGTGGAGGTGATGACGCCACTGTCATAGCCAAAAAGGAAACCTGTTTACAGAATTAGTCTATATAGACAGCAAGAATTTCGCCAACAATGATGATGGGCTCACCTCCAATGGCCAGAAAGACACCGGAACCAATTGTCACGGCTTTACCCATGGCTGTGGTTTGTCCTTCGGAAGAGTCAAAGTGGATAGGCGGTAAAGTAAGGTCGAGGCTATGCGTTCGTGAAAGAAGGAAGGTAGTTGGTAGTTCCTGACTATACCAGGGGAGAAAGTTGGATTGGCGGTGCGATGAGTTGAAGTGAGGTGGAGTGAGAGTGGCAGCGAAGAGAATATATAGAAATTTTGACCAAGGGCATGAGACCGTCCGCAATTTCCCCAGAGATATCCACAGAGAAACATTGCGGGGTTAAATGGGGATGTAGCGGCAGCCACGAGTCTGTTCTGGAAGTATTGTACTGGATGATATTTGGACCCAGACCAGCTAGCCGTCTGTGAGTTCCTGATTTTTTTCATAGATATCCCTGTGGTGGTTGCAGCCAAGACCTGAGGCTTAGTGTTCCCCAGAAAGCACACTATTTCGGGGGAAAGCTTGTCCGTTTGGCGGGGCGTCCACATGAGCCGACTGGTTCACCTGTCTTCACCTTTTCGCGTGGTACCGACCATTTGGAGGTACGAGGAGGTACGAGGAGATTTGGGGCGGTACGAGGCGGTACGAGTATCGCCACACCGCCCTGGCAGAAGATAGCTCGCGTCTATCGGCAATCGACGGATTTTGGTGATGGGGAATGAGGCTTGGTATAGATTCCTGCATGAATCTGGTCGAATTGGTAAGTTACCTTATGGCGGGGTTCAGGGACCTACTTTCATCATGGAAGTTGCTCCCCTCTGCCGTCAAACACCGCTTTTCTTCTCCTCAAAAGTTGCTTCCCATCTGCTGTCAAATATTACTTTCTCGTCGAATGTTGAAGACTCAATCTTGAGGTAGTAAGTCCACAGCACATTCACAAATCATTCTTCCTCATGGGGAACTATTTGACGACCATCAAGACAGTGGAGCTTCCAGAGAAGCGGAAGGTGGTGGAAGTTCCAGCTAACCAGAAGATTGTGGAGGTTCCAGCAAACCAGAAGGTTGAGGAGGTCCCTGAGACCATCTTCAATCATGAATTCGCCCAGAAGGCTGAAAAGTTGAAGCCAGTCTTACATGAATGGACTGATACTCCTCTTTCCGTCGTCGATTTTGAACAAGATCAAAAGACATTCTTTGGGCTAAGAGTGGTGCCAACTCACACAATCAATGACCTCTCATCAATCTCGTACGGTAGAGGGGACCAGTTCATTCTCGACTTTGGCTCACACCGGGTCGGATACCTTTCCTTTCATCTCGGGGTCGACGGTGTCAATATCGATGCACCTGCGAGACTACGAATCACCTTCGGCGAGATACCATTTGATGTTACGGAAAGCCTCCACCCATGTAATACCTGGATTAGTACGAGCTGGCTCCCTGACGAAATCATCAATGTGGACTGGCTGCCATCAGACGTTGAAATGCCACGAAGATACGCTTTCCGCTTTGTCAAGATTGAAGTTATCGATACTTCGCAGAAGTACAAGATTCGGTTCTCAGATATCAGAGTACGTGCTGTGAGCGCCGTGTCTCCTGAGACATTATTGGGGGTAGAGCCACTGAACCAAGATGATGCGGAACTCGTTGCAATTGATCAGATTAGCCAAATAACCTTACGAAATTGTATGCAAACAGTCTTCGAAGACGGACCACGACGAGACCGAAGATTATGGCTGGGCGACTTACGGCTTCAAGCATTGACGAATTACTGCACTTTTAAAGATTACAATCTCGTCAAGCGTTGTTTGTATATGTTTGCTGCACTGCCTCGCCAGGATGGTGGTCTTCCTGCATGTCTCTTCGAAAAGCCCAAACTTTCCGCCGCTTCAGATTATATTGTTGACTATGATGCGTTGTTCGGACCAACGGTCTACGACTACGCGGTCGCGTCAGGAGATGCAGAAACTGCTATTGAGCTTTGGCCTACGATTCTAAGCAGCATGAAGGGCCCTCTTTCTCACCTTGACGGGAATGGGCAATTTAATTGCAGCGCGACCTCAGCATGGAAGTTTCTGGACTGGTCTGATGGACTTGATACTACCGCTGGCATGCACGGCTTGGTTCTTTTCTGCTGCAAACAGATCAACAAGTTGGCACTTCTTATTTCAAGACCTGTTCCATTTTCTGATATCGTCGAGAAGATGACCGCTGCCGCAGTTTCTTTCTACGACCCATCCATCGGAGTCTTCGTCAGTGGTCCAAATCGCCAAGTCTCATGGTCTAGTCAGGCATGGCTTGCCCTCGCAGGTGCAATGGATCATGTTACATCTTTGCGTGCAATCAAGAACGCCATGGCACACCGTAAAGCTGTCAAACCCCTCACACCTTACGCATATCACCACGTTGCGGAGGCATTAGCTCGTTGCGGGGGCGAAGAGGAATGCTTGAAGTTGATGCGTGGATATTGGGGAGGCATGGCGAGGGCAGGTGCTGATACTTTTTGGGAATGCTATGATAGTGACGATCCAAGGAGGAGCCCGTACGGAGACTGTCATAACAATAGCTATTGCCATGCATGGAGTTGTACGCCGAGCTATTTGCTGAGGGTCGTGTTGAAAGATCATCTCTTAGGGGTAGCATAGAATGTTAGAGTGATTGGATCGAGAAGTCATTTATTATCAGATATTGAGCCAGAACACAGCAAAATGTATTCAATGTATATTTTTATAGAGAAAGATAGTTTCCAAGGTGTGAGATATCAGCGAAAAAGTGCAAATTGATTAGGTGAAATTTCGTGTTCATGCTCATATAGTGGAGTGTAATAGGGAATGAAAGACGGGACTGTTAAGGCTAGGTATACATTGCAGATGGCAAGAAGGTAGGTAGATAATCTTCTGATTGAATTGGTAAGTAGCACGCCAAACCTACTGAACTTTGTCCAATATCGGCTCATGACCTAGGTAAATTGGTATAATTACAGTAGATCACGTGTGCCGGTACCCCACCCCCCTCACTTCCGCCTTTGCCTACCCAGGTAGGTTAAAGGCAAAGGTATAGTAATGAGGTACGTAAAGAAATGACCCTAAGTAACCTCAGTGGACTGCAGCAGCAACAACCGCGTGTGAGAAATGTCAACCTTGGCTACCTTATTCTAGACCTCAATATATTACTACCACATTGCCCTCTGGGTCTTCAGCCTGCTCACCTGGAGACTCGATTATCGAGCTAGCTAAGAATGCAGCCATGCACACAGTGTCGCCGGGCTAAACGCAGATGTGTCACAGTAGGAGGCCAGCGGGCCTGTCTACTGTGTGTGCAGCGTCGACGGTCCTGCTCACGTCTAGCTGCACCCCAGCCTGCATCTGCATCAGCAGTCACAGTCACAACAGGGCCGTTGCTGTCTCCTCGCAATGAATGCTCTCCACCATCGTTGCCGGTAGACCTTGTCTCGCCAGAGATCGCTATCGCGCTTGTTGATCTCTATATCCGCTACATGCACGACAAACCTCACGCGTTATTCCATGAGCCAACACTCAGGGAGTCTACTGTTAATGGCTCTATCTCTCAGGTGGTTCTTTTGAGCATTCTCGGTTTAGCTGCCCGGTATATACATATTACATGTTTCCTTGCTCTGCCTCCCACTATTTCACAACTATCTATTGTAGTTACTGGCTATAATTCGTTGACGTTATCCTTAGTTTCCGTATTGAAGTTACTCTAAGCGCTACCGTGTACATTTTCTGACTGTTACAGCTTCTCAGAGGATGCAGAAATTCAGCGACGGGGTCCTAAATTTACTGAGGCGGCGAAGACTCTTTTAAAATCTGATCTGGAGCACGCCTGTGTTGAAAATATCCAGTCTTGTATCCTTATAGGCAATATCTGTCTGGGAGATTCCGATCCCGATGCTGAGTCATTATACTTTGGTGAGTCAAAAAGAGTCTGTTACTAACAAGGTTTCGGCATTGCTTATCCATGGTCTAGTCTTAGCAAACCGGATGGCTCAGATTGAGAAATTGAACATATTAAATGAAGCTGATGACGGAATAACACGAGAAGTTAAGCTCCGTCTGTGGTGGACGTGCTACCTTATTGACACCTGGTCGAGTGGTGGCTCAGGCCTTCCAAGACAATTCAACATATTGAACGTGGCACCTCGCCTTTCAATGGACGAGGAGATATTCTGGAGAATGCGGCCTGGAGATCCCGACGTTCCATCCTATGAGTGGAAGCCAGGGTTCTGGGGTTACAATGTCAAGCTGGCATGTATATACACCCAAATCTCTGATCATTTGAAACGTGTGGTGCAGACATCTGCTTGGGACGAGGATGAAATCGAAGATACCGTTCTTGAGCTCTCTGTCCAGCTTACTGCCTATGAAGAGAGCCTCCCTGTTACCATGAGATACTCCCCAGCAAACCTTACTCTACAGGTTCAGCGTGGACTCGGACGTCAATTTATAGCACTACATCTTGCTCTTAACCACTATTATACTCTGCTTTTTTACCAATATCTCGATCGCAATCGCCCTTTCACGAACAATGGTAGAGCATATGCTGAGAGATGCAAGCAGCATGCTCTCCTTTTTTGCGACATATTAAGAGCTTCACGTACCCATGGCGGCGCCGAAGCACTTTACAATATTGTTGGTCATGTCACTGTTGTATCATCATCAGTACTGTTACATACCTTTCTTTTTGGGAATCCAGACGAGGTTCTTGATATTCGACAGCGCCTCGAGTCCAATTTTGAGTCTCTCGTACAGTTACGCAAGTACTGGCCCAGCGTAGAATTGATGGTAGTAGTCTCCCCCTTAACTTATCCAAAAAAAATTTTAAAAAAAAACTAACCCCCTCCCCCCATATATGACCAGGTTCCTGACGCCTTCTCCATCACAGATTAATAGGCTCGTGGTCTTCCAACGGCGCTGCCTACAATCAGAAATGGCAAACACACATCGCTTGAATAAATGGATGGTCACGTTTCTTCTGCAGCATGCGCTAGCTCTCGACGACGACGAAGAGGAGGAACGCTTCGATTATATGTACTCATCATCTCACCACAATACAGAATCTCCTGCAAATCACACACATGCCATCTCGCGCCTGATCGAACGCAGTCGAGTCACTGAGAGCATTATTATGGATATGCAAATGCGTCAATAATAGGAGGGTAGTCATTGCGGGCAAGGTTTGGGAGTTGAATAAGCTTTCTCGCACTATGGCTTGCGCCCAGAACCTGCTCTGTTTTTGGTTGTCAATGATATGATATAGTGCTCGAAAGGTCAGGATCTCTACATCTTCACTTCTTTATATATTCACTGAAAAGCAAAATATGCAAGGCAGTAGTGTTCTTGGCCAGTCAATTCGTCTTCTGCTGTAATTATAAAGTAGTAGTAAGAGGAAATGCTCCCTAGTCACTCCGGTCAAGATCGCGTTGTCATGGTAGGCTTACCAAAAGCTGGTCCAGCGCGACAACAAAGCTCGTCCAAGACGTCACATCCTCATTCAGGAAGAGGTAGTCAGTAAATTGCCCTTCTTTGAAAGAGCTAACGAGTAAGGTATGCAAGGCCAAGTTGCTGGGCAAGAAGCAATACGTATGATAAGAGTGCGGCTAAATTCCCTTCTGCGAAATATGGTTGAGACAAAATCTTCATAGTTTTATAGCATCCAATCATAAAGGTTCCTTTATGGGCCCACTAGTTGAATGGGGGAAGATCTTCAAGGTATTGAATAGTAATCTTCAGACAAGAGACCATGCGCTATCTATGCGGGGCACCTTCAATGCCTCGCGAGGCTCATACACTGTTTCCCCTTTATCCAGCTATCAGTTGGTTTTGCAATTCTCGATGCCACTTCATCAACAACAAATATTCGATTTCATGATAAGCAGCCTGTCTAGTGAATGCTTTTCTCGTCATCGTATGTCTCGCTGCACTTTATGTACCTTCTATGACCCTTGACCTCATGCTCCCACTTTCCTTCATATCACTCTTGCATGCTTGCTCCTCCCATTCATGTTTCAGATCAATACACGTTGACTAAATCAAACGAACTGCGGAGTAGAACTGCACCCTCAACCAAGTAGCGCATACCTCACTTTGTTGCTTCATTTTCTTCGCCTCTAAGCATAGGGTCACCTGCCCTTCCAAAGTAACACAATGTCGAGCGGAAGAGAGTCTTCAGGGGCGCATTTCACAAATAAACACCATTCCACATCCTACGACTTCATCTCTCCATTGAAACTGGACCTAATTGGCAAATACGTCCTAGTCACAGGCGCAGCTTCTAAACACGGAGTGGGATATGCTACCGCCACAGCATTTGCACGCGCGGGAGTATCTGGTATAGCAATAGCCGATTTACACGGCATATCAAACGATCTTGCCACGGAACTGAAGTCAGCAGCAGCACAAGCCGGACGTGTAAAGCCTATAGTATTAGTCTGCACAGTTGACATTTCAAAGCGAGAAAGTGTACAAGCAATGCATGATGTTGTATCGCAGGCGTTCGAAGGCCATCTGGATATCGTGGTTAATAATGCTGCGCACATGGAACCTTATAAGCCATTTCTCGATTCGGATCCGGATGTATACTGGCGAACATGGGAGGTCAATGTACATGGACTTTTGAACATGGCGCGCACGTTTCTACCAATGCAATTGTCATCTCGTGCTGCGAACGAAGGTTTATGCACCATGATCAATGTATCCTCTTCCGGAGCATTAAGTGCTCGTTCAGGAAGCGGGAGCTACCGGAGTTCCAAACTTGCTATCTTGAGATGGACAGAGTCCTTGCAGTTGGAATATGGCGAGAAAGGGCTTCTGACCTACTGTGTGAATCCGGGCGCTATAAAAACGAAGATTACAGAGGGCTTGCCTGAAGGGATGAGGGACCGATTGCCTGATAGTCCGGATATTGCTGGTGATACTATTGTGTGGTTGGCTGCGGAAAGAAGAGAGTGGCTTGGTGGGAGATATGTTAGTTGTCCTTGGGATATGGAGGAGCTTGTGGAAAAGAAAGATGAGATAGTTGAGAAGGATATGCTTAAGATGAGGCTGGTGTTTTGAGTTTGTTATTCTTTGTCTTATTACTAGGTGCGCTAGGAAAACAGATTCAAACACAGTCAAGCTAGTCAAAGTGGTAATAATGTCACTTGAGCTACCTTATTTCCAACTAAAATAATTGTCGTTGGTGTAGAGGTTATATGTAAAGCTGGTCGTAATGTCGTTGGTCGTAGAAATGCATTGATGATCAAGACCACTTTGAGTTTTGAAACCCCTGGGAGAGATTAGCTTCGGGTTGAGAGCAGATACCTGGCATCGCATTTGAAAGGCAACATATGGGCTGCGCAGGGGCGAACAATTGTAAAATATACCTACGGAGGACAGCAGATGAACGCGGATGTAGAAGCCTGATGATAAAGTCCACAGGGTTAGTCTCAGAAAACCCACTTAGTGTACCAGGAGCAGTAATAGTCTTCGTTATTGTCCATCCTACAGGACATTGTGCCGGAGAATCTCATCAGTCAGCAATGCTAGTAAATAGAGAAATACGTGATTACGGTAATATTGATTCCAAGCGGAAGCTGTACTGCCCGTAATAGAAGGATAACAGTCAGGTTGGAAATAATTTTCTCTATTATGTCGGAAATACAATGGTACACCCTGCACGGATGTGTATATCCCTAGACATGACGGTGGCGGTGTGAATGGAGCGACGATTGGACCTCGATTGAAATGCAATATAGAGGCATGATATATAACAATAGCGCGAGATGATGTTCCAGCCATTCCAGGCGTCACCTTCGTAATGGAAGAAAAATCAAAACGCGAGAACTAGAGGAAGAAAAGACGACCAAAAAAGCATGCGGTTAGAATATATGGCTCTTACAAGTTACCACACTGATTATCCATCTTGCATGTCCCTCCTGATCCGCCACCAAATGCATTCATGTGTGGAAGAAAGATGGTGTGGCATGATTTGAACGAATGTAGCACAGCACGTTGGCTATAGCATGCCTATTGGAAGATATTTTTTGAGTAGAATTTTATGGGTCTAAAACTCTGCCTCTTGTGTTCAGACGGGGCGAAAAGGTGCCACAGCTGAGAAAAGTGGAGGCTGAAGAATGCTTTCTTAGACGATGAGCCTCAATTATGGGTTTGATGATTGGTGAGAAAGGATATTGCCCCCTAATTGCATCCGTGGGTGGTTTACTTAAGACTTTTGACTGGACGTTGTCGACGGTACAGTCTTCTGCATATCGTATCTACGAAAGACCCGCATAGAAGGATCTCAGACCCGCGTTGTGGGAGCATGGAATTATTGGGGTTTGTACGTCGTTCCGGAAACATCAGAGGAGGTGGCTGAGGCTACGATGCGGGTGGCATGTGTAAACATACCCTCTCTTCAGGCGTATAATCAGATACTGTCCTAGAATCGAAACCTCTGAGGTGGTAAAAAATACCTCCATCCACCACTAGTCATCCCTCTTGTTTGATCAACCCTCCTATGACCAGCAAATGTGATATTTGAGCTTGAAACAAGTCAAGATATGTTCGTGGTGTGTGTAATGGAGACCACATTCACCTGTAAGACCGACATTTAAGGCGAGTAAATGTGCTCGTTCAATGGAGTGAGTGTCTTCTTGGATTGGTGATATGCCCCCCGAACTAGATTGCAATTGGACAAACAACTTCTTAAACGCAAGGCCAAAGCGGATTCGAGTGAGCTGTGAACACACCTAACTCAACTTCTGTACATGAAAAGTAAAAATGGAAGAAATTGACTTTATAGAATTATTCAAACAAGCCAGAAACAACGGAAACGAGTACATGATATGCAGTACAATGAGGCTAGTTGGGAATAATGAAGCAAGCCATATATTAACCTCGGTCGGCTCGCCAGGCCAGCTTGAGAGCAACTTTAAGAAAACAGATAAAGCGCAGTGTCCTAGGAGAGTGGTAATCAGACTATACCCGAGTTGAATCGCAGTCCTTGTATGAGGTATACCTTGAAACAACACAAGAAGCAACAAGTAGGTGGAAGTCACAAAATCATAGCGACACGTGACGCTGCTCTACCGGGAGGGAACGGACGAGCCGATTTGAAATGGCTCTCGCTCATTGGCCACAGCTCCACTCACGTTCTAGTGTATTTATTCCCGAGGTCATGAAGTTGCCATCGATCGACGACGCCTACATTTCTCTTCTTCCTAATTGACGCCGGGAACGTCTCTGCTGATCCTCAAAATTACTTCCACAAAGGTGGCAACGACTGATTGAAGCTATACAGCTCTACAGAACTACCAAATTATCTGCATCTCGCCCTCCCAAACAGTCAGGCAATCAACACTCCACTCCACGATGGCATCCCTCCGAGCTGCTTCGCGGCTCACGGCAATCGCCCGTCCAGCTTTTAGATCTTCAATTCGTAGCTTCGCATCTGTAGGTGGAAGTGGCACATCGGAGACCGGATTTGTGCCTCCTTCGAAGACCAGCACCATCCAGGAACCAGCGAAGGACCCAGAGGCAAAGACAAAGACTTTCCACATCTACAGATGGAATCCCGATGAGCCAACCCAGAAACCTCGAATGCAATCTTATACTCTGGATTTGAACAAGACAGGTCCTATGATGTTGGATGCTCTGATTAGAATCAAGAATGAGGTCGATCCTACCTTGACATTCAGACGGAGCTGCAGAGAGGGAATCTGCGGTAGTTGCGCTATGAACATTGATGGTGTAAATACTCTCGCATGTTTGTGTATGTATCCCCCATTTATTTCCCCTCAATTAGCTTCAATTCGGCAATGACGACGAAATCCCCAGAATGGGCTGACAATCATCCCAGGCCGCATCCCAACCGACACCAAGCAAGAAACCAAAATCTACCCTCTTCCACACACATACGTAGTCAAGGACATCGTCCCCGATCTCACCCAATTCTACAAACAATATAAATCCATCAAGCCTTATCTCCAACACTCAGGCCCAGGACCAAATGGAAAAGAATACCTCCAGAGCAAAGAAGAGCGAAAGAAGCTTGACGGTCTCTACGAATGTATTCTCTGCGCCTGCTGCTCGACTTCCTGCCCCTCATACTGGTGGAACAGTGAGGAGTATCTCGGCCCCGCAGTGCTGATGCAGAGTTACCGCTGGATAGCCGACTCGCGAGACCAGAAGAAGGAAGAGCGAAAGGCGGCGCTGGATAATAGTATGAGTTTGTATAGATGTCATACTATTCTCAATTGCTCGAGGACGTGCCCCAAGGGATTGAACCCTGGATTGGCGATTGCGGAGATTAAGAAGGAGATGGCATTTTAAAATGAGGTTTGGTAGTGTGGGGGAGTGATAGGGAGGCATTGAGTGGCATATTGACAGTGGGTGGCTTTTCTGGGCTGCGTTGGTTGATCGATGGAGCGGTTTTTGACTTTTTGGGCCGAATGTGCGGCTTTGTAACTTCACAAATGAGATTACTGCACTGCATATTTTGACCTTGCACGTTATAGTTTCCGTTATGGGTGCCAAACGAAGCTTGCTTGATATGCTAGGACTATCGGCCATTGCAAGCAAAGTCTGGATCCGAAAAGTCCAGTCATGGTCAATCTTATATATGTCTTGAGCGAGTTGCTCCAAATTGGCGTAGAAAAAATTTCATACAAAGCAAGCTAGCTTCACGCGAGCACGACTATCAATGCCAACTCTCTCTTCTGAATCAATAACTCGAATGCACGAAGTTATACTAAGCCGGAGATTGTTTTGAAAATCGATAGGTAGATTCTCTTCGCTCTGCAATTAGTCACGATGCTTTTAAATTGTCTCGGATTATCGCAAGTGCTATAATTTCTAGAATCATGGAACAAGTATCGACTTTCATCAAGTTCTTTCTTCATCAATTACTATTCATTACATCTCTTTTCCTCGACCTCACACTCAAACATCTCCCCACCCCTCAACTTCCTTCTCCCAATCCTCCACAGCCTCTTCCTCTTTCTCCTTCTTTTCCTTCTTCACCCTCCCCAAAACAGTAAAACTACTACTCCTCCCCACTCCCTCCTGCAGCACTCTCTTTCCACCCGCTGTCCCCTTCGCGACCTGGCTCCACCCCCCTGCACCTTCATCTTCCCTCCTCAAAACATTGAGACTGCTGTCAACAGCACACAAGAGAGCAGAACTCGCTAGTGCCTTCCCTTTGACAGTTTTAAGGACAGAGGGCTTGATGGCAAGAAGCGAGGATTCGATTTTTGTGTGCCAGGATGTAGAGACTGGTTTTAGGACCACGTCGCCGGAAGGAAGGAATGAGATGTCGAGATCTAGGCCTGAAGGCGAGAAATCAGGGCGAAGATCAGAAAGGAGCTCATCGATAGTGAGTCCGAATTTCGGGTTGGTGAGTAAGAATGCATTCCAGGGTTCTGCATTCTTGACTAGTTGCTTTGAAGCCACGCTCTCGGTAACTGCCGCAGGTCTATTCTTAACACACTGAGAGAGTGTCTTCATAGGGCTAGATACAAAACGGGGAGTCTTGAAGATACAGACGTGGCGATGGGGTTCCGGGTCTTGGGACTCGGAGTCTAGACCAAAGTCATCGGCTAGGGAGTGAAGGAAAGCCCGCTGGTAGGCCTGCATTGGTTTGAAGCGAAGGCGACGTTCTGTGTCGTCTGCAGCGAAGACCCGGAATTCGCGCTCGTATTGCTGAGCGAATTTTTGGTTTTCGGCGAAGAAGGATAGAGTGGCTTGGGAGTATGGGATGTGGTCGTCTGTGTGGGTTGCAGGATCAATGTGAAGTGCTGCTGCGAGTTTGGCGTTGCGTTGGAGTCGGAGACACTCATCATTGCAGTCAAGAGTCTTGGCTGAGTTGCCAGGTGAAGTTTTCGAGGCAAGACATTTGACAGCTTGCTTTTGGTTCTGGCAAGCACATGTAATGAATGTCTTAGCTTGACAAGGCGCGATTTCTTTGCATGGATATGGAGCGTGGCATTGATCCGAGCAGGTATGATCACAGACTGTCTTCTTTCGTCCACAAAGCTGGGTACAGACCGAGCCAACATCTTCACATTGACCTGACCTGTGGCAGAGCTTTTGGCAGAAATGGATACCGCACTTCAGCTTCTTTCCACATGGCAATCCACATCGTACTTCTGTGAACCAACAAGGTTGATTTTTCAGTGTCTTCTTGCCACAAATACATGGCTTTTCAACCAAGAATGCACATTTAGGGCAAGCTTCGTTGTCTCCATGACATTGATGCTTTGTTTGGGGATGGCCACAAGTTCTCTCGCGAGTGCAGTCGAATCTACACTCTGGAGGTTGAGTACCACATGGCTGAGGAGGCTGAAGGACCGTTCTACCACACGAGCAGCTGATTTCTTCAAACACAGCTTCCAAGCAGCTTGGGCATGGTCCTTTATGGCACAGAGACGCGCAGGTATGGTTTCCACACTTCAACGCTCGGCCACAAACTCTGACGCAAATGTGTTCTGGCTCAACATTGTCGTCTACTGGTGCTGAATTCAAGGCTCGATGCTTGCGTTTGGAAGCGACTCGCTCACTTGCCTTCTTCTCCCCTGGACAACAACGTTCTCCGCATTCATGCCTCCCACAATTTAAAGTAGCACGGCAGATACGGGGACACATCGGAGGTTCTTCCGTGCCTTGATGGCACGATGTAGAGGATGAAGTTCGTCCACATCGGCAGGAAATCTGCATTGACTGGTTGCAAGGTCTACAATTTCCGTTGTGGCAAATTTGTTCACACAGATGGCCACAGGAGAGGAGCTTATGGCATTTCTCCTGGCAGTGTGGTACTTTTGCCGCACAATTCTTTCGAGGTTCTGAGAGTAGCGTTGAGAGTAGTGTCTTTCCACAAGGACAGTATAGGACAACATCAGGTGAAAAGGGGCAGTGAGTTGGCTCTGATTGCTGAACATGGCAAGTCTCCTCGCACAGGTGTATCCCACAATCGTATGGTCGGCGACATTCGGCTCCACAGTCAAATGATCCCATCCAGGTTTTGCCATCCAATTGGCTTTCCTTCTCGTCCTCTCGTTCTGAGCAAGGCAGTTCTTTCTCCACCCTACCACAATAGCAGCGAGATTCCACCAAAACTTCACAAGAACCACATAGTCCTTCATGACATTTCCGTTGACAAGTGTGCTCGCCACATGGGAGCAGTTCATCACAAATCTGGTTGCAACTCCATCCATGTTCATAGTTCGTGTCCACGCATCTCCTCGAGGTCATTTCTTTCCCACAAAAGCAAGAAAGTGAGGGACCCATATGGCTACATGGAGGACAAGGTCCAGCATGACAGACTAGTTCACAAGGATGTGGACATTTGCCAGCTCTGGGCTTAGAGCAAGTAGAGCCGCATGAATGAGGAGGCAATCCAGGCACAGACCGAGGCTCTATCTCCTTCTCACACCAACACGTATAATTACTGGGCACCTCCTGCTTTGGCAGATTGCAACCAGGGCATCTCCATTGCCTAGGAGGTGGTAATTCGCCATTCTCTACGGCCCGTTGCTGATGTGTGGAAACCTCATTTTTAGACCATCTTTTCACACAAGAAAGATGTAGAACAGACCAACAAGTCTTGCAAGTCCATATCTTTGAATTCGGCAGAACCTCATTCGTACATATTCCACACTCATATTGTCCATTCGTGATATCTTCGTGTGTCCTGGTAGCAATATCTGGAGCTTGTGATTTTGACATTCGTCTGCGAGGCGGATTTTGATTTCGAGGTTGTGAAGCCCGGGCTCGTGTAACTACAGGTTGGCCTGGGATGAATTCTGGAGCGTCACCAGCTAGAGAACCTTCGCTAGCAGCTACAGATGGAGCAGTGAGCTGTCCTCCAAATGTCCTTTGGCCATTGACCATCAACTGTGATCCCCCTCTTCCACTACCTCGCCCCCTCCCATATCCGCCTCGTCTACCCCGGCCGCCTCTGCTTGGATTTGGTGGTGGATTTTGCTGCGAAGCATCAGGCCCTACTGAAGCTGGTCGTAAAGCCAATGAAGGATCTTGAGCTTGTGCTGTATTCGAAGTTGCATGTCCGGTTGCTCCACCTCGATTTCCTCCCCTCCTTGGACCTCGACGGTGGCGTGGGGCTCGATTTGCTGCCGGAGCAGGAGTTGCCTCAGCAGTTGCCATGATTGCTGTAGATTGTAGAGATATGGTCACAGTCAATGAAGTCGTACTGAAAGTTGTAAAATCCGAACTGTGAATAATTCCTGAGTGGGGTATGGTGCTTGAAAGATTATCGCAAATGGCAATGATATTGCCAGTCCTTTCTTGAAGGAAGACTCGTTTGGTTCTGTCTGTCCCAAAGGTTATTGTAATGCGCCTTTAAATACGGCGTCTTCAAACTGTAAGAAAATCGTAAAACAGAGTATCAAGGTAAATGAGATCAAGGAGTTGTTTATTCTTTGTACTGGACTGGGACAAGGCTGAACTTTTATCAAAGTGGCAAAGCTGGACTAAAAAAAATCGAGGCTAAGCGACAAGAGTCACACTGAGTCACTCTCATTTATCCTGCAGAAATCTTACACAAAAGGTCATTGCGGAATCACTGCATCATGCAGCTAAGTAATGATTCAACGTGCTTTGATTGGCAGGCCACACTATGAAAAGGGAGATAATCGTACAGTCTGAGGGGTCGATCTCAATTCAGCCTTGCCAGCCAAGGCTGATCACATATCGGAGTCATAATTTAAGACATGAGGGGAGGAGAGAAAGCTGCGGCCTCTACCACAGGAACTTATTGACACAGACTATTAAACCCCGTATCCAGACAGGAGCTATTCCTGCAAAATCAAACCAGATGCATGCAATGCTACAAAATCCGCTATCCCTGGTATCATAGAAACAACACAATTTCTCCTCTATCATTCCTCTTCATTCTTAAACTCCTCCACAATTCCTTCTCCTCAACTGCCTTTCCCAGTCCGACGCCTGTGGCAGCACGCTCTCGGTGATACCTCTTTAAGGCTTTGTTCATGCTGACACCTCGATCACTCTCTGGGCCTTTGTTGATGAAGCTTAATAGTAGCTCAGCGCGGGGTTGGTAAACAACCAATTGACTACCATTATCTTCTTGGACAGCACCATTGCCATTCATGGGCTTGTACTCAATCATCTTCCGAGCAGGACGATCATCCTCACGATGCTTGCGATGCTTTCGCTTGGGTCTGTCCTCGGAATGCTCTCTTGATGAAACCCGTTTAGTACTGATCAAAGACATGATGTTATTGCTGATGGTATCAACCCGACCACGTTTCACAGTCTTTTTGGAATGCTTTGTCTTTTTCAATGGACTTCCTGGAGAAGCATCGCCAGCATCGCCACCAGAATAATCTGGAGAGGGTGGGAAAACGGAAGGGCGAGACAGAAGTCTGTTGAGACCTCCAGTCAATCCTGAGTGAAGAACAGGTGGGGCATCGGTCATAGTCTCGTCCTCACGGGCAGATAAATCGTGTGTATCGACATGAAGACGCTTGCGCTTTTTGTCCTTCTTCTCCTCCCTGGTCAACTCGCGGTCCTTCTTTTCCCTCCTTCGCTCTCTATCTTTGGGTGCTGGGGTTTGGTATATCGAGGTTTCGACTGGCCCGCTTCCATACTCAATCAAATCGCCGACACTCTGTGCTGCATCACCAAAACGGACTCTGACAAGATCTCGGTCGGTATTCTCCTCCATATCCTCTTCACGGTCGGATTGAGCATCTTCAATCATTTGCATTGGTTCGGGAGCTGGTAATTCGAGTCGAGATTGGTTGGGCGTTGAGCTGGCAACCAGAAAATCGAAAACATTGACAGGGCTCGATGATAATGTGAAGCCAGGAGCGGCAGATGGTGGGGATGGTGCTTCAGGCATCGGTGGGTTTACTATCTCGATGTGCGAATTGTCGTTGTAGTCTTCCTGATACTCGTCTTCCGCGTCCTCGACATATGCTTTATGTGGTACAAGTGCTTTGGAGTTGTTTTGATTCTGTTTCTTGCCCTTCTCCGGTCGGTATAAGGCTCCTTGATACTTCTGCGCTTCACTAATACAGCTCTCGGGGATCGTTAGTCTATAGTTGATGTGTTGGCATGTGGATACTGACGGTATGAGCCCGATACTCTGTTCCCTGGAAGTGTACCATGCAGTCTAGACATGAGAATGAGGCTCCATAGCATTGACTCCTGTGACCGTCGAGTTTTTTCTTGGTGAGAACGTCTCCGCAGCCCTAGATAATGGTCAGTTTGGAAGGGAACACGATACGGGATGTTGGTCTGTTGTTTCAGAGCGCGTAATATTCATACCTCACACGAAAAAGAGACCATGATGAATTTTTCCTACGTGGCAGATTTGTGTGCGTTTGTTCTGACTCGATTTGGTCGTTGGATGATGCGTTCGTCGAAAGTGAGGAGGGCTTTCAATGGAGTGAAGGGAGCGCGGGGATGTTATGGGTAGTAAGGGGTTGCGTGGAAGTTGTATGAGAGTGTTCCAAGATACATTCGGCTTCCCAACCCTATTTCTGGAACTGAGGATTGCTGATTGCGGGTGGGATGGGGTGGCTCGGGCTAGGATTTTTCGCGCTATGCAAGGTCGCGTTAATCCTGTGCATGAGCTGATGGGTGTGGATGATGGTTGGCTGACAGGACAGTGCCGTGAACTTTGCTTGATTTGGAGGTGGGTGAGGTGGGATGAGCAGAGGGTGGAGGGAGACTTGAGACTTGAGACTTTTGGTTTGCGCGCGACGCAGGTCGGCTGACGACGAATTGGAGGGACTGGTGGAGGGGTGAGAGCACAGAGCCTGAACAGGAAGACTCGGAAAGAGAAGAACAGGGCAGGGGAATGAAAGATCTGGAGATACGAGTATTATTCTCTAGGGCAAGCCATATCTGACATGACCTTGACTCCTTTCGCGCCTTCACGATAGAACTTATCCCAATGAGGCCATGTATTGAAGTCTGCTGATGCGATTAAATTATTATTTGGGAGCAAAAGCAACAAGGCATGGCATGGGCAATGTTCAGAAACCAACTCTGACATCAACTCCAGCTCTTGGAATGCAAGCCGGCCTTGCGGTCGCGGTCGTCGGGCCTTGACTTTGGCCTGTTTCGATTTTGATATCACGCCTCTTATTGGGTGTATCAATCTGGAAATATCCCCTCATTCGCTCCATCATATCGACAATTCTTGTCATTGGTCGTTTCTCAATATCAGCCTTTCTCCCAACTGGTGTGTGTCAGATCCGTAACTGCCCAAGTCCAACTCACTGTCCGTGTAAAGTCTTTGCCAACTCAAATCCCACAGTATTATTAATATAACCACTGACGATTGATCTATTTGAAGCAGGACATTGATACTTTCTGATTCGCTATGAAATAGCTCGCAAGTTTGAATATGACTTCCTCAACGACCGTGTTTCAGGTTGAGCCAGGACCTAAGGACACCTGATATATATTTATCTCCAAACAAGCTGCTCATCATGATGAGCAATGGCATGTCGTTAGAAGACATGCGTGTCTTATATCTCGTGAAAATTTATGCACCGCCGGTGCTCTCCGCCGACTCCTGAATATGTAGGTTAGGAAGTATACGTAGTATCTCACTTTCCTCTCCGTCGATGAAAGTCACAGACATATGCATGTCGCCCACGTTGCCAGCAACAAGTGTCTTGCGAAAAGAAGAATACCCCGGAGTAGCATTATTCGCCCCGAAAGAAATATCTTCGAAGCTATTCGGAAGTAGCTATACCTGAAGATGAATAACCCAATACTTCAGAGCTCTTGGCCTCTCAAAAGTCTGTCAATCCCCCTTCAACTCTCAACGTATTCCGTACAGCCCTTCTTTTCGTGGTACGATGCACAAATCAATCGATGCCCTCATCGTACATGTGAAACACACGGTTCTCTTCCTGATGAAGAAGAACAAATATATCCGTACCGCTGACCGCTCCCCTAGACAGACGGCTTGCGGACCCGGATAGACATGATCTTAAACAACGATATCACAAACTGCGTTCAGAACAAATGTTGTATTCGTAGAAGTCAGTGAATAAAATGTAAGATTACTGCATGGAGACATCCAAAGTGTCCAGCATATCTTTCATAACTTCAAACCCTGTCCAGGTACTCGTTACCAAAATACAGATCCTTCCTTCAACTTCCTATCTGCGAACACCCCTCCTATGCAGCTGGAATGCGCAAAAACCGGAATACATGCTGGCAGCGGGACGATCAATTAATTTCCAACAATATAATCTAACCATGAACGCCTCTTAAGCCTCTGGTTCCCCAACTATCGATTTATCGATCCCCTGAATTACGCGCATGGAACGGACCTTTACCGAAAATTCTAGGGCCAGGACTCATTCCCTTTTTCATGCGGAACCTTCACACAGGTCGAGTAGCTCCAACCAACACCTCACTTCAACAATCCTGCAAACCATTTGGCATTGGCATAAGGTGTTCCTGGCACGCCCGTTCCAATGTGCATGCGCAATTGAGACAACAGCAAGCGCAGGAGCCTATTCGGGCCACGAGACATTATCACCAGGCAACCGACATCAAACATACACCGTCCCTAACCACCTTCTTTATTCCATCATGTCTTCATCCCAAGATTCTTCATCCAGCTATCTCCAACAGGTGACCAGTGTAGCTAGTTCTTTTGCTGGCTATATGCGGGTCCCAGTGCTGGTCTCTTCGGTATTTTGGCATTTTATTTCCTGATGTTATCTCGCCACATGTCGTCGTACTTACAATGGCGGCAGGGCATCGCTGCTTTGCTAAGCTCACTACTATACTTCAAGCAGAAGTATGTTGGATGATACCATCCTCTATCCCTTATCTAACATTATTCTAGAGCTCTTATCTACCCGTCCCATGTCCCAAATGAATCCCGTACTTCTGTTCCACGACCATCACAGTTCGGTATCACCGACTTCGAGGAGCTTATGATTCCGACCCCTGATGGCGAAAAGCTTTCGGCGTTTTACATTCGGGCTCCCACTCGGAAGAAAAATATCACGGTTTTGATGTTTCACGGAAATGCAGGGAATATTGGACATCGGGTACCGATAGCGCGGATGTTTGTGCAGAGAATGGGATGTAATGTTTTCATGTTGGAATACCGAGGCTATGGATTATCGACCGGATCTCCAGATGAAGCAGGCTTGATGATCGATGCTCAGACAGCTTTCGATTATTTACGAAAGCGGGCGGAAACCAGGGATCATGATATTGTGATCTTTGGTCAGAGTCTGGGTGGAGCGGTGAGCGTTCAACTGGTCGCGAAGAATCAAAATGAAAAAAGGCTTGTGGGACTGGTTTTGGAGAATACGTTCCTTAGTATGAGGAAGTTGATTCCATCGTAGGTGGCCTTCTGGATTATCCCCAGCGCTTTACTAATTAATGTAAACAGTATCATTCCTCCAGCCAAATACCTCACGTACCTCTGCCATCAAGTATGGGCCTCTGATACCTACCTCCCAGGCATCACCGAAGTCCCAATCCTCTTTCTCTCCGGATTACAAGATGAGATTGTCCCGTACGTTCTCCCATTCTCCATTCTCCCGCCCCTTGAATGATGACCCAATTTCCATCCACAAAACCTGACGTCCCTTTTGGGACTTGATTAAAAGTATTTTGAGAAATCCTGACACAAGAATCATCCTACAAACCTTACTAGCTCTTCTCCTGAATGCAGCTAACAAAATCTCAGACCAAGCCATATGCGACGCCTCTACGAAATCTGCCAATCTCCTACCAAAATCTGGAAACCCTTACCAGGTGGCGATCATAATTCGAGTGTAGTAGAGGAAGGATATTTCGACTCGATAGAAGATTTTATTGCGAATCTGGATACGAAGTCTGGATAGAGGGCGTCTGAATTATTGGATTGGAGCGAGTAGTACGTGCTGCATATTTGCGTGGCGTTTGGGGTGGGCGGCTTGATTGCTTGCATTTCATGAGGTGTTCGGTTAGAAGTACCTCCATATAGGATACCAGTGAGAGTGGAGATAGAATGGATACCCAATACATTAGGTAGATGCCTTCGAATATATTTCGTTTTCCATATCACTCTTTTGTCCCGCTGAAATAAAATGTTAGTGCCGTAACCGCTGTCCCAGGAATCAAAACATATATCCCGTTTACTTTATATTCATGGACTTGGTTTACGTACACCTATTACCAATACATCTACCCCCCAAATACATCATCCACTACCTACCCAGCTACTGCCTCGACAGTCCTTTTCAGTTCAACCTCAGCTCAAATATCTCTCCGATACCGCACCTCGCAAAAGCGCAGACATGCAACAGATCCTTCAGCTACGACATTGTGACCTGGTCCTCATCGTGGATATCTGGTGAGAGGGTGGTACATATAAAATTGGAGACAGGGAAGTGAATGACTCATTGTATGTCCTCAGCTCTTGTAAGTTTGTGCAACATTTAGACGCCAAAGGATGCGATGGGAAAGGTGGGACGAGAATTTTATCGTGGTGTTCTGTTCTTTTGCGATGGGAGGGGTATTATATTCTTGCTTTATCTTGCACTTTTATATTCAAATTGACGTACGTCTCTTTCGACGTTCTTTCAAAGAGGTTTTTGTATGCCTAAGGGAAATGAGTTGGGACTTGAGGGTCTGGGTGTAGAAGCGCGGAAGAAGAGTCTTACTATACTGATATGAAATCATATGATGTGTTGAGTGCTAGCTAGATAGACTACTAGCTTCGAGATGTGGTAGTGGATGGGTCTATCCGCGATGTCACTCCAGGAACAAGAGGATACCTAGGGTTCGAGTTTCTCCAGCAAGAGCCTCAATGCCAAGAGATGGAGATGGAGATAGAGATGAGTGGAGAAGAGGTGTGATATATCATTCCCTTGCATTGACATCTGAGGTGCGGAGGTCGGGTATTTGGTTACTCGGAATTTTCAAGCGGGCAAGTGTTCCCTCTAAGCCGTCATGGTACAAGTATAAACGAGGGTTGTATCTCAACTTTCCTTTCCATCTCAGGGGTGTCTTCATCTCAAGTGTATGAAGACAGTGGTGCCTCTCATTGCTGGTGGATATGTGTCTAAACTCGTCGGGTATAGCGATCGCTTTTTGGTTTGAATTTAGACTGTTCCTGTGTTCAGTGACGTATTGCCTTCGTGCGTTTCTTTGCAGCAACCTAGTTCTGGCGTCAAAATTGGAATCTGTTCCCCTTTGCTTGAAATGAAGTGTCTAGGGACAGTATCGTAGAGATTCATGAGCATGTTTGATAAACATTTTTTTCTGCAGTCGAGATAATAGAGGAGAAAGTTTGTGAAGTTTAACTGTGGTAAAGGATATTTAGGCACCCAAAGAGGGAGAAACACGCAAGTAGTTTTGCACCGATACTGCGTTAAGCATCTATTGAGCAACTATGGGCACGATAAATTGTCCTTGAAACTGGAAAAGGTATAGTCATAGGTTTAATTATCAGCCTTCTCTCCTTTAAGAGCTACTTTCTCTCCAAAATGTTGAGGAGAGAGACCTCATTCCCCACAAAAGTGGATACTACTATTTCTACGTGACGCAGTCACTTCAACAGTATAGCTCTAGAGGATTATATATTTCTATCTCTGTCTAAAGAAAAATACCTCTCTCAACCTCCCATTTCCTTAGCAGTAAAAATATCCAGTCTTCACCATGCGTCTCTCAGCCCTCGCCGCCACATTGGCCATCGCTGTCGCCTCCGTCCAAGGCCAAGCCTACGATGGAGTCGCAACATGGTACGAGCAAAAAGGCAATGCCGGCTCCTGTGGTGCATACCGTAGTGTACTCCTCCCTTCCTTCCTCCCAAACCCAAACTAACTCTCTCCCAGGACGGCGATTTCATCGTCGCTATGTCCCCAGCCCACGGCCACAATGCTCACTGTGGCCGGACCGTAACTATCAAGAATGTTGGTGGTGGTATCAACAATCACGGTATTGGAAAGAGTATCACTGCTACTGTGGCTGATACTTGCCCTGCGGCCGAGTGTTCTCCTGAGCATTTGGATCTGTCGACTGGAGCTTTTTCTGCGTTGACCGGTGGAAAGTTGGATCCACCAGGAAAAATTGCTATTCACTGGTGAGTTAAGAATGAGATCTTGATGCTGAGTTGGAGTGAAATTGGAAGATAGAGATGCTAACAGGAATAGGTACTTCAATTAGGCGAGTTGAGGTTAGGAGATTCAAGCAGAAGAGACGGGGCAAGATGCTTTGGTATGACAGTGAAAGGTGAAATTGGATTTTCAATAAAGGTACTACCATCACTGGGTCATTATTACACGTGAATAGTCTGAAATCATATTCTTCATATTCTACTGCTATGATATTGATGCTGATGCCCTCTGTGCTTTGACCCAAACCCCATTCGACATCCATGAACGTTCAAATCAACCCCCGCTTATTATATTATCCCTCCTAAAATCTATTCCAGCGAAACTCATCTCTCATCTGCTCTATTTTTGTAACCATATCTACTATCCTCTAAAAACTAAACCTGCACACCCATTTCTCAATCCTTCACCCAACAGCAAACCTGCTCTTCGCTCTCAGGGTAGCACCATACCAGTACAAATAATACATCCCAACAATTCCCATCACGGACAACCCACCCAGCAAACTCACACCCTTCCCAATTCCCAAATCAATATACATCGCTCTTGAAAACATGACAAACCCGGCTGCAGCCATCGCACGCATAAAATCATTTGCTGCAAATAGCGAAGCCACATAGTCTGGATAAGATAGCGGTACATACACGATAATACATTGAAAGACAACGAACGAACTTCCGGCGTATATAGCGATGCCTATTGTTGGGGCGATCCAATGGATATCTGCTCTCGATGTCCAAGCGAAGATGAATAGCCCGATCGGTAGCCACCAAACGGCGTACAATGCAGGCACCAATCTTGCCTCCTGTGTAGGCTCTTCTCTTATTGCGTTTGGTGTGAAAAACCAATACAGCCATGCAGCGTATGCGATGGCGCAAATGACTGATCCAACGATGATCGACAAGAACACCAGACCGATTTGTCCGATCGTCATACCGTATATTCCAGCATAAACCAAGGGAAAAGCTTCAAAGAAACTGTAATAGATTGCGTATACCAATGCTCCGTAGATGCACACGAATGAGATAGCGGGATCCAGGATAGCGATCTGAGTCGGCTTAATCATAGCTTCCCATACTATTTCGCCTACTCTCAACGTCTTTGTCTCAGCCAACGACATGATTTTGTCATTCCCAGTAACCTTTCGTAGACGCTTTGCTCGTTGATACAAGATTGCTGGGCCAGATGTTTCGGGTAGGAAACAAGTGAGCAGGATAATCAGAGGTGCAGACATGAATACAATCTCCCAAAGAGACCAGCGCCAATTATCTACCACTGCGTAGCCTGAGAGAAGAGGACCAATGGCCGGGCCGGCGTACATGGCTCCTACCCAAAGGATATAACCATATGAGACTTCCAGCGTGGAATAGATATCTTGAAGAGATGCGCCGCCAGAGGCGAGGCATGGCGAACCGAAGAAGCCTTGCAGGAAACGGAGAACGATTATCGCGGCGAAGGAGTCGACGACCGAGATGATGATGGAAATGATGAAGAAGATGATGAAAGGGACGATGTAGGGTGGGTTTCGACCTATTTGGGGTATCTCGGAGAGGGGGCTGAAGATCATAGGACCGAGTGCATCTGAAGGGTGTTAGCTGCAGATATGGGAAGAGGATTTCAGAGAACCTACAGCCTACGACGTAGATTGCAAGGCCGAGAGAGGCGACTGTTTCAGAGACGGAATATTTGTGCATGATAAAGCTGGTTTGGATATCAGTAGTGTCCCAAATTAATCAGGATAGAAGAGCCTACCCAAAACTTGGGACAAAGATAGCAGAACCGCAGTAGACGACGAAAGTGTAGAGACTATCAATACATCAGCGTTATCGCCAAGAGTGAAGGTAGCAGAATTACCATATCAGAAACGTAACCCAAGCCTTCTTTCCCCTTGTCCAGTTCCTCGGATTCTCAGGATCATCCAAGCCATTCCAGTCCACCAGCACAATATCTGTGTCGATATTCGCAGTCACAGGTACGCCATTGCTTAGACTTAGCGACTCCTCATTCTTCTGTCCTTCGATATCCACCTCGTTCTTCTGTTCTAATATACTTGTATCTGAGGAAGGTAGCTCTGCTTGTTTGATATTGGATGGAATCTGGTTTTTGTAGATGCCAATGTTGAAGCTGGGCTGTTCTTCAGGGTAGAGAAGGTATTTGTTCTTGGTTAGGAGGCGAATGAGATGCCCAAGGGGGGCCGCGCGAATAGTTTCGAGTAGCATTTTGGGTGAAAGATGGTGGAGGAAGATCTTCACTTGTAATACATTCAATAAATTGGAGATATTGATTCTGAGCTGTCTCTTCTCTTAAAGATGCAGATGCCATGGACAAGACCTCTTAATATAAATGCATTCTCTGATCTTTCTCGTTGCGCACGTAGAGGCGTGATGAGAAGTCATATCCCGATTATCACCCATCACTCCCTGGCTTTCCAGATAGGCGTTTATGGGTAATCTTTAGGGCTCCAGACACGAAGGTCGAGATGCCAAGATCTTACATTCCTTGCGGGATGGTACTTATCCCGTGCACCGTGAAACATGGCGTTATAATAGTACTTTAACACGCGAACAGCAGAATCTAAGACAAAATAGTACAAAAAGGATATCTTGCAGAGAGGTAGCCGACTCGAAGACTACTATCGAACCTCAGAATCATGATGATTAATCTGAGCCGATACTTCGATGTATGAGTTTGAGATGGAGCTTGCCTTCGCCCGAGACTCTTACACATCATTCCTCGAAAACAGTAACTCATGGTACCAGTTCCCCAAAGCGGAATGTCCCGGGAAGAAACATAACAAGTGCGGCTGAGGGAAGCATTGTAATTGCCCGCTGTGGTATGTCAGGCTTAGAAGCACTTAGTCACTTCGGAGGGTAAAATATATCTTTTGAGGCACGTCAGCACTGGTATTCGTTGGCTCAATTGCAAACAACTGCCTTCTCTTCACCGGAGTCCTGATATTTGTCATGCTTCAATAGCTGTAAAAGAAGTGCGATTGCCCCTCCTGAGATAACAGGGGCTGACTCTCGCTTACGTTGGGCTTAGCGAGCTGGTGTCCTTTCATGCCCGCCCCGCATCTACGGACGTAAAATGAGCATCCCTACACATCTTTCAAAACACCAACCACTCATAAAATGCACTCACGAAACGAGTGCGAATATGAATCACTTATCATCGAGCTTGAAATTTTTCAAGATGACCTCAGACTTCGGCGATTGATGTCAGACAGTCTGTTTCTTATTCTGGTATACTTTGCGCTGTGCCACGTTGTCGATGCACAAGGCGGATGCAAAGCTTTAATCCTCGGCCGTAAAAGCTTCGCCCCTGGCGAGGCGTTATAATCGCAGTAAGTCCCCATCTCCAGTTCTCCGCAAACCAGCAACTGTGACACAATCAAGATGGGCTAGCGGTAATGTCTGCCTTGGTCTTCCTAGGTCTAAGATGCAACTCTATCAGAGTCATCTGTGTGACATCGATGGGTCTATTTTCAAACATCTATGCCATGCGACTAGTCGGGAACGGCTCCATTTGCCATGTGTTAATTTTCAATTGAGATGAACGCGCGTAAGTTTTTATGCTTTGGTCTATATTTCCCCATCTTCCCCTGCTTCATCTTGTCATTCGTATTCTATTCTTTATACGAATATTCAAAAGAACCTAAAACAACATGCCATCGAAAGTTGAATCGTTGATGGATCACTATAACGACTGGCCGAATACTCAAGGAGTAAGATCTCACTCCCAATTATATTATGCAATTGTGCTAATTATAATCTTAGTTCGATGTCAGGTATAAGCTATTCCAAACCCCAGATATCAACTATGAAAGAGGCAATAAAGTGGAATTATGGCCGCTTACCTACCCCGATCTCTGAGGTCATGCAGAGAGACAGGTGCTAATAATTGAATAGATATCAAGAGCGATCACCAACTGAGTTGGAGATCATTGGCACTATCCCAGCATACTGTTCTGGTGTCCTTTTCCGGAACGGACTCGGTCCACGGGAGATTCAAACAGACAAAAAGACGGCATTCAAAGTCAATCATTGGTTCGACTGTCTAGCTCAGGTTCACCGCTTCCAGATTCATGCTCCAGATTCAGAGCATCCAAATGGACGAGTAACGCACAACTCTCGCCTTACATGCGATGGACTGATTGAGAAGATCAAGATGACGGGTGATCGATCGGGGCTCACTTTCGGCGCAAAGTACGATCCCTGTGTTTCGATATTTCAGAAGCTACAGTCTGTTTTCAAGACTACACCGAAGGAACAGCCAAATGATGTCAGTGTCATGGTGACTCTCTCAGCCAATTTTCCTGGGCTCTCGCGTGAAGGGGAGAGGATGGAGAGAGGACATGAGCCTGGAAAAATAAATACATTGTGCAACAAAATCGACAGCCCCACCATACAAATGCTTGACCCAGAAACCCTAGAACCGATTGGAATCGCTGACCAGAAAGTCTTGCATCCATCTTTGAAAGGCCCACTGTCTGGATCACATGCAAAAACCGATCCCGTTAGTGGAGACGTATATAACTACAACTTGGAGATCGCAAAGACAGGGACGTATCGAGTCTTCCATGTATCCGCCGAAACGGGCAAAACGTCAATCCTAGCCTACATAAAGCACCCACCTGCATACATTCACTCCATCTTCTTGACAGAACATTATGTAATTCTGTGCGTGTGGAATTCCTACTTCACAGCAGGTGGTGCCTCGATCCTCTGGACCAAGAATATTCATGAGGCTCTGGCAGACTATGATGCTTCCAAACCTGCTACGTGGTTCGTCGTCGATCGAAAGCCAGTCGAAGAAGGAGGAAGAGGATTGGTGGCAACTTACACATCGGATCCTTTCTTTGCTTTTCACACAATCAATGCATACGAAGAACCGTCCTCTGGTATTTCTTCCACAAGCGATATCATAGCGGATGTCTGTGTGTACGAGAGCCTTGACGTTTTGAAACGGTTGTACATTGATAACATGTTATCAAACTCTCCTTCAGCTAAATTATTCAATGATTCCTCAAATAACAGATGCCATGCTGTATACCGTCGTTTCCGCCTACCGGAATTACCAAAGTCGCCAAATCAGGTGCCCCTTCAAGCAGTCACAGAGCTCAAGTCATCATCCGGCCCAGGCCCAGAGTTGCCCTCAATCAACCCCTTAGTGCGGACAAGGAGACACAGGTATATCTATGGAGTTACCGATACAGGCAAAAGTACATTCTTTGACGGATTGGTGAAATACGATATTGAGTCACAAGAAAATCTTATATGGAGTGAGCAAGGACAAACGGCTGGTGAACCAATTTTTGTAGTAGATCCAGAAGGAAATGATGAGGATTCAGGCGTTTTGCTTACTGTTGTTCTTGATGGAATTGGAGGGAAGAGTTACTTGTTGATTCTCGATGCGAAAACGATGAAGGAGATTGGGAGAGCTAATGTTGGTGGATTAATCGGGTTTGGATTTCATGGGACGCACTTCAGCGACAACATAACAGGGGCAATCAAGGCCTCATCAGATTGATGGCAATAATCATAATTTCATATTCCAATAAGAGACATACAACTATCATAATCACAAACCCACCAAGCCTGCAGCTCTTCTACCGGCATCGCCACTCAAGATTCCAGCTTCTCCCACCCAACCTTTCCAATCACCCTCTCTTCTTCCCTCTTCCACACTTCTCGAAAAGTCGGAGGGAGCACTTCCTCCATTCAAAAATGCTTTGACTTGCTCTCGCATGTAGGTTTTGTTGATCTCAGTCGTTGGAGTCGCGGCCACATAAACAACACTGGCATCGTACTCTCCTTCATGCTCGACCTCAACAGCATGCAACATATCGCAATGCCACCAAATGGTATCACCTGGACCCATCTTTGGAATGTTAACCATACACTCGGTAATTCTCAAGTGAGGATGCGACTCCGGGGAGGCACGTTGAGATTCATTGCGCCATGTACCTGGAAACCAGTCGCTTTCGAGATCTAATGTCCATTTCGAGGCATCCATGATATCTTTCTCTGAATCAGGAGCTCTGAAGAATGGTCGGAGGAGTACGTAGGCGATTGTGGTTTTGACATCTGGGTAAAGCAACAATGAACCTTCTCTTGGTCCAGCTGGAGTAAGTGCCGTCCATCCCTGGAATGCTCTCAGCACAGTGGAGTGATAGCTTTTCTCAAATGCCGATGACTGCTGAGCAGCCGCCCGGTTGGCAAGAGAGTAGCAGTCGTGAACCTCTGGATTTCCTGAAAATATTGATTTGTACACCTCGCGATAGGTGGGTTCTGTCCAGCGAGACAGGGAACCTGCATCGATGTGAGGGCCAAGACCTGGGAATGGGATCTTTGGAGGACGAATCCGGACAGCATCAGCGTACGAGAGGGGATCAGCAGACGATGCCGAGTCGTAAGAATGCCAGAACTCGTTCAGGAACTTTTGCACCTTGAGGTGATTTGGATGAGAGCGAGCGGCTAATTGTGTAGGTGACCAATACATTCTAAGAACGAAAGGTGTCTCGAGTGGCCAGCCTATTGATTTTATTTAGTTAAGCTAGAACTTTAGATTTATCTCACTCTTGGAGCATCGTACCTCCAACGTTAGGCTTGTTGTCCTGGTAGTATGTCTTTAATCCTTCGAACCAAGACGTTGCCTGCTCTTCAGACACAACCCCTCTTACAACAAACGCACCCCTCTTCTTCAACTCTGCTCTCCTATTTTCGCCCAAATTAAACAACTCATCAAATTGGACCTCGGGAATGATGCTTGTTCCTTTCTCGGCAATCTCGTCCGTCAGTACTTCGAGCTCCTTGCAAACCTTCAACCATGATTGACGGATTGCCTCCTCTCCATAAATAGCTGCAATGTCTTTCTTGTACTGGCTTAGCTCTCCTGGAGTACATACTTCTGCTTTAGCAGCTGTATAGTTGGGCCAAGATTGCCAACTTTCAATTGGAACTGCGGAAGGCATTTTGATATCGGTAAACAAGTAACAGTCTGAGATTGGAGAGGAGGAATTTAGTACAACAGGAGGGGAGATTGATATCTTGATGTTCCAACTTTAGAGTGGGATACTACTTCATGCTACTACTAGTTGTGGGTATACTTCGGGCTTGCCATAGTCTGGTCGATGGAATCTACGGCTCGAGCCCCCACTCTTCATGAGTCTTGAATGGGAAAGAATACACACTGGGAGGTTGACATGCTAGAGATGTCTGTTCCGTTTCATAGTTTATGCCACTCTTCCTGCATGCTAGTACAAATTCCGTTCGGGGCTGTGTTGATGGGCTGCGGCAGAGCATTATGAACCTCAAGTAAGCATCCCACTCTTATGTCAACTTCAATTATGTTGCTCCAGTCCAGCATGTCCTGCAAGCTAGAGCAAAATCCGCTATGAGGGCGTAAGATACGAAGAATGATGAATCTGGAGAATCAACTGCTGACCTTCAAGGCCTTGTGAGACTGCGAAACGTGGTTCACTCCCGGGAAGGGTGGAATAGGCTAACGCTGAAATTAGCAACGAAAGTCTTCTTGATTGTTGCTGTTTGCTTCTCTGTAGCCGACTGTTTCATTTCAAATAATATCCGAAAGGACATTGACAAGATCGCGATAGTTTCGATCCTTGTGGCAACCATGACCGAAGCCAAAAGCAGACACCACCACAAGCTCTGCCGTCGTAATATCAAGCATGTGCTTAAAAAGCTTATCAATGCCTAGGTATCTCATGGCCAGCCAGTTCCTGGTATAGAGATAAGCGTACATTCGCCTTATCACAAAACATCAATTGCTACTTTTGGAGATGGATCGTTTTCTGCATTTGCGATTTGCGAATTTGATGTACCTACTGGACACAACTGTCACGTGTCATATCGAGCTTCTTGCGTTCTGAGATATCGCATTTCTTCCTGCGGACCATGACTATTTTACTCAAGAGTAAATACATATATATATATACTTATTTATGCCAGGTCACATTCAACAATAAAGTCCATAGACCTGAAAATCTAGAAGTGTTTCAAGTGAACCATGCGATGGAAATCTAGGCTTGTGAATGGCCGTACAACTTGGCATCTTCACTTCACCATCATGAAAAAGCTTCAACAGTGATTGCATACTTCTGATCTCAAGCTCATTGGTTGCGACACTTCCCTTCCTATGCCCAAATGGGGAGCTATAAGCACATTTCAAGCGGGGAATTAGAAAGCGGCCCAGACAAATGCAAACCACCGTCAGGATACGTGGGAGATATAATTGATATGCTTTATATCATGTATGATTGGCTATTTAACGGCATATATCCCACTTTGCTAAAAGTCTTATCTTCCCGACGGCGGTAGTTGTCAATTTGAGTTTCCCGTATCCACAATCTAGGTCCACTTTCGGGGCATCCAAATATGGAGATGAACATTTCAGGGTCTGAGACACCTTCAAATCAATGAATATGTGAATGGTTATCAGAACTATCTCAGTCCCATGCGTAGTGTATTATAAGTAGTGATCATTGTGCCTTTGAAAAATGAAGTCCATTCGTTACTGTCGCCGATTAAACACTGGTTTAAAATAGTGATATTTCACTGGAACTTTCCATAATTCCATTCAACTGAAGCTTTTCAATATGGCTTCAGCAAGCAAGCAGAACCGTTTGGTTCCGAGGTCTAGCAAGGTTGTATCTATTCTGCTTGTCGTCGCCTCAAGTTGTATGGCCACGGTTAGTTCTGGCAATCTTGATGATGGATCACTCACTCACTAAAGCACAGACTATGGGCTATGACAGTTCAATGATGTATTTATCAAAATCAGTATCAATCTAGTCATCGAGGCTCACACTATATAGGAACGGTCTGAACATTCTGCCCTCATACACCGAATACTTCAGTCTCACAACTACAACTCTTGCTCTGAACACCTCCTCGGTATGGCTCGGCGGTGCAATCGCAGGCTTATTTTATGGAATCGTCGTCGACGCTATTGGAAGGAAGAAGGCAATGTTACTCGCAGGCGCATTTACTGTCTTTGCTGCAATCCTACAAGCTGCCAGTCAGAATATTGCGATGTTTGTTATGTCAAGAATCTTCATCGGATTTGGCACAGGTGCTCAAGGAACTGCTGGTTCGACGTATCTCGCTGAGACCTTGCCGTACAACTGGCGAGCTTGGGGACTGGGAATTTATTATGATTTCTTTTACGTTGGTATGGACCTCCTGTGAACATTCTAATTGTCATTTGCTGATATTCCAAATAGGTGGACTCCTTTCCTCTGGTGTCACTTACGGAACCGCCAAGATGGGGAGTACCTGGGCATGGAGACTTCCATCTGCACTACAAGTAATCTTCAGCATCATGACAATTCTGATACTCCCATTCATTCCAGAGTCTCCTCGCTGGTTGATGCACAAAGATCGTCATGAGGAATCCCTCGAAGTTATTGCCTTGATGACCGCAGACGGAGATCGTGACGATCCAATGGTCCTCGCACAATACAAGGAGATCATTGATACTCTGAGATTTGAAAAAGATTCTGGGACTACCATGTCCCTGGCCCAGACTATGAAGACCAAAAGTTCAAGAAAGAGAATGCTGCTTAATGCTAGTGTGGCAGTTTTCACAATGCTGAGCGGAAACAATATCATCAGTTACTATTTGGGAACAATGTTGACAAACGCTGGTATCACCGATACAACAACTCAGCTTGAGATAGTCAGTCGCTTCATCTTTGTTCAATTGCTTTGGGCTGACGTGAATATATAGAACATCATTCTCAACGCATGGTGCCTCGTTATCTGTCTCTGTGGAACATACCTGGCGGAGCGAATTGGTCGCAAGCCACTCGCACTTACTAGCACCATTGGTCTTACAATCTTCATCTTCATTATCGGAGGATTAACTGCAGGTGAGTTATCTCCGTCATTTTCCAAAAATCACTATCGCATACTTATATACTATTAGCTTATGGTACCTCAACCAATACTTCTGGCATTTACGGAACTGTAGCTTCAATCTTCTTGTTTCAGGGAACATACTCTCTCGGTTGGACGCCTCTTACCGTAGCCTATCCTGCCGAAGTTCTGAACTTCAGTATCAGAGCTAATGGAATGGCTGTCAACTCCTTTCTCGCAAATGGCATTGGGTAAGACACTTCTCTTTGGGCGGACTTCTTCGAAAATTTGCTGACATCAAGTCAGATTGATGGTGACTTTCGCATTTCCTTATGCCTTGGAGGCTATTGGATGGAAAACATACATGATTAATGGTGCTTGGGACGTGTTTGAGATTGCATTCGTGATGTTCTTCTGGGTAGAGACCAAGGGAAAGACTTTGGAGGAAATAGACGAGGTATGTGAATCTCATTCGCTCGATGGAGATTGATTCGAAATGATAACATTACTGACTCATTTGGGCACTGCAGCTATTTGATGGTGTCAAGCATAGCGATGCACCAGATTTGGAGGCCATCAAGAGGGGAAAGGCTGATTTGTCTGGCTTGGTGGTTGATGGGGTAGAAGTTACCTCAACTCAAGTCAATGAAGTGCCTGACAAGAAGGTGGATTGAGGAAATATCACTGTACATGATCCCCAACCTTAGTAGTCTTTTCAAAAGGAAAGTAGAGGGTTCATGCGAGCACAGAAGAATCAAGGCAAATCGTATATAAGGAGGAAGTACCCGGCTCAAAAGACGTAAATAGGCAATTGAGACCGGATCATGCCTTAAATCAGCACAAAGTCCCTCTCCTCGAAACCGAACTTCCTTTCTTTCACCCATTCCATAGCTTCGCCGTCCATAATTCCATGCACGTATGTTGAGCCCACAAGTGTGAAAACATCCTTTCCGTTCTCGCTCTTTCCTGGTCGCAAAGTAACAGGCACTTTTGCTCCGTTAAGTACAACCACAATATCGCCTGCCTCGGAACTGGGTGGGACCATGCTATAGAGTCCATTCTCTAGAACCACGAATGTCCATCGCGATGTATTAAATAGGACTTCGGGAAATCTGTTCACCCATCTACCGCTTTTTTTGCCTTCTACCCACTCCTGAAAGTGTTTCTGACACTCGGCGAAATAATTTCCTACAATGCGATGATTTGGTCCACGCTTGCAGTCCACGATGAGCGTTCGCCAATATGCCTCCAAGCCACTGAGGGAAAGAATAGGGACGTGTCGACCATGCTCCTCTGCTGCTGGAGGCCATTCTTTGATTCCTTTATCACATCTTTCAAACTCAGAATCACTTTGATAGTTTGGCTCTTCTCTGGCAGACTTTTCTGGCGCCTCAAGGAAGCTGCTGGCATACGATTGATCCTTCAGATCCTCGGGCATCCACGCATCTAAAAGAATCTCCAAAGTGCTAGGTCTCTTTTCATACTCATCCCAAGACTCCCCTTCTTTTCTCGGGTTGAATTGAGCATAAAGCTCCCCGTAAGTAGGTTTATTCAATGCCCCAACTCCGACAGTACTGATGAAGATACCTTCAAGGGTTAATTCTCCAGATAGGCCAACTCGGCATGGGGTTCTGCATGTTGATGTTCCTGCGTTAAAAATACCGCGCTGAGCAAAATGTATCTCGCGAGACCTTTGGTCTGAGAAATTTGGAACCCAGGATGGTAGATGTTGCTCCTTCTTTGGATCACTAAACATCCATTGGCTCTGGCAAAGCAGATCTAAGTTGGCTCTCTTGTTAATGTGGACACTCGCAAATTCTATGAACACCTCTTGAAGTGATTTGCTATAATCCGCTCTTATTCCAAGTGTATCAGAGCACATCCCAAGTAAGGCGAAAATTTTGTCCCGGGGATCGGTTGCATATGTGAAGCGAAACCTGGAAACAACGTCGAGCAAGTGTATCTCTGTGCCTCTCTTCATGTCTCGGATGGCATTTCGTTGATGTTGAACAATCTGTGGATTTGCGAAAGCATATCGTAATGGTTCGGGGTGGCCACCATGGCCCCAATGACTGTGAAAGGCATCAGCGTAGCGTTCCCCATCAAGAAATCTTTCAATTGTTGTCCAAGATAGTTGTGAATGTCCCGATACGATTATTACGTTGGGAGCCATAGCAAGTTCTTGCATGATCCATACTCGATTCCAGACAGCCGGTATTCTGAAAAGATGGTCCAAAGCACTTATTTGCTTTCTAGTGAGCCTCTTCAGAGCTTGGGGCTGCTCCGATTCATGAAGAATCGGGGAATCTTGCAGTCTCACGTCTGCCCTAGCTTTGATACTTTGCCCGTGCGTTTCATCGTTTGAAAAGTTTGCCTTCACCGGCTTTTCCTTGGTTTCCTCCTCCCAAATTTGAAGAACTTCCAAATCCAAACTCGGTATCTTTCTTGCAAGGTCCATCGCCAACTCAATTCGTTCCGTTGATTCACCCACCCACATCAGACACGTCTTAGATCGTTCATAAATAAGTTTCATGATTGAAACTTGCTGTGATCTCTCCATTATATCGGATTGATTGATACATATGGCGTCAACCCATAGGATTCGAGGCTCAGTAGTCTCACGTAGACACCGGAGAGCATTTCTAAGGTTGACGGTAACATGAAATGGTTGTCCATTGAGAAGAATTGGAGCCGTTTCAATAGGATCTCCCCATACGTAAGAAACCGTCTCGAAGGTCAGAGAATCATCATCTAGAGACGCTGGAAGTAGGTGACATGATACATTGTCTGTAGAGGTATTTTCAAGCCCAACAAGCCGTAGTGAGCGATGCGATGGAAGAGGAGGATAAGGAAAGGATTGGTTTTGATTTTGCTCCATTGTGAAAAACAAATAACTTATCCCCCAAAGAGCTAGATATAAATTCGTGAAAAAGGTTATCTGGGAAGAAGTGATATTTTATCGCTGAAGCAGAAAACAACAAGGGGTGCTAATGCATGAGATATCGAGACACTTGCTCAAACCCCGAAGGATCCTGGTCAGCATGTATGTGGAGCAAAAGGAACTGAGCCACAACAAGTAAGCTGATCATATTCCCAATTGCCAATGCAAACCAATGCACACCCATAAATAGATTGCGAGTCAATACTCGCGGATAGCGAGGATTCGGAATTGCTCGACGAACTGTCCTGGTGCAACATTTGTTCAGAAGCAAGCTTTTCTATTGAGCCTAAGAGTGTTTGTCACATGACACTTGCACCAGAGCAATGATAATTGCAACAAGAGCCACAGCTGTCCCTTTGAATAGCTTTCTACATTTGTAGAGAATAATAGATGATAGGGACTGGCTCCCAATACCAATTTTGAGCTGTAAGTTCCTATAGACTGCTAGGAAATTCTCTACTCGCCCAGGCAGGAGTAGCATGAATTGTGTGGCGGTTTGTAAATAGCAGAGCGCCAATGCAACCGTAAGGACCTAATCAAATTGACAATCTCGAGTTTCAAGACCCCACTTGGGATAGCTATAACATTTCATTTTTGGAGTACACCACATTGCAAGATCAGAAACAGCAGCCAATGACCACATGGGGCTGTTGAGCACTCGTCCATATTGTAATGGGACACGATCATTCTCAAATATTAAATTTCTACGCTCGTAAAGGTAGAACATGCTGTATCGCTACATCCCTCCTACAGAGAGGGCATTCCGGCTTTTCCCTCACCCAGTCTCCAATGCAGGTCCAACAAAAAACATGGCCACATCCAACCACACTCGGGTCTTTCAGCTCTTCCAAGCATAGAGTGCATTTCCTATTCTGCCCTTTGATCCACGGCATTACTTCCTCTTTTCGTAAATCATATCTCGGACCAGCAAGTACGCTTGTGTGCGTAGTCTTTCCAACCTCTGTACTTGTATACTGGATTGTTGCCTCGGACTCGAAAAGTAATTCGTTGTTGTGGGTAAGCGAATGAGGATCAAGAGAGACTTCGACACCGCCTTCGAGCATGGCACTTCCTCCAGAGATTGTGCTCGCGTTTGCTGGGACAGGATTGAGGAAATTGTTATGAAGGTGAAGCCATGTTTGTACACTCATTTGGAGCACGAGCAAAACTCCAAGAACCTCATAACCAACTCTTGCTTCTGAGGGAGCGATTCTTTTGGTGAAGATGTACCTTAATCCCCATATACGCTTCGAAAGTTGGTAATACGCCCCTGAGAAATAAAATATCGTCAAAGTGAGGGCATGAAGAGGTGATGGTGATGTGATTGTTGACAGGTGTGTCAACAGATAATCTTGAAGTCTGTAGCTCGTGGTTCCATTCTGCTTCTTCCGGCCCATCTTCTTCAAATTTCCCTCCAGCTTCGTCCTTATCCTTGCTCTAAATCCAGGAAGTATTTTACCGAGTCCGTATGGTAATAATATGCTCGTGAGAATATAGCCAGCTCTCCTCTGCACTTCTGGCAGCTTGAGGGTGTCATCTTCAATCTGTATTATATCGCAGTATTCTTCTCCCAACGTCCTGTTCCCAATGAAAGTCGTAAGACCCAAGTAGAGCAGCTCAGAAAATGTTCGTGCCTCTGAGGTATATGTGTGAAGAAATCGTGCGCCATAGAGCCGTCGTAGGAGATTCGAGAGATGATTAAGGAGGATACCTTCAAAATAAGCATCTTTCTGATGCGCGCGAATGATATCTGGTGCAGCAGCAAAGGGATAGTTGAACGAAGGCGTGTCTGCCTCCTTTTCTGATACGTGATCATCCATACTGACGATAGTTGTACCCTCAAGAAATGGAGGGAAATGTTTGTACAGCTCGAACGCGATGTCGACCTCGGCATCTTCAAACCCCGGCACCTTCCGCCTGTTAGTGAAGTGTGGCTGAAAGGATCCACAGGCCAGCCACCTAGGGTGTGGCTTCAAATTGTTCGTATCTCGAGAACGACGTATTCCGTTTCCACTCTTCCCAACATCTATACACGAACGATTACGAAACCTTCACTTCTGCCACTGTTCCTTTTCATTTCAGTCATTCTTTTATTCGTTCGAATGCGGCGTTCGTTCCTACGATAATAATGGATGGAGACCCGGCTGTGGAGCCTGAGTTGGATGGATTCAGTCTGACACTCCCACTGCCTTATCGAGTTGCTTTAGTTGTAGTACTAGGTATGTTCTTGAATCTACGCAGAGAGTATATACCAGCTTTATGCGACTGTACTGACAGCAGATTGAAGGCGTTTGGGCATGGGGCGCAAATTTGCATTATCTTTCACTTGTTAAAATTGTTGGTATCTCACCCCCCTTTCGAGCTCAACTAATATATTCAGGATGTTCCCGCCCTCTTACACTACCCTCCACGAGCGTCCCCTCGGACAGATCCCCCTCATCACCTCTCTACCTACCGTCTCGCGACCCTCCTCACAATCCCACTTACTTTCTCCCTCGTCCTCTTCTGGCTCCTTTCCCACCGCAACCCATCGCTAGTAATCTACTACGATTTCCTCCCAATCTCCCTCCTCCTCGTCATTCTCCTCATATTTTTCGTCCCACGCCGTTTCTCCTCCGCAGGCCGTTCGCGATTCTTCCAAACTCTTCGCAGAGTCTCAATTGGCGGCCTGGCCCAAACACACGATGGAAAATTCGGCGACATCCTACTTGCAGACGTGCTCACTTCATATGCAAAGATTATAGCAGATCTCTTCGTGGCTCTCTGCATGTTCTTCTCTCACAATGGGTCCGCGACAAAAAGACCAGATCGTGGCTGTGGAGGACAATACCTCGTTCCCATCATCATCGCAATTCCATCCCTGATCCGCTTCCGCCAATGCCTAATCGAATACGTTCGAGTCCGTGCCTCAAATAAGAGAAATGGAGGTATAGGAGCAGGCGGGTGGGGCGGACAGCATCTAGCAAATGCCCTGAAATATGCTTCTGCATTTCCAGTCATTATCTTCAGCGCTCTTCAACGAAACCTAAGTCTCAACCATGAAGATATTGGCTTGACAGAGAAATCACTTTATAGAGCCTGGCTCCTCGCAGTATTTATAAACAGCTTCTACAGTTTCTACTGGGACGTCGCAAAAGATTGGGACCTTACCCTCTTCTCCCCTTCCACCGCTCCCCCAAACACCCCCTACGGCCTCCGTCCACGCCTCTACTTTCCCTCCAAAGAACTCTACTACTTCGTGATTGCCACCGATCTCCTCCTCCGCTGTACATGGTCCCTGAAACTCTCTCCCCATCTCGACCATTTCGCAGATTTCGAATCCGGTATCTTTCTCATGGAGTTCCTGGAGGTGGGCAGGAGGTGGATATGGATTTTCTTTAGGGTGGAGACGGAGTGGGTTAGGAATACGCAGGGAGGGGGGATTGAGTTGGGGGGACCGAGACAAGATGATGTTTTGTTGGGGGATTATGGGGCTGGGTATGGCTATCATAGTGATAGTGATGAGTGAGTGAGTGGTTTTGATTACCAGGAGTTAGGTCTGGCGTTTGGTGGTGTGTGGGTTGTATTATTTATGTGTAGAGAGAAGAGAAGGATGTACGAGGTAGGATAGAGAAGGTTTTCTTTCATCTCAAAGTGAGATTTCTGGATAAGCTAGTGGGATATGAAAATGAGAGGATGGTATTCACCATCCTGGTAGCAGAAAGAAAACCTAGTTATATCCATTCGACTTCGAAATAGGAACAAAAAACATGTCATATACCACCTCTGTTTCGTTCACGTTATACCTCGTGACCTAGTGACCTATTCTACATGTCTTCTCTCCATTTATTTCTCAACATATCATAGCCTTTCATGTAAAAGTATACTCAAACGCAGTCTCAAGTCTAAACCCTTGTATATTTTTATTCCTTACATACCCCCACCTCTAGTCACTACCACATCCTCTCCTCTCTCAGAATACTTCATATACCTTTCTTATTGCAACTAGAAAGATATTATTCACATTTGCTTCACTGCGTTCAGAGTTGGTCCTCATATCTTCCTTAGTCGTCCTCTCAATGCAGAATCAGAATAGTATCTAGCCAATCATTCTGGCAGGAACTGTACTTAGATAAGCTGCCACGCTTTCGTACTTTGGCTATCATAAGTCGCATATCACGCGTCCGAAAGATGGAATTCAGTATTCCATAAGAAAATATCTCTTTCGCATTCACTAACCCAAAAGGAGGGGGTATACAGTAATAAGGTATTCGTTCCAACATTACTATCCTACTATACTCCACAGCTTCGAAAATAACATGTCCCTACCCGTCTGCACAAAGCCCTTTTCCGTCTTGAAAAATCTGGCAAATTTACCTCCCGTGAAAACCGTATCGCACCGTTCCGTACCATGACGCCAGACCAGTATCCTATATACCGGGTATCGAAACCATGAAGCGAATCGTTGACTTCATTTGCACTCTTTCCTTGCTTTCTCGTGGTCCTTCACTAGCACTTAATATCCATTGCACTGAACTTGATCCCTATCCACGTGATCATTAGCACTAATAGAGAGGAGATGAGGATACGACTAATCCTCATCATACTCCTTATCCTTGTCCTTGTTGGTTCCCTCTTTGCGAATGGGGATCTTGATACCTTGAGTAGCGAAACACTTGCTCAAATTGGTACTTTCGACCACACCAGGGAATCGCTTGGCAGAGTAGACGGTAAATACTTCCGAGAAGCAAGCTGCAAGGACAGGTGCCTTTCCAGTATTGACAGTAGTCATTGAGACATTGGGTCCACCAGCTGAAGGATTTACAGGAACACCGACGTTAACGAAGGAGAATCGGAGGCTGCTTATATTAGTAAAGATCAATCTCAAATGGTGGGTACTTACCGGAAATGCCCTTCAGTTCTGACTGAAAGATCTTGAAGAATAAACCAAATACCAATGCGGTCATCAGTGTCTGACAATCGGAAAGCACTGGCAGAAAGGCTACCGATCAAATTTCTTGTGAACATGCCTTGTGGAGCTGAGCTGCTAACTGGCGCACGTTGATTTCCAGCATCTGCTGGAGTATATGGCCGACCTCCATAAGGCATATGGGGGTGAGATGGTAGTTGTTGCTGAGATGCGGGGTAGTCCATACTTGGTGGGGCACCACTTGCAGCAGCATGAATTCCAGCTCCTGTAGTATAATACATTTGCTGTGGACCTGGCTGCGAGTAACCATTTTGTGGTGGATATCCTTGAGATCCATTTGTTGGTGGTCCATAGCCAGCATGGTAATGACTACCATAGCCTGGAGCTTGACCTCCACCATATGGGTTAACTTGAGGAGAGCCTGGATATGGGTTATACGGCGCTTGTTGTTGGCCTGCAGACTCGTGATTAACGCCTGATTGGGGTAGGATAGAAGAGTACGCAGCTCCAGAATCGATATTTTGGTATGATGCTGGTGTAGTCGAAGATATGGATGGCGACGTCGCGGAGTGCCGGACGAGATTGACTTCACGCTGACCATCTAAGGACCACAAATCCACATTCAAAACGAAATGGCCATGCTCAATCTCGCTGCAGAGTGTTAGTCGTATTCTCGGAGCCATATAGACTAACATACTTGCAATCGACTTCCTTGCCAGTTTTGACGTCCACGATGACGAGTCGTACGCATGGTGGGGGTGTGATGGGTCGGCGATCCTGTATAAGATTTAATATTCGCAGATTTTGAAACAATTGGGCATTGCCCACTGCCAGGTGTAATATCCTACCTTGTCGCCAAAACCGCACATCCGAGCTCGTTGGGGTTGTTGAGCAACGACGAGTCTGGCAAGATGTTAGTTGCGACAAGTAGCAGCAGATTGATATACTTACTCATATTTCCTGCCATCCTTGACCATGGACCGAATTTGAGGTTCTCGGCCCTTGGGTTGAGTACCAGGTGCCAAAGGCGCAAGCACCTCCACAGGGTGGGTAGACTCGGGCAGAGCTGGTCTCGAGGCAGGATAATGATGATAAGGGTCGCCATATGCTGGATTCAACCCTGAGGCTTGGGGTGCCATTGTATTGGCAATGGCATAAGGAGGCATTGAGGTTTGCGCGGCATACATGCTTTCAGTGATATTTGGTAGAGATGCTCGGTGTGGATCGTCGGGAGACGACGTATGTGGGGGGTAGACTTGCATCTTGGGCTCGTTCTACAGCTGGAGAATAGAGTTTAATTGTTGAGATTCGAATTGAAGGTGCGATTGTACTTTTCCTACAGCTCGCAGAGATCGAGGTGGCAGCTGAAGTTTGGTAGCGACTGTCTGCGAAGGCTGGTTGTTGCGCCTAGAACTGATAATCTTGCAATCGCAGCAGCAATATAGACGGTGCAGACTGCAACGATTCACAGGATAGCGTACGACACCTGGTATTCTCGAAGGATAAATCGAGGTATCTCAAAAATAAATTTGGGTAAAGATTTGTATGTGAGAAGTGAATGGTAGGTTTGACAAGTGCAGATGAGGACGAGGTACCGGTACGGATACGTAGTAAAGCACAGGCTGAGCGAGGTGGGAAAGCCGAAGCTTTAATTGGCGTTGGCGTCAGTGCAGCGAGCAGTTGCAGTGCTCCGTCCGAGTGCGAGTGCTCTGTTAGGTAAGGTAGTGCACTACTTTGTAGGTGGACTAACCTTACTTGACAAGTAGGTAACGGTAACCTCGCAGAACTCCAGGCCAGACCAGAGCCAAAGTGGTTCGCGTGGAGTAGAGTGGAGTACTAGACTGGACGGGTTGGAGGATGACGATCTCCCGAAGCTTTCAGAGCAGAGTACAAGGACTGAGCAGCCGGCGGAAGTACTGGCGGCGAATATACTTTGAAGATGTAGACAAGTTAAGTTGTCAAGAATGCACAAGCACAACAGAATGATATTTCCCCTTGCAAATTGTCTTAGTGGCGATAGGTCATTATTTATATGTCAAGAAGCATCTGTATGAGTCGTATGGTATATTTGTTTTCTCTATATGTACAAGTACATGTATATATGTATAAATAACCCACCTCCAAGCTCTTTTGGTACTGGGATGTTTTGATTCGAGCAACAAAGAAGAAGATAGACTCACAGAAATACTTCTTCTGTCCTCCTCTCATGCCCAATGACCATTTGTCCTATGGAAACCCCTGTTTGCCATGCACTCTGCACACATTTACAGCCACCAAATTCCCAAGACTTGTTCATCCCGAATCCCGTTGTGTTGGATATTTTTTTACCGCAGCACCAGCACGGCACGTTGGTTTTCTCGAAGCATGCATCGTCCACTGCAAGGCCGTTGGTGTCGTCCTGTAGGGGAATATACCTCCGTACTCAGTGTGCTCGACAGCCAGGGGCTTGAAGATGCATGGGATAGGATGGGAATGGGAGCTCACACTCCTTCCTCGAGCCTTCTCCCCATTATTATCGGTCGGTACAGGAAAATTGATGAATGACCCTTCGGTTACAACAGCTGAATGCAAAGGAAGCCGCTTTCTGCAATATGAGCGCCTCCCGCACCTGCGGATCGGGACATGATTGGGACGTTTGTGAATCTCGCCTTTTATTCGGTCTTTATGGATTCGGGGAGCCTGGCTGCTTTTCCTGATATACCTTGTCTGCCGTCGATTCCGTAGGTATGGTCTGCAAGGGTTTGCGAACTCATGGTTATGCAGCACGATCAAAGAAGAGAAGGATGGGTGACACGACGCTCAGAGAGGAGCAAAGTAGCGAATGTGCAAGACAAGATGCGGATGATGGAGGGCAACACCTGCAGGGAGGAGATAGGAGGGAGGAGGTAGGAATGTGAATTTGTGTGATAGAGGCCAGCCTGGGGAATATCTTCGAGGAACCGAGCGAGAAGGCTTTCCTATTTGGCATAGGACGGACCGGAGAGTCTGTGGGCGTACAGGTTACATATGATAATACATATTATATATTACAAGTTACAAGCTACGACGCTTGGAGGTGCAATATAAAAATGTCGTTTCGGGAGCAAAGAGGACCTCGTGTCAAGCGGCCGGCTACCTAGATCTTTGTAGTGTGAAGCTCGACCGCATCCGAGACATCAGATCAGAGAATGTGACGTGAACTGGTCAGTTCTTTAGCTTCAGCTTGAGGGAGGGGGTTATGTGGGGTCGCTTGTGGCTAGACCTAGTACTTTGGAGGCCGAAGAGTCCAAGCTGAAGTGCCAAGTACCTCTAGGGGCTCGGGAAGGACGGTTACCTCGAAAGTTAATCAGTACGGCCTTACAACTACGAAATCATGAGGTCTATTGAGGTCATCAATGATCGTTATCAAGTACGAACAATAGTCTATCATCGATACACATCCAACCTTTGCCTATCATTCTCCTGAGCTTCTCAAGTTCTTCAACCTTTGGCATCGACAACTACTGTATGTATGGATAGTTCAGATTTAAGTACAAGTATAATCAACCTAAATTCCCTGCGTACGAAGCCCTACCAACAATATCATAATCGTCCCAACCAAGTAGCCATTTTAATCCACGCCCACAGCTCCAATATCAGTATACTACGGAGTGCAAATGATCAGACCAATCAAAACCAGGACACAATGTAGAGTGACCACAACATTTATCTTGCCCTTGCTGGTGTGATGTTGTGTCGAGTGGTGCAAAAACCGTTTGCACTAGACCATATCGATTCATTCTACTCTCCTGAGCTCCAATTTTATGTAACACTATCTTCAACCAGCAGACTTAGCTTCACTATCCATGGCCTTTTGCGCCGAATCGCCTCTTTCTTGCATCACCGTCACTCACCACTATCGGAGCATTGAGTCCCAGACTCGGTCTGTCCACCCGTTTGGTGCTCCCGAAAGTCAAGGTTGTCCTCCTGCCGAAGTCTGGACCATGTCTCCTTACCACCCCAATCTCCGCACTACCTACAACAATGTCTTTTCACTGGTACCAAACTTTCCCTCCTCTGGATGAAGAATATAAACCTTGAGGTTCTTTTCCCGGCGCCAAGAGGTCAATCGTATCGAAGCAACTCCAAATACTCTGCAAACGGTCTTCAACATCAATCCCCTCTTCTCCTGCATCAGTCCTCGATAATAACAACTCACTTGGGCGGAGCGGCCAACGATAAGAGAATAGGGTAGGCATTTTTTCGATGCCTTGTGTGACGGTTTCACGTCCTGCACAACACAACTGTCTTGCATATGCATCGCTCGAACGCCTTGTCCCCTCGTCGGGATTGTGATCCTGTATTCCCGCAACCCAACTACGAGGTGTTGGGCCAGGTTTAATGTGGGTGCAGACATAAGAGGTTCCCATTATGATAATCTATATTCAGTGGAACTCATTCCGGTACGTATTGCATTATTTGTGGCGTGACGACGTCAAGTATTGTTGATATGCCCAGGAATACTGAAACCTGGAGATCTTGCGCCAATTATTTCCTTGCGTTGCAGAAAGCTATGAGTTTCATTTTTTTTCGTCTAAAATCCAAGTTCGAAGAATTAAATTCCAGCAAGCTTGTGGAAGATGAAAGGGGATCAGGCTTTGCGGAAGAAATTGTTTCAACTATGGGATACCAACAATTCAGCTGGGTTGTCAGTTGCACCAACATAGCAACCCGATTAAACAAAAAAATCTCTAGTTCGTTAAGTCAATATTCTGAGCACATTATCTTTGGGATCTTGAATGTTCCTGTTTTCCAATACATTTCAAGCAGGTAGACCAACCTGTGGGGTTCATACGGCCGTACTCGAGCAGCTGACGGAGAGATGATGACCGATGTCCAGCACAATCTTTGAGCTGCCTAAACAATATTCCGTCCACAAAATACGGCAACGAGCCTTCCTCGATTTTGATGACGGTTGTTCGCCAAGCTGAAATCCCCGAAAAAGAAAGCCCAAATCCCGGAGTTAAACATACCAACACCTGAACACGACGGGTCGAATCATGACGGTAGAATTCTACCAACAACGCGAGAGCCATCTCTATCGGATCATAGCCATGCCTCCACCTGTTGTTGTTGGGACCAGTGGACGTTTTGAATTCATATGGCGAATATAAGGCTGAGCGGCCGAGGTTGTGCGGAGTTATGCCCGGTGCTGAGCACTGCTTGTTTTCCGGCAATCTTGGACGTATTTTCTTTGATTTTATGCGTTTTTCTCCTCTCGTTTGTTTGCTCGAGTTTGGGAAATCTGTTTTGTTTGACAAATGTTTATGTTCATGAATGATCACATTGGGTCAAACCTCGATGCTTTGAGCTCTCAGGGTGAAAGTCGTTTGCATTGACTTCTTTCTTTCCTAAGAACCATAAGTTTGGAGTAGTATCCAGATAGATCGGCAGTTGAGTTTGTGAGTTTCAAAAACCTTACTTTGCGAAGAGCAGCTGTGGTAGGATTAAGAATAGAGTGTCCTGAGAACTTCTTTCTGCTTGGTCCTGCCAACTTTCTGTGGTGGCTTCCGCGCTGATTTCACAGACTATAATGCAAGCTCCGTTGGATTCGGGCTCAACGCACTACAAAGTGGTAATCACAATCTCGGTAGCCGCGTGTTTCACTTCAGTTTCTGTCCCATCAATGGATGAAGGTTACCGATCCTCCAAGCAATGACGTAGGCAACTGTCATACCAACATCTTGAACTTATGCTTGGTGAAAGCACTTGTAATTGGTCTGTTTCCGATAGTGGCTTGAGGTTTGAGGCAATCCTTGAAGCCATTCTCACTAGAATGAGTCACCGCATATTTAATGAGTCTCGAATTTCTCTTTTCTGAAGTGCTATATGCTTGCCCGCAAGTACCAAGGTGTGCAGGCTTTTCCAGCCCGCCAATGGCTTGTCCCAGATCATTCCAACACACCGTTCAGTCCTCTAACCAACGGCCAAGACCGTCCCAGGGGACTGGTAATGGGCCGGAATTCCAAATGGGCAAAATCCCGATTTCCATAGGTGTGGATTGGTAACCGGTGTCGAACATGATTCGCAATGCGGGTACTCGGAAAATTGCCAGATTTAGTCAGTCAGGTTGGTAGAAGATCCACTGCGTCGGTAAGCCAGGTCAGGTTTCTAGACTGTAACAATGGATACATTTAGCAGGATGCCAATAACTTCATGAGGGGCAATGTCCGGTGACGAGTTAGGTCATTTGCAGCAACATCTGCAGTCTGATCACAATATTGTGTCCCTACACATGAAGCTGCATCGTAAATATTCCTCCAGACCGGGGCATGCAATACCATCAGAAATCCTCTGGAAATGTAACACTCCGCAAGCAACGCCATTTTTAGTCGTGTTCATACTAATGGCATGATCGGCGATTCGAAAATATACTCACCCATCTCGAGGTAGCATTGCATTACAGCGTATCGCGAATATGGTAAAAAAGTTTCGCCCCACGATATCCTGAAATAGGGTAATCTGGATTTCATGCTCCCAGTTCCAAGAACCGTATTTTTAGCATCTCGGAACCGATATTCATGCATGGCTATAGTGACAAAGATACATTCAGCGCGCCATCACGAAGCGACTCCAGTGCGGAGGTAATTTCATCAGCCTCTCAGAGGGGCGGCATTTAAAGGTGCAGATGCTTTGGAGCGCTGAAGAACGTATCTGAATTTGGGCATAAATTCTATTGGCCATGTTTTGTTTGCACAGAAGCATTCTTGAAATAATTTTCATGCAGTATTCTGCAGCTTTGTCTTTCCACATATCTCATTTTGGATGTCCTTGCTGCTCTTGCGCTTTTTATAGATATATACTGGCTTCCATGTATAATGGAGCTTCAGGAGCCGAAAATAGTGCGAGTGAGCTTTGGGCTTGCAAGATGCATCCTGTTCAACGAGGAAATGCAGAATATTTATTCTTTAGCTTAATCCCGACCAAAAGCCTGAAGCTGCTCGACTATTACTCGTATTTCCGAATAGTGCGTCGGCACATCTAAATTCTCCCCCGAGAGTCCCAAAAAAAATAGATCCATCTTCTTTTCCACCTTACCTGAACCAGTGATATCTTGGTGCTTCACAAAATCAAAATCAAAAATAGTCACAAAAACAAAAGAAAGTGTCTCACTAACAAAGTCGTTCCGAAACAACCTCTGGGAGACTATCAGCTGGGCCCTCCTGAAGGAGAACTTACAGCGGTCGAAACGATTTTACCGTCAGGTTCGAATGACTCTATGGTATTACCCACTAAGCCACCTCCCCTAAGCCGACGAGAGGAAGTGAGATATTCTGATTTATGAAGGAGTGGAAGTGAAGTTTTTAGTCTTGCGGGTAGCCTTAGAAGGCAGTGAATAGGTAGCTTTAATTCTAGCTGTATGAATGCGGCTGAGGTTTTGGTCACTAAGAAAGCCTTTACTTCATGCTACAATTTGCTACCCAGACGAACGTTCCACTTTGAGTTCTTTACACATGTATGTTATAACGGACCTGGGATCTCGGATGCTTGAATTCTACTTCCTTTTACGCAGTTAGATGGAATCTCGAATCATGATTTAAAAGTGATAATAATCTGAGGCTCAAAAAGCTGGCCACACCAGCCTAGCAAGGAGTAATCGTTATGTCAAGTGATATGTGAGAGAGATATTGAATGCGCTGTTTATCTTTTTAAAAACCCTCATTTCTCATTAGTTTCTGCCAACATGCTACACAGAATGGTGTTTAGTGCAAAGCTATTCGCTGGCGCGTGTGCTCCAGGCGCAGCGTGCTTATCACGATTACCTATTTTGAGCTGAGAAGAGACAGTCTCACTATAAACTAGCTGTTGAATATTTGGGGAGAATACCGAATGATTTGGCTTTTTATTTGCAGTTATATTGTTTCTTGCAATACTTGATTTGCTAGGTTTATTTGGCGGACGAAGTCTCCCAAATTTTGGTTTTTACTTGGGTTCAAGGGGGGAAGGTGGTTAGTGTTAGAGTTCCGTGGGGGGAAGGCTGATGGGGAGGAGTGGGTAGATTTGGGTAGGGTTAGATAGAATTTGGTATTAGGTATTATGCGTAGAGCTAGGGTATGTCATGGTAAATAAAGCGCAGATTCTGAACACCATTTTAATTTTCCTCTTTTAGTAATCTCTGACCCTTTCAGTACACAATTTCCCTTCTCCAAGCAGCGTTTTCACCCAAAAGTGCGAATGTATCCAGGACTATTCCGAAGTTTCTAGATCCGTAACTATAGCTGTGATATGTGACTGCGCGTTGCTAGTGTGAAGTGATTCTAAACCAGCCGGATCAATGGCTATAGCTTTTTGTGTAGCTAACCTCTGTCAGCTTTGAGCCATTGTAGATATGTGTTTAGAAGTGCGTATATATCATGTATATAGAAGGGGAGAGGAAGCAGAATACTGTAAGCGTCGAATTCCACCTCGAACAACTCTTCCAGGAGATCAATGGGCACCACTTCTCCAGCCCTCGATATAGTTCTCAAGAGATGCCACAACTCCATCGAAGACCTCCTGCAGAAATCTCCGATCCTCAAGATTTGCAGCTTTTCCAAATTTGTTTTTCACACAGCGCTTGATAGGGTCCATTAGATTGACCGGTTGACGTTGCTCGACTGCTTGGTGCCATTCTATCGCCGCACAAACCCGCGTGTGCTTGGTAGGTGATACTTCATGACAACTAGCCTTCCAGTATCCTGTCTGCTCTAGGTCACATTTGTCTGTTAGTTCCAGGAGAACGATGCCTAGTGAGAATAATGCCGCTTCTGTGTCTGGCTCGTGGTTCTTAAGCGCTTGTCTGGCTAAAGTGGTTGAAATTGATTCATGGGAGAAATAGAGTCGACTTAATTTCTGGTGACGTTTCAGCACAGAGACTTGTTTGCGATCCCAGTTTTCTGGTGTCCATCCAGAACTCCCGAAGCTTATGATCATAAACGTTAAATCTAGCCCTAATCGTAGCCGGTCTCGCAAATCTTGTGTTTCTTCCGAGACAAATTTCAGGTTACTCAGTGATAGCTCATGAGCTCCTGTTGGCACATCAGAGTCAACTTGAAATATGAACCGCCCCTTTCCTAGGTCGAAGTTTTCTGGACTAGTCAAGCTTGCAGTATTGCTCAGAAAAGTGCAGATATCCGAAATCTTGGATGATACTTTGTGGTCTGAATTTTCTTGTGGAATGGTGGGCACAAATCGAACTTGCCTCGCTGCTTTTGGGATTGCTTCAACGGTGGTAGACAAAGAGGCTGGCACGGACTTTTCTGACACCCTTGCAAATTGAAATGAGTGAGTCGTCAATCATCAGGTCGAAATACTTACAGTGGGAGATTATTGTCAGTTTGAGCCTCGATAATTGGTGCCTGCTCCTCAATTGTTTCGGAAGGAGCTGGTTTTTCCACAAGTTTCCTTAGCTTTGCCGTTTTGTCGCTCGCACTGTGTGCACTCCCACTGAGTATCGAAGGACTAGAAATTCTGGATGATGAACGTGCTGAGGATGAACGTACTAAGGATGACGATGACTTTTATGCAAGGCCCATTCATAAGCAGCGGCTAGCAACTATTCAAATTGTTGCTGGATTTGTGGGAAAACTAATCTTGCTAAAAAAAAAGACTCGAGGCTATTCAGAGACATTCCTCAACGAAGCTTAGCTGATTATTGATCTGATTATACTTTTAAGTTCATTTCACTGATTTGATCTACTTATTGACACAAAGCCAGTTTAATAAATCGAATTAAATGTTCCTTATTGTCACTCTGCTTTGGGAGGTTTCAAGGACGGGCTCAGGGACTCGATTGTGAAGGTAGAGCGATACAGTACATGGATCAAATAAGGAATCTCTAACAAGAAGAACATCAAAATCCTGAATATATTCAGACGTCATCTTCAAACTAGTTTGCAACGCAACAATTTCTTATCATCTTGACGCGAGATAGATATATTCAATGCCACACTTGATATTACTTTAAAGTGCGAGCCTTTAATACAAGGTACCTTTTGCAAAATGCGAACAAGCTTGCAACTTCTGAAAAGTAACTACAAGACCTCGCAACTTGCAAATTCGTCACTTTACTAGTTACGCGCGCATTGTAGAGTGCGAGCCTGAGCCAAATAGGTCCTCACCAGCTGTGAAATAAAGTAAGATTGCAATGCGTCTAATATGCCCTCTAAGTATTGCCAATTACTAGACCCCAAAGCTACCCCGCGGACCCCGCACTTGCAGGTCACAATATATATTTTGAGCAGAAACGACGATTGAATTCAGAAGAATATGGATATATAAGACACTGACTGTACTACAGCATAGCATATTCAAGATTTGAAGTTCATTGTTCTTTATTATGGGTATGTAAACCATGCATGCATACACATCATGTATGTAGCAAGAAAGGCAAACGCCTCGCAAAATCTCATAGAAACGAAGAAGTCGATATAAATATCGAAAAATGCAGCGCAAAACAGGCAGGTAGGTAGGTAACCCTCAAAACGCCAACCTCCGGATATCATTCCTTCCCTTCCCCTTCTCCATCATCCCATTATCTCCCCCCTTGTCAAGAAATAGAAAAAAGAAATCTACTTCTTCCTCAACAACCACTCCTTCCCTTTATCTGCCCATCCCTTCTCTGGCTTTCCCTTGCCATCTATGATACCCTCTTTATCATCATCTACCACGGCGCTCTCCCACTTCTTATTCTCTTTTTTCGCGGCTTCCATCTCGGCGGCTGAGGGACGGAAGACGTTTGCTGCGCCGCCGCGGCCGACGTGTGTGGAGTTGTGGGATTCGCGGCGAGGGACGCTAGGGGAGTTGTTAGTTTTTGGGTTTGTGAAGTTGAGTGGAGGGATGTATGCGTGTTTAAAAGGGGGGGTGATGAGGGTATAGATTGGAATGTGGAGTGTAATGTATCATTGCATTCCATTCTTTTGGGAATGGGAGTACAAGATACAAATCAAATGGAATTAATCATGTGAAAGACTCACCCAACAACATCCTGTGCTCTTCTCGCAGCCTCGGGATCATTATTCTTAGCCATGTTTCCGCTGCCGCCTCGACCAGTGGTATACATTTCTGATTTCAGGGTTGGAGTCTCCAAGGTAACGGGCTCCAAATCAGCGGCTGAGTTGCCCATGTTGCCTGTGAATTCCGAGTTAGTATTGTCTTCAGAATCACAAAGTTTAGATTGGGATCGGGGGATTGGGCAGTATTCAATTCTAACTACTTCTGAGGTAGATGAGCGTAAGAGAAAAAAGGAAGAAACGTACCAGCTCCACCGCGACCGTGAGAGAGAGGTCCCTTGCGGGATGAAGAGGAACTGCGACGGCCTGTTTCGGCGAGGGTATGAGGAACGGCTGCCATTTTTGCTGTGGAGTTTGTCTGATTGAGAGGTTTGATATTCGGAGATCGCAAGAATCGGATTCTGTTATTTCTATCGCTACCGCAGTCGCAAGTTGATTTTGAAGTTGAGTTTCGAAATTCGCTTTGTTGCTAAAAGTAGATAGTTGAGCCTTTGTTTGTTGAATCCGCTTGAGTCAACAGATTAAAATTCGATAACAGACAAAGAAAGTCTAGTGAAACGCAAAATTCTTGGTATTCGCTTTCAGAATGACGCAATTGCAATTTACTGAATCCTCGGTTCCGTGAATGAGATATGATGTCGCAGAAATAACCTTCGTCGCAACACAGAGTTGAAAATGTATGAGAAGAAAATGAACATCAACCACGAAACTCAACCTACATATACCCCTCCTCACAGCAGAAAGCTTCCCCTCACCTACCTCAGCCAAGATGCCCGAGCAAGAAAAATTCAATCGCACCAGCGATCTCGTCATGTGGTGGCACAGATTCGCAACTAGCTTGCTCTCTGGCATCTTACGCCAGTCGCGAACCATTCCATTACCCAATTCCTCGGTCCTGCCAGCTCTTCCGCAGCAGCTGCACCACCCACACTCGATATTGCACACATATGGGGAATTTCTCTCGATGCGGTGAAGGGCAAAGGGCAAGGCGTGCACGCAAGAATTAAAATTGAACAGGGGACGGAGCTGGGTGGAAAAAATGAATTGCCCTGCTGTTTGGCAATCATCAAGGCCATGTGTGTGCTAGCGAGTGGTGATGGGCGAACTAAGACGTAATGGAAATGCGGGAGAGGTGAGCTCTAGCACTGATGGCGCCATTTCCATCTCAGCCCTGTTAATTCTTCCTCGTCTCCCGGGTAGAAAGATCAGAAATGGTAATATGACAGGAGAAGATTTTCGTTCTGGCTCCGTTCTAGAAGGTTTGAGTGACAGCTACCAGGTATTATCGTCTTGGATCTGGAGGAACTAGATGATGTAGTTGAGCCGCATGTCTTGGGTTAAAATAGAATGGCAAGCTGCTTATGACATATTCGGGATGTCCGTTCAAGCAGGTACGAGCGTTACTTGCATATGGTTGGAAGATTTTCTGATGGGGCGTGGTGCATCAGAAGGAAGTTTGTTTTTCTTCTCTTTTGCCGGAATCTGGGGAAGCCTGTCTGACGTGGAACTTGGGTAGGGGTTATCATTTGTGCACATGATGAGGAGGAACATGTCTTGTTTAAATTTTCTAGATATATGGGTCCGTTGGGTTTGATATCCCTTGCAGTCTCAGTTGTCCCGTTCTCTGCATTTTCGAGGAATAGGAGAATTGGCCAAGAACACGTTTTATATCCGAGGAGAAAGGCGCAAGTTTCTGGTGGAAAAGAGGCTGTCGTCTTGGCAAGAAGAAAAATCATTCAAGCGATGGCATCGGGACTTTCGCAGTCTTCCAAATTTTTGAAAAGGGAATTTTTGTTAGCTGACTCGAAGTGAATCTTATAGTTAATCTTTCCAGTAACCCCCCCCCCCCCCCCCCCCCCCCCCCCAGAATTGATTAGTAGAATTACTCCATAGTCACGTGCTGCAAATTATCTTTGATAGAGGTCATCTCCTGAAAATTCAATCAACATGAGAATACGCACAAAATTACGTATAATGGCTCATTATTCATCCATGTTCTAGTTTCTTCCCCAAAACCTACATTCATCAAGGCTAAAGATGCCTTTTTATTACAAGTCTCTCTGAATCTGTTCAAATCTCAAGCATGAAAAATCTACCAGAGGTCTCGGAGCATGAATAACTATAATGGAACTTATTTCTACTATTTATATAGACAACTCATTTTAGAACCAGATATCTGCTTTAAAGTATATTAATTGGCAGGTGAATATTTACGCGTTCGCTTATACAACCCACAGAGAGGATATTTCGGACTAATCATCTAGTCTTCATCAGTTTGAAATAAAGATCATTCTTAATTCTTAACCCGGACAATATCTGATATCTGAAGGGTTTCAAGCACGAAGATCGCATTAGTAAGTATACCATGCTCTCTTCCTAGATGGATATGCAAGCATGATCAACTATGATATAGTCATCTTTTAATAGTACAATCGCTCCTTACTAGGACTTCCGAATGTCAAAAGGATAGTACATCGTTGCCTTCATCCCTACTTAGAGAGAAGATCAACTAGTATATCCATGTTGGTATCTCGTGATATCATCATCCCCCTTCCCCTTCACTATCAATATCACATGGCTCAAGTCAGCTTCCTAGGTAGCTTCGATACATCTATCAAGAGTTCCACGCAGAGCACTAGTTACTGGGAATAAACGTCTAGGTAAGATGGTGTAGAGTATTCTCAAGCTAATTATTCTTATCAGAAATGGTCTCAAGATATTTGATCACCGGGTAGAGGTAGGTACTCTCACGGCTATGTCCGAGCTACTATGTCCGAGCTACTATACCCTACCCAACACTACACCACAACCCCGCCCCCGCTTCCCGGTCTGTCCAGTCCCTAAATTCTGACGTCCCTTAACAATACAAAGGACAACTTGATATACATTAGGTACCTCATCACCACAATCCAACATTTACATACCACTACCTCTCTCCCCACTCCCTCTTATTCTTCACTTGACTTATTCATCATCATACAAATAAAGCTGAAAGATAGTCATACAAGAAATCCGCCTCGTGTTCATATTCCCCGTATACGGGTCGTGCCTGCCGATCAACCCCGGATTCAGAAATAGAAGTGCCAGAACTGATGTCACTACCGGCATAAGCTCGTAATTTGGGTTTGGCTATGATGCTTTTTTGCTGTGGGGATAGAGAAAAGGCGTGTAAGATAGGTGTGGCGAGTAGAGTAGGTATGTATATATATATATAGGTGAGGTGGTTGGAGGTGAAAAGGTATTTTCAATTCAATTCAATTCAGAGAGGTTTTACTTTAATCCGAATCTTAACAATAGCCAAAAGAATTCTATTCAATCAAATCAAAAACAAGGAAAGGGAAAATACAACTCCTCTACCTCACATCACCCTCACTATGCGTCTCACAACCCCCTTCCTAACAACCCTCTCCCTCCTCCTCACCACTCCAGCCACAACCACAGCCCGAATAATCGGTCTCCGCGCTCCCTCCTCCATCGCCCTCTCCTCCCCATTCACAATCTCCCTCCTAACAGAAAACTACATCCAAACCGTCTACGACGTCTCAGCCGCCTTCGGCATCTCTCCCTCCCCCGGCTATCCCTCCACTCTCGGCTCAGTAATTGCATCAGAGTACCTAGGTCCCGAGCTCTCGAATATAATCGTTCCGATTAATTTTACTGTTACGCTGCCGGAGGGGACGCAGCCTGGTGTTGGGACCCTGGCGACGAGTGTGTTTAGTTTGTATGGTGCGAGTTCAACGCCCGTGGTGGAGGGGTGGAATGTTACGGTTAATTTGGGGGATGTGTTGAGTGAGGAGACGGTGGAGAGTAGGTATTAGTATTACTAGAGGTAGATATGAGGTGGGTTAGAGGGGAGGTGTGTTGGAGGAAGAGGGAGGAGGAAGGGATTATATGTGAGTAGAGAGGAGTGGGTATGAGTGGTTACCGTCATGGCCATTCGAATCTGGATTCCTCTACTTTGTTGCATCTGGCGTTGAGATATTGAGCTTGTGTTCTTAGATGAACTCTTTCAAGCTGTCTTCTCTACCTTACATCTTGGTTGGAGCTGATGAATAGCCTTTCAACACCAATTTCTATCTATGATTAATTTCTCCTCTCCATCCTCTGGATGTGCATGCTTGACCAGATATCTCTATCCCGTCCTACATCTCAGATCCTTCCACCTAATGCCTTTAACCCCCTCCTTATATAAACAGTTTTAAACTCATTTTTATTTTCTAGTTTTTTTTATAAAGCCACTCAAGTGAGGCCGTGAAATATTCCAAGAGCAGATCTGAGATTTTAGACAAGACTTTTTCTATCCATCAAACAGAGAACGATTCTCCATTTCTGCGAGCTCTGAATCGTCATTTGGTTTTGCCTATATCATTCTGTGGTATTTTACTTGATCCTTTGTGCTGCTCTTCGCAATACTGAGATGTATTTGGCGTGCTCGAAGAGATACCTAACCCTGAACGATGGAAAAATCGGGCACAAGCTTCGCCAGCAAACTCCTGTTTCCTTGTAACATTACTCTTCAGGCAAGATATGGGTTTATCACTTCGCCATCATGGATTGTAGTGCATGTCTGAAGGTCTCAAAATCAGCCTGTGTTGTGAATGTGATTGATATCGTGATTAAATATCGAGCTAGACTCCACCGTGTTAGTATCATTATGGCGACCTCCAAAACGGGAACTATTTTAGGGATAGAGATGGGACTCTTCCACACAAGATTCTACACCTCTTCTAAAATCATCCCTGTCCCTACCTATTCCAACCAGAACCCAAAAAGCATGACACTAAAACATCAAAATGAAGTCTTCAACGCAAATATATAGAACCCCTTATTCTCAGCAAAAACAGCCTTCAACGATCTAGATCCACCTTCCCACCATGACTGGGGATCAAGATCATAAGTCTTCCCCCCTTCATAAAAATGATCCAACTCAAAACCATTTAAACAGAATCAAAGTGCCTAAGACAACCCCTCCCTCGCAATCCAAGTCCCACACCTACCCTTCCAAACCACCCCATGAGTCTTTCTCCTCTCCCAGCTCCCCAGCTCTAACTTCCTCTCTCATCTGTCCGACTCAGATAATACATCCAGACACTCTGTCACAAGTAGCAGCATCCTGGAAAAAGTATTAAAATAATAAGTCACTGGTCTTCTCGAAATGTATTACAAATCTTCTATCTCTTAGTAGTAGAAGATACAATTTCGGTTCTTGCTCCAAGCAGAGATGAAGACTACGAATAACGAACTGGAGAAAAGTATTTTCTGCTCTACATCTTTGCTCTAGAATAGGGAATGGGATTCTCTGTAACGAGGTTGTAGATCTCCTAGGCCAGCCCCTTCTCTTTAAAGAATTTTTATTCTGTTACTTCTATCGAGTCGTATTCGTGTGGAGAGAAATCATGATTCAATACCTGGTTACTGTGAAAGAGAAAGATATGTGTATCTGTGTATGAGAGGGGTTGGCCTAAGAGATATTGGGGTGAGGGAGAGCTGGTATTGGGTAGGAAGAGGAAGGGTGAGGGGGATATTTGTTTAGACTGGGAAGGAGAGGGGATGGTATTTTAATGTACGTGAGAGGAGTGGAGGGATTGTAGAAGGATTTAGGAGGGCTGTTGGTAAGGTTTTTAGGAATAGGGATGTAGGGTGGGGAAAGTAATGGTGAGTGAGGAGTGTGAGTACTTCATATACCATCCCCTAATTGAATCAGCAGTTAAATCACAAAACGAGAGGCATCGTGTATATCTTTATCATCGTATATCTCTTCATCATCATACTGACATTATTAGAGCATCAAAGGAGCCTATCAAACATCCCTCTCCTCTCACCCACTCCCATCACACATCCTCCTCCCTTCCTCTCAAGCCTCAACCCCTCCTCTCAGCCCAACACTTGAAACATAAAGCTGAACTATCATCCCTCCTCTACCCAATGTCCACTCACGCAACCCGACACATCTAAACTCCTTACCCAAACTCTAAATATCGGTAATGCACGAGGCATAAACTTCCAGATGGAAATGTGGCTGATACAAACGTTTCTAGGTGTTTCAGAAATAGTTTGGATGATAGGTCAATTGGGTGGATAGAGTTGTAGGTGTCGAATTTTTCGTTCGTTCGGTAGTTGGGTTGTGGATTGGGGGAAGGGAGGATTTGTATGGTGCTGGACTGGAATTTGGTAGATCTGAGGGTAGGAGATTTGGAGAAGAGAGAGGGGGGGATGTTTAAGATAATGATATCGATATATTGACAAATAGTGAAAAAGAAAAAATTGACTGGTGAAAATGCAACAGATTCGCTCTCTATAACACCACCACGCTGGCTAACAAAAACAATTCCACAAACCAAAACTCCTCCTCACCATCTCCCCTAATGTACCCTAAGGCCGTCGATAATACTCCTTCCTCCTCCCCCCATCCTCAATAACCACCCTCTCTCTCTCCGTAACCCTACTCGCAACCCTAGGATTCGTCTCATAAGTAATACTCCTACTCCTCCTCCTCTCCCTCTCTCTATCTGCGCCCTCCACATATCTAAACGTCTCATACTCTTCTTTCGGCGGGCTCGGAGGCGGCGGCAGCCTCACCCTCTCCCTTTCCCTCTCGATATATACCTCCTCTCCTCCTCTACTCCCTCTATGACTTTTCTTGGATACAGATACGCGGCTACTTCTCGGTCCGGTATGGACGTGATCTTCTTCCACAGACACGAGTTCGATGCGTGGAGAGGGAGGAGACGGCGCAGGAGCAGGAGTAATAGTTTTTGGTGGAGGTGGTGTGGCTGGTTTTATGATCGCTGGTGGAGGGGAGGGAGAAGGTGCTGGGAGGTAATGGATTGAGGGCGGGGAGTGACGTTCGCGGATTATAGTCTCGGAGACGATGCGAGAGCGTGGACGACGACGGCGACGGTTGGCGAAGACGACGTCTTCTTCCCAGTCTGGGCGGGCTGGGTGTTGTTAGTTGAGGGTAGGAGGGAGATATGTTGTGAGGGAAGGACGGAACTGAATTGAATTGAAGGGAGTGGAAGAGAGTGGTAGGTAGGAAGGGACTTACATTTTCCGAATAGACACATTTCTCTCTACCTGTCGCGATAACGTATATATATCCCTCACTTCTTTTCTTGCCTTTCCTTTCCAATCCTACTCAATTCGAATCTTGTACGTCGTAATTCTCAATCGTAGTATCATAAATAAACACCAATCGTAAATTCGTATCTCCCTTCCGGTCCCAAAAAAACACTCAATCGCAAAACAAGCCAGCCTTTATACCACCCTCCTCAAGGTACACACAAATATATATATGTCCTCCCCCCAACCTCCATCGACTCTACTCCACTCCCAGAACATCCGATCCGACAAAATCCCACTCCAAGATCCCTCCCCAGCAAACTCAAGAAAAACCCATCCGAACCAGGCTCGTCTGTCCGCGTCGGGCCAACAAGAGACATGATGACGCTGAATGGAACCTTCGACAGGCCTTTTCCTTGGTGTTTGCTACCTTCACAGAACAGGTAAATTACAAGGGTTTCATCCGGTTTTGTGGTTGGCAGCGGGGTCCTGGCTTGGGCTTTGGTTACAGTGCACAGAGGGGGCGGGGCGGACACTAAAGATCCTGGTTTGGTTGGGCTGGAGATGGGGCTTGGCGGTATATGAAAGCTGTTATGGCTGGGAGTAGGGGGTAGCGAGAAGGGTTTTTGCTTTTTGCTTTTGGGTGGTGAGGCTGATGAGAAGGGATAGCTTTGTACGGAACCGAGTAGGTTTGCATGTTTCACCGCTGGTGAAAAAAAGTAAGGTGGGCATTTCGTCATGATATCAACCGTTATATAGGGTGAGATAAGGAGCACGCCATATCTTGATATAGGGGCTTTACCGAATTGTATACTTGCAGATTGGAGTTACGACGTGGCAAGAGGCGAAGTAATCTTGATATCTGCCCTTGTGACTGCAAAACGGGGCATAGACGTGGCAGGATAGCAGCGAGGATATACTTTCATGTTTGACGAAATTTGGAGGTTTTGCCTGGATAGTACGATTCTTGCATTCTTTCACTAGGCACTTCCTTCCACTATCAACTCATCCGGATCCCACCTCTCTTCAATCCATCAGCCTTTCTCTAACGTATTTCAACGTCTATTCTAGCAATACCGGCTAAGTGAGGATCGAAATCGCTAGTCATCCCTCTATAACTCTGTCTCAACCATCTTTCCAATTCATACTGAAATCCGTTCTCTCGTCGCTCCACGACCATTTCTTCAACAGCCTCTTCATGCTGTACCACTCCCGGCGAAGGGACGTCGGCCATTACAACATCGCCATCAGCATCATATTGAACAGGATGCTGACTCCATTCAACCCGATGGCGTCTCTCGGATCGAGTTGTGATAATCGTCGAAGTCGTGAATGAATCACTTCCGTCAAAAGATACTGGTAGCAGTGGAAGTGGAGGTTCCAGAGTCGAAGGAGTTGAATGTAACGAATCACTCATCTCAATATCACCTTCCTCATCATTTTCACGAACTGTACCATCTCGAAGAACCCAACGCTGCTTGACTTTCCCACATTTCCCATCATCTAGCTTCCAAACAGTGGCAACTCCTCCCTTATTGAATACCCAAATGGCCATATCAGGGCCAGAGTCAATGGATATATCGACCAAACCGTTACAAGTCCCGACTTTTTGACCTCTGACTTTAATCGGCCAGGCACTTCGAGGAATGATGCCTGGAACTGGACTTTCAATATGACGAAGCCATTCCTGAAGCCCATCATCGGGCCACCAATCAATCCACTCATTATTTTGAACCTCTGTACCTGAATTGCTTTTGAACCAAGTCGATGTCGTAGTGGAGCTAGTTTCATTTGCAGTGAAAACGTCCAAAGGAACTGAGTAGAGCCAAATAGTTTGCTCGGGCCCTTCACCGAAAGCTGCAACAACCCTCACGCCCCAACTGAGATCTGAACCAGCGGCATAGGCACAAGGGCCACCCATCTTGTCTGGGCCAGCGAACCAGATTTTACGAAGTAGTTTTGTAGGCCCTCCCACAGGTGCATCACTACCTAGACACAATAACCCAGTAGCTGGATCCGTGAACAAAATGTGGTATCCATCACTGAGAGGAACTGCTCGATAATGATCTGAGCAGTCCATTCTCCCAGTAAAAGAGGTACGCCCAGTCTCGATCCTAACCCTTGTAAGAATACCTTGATTCTGTCGAGAACTTTCACTATCAGGATATTGACTTGATCCCCACCCATGTTGTTCCCAGAAAGGGCTGCTACGTGTACGACCACCGAAATGTCGCTCTGTGATCGCAGGTCTTTCATTTGGCCTTGCTGCACTACTTATGAGCCTCAATTTCTTTGCCGAGTCGACACTTTTTCTTGGTGGTAAGAAGTAAAGAAAGTCGCTCGGGGCGGTAAGTGGGAACCATCTATTCAGATCTTGTCCAGTAAGCGCATCAACCCAGTGCAACTCAATTCCAGATGAACATCCGAAAGCTACACAACGTCTCTGAGGGCATATAGCAACAGAACGTGGTGGGTCGTCATCTGAGCATAAATTCCGATAAAGGGAACGGGTCCCTTCCTCAACTGGCATGAAATTAATGCTCGAGTCTCTTTCAACGGCAAGATCAAGCCCCTCGGCTTCGCTCTCTCTTGTCACAATATTAGCACGAGGTAGAGACCCATGGCGAGAACTTGGTCCCGCAGTACGAGTTGAAGGAGGCATATCTCCATTGAAAATATCCTGCCACTCAAACTCATCAGGATGTGCAGAGTTTGCACTTGTAGTCGCAATTCCTGGAAAGACGAAAGGTGGATCTCCTCTAGGTCGTTGAGAGCCGGGTATCGAAGAAGAACTGTTGAGTGACACTCGGTCAAGAAATGAGGTACCCCGTAGCTTAGTTTTCTCTTGTGCTTCGTTTGCATGGTTGAAACTATTCGTGGGATCGTTGTTCTGAGTACTCGTGGACTGATTATTGAGCACTTTGATATCACAGACAAGACCCATCCTACCGTCGAGGAGGACTGCAATTGCATGCCGATTCGAGGATGTATCCATGCTGCATGCCAAGACCCGACGAGGACATATGATGCTTGTTATCGGACGCAACCCTCCTGTCTCCATGTTCTGGCGTTGACTATCTAGTTTGCGAGAAGTATTCAATTCATAAATATAAACGAGACAACCGTTAGCCGCCATGAGAAATTTCCCGCAGCTGCTTACAGTGAAGATTGTACTTGCTGAATCGGGGCCGGGATAATGCACAGCCATCTCAGTGAAGTCGACTGATGAAGTCACTTTGAAAGCAGACTTTTTTGAAAACTCACTACAGTAATTTTCAGACAGATCCAACCCATTTCCTGTCCAGTCTGGGCTAAGAGCGCACTCCCTTGAGAGTCGTTTACTCATCAGCCAGTTATTGTTTGATTTTCCATATCGAGTTAGTATAGTTTTAGCAGCCAACTCTTGCAGCAAGCTTTTCGTAAATCCACCTCTTTTGAACATTGTCCCAAGAAGAGTCCTATTCATACTACTGATGAACCAGGAGCGACATGTATGTCTGGCGGCATTGAAGTCTGTCGGAGAAAGGCTGCAGAGAATATGTTGGATGATTTCTGTTGGAAGCTTTGATGCGAGGCAAAACAGAGCATCTGTTTTAGGTTGCATTTTCGAGTTAGGTAGTGGAGCTCCAACCTTTTCAGCAAGCTTCTCGAGATGATTAACATCTGCCATAGGCCGTGAACTGCTCTTTGGGGAAGTCATGGGATCTGGAGTCAGGGGCTTGCAATCATTAAAGACTGTGGTCATAGCACGAACTGGTTGAGTAACAACAGGTAGTGGGGACGCTGCTCGAATATCGAAACTTCTTCTAAACATTCCACGAGAGTTCCTAGCTGTGCTCACGACGCTATCCTGTGGATCGAGAATTTCAGATACTGAATCGCATATTGAAATATGGGGACAAGGCTCTAAGACATCGTCATCCAGCTGTGCGCATGGGTCATTGGGGTCTTCGTAGAATGTGTTGCTTCGACTTAGGGATCGCTTCTCGATAGGTCTAACGTCCAATTTGATATCCCAGTCGTTCCTTCGGCTTCGGGATCCAGCATCGTTGAGAGGATCAGGATGTCGTGGACTTCGCTCTCTTGACCTACCGCGATCAATTTCCGAGTCCATATCATTGTCCAAAATTTGGTTGGGAACGTCAACATCTTCGGGCTCAGTGGTAAGAGGCGAATCTGATATAAGATGGTTCTGATCGTGGAGGTTGCTCTGTTGATTAGAGACTGCATTCGTTGTAGTTTGATTCGAATTAGCGCGGTCATTGGGACTCATGGATGTTTCCTCTTCTGAGTCTAAGTTGGATGTCAGCTGCAGCCGCATAGTGTTAGACATCTTCAATATACCTTCAGCAGATGGCTGCAAATAAGAATGTCTCCTTCCCCCATCTAACTCCAAGGTAGCAGTCTTCTCCGCCGTATCTCCGATGGTCATGATGGGTCTCGAGCTGTTGTTAAAGATAGTAGCAACGAACGTGGGGGCCGAAGGGGGCTCTGGCTGAGGTGGAGAGGAGTCTGCCCCTGCAACACCCCTCGATAGGAATATCTGAGAAGACGTTGTGACAGGGGTCTCCTCCTTGGAGACCAAATTTTTGATTAGCGTAGAGTGATAGGAAACAATTGTCATTGCAAGGAAACTGATGAGTATGTACAATGCAGGTAGTAATAAAGAACAGTCTGGAGGCGTTGATCCCCTACAACAACGTATTGCTGCAGGTTGATAGGGGAAATTAGTGATGGAAGGGGAGTTGATAGAAGAAAAGTCTCGAGGTGCTCGAGGGTTGCGATTAAAAACTTGTATTTTAAGCAAGAGCTACTGGGTATATTCGTAGGAATAAGAATAAATCGCTAGGAAAGTGCGGCCCTATACTGTTTTACAAACGCACCGAAACTCCTTCAATGCATTGAAAATCCACTTTCGTTGCAGTCCAAATTATACATTCACTTCCCCATTATCTCTCCATATGTGGGTATCACCAAGGCTGACAGAGCTCGTGGTACTCTCCTCGCGTTCTAATTCTGACTCCTGAACGTCACCACTTGACTGATCCTCATCAATCCAGAGCTTTTCGAGTCTGTTCATCATTAGTCACTTGCCACACAAACTCAATATGTCGGTATACTTACGGAACTACAAGGCTTGGGTTAATAAACCTCATACCCTGCTCTCTATGCTCATCAACTGTTGTGCTCGCTCTTCTGGCGTACCCAGGTGGTCTGTAAATTCCAATGCGCTCATCCGCAATATTGATATCCGCATTACTCTCACGTCGAATTGATCGCAAGGCAATAAACTTCATCAATGGCTCATAAGTCCGTCTGAAGTAATAGCTGTACCAAATTGTAAATGGTATAAGTGGCACAACCAATGCGGCTGGATAGAATTCGTTTTGTAGTGCAATGATCCCAGCCATAACCAATTGGAAGACCACTAGTCCAACCAGAATTCGATAGCACAGCATGGGCCAAGCTCCCCCTGTGGCGTGTTGTGGGTGATCCATTGCATACAGTAACTGATACTTGTAGGTGTAGTATCCGAAGACAAAGTATATCAGGCCAAAACCTAGAACCATATAGCCTGCGGGGAGGATAGCATAAACAATGCATAGAATGTAGACGAGAATGGCGGACGGTAGGTAGAAGCCGTATTTGAAGACAGGGGGTTGCACAAGCTCTGCATAGTCTCTTGGTGTTCTAGAGCCCATAAGCATGATCGGGTAGAGAAAAACACTGCCAAACTCCAATAATCTGAAGGGTAAGAGCCCAATACCCTGGAGGAGAATGAAATTGGTGTAGAATATTGCCAAACTCTGAACGTAGGTTGCAAGCTGGAATGCAAGTCGTGTCGTCTCTCTAAGATTCTTTTGCAGCTCGGGCCAGAATTGTGTTGCAGTACCGAATGCGGTGAAGACCAAGAAAACGTTGAAGAACGTGAAGTAGAAATTCTTCGAGATCACAGAAAGTTCGACATCGCCTTGAGAGATCATACCCTGCATGTTTGCCAAGTAATCGTATAGAAACGGCACCGCAATATTCAACAATGAAACAACCAAGGTTGGCAATCCAGTCTGCACCAAAGCTTTGATGATATCGTGGCTTTCGAGCACATTAGCAAGTTGCGGCCAGACCTGCCTAATAGAGCATAGATCTAGCAGCCCAGCAAGAGCGGCAACAGGAATAAGCCAGATGATTGTCAAGACCAAGATGAAGACAGTGATAGTCCAGGAGCGGATCATTCGGCTAGACCGTGGGAGATAGGTATTTGCCCATACAACGTCAGTTGGAGCAGGAGCAAGCTTGGCTAGGAGTTGCATTGGTTGGGGATCTAGCAATGCCTGCACAGCCATTTGACAGGCAGGAATAGAATCCATGGTCACAAACGCCAATGGCGTTGGATTGTATTCTTTCTTTCTTGCCTCGATTATTTTGTCGTCCAATTTCCGCAACTCCTCTTCGTAGTAATCGATGGCGTCGATTCTCCTGCTTTGAAATCCCAGGAAGCCGTACCAAATTCTAGTGGTCGGGCGAGGGTGTTCGTATGGGGTGACATGGCTTCCACCAAGCAGATTGTCTCCCTCTTGACCTGCGTTCTCCTCATTTTCATCTTCGTTATCATGCCGTAAAGATTCGACAGGTTTGATGATCTTAGTCCTGCGACGTCCTAAATGAACGCACCATGCCTCCTCTAATTTCCGCAATGTATATGCTCGTTTCTCCATCATTTCATCGAGTCTCTTCCAATTCCTGCAAATGGTGACGCTTTCGACCTTTCCAATTTCAAGCTTCTCTAAAAACTCCTTTATCTCCTTCTCGGATCGAAGCTCCGGTGGAATACCTGATAATCGAATAGTCCGGTCCGTAATTGTTGACTGACTGCCCAAGTAGTCCTGTCTTATTTGAATTATTCGCCGCGTTTCCTTGATCATAAAATAGATTGCAAGTCCAGTAAAGAACCATGTGAAAACCAAGTATGCCCACAAATAGCTGGTATTGGGAAGTCCCTTTTTATCCTTCGTCGCAGCGAGGGCAACCGAATCCCTCCATGCATCCAGATCAAAAACATTCTGCAGATACAATTCGGATGGTCTATGGGGGTCTAGAGGGTCGCCAGGCGTTGGAACCCAACCATAGAAATGCTTGTTTATCGGTGCTAAGATAACGCAGGTAATGAGGAACATGATGCTGAACAATCGTATCGACATTTTGAAGAAAGCAAGGAACTAGATAGCGTCAGTCTGGTCCGCCAGGTTCGCGGAATTCTCAACTCACAACGTAAGCATCCAGTCCTGCAGATGCAAGAACCTGTTGTTCTGTCACTCTATACAACACTGGCATCCATCCGAAGAAAGTATCTGGTAGTTCGGGCAATGATGTTGCAGCATCAACCTGCCTCTTGCGTGCTGCATAGAGGCTTTTCCATCTTGGGCGCAGAAACTGGCAATATCAGCAGTGACTGGTAAATGTCAGTAGCAATTACTTACACAGAACCCGAAGAAGGCGGAAACTCCCAAGATCAGTGACAGCGTAAACTGAACATACATGTCCCCATTTTGAGTAGGTTTTGTCGGGTCATGCCTAATACACTTTTTGTCACCACTCGGAACCGTGAAGGAATCCATCTTGTCCAGCTGTATCTGCTGGTCAAGCGTGAAAATGATGCTGTGTCCTAGCAGAGATGAAGCTGCTCGATACTGACAATCTGCACAAATGTTGACGCCTCCCGTCACACGCGCTGACCGATGACGATTTAAGCGAGAGACTGCATAAAATGAGGATTGAGATCCCTGGTATCTTACTACACACACACCTGGGTATTTCGCTAACGTCGCCTCACTAAGTCCTTTCTTCTTGGGAACATATACAACTTCCTTACAAGTGTGCAGATAATATTCACTCTATCTATAATAACCGTGAATATCTTCGAGACGAGATACTCAGAGGTGAACGGGATGGAGAAACCGCACAGTAAGTTCCTTACATGCCAGAAATTCACTACGCGGTGTGCAGGGAGTGAATCACAAACCGTGGGGACAATTCCATATACGCAGCTCCCCAATTCTGACTACCATTCTGTACCCAAATGCCCTTCAGACTCTTCCTTTTCCAAACCATAGCCTGGGGATATTTGAAAAGTTGCTAATATGGGTAGGCCTAGTGGGAGGCGGCGAGCAGGAGGTGGATGATGGTTTTGTTCTTGTCCCAGAAGCAACAAAGCCTGGAACTCTCTTCATCGAAGCTCGCCTGCGTGATTATCTGCCGGAAGAGTTTGCTGTTGGTAAAGTAAGTCGATGTCCTTTCCTGACGTGTCCCGCTTGCCCCGTTTTGCTTGTTGATTTCAATGACGGCCCATTCTGTGGCTATATTATGACTGCTTTGATCCTGTTACTGACTCTGTCCAGCTTGAAAAGCTCCTGCAGACCCAACTTTCCACTGTTCGAGCCACGTTTGAACTATTCGAGGAGATACTAAGTAATGACAAGGGTATGCATAAGACCTCATAGCCATGGGCTCCTTGTCATTCTCATTCGTTACAGAAGCAAATTTGAAGCTGGGGAGCCATTGCCAGAAGATGAAAGATGTCCTACTCTCGTTAAAGGTGGTAGAGTACCTTGGTCCGAAGACTATTGAGACCTGTTTTTCTTCGAAGAATGTCAACATCAAAGTTCAAGTTTACATGTTGGATCAAACGCCAAGATCATTGGAACATGACAAGAAGTTTCCCCAGGCTGAGCTGACTTCGCTACCACACCTCAGGTTCGAAGGAATATGGGATCAGTAAGGAATTTTCAAATACTTACGTTCGGAACGCACTAACATCTTCCATTTAGGCTTGTATTCGCAGAAGAGGTCAAAGAAGATCTCATCTGGATGATGACAAACCTGCGTAAGTGGACTCATTTGTAGGAGAGTTTCTGTTGACGAACAAAGTCCGCTTCTCTCAATCAGCACCTGCAAATGGGGGAATGAGCCCACTCATCCTTCTATATGGTCCACCCGGAACAGGAAAGACCTCTCTATGTCAAGGACTGGCACAAAAGATCTCAATTCGTCTCGGCTCTACATATGATCAAACTACACTTGTACAGATTAAATCAGCGAGTCTACTCTCCAAATTCTATAGCGAGAGTGCAAAGCAGGTTGAAGATATATTTATCAAGATTGGACATATATGTGAGGAAAATGAAGATGGGTTCGTCTGTGTTCTTATCGACGAAGTTGAAAGTATTGCAAGCTCAAGACAACTGAGTATGAGGAATGGCGAGTCACAAGATACATTACGAGCGACAAATGCTCTGTTGACAGGTATGAGAAATTGTATACAGTGTTCCACTGAAAGTGTCATCACAAGCCTAACAGACCTAAGGGATCGACAGAATGAGTGACTACTCAAATGTGATGTTTCTTTGTACGTCTAACATGCTCGAAGTTCTGGATTCTGCATTTCTTGATCGATGCAGTCTTAACCGGGAGATAAAGCCACCCTCAATTGCATCACAGTACGAGATTTTACGAGGTGAGCGCTGTCAAGTCTTCCCTACATGCACCTCCGGGTATATTAATGCTAGAACTAATCCAAACGAAAAGGGAGACTTCAACATCTTATCAGCAGAAAAGTCATCCAATCAGATGCACAGATTCCCAGCTTTGATCATGCAGAATTCTATTCTGTTAACGATCCCAACAACCCAGGAAGCAGACTACTCTCTGTCGTGAAGCATATTAATTCAGGGGATTCCCACAGGGAATCCAGAACTGAAGCCAGTGGGCGCAGGTTGACGCAGCTTCCCGAGCAAGCAATTATGCAGTACCTCAGGGGAGATGTTTGTACTTTGGATTTGGCTTTGAGTTTCATTGGCCGTCTCGTGATAGCCGAGCAGGGTCAAACACCAGTGGAGTGTAAAGAAAGTGAAGAGACTGTGAACGATAGCGACGGTGACGACGATGTCGCGGGTACGAAATCTCTTCCTAGATCCCATTAATAATGATACCTGATTCCAACAGAAATCACCATTCGGACTCGAGGAAAGAAGAGACGCCGCGATACAGCTGCACATGAGGATGTCATACTCGAGGGCAAGTGCAGCTTGAGACTGTCCGCTTTGTACTATACTGATGACTACCAGTTTTCGAGAAGGTGATCACCGGTCTTCGCAAAAGATTCAAATTTGAATGAGTGCTCGTGAAAAGGGGTTGTTTGATTGCTTTGTCGCAATAGTCATGCCAGACAAACATAACAAAGCAGTTGCAATTGCAATCTAGTTAGCTATTATTGAAAGAGCAAGTCAGATAAATTTACTTGAGCCATGTTCTCCTCCCGGTCCTACTACTGCTCGGACAATTGCAAACTCATAAGCGGCCGGAATCTCAAATGAATATTCCACAATTGTAAAAATTCCTTGAGCAGAAAGTTCTGCACCTCAGTCACATGAAAAAAAACTGCTCGCCAAGAAAAAAACGACAAGGGTCCGGAGTAGCAAGGTCACTTCAACCTCAAAGTTCACTATCTCGGACTTCGATGAGCGCAATAACGTTAAAAGAAGAGCACAATAGTCTTGCCCCAGATAAGAGGCGCTGAAAATGGAAAGCCGGGACGCAAGCCGAAGCTGACCAAGGTTATCCAAAGTCCCATCTCTCCATCCCGCCGAAGGCTAGCAGCTCTGCATCAGACAATGCCATGCATGAGCTTTCCCCACAAAGGGCGTTTAGCTCGGCATTTTTCCTTTGGATGTGAGGGAGTGATGTCAGTTCATGATGCTTAGGAGAGGATGTATGAAGACGGATGTGGTGAAACAGAAGAGCCATGCCACAATCACGCAACTCTGCGGACGTGTGATAGCCGATCGTGTTCCACCACCACGCCCTGTTTTTGAGCTTTTCATTATTCATCTCCTATAGCTCCCTTGAAGCAAACATGGCTGTGGTGAGAACGGAATTCTTACTTGGGCAGCAAGATGCGCTCGTGAAAGTCAGATTCGGCGAAGTGGCAGCCCTGAACGGGCCGTTGTGCAAATGTGATAACTGATAACGGTGCCCAACGTGACAGAGAGGGTCGTTTTTGAAAGGAGCAGATGAGACGTGTAGAGGAGGTAGGGTGGCGGGGTAGGGCCTTTATTGCTCCGCAGAATTATGCAGGTGATTGCTATTCAGATGCTGCGAACGCTGAAGGATGAGATGAGATGGCTGCTCAGCGGTCGTAAGCAATCAACAATCGGAAAGAGTCGGCTCAATTGAGGGGCTAATGCTTAACATTCTTTGCTTCGATGTCTAGCTGTCGATTTGAATGTGATGCAATGATGCAGCCTTTTCAGGATTCGGTGATATGTGGCTGGAGGAGCTAAGAGACAGGCGGCTGCAACCAGTCAAGCTTACACGATGTTCTAGCGCTTCGTTGAATGGTCCGGCGAAGTGACGGACTGAAGACTTTCCGTGACAATTTGAGACGATTTCCCAGAGCGGATTGCAACCGTAAGCTAGAAACCCTGGCAAAAGCGGAAAGTGTGGCTGAATAGAAAGCACTGTTCACATCCTGACTTCGTTTCAAGCAGTGGGAGAAACCTGCTGAGGAAAAGATGCGGCACGCTATCACACCTCGAAGCTTGTACAGTACTGTACCAGATGTGAAATAGATACCTGGATACTTTTGAGCGATATATGCACTCGCAAAGCAACCGGAACCAAAAAGAGATTTGGGCATCACTGACTTTCCCGCCGGAATACTCCTTTTTCACTGTCCCTTTTTCCATGCCAGCCGAGAAATTCCGAATACTTGTCGCAGTTTCAAGTGACAGCTACAGGGCTGTGCTTGCTAAAAATATTGGTGAAGTAAATCAACTCAGTGTGTTGTCTGGGAGGTAAACTCAGATGACGCTGCGCCCAGAGTCAGACGGAATGGTAATTCGAGGCTGAAATTAGTGTGTTCGTATGCTCGACTTGGCCTAATGGGTATCTTTGCATGTCTTGAAATTTGATTGAAATAGACATGGCGATGTTGCCTGGGTGCATCTACAATAAACTCTGCTCTACTTGGCTTCGTACTCGATAGGTTGTTTACGCTTCCCGGCAACCATCAATGGCATCAGAAGCTTGGAATTGTTGTGTTTCCTTTTGCCTAGATAAGTCCATGGTTATGACTGGCTCCTCGTAATTCTGGACCGCCTTGGACTCTCTTACGACGAGGAACGTCGCTCAGCTATTCGTCTAAGAGAGTCAAAGCTGCACCACCTTGGTAAACTTTGGATGTTCTCAACCTAGAAGCCCTATCAGGGCTTTTTGTTGGTAATAGCCTTTGAGACGTTGTTTTTGCCTAGAGACAAGTTGCAACAAGACTTGATAGGAGTCTTTGGTCCTATTCGCAACGCCACCCGGCTTGTCTCCGTGATGTGCTCGGAATACGGTAATGTCTGTGAAAAAGCATTGCTCGGATTACCTGGAAGTCTGGACATCTGTTGATTCTGTTGGCTGTCCTCTTCCCGCACTTGGAAAACTCTCCCCCCTCTTTCCCCCATCTCACGTCCTCAGCCAGCTCCAGCTCACCCGAATCAGCAAGGATTGTATTCTGCCGGGAGCGTTTGGGCCCACCCTTGGAAACTTGCATCAAATCCTGGTCATAAAAATAAATACCCGCAGTGCCTGACGTATGGAAAATTATCTAGAAGATGCGACAGCAGATTGTTGTTACCTCAATTCTTCCCCTTCAAGGCATTCCGTCAGATGAATAAGTCCGAACACAGCAGATGACTATCTGTGTGGAACCCATCTAATTCCGTCAAGACCTCTCGCAAACCAACTCTTACTTGTAACGCAGCATCGCCAACTGTCGAACCGAGACCTTACCCTTCTTCGCGCAACCCTCCAACCTTCTTGTTCTTCTCCTAAAACAGATCAGACCTTCAGATCTCCAGATCTCCAGATCTTGAGATCTCTTTCGCTGTGTTGTGGTTGAAGAATTGCGATTTGTTGTCGTCGACGACGTCGCTGTTGCCCATCTCGTCAGCCTGTACCGACTTGTCCCACGTCGCGATACTAAAAGAGACGCAATCCGATACTGCGAACATCAGTCCACCTCACGTCCTCCTGCTTACCTACGTCAATCTTTCAATCCGTTTATTCCGAATACCTTTACCACGCCCTTGAACAAAGCTCATGATTGCGCGATTTCAATCTCTCGCCATCGATTTTTCTCTTTCTCCCTTCATACCGCGAGCTGGACTTGAGCTTCCTTCCAAGCTACCACAATGACCGTCTTTGTAGTCTCCCTGTAAGTAAACCACTTTTCACATATCTCTCTGGACTTGAACAACATCTCGCAACCTTTCTTAAGGGCGGCCAATCGAGTTCTGTGGAACATTGTAGGACCTTGCTATAGCTTTGGAGCTTCCTCCAGCTTAGCATAGCTCTTAAAGCCATATAAGCAACCCCTCCTTTTGCTGCACTTACTTCACACAACGCCCGTCACTAACAGTTAATACCCACAGTTTCCTCCCCAATACCATCAATTTCACCCTCCCTGAAGATTCTACTTCTCGCGGACGACCAAAACCTCTCAAGAGAGTCCATACTGTTGATGTTGGCCAGCCAAGTTTGTTTTCCCCACAACGAGATCTTACCCCGCCTCAGACTCCAATTACAGATTCCGATCATGATGGATTTTTCGCTCAGCAAGAGAATCCTGACCTCCGCGCACATTTTCCCAAGCAAGAGGGCCCACGATCCATAATCGCCCCGAATGATCCTCATTCACCAGCATGGGGATCCGGACGACTTTTCACTCAACCTCGATCAAGAGCCAGTTCCCCACCACCAGCAGATATCTTGAAGCACAATAAGACCGTGGAGAAGGCAAAGACTCTTGGAAGACAAGGAATTCGCCAGCCTCAGATTGGTCGCAGTGATAGTCATGATCGTGTGTTTGCCCATGCAAATTGGACTGTAGTACCAGCCGACCAAGGCAATGGTGGACTTCGAAATACCGTTCAGGCAGCCGTTAGGAATGGAAAACTTCAGGACAAGATTTGGGTTGGAACCTTGGGCATGCCAACGGATGCTCTTGAGGACACTCAACAGAAGCAAGATATCGAGGACTGCATGGCCACGGCGCATGATTCGTTGACTGTTTTCTGCAAGGATAGTGATTTCGATGGACACTACACCCATTACTGCAAGCAGATTCTCTGGCCCGTGTTCCATTATCAAATCCCTGATAATCCGAAGAGCAAGGCATATGAGGATCACTCTTGGATCTATTATGTGGCTGTCAACCAGGCTTTTGCCGACAAAATTGTGAAGAACTGGAAGCGTGGTGATATTATCTGGGTTCATGATTACCATCTCTTGCTGGTTCCTTCCATGGTCCGTAAGAAGCTCCCAGATGCTAAGATTGGATTCTTCCTTCATGTTGCGTTTCCATCTTCAGAGGTTTTCCGTTGCCTAGCTGTGCGCAAAGAGTTGCTGGAGGGTATGCTCGGTGCCAATCTCATCGGATTTCAGATTCATGAGTACGCGCGACACTTTCTTCAGACGTGTAGCAGACTCCTCTGCGTTGAGGCGACCAACGATGGTGTTCAGCTGGAGGACCGCTTTGTTGACGTTATTAACCTAGCTATCGGTATTGACCCTGTTGCGTTAGATATGAACCGAGCGGTTCCAAATGTGGCAACCTGGATGAAAACCATGCAGGAGAGATATCGTGGTAAGAAGTTGATTGTTGCGAGAGACAAATTGGATCACGTCCGAGGCGTGCGACAAAAATTGTTGGCGTATGAGCTTTTCTTGAACAAGTACCCAGAATGGAGAGATAATGTTGTTCTGATTCAAGTCGCCACGTCGACCACGGAGCAAGCTGAGCTTGATGCCACCGTCTCGGATATTGTCACCAGAGTCAACTCGTCGTGGGCGAATCTGGCGTATCAGCCGTTGGTTTACCTGAAGCAGGATATTAGCTACCCGCAATACCTTGCGCTGCTGACAGTTGCGGATGCGTTGATGATTACTAGTCAACGCGAGGGTATGAATTTGACCTCCCACGAATACCTCTTCTGCCAGGATGGAAAATTTGAGGGTCAGAACAAGCATGGTTCCCTCATCTTGAGCGAGTTCACGGGTAGTGCGTCCGTCTTCGGGGGCAATGAGCTCTCTGTCAATCCATGGGATTATCGCCAATGCGCTGAGGCGATCAAGAAGGCTCTGGAGATGCCAGACAAGGAGAAAGATGAACGCTGGCTCAAATTGTACGAGGCAGTCATGCATCATACTGCCGAGCACTGGTTTACTACCTTCCTCCAGAGACTTGACAAGGTGTACGATGAACAACATAGGCGTGATACTACTTCTGTTCCCCGTCTTTCTATCAATTCTCTTGGTCGTCAGTATCAACAATCAGAACGACGTTTGTTCATTTTGGACTACGAAGGTACACTCGCTTCATGGGGATCACCCAACGATATCATTCTCACTAGTCCTCAAGTAAGCATATCGCGAAATTTTTTAAGAACATCTGCTAATCTAACCCCCACAGCGTACTCTCGACGTCTTAAACGATATTCTCCAGGATGAACGCAATACTGTCTACGTGATGTCTGGCCGCCAACCTGAGGAGCTTGACAGACTTTTCAAGCGCGTCCCAAATCTCGGACTTATTGCTGAGAATGGTTGCTTCTTGAAGGAATTTGGTTCTACGAAGTGGGTTGAAATGGCGGATCCGGAGAAGATGCGAGCATGGAAAGAGTCTGTCGAAGGCATTATGCAATATTACCACGAGCGTACGCCTGGTTCCTGGGTTGAGCCGAGACATTGCAGCCTTATCTTCCACTATAAGAGCTGTGAGGATCAAGAGAGTGCGAGTCGTCAAGCTGGTGATTGTGCTAGTCACATCAACGATGCTTGTGAGGAGCAGAGAGTCAGGGCCATCCCCATTGAAGGTGTGTAATTTTTGTTTGCTTAGGGTGATCGAAGCTAATTTCAATAGGTGCTGTCATCGTCGAACCAATTGATTGGTCAAAAGGTACTGCGGCCATGCAAATTTTCGAGGGTCTCAAGAGGAACATGGCACCTGATGCTCAGCATGAGTCACCTGTTGACTTCCTTATGGTTGCTGGTGATGGACGTGACGATGAAGTTATCTTCCGTTGGGCAAATGAGCTTGGTAAAGACAAGACTGTAGAGCATGTCACTACCGTGAGCTTGGGAAGTCGCAACACCGAAGCAGGCTGCACTCTCACACAAGGAGTTACTGGTATGTTCAATCACTTAAATTTCCGAACCATATGCTAACCTCAGATAGGCGTTTTGACGGTTCTTCAAAAGCTTGCAAATCTCTACTGAGCGAGTCTATTCAATTTGAGAAACGTTGTGCTTGAGCGGGTCCAATGCCATTGGCTGTCGCTTTTTCTTTTTTTTCTGGTTTGGAACGCGTGTGATGGAATGGATGAGCGATACGATACCGGGCATTGAGCGAATAGAGCATGAATGGCGTCTGTCGTTTTCTAGGGCGTTTTCATGGTGGGAGACGAGCAATCGTCAGCATACGCAAGGACAAATTTTCTTCTCTTTGCAGTAGTGGCACAAAATGGATGTGTATGATCAGGATGCGATGGAGGAAAGATGCACATGATGGCTACCTACACTCCTTTCTAGCAGAAGGAATTGATTCATTTCATTCTGTGAAATGTATTGCTTGTGAACTGACTATTCACACTCTGCAACTGACGTGTCTTAAGTGGAGAGCTGTTTTAGCTGAACAGGAAGATATGTGTGATATTATTTAAAAGAATTATATTGATGTTTTATATAGATGTATTATATAGATGTATTATGTAGATGTTTTGTATAGCTGTATTATTTAGATATATTATTCAGATGTATTATTTAGATCTGTTATTTAGATGTATTATCTAGATGAACTATTTAGGTTGTGGTTTTAGAAGCATGTATTTATTCGATTGTTAGGTAGGCAAATACGACAGAAACATTTAAGATGTAGTCTCTTTTCAAATACCGAAGAGAGTATCTCAGAGGGGCGATATAACAATAATGCTGGTTCTCAATGAGTTAGAGTTCTTCTGGGATGTAGTTAACATAATATACAGTATCAACATCATCATCTGATAACATTCGAGGATTGTCCAGCATCATTGGCAAAGGAGCAAATGGCTGACTAATGTAGCCTCCATACCCCAGTATTCTACGTCATGAACCGCATTCCTCGCCAAACAATGAACTCTCTCATCCAACCGCACTCCACTCCTCCCAAAAGCAAGAAACGACCCCCTTCCCCTCCACAAAAACGGCCAACAACGCGTGAGCTATGCAGGTATTCGTATTGACATCTTGGTAAGTTCGGCGGGATCATATAACCTTGATTATGGTTCGCAAGATCCTGGTAAGGCAGGTACAAGCTCTTTCTTTCATTTAACCTTGAAGTCTCTTTGTATATCTTTACTTCTTTCCCAAGAAGCAGACTTGAGATGAATAAGTATCTCGATACTTTGTTACTATAATACCCATTCACTTTCGGATACTCTCTCTCAAATACATGTACCGCCACGCCCGAGCCTAATTCAAGATGCATTCCTCACTATATACCTCCCTTCTCTGTCTCCTCGCAGCTCAAGCTGCTTCTGCAGCAGTAATCACAACCACCGTCTCTGCAGCTCCGAGCCCGACAAGCCCAAGCTATTCCTCCGATTCTGCATTCAAGAGCTCTATGCTCATTGCTCACAACTTCTACCGTCTGGAACATGGAGTCGCGAATCTCACATGGAACGATACATCAGCGAAATTTGGGGCAGATTGGGCAAAGAAATGCGCGTTTAAACATAGTGTGAGTTTCTTTCTGGCTACCAAAGCCACGGCATGACCGATGCTGATTGAATTAGGGTGGTCCTACAGGCGAAAATCTATCAGCTGGGTACGCGAATGCAACGGCAAGCGTAGAGGTATGGGGATTAGAGAGGGAGAAGTACAATTTCAAGAAACCTGGATTTAATGAGGATACTGGACATTTTACACAACTTGTATGGAGTAATACTACAAGTGTGGGATGTGGACGATTTGCGTGTAATGGGGATGGTGGTATGTTATAATTCTTACTTTTTCCTGCTCCAAACTTTTGGACGTAGGTAGAGTGTGTGGAATAACGAAGCTAATGAGAATAGGTACACCTGGTTACTACGTCGTTTGCGAGTACTATCCCGCCGGAAATCTTGTTGGTGATGACAACCGCTACTTCAAAGAAAATGTCAAGGCTCAGACGAACGGTTCTGCATCTGATACTGTGGCCAGCGGTGTTACAAAAAAGAGTCAAGGTAGTGGATTGGCAGTCACTAGATGGGAAGTCAGTCTGCTGTCTGCCGCATTCTTAGCAATGGTGGTTGTGGTATAAGATGCTTGAGAAAGAGATGAAGAGGAGGAAGAAGGTCGTACAGACCAGAGAAGTGTGCTAGATATCCCACTCAGCGTTGCTATTTATGAATTCATGAATTATGACTCTTACTACTTTACTTGTTTCATCTCTCCTTTTGAGATGACGAATTCTCCATTCATATGGAAGAGTATCGTCAAGCGACAACACATTCGTCACGTCAAGCCTCACCAGCAAAATTTTCAGACTTTATTTCCCGAATGATCGAAACCACCGCAGAAGCTCGCGTAATTTGGTGACTGTTTACTTTATTCTCGAGGCTCTGTCGGTTGTGTATCAAGACCAACTTCACCTCAACTGGTGACAACTACTTCGTACTTCCTTCTCTGCTATTACTCACCTACCTCGCACCTCCTTCTCTTTTTAGCTCTTACCTACCTGAATCATCACCATGGCTTCTGCAGCGAATCCCAATATGGCAGATTATAACATGGATGTCTATCTTTCATTCACTTCTGAAGAGTAAGTTCCATCACCCACAGCAGCGTCATCTTCTAATAATTTATAGTGGCCCAGCCATGTTCATTCTCACAGCCGGCGAAGATCGTCCTGGTCTGTTCCAAGAGCGTTTCCACCTCATGCCAGAAATCGCAGGTCGCTACTCCCCCGTTCTCAAGGCTCACTTTGAACACGAGCAAATATGTCGCCTCCAAGATACTACTGACCGCGCCGTCTTCCAACTCCGTTACTGGATTGAGTCCCAACGTCTCTATCTACAACAACTGCGTCCAGACTATGATAGGGCACCTGTGGGTGCCGCCCAAGAGGTTGATGAAGACAATGCATTGGTTGAGCTCTGGGTTCTTGCTGGACGACTTCAGATTCCCAAGTTGCAGAACCATGTCATCGAGATGATCGACAAGATTAGGATGATATACCATACTGTGATGGACATCTCCTGCTTCCACTATGTCTACGAGAAGACGGAACCAGGTAGTATGTTGAGAAAATTCGTTGCCACGCATGTAGCATGGTTTGGAGAGCGGGATCTGTTTCGTGCGGCGGAGCAAGAAAGTTGGCCAAAGGAGATGCTTATTGATGTTCTGTGGGTTCTGAAGGGACTCTGGGATGGAGAGGGAAGAAGAGTTCATATCAGCCAATTCTTCGTGAGTGAGGAAGGACAAATCGGATATGCTCCTGAGGATGGAGAGGGTCTGGCGTATAACAATTCATGGTCTGAATCGAGAGCTGACTTTGAGGCTGCGTGGGCTGTTGGTACAGTTCCGATTGAGATGGCGAGTGTTGGTTTGCCGTGAGTTTACTTCCTGGTGTTCAGAAGGGATCATGCTAATTTACTGTTCAGAAATGTACCCACTGAGGATAACCAGGAGCAATAAGTGAGAGGATCTTACGGGATCCAGATGTTTGATTTTATAGCAGCGAAAAAGTACTGGCAGATCATGAGGAGAACTGGTAGTCCACTCAATAGTTTCTATGGAAGTTTTGAATGCCTTGATATCTCATGCTTTGATATAATTCGAACATCTCTATCGAGTGGCGGCGAGTTGATGCTCCATGGCAAAAGCGTTCACCTCACAAGCGCAGAGGGTTTTCGCTTCTTATTCTCGGTTCCCCTGATGCAGATCTACAGCCTGTGAGCACACTCAACACTAGGCTTTAGATATATAACTCCTTCAATGCCAATACTGGAATCATAGATACACTCTTCGTTCTCCGAGACTCGAATAGGTACATGCATTGTCTGAAATGTATGTAATCTCACGTGACCACATTCAGAATGTGGGGTTAGCCTCCTTTGACCCTTGCTTGTGGCTTGAGAATGACGAGTTTCATACGACAAGATAGACCACAAGACCATCCTCAACATTCCCAAGTGTTTGTAAACTCTTTTCAGCACTTCTCACCCCGAATATGTGACAAAGAACAACCACGATGCGATACTCCAGCATCATAACCAGCTTATTAACTACTTACGCCTCCCTCGCATCAGCACACCCTTCAGCAGTCCCCTTTACGCTCAGCGAGGCGCCATCTTTCGACACAAAGACTCCAGCATGGAATAGCAATATCTCGATCGAGCTCTTCGCTGAGCTGGAGGAGTTGGCGCGAATAGTCGACATCTCATACTGCGTTGGCACAACCGGGATCTCGAAGCCTTTTCAATGCGCCAGCCGCTGCGATGAGTTCCCGGAATTCGAGCTTGTGGACACATTTAATACAGGCCCATTGATGAGCGATAGCTGTGGGTATATTGTGCTGGATCATGGGACGGGCAGACTTGGGAAGGGCAGAATTATCGTCGCTTTCAGAGGGACGTACAGCATCGCGAATACAATTGTGGATCTCAGTACTGTTCCACAGGAATACGTACCATATCCTGACAGCCCCGATAATTCGAGCGATCCTGATGCGCCTATACTACCGGTAAATGGGCATCGACGCTCCTTCTGGGATATAATACACCGACGACGGCTTTTTAAGAAGATATTTCAAAGCCAAGAGGAGACACCAGAAGAGCCACCAGAGGAGATCAAATGTGGAAATTGTACGGTACACACAGGATTCTGGACATCTTGGCAGAATACCCGACCTTTTGTACTCCCACATCTTGAGATATTGCGACAGAAATACCCAGATTACAGAGTTGATCTCGTTGGACACTCACTCGGAGGCGCGGTTGCTGCCTTGGCTGGTTTGGAGTTTAACATGCTAGGCTGGAATCCCACAGTCACAACCTTTGGAGAGCCTAAGGTTGGAAATTCAGGCTTGAGAAATTATATCGACGGCAGGTTTGCACTTCCATCAGAGCATATCCCAAAGGCTGCGAAAGAGCCAGAGGATGGCGGTAGATACAGACGCATTACACATGTTGATGATCCTGTCCCTCTCCTCCCGCTTCAAGAATGGGGCTATAGATCTCACGCAGGCGAAGTTTTCATCTCGAAAGCCTCGCTTCAGCCATCCATATCTGATCTCCGTCTATGCTTTGGTGACGAAGATACACATTGCATAGCAGAAGCCGAGGTAGATGAATCATGGTTCAAAGAATCCCTTGATCCAGAAGCTGTGCAAGTCTATAACTCTGAAAACGGAGATTTCGATTTCGAGTTAGAGGAAGAAGAGATGTCCCGTGTGCAAAAGAGATGGGGTATACCTATTCCAGCCAGATACAAGGTCTGGCAGCTCTTCTTTGCCCACAGAGATTATTTCTGGAGATTGGGGCTGTGTGTCCCGGGTGGTGATCCTCTAGATTGGGGGAGAGATAGATATCATTTTGGGGATGAGCAGATGAATGATGGGAGGAAGGAGTTACGATAGTTTGATGAAATATTATGGACAAAATAAAACATGAGCGGCTTCTGGCGTTTGGGATGGTGCTTCGAGCGTGGGAAGAATGCTTGTACTTATATAGCGATGCCCGTTAGTTGAGGAACGAGTAATATTGATACTACAAGTTAAACATTGAATGTTTCAGCTTTCGGTGTGAGGCAAGTGATTGGACTTTCATGAAAGGTGAGGTTGATAGTCGGTTCTCGGTAGAAGCACTGGCCAATGTATTCTAACTATGGGGACAGGGCAATTCTGTGAGTAGAGTGTCAAGGGTGGCTTAGGACATTCAAATTTGAAAACAAAAGGCATTGTTCTAGGTGAATGGGAACGTTATATGTATACTGTTGGGCTGAAGCATACAGCTATTATCTCAAGTTGAGATTGGAAAATCATGATTTCCCAGGTGTGATTAGGCATATAGTTCAGAGAGTAATGGATAACTTTCACAGCAGTTGTCAAAACTTCTTTCCATTAATGACAATAAAGTTGAAGAATTAAAAGTTATTATGCCCACTTTCGATATCGTTATAAAGTCAACACTCGAGTACTTGACCACAACGCCCAAATCCTTCCTCCGTCCTAATGGTAGATACCCTCAATCCAGATACTCAGCCCGCTCCCACCACTCACACCTCTCATTAACATCCGGGTCTCTCCCCGTTACCCACGCCGGTTTCCCCTCCCTCAGCGTATACTCCAACATCCTCTCTCCCCCTTCCTCACCCTTCCCATACCCCTCAAACCTCTTCACCTTTAGCCCTAAATTCGGATCCCAGTTCCGTATAAAATTAACCAAGTATCTCTGATGCATAAGCGCTATCTCTTTGATCACCAGCTCCGTATCAAACGTAGGATAAAAAGTAGAGAACAGATCACCACCGTGAAATGATTGATTACGGATAGAGAAACTATATGCCCATGCGTTTTCTCTCCCAGTTAAGAGTTTAGATGGGAGAAGAGCGGAGGGAAGCCAGGAGATAGCGCAGGAGAGGAAAGATGCGTCTGCGAATGTGGTGGATGCTAGGGAGGGGTAGGAGGTCCAGGGGTAGGAACCATTGAAGATTGGAGGGTAGAGAGAGGTTTCTAGATGGGTTATTATGGAATTGTTTACGGCTGGGAGGAGAGAGCGGAGGAGGAGATCGTATGCGGTGGGAGTGGTGATTATAGGTGGGAGGATGGAACCTTCGTTTGCTTGGTGGCCGAGGAGGACAGGGATAGGGTTTAGGTGGTGGTTTTTGAGTAGAAGTTGAGCTGGGAAGGGGACGAATGAGCCGTCTGCTGCTGGGACTGAGAGTTGTTAGATATTGGAATACAAGTGTAGGAGAATAATCTTACAATACGCAGCTCCCTGCGCCAACGTCGTATTTTGCGCCTCATAAATCCGATCCCAACTCGCATTCCTAGCTTCCTCTAAAGTCCTCGCACCCAAATTTCTCATAAACCACTGGAACTCATAATCCAATATATCCTTCCTCAATCCAGGTCCAAACCCCGGGCTTTGAGGAATAGCAGCTTGGAAATCAATAGGTTTAGCACCACCATATGCCGTGATCTGATGGATGATTGATCCACCACCTGAGGATTCCCCCATTAGTGTTATGTGAGATGGATCGCCGCCAAAGAGATGAATATTGGCTTTGACCCAGGCGATGGCCAGACGTTGGTCATGGAGCCCTGCATTGGGTGTTCCACCTGAAGAGGTGAAGAGGGGGCCGGCGAGGAAACCTAGAGCTGCTAGCTGGGAAGGGATATAAGTTAGGATGTGAAGACTAAAAGGAAAGCGAGAAGTGTTGACCGAAGAGTAATAATCTTGAGATTAATCTGCAGAAAGGGGGAATTCCCAAGACTGTCACCATCGATTAAAGAATGCTCACCCGATAATTAACAGCAACCCACACCATCCCCTCTCCCCCACCCTCCAAACTCCTCTCCATCAACCCCCTAGGATCAAACAAACTATCTTTATTCCCCTGTATATAACTCCCCCCATGAATCCACACCACCACCGGCACCTTTCTCTTCATTTTCCCCACAAACACCTTCTTAGGGACTACTACATTCAAAAACAGACAATCTTCATCTTGATATTCCTTCTGGAAAGGACGTTTATCGAATGAGATAGCTGCAAATTCGGGGATGAGACTGGGATCTAGGTAACCCGGGCAGTAACGGGGTGGATGGCCGTCATCGATGGTGGTGTTGCGAACTGTTGGGGGAACGGGAGGGGAGAAACGAAGGGGTCCGGTTGGGGAGAGGGCGTAGCGAATGTTGGTGAAGTTGTACAGGTTGTATTTGGACTAGGAGGTGTAAGTAATGAGATTTGAGGAGGGTTTATGGGGGGTACATTGAAGTTTGTAGGTGTATAAATTGCGTATCCGAGATCGACTATAGGCAGCTCATGACCTTGAGTGAGCGCTGATGTGAAAGAAATATGGGCGGACAGAAGCAACGATAATGCCTCCAGAACATGCATTATGAAGCCGTTAGATTCAAATGTATATTAGAGCACAAGAATCAGACTTTGGAGTGGTGAATGTAGCTAGGATAGCGAAGAAGCAAAGGCACTCCTTGTGATTCACTTTGATAGTTGTTAGATAGGATGGGCTTTCATCTTATCTGCAGAAGATCTACAGACACTTTAGCAGTTTTTCCCACCAGTACCATCATTTTGAAATAATTCCATCAAGTAGTTTACCTTGTCCTGAAGTCGTGTTGAAGGCGCAGTCTTATGACGGTCAGGTGACGCAACTTGCCACATTCTGTAAGCCGGTGGTATTGTCTGCCGCTACCCCCTGCTCCGTACAGCAACAGCAAAATCTGTCTAATGATAGAATGTACAGACAAGTCTTGTAGAAATCCTTCATCCGAGTGTGACTGATCTTGTCTCCGCTCAATGCTACTCCGAATTCATTCGCTCAAACAACTTTGTCTTCCCCCTTCACAACCTCTTCCCCATCTCCACCCTTTGTAATCCTGACTCTATTCCAGCTCGCCTTCGGCGGAAATTTACCTTCAAAACAAGCATCGAGCTCTTCAATCGTTCTTCCTACAGTCTCAACACCGAAGAAGAAGAACCAGAGGATACCAGAGACGATATCAACTGAGATCCAGACGAAGCAATACTCTGTTCAGATTAGATTAGCATAATTCATACTTAATATACAATTTCGGGAATCTAGAGGTAACTTACTCCACGAAATATCACCTAAAGCAATAGAAGTAGTATAATACCCGCCTAATCTCCCCATCCACTGCGGGGAAATAAGTTCCGTGACATAAACCGGCGCCGAAAGGGTCTGTAATATAATCCCAAATCCCAGTAAAAATCTCGATGCTTTAAACTGCTCCAGCATCTGCGCCGCAGCCGCCAAAACCGCTCCTCCAAGCGTAAAAAGACATCCAGATTGCATACCCTTCCTCATGCCAAAGTAATCCATCACCGGTCCTCCAAACGCACAGCCGATCATAGATGCTGCGTTGTATAGAATGAAGACTAGACCTGTTAAGGAACCTGTTTCTCTGAGATGGAAGAAAATTTGTATTGTTCTTCGGCGTTTATGCTGCCCATTAGGGAACCGTCGAAACCGCTGGATGTGGCATTAAGGAAGGCGATGAGGAGGATGGAGTAGAGTGTTATGGAGGCTTTGGAAGTGGGATCGGGATTGGAATTGTGGGTTGCGATTGTGTATTGAAGTTGTTCGTCTAGGTGTTTGATGGGATCTGTGGAGAGAGTGGTGTCTGCTGTCGTGATGGCTTTGGAGAGATCCATCTTCTCGGTAGTGGAAGGTTTGGATTCTGTCATTTTGGATTGAGTTGTGATTCTGTCCCAGCTGTTCACTTGACTGAGAACGTATCCTTAAAGATTCTGTAGAATCTGAGTCGACATGAAGTCTAAGTAAGAACCAAATATCCCGTCTCAATCCCACTCCCACGCCATATCCCCAGGAACGTTACATGCCTGTGCGTCCTTTATCAATTATCCATGTCGTCCATGATAACTTTCAATATCAGAAAGCGTTTTTGTCAGAGGGAGGGGAGTATGATCATCACTCGGCACGCCTTGTTTGTAGTGGCGTTCAGGATCGACGCGGGGAAGGTTATCTCGCAGGCGGATGGGAGGATCCGTCTAACAGTCAGAAGCACTAAATACTAATTCGTGGTTGAGAATTTCCCTGACAACCCCATCTAGATAATCCAGGAAGCCTATGTTCGAGAATCGTGGCACAGTTGAAAACAAATGTCTGATATGTGATATATGAAATCAAGAGTGTCCCTGCAAGCCTCAAGCACAAGCAGATCTGCAAGAGAGGAGGGGGAAAATCAACGCAAGGCAAAACCATAAAAGGGAACTACCCAAACATCAAAAGCACTCACCACAAGTTTGCATCAGAAATATCATATGACTCATTTTGAATTCTGTCCTGCAAACTGGATCTGGATCTGGTATCTATACTATAGCTCTAATCAACCTATGCTCGATCTACCATCCATTAACGCCATCCCCATCATCCTGAAAAACTCCACCCATGTCCAACCGGGATCCAGTCCATGTAAAAACCAGATATGCTAAAATTTCATTTAAAACTCCTCCCTTTTTCACTCCAATTTTCAACGTCGATACTGACGAGCGGAGCGAACACGATTCGAATGACCTTGCACACGAGCCGTAGATGGAGATCTCGAGGCCCTAAGAGGGTCGTTGCGGCGAGCTGGCTGATTACGGTAGGATGTCATGCGTCCAACTCGAGATGCAAGACGATGCGCGGATACAGCAGGTTCGATGAAACTTGGTACCTCCTCGTCGTCGTCGTCGGAGTCTACGCAATTGATAGGATTATCTCTACTTCCTACCTGTAGGGACTGGCGGTGAGAAGAGAGCATTTGACCGATACGTGGGTCATATCTATCATTTTGAGCAACTCGTGGGTTTTGGTGGTAGTGTGTGTTTTCGTAATGCATCTCAGATCTTCTTGGACGTGGACGTCGACGAACAGCTGGTCTGATATCGTTGTCCGAAGACTCCTGAAAGTCTGGTATTTCGTTCGCATCGCCCATACTGGTAGGAACTTCCTGACTCTCGCTTCGACTTTCATTTCGACTGTCAATTCGACTGTCATCTGTGGAGGATCTCATACTCGCAGTATTACCACGTCGACTTGGTCTGTGGCCACTGAGAAATTGTCGAAGTGTTGGTGTCTCATCTTCTATTTCACTCGACTCACGGCCATCATAAGCATTTGTACTTGTCGTCTCAACACTCTGGCTACGGTAATGTTGATCTGGGAGACTCATATCGGTATCGCCATCAACGTCAGTGATATTGCCAAGACCAGCATCAGACTCGTCATCATCTGTCTCCTCTCCTAATGCTTGATATGCAGCTCGCTCAGCTTCAAGATCATAATCAACTGGAACGTAATTGTCTCCATAAGGGTTGTTGTGGTTTTGGCGCCAGTGATATTCGTCCATAATTTGTGGTGTTGGAGAAGATTCATCACGCCCTGACTCGTCATCCTCACTATGTCCATTAACAGTCATCGTCTCGGTATCATCGCTGTCAAGATCAGAATCATATCTCGGATCATATCTTTGAATATGAGCACCTTGATCAAGGCGATCTCCAAATCCATATTCAGGCATAGGGGTTTGCTCAAGAGGGCTCCAGCCAGACATTCTAAGTCTCTCAGCTTCACTTGGAGTGTCGCCGGCTTCAGAAGCGTCAGTGTCAGAGTACAAAGTGATGGCTGGAGATCGTGCTCGAGGGGCGGTATTTGCACGGTTTCGTCGTCTGTTGGAGATGGCGCCACCCTCATCGGACTCATCGTCAGAAATGCTAATAGCCCGTGGAACAGCCCGTGTTTGAGGTCTGCTGTTCGATCGACCTGGGGCCCGAATAGGCTCCTCATCGTCATCAGAATCTTGCACAAGATCGATTTCATCATGCTCAACAAAATCTCGAAGTGATCCCTCCTCGTCATCGCTATTACTGACATCGCTGCTGTCAGAATCTATCAGGTCGGCGCCGTCGTAGTGATGAGCATGGTGATGGTGATGATGATGGTTATGAAAAAGCCGAATTGGTCCACCTGGGCGAACGAGTCGTCCACCTGGATGGTATCCACCACCATGGTTCATGTTAATCTCCAACTCCATCTCGCTCTCCAAATCATCGTCCAAGTCGATTGTCACGTTATCAAGGTCTTCACCATCCATGCTAAAAGATTGAAGGTCCTCATCATCAAACATTGCACCACAAACATGACATCTTGGACCGCCATGATGTTCGTAACCACAACTCGGACATACTGGGAGCCCAAACTCATCACGTCGAATGCGTTCACGGTGTTTGGAGAAGAAACCCTTGAAGAGTCCTTCAGGTGTAGCCTCATCTCTCTTGATATTTGCCAGCTCTGCAGCACGAAGGTTCTTGTGTTGTTCGACCGATTCGTCAGCGGGAAGTAGTAGATTAGCCTCCATCAACATATCAACAGTTTGTCTGACCTGCGGAGGGGTCAGTAATTGCACGAAAGAGGAAACAGAGGTTTAGACTCACTTGGTAATTGTACACTGGCACCGATCGTGGCTTGTGTCTGCAATGCGGGCACTTCCGTGGCTCTTCATCCTCATCATCATCTTCAATAGGTACACCATCGGCATCGAGTCTCTTCTCAGGTATAAACCATTTGCCTATGCACTGCGCAGGAGTTAGCTTGCGCACAATCCTTGTAAGAGAATAGCTTACAGAATAACAGTAGGTATGACCACATTCCAATATATACGGCTCATACATAAGCTGCAGACAAATTACGCAAGTATGCTCCGCTCGAATCTTTCCCAATACAGCATCCAATTGCTTCATACGCTGGATAAAAGTCAGTCACCCGTACACCAAACTAAACCAAAGCCAAACATACTTCGATGTCCTTAACCTGAATTTGTCCCGAACCAACATTACCCTCAACTGTATCCTTCTTGCCCTTCGAATCTCCATTATGTATCTGCGGCGAGCCCCTCCTATTCTTTTCCTCCCTCACATTCGTAGCCAGCACCTTCGTAGCAGTATGCGGCGCCATATCTTCAACCAAAGCAAAGTGGAGCGAACGAGTGTGAAGCAAGAATCGAAATCTCGAATGTGAACCCGCAGATTGGGCTCAGCGATTTAAGCCTAACGAGGCCGTAGGGCACGATTGCAGGTCTCCCAGAAAGAAAACAAAAGATTTGCACCGGAAAGAGCCTCCCAGAACACACAGCACAGCGGCTCTGTGGCAGCAGGGAGAAAGGTCGAATATAGGGTTCGGTGTCGTGTGTTTGAGGATCGTTGATGTTGAAAGGCTGATATCGCGTCTTGGAGCTATCAAGGGTGTGATGACGGCTAGCGAGCGGCTAGGGAGTGGCCCAGCCTTGCGGTCAACAGTTGCTATTGTTTCTTCACCACAATAGCACGACTGAAAATTTTCACAATAGTAAGCTTCTATTCTGCATCAAGTTTACTTTCTATCACATTCACACCCGCTTTTGAATAGATGGGACTGTACAGTTCAGCTTTCCTCCGTTCTAACCATTGTGGATACAAATTCGACATTCCACCCCGCACTCCCGTCCGTTGCAGCCCAATCCAGCCCTCAGGCACCCCAAGTCAGGCTACAAATGAAGTCAATAATTTCTTTTATCTATCACGAGTATTCAATAGCAGTATGTATCTAACTACGAGTTCATAAACGTGACGACCTGCATGAGCTTCTCAATCCAAGCATAGAACTGGTTCTTGAAGAATTGTGGTCTGCGATACGGGGAAAAGCTCCTTCTATGGCGGTACGTGGCAACTATGTATCCAACAATCCTACTCAAAGGCCTTGTACCCAGCCTCGTATGGCTGGGAATCATTCCGTGAATGGTGGGGGATTGGCAGTAAATGAGCCTATATTCGGCAATTTTTTGGTTTGGGAGAAGATTCTACGAATTCGATGAATTGATTGGAAATTTGCCCCTCAAGAGAGACAAAACATCAAGTCACGGGCATCTTCCGCAAGCCAACAGGTGGAGAAAGTCCAATCAGTGCGTACGGAATGAAGAAATGCGTGGGGGCCAGTTGCAAGGCAAGTATATTCTCCATCTGCACCAAGTGTCAAGCAACGCAGACAAAACAAACCAAACAATCTACGCTGAAGCGCTCCATCAAAAAGAATTGCAAAAGAATGACAATTCCACGTTGACAATAACTCAACTCAACTCACGCAACGAGCGAAAGCAACGCAAAACAAGTATTCAGGATTATAAAAAGGGATCGGTGATCCCGGCAGCATGTCCATCCTGTGCCATCCTCTCCTCCATCAAAAATACAAAGAACGACTCCAAATGAATTCGTGATCATCAATTCTCCTCTTGTCATCCAAGATGGAAGCCAATCTCATTACACCTCAACATAGGTACCCCTACGCCATTTTCCTTCTCTTACTACTTTCTACACACACCTCCGCCAGATGGCCCGGCTTCACCATACTCTCATCAACAATCTCAGAATTAAGATGTTCGAGCTGCTTGATCTCAAAATCAAGGAACGATTTGATAGCACTTGCATTTGTAGCACCTGCTTTCATACTCTCCCGGACGTTCTTGAGCATTTGTCTGATACGTGCTTCTGCGTTCTCGAGTTGGTACTCGATGGTTTGGCCATAGAGGTCTGAGAGATTGGAGATGGGACGGACGGTATTGAGAACGGTATCGTCACGAATTGTAGGGGAACGAGGCCGGAATGAGGTTACGCATGTGATGCGTTCTTGACCGCCGAAAGCGGCGAGGGCTTGGTGATCGATGTATCGGCCTTGGAGGACAACTGCGCAGCCCTGGATATTGTTAGAATGGTTCACGAAAGGTAGGAAGAGGATATGACCTTTGAGGGTCCTCGAACTTTCTTGATCTCGCCGGTACCCGTCCTCAGGGCAGTCTCACCACCCACCATATCAGTGGTATCACTCATCATCAACACACAGACGAACGGATAACTGTCTCTGTGCCAGCCGACAATAGCCTCCTCTTCATCATCCTCGTCTCGGTCGTTGCTCTTCTTATATGGGACAGATAGGTTGATGTGACCGATCTCATAGTCCATAACGGGAACGAGTTCTACGCCAGCAATCTTGGAGACGATAGCGAGTGTTTCCGGGTGCTTCCAGGCTTCGTACATGAACTTTGCATGTCTATGAAAGTCAGTCATGTTCATATAAGTATGCATGTCAACTTACTTTGGAGCATAGCCTCGAAGCTGCTTTGGTGCAATATCGGAAGTGTAGCTGTAATTATCCATCACCTCCGGAGAATGTATTTCTTTTCTCATAATGTCGACGGCTTCCTCGCTAAAAAGTCTGAATGGCTCCGAGACAGCGATAGGAGAAACACCAGATGTAGCTGAGTATCCTAAGTCTTCCATTGTGTGAATAGCTTTTGGCTCCTCATATTGGAGATGCATTTGAGGAACGAAGAGATTGCCGACTGCGGATGATCCGTTCAGGTACTTGGCGAAAGAGCGCTTCAAAGACTCTTGAGTTTCTCTTTGTGAGGGGTTCAGTCTTGGAGAGCTGATGATCTTGGGATTGAACGGGTCTGGTGTGCCGGGAGCGAGAAAGACATCTGGAGTAGCCATGATGGGGATTTCGATGTTTGATGTGAAGAGCTAAAGGGTGTCAAAGAATGTAAGGCCCAAGTTATGATATCTAAAAGAGGAAGATGAAATGCATGGAGGTGGAAAACGTCAGTGCGAGAGCCAGCTCTTCTTATCGAAGTCGATCTTGTGAGCCTCTGAGTATCTCACCTCAGATAAGACAAAGGGGTAGCGAGCATTTGTGTATTACGAGGGAAAGTCTCCGTAGCGATATCTCGGCGAGATACTATGAGCACTAGCACATAGTTTGGTCCTCGCTGCCAAATTCTCGCTCCTGGTTTGAAAATGGATGAGGAGTAACTGAACTCACTGTCGTTCCTTTAAATTTTGCTCTGAGTGCGAGGATAAGATGGCTGGTTTCCGTCGCAAGTGTAGATGCGATGCTCTTTACTTTAATGAATAGATATTGTGGAAGAAGCTTGAATGATTTGTAAAGGGAGTCGTTAGAGCGGTGGCAAGACTCTCTTATATCTGATGATACTACTCCAACACACCGTCACAATCTAACATTCCTCGCTGCACAGCTTGAAGTCAACAAACCAAACTTGGAAGTACGCTACCGACGGCCAGATCACCGTCACTCTTGCACGTCGTCGATACTTTCGATCCTGTCAGCCCTGGTTGAGTTCCTCCACACCTTTTTTCTTCAATCTCCTTCGTCGTCAGATGCTACTTGGTCTCAAAAGTGTGGAGAAATCTCACGATATCTCACACATGCTACAGTAAGTTCAGGCGCCTTATCGACGGACCATATCAGACTGGTCGATCGCAAATGTTCCTGGCCGTGATTTTGGCTGGGTTGGTTGCAGTAAAACAAATGGAATGCACTAAATGAATAACAGTGTAGGGGTAAATGCGTGTCCCAAGATGTTGTATGGAAAGGGTTTCTGTAAAGGGATAGGCTCCGGGAAATAGATAATGTTGGCAGGGCCGAGACAATCAGAAAATAGAAGACCAGTCATAAAATGTATACCAATCGGTACACTTCAAACCGACCCAGCTCAGCCATAGAGACAGGGAGGGGAAAGTTGAACTGACGGGAAGCGTCATTGCCGGTACTTCCAGAATTAGCTTGCTTGAACTGAGTTCATATTACCAAAGTTCACATCTCAGGCGCCGATTGTGGACACTCGTGAGATCAAGAGTGGATGAAGTTGGGAGCTGGTGTGGAGGGCTAATGGATCATACGTCGTCTGGAGCGGGGAGATATCTTGTGCTGGAATGGATTTCCATATCGGGAAGACGAAACGAGCGCAGGTCATTACTCGCTCGCGACCAAGTGACAGATCCGCTTGGATTGCAGTGCATCGAAGGCCGTTAACGGACGCAAGCTGTGAGCTTAATCATAACCATCTTCAGACGTCGTGGCTGGACGAGGCACAACGTTGTTGTATCACAGGACTGCAGTATCAGACCACAACGTTGACCCCTCTCTGCAGCTTGCACGACGTCTGCATAGGGCGGCTGGCTTGGGGATAAAGTTGGGATTTGCCTCATGTCTGAAGAAGGAAATGCAGGAGGAATGAAAATGACAATTTCGCAAGGAAAGATCGTCTTGAGCGTGGTTCCCACTCCGTGGACTCCATGCCAGCTCATACCGAAGTTTGATAAGGAATAGGGTCGACCGTGGTTCATGCGCCATGGCGGGTGAAGATTGAGATAAAGATTTGCCACTACATTGTTCCTTATCACTGACAGACGCGCGATGGTGACACTAAGATCGATGGCTTCCAGGTGTATCCCTCCTAGCTATCTTGGTAGACAAAATGGAATATAGAGCACGAGGTAGATTGCTGATACGAGCGTGTCCGTGTCGATGTGGATGTAGTTGAAAAATGGAAGATGAACAGGAAGCGTTGGAGAAGGCTGCAGGCAGATAAACGCACCCCGGTCGGCGATAAGTATCCGAGTGCCAAGCCTCGGCTATAACTGAACTCGCTACCGTTCTGTTGCTGTCGGTCTTGCTCCTCTGCAAGACTGCTCCTGATCCATCAAGACCCCACACACTTTGCCCGTTTGTTCCCAATCATGTCATCAAAGGATACTCCCGAGTCCAAAGAGACTCCTGCCGACGGGACCGAAGGTAATCCTTGGGACAAGAAGACTAGTAAGAAGTTTGAAAGGTAAGATATATGGCTCATGCAGCTTCAAAATCGTCCCCGATGTGGCAAATTGAACTCAGCTGATATTCATGCTTGCAGCAAACTACCTGGAGAGTACTTCGATCCTTGCCAAGAAGCTGCATCGAGGAGTCTGAAATGTCTTCATCGCAACGGTGGAGACAGAGAGATGTGTACGGACTATTTCCAGTATGCTCTTCCCCTGGAAGTTCTGTCCCCGTGATTTCCTCCATGTTTTCTTTCCTCGCTCCGGAGCCAGCTCCGCCGCATGGTTGTTAGTATGTCTCGAGATTACTGCTGATGATCAAATAGGGCATACCGAGATTGTAAACAGCAATGGGTGAGACTCCTGCTCAACGTTCCTTTCTATTATTGAAGACGCCAACCTTGGCTCCATCACACTATCTTCTCCCTCTTTCTTCACAACAGTCCTAACGGTTTGATAGATTACTGCTAGGAAAGAGGCAAAGGCTAAGGCGAGAAGGGACTGGTTTTCTTGAGATACCACCGCAGGAGCTTTTGTATTTGTATAGCATCGAAAAGGGATTGTATGATATGCATATTAAAAGGAGGGTGTGTAATGAAATGACTCTCCTATCTCAATCCATCATTTGCGCCATAAAAAGACGTTGGGATGCTGGAATCAACCAGCTTATGGACTGAATGGGAGGTGTTCTGGCTTACAGACACAATCATATATAGCTCGTTGGCGGTACTACCAAAAATCGAAGTGACCTAATATGCACATATGAAGAGACCACATATTGGATATGAAGTTGGGAAATGCACCTCATGTCCTTTCCTAGAATGTAACACAATATTATCGTACATATCTAACAAGAATATAGAATTCTGCTGTAGAATCAAGAGAGCATCATTAATAATTCCTCCCAGTTATAGTTCAAACACATCATGTTCTGAAATGAACAAATTGTGTTCCGTGTTATCGATCGATAAGCTGTTTAGACCATTTGCTATGGTTTACCATTTTCTCGCTTCGTGTCGGATGCGGTAGACAAATTTTTGAAATCAACACAACTTCTGCGCATCAGATCGCTACCCCATACCCTCGCAAAGCCCGGCACATAAAATTGTGTCGCTGTTTGCATTGCCAGTACTCGCATACACCTACTAACCGCATAGTCTCGAGGTTGTGCGAAGAGAGTTCTGTGAACCCCGTTGGTCCCGCAAAGATGGACCTACTTCAGGACCGACAAGATGCGGCGATCTGGAATGCGATTGAGAATAAGAGCTACAAGACAGCGTTAAGACTTGTAGATAAGAGAATAGCTAAGAAATCTACAGAGTATCTAAGAGTACGTCGTCAAAAAGCCGCATCCCTCCACCCCTTGCCAATGTTTTCGCTGAAAGTGTGTTTCACGTGACACAACCTAGCTGACATTATCTAGGCTCTAAGACTCTATATCAAGGCTCTTCCAAGAGACAGCATAACTGAATGCTACATGGAACTGGAAGGAAATTCCCTCTCTCCTAGTGCTCCAACAGACCATGCAGCTGTTGAGCTCTATAGCCTTGCCTTTGATCAGGTCTACCTGAAGGATAACGAGTCGTGTAATATCTCTTCCAACTGGGCCAGACTTGTGGGCAAACGACATCTAGAGTATGTCAAGGCACATCCTAAAGATGAACAAGCAGCACAGTCCGCATTCGAGGCTTGTATTTCAAGGAATGACTTGGAACATGCGGTTGCTGTAAGTGTCACGCAATGTCATGCACTCCACTATCATAAATCTGACACGTTAATATATGTTCTAACACGGCTCTAGATATCCACTAGCTTGGAAAACAACTTCCCAAATAGTCATAATTACATTTTCTGGAACATCTCCACTTGCTTTCGCTATGCGGTAGGCACCCCTATCCGAGGAAATTCCCTCCCTAACAAACGTCAGAACTCCTCAAATTGTCCCCGCGACCGCCAGAAAATATACAATCTGCTTGCTTTGCGCAAGATTGAGAAGCTTGCTGAAATAACTATTCAAGCGGTAAGTGACTGTTCTGTATTCAATGACACAAAGCTAAGTGCAATAGGATCCAAATAAGCTGCCGATTAAAGCAATACATACCCCACAAGAATTGCTGCTATTGCACAAGGTCACTGTAGCTCTTTCTACTCCAGAAAAGCAATTACAGTACCTCCGTGATCCTAAACTAGGACCAGAATCAAGTATTGCGAAAGGCGAATGGCAGATCTGGATGGTGAAGTTACAACTACTGACACAAGTTGGAGAGTGGCAAGAGCTTTTCGATATTTGTGATGGATTGCTAACACGAGCTCGTACCAAAAACAAGCAGTCTGTGTATTCCCAGTCTCGTTTTAGTGACTGGATTGTGTGGGAAGCATACATCCGTTCTGCTATTGAGCTCAAATCCTCTACGTACGTCGCTGGTCGCCTGTCGATGTTCTTGGCTAATAACTGTAGATACACAAGAAAGGTATCTAACCAGATCGAGTTCCATCTAGACTCAGAATGCGGCATCGACAAGAGTTGGAAGAGAAATGCTTCTCTGGCTCTTGTTAAATTAGAGTTTGATGGCAAGGGCGAGTTGGCTGTGCGTCGATTGACAACTGTCTTGACTTATTTGAACCGTTATGGTGATGCCAATATTGCCTATAACGATCTGAAGTTATACGTGGATGAGCTTGAGTATCATGAACGTGGTGCTTTACTGTCAGTTTTAGGAATTAGGAATATCTCCATTACTTCTGATACATTGGCGGACAAGCTTTCCCAGGTTCTGAAATTGGACTCTTTGGCAGAAGAGCAAGATGCAAGTGTTCCGCGTCTACTTCTATGAGTATCAGAAGGACCTAAGCTAATATGGACTCCCAGTTTTCAACCGCCGCTGGCATTACTCGTACTGTCAACAACTACAAATTACGATACCTTATCTTATCAAGCTCTTCTGAATTCGAGCGTCGTCTCCAATCAGCTCATTCCGACCAAATATGCGCTTGGTGTAAGAATAGATGCACTCTGAGTTGTATAAATTGTCTCGGCGGGCTCGCTCAAGTAACCATTACATCTTACAAGACCGCTATCAACGTCAAGGATATCAAGAAATCTCTCGCAACTACAGACATCCATCCGGCCGACGACCTGGCAATCTTAGCTGCTATGTGCCTAGTCAAGCTTTCCGGAATCCACTCCAAATCCCCGAAACTTTCGAACCCACATCTTATGAGAGCCGCTGCTATCATGGAATTCGCTGCCACGCACTCTCCATCCAATTCTCAAATCACACTGTTGCTAATTCGCCTCTATACATTCTTAGGCTGCGGCTCCCTAGCTGCGAGAGTCTACCAAGAACGTCTAAAGACAAAGCAAATCCAACTCAATACGCTCTCCTACCACCTCCTCGATCGAGTTTCCTACTTTCATCCTCATCCATACAACCATTCTGGACTCGACTTGCTCTCTCCTGAAGGCCATATCAAAAAGCAAACAAAGTTCTACGTGAATGCCTATAATCAGATTTCCAAGAATATCTGGTTGTCTCTGAAGAAAGGCAGTTACGATTCCCTATTTCAGATCTCTGATGTTCAGGATAAACTGGGGAATAGTATTGCGAAAGATATGTGCATTGTGGAGGAGAACAGGCTCGATCGATTAAAAGGTGGACCTCCAGCAATGAGCACCATGAGTTTTATTCAAGCTAATAGTATGTATCTCCTATCCTTCCAAGTTGTCTCAAAAAAGAAAACTAACCATATAAAGATTTCCTCTCCGATTTCGTCGACACGAGCGATTACGACAGTTTCCCAAACTTTGAGAGCAGCAAAGGCAATACCTTCCAAGAACTTTGTAGATTAGATCCCGCTCCCTCAGTAAGATTCCTCCCTCTCCTCTCACATATCACATCTAACTTCCCCCCAGCCAGCCCGTACAATCCGCGCCCGCTTCTCCGAGATCCTCATCTTGTGCCTCCAGCCAAATGCGCACCGCCTAGTTCACAATTCCGTAATCAACGGCATGGCCCGCGACGGTCAGATCGACGAGTCCATGAAAGCCCAACACTTCAGCAAGAGCGAGAGAATAATCTTAAACTGCCATAACTGGCTGACCTTCATACTACGCCATTTCCAAACTCTAGGAGAGGAGATCACCGAGGAAGATATCGAGACTGTTACTTCCGAACTAGGGGAACTAAATGGATGGCTAGGCGAAGATCTCAAAAACGCGTTTCAGTTGGTTCAGAGTCTTTCTCTTTCTCCAGAGAGCTGTCCCAGTCTGCCGGCCGTGGCGTCGTCGACTACACTTCAATACCTGTATTCTTTCCACGAGCTTGCTTCTTGTATCCTCAAATTCTGTGCGTATGTTGAGGATCACAAGAAGGAAGTAGGAGAATATGGCGAGATCGCTGTTAAGGATTTGCAGGAGACTGCTTCTTCCCTCTTGCACGCTATATTGAGTAAATGTAAGGCGTTTAAGGGACAGATTGATGAGGGAGGATGGATGGATAGGATTTTTGAGACTGTGTTGCCAGATGAGGTTGAGGGTGTGGAGAAGGGAGTTGTGGATGCGATTAGGGAATTGGTTGGGGATGAATTTATGGAGGGGTGGGCTGGGGAGGTGGTGGAGAGCTGGAAGGATAGCGTGGAGGGGTTTGTGTTGTTGAAGCCTTTGAATGCGTGATTAGTAGGTGAGGTACGGTGGGCTGTCTGAGAAAAGGGTTGGCAGTTATGGAGATGATATGATAAAATGAGAAAAATAGATATTATCATTTATCTGCCGATGTGGTGTGATTTATCTGAATTCACTACAAGTGGCTATGATATTACACGAACACCATTCTTGAGACAATTATTCTCGACCACTCTTTTGATCATTCTACAATTCCGAGTGGCTTTCTTCGTCGGCCACTTAGATTCTGCTTTGCAGTCCGGCCTTCATGGTTGGAGAAGAGTAAAAGGCACTGTGCTTTCCGGCTCCAGGACGCAAATGGCGGTTCCCGATATCGACTTCGCCCCAGGGTAGTGTCAGGGTGAGAGTCTAAAGGATTTCGATAGGGACTGAGTCAGGGCAGTCTTGCGTCGCGTGTTGTGGAACTTGGGCGTTGGAGAGTAGGTAGCGTCCTCTCATCCTCGACCGCAAGTATTTCCGCCGCAACTCACCAGATCACCTCAATTAAACCTTCATAGCAACGACCCAAAAAATGACACTGTCATATTTGCGATGCCCCTTCGGAAAGTCTAAAGCATATCTTCCTCGGCAGCCCTCTTCTCCGCTATCCTCATAGCCATATCTCTCCTCTCCTCCCTCAGCGTAACGAACACCCAAAACCAAGTTATCATCTCCACAAATGCCCAGGTGAACACCACTCTGTTCTTTAATCCTTCGCCCCAGGTAGAAGGTTCGTAGGTGCTAGTGTGGCTAGAGGGCGGGTAGAGGAATGAAGAAGAGGAGAAGGTGTAGGTGTAGAAGGTGAGGAGAAGGAAGCAGAAGAGGCGGATGGGTGCTGTGTTCAGTTAGTATTGCTTTATTTATTAATATAGTAAGGGTGCGAAGGTGGGGAAACGGGAATAGAAGAGAAGAAAGAGACTGACCTTGTGATCCCCAATGATAGGACGAGATCTCCTCTGGCATAGAAACAGAAACCAGATCTGTAATTCCTACAATAGCCAAGAGCGCAGCCAGAAAAGAAAGGGGCGCCGATTTAACTTCGAAGGAGCGGGTATATGGCTACATTCATCAGCGGAGCCCATAACTTGAACCAACAGGAAGGAACCTACCAAGCCCATAGCCTCCCCTATAATAAACACCAAAGTCTGATCTGCGATCGCAGCTGGCGCAGTAAAAAAGAAGAAAGCGAGGGTGATGTGGAAGAGGGACAGAGAGGTGATAATCGTTGCGCCGGAAATGAGTGCCATGTTGATCTGTTCTGTTCTATTCTGTTCAGATGTTGTTTGAAAGGAGAGAAGATGGGGTCGATGAGCAGATATGTGTTTGTAGGATTGAAATGGTCATGAGCTCTAAGATAGCTGCCCCGTTGTTCACGCGTCACAAACACCTGGCCTTGCTAAGGTAATCCTAGCAAACTGAGCTACAATTTTTGAAACTCGATCATGTGCAGACCAAAAAGAACTAGACCCTGGATTTCGGGTTGAAAATAAGGTTTATCTTTCTTCCGAGACAGGGGTCTGATTCCATTTCGGGTAGGTATGCTCAGCCAAGAGCTATTTTTGTTACTTGTGTCGCGACCCCTCCATACTAGAGCTTCAACCTGAACATATCACTTCAGCGAGTTGCAAATATGGCGTCGACAGAACCTCCAAAACTGGAGATACAGCAACATATAAAGTACTGGCAACGCTGTCTCAATTCCCTCCTTCCAAATCAATACACAGGTGTCGATTCCACGCGCATGACATTCGGTTTCTTCATTCTGTCTGCCCTTGACATTTTAAACGCCGGACCGGACACTTTTCCCCAGAAACGGAGAAAAGAGATCAGAGAATGGATTCTGAATTGTCAACATCCGTCTGGCGGATTCTGCGGGAGTCCTAATCACAAATACCCGGATGAGTATTATGCGCATGGGAATAAAATAGTGGATCCTGCGAATCTGCCAGCTACATTTTTTGCGGTCTTGAGTCTAAGTTATGTCGGGGGGTTGGATGAGATAAATAGGGAGAAGACGCTGAGGTGGTTGAGGACGGTACAGAGGAAAGATGGAAGTTTCGGGGAGCTGGTCACAGAAGATGGTGTTATCGAGGGAGGGAGAGACATGAGATGCTGTTATGTTGCTGCTGCTGTAAGGTGGCTTTTGAGAGGAGAGTCTGATGAGGTGGAGGATATTGATGTGGACGGAATGGTGGGACATATTAGGAGTGGGCAGGTGGGTAAAGAGATTGGATGTTGTGGATGAAGGCTGATGCTGGCAGACCTATGATGGTGGAATTTCCGAGTCATCGGAACATGAGGCTCATGGTAAGAGATACAAGAGGAATTTTGGCAGATTATGGCTGACTCGTGAAGCTGGATATACGTACTGCGCCATAGCATCGCTATCTTTCCTGGACAGACTACCAAACTCTCCCTCGAAACCCACCATTTCCAAACAAGGCCTCACAAACATTCCCGCCACCATTCGATGGCTTGTCTCGAGACAGCTTGGGTACAATAAGGGAGATGATGAAGAGAAGGCTGAGAAGATTGACCATGGCATAAAATTAGCTGGCATCAATGAAAAACCACTTGTGCCGGGTCTGACACTCCAGGATGAGCATTTCGTAGGCTTCAACGGTCGCTGCAACAAAAATGCTGATACATGTTACGCATTTTGGGTCGGTGCTTCGCTGGATGTATGTATAAGCTCATGTCGAATTTCATACGCTGACGGTTCAGATGCTGGGTCATGAAAATCAAAAGCTTCTGAACAGTGAAGGAATTCGTAGATTCCTGTTCGAACAGACACAACACAGAATAGGAGGGTTTGGCAAGACTCCGGGGGATCCGCCAGGTAATTGAGCTTCCCTGCTTCACCCTACCATTCACTGATAACAACCAGACGTCTACCACGCCTACCTCGGCCTTGCAGCATTAGCAACCATGCGTGAACCCGGTATCAAACCTCTAGACTCTGCTCTCTGTATCAGTGTGCAGCAAAAGCAATTATTCGTCGAGATGCGAAAGAGTATTTTAGTCCGGGTCCGGACATACTGGAAGCATGGGTATTGCTTCTCGATTCGGGAAGACGATCCCGATTTTGAAAAGAAAATGAAAGACAGTGAAGAAGTCCCGAAAGGGATGAAAGAGTCGCTGGACGTAGTGGCTCAATTGGGAACGGTTAACATATGAAAATCAGCCCACTCTCTCACTCTTTTGGAAGATGTGGCAATAAGGAGCTGGAAGAAGGCGTCCGCGTTGCTGCTCGATTTGCGGTAAAGGTGTCAGCAAATTGGTCGACTAGACCCTCGAGATCAGGCATCAGGCTCAAATATAAGGCTCTATTTCTGAGCATTTTATGGGCACAGTTGCTTCTCCAAGCATGGCCGGAAGGTTTGTGGTTGAGGGTCAAACACTCTCCCCTTTTTTGACCTCTGGATATCTGAGCATCCAACTTTGAGCATAACTCGGCAGCATTAGCTCTTATTCCTAAACCTAGAAGCTACGGAGAGGAGGTCTACCTTCCTTGTAGATTATATGAGAAATTTATAATCACTAATCGCTCACCGAGGCTTCTGTCTGTTATTCATACCGACGTTTAACAAGTCACGCGTGAATCTTTCATTCCAACTTAAAAGAACAATACATAATCGGCAAATTTGGACGTTCAAAAGTGACATATAGTAGAGCAAATTGAGTATGCCAGAGATGGTTTCAAAATTCCCTAGGACTTATCTTTACCTAGAATGTAAGCTCAAATGGCATAAAGTGTGAAGACTTCAGAGCTACTTATATGATTAAGTCATCACTTGTCTGACTTCCCTACCCAAAATCCGAGATAATATCACAACTTCCTTTTTAAAACGAAATCAATTCCTTCCTCTCTCCATATCTCCACATAACAATTTTCAATTTGTCTGTCTTACTGTGGCGATTCCTTACCAAATCCCATCTCATCCCACTCTCCACAAGCTAGCCCCTGTCAAACCTGGGACTTGGCAACCGACCTCCAGAGCTCCCATCCAAAATCCCAACCTCAGCTCCCATCTCCCGCAAAACAGTCAATTGAGCTTCCCTTTCAAAATGAAGCTCCCACTTACTTCCTCCCTCCTCCTCGCCCTCACAACACCAATTCTCTGCTCCCGCCCACAACAACCGCTCCCTCTCTCCCCCAACAGCGGGGTAGCTCCATCCACCTCCCACTCTCCCTCGAAAGAAACTTCCCGCCTCCTCTCCCTCCACAAACACCTTGTTCAAATCCCCAGTATAACACTCAACGAATCCGCAGTCGCAAAATACCTCACAAACTACCTCAAAACCCTGAACCTAACCGTAGAAACCCAGCTTGTTTCCCCCGCTACATCTACCTCCGGTCCTCGAAAGAATGTCTACGCATACATCGGTTCCCAGCGCCAAACCCGCGTGCTAATAAGCTCACACATCGATACCGTACCCCCTTACTATCCTTACTACAGACAAGGAAACGAGATCTGGGGGCGTGGGAGCGTAGATGCTAAAGGTAGCGTCGCAGCACAAATAAGCGCTGTTTCCTCCCTCCTATCCTCTGGAAAGGTCCAAGAAGGAGATATAGCACTCCTCTTCGTCGTCGGCGAAGAAGACGGCGGCGATGGAATGAAAAGCGCGAATTCCCTGAATCTCTCCTGGGAAAGTGTCATTTTCGGGGAACCTACGGAGGGGAAACTGGCGTGTGGACATAAAGGTATTATTAGCGTGGATGTGAGAGCCAAGGGGAAGGCGGGACATAGTGGATATCCTGAATTAGGGAGGAATGCGAATGTGCTTCTTGTGCGTGCTTTGAGGAAGCTTTTGGAGGTAGAGTTGCCGAGGAGTGAAAAATACGGGAATACTACTTTGAATATTGGACTCATCGAGGGAGGCGTGGCTAAGAATGTTATTGCTGAGGAGGCGAGTGCTGGGATTGCTATACGTATTGCTGCTGGGGGGACGGAGGCGATTGAGAAGATTATTAGGAAGGCGTTGGAGGAGTTTGGGGAGGATATTGAGGTTGGTTTTGGGACGGGGTATGGACCTGTGGATATTGATTGTGATGTTTCTGGTATGTACTTTTCCCTTCCTCTCCCCTTAATCCGCCCACTTCAAACTTTATCCCAGGATTCCCTCATACACTCTCTTTACCTGACCCAATATCACCTAATCTAACACCCACAGGTTTCGAAACCCTCACCGTAAACTACGGCACCGATATCCCGAATCTGCAGGGTGATCATAAACGCTATCTCTACGGTCCAGGGACTATCCTCATGGCGCATAGCGATCATGAGCATTTAGAGATCAAGGATTTGGAGGAGGCAGTTGAGGGGTATAAGGTTTTGATTGAGTATGCTCTTGGGGAGAAGAGTGAAATAAGAAAGAAGGAGATATAGAGGATCGAGATTTGGTGGATGGAAGGTGTGGAAAGTGGTGTAGATATGTATATATGTACGTATATTACAATTAGATATGTTTGACGTGAGAATACATATATCAAAGACATATTCTGTGTTAATCGCACTGCAACTATTCGACCGCGACTCTCATTCATGCTTAAGACAGTTTATTCTCACATCTCACCCAATTACTCCTGAAACACAGGCATGTGGTCCCACAAAATCAGAATATAAAGATAGAATTCATAACCCTCATCCCAATCCCATCACATTGACCCAAAGTCAAGATAGGTAGGTACATCGCTTTCTATAAACCCCTGTCATCAAAATCCCCATCCATCTGTCCATCAAATCATCAAAAGAATTCATATCCCACAACCGAAGAAAAGACACCACGACTCATCCCAAATGTTCGGGATTTCAAGAAGAAGAGGAAAGCAGGTATTCTCGTAGCAAAAAGATCAAAAAAAGGGATATGATATGATATGGTATCTAAATGCGCCATCCGTCATATAAAAGACGAGAAAAAAAATATCAAGAGACCCAAGGCTCAGTTTCCTCCATTTATGAAGGCCGTGCAATGAAGAATGTATGATATGAAAGGAAATGACGTGATAGGATTAGCGAGCTCCTATATCGCTCGAATATCCGTTATAAGCATCGCTCATCCTCTGTTGTCCGTATCCTTGCTGAGGTCCTGGACCGCTAGATACGTAGCCTCCTTCGTCACCCTCGTCGTAGTATTCTGAACCACTTGCATCGAAACTACTCCTCCCGGATGGGTCATCATCTATACCAACGTCACCTTGTGGTAGCTCCGACCAGCTGAGGGTAGCAAGTGCAGGATATTGTGCAAGCAATGCAGCAGGCAATGTGTAGTTGCCGCTAGCATCCATTGGGAAGCCATTGGCATCAACAGGTATTGGCTGAGGTTGTTGCATGCTATGCATATTTTGCATCCTCTGTTCGTTCCACAACCGGTTCCTTTCAATAGCCTCTTCGTCCAAGAGAGGCTTGATACAGATTCGCCCTGCTTCTGAACGGAAATGGCGACCTAAGGCATCGGCTCGAGCAAATCGACGGCCACAACCCCAATTGCCTCCCTGCTTCAACTCTCCTTTACAGACAAATTTCTTCTCGCCGGAATGGAGACCTTCGTGTCGCTTCCGATCATGTTGACGAGCAAAAGCTTTGCCACATACAGTACAAACGAAAGGACGCTCATCCGTATGTGTACGAAGATGGGATCGTAGATTGTATGCTCGAGTAAAGCGTTTTGGACAAAGAGTACATTGGAAGGTTGCAGGATGCTTTTGTACACGAGTCTTTCCACCTTCAGCTGTAGTTGGCTGGTACTCTGGATCAGCTAATCCAAGAATGTAATCACGGTTTGGTAGCGACGATGTAGATTGACGACGTCTGCTAGGAGAGCTGGCTCCAGACCGATCATTCGGAGATAACGAACGAGAATCAGGGCTACGAGATCCAAGATCTGAGCCAAGGGATGGGGACATGCTTGATGGCGTATGAGGCCGGGGAATGCCACCCGAAGTATTATTGGGGTCCGTAAATGCACGACGACGACGACCTATGCTTTGTCAGTTATCGTCACGTGGAATCGCGGGGCTGAATTACCTCTATCAGGGGGAGTCAAAGCGTCTTGATCAAGAGATGGCTTAGGAGGTTCAAAGCTATTTTGTCTTGATGTAGGAGCAAATTCAACATTGATCTCTGGGGGAACCATATTTTGGGCTTGACCCATATCATTCTGTAATTGTGGGAAAGATTCCTGATTTTGACCGTACATACTCTGTTGTTGACCGAACCCATTATTCATACCTTGAAGTATGTATTGAGGTGGCTGTTGCATTGGGAGTTGCTGTGGACCCAATCGAGGTGAGATGGCAGGACTGTGTGCAGGACTCAAACCTCTTCTTGGACTGGCTCCATGGATATTATGATTATTATCGGACAAAGAAAAATTACCAATATTGAGCACCTCTTGATACAAACTGGAATCTTGAGGGTTCTGCATTGGGGAATGATGGTCAATAGCGTCGAATGAATCATGATGTCCAAGATTTGGAGAGTGTTGTGCAGAAGAGACCGAGACATCAGAATACTCAGAAGGAGATCTTCTATGCCCGGTAAACTGAGGAGCCATCATATTCCATTCCCCAAGATTCTGTCCCGGTGGAAAAGCAGCACTCTCTGGGCCCAATGAAGCATGCCTGGAATGATTGGGCGAGCTTTGGAAAGCTCCCTGGTTGAAGGAGGGAGATTGATGTGTCGACGACGGGGATTGAGAATTATTGGGTTGAAGAAGGTTTGGAGGAGTGGAAGTATGATTCTGAGGGGAAGCCATATCGAGTTGTTGAGGATTTACGGCTTGATTCGATTGGGGGAGTGGGTTCATGAAAAATGAGGGGTCGTATTGATCCGCCGTATTACCAGGTGTCGAATACAAGGCGAAGTCACCCTCGTTAAAGTTTGTGGGAAGATTGGGGTCAAGAAGCTCTTCTGTGAAGCTCTGTGGTTGTTGATATGGAGAGTGCTGTTCTTGCTTGAATTGCTGGAAGTCGTTGCTTGGTGCGTAGGTGGATTCGCCGAGTCCACCCTGCGAAAATGATTGACCCTGATTCATGAACTGATTATTATCAGTAAAGGTCGGTAGGCCGTTGTTTGAGAAGCCACTGGTGTTGAGAAACTGTTGATTGTTGCCTTGAATGTTGTTTTCGAGGCCAAGTCCCAAACCAATTGAGTTATCTTGAAAAGGCTGCGGCGAGGGAGAGTGTTGCTGGTTTATATGAAGCTGTTGATGTCCCGCAGACGGTGATCTACCGCGTTGTTGATCCATGTCGAGTAATGTTGCTGTTCTTAGAACACTGTCAGGTTGTTTTCTTCGAAATGGCAGTCAGCCTCACTGGCGCGGTGGCTGAGCCTTTGAGGCTATGCGCGAAAGCGAAACGACTTTATTATCCACTCAGAATCGTTCAACGGTCGCAGAGATGCTCACTAGAAGCCTGCTAATCTGTCGATGATCTAGGGGAATTCTGAAACTATCGAGGGGAATTATTGTTGCCTGAACGTTCCTGACGTCGAAGTGCCGCCCGGTTGGTAGTAGTGCAAATAATGACACAACGTTGACGAAGATGAATATGCCGAGTATGCGCAATCTTATGTCTCAATCATACGATAGCCCAAAGAAGTATTTGAGTTCTCTCAACTTGTATATTTCGTTGTGATGGTCGTGTTGTAAGCGCCCGAATGTTGGTGATGTGAGTGTTGATGAAGGGCAGAGAGCCTGCGCGATCACGAATGCTTCGAAGAGAGGTTCTGATTCGGAAGATATCGTCGTTGAACGATTCTGCAGATGATATATATATCAGCAAGTGTTGCGGTCTAGTGGCGGGGTGTTCAAGATATTGAGCACTGTCATCGCATGGGAGCTTCGTGAGGGCTTGCGCTTACTAGGGTTATACGTTCCGCAAGTACGATGCAGATGGCGACACAAGTCCACAGAGTAGTATAGGAGGTAGCGCAGAGTTGGAAGGTATTCAGGCGTATGGAAGCTGTAGCAGTTCTTGTGAAGGTCGAAGGTCTTGTCTTTGATCGTCTTATCGAGTTGGAATACAACGTAGGTTTTAGGGAGTGTCCCTCGTCGCTTGCCGAATTTGGGCTGCGAGAAGCGCCGCCCGAGCAGAGCAGGGTGGAGGGTAAGGTCGGGCACGTGCATGGGAATCACTGTGGCCAGTGCAGTGATTTGCTCAGTCAGATCTTACACAAGTCGCTCCGAAATAAAATCTAAAACAGTCCGGAAGATTGTTGTACCTGAATTAGAGGTTAAGCATCTGAGCTGAGTAAGAAGTCATTTATATCTTGATAAGTTTAAGCTAGATATATCTACAAAAATATCTTTCAATCAGTACATCTGTTCTGGCTTTGTTGAAGGTATTCGGGGGGACATTGACATCTATTCCAGGCCGGCGCATAGCAGCCGGGTCGTGCTTCGGGTCTGAAGCAGAACCCATGAGGTCAGGGGAAGGAAAGTCTTGACGTTTGAATAGTAGCCTCGAATACGATACTTGCGTTCCGATTGGAGAAGGAAGGGAGATGATTACTAAGAGATAGATGGAGTTCTTTTTGCTGAGCATCGCCTTTTATTTATCCTCTTGAGATCATCATAGTATCATTGTGAGATCCGGAATACTATGCTATTCAGGATATAGCTGAAGGTACATGTATACTTCACTTCCCTTTGACTAAAGTCTTCTCTGCCTATTCGATAAGATACGAAGTGTGTGCAACATCTCAAAGGTTATTTAATCGCAGCCCCACACAAATTCAATTACGGAGCTAGATCGACCACTTGCGCTTTAAGAATGGAATATCATTGGAATCTATTCGACAAAATACGACGTATTTGCAATATACAAATGATCTGCCTCTTGATATCCTTTCCAAACATACTAATCCAAACAAGTTCTAAATTCTGAAATTCCATTCTGTAGGCAAAAGCTAGAAATCACGGATGCCGAATGCAAGGATAATTAAGCTTGATTGACATCAAACTCTCCTTCCCTCCCTGATTTCGTACACACACCAATGAGACCTCTCTTCTACTCATCACTCTCCTCCTTCAATGCCCTCTCTATCTCCATCCTCCATCCGATCATTCTCCCTAAGCCCTCCATTTCATATCTCCATACCCTCAAAAATATGACTACAGCCCCACCTTTCGCTCACCATTACTCTCTCCAAAAATCTAGTCAAGATAGTAGTGGTAGAGCGAAATACAAATACCAATTCATCTTCGACTTCGACAACACAATCACGAGTAAAGATACCATTTCCATCCTAGCTGAGATAGGAATCCACCTCCAATCCTCTCGTCCCACCCTACCCAAGACTAAAACAGACTTTCAAAATATCTGGCACTCCATCAGCTCAACCTACATCCAAGATTTCTCCTCTTTTCAGAAAGCTTATAAGCCCGTTTCAGAACACAGAACAAGTCTGGTCCAGGAAGTAGAGTATCAAAGAGCTTTATACCCCATTGAAAAAGCTAGTTTCGAACGTGTAAGCAAATCTGGGCTTTTCAAGGGGATCACGAGGGAAGAATGGAGGAATGCTGGACGGGATGCTTATCTTCGCTATGGAGCTCAAGCTGGAGGAGAAGGGCAAAAGGGAAAGGAGGAAAGAGGATGGAAAGTAGGGATAAGACCTGGTTTTCAGAATCTGATCAAGAAGATTGAGAATGAAAATGGGAAATGGGATGTATTATCAGTGAACTGGAGTCGAGATTTTATAACCGGGTTTTTGGAAACTGGGTTACAGCGAGAAGAGCTGGGAGAAGTGAGAGTAGTGGCTAATTGGATTGATGAACAGGGAGGACTTAACGGAGCTACGGGAGAGAATGTGGTGGTTTGTTCGAGGGGGAAGGGGAGGGAGATGAGTTCCTTGATAAAGAATGGTGGGAATTCGGAAGAAGAGAATGGTAGGGAATTGCAAACGTGGAGAGTGGTGTATATAGGCGATTCAGGGACTGATATAGAATGTCTAACAGCAGAAGATGTAATAGGGATAATCATATCTGAAGATGGAGAGAGCGGGTTAATGAAGACGATGAAGAGAATTGGGATGGAAGTCATTCATATCTCTGCTCTTAGGAGGGAGGAAATGGAAAACAATGAGCAGGATGGGGAGAAAAGAAGGAAGAAAGTATACTGGACACGTGATTTTAGGGAAGTGAGTGAGAGTTGTTTGTTTGATAATTGAATGATATATCACATACTAAATCTCTGATCGTGGAACTTCCTGTTTTCATCTCACACTTCTGTCTGCGACAACGTAGTAATATCCTACAATGTAAAAACCAATTTCTCACCACTAACCTTCCCCTGTTTCATCTGCGCCATTCCCTCCAATGCACCCTCAAGACCCTTCCCATACTTATCCACACTAAACCTATGTACCTTCACCTTCCCCTCACCCAGTAACTTCGCAGCCAATTCCCAGAATGTCTTCGCAAACTTCATGTTCTCCGGTACAGCTGGCACAGTATTAGGACCGAATTTGAATTCCTCGCCTAGGATCGTGTACGCAAGCGTGCTTTTGTTTTCAATCTTTGGGTTTACATCTGAGATCGTAGCGGCTGGGACAGGGAGGAGAGAAGTATAGATTCCTCCTTCGGGGGATAGGGATGAGGCTGTGATGGTGGGAGATTGGCCCTCGGATATACAATCCAATGCTAGTTTTACTCCGTCGCTGGTGTATTTTCTGATGTCTGCTGCACAGGTGGGAGAATTGTAGTCGAATGCTTCTGAGGCGCCGAGGGATTTGACGTAGGAATTGCTGTGAGGAGAGCAGGTTGTTATAACAGTGTAGCCAGATAGCTTGCCGAATTGAATGGCGAGGGCACCGGTGGCGGTGCTGCCGCCGTAGATGAGGAGGTATTGTTTGTCTGTTATTGGGGAGGTAGGGAGGGGAATGGCAAGGGATTGATAGAGGGCTTGTCCGACTCTAATTGAATTATCAGGTTCTTTCTTTGATGTATTGATAGAATTTGGAGAGGGCAGAGATTGGGATTCTTACGTGGAAATTCCTACTCCCAATGTAGCGGCTTCTTCAAAGCTCAGGTTCTCAGGGATAGGGATCTGGAGATCACCTTTCACAGTAATGTACTCCTGGAAAGCTCCATCTTCATGATAGACTTCGTTTCCTCCATGAGCAAATCCGCAGATACGGTCGCCTTTCTTCCATGGCTTTGTGACAGCAGAACCAATTTCTTCCACGATGCCAGAGAAATCGCAGCCAATCTACAATTATTTTGTTAAAGGTGATTGGATTGGAGTTGGAGAATACTTACACGAGCTCCAGCACTGGTAAGCCAATCGACATGCTTCCAATCTGTAGGATTCAGAGCAACTGCTTTGACTTTTACAATAAGGTAATCATCTCTCAATTTAGGAACGCTGGCTTCAACGACCTTTGCCTCTCCAGGTTTCTGGACAACGATTGCAGTGTTAATTGCCATGATGAAGTTGAATGATATAAATGATATTGTGATGAAATTAAGCTCTAGTTGTTTTTTCTGCAGAATAGAGAGATTTTCTTACATATAATATAGCAAAGATGATTACAAATTATTATTCAGGCTATGAGCTCAAGGATCTTTTGAAACGGGCCTCGGAGCAATATTAGAAATGGGCAGACGGGGAGTGAAAAGCCATTGTCGCGGCAGATCCACCTTGCCATCACCCCACATACGAATACTGATGTCACTGAAGACGGCCACTTGGTGTTTGCTAGGGTCTCCAGACCCAATTATTGTACTGCTGGCATCGGATCCACTGTATAGAATTGCAAAGAACATTTAGATGCCGCAATGGGCTGAAGTGTTAAATGCTTCAGAACCAGAAATATCTTGACTCGAGCAGATGAAGTTTTGTCTGAAGGTTTGAAGTAGTACGAGGGTAATAAATCTAGCACGAAATGGATGCAGCGGGAGGATTCGGCGGGTGCAGATAAGAAAGGCAGGAGATAAACCTTGACGATAAGCCCCTCACACATGACTCCGTGCTTCGGGTGATGCGTTAAAACGAGGGGAAAATCCGAGGCAGGAAGGTTAAGAAGACCCTTTGCTTTGTGGATTAATAACCATATGTATTTGTTTGTAACAATGGGTGACAATCGGGGCAACTGTTGTTACACGGAGAGAAACTAGAGAAATTAAAAGTCAAATTAAAAAGTAAAACACTAATCATACCGAGTACTGTCCATGCTGCAAAGATGCCTAACACTCATGACTCTGCAATGAGGAATGGATAAAAGGATGACGTCCCTCAAAGCGAGGTAGATAGATATTGGCTGGAATCGCACGTCGAGCTGTTTGCCAACAATGCAGCGAAAGTCGGTCTGAAGGTAATTATAGACACAAGAGGATACTTGTCTTTTCGACATTTGACTCTCCATTCCCGCGGTGAGAGATCCGTAGGTGCTGATACCGGAGCGAACATCCGTATGGAGAGGGAGTTGAAAGCCATAATAATGTCTTTCCTAGCAATAGCTGGTGTTTGTATTGTAGGAATATCCGACAACGAGGACACCACTTCTCGACTCTCCCTTACCTCCTGTATGACCTCGTGGCCACCCAGCTGGCTTTATCCAAGATTCCAGCCAGATTCCAGTCAGATGAGATAATGTACAGTACCAGATCCTCCTCTCAGATTCCTCTCCTCCCGAGTCTTGGACCCTGTCCTTCTGTCCTTCCCTTCTCCTGGACACACGGCGAATTAAGTAATACTACACCACATTAATTATTAGTCGGCCTGGCTGTCAATGCATCCTCCCGCACACGCCTATCAGCTCTCTCCAAATGGCCGGCGCATCACATTGTCTCTCGGGCACAATTCCACCTTGCTGCACCACAGAGCATCGGTTGGACCACTCACAAACGCTGTGGGCACGTTGTTCGTGTGTCTCCTTATGCACAATCCAATTGTATCTCTCCATTTGGTATGATTCGAGATTGTTCGCGGTGCTCTTGAAGGAAACAAACTTGCGGTGAGGCCTGGCTCCCTGGAAAATCGTGCGGAAAAGGTGGGAGACGGAGGAAAAAGGTGGGAAAAAGAGCAGAAAAGAAATGGGACCCGGTGCGGGTGAGAGCAAATCGATCTGGGGCTACGGACACTACTCTCACTATTCTCTCTGACTACTGCGAATCGTGGTGTCTGGTTCCAAGTTGGTGGTGTTGCCTACAAGCTGGTACCCGCTGCCGGCGCATCAACTGTTAGCTCTTTGTTTTTTCTACAGCTCCATAGCGCCCGAAATGTATGGCGGTATTCGCTCTAGTGTTACTATGCTCTGCTCGCTACCTACCACCTTCCTACCTACCTTACTCTGTACCCGTACCCGTACCCTCCCTTCACCTACCCTGCTCCCGTACTATGCAGCCAGCATTGTGCTATCTGAAAAAAACAAGCACCTTACTGCATTATACTGCATTGCACTGCAGAGCAGAGCCTTCTGTCAACATTGCAAATAAAATATGTAGTCACCCTCCGTGGGCCCGACAACTCCTCTTGCATCGAAACTTTTTACACGCGTTGATCTGGAATTCTGTTCGTGTATCCGTGTATCGCTTTGAGGCACGGACAGGCACTTCGATAAGGGCAATATCTGGGTGATACACAGCAAATTCCTGGCCGCTGTCTCAGTTCCCAGCCACAGGGACACCTACTTTTTGGCGAGACGAGAAACAAACGATAATACCTCCGTACAGTACCGTCCCTTGCAACAAGAAAAGATCTCCCGTGTGACCACTTCTCCCCCTCGACTTTCTTCCTTCCTACAATCCACCAGAACATTTCCTGGATATCTTCATATCCAGCATCATATCGCCACCTTCGCTATCCAGAACCCGTCCTGCTTCGAATCAAGTCGTTGAGCATATAGCCTCGATGAGTCTGACACCTATCCACGACCTCACGAGCTCGAAATTCCACAATGGCAGCTGTCGAGGGTTTATGGTCTTGCGCAGATCGCCCAAGGAACGATTATGGATCCACAACGACCCAGCCTTGGACGATTGGGTGGGATGAGGAGGATACACGGATAAGGCTGAGATTCATTGCTAGAGCATGGATACAATTGCGCACCTTGAAGCCGCAGAGTGCATATCCAGCAGAATTGGTACGAACCGCGAACTTTTTTCAACCTCCTCACGCTCGCAAACGTTGCCCAGTGCCATGTCATGGCTGTTGTCGTGCAGAGTGCAGTAGCGGCTGAAGCCTGCCGCAGTACGGCGGTGTGGGACCCTTAACAACACAGATCTCTAACGATATCAATAGGAAGTACTTCCGCATTCGGAATCTACGTGGCCCTGCAGATGGCCTCACAATCCTCTGAAAGTACCAGAAACTTGGAAGAAATGGGCTGGAATACAACCACCAAGTGATGAAGGGGAAGATTTACCTATACACGAACCTCATACCGATGCTCTTGCCAAAAAGAACTCACACGACTCTACCGAAGCTCGAATTACCCCTCCTTCTTCCGTCCAGAAACGAGAAGACCAGTCATTATTCCGTGACCCAACTATGGCACCCTCCGTCGACTTTCAGTCGGAGGACGGGTTTGTTACCGCTGCAAAGAAGAAGAAGGGAGGAGCCAAAGGAGCACAAAAGCCCAGCTGGGCAGATGATGAGAACGAAGACGGGAGCAAAAAGGCCGAGGATGAGGGTAGTAATGGTGGCGACAAAGGCAACGATACTGGGAATGGTGGGGAGGGTGACAAGAAGGACGAGGGTAATGGAGATGAAGGTTCTAAGGAGACTCCTCCTGAAGAAGACGAGTGGGGCACCTTTGCTCCTGTCAAAGGTAAGAAGAAGGGCAAGAAGGGAAAGGTTGAGGAACCCACTCCAGATCCACCAGCACCAGATCCACCTGCCACGGACAAATTCGATGCTTTTCAGGAAATCAAACTGGACGATACAGGCCTGGACTTGAGTTTTGATACTACTACGACGTCTGCTGTCGGAGGATGGGGAAGTAAATGGACAACAGGGACGAGGTTAGTACCATTTCGAAATTACATATTGGCGGATATCTCTATGGAGCTTATCTGTCTGCTGTAAATCTATTCAGGCAGTGTCTGGCCATATTTTGAAGTTCTGTACTAATGTTACAGCACTTGGAGCTTTGGTGCTACCACCAAGGAAGAACCAAAAAAGGAAAAAGAGGAAATAGATAACAATCCGTGGAGTATTGACCGTGGCAAGCCCAAGAAGAAGAATGCCGGATTCTCTTTCGGGTCATTAGATGAACCTGAAGATAAAGCGGCCGAGCCTGATCCTCCAGCTGATACCTCATTCGATTTTGGCTTTACTTCTGCAACCAGCAAGAAGGACAAGAAAAAGAAGAAAGGTGGTGTGTTTGATTTTCAAGTCGAAGAACCAGAGGAGCCGGCTCCTGCTGTCGTTGAAGAAACACCTGCTACAGATGATTGGGATACCTGGGGAACGGCTACTAAGTCGAAGAAGAAGGGCAAAAAAGGCGCTGTCGAACCGGAACCGCCTATAGTTCCTGAAGTGAAAGAAGATGATCCCCCAGCTGACGATGGATGGGGCTCTTTTGCGACTTCGAAGAAGGACAAGAAGAAGAAGGGAAAGAATTTGGTGGAAGAAATCCCAGAGGTAAGTTTCAGGATTTTGTTTACTGCAATGTCCGGGAAACATGTGATAGCGTGGAATTTTGGGTTTTGAGGCTCTGTATCACATCTGCTTCGTAACTTCGGTTCTCGTATTTTCTATATTTTAGTGTTTTCAGCAATTGCTTGAAAAAAATCTGACATTAATAGGTGAAGGAGATAGTCCCTGAGCCTGCTGCGGAGCCACCTGCAGACGATTTCGGCTGGGGTGCGATTGGCAGCAAAAAGGACAAGAAGAAGAAAGGTGGCAAAGCAGTTGCTGAAGAGCCTCCAAAGGTTGATGAAGTTATTCCTGATCCGGAGCCCGTAGTTGAGGCTGTTATAGAGGATTCTGGGTGGGGTTTTACCGCCACTAAATCTTCTAAAAAGAAAAAGGGTGGAAAAGTCATCGAAGAGGTCAAAGCTGAGGAAATTTCCCCACCGCCAGAGCCTGAGAAGGAGAAGGGACCAGACCCCGTTGAAGACTTTGGTGGATGGGGGGCACCCGTTTCAAAGAAGAAGGGCAAGAAGAGCAAAAATGCTTTTGCCGATGCTTTCGCAGATGAGCCGAAAATCGAGGAACCACCCCCCCCGCCTGAACCAGAAAAGGAGAAAGAACCCGATCCTATCGACGACTTCAGTGGATGGGGAACACCCGCCACGAAGAAAAAGGGCAAGAAGGGTAAGAATGCTATAATTGAGGACCCAGTAGCTGAGCCCGTGCCGGAACCACCAAAGGAACCAGATCCACTCGAGGAAGTCGGTTGGGGGACTACGAAGAAGGATAAAAAGGGGAAGAAAGGGAAGATCACACCTGACGAGCCTGCCATGCCAGACCCCCCACCCGTGGAGGAAGAAGAGAAGAACGAAGACCCTCCTGTCGATGCTGGATGGGGTTCTTTTGCAACTACAACTTCAAAGAAAAAGGGAAAGAAGGGCAAAAATGCAGTTGTGGAAGAACCTTTTATTCCAGAACCGGTTGTCGAGGAGGAAGAGAAGAAAGATGAACCCCCTATTGACGATGGATGGGGTTCCTTCGCCACGCCAGTGTCTAAAAAGGACAAAAAGAAGAAAGGGAAACTCGCTGCTGTAGAAGAACCTGTTATCCCAGAACCAATAGTGGAGGAGAAGAAGGAGGAGGAGGATGTCGGATGGGGATTTAGCTCTTCCAAAAAAGACAAGAAGGGCAAGAAAGACAAAGCCACCGAAGAGAAGATTCCAGATCCACCTGTCGTTGAAGAAGACAAGAAGGAAACAGAATCTGTTGCTGATGACTTTGGATGGGGCTCTACTGCGAAAAAAGACAAGAAAAAGAAGGGCGTGAAATCTAGCAGCATCTGGGGCGATCCTGTCAAAGAGGAAGAGAAGGTTCCTGAGCCTGAACCCGAGCCCGAAAAAGAAGCTACACCCCCTGCCGATGATTTTGGATGGGGTTCAACCTCTAAAAAGGACAAAAAGAAGAAGGGCGCGAAATCCAGCAGCATCTGGGGCGATCCTGTCAAAGAAGAAGAGAAGGTTCCTGAGCCTGTACCCGAACCCGAAAAGGAAGCCACACCTCCTGCTGATGACTTTGGATGGGGCTCGACTTCGAAGAAGGACAAAAAGAAGAAAGGTGCTAAAACAAGCATGTGGGATGATCCTATCAAAGAGGAAGAGAAAATCCCTGAGCCTGAGCCTGAACCGGAACCCGAGAAAGAAGCCACGCCTCCTGCCGATGACTTTGGGTGGGGTTTAAGTGCTACTAAGAAAGGCAAAAAGGGGAAGAATGGCAAGGCCGTCGTCGAAGAAGTCAAAATCGAAGAACCTGTTGTTGTGCCAGAACCAGAAGTGGTCGAAGACTTTGGCGGTTGGGGTGCCGCAACCAAGAAGAAGGGCAAAAAGGGTAAAGCTGTGATCGAAGAGCCACCCAAGGTCGAAGAAAAAGTTGTAGAACCCGAGCCAGAGCCTGAAGCTCCTGCCGACGATGGATGGGGCTTCAGTTCTAGCAAGAAAGACAAGAAGAAAAAGAAGGGTGCTGAAGATCCGCCAAAAATTGAAGACCCTCCTCCGACTACTAAAGAACCCGATCCAATCGATGATCTTGCAGCATGGGGAGCAGCTACGCCTGGCAAGAAAGACAAGAAGAAAAAGGGTGCCAAAAGCAGCATATGGGATGAGCCTGCCAAGGAGGAAGAGAAGATACCAGACCCTGAACCCGAGCCCGAACCCGAAGTGGCTGCTGATGACGGATGGGGTTTCTCCGCCGCCACCTCCAAAAAAGACAAGAAAGGGAAGAAAGGCAAGGCTGTGGAGGAACCCAAGATTGATGAGACTCCACCTCCAGACCCAACCCCGATTGAAGATGACATGGGATGGGGTTCCTTCTCGACCAAGAAGGAGAAAGACAAGAAGAAGAAGAAAGGTGCTGTTGAGGAACCTAAGGTCAGTTGCTATGTTTACTCGCCTATATTGATGATTCAATATATCAATACTCAAGCCGCATATACTGACAACTTCCACAGGTCGAGGAGCCTATCAAAATACCTGACCCAGAACCAGAGCCTGAGCCCGAGGTGAGTAGCGGTTGGGGTTTCGGTTTCAGTAGCAAGACCAAGAAGAAAGGCAAGGCCGAAGAAAAGGTCCCAGATCCAATTCCGGATCCCGAACCCGCCCCCATTGAAGAGGACAACGGTTGGGGATTTTCGACCAAGAAGGACAAGAAGGGTAAGAAAGGAAAAGTTGTCGAGGAAGAGCCGCCTAAGGTCGAGGAGAAAGCTCCGGAAATTGATCCTATTGTCGAGACAGAAGGCTGGGGCTCAAGTATTTGGGGCTCCAAGAAAGACAAGAAAAAGGCAGGCAAGAAGGAGACCTCTCCTGCACCTGCTATTTCCGACTCCCTTTTCAAATCATTTGAAGATGACGGCAATGATAGCTGGATGGATTTTGGCAAAGACAAGAAGAACAAGAAAACCTCTACAGCACTTGTCGAAATTACTCCCGAAGAACCCGAGCCACCTTCACCAACACCACCTCCTGCCGTGCCTGAAGTTGGTGATGCTGATGACTTCTTCAGCTCCTTTGCCACTAAAGAGAGCAAGAAAAAGAAGGGAAAGACATCCACATTCAGTTCTTCATTCCTCGACGATCCAATCAAGCCAGATGCCATCGAGGAGCCCAAGACTGATGACATTTGGGGCACTTCATCATCAAAGAAAGACAAGAAGAAAAAGGGCAAGAATATGCCAATCGAAGTTGTTGATGATCCTGTCCCCGAGCCAGAACCCGAAGTTGTGGAGGAACCAAAAGCAATCGAGGACGATTGGGGAACCGGATGGGGAGCTCCTGCGACCTCTAAAAAGGACAAGAAAAAGGGCAAGAAAGGCATCGAAGCCCCACCTCCAGCACCAACTCCTCCAGCTATGGATCTCACGGAACCAGAACCGGATATGTGGGGTGATTTTGGGACCAAAGCTGAAAAGACCAAGTCAATCGAGAAAGAAGTACCCCCTCCACCTGCTAAAAAGTTGAGCAAGAAAGAGCAGAAGGAAGCCGACAAAGCAGCTGAAAAGGCCAGAAAGCAAGCTGAGAAAGAGGCTGAAGAATTGGCAAAAGCTGAAGCCGAAGCGAAGGCGCTTGAATATGAATTGAAAGCTAAAGAGGAAGAAGAGGCAAAACTGAAGGAGGAAGAGGAGGCTAGGGCCAAGGAAGAAGCCGATGCCAAAGCTAAAGCTGCAAAAGCCCCCAAACTCTCAAAGAAGGAGCAAAAGAAAGCCGACGAACTTGCCAAGAAAAAAGCCGCTGAAGAGGAGAGAATTCGACTTGATGAAGAGGAAAACGATCGTCTCATCAAAGAGGCTGAAGAGGAACTCGCTCGCGAGGCGGCAGAAAAGGAGGCCAAAGAGGCGGCAGAGAAGGCGGACGCGAAAAAGTCGAAAAAAGATGCCAAGGGTAGCAAGGGCCGAAAATCGTCGACCAAGGTCAATGAGCCGGAGCCAGAAGCACTCATCGACCTTAGCCCCGTAAAAGAGATTGAAGACAAGGCCGATGTCTTTAGTTTCTGGGGCGCAACCAAGAAAGGCAAGGGTGCAGAGGCTACTAATAAGAAAGAGGCGCTATCAGACGAGATTGCGACGAGTCTGGATGCTGACAAAGCAAACCTTCTGGAAGGCACCAATGTAAATGACACGACAACGACATTTGGAACATCGCGCAAAGCTGTTGGAGCATCAACATCGTCCATGAAGGCTTCGCTGCTGACGAAGAAACCCGTCGGAGGAAAGCTTGCTGACAGGTTGAAAGCCTTTGAGTCACCCAAGGAAGTCATCGCGCCACCCCCGCCTCCACCTCCACCCTCGCCACCACCCCCAGCTAAGGAGGATAAGAAGAAGTCTGTCCTCACCAAATCGCAATCCAAATCCGCCTCCAAGAAAGATCGCGAAATTGTAGAGGAAGTTATCGCCCCGCCAAAGAAGCTATCTAAATCTAAAGACGTTCCTGGTAGCTTCCCTGTTGACTTTCTGGAGGAGGAGGAGGTTGAGGAGCCGGAGATGCCTGTAGAGAAGAAATCAGCAAAGAAGAGCAAATCCAAGAAGGCAGCTGTACCTGTGCCTGAGCCGGAGCCCGTACCAGAATCTGAATCTGAGAAGGAAGAGGAGAAACCAGCTGCTCCACCGACACCACCTCCCGAGCCAAAATCATCCAAGAAAGAACGGCCTCGTGTTGTTCGCGATGGATCTTCCTGGGCTGCATGGGGTGCTTCCACTCCTCGTAAGGACGAGAAGAAGTCATCTAAATCAAGAAAGTCGTCGCCTTCCAAGGATGACAGGAAATCCAAAGACGCCGACTTGAGACGATCAAAGTCCTCGAAAAAGCCAGAAGAAAAGGTATCTTCCAAGGACTCATCGTCCGACAAAGCGGATAAAACCGACAGGCCACCAATCTCTCGAGGTCTGACGAGTATGTTTGGAACTCCAACGCCCCTCTCAAGGTCAAAGTCCGATCGAAGGTCAAGTACTAGCGGGAGGACGAGTTCAAGACGACACTCTGTCGCTGTTGAAGGAAGTGGTATCATTTCGCCGCCTCCAGAGATGTCAGACAAGGCAGCTCGAATGCTCGGTATCACTCCTACCAAACTCTCACGAAGCAAGTCTGAAAGACATAGCAAATCACGTGGTATGATTTCTTCTGATTCTTCGCTATTCCCGAGACATACAACTAACACACTTTTTAAAGGCATCGATGATGATGAAGATATTGTCATGGTGGGCGGAGATGAAGATCTTACCAGCCCAGAAAAGTCAAGCCGCGATCGCAAATCAAAATCGAAGGTATTTCAAAATCCATTTTCAACCGCTCGTCCGCCGCCAGCTGTACCAATGCCTCCTGCATTGGATGATATGCCATATCGACGGACGAGGATGCCATCTTCCAGGGATCCAGAAGCTAATACCAGATCTTCAAAGCAGGCTAAACAAGATGAAGATATTGTCATGGTGGACGCTGGTGGACCATCAGAGACTTTGAAACGGTCGGATTCCAGTGCGAAGAAAGCTGGAATTGGTGGAATGCTTGGTGGACTTCTCGGATCGAAATCTCGACCGGACAACAAGCGTCGTAGTACTGCATTGACTGACGACGAAGGTCTTCGTGGTCTCCGACGCGAGGATCGCAAGATTAAACGTCCTTCCAAGGAGGCTGATGTAACCATGTCAGGTGGTGCAGCAGAAGAAGACCAGGAAGCTCGTCGGGCAGCTCGCCGTGCTCGTAGAGCTGAGAAGGAAGCTGCTGAGAAGGCTGCAGAGGATGCTCGGATCGCCAAAGAGGAGCAACGGAGAGAACGTCGTCGAAGACAGGAGGAAGAACTGGAGGCTCGCCAACGCGAGGAGAAGGAAGCAAGAAGAGCTGCTCGGCGTGAACAGAAAGCTAGAGAGGAAGCAGAACGCGCTGCTGCTGAAGCCAAGGAAGCCGAACGTACTGAACGTCGTCGTGCAAGGAGAGCTGAGAGGGAAAACAAAGATGCTACTCATACAGACGGGGAGCCTCTCACCGAAGATCCATCTCGTCGACGTAGACGGTCGCACATGGAACCCTCAGGAGAAGAAGATCCCGATGAGCGCCGTCGCAGACGTGAAGAACGTCGTGCTTCTCGTGTTGCGGCCGAAACTCCCAAGACTAGCAGGAGAAAATCAGCCCCAATCGTAGACAGCTATTTCGATCCTCGCAATGGCTCGAAATCTAGAGAGCCAGAATTCCTCCCTGCTGATGGGCCTGTCTATAAAGATTCATCTCGCAAGAAAAAATCAACTTGGCCACACTCAGGCACTGATTCCTGGGTCCAAGACCATTCCGATGCGCCTCCTCCACCAGAAGATGCCCCGGTAGAAGCCGTAGCCGATGAAGGTGCAGGCGATGAGAAAGAGAGGAGGAGAATGCGTCGAACCAGACGACACGAAGATGAAGATCCTGATGAGAGGAGGAGAAGAAGAGAAAGCAGGAAAGAGAAGGAACTCAAGAGTTCAGAGGGAAGCCAGGACCACGGCGGCCGCAGGTCGAGTCGTCGCGATTCTGGCTTCGTGGAGACAGGACGAGCGCCGAGTGCGCAGGGTGGATTATTTAGCGGGTTATTCGGCCGGAGATGATTTTGATTATATAGCCTTCCTTTCAGCATACACGGGGGATACTTTTTTTTCATGAAGCGAGGTGTTGGTGCGTATTTGGAGTTCTGTCCTGTTCGATCATTATCCCTACATCCACCTCACAACTTCGGAACGAGCATGACGAAACCAATCTATCTGTCCCACCACCGTCTAAGAAATCAACAAAGCAACAAAAACGAGAAATGTTTCTGTACTGTACTTGGTATCTCTACCTACCGCCTTTGGTCTAGGAAATGCTGTTGTATAGCACGCTGTATGCACTTTTGGGTTTTGGTTTTGGCTTCTGGTGGTTGTATTTTTGTTTGGATACGGCTTTTGCATTTTCCACTTGCGGGGGCGATTGGAGATTGGTACAGATGAGGAAGGGGAGACAGAGCTTACTGGTGGGAAGGGATATTTGCGAGCGGGTTACTATCTATCTTTCTTTATATACCCCCTTTTTTGAATTAGATGTAGGTTTATTCGTGGGTGGTAGATAGATGACATTTTGCGCAATGAATGAGTCGTATTATTAATCTTGGGTTTTGAATATCTTGTTATGTGAGAAACTGTGACGTGAGTTGATTTGAGGTGGTTGTGAAAGCAGTTTTGAAGATGGGAAAGGTGTTCATCTACCTCATTCATTTTTATGAGGTTGTTTGTAGCAAGTTATATATAAAAGCAAGGTCTGAAGGTTTAGGTGCAAATGACATTACATACATAATATGTGTGGAATGTCTGAGGAGAACGGAATAAGGATAAAGATGTGAGCTACATTGTGACAAGGAACAAAATGTGAACTAAAAGAAGATTAGGTCAAGGTCAAAGGATACATAAATTTGAGATATATTGCCCGTGCAGTGGAATTGAGGACAATAAGGGCTTTCGACGTTCGAGATATGCAACAACATATTGGAGAATAAGTATAACACCATCAAGAATCAAGAAATTTGTGTCTATTTGAGAAAGATCTCTTCTACCTCTACACACTCACAAATTACTTGCCACTTCTAAGCCCAACTGTTTTCTCCCTCCTCTCCTCTAATCCTCCTTCTCGCCTCCTCATTCCCCCTCTTCCACATCTCAATCCTCCTCAAATGGGCAGCATCAAACCCCTCTCTCCACCACTTCTCAAACCTGGGTAACACCCTCCCTTTCCCCTCCTTCGGGTCCCCGGCCATCTTCCTAACCTCCTCGAAGTACTCTTCGAAATCAGGATACAGAGCTGTGAACGGGACGCCATCGCCTTTGTAGGCTATCCTGTCTTCTTCCCACTTGCGCTGTTCGGTGAGTGGAGGGAGTTGAATACGGCCTGCTAGAAATCGAGCTGCGAGGACGGCCTGCCATTCAAAGACTTTGAAAGTGAAGCCTGCTGCTGTGGCGCCCACGAAACAGAGGGTTGGATCTTCCTGCCAAAAGACATGTTTATAGAGATTTGGTAGTCTATTATTCCTAATCGTCTTTGCTAAGTCTGGTAAGAACGGCAGAGTCCATGAGTATCCCGTGCCAAAGATGATATGATCTACTTTTTCCAGACTCGAGCCGTCTTCAAAGAAGACTGTTCGCTCGTCCGTGGCACGGTTGGAGATTATGTGGCTTATAGGGGGCCGGCGGAGGATATTGGGATGCTGGAATGCGTAGTCGAAGAAGTAAGGATGGTATTTACCGCGTACCACGCAATGAAGAGGGGTTTCTGTCACGTCGGCGAGAGTGAAGGATATATCTGGTCCAGAGATGGATGCACCTACCACAATCACCCTTTTCCCACGGTACTTCTCGGGATCGCGCCACGCTTTGCTGTGTTCCAATATACCGGGGAAGGCTTCTGCTAGGTCTGCTAAACCTGGCGTATGAGGAATATACGGGACAGTATAGTGGCCCGGCGCAACGACAACGGCATCAAAAGACTCGGTCCACCATCTGTCTTCCTTCCCGTTCTCGAGCGGTTGGCGGAGAGTAAGAACCCATTTTCCTGTCTCGGAATCCTTATGTACCAACTCAACCGTTGTATTATACACCACAAACTCCTGATATCCATTCCTATCCAACAGGCCTTGGATATACCTCTGCACCGCTTTCCAATGTCTGAACGGAGAATCAGCACCGTGTCTCTTGATATTGAGCTCTGTCCTCTCGTCCGGAAACGGTTCTTGGGAGAAGGACATGGCAAACGCATCAATGTTTGTCTCGAGCGTTGGATATATCGATGTCTCGGAGAAGCGGTATTGGGTACTATGCGGTATAATGGTGGGCAGTTGTGGGGGTATAGGAAGTGTCTCATCTGGTGTGCGGGCAGCTATCTTTTCTAGATCAGGTAATTGCTGTACATGATCTTTTGGATCATCGATCCTGTGTATGTTAGCTATTGCAATTTATACTGCAAGCTGTAGAGGGGACAAACCAACATCCTCCAGCCTTTTCCCTCCGCTCAAACACCCGAATAGTATCGAATTCCTGCTCTTGAACCAATGCATCCACAGTGATTGCGCCCGCCGGTCCAGCGCCAATAATCGCAACTGATTTGATGGGAACCATGTCTTTGCGTATCTACTCTGCGGGATCAGAGAACAGAGACCTCAAGGAGGTCGTCGGAGAAGGACAAAATTGTCAGCCTTTTCGCCGAGGCGCCCCATCTCGAGGCTGTGAATGATTGCTGAGATCTGCGAAAGTGGATTGGATGGTGCCATACATGCAGCAGGTCCCCTCATAATTAGCTTCCATTTCGCTTCGGTAGAAGGGGCAGCTCTTTTCTCCGGAGACTGGGCAGAATGATAAGGAAAAAGCAGATTGTGAGCTGGAACAGATCTGGTTGTGGGGGATGCGGAGATAGATTCTCTTGCTGACCACGGAAATGTTGGACTGTAGAGTGATTTTGAGATTCTGCTGAGAGGGTTTGAGTTCAGATGAGTTGGCATGACAGTGGATTCTTATGGTGGGGTTGTAGTTGTACTGAAATATACGTATTTCTGATGATAGGTAGTTTTGAGACTGATTGGCATCATAGAAATGGTGGCAGGGAGCAGGTATTGTAATAGTGGAGCGCAGTACTCTTCTACACAGAGTAAAAAGTTTGTGTTACAGGGATCGCAAAGAAATCTCAAGAATTTGTTGTGGTGGTGAGCTTGATGAATTGGTACTGCTGATGTCGCTGCTCTAACGTCGTGATTTTCTAAGGTTGAAAGATCTTGATATCAATGGTACTATTCTTTGGGGCGAGTGAAGGTTTGTAAATAAATGATATGCTACAAAAAGAATGATTCGTTGTCAAATATGATATAGAAGCCATGTATTCTGCCATGACGTCCTCTGCCTATCTATATATCTGTATGTATGTATGTATGTATGTATGTATGTATGTACTTCTCAGTCTCCACCGACCCCACTCACCATGGTATCAACGATTGATTACGGTACTCAAACCAAACAAAATAAGCCTCCGGTAGCATGGCCCTTAATGACCACGCGCTGGTATCTCCATAAATCAAACGACCATCCATCAAACGCTCCTCTCGATCCGATGTACGCAAACAAAATGCGAAAATTACAGATCGTCACACTGCCACGAAAGACAGCGTGGTATAATACAATAGCACTGATACTAAAGATGCAGGTGCTTGCTCAGTCATTCTCTTTAACTCTTGGTTCCTTTCTTGTTGAAGACTCCTTTCCACATTTTCCAGGTGTGCTCGTTGAATCCGTAGACAATTGCATCGGCAAATCCCTGAACAACAATGCATGATTTATCGATCGTACCAATAGTGAATGGAGCTGATTTTCCAGACGTCGCTTGGTAGATGCGGATGATGGTTGGAATAGTCCAGATGAGCATATAAATAAGTGGGTAAGTCATCATCTGGTAAGAGATCTGGAGCACATGATCAGTATAGATTTGGTCGCGGAAAGGTATATACGTACCCTCTTCAATACTGGAGAAGCTCTTCCAATCCGCGTGTGGCGTGGTGGATTGGCGCCCTCACGTTCACAATCTACATCTCCAGTCGATGACCCTGATATGTTGAGCGAAAGTCTAGGTTGACTTCTCGTCATACTCGTCCCAGTCTGCAGACTTCCAGTAGCATCTTCGTCGAAGCTCATGAATCGGTTATGTGCTTTGTGAATGATGAAATAGAGTCGCAGATAGAGGCCGAGAATAGTGATGATGATCAACCAACGAGGGATGAAGTTGACAAATAAACGAACGGAATCAGAGGTGAACCAGCACCAAGCTCCAATGTCTCCATATCCCACAACTCCTAAGCCAATGCCGGCCCACAATATTGACAAGATCCATGGAACTGTCCAGACTGCCCATCTGTTCTCTTGAATCCAGGTTGATTGATGTTTATGGTTTGCCAGGATGAGGTATGTGCAGAGGGCAATGGTAAGTACCCAGTAATCAGCTAAGATATTATCAGTAAAGACATCTTAAAAGTATCAAATTAGCTTACTCTGTACGACGAAAACCTGGATCATGAAACCATTAAAACTGCAAAATGTCTTGTCATCAGGCTCTCCAATATTATGACCATCCAGATTTCTTGCTGCCGAAGAAAGAAAGTTGATTGCCATCCAGAAATCACTAATAGCAAGACCCCTGATGGTATTAGCCCGAATGCCTTCTTACCACGATCTTCAGTAACTTACAGAATCAGTTGGTGACGAAATGATCTGAGAGCCTTGAACAGGCAAAAGCTTAGGATGATCCATCCTGCCCCAATAGCAGAAAATACAGACACAACAACAATGACAGAACTAAGAATATGGATCTGAGCCGGGGACGAAGGAGCAGAAAGGACACCCATGTTGGTCAACGTTGATACCAAATACGTAAGAACAAGAGTGTTCCTGGCATACACAAGACATGTCAAAGTCCGATCGTCTATATAAGATCTCGGATGAAATTGAAGAGGCCATGAACCTTATCAGAGCTTTCTCTTTTTTCGAGAATAAAGCATCAATTGCAGTTCAGATGGTTTCAGTGGTGAGTATCGCAGAAAGAATACATTAAACCCCGGCTTATCTTTGACGGAATGTAGAAAAGAAAAGAAAGTCCAAGGGATGATCAAGGGTCTTATCTGAAAGCATGAAAGAAATATACAGACATTATTGGGCGCTGGCTCGGTCTGATCCAGACGGAGAGGCAACCTCCCCTGGGGACGTTTTAAAGACCATTTTGCCGAATTCAAAAGGCGTCGCCATTGGCGTATAGAAATCAGGGGCTCCGCAACGGCAGCTTGAGTATGCCTGTCAACAGCTGTTCTGGAAAAGAACAAAGTATGAAGATACACAAGAACGCAAGCCCACGACCTCATTTTGTACCATTAAAAGAAACGGGCACTTTCACCATGTGGCTAGCCCTTGAAGTTTATATTTTGAGGCTTGCCAATTGACCCGAAAGCAGTTAAGTATCCCGTGTACCTGACTTTCACTTCCACTGAATGATAGATTTTGTATGAGAACCTGCAGGATAGTATACAAAATGGTGCATATCTCGGAATGGATACTGTCCATTTAGGTCCAGAACATGAAAATCGACCCATCTCCGCGGAAGCAAATAACGGGCAGGAATATCAGAGGATCAAAGGAGGATTATTGGGTTGGGGGTGTGGGGGCGAGAGCGAGAGCGAGACTCCACGCTGGCCTTTCATAACTGGCTCGAATTGGTGAAGGCATACTTGTGCCGCTTCAATGTAAAATCAGCTTCAGCCTTGGCGAGCCGATTTGTGAAGAGGTTGAAAAAGCAAAGTTGTAAGCATGAAGCTTCAAAGCGACAAGGAACAGAGAACCGAGAAGGTTATATGCTCTTGGTGCCTTGGACTTTAATTGGTGCCTGAGCCATCCAAAACCTCCAGCTATTTTGGTCTGTCGACTTGCTGAGCCGAGAAATAGTCGTCGGCCAACTTTGTTGGACATTCCCAGCTTGTTTCTCTTCCACCTCTTCCAGGTCGCCTTAACTCCCGTCAAATTAGACATCCGTGCGAGCTCCTGAAATTACTTTGAGCAAAAGTATATCCCATTGTCGCATTTTAGATCATCCATTTCAATGCAAGCTATGCGAACTCTGATCGTCTTCGAATCTATACGTCTAGGTCTTTTGTTACATTGGCAATACTCACCAATGCGACATACAACTAGTGTTGTCAACGGTCTTCCAGTCTTTACGCAATTCCCAAATCCCACATGATCAGATTAGATGGGGATCTTGCCTTGCCGCTACTCGAGCTACTGTAACTTGGGCTGTGGATTTCAAGTTCGAACTGCTTTGCCCCAGATCTGCTTGTCCGTGCGAAGCTTACCCAGATTGACATCATCTTTTCCGGGGACAGCTGCAGAATTGAAAGCAAGAGGTCAGGAACGGAGATTCCTCCTCAGAATATCAACAGGATCCTTGGTGACATTCCTAGCTTCAGACCACGTACCCTAGGCTCGCAAGAGCTTGATAGACAGTGTGGTCGGAGGAATTTAGAGTTTGGCCCATCGAGGGTTTGGCGACTGTGATCGGTCCTTTGACGGAGCCGTGTCCTAATACAAGCGACTCACTCCATCTTTCAACAATACGATCGTCTTTATTAGTTACTATAACCTACGACTTCGCGAGTGCATATCATGGAATAGGCTGTTAGTTATCTGCAACATGGCTGAAGCCAACGTTCTCCAAACATAATGAGAACCCTTGGCGATTTAAGTGCAGCCAAGGTCGTTTCTTATGTATTGCGCACAGGTACAGTAGAAGCCTACCTATGTCGTCAAGTGAAAACCCAACTTTCAACGGCCGTGATAGACTGAACGGGGGTTAACATTGTCTCCAAGCTAGAGAGTCTGGACGTCTCACCGATCCCTCACTGAACAACATAGTGAAAACCTTATTGTAACAAGATCATCTGGGCGCAATAGAACCTTTCTTCAACACGGACTCACCAGACAAATCTATTGTACCGAAGTACATCATCGTTCAAAATTACAAGACCAATGCAAGATATCACAAACGGAAAGTTCCTCCTTGTGCATTTAAGGAATAGGATTTGCCGACACATCTGCATAATGCACAATCTTATAGCGAAGAAGATCAAGGACCATCATTCACTAGCAGAAGGAATTGCCTTTTATCAGTATGGTAATCATTTTGCTTGCCATGTGTAATTCGCGTGCATTGTAATGGTGTCTTGAATGGTGTGGACCCTTCTTATGGAGAGTTTGTTGGTGCACTTGGCAACGATCCGACTCCCGAGGGAAAGCACATATGGAATCTGTTCCGACACAGTGGTTCTTGCTTTGGATCTGTGATTATGCAGTAGTCGAATCTATCTTGATAATTTCGTGACTTTACTCACTCCATAGAATTGAAATACTAGTGTACAAGTACAAGCAATAGGAGCTTTTTGCCAAGCTCAGCTGTGATTGAAAAACAAGATGATGATAGGAATATGTCTAATCAATTACCAATCTTTGGAAACCAGATACAAAGACCCTGCTTCAACATAATAGATCCCTCCCCGGAAGTTTAAAACATACGTTTAGATAGCTAGTCGTTTTGATTTTGGATCTGGCTGGGAGGTAGCTGCGAGCTACCAATTACTACACTTGTACGCCCTAATCCACGGACTCCATGCCTTGTCGGAGTAAGTTCAAACACCCTGCTCAGACTTACATCCTCAAGATTTGGACGGACTAATACCCTGGAATTCAATTCCCCAATTTCAAGGAATTACTTCCAATTTAGCAATTGGAATACGAATCACGAGAGTCGAGTGCTTTGACGTGTACAATCTAGAAAGAGCATCTCATGCAGACGTCACTTCAAAGTTCCATGGCACATATCAGGCGTGAAGTTTAAGTAAGGCTTTGATATAGCATAAGGATATAGGTCACATTGTCCGAACACGCAATAACTGCACTCCAATAGGGCCAGAAATTTGGATATGAGGAGTCGGTCAGTGCGATCAGCTGCTTCAGTAAAATCGGTAACCAGTCAATCCGCCTGTCGCAATCCAAACCGAGAGCTCAGCTCGACAGAGCCGTGATAACACATCGATTGAAGCTTGCATCTCAAACCAAACGCGGTCAATTTCAAACAACCGCGCACTTACGCCCAACTTCCCAAAGGACGATGGCCGCCGTCGGCGAGAGACGAATAGGGAAGCCGTGTATGCGTCGTTGCACGAACACTCGAGCCTTGAGGAGCGGCAGAGGGCGGCTGCATGAGAGGTACTGTACTGTGCATTCGGATATCTGCAAGATGCGAGATCGACGGGTGTTGCAGTGGAGTGGAGTGGTGTAATTCATGTGCGTATGGGGGAAGCAATTGGCAGCGAGCCGCACAAATCCAGTGCGTTGAATTGATGCTGCCTGCATATTGAGCCCCTGGTGATGTGATGTTGATGTTACCTCACCTCCTGTCTTGCCAAGTTCCCCCATCTCTATAGTACTCCTCCTTACCTGCTCCGTGCAAACTCCACTGCAGATTGTGTCGCGCCTCCAGCTCCACCTCCCTCCACCTCCCTCCACTGCCAACTCCGCTACCAGATAAACTTTTCTGCACTGGTCAGGGCCTGGTCTGGGTGGCAATGGCCCCGGACTCAGTGCATTTGGTGTGCATAGCTAACCCCAAACACTGCATCCATGATCGCTGTCGCAAATAGATTTTTTTTAAACAAAATTCGAACGACGCAACAATACGAACGAACGAACGTATGAACTATGAACCCCCAAGGACGACCTGACCGTTACGGTTTGGACGCCCAGCCCGGTTCAAATTACCAATTGTCACCTGTTCGGTGCACGAGGCAGATAATGCAATATCAAATATGCCAGATACTGCGTACCAATGCTCAGCATGACCGCTTAAAGTTGCTGGTAGGAAAATTATGGTATTGCAGAGCCTATCATCAGATAATCCAAATTTCTGAATCTGTTGGTGCGGGATAGAAATGCTGCAAAGCATCTTTGTTGGTTATGCCCTGCCATGCCACGCCATGCCCTGCCCTACCTTGCTTTGCCTTGCCTTGCTTGAGAGATCTATCCGCCCGCTGCAGATGCTTTCTGCACACACTGACATGTTGTACCACAGCAACACAAACAATGCCGGAAAGTAACACAAGGAGATAACGCAACGTCACACAACCTCTTTCATCTGCATCTGCATCTCCTCTGCCTGCACTGCAACCCCAAACCACAAAAGCCAGTCTGGACCCCGAAAAGGGTCCAGCAAACGCTTCAAACTGCGCGGAACAGGGTCCCCAGAAGCCTAGCCTATCCACCCCAAGCGCCGAACTGCAGCTTTCGCTGAAAAAGGGCAGCAGAACCGCTTTCCCGTACCGTTTTGTCTTTCTCGCCGTTGCCTCTTCTCTCCACCTATGTTAGCTCGACTGCTAGATGCGCCTGGTACTCGTACAAGACAGGGCATACCTACCTACCGTGACATGGCTAACCCTTTGGCGGCTCAGCGCGGTACGGCTGCAAGATGCAAGTGAGATGCAGCAGAGGTAATGCAGGAGTTAGAGACATACATAACTAAGGTATCTAGAGGCTCGGTGGGTGACGCCTATCATCTTTTGCAGAAAAGACATGCAAGCCAACAAGGTTCACTGAAAGATTGGCGCTGGTAGAGGGTTTCGGTACATTGTTTAGGGTTATATCAGGCCTGCGTTAACGGAGGATGTTCCGCTTGTTTTTGTGTTTTAAGCTCGGCGGAAATGGGTATTGTTGGACGGTATGATGTTTGCTTTGGTAGGTAGTAGGTAGCTGGGCTGGCGCGTAGCTAAGTAACTAATCAGGTAGCTAAGATGGGATTGTGATGCTTGTATCTTTGCATTCGCATTGTTCGCAGTGCGCAGTATAGCGATTTTCACTCTCGCATCGGGAGTACTTACCTCGCTCCATGTGCAAAGTGACTTAGTAAGTACCTCCCTCCCTCATAACCACCTTACCTTACTACTACCTCACCACCTCACCTCACCATTCCTCAAACCATATCAGATCATCACCTGCCCACTCCAAATATAATCAAATACCTCCAAATTAACCCCCATCCCCCAGTCCACTATCCATTTTCCCGGCGTGCACCGCCCTACCATAAATTCCACCTAGTTAGTGTAAAGGAGGTTATATCACAGATTCCCAGTTCCAGATATACCTGTGCAACCCACTCGTTCTCTTCGTAGTGTACTCAGCTCACTCAGCTCTGCATTCTCTCCACTATGACTGTAAATAGACTAGCTAGATTAAAGAAGGTGATTGCGTCATGCTATTATTTTCGAGGCGTCTTAATACCGTAATATTGTCTTGCCCATTTCTGTTTTTAGGTGTTTGCGTGGTTAGATGAGGGTATGGATTTTTATGAGTGTTGAGGGGATGGAGTGGATATAGTATAATATAAATTCTGCTTTTATGCTTGATTGTGGATAGGGAGCATATTGGTGGATTTTGGAGGGGATATGATCTGATGATTCTAATCTCATCTGACTGATTGATGGGGGCGAGAAATATTCCGTATAGCGAGTCAGTGAATGCAATAGGTAGGTATATGAGAAAGAGTATTAAATGGTGATTGGATGTCATTCCTATTCAACCCATTCAATTTCCCACACTTTCCAATCCATCACTCTTTCTTAATTCTACCCCTCCATTCCCGTACTCCTCTTACTCCGTCCATCACACCACTTTGATTCAAAAGGCTCATTCGCCCTTTCATAAACTTTTCCTTCCTCGTTCAAATATACCGGTCCCATATACTGTCTGGTCTCGTTCTCATCCCAAGTAAGAAAATATAAAAATAAAAAATACAACTCCTTCCCTCACTCCCTAAGCCCGGGCGGGTGAATGCCATTCTCGAGTTCCAGCTCTTGTTTTCTTTCTGCAGCCGCTTGTTGCTTTCTCCAAATCAAAGAGGAGTGGTTGTGTGAAAAAGTTGAAAAGAGAAAAATTGTACAGTTTGAAATAGATATTCGCTTTGCTTGGAAGAAAAACACACAGATTAAGTTTCCCAAATGATGAAGAAGAGAAAAAAGATGTCCCGTTTGATTCCCCTTTGACGCCCCGCTGAGATAATGTCCCGTTTCGTTATGAATTCAAAATTGTGGTCCTGCTGAAATATTTAGGTACATGGCTTGCTCGATGTTGATAGATCGAGGCCCGGAGGAGGATTGGTAGGTGTGTGGTTCGTCTTGTGGGTTTGGACAATTTGGAGGGTTGGAGTTTGATATGCTGGTTGGAATGGCACCGAGCCACTTCCTCGAAACTTCGGCTAGCCGTGGCAGAGGGGACAGTGTCCTGGTACCACAATGTACCGCTCGTGAGGGCCTCTAGGGCATCGTTGTTCTCTTTTTCCGTCGACGGAGGTACCGAAGAAATGTGCTCCCGGATCCACGCAGGATGTGTAGATGTAGTAGTTTTTGGTATATTCGCACATCTTGTATGAGGGTTGGTGGGGTAACTTTTGACTTTTGGAATGGGTTAGTATATTTTGAAGAGGGAGTTTGGAGAAGCGGGCTTACGGTGGTATATATAAGAAACAGTAAGATAGCGGAGTATGATAGTCCGGAAATCAGTAGGTGAGAAAGAATTAGATGTGTAGTTGAGTGTGGGTGACTTCCGATGTGAGCCTGTGCCGCATGCCTTGATATATATAGAGATTGGGATGGAGGTTATATGTCTGATGGTAAGTCAAGCCGATGAGCTGGCTAGCGGGGTCTAAATAGAGAAAGAGGAAGTGAGGGAAATGTGGTGGAGGATATATTGGTACGCAACAAAACTTTTTGGAAAGAGGCTAGGACAAATTACTTATGTGAGGGAAGCAGGACCAAGTCTTTTGAGCTATGGCCGCCAAGTTGCCTTGTAACAAAAGTTCGACGGCGGCAGAAACGCAAGTAGACGTTTGTGGTAGGGAGCTTGGAGCAGGCATCAAGACTGGTCTGGTCGGTGGTCAGAAACGAGCAGGTAATGGTAGTGGTAGGTCGAGCTGCGAGGGTGATCCACCATCTTGTGCTCGGAATGTGAGTGATTCAGATTGTTCACCCCTACCGGCACCCATACCCTTACCACGGCACCCTTACCCTTACCCTTACCTTGCCTTACCTTACCTTGTCTTGTCTTTGCCATCAATGACCCTTACCTGGCCACCTGCTCTGTGCTGATGTGGTGGGTTAGCAAAAGAGCATGGTGGTGGTGGTGGTGCGGATATTGAATGCTGGTGCGAAGTACCCATGAGCATCCTACCGACGAGAAGACCGGCCGATGCAGCCGACGTATGGATGAGGAACATCAGTGGATGTGGAAGTGGAAAGGGTAAGTGATGGGAAGGGATGGGACAGGGTCGCGGATTGTGTTGATGGCTGATGGACTCGGAGGGTGCACGAGCGGAAAGTCTGTGACATCTGTTGTGGATAGAGGTCCTAGAGAGTAGTGCGAGGTGGTCCAAGCGATCAGTTGAGGTGATAAATGTGGGTGGAAGTGGGATACCTTAGAATAGGAGACTTATGGAAGATGGGAAAAACGAATTAGAGTAATCCTATAGTAGAGTAGGAGGGAAAAGAATGGAGAGATGGAGGGGTGGTAAATGGCTGAGGTAGGTAATGTGTTGTAAGTAGGTATGTTTTTCTGTTAGACATTTAATGTGAAGTTTTATGACTTGGCGATTTCTTTATTTTAGTCTCTCCCTAAGCGTTCGGCGTCGTTCAATTACGCCTCCCTTCACTAGGTACTCGAAATACTCTATTTAGGCTAGGTTGGTACTCTGCGTATGCGTATCTAGTAGTTAGATGTGAGGTACCGGGTAGCGTACCCCCAATAGCTCTCACCTACATACCATACCAAGCATACCTCGTTGTCTCCCCTCCTTACTCCATAGAGCCTAGGTACCTTGGATACTTTCTATACCTTACTAAAGCAAAACGGCTACTTAGGAGGTTACGCCCTTCCACAATTCCTCCCACGCCCGCAAGCCATCCCACAGTCCCCCACGATCAGCTTGTATACTTGTATATGTATGTATGCATGTATGTTTACCTTCCCTTCAATTCTTAGACCGTAATTATCTATCAAACGTTGACTTGTCGTTATGGGTAGTATTAGCCAGAAGTAAAAGCACAGTATTGAGAAAAGTCTAATCCTGCATTAAGTTATGATTCCAGTCCCCAAACTCATCTCATCCAGTGCACAGTCACATTCTCCCAGTCTCTGCACCACCACCTTCAATCCTTGTTCTGTACTCCCTACGGATACCTTACATACTTTACATGCCTGCCCACAAGAAAAAAACGTGGTTTTTTTGGGCCAGCCCAATGATCTGTCAACTACGATCAGCTCTGCCCCTCACCCCTCCCTTACCAAGATCAATATGAACAGGGAGGTCGAAATGCCTGTTCGCCACCGCGCGCACCTTGATGTCTCAATGCAATCCTCAAAGGCTCTTGGTTCAAAAATCGTGCCATCACTACGTGCGTATGCTTTTCAATGGCCTCACTTATCATATACTAGAGACAAATATACCGAGTAAACCTCCGTTGTCGGATGCAAGGCAAGTACCCCCTTCAACTGCAACATGCGAATGAAAAACAACCAGTTCCCCGGCAGTTCGTCAATCCACAAGCTAGCCAAACATCAAGTCCCGCGTCAAAACTTGTTATGCAGGCGAAGCTTCAAGATGCGTTGAAACGTACTGCAATTTTACTTCAGGTTCGCTCGATAATTGTCCGACGACGACGACGACCACCGCACTAAATGGATCAAAAGTTAATTCTGGTTCTCGACTTCTGGATTGGACATATTTATCGGAGCTGCCTGTGAACTCTGTTTCAATTTATTTAATATGAGGATTTTCCGAGTACCCGACATGGCTTTGACTCTAATCCTACCACAACAAGGAACTTCACTGCACTGGCTTACGATGTTCAATATAACACTTCTTTTAGAATCATCAGAGCGGCTTTCTGTGTGAGGTTCCAGCTTTACAATAGTCGCCCCTATCAACCATACCTACCGTAATCATCAGCCTCTTTCCGGAACACCCTTCCATCTTCCTGACCTGACCGAATGAATATAAATGAAAATGTCACCCATGGCTCCTGCTCAAAACAGGCATTTACCTGACCCTTCCTTCCAGCTCGATGGGTAGCAAGTATCCCAAAAGGGATACCCCGCGAGGTACAGTAAACGTCATAGCGAACTGGGAATGGAAAAGAATGGGTCGAGCTTTTGAGGTGTGAGGGTGAAGGGGAGCCATGCCATGCAAACAGGTCCGTGCGAGACATGTCATCAGGGGTGAGGCAATCCACTCCTGAATTGCTGGGAGCTGTGGCCGTTTGTCTTTTCTATTGGGAGCAGAGAGGCAGAAGGACACACGACAAATACAGACAGACAGGCAGAACAAGCGAGCGGAACGGTCGTTTGTTCGGCCACTTCTCCTTCGGAATCGGGATTCAAACTTCAATAATATATTTTAATTCTCCTTAAAGAAAGGTTAATTATAGCTATCGAAAAGTCAGAAACGGGACTCCCCACTTCCCCCAATAAATTCGCGTCAATGTCAAGAAGGGATAGAAAATGTCTTGTGTGATATGATGTATCTCATTGCATCAATACCATACCAGCACGTATCATAGAAGAATGCCAGAGCAACATTCTGTCTAGAATCATCCTTGGGCAGCAATATCTACTTCCGAGGTAGTCAGCAGTCAGAGTTTTTTTAGTTTCAACGGTCACAGTCAGCTGTCAAAGAGCATTAAAATTTTCGGCTTTGGTCGTCAGCACTGCTGCACGTTGCACCTGCACCTGCAGCACCTGCGTGAGGCTCTCGCTCTCGACTCTAGGCCTGCACGCACTCTCTCTCTCGACTACAGTACAGTAGTGGAGGTACTCTCGAGCATGCAGCATGAATGGCTGGCGACATCAGTGCGCAGTGTAAATTCTCCGAGAGGTGTGTCAAAACTCGAGACGGGAAACCTGCTCGATCGCAATCGCATCATCGCATGAGAAAGTCTCCCAGCTCTGCATCACACGATTTCGCTTCAGCTCAGCTCAGATCCTACCGCTTTCAACCTGAGCCAGCGGCCAAAGCGTCCAGGTTTGAAATGTCGCGGGTAAGGTGTGCTTGTAGTCGTAGCAGGGTGGGTCCTTTTTTCTGCTAGCAGAGTAAAAGAAGAGGAGACACTTCAAGGGAAAAAACAGTCGTCTGATATTATTGCTTGTCCCCCCAAGAGCCGTTGTCTGAGACCTGCTCCGATCCATCATTCCTGCACCCCATAAAACATCAGTCTTGACAGCTGCTTGATTTCTACAAGAAACGGCCACGCAATCCACCTTGTCATGTAGAGTCTCGGATGTCACTAGCTCAGCTCCAAGAAAACAAGGACGAATACGACAATACTACCTCACAGGATTGTTTGATTAGAGGAAAATCATTGGATCCTTTGCAATCCAAAGTCGATATTTCCTAATTTAGGAGCACAGAGCCGCTTTGTTTCCAGTTCCAAGTTCCTTGCAATTGACACCCGGTCTTCAATATCTATAAAAGGTAGTGACTCCGTTAAGGTGGTGAAGATATCGAACTATCCCCTCTTATACGGACGAACCTAGTGTCAGAATGAATGATTCCCTCCAGGTTCACCAAACCTGGCCTTGTACCCACCCGTGGCTTGCTTGCCCTAGACTCGACGGAAACCTCGCCGTCCCCGAAATCCGGGACAAACAAAAGCAATTTCGGGCCCGACATCGATATCAATAAGCAAAAGAAATTTGTAGTGTCAGATGGTAAGATGCTGCACCAGGTTCCTTGAGATCGAGGGCAAAGCCGCAAGAAGGAATGAGAGATCTTAAGAGTGATACTATTTGCATGATCTTCATCGCCTATGAAAAGGAATATGAGAGTCAATCCCCACGATGATCTTCGTATCATATCGGGGACTTTGCGGAGTATAAAATTTGAAATACTGACGCCCAACGCACAAACTAAAAAACGATAGAACAGAGTTGGGAAACTGGAAAACAAAATAATGGCTCTCAAAGCGCATACCAATAGACTGAATTGCGCACAAACATTATGTATTTTGTGGTAACTTGGGCCTAAATGTAACGTGGGGGGAGGATGACGAGGAAGACATTCCAAGAAGATTATTTCGGGACAGTACCCAATTTCTCGGTATGGATCGACGATCTCCACTCCTCATCCCATCCCATCGCATCCATCACAACAGAGCTACCGCTGCCAGACCCCCAATGATTCCGCCCACCCCCGCGAACATTTGACCTGCATTCTGGCCTGCGTTTGATGTTGATGTGGCGGCGGCAGTGGATCGAGTCGAAGATGTGCCGCCGGTGACCCCTGCGGCACTGGCAGATGTCGCCGAAGTTGTCACCCTGCTCGTACCAGAGGTTGTAGCAGAGGTCGCACCAGAGCCCGTCGCGGACGAACCCGAAGTTGCAGTCGAAACGCAAGACACGGCCGTGGGCAAATTGGTAACGCCATTGCTAGAGCACAGGTTCTGTGCAAACTTTACAGCAGCATCTTGATCCGCAGGGCTGCACTTCTCTGTGAGACAGCAGGCTATGCTACTGAGGAAGCTTTGGTTCGAACAGATACAATTAATATTGATGCTGTTGCAATTAGCTGTTCAATAGGTTAGCGCCACAGCCAAAAGAGATGAAAAAGGGTCATAGCCCCAATGCCTCGATTGATTGCACAGTAGGATGTACGGACCTATCTGGCTACCACTCGTGAATGCGACCACGCAAGGAATCTACAGTACTCGTCAGTAAAATCAAAGCCAAAGAGGGCGCGCGCGTAACTCACTGCACATTGAGGCAGACCCTCGAACTGAGCGTAGACAAAGCTTGCCAAAGTGGCAATTGTAAGTAGAGCAGCACGCATATTGATGGTACGGACGTATGAAGAGTTGAAATAGTACGCCGCGACGAACGCGATAAAACGAGAGTGAAGGAGAAAAAACAATTGAAAGGGTGGTCAGGCGTTCAATTGATCAGGTTGTGGAGGTATTGAGCAAAAGGTAAGGTAGTTTGTAAACAGGAGGAAAGAGGAAGATCGCGATACTTTCCATTTCATTTATCCGAAAGCTCCCTTGATGAGGGAAAGTGGCAAGCCACCGGCGAGTGAATGGGCTGGATTGGGCGGAACATCACCACACAGAGTTGGTGGTGTGCACACATCTCCATCCCATAGCATGCAAGTCTCAATAGCCACGATGAAGCCTTCCTGTGTGGAGTAATTTGCTAGTCTTCATTAGGACTAGTGTTTAATTGGCATGCCTTTCTGGTCTTGATTGTGTCTTTCTTTGTCTAGATATCCTTCTTTGTATCACAACTTCCAGATACAAACAACTATATTTGCTAATGTACGATAGTTACCTAGGCTAGGGAGGATTCCCGATCTCGTTACAAGCGCATTGAATGCATTGCCGTTCCAAATGATTCAATATCATCATCACAATACCGCAATCAAACTCTATTTCTTGCCGGGGGATTCAAAAGAACCATGTACTTGTACTTGCACAATAACTCATACAGGACCTACCACACCCCTCCCTTCTTTAGCCTTTTGGCGTCTTGTCAAACTAACCTCTCAAACATATGAGCAACTACCTCAGCAAAGTTACGGCTACGATACGCCGGATACGATCATCTTGTGGGAGCTGAAAGTTGGTGCTGGTGATCGTGATAGTGTGAGAGCGGGGTCGAGACCTTCGCCGAGACCTTATCACCATCCCGTTGAAAAGAGTAATCATGGTATCCAAGCCTATTGTGGCATGTTCTACACTTTGTACAATAAACTTTCCTCATATGAAGTTTCAAGGACGCAGTACGAGAAATAAGATATTGAAGTACAAGGGAGTAGCTCCGCAAAACTGTCAGAATCTATGACGGGGAGAGAATGATTGCACAAATCACGGACTTTTGAAGGCCGGGGTTTGGTTTCAATGAATGGAAGGTAAAGGAGGACAGACAGAAGTACCCGGTACTTCCGTACTTCGAGTTGTCCCACTATGTCTGCTGTACAGGTACCAGTACCAGTCTCATGATTTTACTGCCATCCGCAGATTGCTGCCCTGTACCCCGGATTCATAAGGATAGCCCGGATTATACCCGTTTTCATTTACTTCCTCGCATGGCTTACCAAATCAATCCAGCCAATTTCCAGTGAGGAATTAACGGTGCAAAAGACCATGGTATTTGTTACTGCATCCACAATGCAACATCGTTGAAATCTCATCTTGCATCTTTAGATTCTCTGCCTTGATTTGTGTTGTTCCAATATTCCCTTCCCACTCGATTGGGTTGACGTGCAGTTAGATAGCTGTGGTGTTACCCTGCCTCGAATCAAGTGGTTCCATTTCAGCCACGAAGTCTAACATTGAGACATCCATCTTCAACCTTCGGACAACTTCATTTTAATGTTTTTTACAACGATTGCGACGCACAGTGGAAGTACTCGATATCCCCATTTCTGATTGACGTGAATACATATTTCATAGTGGGGTGACCCCGCAATTTACCGGCAAGATGGGGATGGGGATACTGGAATCCAAGGTGATGGAACATGTTCCAGGTTTGCGATCCCAGATAGAATATTCGGACATCGTCAATAACAGCCTCAAGGGACAACTCGATACTTCGACGACCCCGATAGACCTCAAGCTGCAACCTCAGGATCTGCGGGATTGAAATGTCAAGATGGGATCATTCTAGTTCCTCAACCAAGCGATGACCCAAATGATCCACTTGTAAGCTCTCACCCGACGCGCTTGCAAAAGTTCCTACTAAGTATATTGAGAATTGGCCGCTCTGGAAACGAGATGTAATCCTCCTCATTCTCTCCCTAGTATCGATTTTCGCAACCAGTCTTGGGCCCATCCTAGCTGCGAACACCCTTACGCTGTCGCTCTATTTCCAAACCAGATTCACCAAGATCGCACTCCTCACAGGATGGTATCTGTTTGGATGTGGTATCGCAGGAATTTTTTTCGTTCCTTCGGCGAAGATACTGGGCAAGAGGCATCTATTTGTCCTCGGGACGAGTATCATCCTCATCTCCAGCATATGGGCAGGTACATCAGGTACTGGTGTACGATATGGGAGTCCAAGGGGCTACAGAAGTCTTCTCGCAGCAAGAGTTTGGCAAGGAGTTGGTACGGCTCCATTTGAAGCATTGGTAAATGCAGCAGTGGGAGATCTATATTTTGTCCATGTGAGTTCTTCTATGCACTCGGCTTTGGAACGATCCTGATAATGATATAGGAGCGTGGTAAACGGATGGCTTTAGCAAATCTTGCAGTTTTTGGTAGTGCATTCTTCACTCCAATTCTCGTGGGAAAGATTACACACACTATCCGTTGGTCGTGGACGTTTTATCTCGTTGCCATATTTACTGCCTTCTGTCTCCCGTTGGTGATCTTCTTCGTACCGGAGACGGCATTTGTTCGATCTGCCCACCTCAACCTCGATATGGCATCGTCGGAACATGTCAACGTCCACAAGGAGGAACACATGAATCATGAGCCTGGCAATATTGACCCTCCTATTGCTTTAGAGGAACTTGACAAATCAGGTCCATTAGCACCATCGCAGAATCTCTCACATACGTTCCACGCCGGGCGTCCAGCAAAAAAGACTTTACGGGAACAACTTCCCTTATTCAGTGGCAGATATTCACGTGAAGCCTTTTGGAAACTATTGATCAGACCATTTCCCCTATTCGCACACCCTGCTATTTTATGGGCTTGTCTCATTCAAGGGACCATGATCGGCTGGACTGTGTTCATCGGCATTATCCTGGCGGCTATTTTCCTCGGACCTCCCCTCTTTTGGAACGAGGTCAAAACTGGATATGCTTACACTGGAGCATTCATTGGTGCGTTGGTAGGATTTTTGATAGCTGGAGCTCTAGCAGATTGGAGTGCCAAGTATATGACGAAGAAGAACAAAGGAATCTATGAGCCGGAATTCAGAATCATACTCGTAGTTCCTCAGTTGGTGATTGGATGTACTGGCTTGTTCTTGTTTGGCGTCACCTCCAGCAGACTTATTGACTACCACTGGGTATTGCCTATTGTTGCTTTTGGAATGGAGGTCGCAGGTATGGTCATTGGTGCCGTAGCATCGAGTCTCTACATTGTCGACGCGCATCGTGAGTTGTACATCCAATCCTCCCAGGTCGATCGCTGAAACTTTACAGGTGATATTGCAATTGAGGCTTTTACATGCATGCTCATTTTCAAGGTCAGCTAGGTCAAATAGAGTACGCTGGAGTGTTTCTAACAATCTACAGAACTTTTTCTGCTTCGGGCTTACCTGGAGCGCATATGACTGGATCGTCCAAGGCGGTATCTTTCCTACTTTTATGTGGATTTCCGGCATCCAGGTTGGAGTATGCTTGCTTAGTATCCCGATGTGTACGTCTCATATCCACCTCACCTATCCCCCGCCGCGAAAACTAACCACATTTGCAGACATTTTTGGCAAGCGATGTAGAAGTTATTTTCACAGACATGATATATTGAAGGCCACAGGTCTAGCTTGAGATAGTAATTAACTGTGTTCACCATGTCCATGATCTTATCTGATGTATTAATACTTCGGCTATCTCCCCGCTGTCAGCTATTCTGCCGTCTTCCGGCACTCGGGGTATCCTTGTGCGATTCATCTTGACAAGGCTTCCCTCTCCAATTAAACATAACAAAGTGGACGAATACCTGCTAGATATTCTCCGAACAACAGCTAACCTGTAAGTATCAATGCAGAATGAATAAAGCAGGCAAAATGAAGCGAGGATTTCCGGATCTTTCGGCCTGTCATCAAAGCAAGGGACACCCTTCTCATCCTCCAAACCAAGCTGAATTTGATGATACCGTCTTTGCATCTATGAACGCGGTGTCTATACATAGTTAAACTTGCGAAATCACGTCAACGCCCTAAAAGAAACTATACTCTGCACGAGCCTGTATCCGTGAGATCATCCAATGCAAAGCCTTAAAGTAAGATTGACAGACGTCAGATCTTGAAAATATGAAACTTTAAACCATCAGCTTGCAAGAGTTGAACCGGATGGGAATTCTCTCTGGCCCCGGAAGAGCATTGACCAACAGGTTCAGAACCATTGAAACTTTATTGCCAACTGCGTGAAGGATGTGAAGTCTAACCAGCAATTCGTACCAAACTCAAAACTCCAATTTCTATCCCCTGGCGAGAGGGAGGGATCCATATTCCCACCCGCGAACATTTGAATCGAGACAACGCGGGACCGACACGTCAAAGAATTTGGACCTTGACGTGCCCTGCCTTTCCCGAGCGGATGCTAAAGAACAGGGAGCGGACGAACGCACGGGTTTACTTCATTTGTTAGGTTTGGTGTAAAAGTGCGAAATACGAAGGATCCATGAAGGGATCATACAGCCGTGGAGTTAAGATATATATCCACAATAGCCACTCTTAATTCTTTATCTGGGAGACTCTTCATAAAACTACTTGCTGTGCTTGGTATGGTTGTACCCACAAGGCTCAAAGTTAATGATAGAATAGCAGGATAACGCACTAGGAAGGAAGGAGAGAGAATAGACGAATTTGAAGTAGTATTTCTCAGAGGTAGAGAGAATATACTTGACCTACTCAGATCCCACTAGCTAGCTAGGAGCAGCCGCAGAGGGGTGTAGAACATCCAATTATTCTACTTTTTCACCTCGCATTTCGAAACTTGATGGATAACGGCCCCCACAAGCCATTTTATGAGGTGACAAACATGACTAGCCTCCCTCCCTAGAAGTAGAAACTCATGATTCAAGATTCAGAATTAAAAGAGGAAAAGCACAGATGCCCTGACTATCATACATTCCCCATATTTACACTCAGACCGCGAAACCTTTCCTTGCTCCACCTCCTCGCACCGAGACTCGTGGCAAGGGAATCTTGCCGGAAAGAAATAATTGTGTGAAGAGCGTATATGAGTAGAAATAGGGATAGAAGCGAGAAAGCGAAATTCTGCGTTCAGGGATAGGATTAAGTCAAGGTGAGTAGGAGAGATGGGATCAGATTGTATCATATCTCTTGGCATGTACGTTTGGACGATGGACTTGGGTCGCCAATCGCATCTCTGGACGAGGGTGCGAGGGGGTGAGCGTAGTTGTAAGTGCGTATTTTTTTGGTGCGTGGGAAGCTGTGAGATAGAGTGGTGAAGAATATTTGAGTTGAGCTGTGAGGTGGAATGTCAGAGGAGAGATTGACGGTTAGTTTCATGGAGGGGGTATGGGAGATATGTTCTAGGTTTCACAGATGGAGATTCAGGGTTGAGGGGTTTGAGAAACTAGGTGAGGTTTTAGATAGAGGCAATAGTTTGGAGAGAGGACTCAGATGAGAAGCGCTTGAAGAATTGGAAGCTTGGAAGACCTTAGCGACGGCAGTTTAATGGTCTGGGTGCAATAGGGCACTGAGTTCATCTACACGTATAATGGAGCTATAAGAGTGCTTACTATGCTGATTTGGATTTTGGAATAGGGTATTAAAGGCGACGAAGTGAGTTTTCCTTTAAAGTTGGATAGAATGTGCCAAAGGAAGACGTTTTCTATCATTTTAGCGCTGTTGACTTAAAATGAAAAGAATGCATTTGCATGTATATGGTGCTTGGAATGAGTATATCAAGTCTTGCGAGATCTTAGCTTGTATGGGGGGTCTTGATGGAATTATGGTGAAGGATAAGTATCTTGAGCCTATGAGTTGGAGCTGGATTTGGAGTTACTTGACTGGTGTATCTTTAAAATTGCCTGCCGGCCTTGGTTTTAAATACAGTTCCGTATTTTCAAAATGTAATTGTTAGAATGTTTACAGCATAAGAGGCTCAGGAATAGCATTTGGCATATTCCCGGCACTCAATCCCCAGCTGCTGGAGACCAGAGCTATAAGTCCTGTTAAGGCAATAAGCTTTTCCTTCCGACTACCTCTGTGGTGTAAATGCCTCTTGATACAAAGGATTTGGGATATAGGACGGTATCTTGAGTATGGAAGGGACCTATATATTCAAAACAGGGCAAATGCTTGACAATCGCACAAAACAACATGAGCTCAGAGATTGCAGAGAAGATTGTATTTCAATTTTTTATACCGAGTTTTGTGGCTTTTATGGTAGAGGAGAACATACAGGACAATCTCGAGAGAAAAGAGTGACCAACGCCTTCGTCAAATCCCAGGGAGCCCAGAACCAAAACCAAATAATCTACTCCTTCTCCTCCGAAATCTTTCATCACTTGAAAAATCGTGAATCGTATCCTTGTCGCCGCCATTCATCGTCATACCTTCGTCCTAACCAAACTATTCCTCACATCTCAATAATGACCAATTCACTGGCTCCATCCCCCCAGATCCCAATAACACTCATTGCAAACCCAATACCAGCAATCGCAGTGCGGATAAGTTGTGTCTGCATGAATCCTTCCATCTCGACTCGCACCTCCTCGCCGTTAACTTCCTCTTCCATCTCCTCTCCGCTAACAGTTCCCTCACTATCCCTATCACTGGATCCTAGAACTTCATAACTTGCTTCCATCTGCCTTTGCTTGCCCTTCTTCTCAACTGTCGCTCTTCGGGTAGTAGTGATAGTCTTCTTGCTGGCTGGAAGAACCAGATCTGTGATTCCGGATGAGGCAACGAAGAGTGTGGTCCATAGTAAATAAGGGTGCTTTTGGCTCCGGGGAGAAAGAATGTAGGCGACTAGGAAAGATGTGCTGGAAATCCCTGCCAAAGCTCGGAGGTGTGAGAGGGATAAAGTGGTGAGGTTTGAAAACGCTTTCGACGCGCTGTTGGCGGAGGGAAGTGTGAGTAACGTTGGCAGAGTCAATGTGCTGAGTGTATATGACAGGCCCTATTGCAGAACTTTGTTAGAATTGCCAATGCAGGAAGAAGGAATTGTGATTATATGCGGACGAGGATGGAGGGGTATCGTACGGTGAGGAGGCCCAATGAGATTGATCCCACGAATTTCAATGTGGAAACCGTTCTGGTTGCCATCTCTGCTAGCCCTCAATAGGATTATTCTTGCTTGATATGATTGGAGCTATTCAGAACTAAGCTGTTTCGTGGACGACGTTGAGGTTATTGACGTCGCTGGGTTTGGAGCTGCTAAGTTGGTAATTCCAGCGCCTCAACTGGGCCTCGTCCTCGATAGCACCACACCCTTGTCATTCCTGCCTGATTGGTGTCTGACGAGCGCGACAAATAGTACACTAATCAAAAATCCGTCTGCAGAAGGCCGAGGTTGCGCGGCTGCGGCTGCGGGTACCCCAGAGTTCTACGAGGCAAACTCCTTGGATAAGTCCTCCAAATCTGTCAATACGGCCGTTGGAGGTGCTTATCATCTTATAAGACTCATTTTTCCACTCGGTGAGGACTACTTCAACTTTTACGCAGTTTACACAACTTTACAACCCTTTCTTTCTCTACAAAGTTTTATTTGCATTTGGACATTGATACCATGTCTATTCCAAGATCAGAATATCTCTCCAACGTCTGGAAGGACGGCATATTTGGTATGGGAAGTTGCCCCTTATCACGGCATCAGCTAATAGAAAACGCAGATAATAAAGTCATTTTCTGTACTGGCGGAGCAGGTACAATCTGTTCCGCTCAAGTCAGAGCACTCGTTCACCTTGGAGCCAATGCCTGCATCATTGGACGAAATCCGGAAAAGACCGAGAACATGGCCAAGAGCATAGCTACAGCACGAAAAGGGGCGAAGGTTATTGGCATTGGTGGGGTAGACGTGAGGAGGATCGAGGACCTTGAGAGGGCTGTCGATACATGTGTTAAAGAGTTAGGCGGAATTGACTTTGCGATGTAAGCATTCCAACTTACAACGTTAGCAGATTTTAATATAGAGTGCATCACTAATGTCAGATTAATAGTGCCGGTGCTGCTGGAAATTTCCTTTCTCCTATTGAAGGGCTTTCGCCCAATGCATTCAAGACAGTCATAGATATCGACACAATTGGCTCGTTCAATACCCTCAAAGCTACTATGCCACAACTTCTCATATCTGCAAAGAAAAATCCTAACACGGGGACAAATCCTTCTACTGGAGGAAGGATCATTTTCATATCCGCATCATTCCATTTTACTGGAATGCCTTTACAAGTTCACGCCTCAGCTGCCAAAGCTGGCATTGACGCGATATCTGCAAATGTTGCATTAGAATATGGTCCAAGGGGGATAACATCAAATATTATCACACCTGGTCCTATTGCTGGGACGGAAGGTATGGCAAGACTGGGTGGTAAAGATAAAAACAGCCATGATGCTTTGTTCAAGAAAGTGCCCCTGCAGAGATGGGGTACAGTAAAGGAGATTGCTGATGGAGCAGTATACTTGTTCAGTGATGCAGGCAGTTTTGTCAACGGCGAGGTTCTGGTGATTGATGGTGGAGACTGGCGCTCTCCTGGTGGTTTAGGGAGTGGAAGTTACCCAGATTATTTATTAGATGGCACTTATACGAAGGATAGGAAGGCTTCGAAATTGTAGACATTTTGCTATCTAATGGGAGTTGATGACACTAATCGTCTTGTTTACGATTTACAAACCGCTCAGTACAGTGCAATTTGTCAAGGCTATTGTAATCGTGGATACGATGCACAAGTTTCATGAATTCTCCAAATGGTAATCCCATTTTGGATCATGATCTGGTAAAAAGTACTATAAGGGTAACTACTAAGTACAGACTTGGCATTTTATCATCGTCACAGGCACGAGCGTACTGACTGGTCTTATTGAGGACCGACTCGAGTCTCTCTTGCACCGGGAAGCTGTTGGAGGTTTAATGCAAATCGCCTTTTCCCTTACTAAATCGGGTTACCTTTGGCTATGATGGGTCTCGTGGTCTATATACAAACTTCAGATCGCTATCTGTTCTTCGCATTATTTCAGGAATATTTGCATATGATATGCAGCTGGTACTCATATATATGCTCATCCCCAGTTCTACATCTGCAGATAAGAACTCTTGAAGCTGTGGGTGGCACTGGAGAAATCAACTCATGCTCACCTTCATGATTTGCAGACAATAGATCAACCTGTCGTGAAATGAAGACTATACTTACCTCTGTACCAAAATTGTTGGTCCGCATTTTTAATTAGTGGTGCAAGCTTCTAAGAATAGAGACGATTAAGATGAGTGTGTATATTGCTATTACCGATGTATTCTTGGGTTGAGGAATGTTATCATCTATAACTCATAACCCTATAATTCGAAATATTGTCCTCTCGTATCCAGAATTGGGTAATTATCTCAATCCGGTCCAATTCAAAGAGAGATAGCATCGATTCAAGTGAATATAACTAAAACCAGTAGTTCCTTTTGCAGCTCATGACAGTATAGGACAGGCAGACAATCTGTATAGAAGTTGGTTCATAACACAATGCAGTTCTTAGGCCCCTCCTCAATCCACCTATTATCATTATGAAGCGAGAAGATTACAATGGATCATCTAATACTATGGCACACGTACCAAAAAAAATGTTATAGTAACAAGGGAAGAACTGTATATGTATTTTACGAAATGCTGGACAGTGCTATGAACAAAATCCGTGTCCAATATGATCCGTCAAATTTAACCTGGAATATTGCTAAAGCTCAAGGTCGACATCTCACTATCAGAATTCCAACTACATTGACCCAGCAGATGTCTTCATACAAACACCATCCGATGATTGGAGGCTGGAAGTTCCATAACCAGTGAGAATCCAGTAATGAACGTGATAGAGGCAAATCCGGTGGTAACAATCAAAACATCCAGATTGATGAGTCTTCTATGATTCGCACGGATTTTGAACCCGCGCCAGCCTCTCAGCCAAGAACCAAGGCTAGACGGTGCCATCGGAATTTGATTCCTGGCAACTGGGTGAAATCTTCCTGCCAAACGCATCAAGTCTGACTCAAGAAAAGGAAACTCGAAGCTATCAATTGAAGGAATTTCGCATAGACTATTATGCTTTCCAATTGAATCCTGCATTTCAGACCAAGCCAGGCCAATTATTCCCGGTTTTGTGTGTGGTCAATCCTGTGTGCAAAAGCGAAAGAACCCTCAACCGAACATTATATCTCCGTTCTTCCAAGCACAACAACAAATGGCACACTCCTACCAGCACCAAAAATTTACCGTCGGTCGCCTCGCATCTCAGACTGTGATCCGAAGTTCGATGATCCCGTCCTTAGCCTCAAGAACTTTGGCGCATCGTGCGTATTTAATCGACCGCATCTTTGTGTTGGTCCATTTCGTACACAGAATGTGCAGCAGAGACTCTCATGTCGTCACTACAACGTCAAGCATAGTTATTGCTGGCCCTTCTAGACTCTCAGAGCGCAGTCGACGGTCAGCTTTTACTTTCTCTCTGCCCGCATGGACTGACAGACTCACATCGACATCGACAGGGGCATGAGAAATCGAAGAATCAACGCCTTCAACGTTGGGCTGGAGGTGCGGAGCCGGCAAGATCTCCGACAGACCATCACAACTTCTATTTGCCCGAATGATGCTTAAAATTCGTGTTTTAAAGGGTCCATATCCTGAAATACCTCGACGCGACCGTCCACGACGACCCTCAGCATTGCCCCTCCCCAGTCTGCTATGTCGACAGCAAGTACCGACGACTACCGTTCGTGTCCGAGTGTTGTACCCTGCGGGAGGAAAACTTCAGAGTTGTTGTAGTGTCACTACCTACCGTGACAACAGAGGATCAAGAGTCTCAAAGCAATAATGCGCCTCTGCCACTTAGTGGAGGGTTCGATTGTTTTCGCCTCTTAAAGTGTGTCACGCTTCTGGAGGCTCCTCTGTTGATATATCCCCTTGGGGACCTCAACACTGCCCAAGGAGTCCTTGCCCGGGTTGGCCACGCATTTCCATTGATTGATTAGATCCACCATCTCCCTGTCGCCTAAAACTATTTCTCAATTTTGGGAAAAGAGCTTTGTGTGGCCATATTCTACCCTACTCGTCATTACACATAGGACTTGATAGATTGTTTGGAGGGGACAATGAACTTGGATTCAGCTAGCAGCTCTTCTGGAAACCCTCCACCAAATCCTCGACAAGCCCGTGGAAGTATAGCAGCTCAGTACGTGGACACTTTTAAGGCCATCTTGTTTCTGATGTTGGAAATCGCGTAATGTTGGTTCTTACAGGGTCAAGCTAAATGTTGCCAGAGCTTGTGAGACTTGCAGATCAAGAAAACAGAAATGTGATGAAGCAAGACCAAAATGTGGCTTGTGCCAGAGGATGAAATTAGAGTGCAGGCAAGTTTCAATAATCGTTTTGTCATTTCTTAACGTTCTGATATGGATAGGTATCGTGAGCCGCAGCCGACCAAAAAGGACAAAACATTAGTCGAGATTCTTGACAAATTAAGAATACTCGAAAGTAAAGTTGACCGAATTCCTACCAACCGTGTGCCTGTTCCTTCCGGGTTTGGGCCCCCGCAACAGTCTCCTTCTAGCCATCCCTCCTTTTCTGTCGAGCTCGACCCTTCATATTCTACTCCTTCTACTCGTACCTCTCAGCAACCCAGCCCCAGTAGGTTGGGTAGTGGTTTGGGGAGAATTTTACCCTATCGGCATGCTGCTGCTGCACATAAATTATTGACATGGCCTATTGTACAACAGCTCCTATTGCAAACTTTACCCTCGAATGTTGGGGATCTAAAGGTTCTCGAGCAGGATGGCTCAGCTTTCATTGTACAAGTACAAAAGAAACAAGCTAGCTTGCCACTTGACGAGGTTCTGCAGGATCGGCCTTTTGTGTAAGAACCATTTCATTTTCGGTGGATATCTGTCCAACGCTACCACACTGTCCCCGTTACTAGATTTCACGGCCGAGGAAACCTTTCCTCCAGCTGGCTTTATACAGCGAAAGTCATTGTGCTAATCTCTCATTTTTCAGAGGTATGCAGACTCAAGCCACAAGAGCTGCAGGTGGGGCAAGAGCAACGTTTCCTGCTTTAACAAGAGACATCATGCACCGACTAGCAACAGCTTATTTTGACACTTGGAATTTCATCTATCCCTTTATGGATAGGCAGAATTTCATCTCCGATACCCTCACCAAGGTTCACACAGAGGGATTTGATGGTACGTGATCTGTCGTTTTTCTATGCGTTCGGAATTACATGATTCGGTTTGAACAGACATGTAGATGGGCGAGAGTTCGCCCAGCCACACTACCTTCCTCAATTTACGACAGGTAACGCTGACTTTCATCTAGGCGATGTGGACTCAGTTCTAGCGCTTCTTATATTTGCCTTAGGAGAGGTTGCCATTGAAGGTTCTCGTGGGCAACCAATTGAGGAAAGAAATGGCCGTTATAGTGGGATCCGTGGCGGCACAATTACTCGTCCTCCTGGTTTGGCTCTTTATAATGAAGCGAGGAAGCGAATAGGGTTCGTTCTCACTGAAGGAGAACTCGAGAACGTCCAAATATTCTCTCTCGCTGCGTATGTTGCTCTGTACCACCCGACTCTGTTTCTGTATTCTGATATCTGAACAGCCTCTATCTACAATCTTGCTCTCGGCATGTGGTAAGTTCTTTTTTACCCAGCTGCTAATGGTTTGCTCACACATGCACAAGGACTTTTGGAAGATGACTGTTTATGGTTCGATGGCATGTCAAACTCTTATCACATGGTACATTCTCCTAGTATTCGACTCTCCCTCACTCCGGTCGCTAATAAGCCTAGCAATTCGATCGATTGGGATTCTCCAAAAGGCGACCTTATCAAGAGAGCCTATTGGCACTGCGTAGTCATGGAAACGGCTCTCCAGTATGACCTTGACGTAGCCGCTACAGGTTTAATACCACTTGCCGACCGAGTCGGCATGCCAACTTTTAACACACCTTTCTGCGAAGCCGATCATCGTGGAAACCAGTCGTCACATTTCCAGGCTCATTATGCATCGTCCTTAGCTTTGCGACGTTTGTGCGCAGATTTGCACAACCACCTGTACGACGGTAGGTGAAACTTAAATGAGGTTTGCGCCACCTGAAGTTAGACTGACAAGCTTCCAGCAACATCAAATTCTGATACTCCCAACACGTCAACTGACGACGGACCCTCTGCCAGCTCTTTGAACCAGCTAGCAGCAAATCTTGCACAGTGGCGTGGAATGCTTCCGCGGGAGCTCCAATGGGCAGAAGATGATCCCGCAGGGTTTCCCGCTCCACAACCTTCGAATGCGGGGACGTTTAATCAATCTCTTGACCCTAGTCTCTCCCCGCGACAAGCTCATAGTGGCGTACCACTTTTCTCATCAGATCTTAACACCGAGCCAGTTCACTACCCGTATGTATATGATGTTCAAGTTGCGCTGTTACGAACAAGATTCTATTACGCAAAGTATGTCGTATATCGACCGTTCGTCTACAAAGCTCTACACTTCCCCGATTCTATGACCCAAGATGATGCTCAAGGTGTGGCCGAGTGTCTCAGGGTAGGTCACATTTACTTCTCTTTTGAACATCGATTTTAACGGATGATAGTCATGTCTTAAGTGGCCCCTCACACTTTCTCCGACTTCGCGTAGGAAGAGACTCGTCCCATATTTGTTTTGCTGGAGTCAGCATCTCCTCGGAATTCTCCTCATCTTCCATTTCACAAGCCACAACCCGATGTTGAGAGATATCCGCACACAATTGGGCGGAGCTCGATTCGAGGCTGAGATTGATGAGAGTGTGGCGTTGTATATAGTAAGTCTATTGGCATTTTTTAGCCAAAGGGCTATATGCGATTTGGATGGCAGAATAAGCTTTTAACACCTCCCAGGATTGGATTTCAGATCTCAAGAGCACCGACCCGGTAGCGATGTGGTGTTATAAGATCATCCAACCCATTTATCACCTTGACCCTTGAAAATTTGAACTACGAAGACGATAATACAAATGATTGCACTCGAGATAGTCACCGTCACAAGCCTGTCCATATGCCATATCACGGTGTTGGAATGCGATATGGTGTCGTTGGTATTTGAGTAATTCATGTGCCATGATAATGCATGTTGACGATATACGCTTGGTGGTGGGCAAGATGTTGCGCAGTTGCTTGCGACTCTGAGGACTCGTGAGCAATGAATCCGAGAGGAGTATAGCTATTGATGAAGTTTAAATTTTGAATTGATGACTTGTTTTATGTGCCATGGCTGGGACATAATCAATCTTTGGGAAGTCTGCATGATGACGGAAGGGCTTTAAGTAGCATGTCTCATCTACTAAAATGACTCAAAGGTCTCGAGGGTTGGATGGATAGCAATAACACAAGCAGATCGTCGTCCACACGATGAATTTCCTCCAATGTATGCTCAGCCGCTTTGAGCCAAGAAAGGGTAATGGCATATATATGCAGTGCTTTCCCTGTTCATTTCATCGTAGAAATACATTTCCATATTCTAATCATGAATTGATCCGTTTCTTTTTTGTTTTACATACACACTGGCAAAATTGTCTCTTTATGTTTTGATTCGAAATGATATACAATTTGGAGGACCTCCTTCCTCTGGCCATCTGGCTCCCTAGCTGCAAGTACTACCCAAGTTTGAGAAAGCCACCGTCGCTCTAATAACTCATACCCTGGTCCACGGTAGTTTCACCGACAACTCTTATCACTCTTTATCTACTCTCCTTACCCCTCCATCACATGACCTCCCCGTAGTCGGTCCCAAGACTTTTTGCTTCAACAAAGTTACCCAAAAAAGGAAGTTCGATCCCTCGATCTTGCGGAGCAAGATAACCACTCAAGACAACGCACACACGTTCCTGATAGGGTACTGCGGTCCAGAGGGACGGAGGGGAGAGCATGGCAAGCTGCATGACGGCACAGTGGTTCAGACGTGCATCCTTACGAAGTATGGTCACGGTCAAGTTGACTGAGTCGAGCCATGGGGAGTCGGGGATTCCAAATGCAGAGTAAGGATCGTTGCTCTGGGCTGGAGGAAAGAGCGCATCATGCACAGGAACCCCATCCTTCATATCCTATCCAAAGCATACCATCCATACCTTACAACAGCACGTCTTCCAATTATACACCTGCTACCAAACGGAGTCAAGCTAGACCGTAACTTTGCTGTACTTGCTGGCCCTCTATTCGACATACCTTAAACCCCCAACTTCATATCCATTCTTATATCCTGCTACTGTCGCTGTACTACGTCCCTTGATGCATATCTCAAGTATAATTATCGTACCATTTCCGTGACTTTCTTTGCCCCTTCGAGCTCGGATTCCTATCTCTTTCCCCATACTTTTCTGATTGCAATTACTTGTCTGTAGTGAGCTACAACTCTATCACTCGGTCTGGTTTCTGATAAGGTTTCGGCACGAGGAGAGAGCCTTTATAAACGCCTCTCTTCTTACTCACGCTTAGGGGGACCTTGTGTGACACTGGTATCTACCTGAGCTCTACTTTGGTAATCAGATTAGATACCTGCCGTACTTTCTTCCTCCCCTACAATTTACTGGTCGAGTTTCACACCTACGTACGACCGCTCTTTAAGACCGCCGCTCTCGCACTTCCGGCACAGATCTGCAATGGAGTTTTCAACTATCCTGCCAAATCAGTGGCTATTCGGATTTGGTGTTCTGGTCTTCTTGTCGACAATTACTGTTCTAGCAGTGAACAAGAATCAACGACAAGCTGTCCTAGGAAGGCTCAATTTTCATAAACGACGGTCTTCTGGAGCTTCAACCCCACCTCGCTCATTTTCACCAAGCAAAAAGAGAACTGTTTCAGTGAGCGGTACTCCAGATTACACTGATATCTTTCCACCTTCTCGGCGATCCATTCTCCCAGAGCTTGCTGCCACTGTACCAGTTGAAAATGCAAAAATCCTCACCAAGACGAAGCCTGCAGAAGAGTTCCTGGCAAAAGATTCATTGCCGACGACACGTGCATATAGTCTTGATAATGCCGTCCCAAAGTATACACCCACTGGCTTCTCTACCGCTGAGATCAAAGCCATGGGCGATTTCCCAAGATATGATATCTTGAGTGGCGTACCCTTACCAGAAGCGTACAAAGATTTTGATGTAGCAAAAGCTCTACCAAGACCATATCGTCCTTTCCGCTGGCAATACCATCAAACAATGTGTTCGTCCCTCCAACCCCTCTGTTGATTTTCCTGACAAACCCAGCTTTCCAAAAAATGGAGCCAGATTGGTGGCTAGAGGTTGAATCCAGCTATGTGGAAACAATCAAGAAACGCCAAGATCTTTTCAAAGAATACGGCTCCAAGGTTCTAGACTACCTACCCGGCTCTGAGCTAGTCTGCAAAGAACTCATGGAACTCTGTCTCCAGTTCTACTGCGCTCGCTATCCTACCCTCTTCTCCCTCTCCGCAGATAACAAAACATTTACCAACAATCTCCTCCATACCGTCACGGAAATCAAACGCTATCACCCTCTGCATATCCTCCTCAACAACGTCCCGGAAGATTTCGCCATCGTCCTGCGCAATGAAGAGGATGGCATGTATTACTTCCGCGCTGGTGTCGTCTGCTCCAGCCTCGGCTGGAACGTAGGCACCAAGATTGGCATGGGTCTCAAAGATATCCACGCCAAGATCCCAGATTATAAAGAGAAGATGTCGTTTTCCATGGACAGATATTTCAGCAAGATGCCTACTAACTCTCCCATTCAACGCGGAAGCTGGGGTCTCGAAGTCGGAACTCCGTTATTCATGCCACCCGGTCATCCACATGAGAAATTGAGAGAGGTGCAGAATTCTGAGTTGGGAATCGAGGAATGTAATCTCAGAGTAGATTGGCAGACGCTTCGCCGCCTTCCACTCAGCGCGGGTATCGTGTTTAATTTCAAAGCTCTCTTTACTCCTGTCCAGGAATTCAGAGATGAAGCTTATATTCCCGCCTTGCTGCTTAAGATCTTGAAGGAAGGAAAGAAGAATCTGATGGAGTATAAAGGCACGTGGCATGTTGAACATGTCGTTATTCCTGAGTTGGAGAAATGGGCTAAAGAGCAGATTGAGAAGGGAATAGTGAAGGAGGGAGAGGGATGGGGGGTTACGACGTTAGAGGAGAGCCCTTATTTTCCTGGGTGGGAGGAGAAGTGGCATGGAAGGCAGGGGTTTTAGTTGATGTGCTGGGTACCTGAGTTGGATCGGGGTTTATATTTGAGAAAGATGTTTATTTGGGTGGACTATTGTTCGCATATACGATTTATGAATGATACCATGGATTTACACTGACTCGCTATCCTTATCAACACTTGATTGATACCGAAAAATTTGCGGCATACCCCTAAGAGTATATAGTGGTACCAGGCCCTTCCCCTTCTTTGCTCCACTCCACCAGGTAGAAAATCAGATGCCTCGCGCGTTTCCTGGAGTACACAACTTACCTCTCTCTGAAACTTCCCATGAAGGTGCCACATCGCCTCAATCAAATACTCATTCCCATATTTCGTAGTGGTACATAAATACCAGATTCATCGCCTAGAATTACTAAATCTCCCAACTCCAACCTGTACTTGGAAGCTGCTCTTTACAAACTTGTTTCATATTGATTCTGCCGCTTCGCCTTTCCTTGTTCCTTATAAATACACTTCGAGGAAAGCGGTTATCTCTCCCCTAATACTATCTCATATACTTTATAAAAACATGGTTGTTAAACTTGTATATTGCTCCTGTAGATCCTCTTCTTATGCTACAAGGGGTAGATATCATTTTTAATGATAATTCAACCCTCTAAACTATAATATAGAATACTCTTATCACGGCAGTATTTTGTTACATAGCAAATCCGTTAAACTACCCTGTATCATGTACCTGTATATAATCTAGTAGTTATTCTATTATCCTAGCATGGAGTGTAAAATCTGCTTGTGTAAGTTGAATATTTTGTTGCACGTCGAGTCCATCTGAAAGTCCTTGCTATTCGTGGTATAATAACTGATTTTAAAACTCCCAATTCGAGTTGTACTTTGAAATTATACTATTTACTGTTATTGAATATTGGATCTGTCGAATATTTCTCCTTGTCCGAGACACCGTCTGTGAAATTCAACGTCCGAAGTCTTGTAGTAGTTCTTGAGCTTCTGAGAATTACTGCTCGTCGAAAAGAGAGCAGTAAACTGGCAACGGGAAGAAAGAAAATGAAGATTTGCCATTTCACTCTTGATGCTTCGCCAAATTGCATCTCTGTCGCCAACAGTTTATCCCCTCGCTCCACTCGTTGAGATAGGAATTACCTGCGAGATGACTGCTATTGGCGTGTATTCAACCTTGGAAGGAGGCATATCCTGACGAAATTCTCTACTCAAAAATTAATTGAGTTGTCAGAACGTCCTTCTTTTTCCTCAACCAACGCCAGATACCGCTGAGTTAGATATCATAATTGATATTTCCCCTTACATCTTCACGAGCATCAATATCTTAATTTAGGAGACTACCGTGGCAGGAGAGTTTCACTGGCGCCAACTTCGATATACCGAAGGCATTGTCAACTTCTATGAAAGCATCTATCATCACTAGGCAGCGACCCTATTTCTCAATTGGTCTGCCTGACTACGGCTAGATTTCACTTTCAGCAGACCACTGCAAAATGAAGAACAGTCTTTTCCTTCTATCTGCCCAACCCCGCTTCTATGCCGACGATACCGATATCAACATGGCCACAACTCTACTCCCAAATAATGGAGTCCACAGCCCTCAAACACAACCATTGCAGTCACCATTGCATACAACGCAAGCTATGGATATGCCAGAAGCAAATATGTAGATCCAAAAATCTAGATGTGCTCAATGATGGCTGGTATGAGATATCTTTCTCCAGGCGACGAATAGAATCAGTATCATCATTATCAACAGAAATTTCGACGTGCAACAGTTTCGAGGAAGGAATGGCTAGATTGAGAATCCCTGTTCTCCCACTTCTCTGTTATCTACGACAACGGCTTGAGGAGTAGTTGTGAGAGGAGAGAAGGAGATAAGAGGTTGATACGCACTCCAGTGCCATCCTTCGTGGGTCACCGCGACTCTCCACTTCCATATTCAACGAGCTTAAGGAAGTAAAGTCTAGAACTCAAATCCAGTGCCCTATCATAGAGCTATTCCGAGGACGTGGGTCAATGAGCCCTGTGGGTGGGAACAAGGGAGACAGATGAACAACAAGAACAATAGTTTACTCGATATGCAACAATTGTCACTTAAAGAAGTCCAGAATTGTTTATCTACTTATCTGTTATTCTCTCTTCACTAATACTCCCTCACATCAATGATGTGCTCACTGTTATAGTACTTGGTCTGGAAGGCAATGAAGCAAAGTCAATATTTCCAACGAACTACCTAGAAAGGATAGAAGAATATGTGAATTCATATGGAATTTCTGATTTCGACATGTAGAAAATCTTAGAGATGAAGAATCTGGGCTAATTTTCTATTTTTGCAACTGCCTTGGTAAAAAATGAGAGGGAAGGGTATAAAAAAACCAATTGAAGAATTCGATGTGCAACAAAGACTTTAGATAATAGATTTAGAACCATCCGTCCCTTACAGATAACTTATATTACTCCTACTCCGACGTTATGACCTTATGCCTAGATAGTCTTGAAGGTAAAGGTAACTACGGACGAGAGAGGAACACGACGCGTAATACTCAATTCCGTCAGGTGTGCAACCAAAAAATTTAAATCCTAATTCGTCTGTCACTTGAATGATTATTACATCATTGCCACCCTACTCTCCACTATTATGACATTATGTCTAAATAGCCTTAGGATTAGGTAAATGATGAAGGAGAAAACGGAATCTTCGGAACGTAACGCCAGCTCCGCTAGATATGCAACAAAACTATTGCAATTATTTAAAACCACATTTTTCACTCGTCATCTCTCTACTGATAACCTATATACCATTGATAAAAAAGGTTTGGTCTTATTTCGATACGCAATAAAACTAAGGAGATGGAGCCTAGAACTTCTTAAACCAAGAACTGTCACTAGGTGACTGGATACTACTCTACCGCCTTAGTTTTCCATCTGGGGAGAGCTTGATGTGGGATTTAGAGCAAAGGAGCGGTTAAAGTACTGATTTGACGTAACTGATGCAGTCAATTCGACCAACAATTTCTGAATCCGAAAATCTAGAAGTGACGATCCTTGTATGATGAATAAATTATCGTCATGATTCTTAGCTATGATGAGCGATTAAGTGAAGGTAGAGTAAGAGAATAGTGTAGTGACATGCTGGATATAGAATAGCGCAGAATTCTTCTTGAAGCGATTTGAAGAAACTAAAGTCTAGATATCTTTCTTATTACGAAGTTTCCTCTGTGAGTCATACTTTCTCTTGATGCGATTTGCAACAGTTCGAGGAAAGCAGAGTCAGGGTGTTATTTTCTTTGAAGCTTTGCTATGACTCATATATTATTGAGCTGCGACATGCAACATCTTGAGACAAGTATAGTCTGGGTGTCATTATGTATCATAACGCTTTTCTATGATTTCTATGTTATTGAAATACGATGTGCAGCAAATTCAAGGAGGGAAAGTCAAGATGTCATTATATATCTTAAGGCAGATTGATCATTCGTATGTAGGAGATGTGCGGTGTGCAACAAATTAAAGGAAGTAAATTCTATATGTTATTGTGTAAGTGATTGCACATTTCGTCATTTAATAACAGGTATACGATCTGTAACAAATTGAAGGAAGTAGAGACTATATGTCATTTTATAGTATTTGTAAGGTATGTTTCGTCATTTGTAAGTGACATGCGATGTGTAACAACTCTTGGAAAGGCTCTAAATGCTTCGAAGCCCCTCCATGTAGGTGATATACGATATGCAACAACTTCACTGGAAACGCTCCGGATTTCTTAGAGGGGTTGAATCACGTAGAAAGATATGTGATGACCACATTCATATCGAAGCTTGCTACGGAGAGAACAAACTCCGAAACTTTCAGATGTGCAACAGATGTGGACGAAGGCCAATAGCAAATGCTCAAGCTAACAATAAGGGAAAACAGATGATGCAATGGAGAATTATATGCGAGGGATCGTAGCCAGAAAAATTTCTGGGTAGGGATGTTGGAGTCTGGACATGCTTAGGTTGCAAGCTATGATGTTTGCCACCAGACTCCTATATCAAGACTTGGTGGAGTCAGGTATTAGAGTTAGAGTTCATACTGGAAACATATGAGACTATTGAAGTGTTTGGCTAGAAGGAGGATGGATGATAGCATCATCTTTCTTGATATCTTCTTGTCTAGTCGAAAAATTCCCGTAATTGACTCCGATAGGCAATGGCCAAGGAACGGACAAGCCATATTGACGACTCCGAACATACGGTGTTATCGGCCCGTTTTCGTAAGATGTGCAACGTTGGCAGATATCATCCTATAATTGGTTCCAGAATCAAATGATGATGTTATAGAGTCAGCTTATCTGCAGGAAGATATGGAGTCGTGATATTAGTTTCTGGGTTTCCGAGTTCTCGACCGCTCAGCCACCTATGAACTGGAGTAATAGTGCTAATGATAACGCGAACGTAGAAATGTTCCAGACATTGAGCTTGGTCATGTCCACATCAGCAGAAAGCGAGTAGCCGGCAATTAGGGTCTAGTGGTCCCATTGACTGAGCGGAGGCCATTTCTTGTGGGATACCCACTCAGCCCTATGGTGGACACTGGTAGAGACTTTTTGTGTCAAGAAATGAGCAGATATGGCCTAATAGTCGTGCTAACGCTATGGCATTATGCTTTGGTCTTGCTAGTTTTATCGTTGGAGCTGAGATATATCTTGCCGACTGCATAAATCTTCGTTCTTAGACGCACAGCACATTGATGACCATTTAACCCACTAGTTACCTTCCTAAATAGTGTCTACCGCGTACGGAGTGTACAATATTGAATTAACAACGGTGGGATTCAAGTACGGATAATCCTTGCACAACGCGCAATATCATCTGGAATCAATGCCTTAGCATCTGATGATTGACTTTGAGCAGAGAGTCTAGAGGACGATGAAACTAACTAACCTTCAGACGATGCAACAATCGAGAAGACATGCAAGGTACCTAGAGAGAGGTTCGCGAATAGTCCGAAGTCAACACTCGACTGAATGTAGCCAAACTTTATCCAGTCTTCGCGGATTTCGTAATATTAAGCTACGAATCAATCAGAAGCAATGCTGAAATCAAAAGGAACTATAGTACCGTAATACTAGCACTCGCTACAGCATCATGACTGGCGACATGTTGATATAGCTTCATTTTCAGCATCCGCATTGAATTCTTAACCAACGTTTACAAAGGAACTTGCCATAAACACAAGGTGAGAGGACACTAGTCCCATCATGTATAAGGCTAATGGCGTTCATCAACGACTAGCATACCCGTATCTACGAGACACTGTCTCATGGCGGTCTCACACGAGGAATGCCATGATATCATAGAGGTTTGAATGTCTTTTCAAATTTTAGCTATTCCTATCTTCAAAATCCCCTTTTCTCCACGCAATTGTCATGGTTCTTCACTCGGATCATTTTAGCGTACCAAGAGTCGGGGTACGCACTAGTCTATTTTAGCTGTACCCACCTGTCAGAAGGAATCTCCAACCAATAGCCATCAGTCCTCACCTACAGGGCCTGCCAGTTCCAGATAAGGCTTTCGCAAATGAGGGTGAATCCACCTGGACTCCAGGCCTCGCCCAACTTCTCGTGCCATTCTACAACATCATCAACGTCAACTTACAATCCATGATGTCTATGAAGAATTGCATAGGGAAAAGTCCATATCACTGGCACTAAGACGCCTCTCAACCTGTACCTTCGTACTCCCCCGCCTTCCGCTCCTTCTTCCTTCGCACCGGAATACCTTCGATTGCTGCGCCTCTTCCGGTATCTAATTCTCTGTACCCGCGATATCGAGCACCAGCAGACTTCTGCGACATCGATACTTTCAACGGTTAGCACAGTCGGCAATATGAATAACGATCTGGAGCGCGGTGTTCAAAATGACCCTAAGGATAAGGAAGACCTTGAGGGATATTTGAGTAACTCGAGTCGAACCAGCCGGGAACCAAATTACGAACAAACGACTGAGATACAACCAACTTTGGGCCAGAAGATCTTGGATAGTTTTAAGAGAGCCGAGGGTGCTACTGTAACTCCTAATGGAGTTGTTGGTGCCAATGGCAGGGTATTCGATGCGCAAAATGCGGCAGCGGCGACTGCTAATTCTCAATTGGCACGTAAATTGAAGGGTCGCCATCTGCAAATGATTGCTATCGGTGGATCAATTGGTAGGTCTCTAGTACCTGTAGAATAATTTTATCTAATATCTTCCAGGAACCGGCCTATTCGTCGCTTCAGGAAAGGCTTTGGAACAAGGCGGCCCTGCTTCATTGTTGATCGCGTTTGGCCTCATCGGTATTATGCTTTACTGCACAGTACATGCTCTTGGTGAAATGGCTGTCATCTTTCCAGTATCTGGTTCTTTCTCTGCTTATTCTACGCGGTTTTTGGACCCTGCGTGGGGATTTGCTATGGGTTGGGTGAGTCAGTATGTTAGTACAGAAGAGACGTTTGCTAATAACCACAGAACTATGCCATGCAATGGCTTGTGGTTCTCCCTCTTGAAATCATTGCCGCATCTATCACAATCAACTATTGGGATCCGCATGGGAAATATGACCATGCCATCTTCGTCAGCGTCTTTTTAACTGTCATCATTACTATCAACTTGTTTGGCGTGAAAGGATATGGTGAAGCCGAATTTCTATTCGCTCTGATCAAGATTATCGCGGTCATTGGCTATATCCTCCTTGGAATTGTCCTCAATTGTGGTGGTGGACCCGAAGGTGGCTATATTGGTGGCCAGTACTGGCATGACCCAGGTGCATTCAATCACGGCTTCAAGGGACTTTGCAGTGTTTTCGTCACCGCTGCTTTTGCCTTTGCTGGTACCGAATTGGTTGGTCTTGCAGCCGCAGAAACTGCAAATCCCCGAAAGTCTCTGCCAAGTGCTATCAAGCAGGTCTTCTGGCGTATCACCATCTTCTATATCGCCTCCCTCACAATCGTCGGACTCTTGGTTCCATACAATGACCCACGCCTACTTACAAAAGGATCTGCTAATGCAGCTGCTTCTCCTTTTGTTATTTCGATCAAGAATGCCGGCATCGAGGTTCTGCCTTCTATTATGAATGTCGTTATTTTGATTGCCGTCCTCTCCGTTGGTAACTCATCTATTTACGGTTCTTCGCGAACACTTGCTGCGCTTGCGGATCAAGGACAAGCTCCAAAGATTCTATCGTATATTGATAGAAAAGGTCGACCTCTTGTGGCTATTGGTGTTGCGTCTGCTCTTGGTTTCATTGCCTATTCGGCCGATTCTGGTGCCCAGGGTACTGTCCTGGAATGGATGCTTGCACTTTCAGGCTTATCTTCCATCTTTACCTGGGGCTCTATCTGCCTTGCTCATATCCGATTCCGCAAAGCTTGGAAAGACCAAGGCCATACTCTTGACGAACTAGCTTTTCAATCTCAGCCTGGAGTCATCGGCTCGTGGATCGGTTTCCTTTTCAACTGCCTCGTATTGATCGCTCAATTCTGGACAGGAGCGTGGCCTACAGGTTACGAAGCAATGACCGCAGCAGAACAAGTCCAGAGTTTCTTCCTCGCTTATCTCGCAGCTCCTATCGTCATTCTCTTCTACGTTGCATATAAAGTCATCTATAAGACCAAGATCATGCGCACCAGAGATATGGATTTGAAATCTGGTATGCGTGATCTCAATCTTCCGGAGTTGATTGCAGAAGAGAAGGCAGAGCGCGCAGCTTGGCCAAAGTGGAAGAAGGCCTATAAGGTTCTTTGTTAGTCTCGAGTCGGACTTTGTGTGGGTTATGGCGTTTGGTAGGCTTATATACCCTCTTGTCTAGATAGGATGGTGTTTGGCGTACATATTTCTTTTGTTGTTCCTTTACGGGTAGTATAACAAGAGGAGTGAAGAAAGGGAGGGAAGGAAATGAATGGTAGTGTCTGTATAATGAAAAGGGGACTGGCACTTGGAATTGTGGCTGGGCTTGGTTAAGAAAGGCTACCTAGGTTACAGGCAGGATGAAAGTAAGCAAACGGGCTAGCTCTATGAGCAGGATGTAATACTCTTGTATTCGGCCAAGGAGTTTTGGAATGATTTGAACTATGACCGCTCGATTTTAATCAAACTTCATCTAATGCGAAATATGTGAATGGAATATATTGTGCATAATCACCAAATGGTGCAAACCTTTCCTGTCCGAGAGGCTTCAGATAGAGCAAATCAGCATGTCTACTTCTTGTTCATTCAACTCATCAGTCCTTCTTGACCTTTGACTCTCCAGACTTCTATTCTCATCTCTCAAAGACATTTTGGCGGAGCAAAGGGGTATCATCGACCTGTCCTCTCTAACCTTTCTCCATACCATTTCAATCCACAGATCCCCAAATTTCGAATCCTCGTGTGCATCCAATTTGGGAACATTCATGTTCCCTCTCGCCAATCTCATTTCTTCTCAACGGCTCATGCGATGTCGCTTATCCATGGTAAACCCAATTCTCTCATTCTGACAGCAAGTTGAAAGAGGTAATCTAGACTATAAGGTTGTTAGTCTACTGTTTGACAGCCGTATTTGAGGTCAATATTGAATTGAATGGTGATCTGGGTAGGAAATAGAATTCTAGAGGAAAGCAAGCACAACAAATTTAGAGAACCGCAAAATATGCTAATGAAACTATAATGAAATATTAACAAGAAATTAAAATGAACAAACCTCTCAGCCATCCCCTTTGCCCTCTCCACACTCTCCCCCCAAACATAAACCCCATGTCTCCTCACAAGCACCGCATAGGTATCTGGATACGCCCTCATAGCCTCTTCCAAACTCTCTGTCAAATCCTCTTCAAACGGCGTGTTTTCAATCACGGGGATCCTTAACGTATCGTGGTAGCCCAGATTACCTTTTTTCTGGAAGCCGTTGCCGAAAGCTTTGATTTGCTCGATGTTGTTTATGGAGAAGAGGTTTTTGTTATGTCCTTGATTTTCGAGCAAGAGAGTAATGAGAACAGCCCATTGGGAATGAGTGTGGATACAGCATCCTGCTCCTCTGAGGCGGAACGCGGATAGGAAGAGGGGCGTACATTGTGAGGGCTTTAGGTTTGGTGGAGAGCGTACGTAGATTCGTTTTTTATGGTCTTCTGGTTGGGAGGAGAGAGAGAGGACGTAGATGTTTTCGGGGGCCATGAGTTCTTTTTGCACGCCTGAGGGAGCGAGGTAGACCAGGTCGCTGGGATTGTTAGGGGGTTTTAGGATATAGAGAAGGGAACATACTCTTTTCTGATTGAGGCACCGCCTCCTGTGCCTGTTACCCATCCTAGATGCCAGAACTTTTTGCACAGCTCTGGGATGAGGTTTGCGGGGTGTTGGGGATCAGAGGATTGAACGAGGTAGTCATTGTTATCATTGTTTTCTTCCGTGATATTCGTCGCCATTTTGGATAGCTGTCAGCTCTCTGCAGATCGAAAACACTGGCTTTGCGCGAGTTTCGCAGGTAGAAAATACAGACAAGTTTGAGATTTGAGATTGGTTCTAGAAGTAGTAATAGAGAATCTGCGAAAGTGAGAAAAAGGTAGATGCGCTGTGAATAGTCAATTGCTATGCACGTGGGAAAGAAATTTAGAAAACGAATTCGCAATCGATACCCTATCACGTAGGGTGGTGGGGCAATGTGCCCAAACCCCGCAGGAATCTCAGCCTGCTCGCTCAGGTGTCTGGAGTGTGGCCGAGCTGTAGGAGTTTCGGTCTTGATGCGGATAAAGTTGAGAGCATGCAGGAAAAAGAAAAGCGTAGAGGATTTGAGTTTGAGATATTCTCAAACCTGTAAATCAGAATTTGCTTTCATGGTATTACCAATTTCTGGTTCTGATCTAAGTAGGCACCTGCAATCGTACAAGTCTGTTAATCCTTTCATAGCTTAGGATGTTCCTAATCCAGCATAGTTAGCTTTAAGCAACCATGTCCGCCTCATAATGAAGCTCAATAATTGGCTGTAGTATCAAAGTATGGGTCCTAAAAAGACACGAAGCAAAAAAGGTACTGAAGGCTTGGAGCCAAAATTGAAGTACTTGGAAGCATTAGGAGTAACTCATTCATTAGAATCATGGAAAAAGTACCGCTTGAAGTAAAAAGAGCAATGCAGCGAGAAAAGGCAAAGTACATAGCATAATCAAAAATGCAACTCAACCCAATTCAATTCATCCACTCTATGATCTGTCTTCTCTTCTCATCTAATATATATGAGTTCACGCTCAATCGTGACACGTTTCCATTTCTCTTCACCTTGCCCGCACGGCACATTACCTTCTACTGTGTTCTACCCGGTCGGCACAGCTAAATGTGAAGCTACGTGCTACGGTTCCATACTCCTCACATCCTAGTCTGTAGCGAGCCCCCCGGATTTTTGTCACTAAGAGGCCACCGTGTACATTCACAAATCGCCCGAACTTATTAATTGCTTCAGCCTCCCACTTTATCGACTTGATCTTCTTCCTCTTTTCCATCCCACGAGCTCTGGAAGCAACAACCACCCCAAGGTCTTCTACAATCGACAGATCGACCTCCGACTCTCTCGTCCTCAATCATCTTCTGGTATCACCTGTCCAGCTCTTTGATCCTGCATTGCCATCATGCGTTTCTCCACCACTGCTGCCATCTCGGCGGCAGCTCTTCTGGCGGGTTCCGTCAACGCTGATGCTCAATCTGTTCTCAGCGAAGCTAGCTCCTCTGTTTCCAGCGTTGCCAGCGATGCTACTTCATCCACATCTACTGCCATTGAGCTTCCTACCTTCACTGTAAGCTGCTGATGCGAATCCCTGGTCTCTACGATGCAATTGACATACTAACGTCATCCCCCAGCCCACTACCATCAAAGCCGATTTCCTCGAGCAATTCACAGATGATTGGGATGCACGATGGAAGCCATCTCACGCCAAGAAGGACACAAAAGGTTCTGATAAGGATGAGGAGTGGGCTTATGTTGGAGAATGGGCTGTAGAAGAGCCACATGTCTATAAGGGCATGGAGGGTGACAAAGGTCTTGTTGTCAAGAACGCGGCAGCTCATCATGCCATCTCTGCCAAGTTCCCAAAGAAAATTGATAACAAGGGCAAGACCTTGGTTGTTCAATACGAAGTCAAGCTCCAAAGTAAGTCAATTGAGTATCTGCAGACTCTGGACACTTTACTAACAGTGTGCAGATGGTCTTGAGTGTGGTGGTGCTTACTTGAAGCTCCTCCGTGATAACAAAGCTCTCCACCAGGATGAGTTCTCTAACACCTCCCCCTACGTTGTCATGTTCGGTCCCGACAAGTGTGGTTCCACCAACAAGGTCCACTTGATCATCAACCACAAGAACCCAAAGACTGGCGAGTATGAGGAGAAGCACTTGGCAACTGCCCCAGCTGCCAGAATTGTCAAGACCACCGAACTCTACACCTTGATTATTCACCCCAACAACACCGCTATCATCAAGTTGAACGGTGAACAAGTCAAGGAAGCTAACCTTCTTGAGGACTTCCAACCTCCATTCAACCCACCCAAGGAGATTGATGATCCAAAGGACAGCAAGCCAGACACCTGGGTTGATGAGGCCAGAATCGCTGATCCAGAGGCTAAGAAGCCAGAGGATTGGGATGAGGATGCGCCATACGAGATTGTTGACGAGGAAGCTACCAAGCCTGAGGATTGGCTTGAGGATGAGCCAACTTCCATTCCTGACCCAGAGGCCGTTAAGCCAGAGGATTGGGATGATGAGGAGGACGGAGATTGGGTCGCACCAACTGTTTCCAACCCCAAGTGTGACGAAGTTTCTGGTTGCGGGAAGTGGGAGTAAGTAGCATCTTCCCTCTGCTACGAACAGTGCTAACAGCTCGCAGGAAGCCAATGATCAAGAACCCAGCCTACAAGGGCATGTGGACCGCACCTTTCATTGACAACCCAGCATACAAGGGCGTTTGGGCTCCAAGAAAGATCAAGAACCCAGATTACTACGAGGACAAGCACCCAGCTAACCTCGAGCCAATGGGAGCTATCGGTTTTGAAATCTGGACCATGCAAAACGATATCCTGTTCGACAACATCTACATTGGTCACTCCGTTGCCGATGCTGAGAAGTTCGCCGAAGAGACCTTCAAGGAGAAGCACCCAGTTGAGCAACTTATCGAGCTTGCTGAGAAGCCAGCCGTTGAGGAGAAGAAGCCAGCCCGTTCCCCATCTGATCTCGTCTTTATGGATGATCCAGTTCACTACATCCGCGAGAAGCTTGATCTTTTCTTCACCATCGCTCAATCAGACCCCATCCAAGCTGTAAAGTTCGTTCCCGAAGCCGCTGGTGGTATTGCCGCCGTCATTGTTACTCTCCTCGCTATCATCATTGGTGTTGTTTCCGCCGGTGGCTCAACTCCTCCACCAGCGGTCAAGAAGGCAGCATCTGATGCCAAGGCCGCAGCAGTTGATGCTAAGGACAAGGTTGCAGAGGCTATCTCTACCGGTGCTGAACAAGCCAAGGCTGAGAAGAGAGCTACCCGCAGCTCCTCGTAGATGGGGTTTTGCATGGGAGTTTCAGGTGAATTCAAGATACCAGTGCATGCTGGGATGTTACAGTAAGAATGGAAGACATTGGAGGAACCTTTACCTTGGCGATTCCGGATCCGTAATTTTGGGGACGAAACGTTGCCTGGAATGGAAGAACGGTGATTTCTAGCTGCACACTACATTGCATCATTGTATTTTAGGCGCACAAAATATATTGAGAATCATCATTTGTTGTCCATAGATATTGTGATTTGCAATATCGTGTGAATTGTTATAATTTGGTTGAACATGCTTCCATAGTGTCCTTCCTCGAGCAAGAATATTGCATGGCTTATGTCAAATAACTCTGCCCAGCAAACCTCATTGTGTAGCAGCAACACCCAAAGCCCATGCCTTTGCTCCCTACCCCAAACTCACTACAATCCTTTCCATAACCATGAGAAGGTGCAGAACGACACGAAATACTTGATACAATTCGAGGTAATTCTGTAATGACCTATTGCAAAGAGTAAATAAGTACCATGACCTCAAGCAACCCTCGAACTACTAATCTTTATCCGATCTCCTACACCTGCGTCTCAACCCTGGAAGCAAAAAGCAAGACAAAGAGATTTGAGACGAGAATGAAAGCTTGTCATGAGTCTCATTTCCAAAAGAAGAGAAAATGAATCAACAATGCGAGTATGTACCATGCCTTGTGAATGATTCGAGGATTTCCGAAAGTCGCCTCTGAGAAGTGATTAACTTCCAGCCCCGAACCTCCCCGCCAGCGGTGTTTCCTAAATAGGAAGTCCGACATCCTACTCCGATATCCTCGCACATTAACAACACTTCTGGAAAGATTCCAAGCATGAAAGTTATCAAAGACCGACAGTTTCCCCCATGGGATTCCCAACTAGCGCCCGCCCGAAGCATCTATATAGACAGCTTCGATTCTGACCCTTCAGTGTTGCAATTCATTTTCATATTCGCTTAGCCCCTCACCATGTTGGCATTAAAAAGATCATCAATCTCACCCCTGAATATCACACTCAGTTCCAGATCACAGCGACTCGTGCGAAATGTTGCAACACAAGCAGCTCGAAAAGAAGGGGACATCTCATCCGTCTTCGTCTCACTGTCTGGACAAAAGCCTGAACCACTCCCAGAACGATTCGCCGATATTAAGCGACAATTGATCCAAGGAAGTGAAGATGCTGTGGCTGCGAGTTGGAAACGACTTTTGAGCCAATTGAAGGATGAGAATGATTTGGTGAAGCAACATGGTTCGAAAATCATTCCTCAGATAGATTTTAGTACCAAAGATTCTCTTCGTTCAGAGTCTATCGAGGAGATCAAAAAAAGAGGGGTGGTTGTGATTAAAGGAGTTGTACCCGAGGCGGAAGCAAGAGCGTATAAGACAGAGGTGGAGGAATATGTCAAATTGAATCCCTCGACAAAAGGTTAGCATATATAGAGTCTATCATGAAAAATGCTGACCATTTTCAGCTTTCCCAGCTGATAAACCAGCTGTATTTGAATTATATTGGTCCCAACCTCAAGTCAAAGCTAGAGCACATCCAAATATGCTCGATGCCCAAAAGTGGCTCATGAACCTATGGCACTCAAAGGACGATAAAGCCCTCATCTCAACCAGTCAACCATTATCCTATGCTGACCGCGTGAGAATCCGCCAACCTGGAGACGGCCAATTTGCTCTTGGACCACACGTTGATGGCGGTAGCGTGGAGAGATGGGAACCAAACGGCTACGGACTTGGAAGCGTATACGACAAGATCTGGGCTGGAAAATGGGAAGAGTATGACCCTTGGGAATCAAGCTGTCGAATTCCAGTCAATAGTGATCTCTACCAAGGATCAGGCTCGTGCTCTATGTTCCGCATGTTTCAAGGCTGGTTAAGCATGTCACATACGGGTCCACATGAAGGAACACTCTCTGTCAATCCACTTCTTCAACTGGCTACTGCGTATTTCTTACTTCGACCGTTTTTCGAGCCGATAAATCCACTCGATCCCAAGAGAGGTGGATCAGTTGAATTTCTGCGACCTAGCAATTGGAGGTTCAAGTCAGGGAAGGAAATGACTACCGAATTGCATGGAGCAAATCCAGGAAACGGACAGGAACTGAATGATGTTTTCCATCCTCATCTCAATTTGAAAGATACTATGGTTTCAATACCCCAAATCAGCCCAGGTGACTTTGTAGCCTGGCACTGTGATAGTAAGACCCTCCCTATCTGATTCTTCCCACCTCCACGAAACAAACTTCAGAACTAACTCCCAACAGCAATTCACGCAGTCGACTCCCTCCACGCAGGAAAATCAGACTCATCCGTCCTCTACATCCCAGCCTGTCCCACCACCGTCTCCAACCTCAATTATCTCGTCTCTCAACGCGGTACCTTCCTCTCCGGACACCCAGGCCCGGACTTCCCTGGCGGGAAAGGAGAATCGGAACATGTAGAACGTGCTGATTTAAGATTTCTAGCTGGGCTTGGAGATGATGCTTTAAGAGCTATGGGTTTTCTGAAGTTAAGGGCTAAGGAAAATTTGACGAAGGAGGGAAGACCAGAAGAGAGGGTTTGGAGACCAAGCAGTGAGTTGGACAGGGAGGGAAATGCGATATTAGGGTTTGATTAGAATTGGGAGGAAAGTAACAAGAGTGAGATATTGACAGATTTTTTTTGGGAGATTTCGAACGGCTTCAAAATATGGGAAGTGGTAGGTGTAGGATTGGTATAAGGCTAGCATTTTGAGGTTTAGTTAAGTTGGGAGCGAAGAATCATATCTGTAGGAGTTATACACATCAAATAAAGTATGTAATGAAAGCTATAACTGAGAATTTTACCAATGAGTACAAAATCTTATTCCTCTGAGCAAACTTCGAACTCATACCTATCTCATCTAAATCTCTCAATATAGAGGTCTTTAACCCACCCTCTCTTCCTCAATTGCCTCAGACCCGAGTAGAATTGCGGCGATCAGGTAGATGACACTCTAACACTCTAGAGCCTGAGTAAGAAAGTAATTCAATATACCTAGTCTATATACTTTTCCTAGCCTGGTATTGTTCCCACAACCGCTAATGTGGACCCTTGGCTACCTACCAGAGTACCCTCCTGTATGGCCTGGAAATCCTAATCAATATGCAGTAACTAAAGGTGACAGTATAAGCTATCATGTCCACTTTACTATCTCAACTGCTGCATCTTCTAATAACAGTATTCATCGCACGCAGTACTCATAAGTCAATGATCTGGGTACAGTATATACTAGGTAAATGATTCAGCTCTGCCATCCCGTAACTCTACCAGTATGCCGTACCTCGTATTCGGGTAATCCCATTCCAGCCCCGCTCCACAAACTTAATGATTAAAATTGAAATAAGCCTCCCGCTTGCATCAACAAGGCCTGATAGTTCAGTGGCAGAATTCACGCTTTGGGTTTCAAATCTCAACTGTGTGAGGTCCTGGGTTCAATGTATGTTATCCATCATTCTCTCGTCTCAACAATTTACTAACAGTTCTTCAGCCCCAGTTAGGCCCCAAGATTTTTTTTAAATTTTTTTCCACGCACTCTTTTTTAGTCTGAATAAAGTGATATTAGTATTCTCTCATTGTTATATATAGCTTAGAGTATTTTTTGATACAACTCCTACCCTTTGGATTTGAGCTCGGATGGATAGGCGGGCGGATACAATTCTGGTTCTAGTATTGAGGAACTCTTATTTCTTTCAGGCTTTATAAAAGTGTCGCCTAACCTGAGAGTCAGAGCGGCTAGAAGCCGACAGCCGTTACGTTTAATACCGATGGGATGTATACCCAAAACATTTGACGTTAAACAAAATAGCACTTAATTATAAATTAGTTTTTCCTTTCTTAATAGCTAATTCTTAATTTGTACCGGTTTTGATGCGTGAGAGAACAGAACCAATGACACTCTAGGCTTGGAAGAACGTCCAATCAGTGCTTCAAACTCTTGATTGTTCATGCGGTACTTACTGTACTTACCTTGAAATTTTGGCAATTTTGACCTGAATTCGTTGCCTTGAATCCTATTTCCGTACCTCGAAGCATACCTATTCTCGAAGCAAACTAGTGTGGCAATATTTCTTCTCTCATTTTGATGCAAGAGAACGTATTTTAACGACTCATCAGCCTCACGTTCATGGGAACAAGGCAGAAAAATGAGCAAGCAATATATTGCTGCTCTCAAAACTAATCTCATATTGCCTATTCCCCATTGCCCTCAAGCCTTTAAGCTTCTTATACCCAGCCCCGGCGTCTACCTTACTCCCTGTCAGAACAGTAATTTTCCAAGCCCTTGCATATACACATACATTTACATTCGCCAAAACTCCAACGCTATGTCTTAACATGAGATTAAAATTCCATTTATTCATCACTATCTGTTTCCTCCACAACTCTCCTTCTCTTATCTCTCCCCCGTGAGACAGGTCGTAAAGTTTCATTTGCATCCTCTTCATCCACCTCCTCTTCATCATCAGACAGCTCAATAGCAGGCCGAACAAAAGCCTTCCTGCCATTGAGTTGAGATAGATCAGGCAAATCATCTTCGTCATCCTCGTCGACAATGGCGTCTGATGAATGATAGGAAGACCCTTTGGTCGGCGCTGGTGCTCTTGTGGGAGGTGGTGATCTTGACGAGCGTACTAAGATTTGACTGCTAGAGAAACCATTACCCTCAACGACGAAGTCTTGAATGCTCCCCGCGTCGGACTCATGATCGATGGAGCGAGCTTCACTGTGTAGCAGATCATCTCCTTCACCTTCACTATCAGGTGTAGGATCTACTTCGTCTTCTCCACTTTCGATATCAGACACCGCTAGAGCTCTTCGTGGAGCCTTTTGCTTATTCTTCATAGCGGCTGGTACGGCCTTCTTGATAGCTGCAGGCTTCTTTGGCTGGCCCGTCCTCTGAACAACTTTATTCTCATCATCAACCAGAGCAGGTGGGTCCAAGAAATCTTGAGAGGGCGCGATATCGCCATACGGCTTATAATAGCGATCCCCCTTCAGCTGAGAGCTCGCAAGAGTCTTGAATAATTCGACACATCTCTCTGTAAAATGACCGTGAGAAACATTGACTGTAGGATGGAGGAATCTCTGGAACATGAATTGAGCATTCATGTCTGGCATACCAACTTCTTGGGGATCACTCCCATCTACATTCTGATAGCGTCGCTCCAGCTCCAATTCATCTTCTGGTGTCAAAAAGACGGACTCTACCGGGATTATTGGTGCAACTTGGGTTTTATTCGTCTCTTTCGCCTTTGGAGTCGTCCCAAGACCTTTCACAATACTTCCATCTGCTGATACTCTTGATGCTTTTTGGAATCCAGTCTCAACCCCATCAGGCATATGAAACTTCTTGGCCGGTTTCTTCTTGATCCTCGTCGGCCTGCGTTTTGGTTCCGGCAGGCCCTGTGAATTTTCAATGGGAATTTCCATCATCCTCCTGTCAACAACAGGTGTAATATCCCTGGGTAGTATTCGAACGGAAAGATCATGTCGGAAGTTGAATCGAGTTCCAGAAGTTATCATCGTTTGCATCTTCTCATAATTGTCTTTTGCCTTCACGAAGGCATCCTCCTCTTTCCCTCGCATCAGGAGTAACACAATTTTACCTGCCCTCTTTCGCCCTGTCCTTCCCATTCTCTGCAACATTCGAATAGGTGACGCAGAAGCATCGTAGCATACGATAAGATCGACTTGTCCAATGTCCAGCCCTTCTTCACCAATCGAGGTGGCAACGAGGACATTAAATCTCCCAGACTTGAATTGGTCTATCGTCTCCTGCTGCTTTGCTTGATTCATACCTGCTGATCGAACGGAATCTTGTTGCCCAACAAATACTGATGCTCGAATCATAGGACCATGCTTGTTCAAAACTCGAGCAATGCCATCTGCACTATCTCTATATTCCGAGAAAACGATAACTCTAGTAGCTGATGGGGGAGCGTCTTGACCCAGTCTTCCTTCACCAGCATCCAGAAAATGGTTCAGAATCGTGTCACATAAGTATGTGAGTTTCGGGTGGCCGATAAAGTCTTCTTTACTCAACCACAAAGCCACTCTGTCCATCATTTTCTTGAATTCGGGATGTTCTGTGATCTGAGTACGGTATTTGGGAGGTGTTTTTGCATCCATTACACCACGACGGAAATCACTGACAGAAGAATAGAATGGCCCAATTCCATGGAAGTTGAGGAGCTTGATGGGATGAGAAATAGATGCAAGTACACTAAATAGTGCATGCATCATACCTTTCGTGCCCATACTTGCCCCTCTGGCTGCCTCTGAAGCGAACCAAGCTTTCCTTGCTTGCATTACACCAAACGGAGTGAGAGCCATAGGGTCGCTGTTGTAATAGGCCTTCTGTCCACATAATTGATTGACAAGTGGCTGAAGTGCTTTTGCAAGATGCCCTTTAATCAAGTTCATCTCATCTGATGGATCGAGGATGATTTGGTCAATATTCCTTTGATGCACGTATTGCTGAATGTCAATGGATTCTTCAGTTCGGATCTCGACCTTTGAAATTTCCAGATTGTCGATAACGTCTTGTACAGACTCGACGGTAGCACCGGGGGTAGCTGTTAATGCCAGAATCCGATAGCTTTTGTTGAAACGGCGCAGAAAATTGACGACTTTTACATAGGCATAGTTGCCAGTTGCCCTATGTGCTTCATCCACAACCAGGAGACAAATTTTCTTCGGGTCTGCAATTCCGCTAGAAAGATCATTCTCAAGAGTCTGAGGTGTCATGAAGAATACTCGCTTGTCTTCCCATTCTTCAGCTCTTAGTGCTGGGACTTGCTCTCCAGTAAGCATCGTTGTTTGAGATCTTGGTATTCCAACAATATTGAAGCAAGCATCGACTTGTTGAGCAACTAAAGGTTTTGTAGGAGCAACGAACACGATCTGGGCTGTTTTGGTCCAACGGTAGAAATTATACATAATTGTAGCAGCAATAAAAGTCTTCCCAAGACCAGTAGGAAGAGCCACAAGCGTATTGTGGAACAGTCCATGCTTGACAATACTGTATTGGTAATCTCGTATTGCTCCCAAATTTGTAGGATATACCCAGGTTTTCAGAGCTTCTCTGTCCAAAATATGATGAGTTGGAGGTTCAGGCGGTTTGTCGACAATAAAATTGTGTACTTTTTTCACTTGAGATGCTGGTATTTCGTCTGCTGCACGACCTCCAAAAAGTGTAGTCTGTCGAAGTCCTTGTTGCGGCGCAACTAGTCTTTGTCGAGAGAGAGAGCTTTGAGTTTCTCGTAATGGAGAAGATCCAATTATAACTGGCGCGGAGGTATTTTCTTCGGGTGAAGAGAAGAAATCATCTGGAAAGTCCTCTAGATCTTGGTGAACTATTGGCCGTTCCGGTGGTTTGCTAACTCGCTTCTGAAAGAAGTTGGCAGCGACTTGAGACTGCCTCTGAGCCGTGAATTGAGGTTGCTTTGGAGGTTCAGGTCTGGGCTTGATGTATAAAGGACCTCTTATCCTCCATGGACTCGAATCTGGCAGAGCTGCTGCCTGTGTAGCACCGAGGATTTTGCCCGCCGGCACATCTTTGTCTGCGATGTGAATGAGATATTTCTTCTTCTTTTTGGACGATTCATTCTCGTCCTCCTCATCTCCACTTCCAATGTCACTCCCACTCGATGCTCTTGATCTGCGACGCTGTCTATTGGAGGCATTCTCGTCTTCGATGTCGTCGCTGATTCGTTTGCGCTTTCCGGGGCGTGGGGATGAACGTAGTGGAGGGAGGGTTTGAGATGGTTGACTAAATGCCTCTATTAAGTCCGCATCCGGAATGTCTCCGTATTCATCCTCGTCCTCATCCATGATTGGCAACAACGGCAGGTCGTAATTCACATAATGTGGAGGTCAAAGTCGCGTTCAGACGCGTGTGGAGGCGATAAGGTTTGCGCAGTCACGTGTGGACGATAAGGTTTTCGGTGATCAAATGTGGATTTTTGGATGCAATAATTTCCACTGTCATTTGTGACGTCTAGGTAATGATGTCGATATGTAACCAATTGAACAAGAGAGGCAAGATTGGCCTTCCTGCAAATGCTGTTTTCATTTGGCAATGGCAATTATTGGTGGCCGATTTTGGAAATCATGATGGGCATATTGGATCCCCCAAATGTCCATATTTCACTGGACTAGATTTTCGAAAACTTATATACGTAACATTATTCTAAGCTCAATTGTACTTTAGCAGGTTCAAGTTTTGAATTATAAGGGTCGCCCTGTGTTCATGAGAGTATACGACGAACGGGTAAGAATATTTGATGTTGACGGCACTGACATTTTGACGAGTTTCATTGTAGATATCCAAGAGTATGAACCTTATCGATAGTTTCTGATATTGTATATTGGATGGATTAAAACACAAGTGAACGAAAGTATCATCGTCATAGACTCAACTCTACCAAGGTCCCCCTCAAGGATGTCTTCAGCCTCAAGGTCATGGTTCTTCCACCAACCGAGACGAGAGAGGCAGATCAGACAGAGCCTCAAACTACACTGCAAGGCATAGTCTGAATACTCATAGCTTCACTTGAAGCTTAGAACACTCAAACTGTTGAGCCTCAGAAACTACCGGTAGCAGCACTTGCTCCCTTCCCCCGAGAACGGAACCACCTATCCAGCTCTAACATGGTATACCCAATTCCTTCGATACCGATTCGGAGATATCTTCAAACCTCCAAAAACAAACCAAACTCACTACCCAAACCAAACTACCGGTTTGGACACATGTATATCCGTCCCAAACGCCCTGTCGCTGGATAAATCTATCCGTTCAGCCCCAAACAGACACGGAAACCAATCCTTTGTTTCGAAGTATATCCTACCCCTTGTTGGATCCTACCTATATACCCCAACTCCAAACCCATCCTCGATATTGGCAATACTCCTCTCGATCGCGTAACAAAGATTCGCCATCATCATTCGACAGTCCCCCTCTTCCTCCTCCCCTCAAAACCTAGCTCGGATTCTGTATCCAATTAGCCCTCACTCATTTTTCTTCTCTCCTCCAACTCCCTCCCATAACCAAAAGGAAACCAAAAAAAATTAAATAGAAAACATCAGAAACCCAGTTTATAAGCACAGCCAGCATCCCCATCCCTCGCTGCATATGACGATACCAAACACAAGGGACTTTTTCTCGGGAATGCCAGCCTAATACGGCTCTTCCTAAAGATATTGTTTGAGGGTGGGATCTCATCATGTTGTTTTCTTCTATGGGTACTCTTGCGTACGCATGGAGCGTGGATTTGAACATAGGAGGTAAGAAAAGAAGGGGAACTTACTGCAGATTTTGAGGAACAGAGACGTACATGGATGGCGAGATGGGAATGGGAGGATTGATAGCATATGAATATGCTATTCAATTCTTCCCTATCCCCCCCCTCTACTCACTACCCTCTCTCCCCAAATCAACAATTCAAAGAACTGAACCCACCAAATACTGCGCATTCTCACAAACCAAAAACAAAACAGAGCTCATGTTTCTCTCTCAAACTCGCAAGAGGCGAAAAAAAAAGCTCTCCCACTGCCTCGCCTACGGACTCCATAAAAACCACTAACCCTATCCACTCTAGCCCCCTTCCTCCCTCTCCCAAAACACCATCCGTCCCATCTCCATCCCATCCATAAAACCCATATTCACCCATCTGAAAAATCCGTTTCGAAGATCAAACCCTCTCCCCATCCAAGCACTTACGCACAAGCTCAACCTAAGCACAAGCATACCCCACCATCCATCCCATCCCGCACTCATGCTCTCCAGAAAATCCCGCTGATCAAGCAGCTATGCACGTGTAGATATCTATGCGATAGATGCAAGAGAAGCTTTTGCGCATAGAAGTGGAAGAATAGGCATAGGCTTTGGGTGGTGAAAGGTGGGAGAGGGAGATTAAGGAATGGGGGTAAGGTAGGTAAGGTGCTTTTGCTTGGGTGGGTTATCCGGATTTTCTAAATAGAGGTGAGGGTTTGGGATGCGGGGAAGAGGGTGTGATGGGAGGTTTGTGGTGTCAGGCGGGAGGTGAAGGGATGGGATGGGAAAGAGAGGTACTAGAGATGATGTTTTGATGAGGGGTTGAAACGTTTCGTGGGACGTTGTGTTATTCAGCGATAGAGTCTATGAGTAAGTAAGTAGAACTAATATCTTTACAATGATGAAGCGAAGCAATAGCGATACGAATGAGATTCACACTTGAGTAGTGGGAGTTTATAATATGATTTTGAATATTTTATTCAATCAGCTGTACGACTTCCCCTTTGCACCACGCAGCGAGATTACAATTGCGTATCTTATCCCCTCTAACTACCACCGAAAAATCAACGTGAAAAAGTGAAAGCTGTCAAAAGTAATGACAAAAAGAGTGTAAGTGCGAGGACAACCCATATCCCCATCCACTCCCACCAGAAATACCCCCACCATTTCTTCCCAGAAAAGATATCAGACCAGAACTCCCCCTTTCATAGCCAGTCCGGCCTCAGAAGCTTTTTTACTCTCCGGTAGAGCAGAACATATGTCGTTAATGAGCGTAAGAAAGTTGCCAAATGGCGTATTGTCAAAAATGTATGTACAACGAAAAAAGGTCGTCGAGTAATTCGTCGAGAGTAGATTAAAACCGTTATAGTCAGCGAATTGTAGAAAGAAGTGAGAATCCTGTCCCATTTAGATCCACATCGAAGACATGGTCGGTCTCGCGTCACCAAAGGCACTCATGAAGAGTCCTTGAATCTCTGACATGTAATCCTCTGCTCTGAATTTGAAGAGTCCCCGTGAAACAAGCTCTTGCTCTTCTTCGTCGACAACTGCAAGTTTCTCCTTACTGATTCCATACTCCTCTGCTAATTCAGAAACCTGGGCGAGTTCGTTGCCGAATGGGTGAGGATGATGCTCAACGGTATCAATATCCCGAGCGAACATATTGATTGACGAACGAGCTGTCGAAGTGCTATTCTTCCTTGATGATATTCTCGAGTTTGACCGCGCCATACTGTTGCTCTTGGTATGCGAAGGTGCTCTCTTTGGAATGACTGGAGCTTCAGAATCGGAAGCACTTTGCCTTGACGGAATACCAAAGTAACATGAGAGATGATTTGGCTCGAGAGAGGTAGGTGACGACTCAATCGAAGAAGTATCTGGGGAAGTCATCGGTGTGGAAACACTTGTTGGTGATCGATCTGAACTGGAGTCATCGGCGGAGTGCGAAGAGTTCGAGGATGATGAATTAGGATAAATGTCTGGAGCATTGTATGAGAGCATGTTTGTCGTTGAAATGAGCTCTATAGGCGCTGAGATCTTGTGTCGAATGGTACCGGAAGAGAAGGACTTCTTTGTTGTAATACTTCTCTTTGGTAGATCTGGAGATAAACCATCAGCGGTAGGTTTTTGGTTCCTCCTGGTGGTAAAAGCCCTGGATAGAGACATTTTTGCTGAATTGTGTCCTTAGATCGAGATAAGGGTAAATGGGGATCTTGTACACTTCCCACCAACGAGGTTGATGGAGGTGAAGATATTGGTGGGGTGGATTATCCAGGTGCAAGGATGCTGTGCGGAGTCGGTTATGCTGTATGGGCAGATGATCAAGAATTTGCTGCAAGTCTGCCTGTGAACTTTTGCGACGCTCCGGTATTTCCTAGCTGGGCAGGTGGAGTTGATTGAGGTGCTTAGTGATAGTCGTGATGACTAGTGAAAAGTGACCTTTTTGTGTTGGATATACTGTAGTAAAGCGCGTCGATGCAAACGAGTCGAATGGGAATTCGAACAGTAAGTCTCGGGCGGAAGTAAATTCAAGTGAATATGTACGTGTAAAATGTGTTCTGAGTCGGCTTTGCGGTCAAGGGAAAGTTGAATGGACGCGGTCCAGTTGAATATTGATTGTGGATGTGATGGTGGAATCGAGTTTCTAGTGATAGTAGATGCTTTTTTGCGATTGTCTTAAAGGGAGTGATTCGATTGTCGATAAGGAGTGTTCGAACAACCAGGTTCAGAGCAATGAATGAAGGTGAGGGAGAGTATATCGACCCGGCGATTCTGATACTATTGATAGTGATGCGAAGGGAGGGAGCGTGAACGTGTTGAAGATTAGGATGAGGAAGAGGAAGGCGAGAGAGTTGGAGGGCGATGAAGAATCCTTCTAGTTGCAGAGTGCAGACCAAAGCTGCTTTAGCTGCAAGGTCCCAAAGTTGTTCGGGGGGAAGGGGGAAAAGAACGAGAGAACTTTGGAGCGATTGACAGGGAACGGGCAAGGATAGGCAGGGGTACATTGAGAGAAGAAAGTTCTGCTCCGTCCTCCCTGTCGCCATCCATCCACAACCATCCAACAACCATCCAGCATCCACACACACAACATCCCTCCCTCGTCTGTTCTCCCCCTGTGCGCGGATCAATGTCTTCCACGCGTTGCGTCTTTCGTGGGACCAGCAAGCCAAACCATCAAGCCAGAACTCGCCAGACCAGCCAGATCAGACTTAGCATTTACTGCAGAATGTACTGAATCCGCCGCAGAGTGAACAGCATTTCTGCCGGGTCCCAATTATCCAGAGACTTTACTCAGTCTGCAAGCCAATCAAGGACTTTTAAGCGGTTGAACGGTGCGTTTTCAAACACATCCGTCACTCAATTTTATCCTCTAAGCCCAACAAGCTGCACCGAAGAACAACCTAAGCAGCCCCAACCGTTACTTTGCTCCAGCTAAACATCTTTAGGGGAAAGCCCCCAGCGTTGGCGTAGCGTGGCTCAAAGTGTGTTTGTGGGTGCAAAGCGCAGCAGAAGGCCGATGTCCCCCATCGCGATCCGCTATCGTCCTCTATGACCTTCCCCAAATTGATTCGTTTCTCCTGGACTAGGGAGCGTGGTGGACAAATGGGATGGCAGATTGCTGGCCTTGAGAGAGATTCTTGCAGGCATCAACACGCTACGGCCTGAGCGGGATAGAAGAAAGTCGAAACGGACGGCGGCCATCACACCAGGGGAAATGCTGTATATTGCCTTGTCATTGGTGCACCGTCTGATGTTTCGAGTTTCAGATACAACAAGCAAGGCCAGCTCTGTCTTTGACGAATCGAGCCATCACTATCATTCGCGGGAACAATCCTTCGATCCTTTAACCGCGCGACTCTCCTCCACTTCTCGAGGCTCAGCGTCAGGGAAATCCACACAGGAACCATACGATAACAGAGATGTCATATCAATTGCAGCGTCCAGCAATCCGAATGGTATGACGATGGTGGTCAGAGAGGTCGCATCCAGAAACCGCCTCACCTCTACTGCTCTGTGTCTAAGCATGTCTTTGCTATGAATAGCCTCGCTTGTTTCTTTGACTTGAAGGTTTCCAGTTTGCAGTTTGGAGTTTATTGCGATCCACTTGCTACGGTCGCTGCGAGAGTGTCGTGATCTCCTTCTGTTTGATATAAAAAGAACGATCAGCACAGCCAGTCTAGCTGTTTAATTACTCAACATACCAGTAAGGGGATTTTGTGTTGCAATGTATATTTAATTCTCACTGCGTCTTCTATATTCGTTCGTTGGATTCCTTAGAGGGTGTGCTGCAAGCGCAGACCAGACATGCAGCCTCGCCTCTTTCCTAGTAAGGATGAATAGGCTCAAATGTATCTGAATGCGGCGCATACAGCATCCCGAACAACCCAAACGAAGACATCGCCTTTCCCAAAATAATTAATCCAAGTGATCCCCTCCAGGAGATCATGTAAGATCGTCGTCTACCACCATCTGCCACACCAGTGAAGGCGCATTACGATCGAGGCTTCGCATTGAGATGAACTGCACCGATTTTCAATGCACAGTCAGTGCGCGGAGAAATCATACCTCCAGAACCACAATTCATCCCATTGTGTGGGGAAATCAACGATACTATCAATGCACACTGCCATAAAGCTCCAGATTGTCATGATCCTCCATCTCCGAGCATCATATTCACTTCGCAATACCTATATGGCCATCATATCTTATTTTCGTTCTACCTGCCATTATTACGCAACTTGGATCGCTGCTCTTGTCGCACCACGCAGATCTTAATGCCCATGTTTCGCATTGCGTGTCTACAAAACCTCGACCGAGTAGAGTTGCTTGAATCTCGCACTCTCGTGTGCACTAACAGCACCGGAAAAATGACTGACGGCCTACAAAGCACATGGACATTAGACTTCCGTCTAACACAAGCCTTTTCAATCCTCATCCATTGATTCCCACCCCGCATTCTCACCAGTTTCAGCCCCGCCTTCTTCTCCCTCCTCATCATCTGATTCACTGCTGCTGTCATTCTCTACGCCAACCAGCTTTTCCTTAATTTCTCCTTCCACCGGTGCAACTCGGTCCGCGAATGCTCTCCTGACAGCTGGGTTGGTGGAAGTATCCTTCATTCTTCAGTCAGCATACTCGTTCTTGTCATGTAATATAATAAAATCGAAACCTTACCCATATTTGAACTAGTCCTTTACTACCTGCTACTGCCAGTCTGAAACCGACCTCCTCATCTGGTGCAAATGTTGTAGAGAACACCTTTCCAACATCCAAGTCTCGGGATACCACCATTGTGGGCCCAGATGCCTGGATATTCCACAACTTCACATGTCTATCTGTTGAACCAGTCGCCATAAAGCCTGGAATTATAGGGTTGATGTCGAATGCCGAGACGGATTCGTCGTGAGCTTGTAAGATCCAAATCGGTTTACTCTTGGATGGATTTGAAGGTGCTTTTCTTATGTCATGGTAATGGACGATCCCATTTTCTGTAGAAACGTAAAAGAAGTTTGGATTATGGGGATCCCACTTCACCGTCTCTACGTCACTCTCCACTCCCCAGGTTGGTGCCTTTGCGTCTGGTGCTCTCATGTCTGCAGCTACTACTGTTCTGTCATAACTTCCACTCAACAAAATGGTTGATTCTTTTGGATGCCATGCCACCGAACAGACTTTATCGGTATGGTATGAATATGACTGAGCACACTTTGTGGTATTCAAATCCCAAAGTTTGACAGTCTTGTCTGCTGATGAGGATGCTAATAAGTTTCGGTGGTGTCTGTTGGCTGCAAGTGATAAAACAGAGTCCACATGATATTCGGTGTTGGCCTTCTTCGACTTCTTCTTCTTCTTTCTTTTCTTCTTGAGGTCCTCAGTAGCTGCATTATTACTCTCCCCACCTTGGCCAAGGATAGCATTTGGGTACATGCAATCTATAGTATCCAAATCCCAGATCTCAATATCCGGATCGAATGTACCCACAGCAACAAAGTTTGCTCTCGAGTCTTTATCCACATTTGATTTTCCAACAGGCAGATCTAACCATTCCACACACAAAGGTATGGCTGGGAGCATGATATCGTGGTGAACATAAAGATTGTCGGCTGAGTCTTCGTAGACATAAATTTCGAGATGTGCCACTTCGTCTTCCACCTTCGCTGTTAGGAGCATATTATCAGTCGCCAAAATCTGAAGCTCCTCACGATCCTCATCATCCTCTTCATTTTCTTTCATGGTAATGTATGGATCATCCGCATTGGACTCGTGGTATGCCAGTGACTTGACATTGCCAAACATGCCCATGCCCACTCCCTCGCCCTCATTGTCCTTCGCAACATCTTCATCATAATGCTCCAAGTCGTATTCCTTCAAATCATCATCTTCGTCCCTGCGGCACAAGGACAATCAGTAATGCCCCTCTAAAAACAAAGATTACACACCCTTTTGTTTTAATCCCCTTCTCCACACCCTCCCCATCAGATCCCTCTTCCTCGACCATCGCATCAGGATCTTTCCCCCCCTTCGCCTCCAGCCGCGCATCATCCAATTCTTCATTCGCATCATCGAGCTGCAATTTCGCCAGCGCAGCGATCCTCTCGAATTCCTCTTCGTCAAAGGTATATTTTGTCGGGAAGGGCGCCGCGAAACCGCGCGGCACCCACGCTGTCGCTGTGATCATCGACATAGTGAAGAGATACGCCGTGTGTATTGGGCGTTTCTTGCGAGTGGAAGGTAGCTGTAGGAAATTTTTGGCAAAATGTTCAGGAATTTCTTGATGGGCTCTTATCTAATCGTAAGCGAGGTGGGGTGGGCTGCGCTAATCTTAATCTTAGCGTCGTCGGAGAGCTGGAGCTTTGAGCTTGAGCTTGAGCTTGCTTCTTTCTTGTAAGGTGTAGATTTTGTTTCTGGTCAGACAGGCTTCTCATCCGGCCTTTTTTCACTAAGTCCTCGATGGCATCTCTCTGGCTCCTCGCTATCTTGATATCTGTTCCGCTCGTCTTATTTATAGGCATGTGATTTCTATTCTATTTTCATTTCCACCTCCTTTTCCACAGCATGAACTAACAAACTACGGAGTACAGCATGGCTAGCGGTATCTTCCTGTCTGGGAGATAATTTCCGGTTCCGGATCTCGAATGGCTCGTTGAATCCCCGACGAGCGATCTTTGATCGGAATTATCTTCGGACGGTCACTTCTAGTGGTCATGGCACGTGGAATCAGATTGAGATGGATGATATGCTTGGGGACAGCCCGAGGAGTTCGTTAGACTCGATGGAGAGGAGAAATTCAGTCTTTGGTCTCGTTCATGATCTGGTTTATACAGTAGAACAGACGTCCTGAAAAATGGTGGAAATTCTCCTGGCGCTTGGATTAATACTCTAGATGCTCTATAACTGCCACCGACGCCATACCCCCTCAAAACTCTATATCGACCTTCGTCGCCTTCCCATGGTCATGCTCTATTCCACTCTGAGCTTCTGCATCCCCTTCAACAGGAGGCAAGCTATACGGCTTGATAACCAATCCCTTCCTCCTACTCAGCGTAAACGCCAAATCATCACCAAATCCACTCGTCTCTCCCCCTCCACCTCCCTTCTCATGAAAAATAGGCAGCCGATGGATCTTCAACATACCCTGTGGTGGCTCCTCAGCTACGCTTGATGATCCGGGTATCGATTTTACTACGGTAGCTGAGGAGGGGAACGGAGCTAGTTCTAGAACTCCGTCGCTGAGGAGCTCCATCCATCTGGTCAAGCCGGTATTTCGCGGATGGAGCGTTAATGGGATTGTGAGGATGGCTATTAATTGATTTGAGTATGTTCTTAGAAGTGCTCTTAGGGCATGGAGGAATTGGAGGAGATGTTCCGGTTTTGAGGATTCCGGTGGGTAGAGTGCTGGAGAGAGGAGATTCGGGATGATGACTCGGTGGATGGATGTTGGTGATGAGGATAATTGTGTAGTGAGATGGTTGAGAAATCCTGAGAAAGGTGATGTCGTTCCAGCCGAGTCTTTGAACTCGAAATTTGGCCGTGCTTGAATGGGAATAAACTTCATGGGGGAAGAAGAGGGGAGGACAAGCTTTTTACTAAGGTCGAAATCGTGACAGAAGACTGCTGTACTTGAGGCAGCGGAAGTGCTTGTTTGAGGTGCATTTCTTTCTATACATTATTAGTATAAGATAGCATCAACATTGGTATGCAATGAAATGTCTCACCTCTCGCCCCGGCCCCAAACTCCCCCAATCTCTCATATCTCCACGCAATTTTCATCTTTTCATCACTTTCCGTCCCCCTCTTCTTCTCCTCCTTCCCTACGCCTAGTCCAGGCAACTCTCTCCCCCACGGCTCTCCAACACCCAAAACATGCACAATCTGCCCTTGGACCACTCCCTCTGCAGCAAAATACCTAGTCAACACTCCAGCGAAATCTGTAGTGCCGTTTTCTTCCACTAGTAATGATGTTCCGAGAGCTAGGCCAGAATGACCTGCAAGAAGAGAGTCTAGGGAACGGGTTCCAGTAGAGGTTGTGAGGCGGCCGTCTAGTGGTGAGGGACGGGTGCCAGGGGGAAGAGTTTTGGAAGCGGTTTGGGGAGCTTGAGGTGTTGATGAGGACCCTGAGGAGCCAACTACTACTGCTCTTTTGCGAAAAGACATGGCTTCAGACGATCGGAAGAAAGTCTGGAAAGGAAACTCTTCAGAGTTGAGCTTTTGCTTTAAGTTCCACTCATGAAATAATGTCCAATTTTTAAAACGCTGATACTGAAGTGACTCGCTTCTAGTGCTCAAGCTTGAGAAATTTTGTGCAAGTGCAACCAATGATCTGCGTCTTTCTATTCGAAGTGATAACACCCAGTACACTTGTTAGGTATGGAATGAATTCAAGAAGATTGCTGCCCAGAAATTATGAGATAAAAATTTGAAAAACCAATCAATATCAAAGAATTGTCAAACTTCAACTCTTACACCAAGCTTTCTGCACTAGTCCTCGGCAAAAATGCAGGAGGCGGATCAAAGAACATCCATCCCCGGCAATCTCAAGAATTTATTCCTCCTCCATCTCCAGCCCCTCCACTCAATCCTACCCCTCCCAAACAATTCCAAATATCAAACACAATCATGACCTCCTCATCCGACTCTCAGCTCTTCGACGAATCCTTCACCATCACCACCTACGACCAGTCGAAATATGACCGCGTCGCGCGCATTGGCGGTACATCTGCCGACTCCCAGACGGTCATGACCCTTGATATAAACACACAATTATATCCCTGCAGTGTGGGCGAGACTCTACATGTAGTGCTTGCTAGCAGTTTGGCTTTGGATGGTACGAAGGATGATGGCAGAGGATGGAGGGATGTGGGACGGAATGGCCCAGGTGGAGAGACGACTTTGGCGGATATGTTTGATTATGTTTGTCATGGGAAGATCTATAAGTTTGTGGATGGAGAGGATGGGATGACTATGTAAGTGCCAGTGCTATGCTTGGTGAAGGGGAGTTGGGATGGATTTTGGCGAGGGTAGAATGTGAGAGGAGAGACTAACTGGGTAATAGCAAGGCATTTATCTCATTTGGAGGGCTGTTAATGGCGATAGAAGGGCCATATAAGAAGCTCACCCCGTTGAGAGTCGACTATGTTTATCTTCTTGCAAAGAAGTAGGTGGTATAGACTACGGGCTTACACTCACGCGACCGTCCCACGAAATCCTTTCACACTTCTATGATTCGATAAATTGGGCAGTAATGAACACGAATATGCTCTATATGGCTCTGCGGGGAAGCCAGGAGATCGTCAGATGCTCTTCATCGCATGCGATATGAAGCAGGTTTCATTGTGGAGGTTCTTTTGCACGCATAGCATTGGTTGGCATACCAATGGGAGTTGGGGATACCAAAAGCTAGCAGGCGTTGGTATGGACGGATACCTTTCTTGATTAGACACTGCCTTCTGGCAAAAGGATTTCAGCCATCCTATACGGTATCTGAATATCTAATCGTGCCTTTCGTGCTACGTCCCGTGAGGTCCGGGGAATTCTAATACTCTATGTAGCCTCTGCTGGATCTCCTTGAAGTCCTTCTCATTCTCCTCGTTCAGTATCCCATGCCAGATTAAAAAGTCCACCATCAACAGCGCACAGTTTGGCTTGAATTCTCCTCTACCAAGAGCATCCTTGACCTCCTGCACCGTCCAGAGATAGAATTCCTCTACCTCCCCGTCCTGCGGTTTGGGTACCACGTCTGCAGGTAGTTCTAAATCGTAAACGTATTGACACTCTGGTTGTATCAATCCACTCTCTCCTCCAGCTCTCTCATCTCGGATGTAGATATATGTCATAGTCCCTTTATCCGCTGCCCTCTCTCTCACCACTTTTTCTGGTAAAGAAGCTTCTTCATCGGCCTCCCTAACCAAACACTCAAATGCCTCTTCCCCACTGGCTATTCCTCCAGCTACAGTATTATCCAACATTCCTGCATAGGTACTCTTGGTCTTGGCTCGTCTCGGAACCCAGATCTTCATACCTTTCTCCTCGTCCGGCGCTTTTGTCCAAGCCATCATATGCACTCCATAAGTCACAACTCCAAACAGCGCGCTTCCACTCCTCTCTATATTGAAAAGTAGTTCATTTCCGTCTCCATACACCGGGTATAATTCATCTCTCCAGCCGTCTAATATTTTGAATATTTTCTTCTCTCGCCAATACTTGAGCGTCGCAGCAACAGCAGCTGAGCGTTCCTTCTCGGTCGGTTGTAAGAAAGCCGAGATAGTCCGTTTGGATCGGGAGACTTCAAGCTCTCCCTTTATGCTTATGGGAACCTTTGCTAAGGCGATGAAAACGGATTCGGGTAGGAGACCGATAGGTGTCCCGCTTGGGGATAGGAGCGTGTAGAAGGTGGAGAGGAGGGCAGAGTGTGCTTTTGGATCTTTCGTAACGTATGGGAAGCTAGGTCCAAGGGTAAGTATGTTGAATAATATGACAAGCGATCAGTAGTCCGCATCTAGAGGATAACATAATATCTTCTTTCTTCAATAAGAAATGCAAACATAATGTAGATATGGCACTGTACCGCTGCCCCTCCTACCCCGCCATTTGCAGTACGAAGTACAGTCAACAATGCTGTGGTAGGAAACGTTTAGAGCTTACCAATCACACTCATTGGCAAGGTCTAGAAATGTTTTCATGATTGCAGCTACTACTTGCAGATTTATGGCAAGGTAAAGTGCAAGCTTCACTGGCATGTATTGGAGGATTTCGACACAACGAATTCCCTGATGCCCCACTTTTCGAGCTACCTCTCGGGCCCGGGAGTATATTTCCCCGACCCAATTTCAAGATATATCTGCACCGACTGGACTTACACAAAGATTCTTGATCGTCACGCTACATTCAATCTTTCCACGGCATTGACATACTTCAAGAGCTACTCGCGCAGCGAACATCGAGATCTAGTGCTAAAATTCGGTCTTTTTTCCAAAAAGGAGAAGAAATGAATGTCTGAGCGATAAATAAACATCAGACAATCATCGACCATGGGGAGAGAAGATGGAGAGACAAGTCCCAAGCGGCGAAAACTAGACTTCAATCCATTACGATCGGATGACAGATTTGCAGTTCCTGCGAGACCTTCCCCAGCTAGAAATGGTCCTCCAGGGTCAAGCGCGTCGAGATCTCAGAGTCGCATGGGAAATGGTTCTCGAGCATCTACCCCAAGATCACAATCACGGTATCCCGCGACACCTAGGCAGAAGGAGTTCGACGGCCCGGAACCATTTGTCAATGAAGAAGACTCGAACGCGCTGGATAGGGACTGGTACGCAGGAGATGAATTTGGACATACATTTGGAGACGACTCTCATAATCCCTTCGGCGGGTTTGACAATTCCTGGGCGGATCAACAGCGTGAAGCTGCCTTGGTAGAAAAGAAGACCGGGAAGCGGATGAGTGCAAGAGCAACTCAGAAACAGAAGGATGTCGATGCCTGGGAGACCAATAGAATGCTCACCTCTGGTGTGGCTCAACGACGAGATATGGAAGATGACTTTGAAGATGATGAAGAGGCGACGCGAGTACATCTGCTAGTCCACGATCTTAAGCCTCCGTTTTTGGATGGGAGGACGGTATTTTCAAAGCAATTGGAGCCCGTTCCGGCTGTTCGAGACTATCAGAGTGACATGGCAGTGTTCAGTCGGAAGGGAAGCAAGGTTGTTAAGGAGAAGCGTCAACAAAAGGAGAGACAGAAGCAGGCGCAGGAAGCTACGAATATGGCTGGTACGGCTCTGGGGAATTTAATGGGTATCAAAGAAGACGAGGGGGATAGTGCAGTAGCTGTTCCAGGGGAAGAAGATCAGGGCAACAGCAAATTCAGTCAGCACATGAAAAAGAATGAGGGAGCAAGTAATTTCAGTCAGAATAAATCTCTGAAAGAGCAAAGAGAATTTTTACCAGCATTTGCGGTCCGGGAGGATCTCTTGAGAGTCATTAGAGATAACCAGGTGGTGATCGTCGTTGGAGAAACTGGTTCTGGAAAGACAACCCAACTTACACAATTCTTATACGAAGACGGATATGCCAAACTCGGCATGATAGGCTGTACACAACCTCGAAGAGTGGCTGCTATGAGTGTAGCCAAACGTGTTAGTGAGGAAATGGAGTGCCGGCTGGGTAGCACAGTTGGTTATGCCATTCGATTCGAAGATTGCACTTCGAAAGAGACTGCAATCAAATATATGACAGATGGTGTCTTGCTTAGAGAGTCGCTGAATGAGCCTGATCTGGACCGATATTCATGTGTTATCATGGACGAAGCACACGAGAGAGCACTAAACACCGATGTTTTGATGGGACTGTTCAAAAAAGTTTTGGCTCGGCGACGAGACTTGAAATTGATTGTGACATCTGCCACAATGAACTCAAAACGCTTTTCGGACTTCTATGGTGGTGCACCAGAGTTTTTCATTCCTGGAAGAACCTTTCCGGTCGATATCATGTTTCATCGATCTCCAGTCGAAGATTACGTTGATCAGGCTGTTCAACAAGTTCTTGCGATTCATGTGTCTCAAGGGCAGGGTGATATTCTGGTCTTCATGACGGGCCAAGAAGACATCGAAGTCACCTGCGAGTTGGTTCAGGAGCGGCTAAATGCACTTAACGATCCTCCAAAGCTCAGCATTCTCCCAATCTACAGTCAGATGCCAGCAGATTTACAAGCAAAGATTTTCGACAAGGCAGCTCCCGGGGTTCGAAAAGTCATCGTTGCTACTAACATTGCCGAAACCAGTCTAACGGTTGATGGTATCATGTATGTCGTCGACGCCGGATATTCCAAGCTGAAAGTCTACAATCCCAGAATGGGTATGGATACTCTGCAGATCACGCCTATCTCACAGGCCAACGCATCTCAGCGAGCTGGTCGTGCTGGTCGTACCGGCCCTGGAAAAGCGTATCATCTCTTCACAGAAGCTGCATTCAAAGACGAGATGTATATTCAAACGATTCCCGAAATCCAGCGGACAAATCTCAGCAATACAGTCCTACTTTTGAAATCTTTAGGCGTGAAGGACTTGCTTGACTTTGACTTCATGGATCCGCCTCCGCAAGATACTATTACCACCTCATTATTCGACCTCTGGGCATTGGGAGCCCTGGACAACATTGGTGATCTGACTGAGATTGGTAGGAAGATGACGGCCTTTCCCATGGACCCCTCCTTGGCTAAGCTTCTTATCACATCTGAGGATTACGGATGCAGCGAGGAAATGCTCACGATTGTTTCAATGCTCTCTGTTCCGAGTGTCTTTTATAGACCCAAAGAACGACAAGAGGAGTCAGATGCCGCTCGTGAGAAGTTCTTCGTCCCAGAATCCGATCATCTTACCTATCTTCATGTCTACTCACAGTGGAAGGCTAATGGGTATTCTGACGCATGGTGTACTCGACACTTTCTCCACCCAAAATCACTTCGTCGTGCCAAAGAGATTCGCGAGCAACTCTTGGATATCATGAAAATGCAAAGAATGACGATGATTAGTTGTGGAACTGACTGGGATATCATTCGAAAGTGCATCTGTTCTGGATACTATCACCAGGCTGCAAAAGTGAAAGGTATTGGAGAGTATGTGAATCTTCGAACGAGTGTTACAGTTCAACTACATCCGACGAGTGCACTTTACGGTCTGGGATATCTTCCTGACTACGTCGTTTACCACGAACTCATTCTCACCTCCAAGGAATACATGTCTACTGTCACTTCAGTCGATCCACACTGGCTTGCCGAACTAGGAGGGGTCTTCTATTCAGTCAAGGAAAAGGGATATTCAGCCCGTGAGAAACGAGTGACAGAAGTAGAATTCAACAGGAAGATGGAAATCGAGGCAAAGATGGCCGAGGACAAGTTGCGGGAGGAGAAGAGGATAGAGAATGAAAGCTTGAAAACTACGAAGAAGGTTGTGCCTACAGTGGTGAAGAAAGTTTCTGCACACGGCGCAGTGAGAAAGCCGGTTGTGAAACGGCATGGGAGGGGATTTTGAAGAAGGTGTATATTGGGTATGAAAATGATAGAAGTCAGTAAATATCGAGAAACTTCCATGAGCTTTATTGGATTGTACAAAATCCTATCAGTCAAAATTTAATCAAAAGTCCAGAATAAGCATTTCTCTACTCCTCATAACCAAGCTTCTTGCTGATAGCCATCCATAAACTCCGTATACTCCTCTCCTGCTTTCGCCCATCCAGCAATCCCATCCTTCAAAATAACGCTTTTCATCTTCTCATCCCCCTGATCTTGGATATAATCCACAAACCAGCCTGCTGCTCTACTGCCTCTTCCTTTCGATGAGCCTGGATTTTGGTTAGGAAATGACTTTGGTATGCGCAAGGCATAGAGGACAAGGGATGTCGAATATCATACCACAATACCAGACTACTTTCTTGATGCCAGCAGCTGAGAAGAGCTTGTACAATGAGGGGATAGTGTGATAGAGAGATTGTGCTGGGAGATTGATAGAGGTGTGTATTGTCCCACCCTAAATGGGATTTTATTAGCCTCTCATATAATTCACTCTTTTTAGTATATCTTCTTCCCAATTCCAATTTCGCACTTGCAGCAGACTCCACAAGCTCATTATTTTCCTATCTTTGATCCTCCCTTCAGGCTTTCAAATTACATACCTCATAATCCGTCCTCCTCAAATCAACCAAAACATACCCCTTCAAATTCTCGTCCGCCTTAAACAGAGCTAGTAATTCTTCCCGTGTTACAGCTTCCACATCAGGGTTCCGAGGCGGAGGAAAAGAAGCATGCCAAGCTGGCTCTTTGACGACGGCTATTGATGCCATTTTTTGCAATGGTAAAAGTCGAGAAAAGTGTTGTGTTATGGAGTAGACAAAGGTCATGAGGTGAGAAGCTTGAGCTTTGGAGAATGAGGGACGGGAGGATGGGGGAGGGATATGTGGTGGGGTAAAATGGAATGTCACCGCCAAGAGAAAAAGAAAGGGAGGATGTGGAATATGTCTAGGACCCTGAGATGGGTGGAAGAGCCCACGTGCTTGGGCGTTTTTAGGCGGTATTGGTGAGTGTTACTGGAACTGAAGAGCGAAAGAAAGGGTACGTTGAAAGGAGATTGTGATGAACTGGGTTGAAGTCAGGATGTGCTTACTTCTGCCCTATTGTAAGCAAACTTCATGTCCTAGTTTCGAATTTCACTGCTTCTCTGGTTTAATTAGGGTCTCTGCTGTTATGGATCTTACGAGATCTCAGAGGATTGTTATGAATTGAACATTTTCTCCTTCATTTTAAGTAAGTGTTGTTGATCAGACGATTTTTGAAGAAATAGACTCGCAAGTGCTGCATGCTCATTCTATATAACTAACCTGAAAGCTCGGAAACGAAGATTGACTACATTCACAAGCGTGAATCTTTTTGTGAATGAGCCGTATGTACCCTTGAAAAACTGCCCCCATTGCTAACACAAAACCATAGAGCTACATATCATCTTGGAAGTGTCCACAGGGTCAACATGTAAGAGCTGGGCTCCACAAATCTTCTCTCCGTGACCTGACACTATTTATTCCGGCTATCACTTAAAGAAACCGGTGTTCTGACTCTCTTGACTATCTTCACTTTAACCTAGACCTCTCCATCCTTTCTATCAAGAGGAGCTGAGCTATGACTTCAAGGCTGCTTGGGCTGATTGGTGGAATGGAGGGGAGTCCTGAGAAATAATATCGCCTATGGCACGCCCTCTAAAGTCGCAAAAGTTGTAATTACTTCTCAAGTTAGTGCTAAGCCACTGACCAAGTAGAGAAACTCACCCCAGCGTGATTTCTCTAGCTCCGATTTTCCCTCAATTTGATAACCTTCGTCCACGAATTGGAAATCTCGTAGCCTTTTTGCTCAGTCCCGTCTTTGAAACAGGTACAACAAGTTTTTGACACTCGCTACTCATAGGCGGCTTGAACACAGGCGACCCATAGCTCACCAGAGCAACCTCAATAACAGCTTTGACATCTCGTTGTGCCATTTGCGGGAATATCTGAAGGAAAGCTGAAGGCAAAGAGAAGCCGTCCGTCAGTTCTGCCAGCGAGCATTTGAGGAGTTCGGCACCAATGATGATATAGATGATAGTAATACCTTGTAGTGCAGAAGCTAGAATTGCGAACCTTTTTGCCTCCGTGTTGGCTCCCAACCAGGCTTCGAAGGATGGAGCAAGCGTTGCGTCCGTGTGTAGTGTGGAATTGAGCTGTACAGCCTGTGTGGTCAAATACTTGGGCAGCACGACCGTTGACACCTTATCTTCTGCTAGATTATTCTTCTAAACATTCATGGTCTTTAATGCCCAAATGACTGGAGTTTGCGTCTTCCTAAGCAGGGAAATTAAGTTGACACAGAAATCTTTAACATGAGACCGCAATTTGTGTTGACCTTGATGATTACGAGTGACAAACTTTGGCATTGATTCCAAACTTGAATTTTGCCATCTAGCCAGAAAGTAGGCCCGCTTTTTGATACCCTAAGACGTCGTCTGTTGCGAAGAAAAACATATCTCTGAAATGCCCTCGTCGCATCAAGCAAGTTACCGGTGGATTAAAAACCCAGAAACTGTGCCAGTTGGGCTTCAGAAAGTGTATGTCGCACCTCAATCCTTGAAGATGCACTAATTACACTTTCAGTAGCCACCGACTCTTCGATTTGCAGAACAAGCGTGGTTAGCTGCTCGATACTATGCGGCATTGCATTTTGTGCTGCGATGTGTTGCCGAACTTTACCATGCAAATCTCGTCGTTCAGTATGACTGATTACCAATGCCCATTCTGTAATATTGCGCGATAAGAAAGGGATCTTCCCCAGCAGGTCGTCGTACCGGAGTTCTGCAGGCCGAGTTATGGCATGGATCATATGTGAGAATTTGCTCTCCTGATACCAACGAAATGCGCGGAGAAGAAACCTCAAAATGTGGGCGTACAGAGCCACTATAGCTCGCTTTACTCTATTTGTGGGATATAAGTCCAGGATGAGTTCTGCTCGAGGGAGATGATCAGCGACTTGACAGAGTCCTGTGGATAGTCGAGAGAGCAAGTTTTGCTGATTAACTACACCCTGAGGTCGACTTTAGCTTTGTCATAGACCATTCAGTGATGATATATTTACACTTACAACAAAAAAAAACTTCATAGCACCCCAAATCAGTGATGTATACTCAGGATGGTGTTGAACCATGACATCCATAATCGAGCTATAGTGGTGGATTTTTTGGGCAAGCTCGCAAAGGTTCTCCCTGATATTGGAATCCCCTTTTCGCGCTTCATATTGGGCTCAAGCATCTGCAACTGAAGCAGAGGCATCCGAAATGCTGCAGCATCCCGAATCTCAAATCCATTTCAGTTTTGTTCTATTTTTGGATAGTTCGGTTTTGAATGCTGTCAAGGTCTCATTGAACGTCTCCTTGGCGAGGTCGGATCTAGGAAAGAGCCCCATGAAATGGTTACGCTTTGTCGGTAGTATATTGTTCGTACTTTGAAACTCTATCATATAGACTTATGGTATGTAGACTAGACAAGGAAATATTAGGATTATATAAAAGTCCAACTACGGGCAGAATTTTTCGGTAGTATATTTCTCGTACTTGAAGCTTTATTATACATAGTCAGGTATAGCGAGTAAATCGGGCGGGCAGGGTCATTAGACGGTACTCGATGTTCGTCAAGTTTGGCAGGATTGGTGTGCCACTCATTGATTCAGTGGGAGGTTGGTCACACAAGCATAAGAGCAAAGAAGAGAGTTTCAACTACTGTTCGATTACGTCCTGTCAGATTACCACGATGAATTCGCAGCCGTGGACGCTCTCCTTGATAGAGGCAAAATTACATTTCCGTACATCAAATATCTCTACGACCCAGGGCAGATTCTTGTGGAAGGAAGAAAAGGACAAAGTCGTCCGAGGGTTCTTCGCAAGATCTTGGCTCGAGAATCCGTTGAAATTTGGCTCGGGGCGTTACAAGCCATCCAACCTCACTAAAAGGAGTGAAAGCATCCAGGACTGGGCAATTGAAGCTTGGTCATGGGGGTTTCACTGGAGTTTTCTCACGCCAGTATTGTCAGCTCTCGTTTGAACTTGATAGCAACGACCATTCCGAGAAAATTATCGCCGACTTAAGAGTGCGACCTTTAGCATTCATGAGCGACGGATTGAAAGCTCTGCTGAAGCATAGAGGAGAGACTACTTGGACATGTCGTACGCGAAATTTTGTCTCATACCACGAAGAGAAGGGTCGTGAATCCCATCATTCCGGGGATGACCGGTACATGATCGATGTCAATACTTATCGCGAGCTCCATAAATCCGACCGTGACATACAAATCTCCTTTGATGCCAAACTTCCAGATGGTCTTGGAGAAGAAGCTATGGAGAACGAGAGCCCTTCAAATGCCACGTTCTTGAATTTGGTTCCTCCAACAATCAAAGGATACAATCTGAAGAGAAAAAGTGGTTGGAATTGCAAGTCGACAGGATATCAGAGGTGGTATTGAACAAAGAGGCATTTAAGAGCTTGGCACTTGATAGAAAAACAAAAGAACTCATTGAGGCACTTATCAGCAACCAACTCGATGCAGAGAAATCGACAGATCTGATCAGCGGGAAGGGCAACGGACTGATACTTCTTCTCCATGGCGGCCCTGGGACACAGAAAACTCTCACAGCGGAGAGTGTTGCCAAGATCGCTGAAAAATCACTATATCCTGTTACCTGCGGCGACATTGGGACAGTGCCAGAAGAGGTTGAGAGTTACCTCGAATCAGTTCTCAGTCTCGGCAAGCAGTGGCAATGTGTGGTTTTGCTAGATGAAGCAGATGTGTTCCTAGAACAGCGCAATCTCGAGGACTTGCGCCGTAACGCACTCGTCTCCATGTTTTTTAGAGTCTTGGAGTACTACGACGGGATATTCGTGCTAACAAGTAACCGGGTCGGTATATTCGATGAAGCCTTAAAGTCACGCATCCAACTAGCGCTGCACTATGCTAACTTGAGTGATTACCAACGTGTAAAAATTTGGCAGAACTTTATAGAAAGGCTCGAAAGATTGGAAGAAGAAAATGTTGACTTCGATAATCTGAAGGATCATCTGGAAGATCTTGCCAAAAATAAAATAAATGGAAGGCAAATCCGCAATGCGGTCACAACAGCACGCCAGATTGCAAAATGGAAAGGAAATTTGCTGAGGTACGCCCTCATGAAGGACATTATTGAGACGGCAGGGAGGTTTGACACATAGATAGAAAAGTTGAACGGCGGCTAGTCACAGGACCAACTGGCGGAGGATGAGGGGTTGAGATTATCAGAAGCGACTTGAAGCTTAAGATTGAATATTTATATACCTCTTAGTCGTTACTTGCAAAGAATTACACCTGCGACTTCAACGCCGCGTGGAAAAGCGCTTTATGCTTGCGGTCGCACTTTCCAAGCAGGCAATTTGATAAGGTTTAAGCTGTTCGATAGTTTTGAAATACAAGATGCGTCGCAATCGCCAAAACAGCAGCTGCAACAACATCATCCACGGGCAAACGTTTTGCATCCAGCACTTGCCCAGGACTGAGTACAGAAGAGGATTGTGTAGGAGCGAAAGCGTAGCGCATGCCAAGATGCCAAATTAACTAGCAATTTACCTAGTATTGGAACAAGAGCATCAAAGATTACAAACTGTATCGACCAGTTCCGATATGACACTCAAATAATTTTCCTTCACGCTCTCATGACAACGAGACATCGACGTTGAATGTCGAGCAGTGACATTCCACGCCAAGGCCCTAGCGACGGGAGTGAGTGACATTCTTCCCCTCCATGATTGGCCATATTCACCCCTGTCAGCAATTTTGCTGGAGTTCAGACTCGAGGCGACTCCCCCGAATTCTGCTTTATATATCGTGTTGCTCTGTAAGTATGATTTCTCTATCTATTCATTCTTGTCATTGTTTGATTTCTCGAACAGCTTTCGATTATCGAAGTATTTGTTCTTCTTAATTCTAGTTTCGGTACAGGCGCCAAAGTATTATTCCCTGCAGTGAGTTACAAGTTCAACATTGAGATGTCCAAAATGGCCACGGAAGTCTTGCCTTCAGATGATGTGTTGAAGGATACACCGCCAGCTTCCGACTCCCATACCCTTTCGGATCCCGAGAAGCAGTCTTCAGGATGTAATGCACCGGCTTGCGACGCCGAAAAATCTTCTATTTTCAAAAGTTTAGGATGGCTTAACCAATTTTTGGCTGTGTGGATCTTCCTGGCAATGGCTATTGGTATCATTCTTGGAAATTTTGTGCCAAATACTGGACCAGCATTGCAGAAGGGAACCTTTGTTGGAGTCTCGATACCAATTGGTGAGTGGTCTAAAGATTTATTGTTCTGCTCTTGGCTAATGTGTTGAAAGCTGTCGGTTTACTGGTCATGATGTATCCTATCCTCTGCAAAGTCAAGTATGAAACACTGCATTTGGTTTTCCAGAAGAGAGAGATATGGACACAGATTCTTTTCAGTATAGTTGTCAACTGGATTGTCGCACCGCTTGTCATGGTACGTACGCATCTTCTCGGTTTCAGCCGTCTTCTAACTCAACATTAGCTTGGCCTAGCTTGGGCATTCCTCCCAGACAAGGGCGCTCTCCGCGAAGGACTCATTCTAGTCGGACTAGCAAGATGTATCGCAATGGTGTTGATCTGGACAGCTCTCGCTGCTGGTGATAACGAGTACTGTGCCATTCTCGTCGCCGTGAACTCCATTCTCCAAATGGTTCTTTACGCACCCTTGGCTCTGCTCTTCATCAAGGTTATCAGCCGTGAAGGCGGAACCCTCGATGTCGAATACTCAACTGTTGCGAAATCCGTCGCTGTATTTTTGGGTATTCCACTTGGTGCTGCCATCATCACCAGATTCTCTCTTCGCAACCTCGTCAGCCCGAAATGGTACGACAACGTCTTCCTCAAGTTCGCAGCACCATGGTCACTCATCGGCTTACTATTCACAATCTTGATTCTCTTCGCCTCTCAGGGCAAGCAAGTTGTCCACCAAATCGTCTCTGTTGTCAGAGTTGCTGCTCCTCTAGTGGTCTACTTCGGTATAATTTTCTTCCTGACACTTCTGGTTTGTCACAAGATGGGATTTGGGTACAGATTATCTGCGACCCAAAGTTTCACTGCTGCAAGTAACAACTTCGAGCTTGCTATCGCCGTGGCTGTCGCGACATATGGAGCGAACAGCGATCAAGCATTGGCTGCCACTGTTGGTCCACTTATCGAGGTTCCTGTATTGCTGGGACTCGTCTATGTTGCGAAGTGGATCGGAAAAAGCAGAGGGTGGAAGGACTAGGTGGTTTTGCCAGACGATGGAAGGTTATTCTCTATGCTATTCCTTTTAATACATCTTTCAAGCGAACACCTAAATGTGTCAATAAAACATAAATTATAGGAGTTGCAGCCTGGACCAAAGGTGTGGTGAGGTTTTTTCATCTTTACTTACATGTCATCTCCGGACAAATCATCTTTTTTGTTTCAGCCTTGGCTAGAACATATCCGCTTTTGATAGTCAATGTCATTCAATATCTTTTAGGATTTATATCTGTACGATACCTGAATCGGATGGTCCCAAGATCATCAGCGCATCCAGGGGTCTTTTAGCAGCGTCACGTGAGTGACGAGGTTCTGTCACTCCCCCCCCCCCCACAGCAGGTGGCAACTAGAACTATGGATTATCCATGAGGCTATTGACACACTGACTCAACCAGGTGCTAATATGGAATATATTCAGCCCCATCATGGCGGCGAGACTCAATGATATGCATTGTCACGCTGACAGTGCATCTCGGTTCGGAGCACTTACCGAGGAGAAATCTTCAACACCGGGACTCATCCAACTTTTGAATAAACGCTATGTACTCCACTCTTGCATGTCAGACCTAAAGCAAAAATCACAAATGCTTGCTGTCATGATTTTTAGGAGCCGCCGGATTATCAGATCAAAGCTAGTAGGCTAAGCTTATAAAGAGCGTTACCAAATGGCCCTCCACAAGCTTCATAGCTCGCGGATAATTCGGCCTTGTACAGATGTTATTCGCAAGAAGCAATGGGCATTCGATTCACTAGTACTAGCTTCTCAGCGGCAGACCAGGTTTGTTAGTGAGGGGGACGGAAGTCCTTGGCGCAAGAAATCGTAAGTGGAGGTGGGATGCTTTACATTGATATGATTGATTGGATAACTTCACTTCTGCACCTGAGCGGGGCAGCTCACCTTGCTTGATTTTACCCAGCTCGGAGAAGGATTGATGGGAAAGGTGGGAGATGGAAAGATAAGGCGATGCAGCTGGCTAAGCTATCTTCATCTGTGGGAGAATAAGTCTCGAGAATTCCCCTCACACAGCGTGTTCTTGCTTGTTGTGTTTGCTTTTATTCATCTTGTTGTATTTTGTCATACCCGAAGCTTCAAGTGAAAATCACTCAAGATGCTTGCCAAACAGCTCCTCCTCGCTTCGTCTCTGTTGCCATTGATCCAGGCACGAGAGACCGTTCTTGGTGTCTACATTTTCCACCGCCATGGCGACAGAACTTCGAAAAGCTTCGCTCCCACCAGTTTGACTGACTTGGGGTACTCGCAAGTTTGGCAGTCAGGAAACTTCTACCGTGATCGTTATGTCGATTCCAACGCTACTTCTCCGATATACGGCATCAGCTCAAACCTCGTCAAGAACTCTCAATTGAGTGTTGAGGCACCTGTCGATACTGTTCTCCAAAATTCTGCAGCTGGATTTCTTCAAGGTCTATATCCTCCCGTTGGAGCTACACTTGGTTCGCAAACACTCGCCAATGGAACAAGTGTCGAGGCGCCATTGAATGGTTATCAGTTGATTCCAGTCAACACTGTCTCTTCTGCTTCGACCGGAGCCAACTCCGAGAACTCTGCTTGGCTACAAGGTCAGAGTGGCTGCTACAATGCCATTGTCAGCTCCAACAACTACTTCTACAGCTCAGAGTACCTAACCAAGCTTGAAGAGACAAAGAGCTTCTATGCAAGCATTCTTCCAGTCATCAACGGCACTTTCACCACCACGACTGACACTTTCAAGAATGCTTACTCAGGTAAATTTAACTCACCTTGCTTAAAAACCAGTTACTGACCCTTCAGTCTACGATCTCATCCACGTCTCCATGATTCACAACTCCTCAATCCCTTCCTCAAACCTCCTTACAACAGACACTGTTCATCAACTGCAAACACTTGCCGATGTCCATGAGTTTTCTCTCGCCTATAACGCAAGTGAAGAAATCCGCGCCATTGCTGGCTCCACCCTCGCTGCGCAAATCGTCCAGCAACTCAACAGCACGATCAACGGAAAGTCAAAACAGACCGTCGGGATTCAATTTGGTGCATACGCCTCATTCCTTTCTTTCTTCGGTCTCGCTCAACTCCCTGCCGTATCCGAGAACTTTACTGGAATCGTCGACTATGCTTCCTCCATGGCTTTCGAGTTAGTCACCAATGCCACCGTCTCCAATACTTCCTACCCTTCCACATCCGACATCTCAGTTCGATTCCTCTTCTCGAACGGCACAGCAGCTGCGAACCCATTGACTGCTTACCCACTTTTCGGGCGACAAGAAACGGAACTCCCATGGACTACGTTCGTCAATGAGATGAACAAGTTTGCCATCGGAGATCAAGCAACTTGGTGTACAAAGTGCGGAAACTCAACTGGTGTTTGCGCTTCGACTACAGCCACCAACTCATCTGGCTCTACAGTTACCACAGCTATATCCTCAAGCGGCAATGGTATGTCAAAGGCTGTGGCAGGTGTTATTGGAGCGATGGTTACGCTTGCTGTTATTCTCGGTGCAGAGGCTTTGATTATGCTTATTGGGGGCATGAGATTGGTTAGTAAGAAAAGATTGGGTCAGGGTCGTGTGACACCTGAGACCACTAGTGCTGGTTTGAAAGCATGAATGAAAGTTGGTACTTGGAAAGTATTTATGAAATTATGATCTTAGGATACCATTTAAAGTGGCAGTTGGAGGGATATAGAACCACGTTTTCTAAATGTGTGTTCGTTTATAGACGAATTATACTTAATATAACCAATCTTCTTCAAATCCATTCGATCTTTGTGCCGTCTATTATGCATGTACACTGAAATGTGAATGTGTGCAATGCGATGTTTTTGGTTTTTGGTATACCTATGCTACGACCACTATGCGCCTAACTATTGCATAAAGGAAGGGGTGCCTAGCACCGGTACATGTTGCTTAGAGGCCTGATAACGTAAATCTGTGCAGTAATGGCCAAATGCGAGGAAGCGTTCAGTGCAAAGTGCTTCCAAAATTTTATCACCTCTTTATAGTACTAACCAAACTTGAACTTATTAGCGTGTGTCTATATATTGCCATTAATAAGCTACAATCTCGAGCGTCAAAGCCCTAGAGTATGTCAGACTTCGAAAATGATGAATTGAACATTAAGACTTTGGATTTCAAGAGCCTGAAAACCAGCTACCTAACCGTGTAGAATTATGTGATAAAGCTCGTTAAGACAACTTGTGTTACCAAATTTACTTCACTTCAACTATCCCTTCACACAATCGTGCCAATACTGGTCAATCTCCTCTCCAAGTAGTCTCCCAGTCCGTCAACAAACTCCTCTTCCAAAACTCCTTCCTGCCAGCTCAGAGTTAAAACCAGTGGCGCATTCTTTAAACAGATGACAGAACACCCAATCGCACCACCAATAACCATTCCACACTGACTGAACACCAATTTCTCAACTCTCACTCCTTCATCCCCCTCCTTATCCGATTCACCCAATTTCACTAACCCAATATTACTCACCTCCCACGTCTCTTCCCTCTCTCCCTTCATGCCCTCCTCACAAAACCTGTCAAAATCCTCTATTCCCGCTATATTCCTGATAGCGGTCGCTCCAAACTCTGGAACCTGCTCCAATTCCCTACTCAACTCATCTTTATACTGTTCTCCCGCTCTCGTAACCACTTGTCTCTCCTCGGCCGTGTCTTCAGCAGCAGCACGAGCTGCTTGCACGAGAGGAGCGTCGAAATTAGTGGAGATGAATGCGATATGGTTCGTGATTTCGTCGTCGGAGATGTGCGTGAAGCGGCGCATGGAGAAGGGTGTTACAAATCTGTAGCCCGTAGAGGAGGGGATGGAGTGCGAGAGATGAAGGAGAAGGAGGGAGTGGATGAGGCCGGTAAGAGTGGTGTTTAGGGAACGGGTGTATGTTAGGATTGAAGAGAGGTTGGAGGAGGGAATACTGATTATTTTGGTGCGAGAGTGGTAGGAGGAGATTGATGGGAGGAAGGGTGGGGTGAATGTGTAGTATTTGAAGTCTTCTGTGCGTTTTTGCAAGGGAGGTGGTGATGAGGAGGGTGGAGGGAGGGCGTCTTCGACGTACGGTGGGCGGTTAAGAGTCTTTGGGACATGATATGGCCATTCAGTATCTTGATTTTGACGGGACGATGCTTCTTGCATATACTTGAAGAGGGACTTGTGGAAGGCTACACCAGATTTACCGTCCGCGACGGCATGGTGACTGATGAAAGCGACATCAATTTTCGAGTTCGAACCAGGTGAGCGGTTGAGATGCTGCAAAACGACTAGTTTCCATGCCGGCTTTGTTGTCTGCTCTGTGAACATATGCTCATGTGCAATACCAAGCTCTTTCGAGAGAGCCAAATCTTCCTGGCCTGGTGGGAGATCTGAAGTGCGGAATTCTACGATGTCTTCAAACTTGATACAAGGCAGTCGAAAGAATTGAGCCTCGGACGCAGCAGTTCTTTCGAGGAGACCAAAGCATAAAGCTGGGTGCCTGTCGAGAACTCTTCTCAGAGAATATCTCAAAAGAGCAGTGAATTCTCCAAGAGATGGAGTAAGCAGTATGTAACGACCAGCGACACCACACGACCGATAATGGCCATACGAGTGTCTGGCTGCGTAATATCTGCCTACAAGTCCTATGAAGGAATTAGCGGCATTTTCTTGGATAAAACTTTGGATAGTATGAAATCTAGCAAGCTGTTTAATTTTATTCAATCTGACCTAAATGGCATTTTCATTCAAGGTTTCAGCAAAAGTTCCCCGGTTTCGAAGCTTATATAGATAGTATATGTTCGGCTGAGATGTTCGGACACTATATACTCCATAAGGGTTGCTATCTTTGAAGCGAATGTTTTTCATCACAAAACTGCTATGTTGAAGATTTGACTTACCTGCAGGTATGCCTTGAGTCTCCATATTAACGACTTTTGAGTTTCCGAATGTGCTACGAGGTGGTGATAAGCTGACAACTTAGCCGTGTTGCCGAAAATCAAACTTCCGCTCTCGGATTCTTTGGAGATGATGATCGCATCTCATAACCAATACCAATTAACATCAAGCATCTTATATTTCGTACAATACCCAGGTAACCAACAAGATTGGGTGACTCAATCGGTAAGTCCTCGCCGGGCACGTGACGCCTTAAAGCCCTCCGGGCGACAAGTTCATCCGATTGAGGTGAGCTACCCGTTACGAGTCATATGTCACAACATGAAAATATCTCACTCATTTGGGAATTGTGTATCCTCATTATGCAATTGAGTTGAGCGCCTTATCGGTCTTATCAATTCCATCTCGGAGAGCTACAAATCTAAGACAGATTCGTGTTTGGACCCCTCTTCACTCCACTATCCACTATCCAAGTGGGGTTGTTTTGCATAGCTCAGGGATTCAACTTCACCTCAATTCATTCAAATATTTGATTGATCATTAGATTGTTGCCGTAGCACAAAGAGTATTTGCATTTGTCCCTTCACCGCCACGATGAACGGTCACACTGTTGAGACTGGTAGTCACCTCACCGAGGCCGGAGTTAAAGCCGCCAAGGAAGTCGTTCAAAAAGATCCAAGTATCAACGACCTCGATGCATCGAAATTGATCATCACAAAGACGACGGCGCCCAGAGAGGTCCCAGAAGTCAATTCAAAAGAAGTTTGGGACAAGAAAACATGTACCGATCACAGTGAGTCATCAATACCATCCCCATCTACCCATTCCCAAACAATACGAGGAACATGCCCGAATTCTTATGATCAATACAACGATTGGACTTCAATTTTGGAAATTGTATGCAACAATGACTTGTGCTGACTTTGAGAAGTGGTGACGGTCACATGGACAGAGGACGCCGGTTGGCATGCCCCGGAAATCAAGCCATATGGTCCTTTGACTATGATGCCCATTGCTTCATGCCTTCATTATGCTACCCAATGCTTTGAGGGAATGAAAGTCTATCGTGGCTATGATGGGAAACTTCGATTGTTCAGACCAGAGAAGAACTGTGCTAGACTTCTCATGAGCTCAGCAAGAGTTGCTCTGCCGCCGTTCAATCCATTGGAGCTGGAAAAGATATTGAAAGCGTTCTTGAAGCTCGACGGTCCTAAGTGGCTGCCCAAGTCTCGACCGGGAACGTTCTTCTACGTACGACCGGCTATCATTGGAAATGGGGAGGAAATCGGAGTAAGAGCCCATTCAATAGTCTTATCTTGCAACTCATTCCCAATTCTGATACTTTTCAGTTTGGAACCATTGCTGACAGTAAAATTGCAGGTCACTGCGCCCGCCGAGAGTCTCCTATTTATAGTGTGTGTAGCTTGGCCAGATCTTTCGGAAGGTTGCCCTCCAGGTGCAACTCCAGGACCTCCAGGACTCAAACTCCTTGCTTCCAAGAATGACACAAGAGCATGGCCCGGTGGCTTTGGATATGCCAAAGTGGGTGCAAACTATGGACCTGCCTTTGTTGCTCACATGGAAGGCCGTAAGCAAGGCTATGATCAAATCCTTTGGCTGTTGGGTTCTGATTTCCAGGTACACTACATATTTTTTTTGATTTTTGGCAGCTGGGAGGAGGGCTGGCCCTTGCGTTGAAAGGAAATGCTGACACGAAGATTCTAGGTAACCGAAGCTGGAGCCAGTAACTTTTTCGTGGTATGGAAGACCAAGGAGGGTACCTTGCAACTTGTAACAGCGCCATTAGAAGGGAAAATCATCCTTGATGGAGTTACCCGACGCAGTGTACTCGAACTCGCGAAAGAAAGACTCGTTGCTGGTGCAGAGAAACTTCCATCAACACTTGCTCATCTTGAGGTTGTAGAACGGCAATTCACCATGCCCGAGTTGGTAGAAGCATCAGATGACGGCCGTTTGGTCGAAGCTTTTGTTGCAGGGACAGCTGTAAGTTGGCTTATAAGATATTTCCATGGAGAGAAACTAATGAAGAGTCCAGTACTTCATCACTCCTGTTTCAGCCATCAACTTTAGAGACAAGGAATTTTCAATCCCGATGGGCGACGGAAATGGAGGATATTACTCTTCTCTCCTTAAGAAAGTATGGAGCTTTACATTCCTTGATAAAAATGATGACTGCTAACAAGCTTGCAGTGGCTCGGAGATATCAAGTACGGAAATGAACAACATGAATGGGGAGTTGTTATTGAAGAAGACTAAGATAGACACCAGAGCTGTAGATTACCAATTTGGGATAAATTTTAGACGGCAACGATAAAATGGAACGATTTACACAAGGGATAAAAATTGAGAACCCTCTTCTACGTGTTGCCTTATCCGTTTCCCGACGAAGTAGTCTTTTTGGAGCGAGGGACTGAGCTCCTTCGAGGTTGGGACAGATCTCCTCAAGCCTGAAATAGATCTAAATCCTCCAATCTGAATTCAAACATGAATACGAAGTCTCTCATCTAACGATTGACTCATACCATGAATTGCATATTTCCTCCTAGTGATTTCCACGTGTTAAGTTGAGAAGACGTCCATAAAAGGAGGGGTACCACCACCAAAACAGCAGGGTTCTAAGCAGCTTACCCTGCATTCAGCAACCCCACACATTTTCCTCTCGCAGAGTCTCAGACAGACCGCTCCTCGTCCACCTCACAACCACATCTCCAATTCTCAATTGAATACCCCAAATCTCGCAATCATGGCTTCATATCCTCCTCTCGATCAACGCCCTATCAAGAACACCATCTGGCTCTTCGACGTAGACAATACCCTCACCCCTGCCCGCCGCGTACGTGCCCCTCCAAACCCCTCTTCACCGTATCCCATCTCAAGTTACAATAGCTAACTCAAACTCCAGCATGCTACTCCCGAGATGCTCCAACTCCTCCACTCCATGCGCCAACAGGTAGCCATCGGTTACGTTGGAGGCTCCGATCTCGCAAAACAACAGGAGCAATTGGGCACTGCTGAGATCTCAGTCACAACGCTCTTCGACTTCTGTTTCGCAGAGAACGGCCTCACAGCTTTCAAGTCCGGTGTACCGCTTGCCTCGCACTCGTTCATTAAGTGGCTAGGAGAAGACAAGTATAAGGAGCTGGTACGCTTTATTCTGCATTATATTGCGGATCTCGATATCCCTGTGAAGAGAGGTACATTTGTGGAGTTCAGGAATGGTATGATCAATGTTAGTCCAATTGGAAGGAATGCGAGTGTGGAGGAGAGAAATGAGTACCAGAGATATGATTTAGAGCACAAGATTCGGGAGACATTTGTCAATGTCTTGAAGGAGAAGTTTGGGGATTTGGGATTGACGTGAGTTTTCCTTAACTCCATTTCATGAAATGACTGGTTGGGGCATCGGGAGGATATAATCATGAATCTCAGCTCTCCGGAAGTTGATTCTAATTTGTTGCAGATACTCTATTGGAGGACAAATCTCATTCGACGTCTTCCCCGCGGGCTGGGATAAGACATACTGCCTCCAACATCTCGAGAAGGAGGCCAAGAAGGCAGGTGGAATCGAATACACAACCGTCCATTTTGTAGGCGACAAGACAGATGTAGGAGGTAACGACTACGAGATCTACAGTGATCCAAGAACAATCGGCCACTCGGTCAAGGACCCAGACGAGACTGTCGTTCTGCTCAAGAAAGAATTCAACCTATGAGTGACGGTTAGAAGTGCAAGCGACATAGATTTGATTCAGTCTCAATTAGAAGCGGAGCGTACATAGTCTGTTCATATCAGATTCTCTTATTCTCTACCTGACAGAGAACAAAAGTAACAACTAAGAAGTAATAAAACCCAGCGCTTCCAACAACTCCTCTTACATTTACGTATTCTCGCTTGAAAAGCCTCTCAGAAAATGCTTGCTTGCTTGACACACAGCCAGATATCTCATCTCTCATAGAAGAATCGTTAATAAAAGAGAACTTCCTACCCCTTATTGTTCCTACCGCCCAAATTCCAAGCTAGGAATAATTACTGGTCCGTATTTGGTAGGCGGACTGAAACCTCCATCACCTTGCACCACGAAATCAACCGCCAGACTCAACTTCGCCAGCCCACTCTGTCCATTACTCACGCTCTGCGCATAATTGGTGCCAGCCACAGCCTCAGGATCATACGCTACAAACGCGACATAGTTTCTCCTCCCCATTAATTTCTTCATTTCTCGAGGTCCACCGCTAGTATCCGTTTGGAAGATCTCCATCATATCTTCCTTGGTATCGGAGACTTGATTTGTGGTCTTTTGCCCATTTTGAGGAACGTAGAGGGGTTTGTTGTTATGGAGCATTTTGAGGACATAGGATGGTGGTGGAGCAGCAACAACGGCGGAGGAGATGACCTGGTACATTGTTTTATGATCTGATGGGTGAGAAGGGTCATGGACAAGGCCAGCTCCACAGCAATTGACGTCTAGATATCATGTTAGAAATTACTCCCCTAGTCTGGTTTCTATGAGACTTACCTCCTGACAAGAAGGTCATTCGAATGCCCTTTTGATGGGCAATACCTTGCAGTGTTCTGATCAGGTATGTCCTTTCCAAATCCTTTGATTCATGAGTCCACATGTCTCTCAATTCGTCCGCGATATCAATGTCGCCGAATGTGTTTAGAACGCCACCCATCAACCCCGTTTTCCCTACCGCTTTCTTGACCTGCGAGAATCCTGACGCAACTGCCTCCTTACCACCCACAACGCCCGCCATCGAGCTTGTCACTTTACCTAGTAAATTATAGGTACCAGTTACACCTTTCTTGGCTGTGGCCATGGTATGAGCGATGCTCTCAACGGTATCAAGTCGGGGATAGACTATTGGAACTGATATCATCCATATACAATGCTGAACACTAGGTGGCAAAGTTGCGACCTTGGGGAATATCCCTTGATAAGTCGGGCCTGCCAGTACCTGTCGTTGATTACGTTCTGAACGACAGTCCGGTCCAACGACAACCACAGCTGGTCCCAGATACTTAACAAAATGCCAACCAGAACCAGTGATAGTGAATAGATCGACATCGGTACTGACATTTCGGAGAATCTCAAGTGTTGTGTGGTGCTGGAAAAGAAGATACATTTCAATACCAATCCGACCAATGTTTTTGAACATGTTGGAGGTTTGCATATATTCTGGGTATGAGCCGAAGCCATCAAAACTAAAAGTGTTAGTAGAATTTAACGAATGGAGATGTGAACTCACATATCGTGATCATCAATTTGCAGTATATGAGGAATCTGAGCGAAAGCTTCTCTCAGATATGGCTGATCGAAATGGCTCGTATAATAATGGAAATAAGCATGAGAAACATCCTCTTCATGTCTCGCTGTCCAGGCAGCGCTCTTTCGGTTGTCCTTACCACTCATTGCCAGCCATTGTTTGAGCAGTGGTATCTCCTTCCATAACCTGTCACCATAAATTTGGTCTCCAAGACCTAGCTGTACGTGGAATCCACCACATTCAACGTTCTTCTGTAAAATATCCTTCCACATGAACCCAATTCCGCCCAGTTTTGATCGCTCAGCAACACTGGTATTCATAGCAAAATCATTGCCTGAGTGTGCAATGAATCGCCAATTGGTCTCATAACGACCCGCAACCAAAAATTCATAACGCGTACAACCCAAGTGGGATGTAATTGCATATGTCCATTTATCACTTTGACCCTCACCCATTTGCAAATCCACATCATACCGGTAGAATGTCCATCGTTGGTGTGTGAAAATTGGGTTTGGTTTAAGTTGACGGGGATTGGGGGATAAGTCGACACTTTGATGTATATGAATTGTTGGTGGTTGTGGTGCATCAGTAACAAGCATTATTGTGCCCAACCAGACACCTCTCTCCATATCCATATTCACGTAACGAAGATAGGGACCAAAGTAGACGCCATTTGTGGGTGCAACTTTGTACATATCCACTCCAGCACTAGGCGGCGGACCAGAAAACCCAGCTGCGGTTGGAGTTTGGGATGCCATGCTCATAATGCTCTCAGCATATCCAGGTGTATGAGGTGGGAAGCCGGGAGAATTCAGTGGGGTTTTTCCAAAGGCACTGAATGCGGGTGAGGCAAGTGGGTTTCCATAAGTTGAGACTGTGGGAGATAGAGGAGCAACATCAGGATGATTCAAAGGAGTTGGCCCTTTCGGGAACTCCCATTGAGTAGCTTGCGTTGGCAAATGAATATAATAGTATTGGCCAGAATTCTGGTCCAAATGAGCAATCCACCCTTCTGGGAGCGGTGGAGGAGAAGTCGGGCCTGCGCCTTGGAATGGTGACGAGTTTGCAAATTGCTGAACGGGGGCGGCATTCGTAGCTGTGGAAGTAGTAGCTTGTGCTGCGGGCTGCGGGCTAGCAAGATCTTCTCTTGGATCATTTGCAAATGCTGGATGTCCCGGATGTTGCAATGCAGGTGAAGTAAGTGGTGAGGCAATATCTGGTCTAGAAACAACATTGATGGCTGCCGGAGGACCTGTGCGCTTCTCGTTGGGATACGTTTGAGCATTGGCTCCATTGGCAGCGCCAGGAGTTACACTGGAATAGGCTGGCGGTGGAGAGTGTGACATTTGCATGCGCTGGAAGTCTTGTTCTAGCGCGTTTGTCTGTGATGCTGAATTTGGTCTGCCATTCTGTCTTGGAGGCGATGAGGAAGCAGTTACTTGGTTTGGTCCTTGATAGACAGTTGGAGGGCCATGTGGTTGATTGTCCGGAGATTCCGTAGGAGTCCATGGTCTAGGAATGCTTTGCGCCTGCACAGGAATAAGACCTGGCGATTGCGGTAATTGTGGCACGGGTGGAGGGCCATATTGGTTTTGTCTCTGCGCAGCAGCTGCGTTTTGTGCTTGCAGACTACTCAGCGTTGCAGTTCCTGATATTCCTGCGGCCGCATATCTGGCCTCGATTCCACCACCTGGTTGCTCACCAGGTCCAATAATTGGGGTTTCTGGAGGAGGCGGCGAGCCTCGGGTTGCTCTAGTAGTGGAGGTTGAGGCTGTCGAGGCAAATCGATTCATCGCGCTGGCAGAAGGTGCAATCAGATTGGTATGATCCGTCGACGTTCCATCAAGCTCGTTCATACCTGGGACAGGTGGCGGAAAGTACTGCTGCTGGCGATATTCTGGATACGTCGTAGGAGCAGCCGCAGTCTGCGAAGGACGTCTTGCCCCTGCTGACGGTTTGGGATCTCGTCTCGGTTGCTTAGCAAACAACCCCTCTTTATCAGGTATATCTGGACCCGGAGATTCTGGCAGAGGTTTTGGGGCAGTACCCCGTCTTTCTGCCAGACCAGGACCTCTCTTGTCAACAGGACTTGTGGTCAAACGTGGTGTTGTATCATTTGTCGAATTCCTGCTTGTAGATGGTCTGCCTTGCTCTTGAGAGGATGTTCCTGAGCCTGTTCTGTTCGAAGCTGGTCTTTGATCGTCAGGGTATGGAGTCCGCTGCTTTCGAGACTCGACAGGGCGGGTGTAAATATCGTCGTCGTCGTCGTCAGGATAAGGAAGAGGGCTGGCAGAACTAGAGGCTCCAGGAGGCAGAGGAAATGAGAGTTTACTCGAAGGAGGTTGGAAGTTGACTCGACCAGAAGCTGCTGAATCTGCTCTTGGCTTTGGGCTCATGGGTTTGTTGATTCTCAGGGGTTCTACCGTAGGTGAATCCTCGCCATGAGAGGGCCGTTGCAAGAATAGCTCCTCATCAGGCTTGCCTTGTCGCGACATCTTCCTTCAGGTACACAAATCAACGACCCAATGAAGTGATCGATAACAAATGCACGAGTTTTATTTATAGGATGTTGGAGGAGGACGGGTAAGCTATCGATGAGGCACAGGAGATCGATGCGGGTAAGGCGGGGTGTATCAAAGACAAGGTCGCAGTTCTGCGACCGACCACGACGATGACCAAGTGGGAGCTGGTATAAGTATTCTGATGCGACAGACTCGAAGGCAGATGGAAACGATGCGAAATACAAGAAAGGAAACACCGAACGGGCGAAGACTTGAGACTTGGAGTGACGAGCAGGATATTTACTCACGATAGATTGGGAACAGACGCCTGCGACGACACTTGTCGACAGGTTTCTTGGACAAGTGAGACCACAGTGATTGGTGGGGGGGCTGAAGACGCTGGCAGCTTAGCCAGTCATCGCTGTGCAAACCCCTGCCGGCGGCTACAAGAAGCCCATAGAGACGGATCAGGGGAATTATACCTGCACTCTAGCTACGCAATATCGCAACAATAATCTGGACAAGCGCCCAGATGGAGCTGTGATGCTTTGGCGCTGGGAGAAAGAGGGTTCGAGTACGACATGGAAATGTCTTGGATTGTGATTGAGAGCGATAGATGCACAGATTCTGGAGAAGAGCCTTGGCTTTCCGTGTTCTGGCTGTCCTGTCCCCTTTCGTACTTTTGGCCCCCAACCACCTGTCCAACGCGAGCAACTGAGGAACGCGGCGGGAACAATTGCCTGACATGCTGTGGAGCGCCGCGAAGGCCGGCAGATCGTCATCTTCACACTCAGGTGGTACAGGGGGGATGCACGAAGTAGGTTGGAATGGATTGTAGAAAGTAAACGAAAGACGCCGATTCATGATGGAAAAGAGAGACATATGGAAGAAGCGATAATGTTTGTATATCACACCTAGGAAATAAACATATCTGATCGGATGATGTTGGTTGAATGCGATGAAGTGCGAACCGCAAAAGCCTTGACCCTGGAATTGCGGAAATCAGATTTTGTGGATCTTTCACGTGATTCGGTCTCGGACCCTCCCGCATAACCACTTTAACTTTGTCGCGTTCACGCGTTCGCGCTTTTCCCGTCATACGGGACGCGACCTTCTCCTCGACCACCTCTTCTTCATCTTGAACTTCAACCCAATTCCACCTTCCTCCGTTATACACCTCCATCTCTACCCACCTCAGTTCCTCCGCAGCAAGAACATTCCAACGATGACTTCTTCTGTACTGGGTAAACGAACAAGAAGCTCAACGCTGTCAGGTACGACTTAGTCCTCATTGCCCAAGAAAACTGCTAATTTCTTCCAGCTTCCAAGCGCGTCAAACTTCTTGATCGAGAAGAAATTTTCAACGATGAAAATGCGAACCCATTTATCGGCCACCGAACACAAGATGAGGCTCAAGATCGCGACTCGATGGACATTGACGAGGTTTCTGAACGAATTTCCACCCGATCAACTCCAGCAAAGCATGGTCGAACTGCGTTATCTCCTGCAAAGTCCAAATCGCAACTCAACATCGTTCAAATACCAACACCTCAAACACCACGGCATAGAGATCAATTGTCGAAGAAAATTCCCGTAACACCTCGACACCGGGTAATGCTAGCTGGGAAGCCGTTGACTCCAAGAACGCCCCGAACGCCCATGACACCTGGAGGTTCAATTTCAACTATCTACAGTAAGGCACGTCAATTATTCACTCGAAGCTCCGAACCCGGAAAACTTATCGGGAGAGAAGCCGAGAGAGGAGAATTGTCAGATTTCATTCAAAATGGTGTTTCAAAGACGTCTGGAGGCTGTATATACATTAGTGGGCCACCCGGAACTGGAAAAAGCGCCATGGTCAACGAAGTTACGGAAACGTTCGAAGAATCTCCTACCTTGAAAAAGCTGTACGTTAATTGTATGAGCATGAAGACCTCGAAAGATTTGTACGGCAACTTGCTGGAGAGCTTTTGTGAGGGAATCGAGGTTTTGGAGGGCGACGAAATCATAACTCTACAAGGAATGTTTGTTCCAAGGAAGAAGTCTAAGAACGTTTACATTGTTACTTTGGACGAAATCGATCACATCCTTACCCTGGACCTGGAATTTCTTTACAAGCTATTCGAATGGTCTCTTCAGAAATCATCGCATCTGGTCCTCATTGGTATTGCAAATGCGTTGGATCTGACAGACCGATTTCTCCCGCGATTGAAGGCACGGAATCTGAAGCCCCAGTTGCTTCCTTTCCTTCCATACAGCGCGGCTCAGATCAAGACGGTCATCATGACGAGATTAAAATCTCTTGTTCCTGCCGACAGTGCGACACCAGACTATGTACCATTTCTCCATCCTGCAGCCATTGAACTATGCTCCAGGAAGGTTTCTAGCCAGACTGGAGACTTGCGAAAGGCCTTTGATATCTGCAGAAGAGCCATTGATTTGATTGAATCCGAGACGAAACAGAAGCATGAGCAGTTGTTGCAGGAAAGCATTTTGCAGGAGAGCCCTTCCAAGAGACCTCTCGAAGAAAACACAAATCTCGCATCGCCATCACCCAAGGTTTCCAAGAAGATCAAGACACTCGGTCAATCTCTTGCGACTTTGACTGTTGAAACAGCTCCCCGGGCACTTATCTCACATGTCAACAAGATCACCGCTGCAACATTCGGCAATGGCGCAAATCAGCGGCTGAAGGCATTGAATCTGCAGCAAAAGGCAGCTCTCTGCGCTTTGGTCGCATTGGAGAAGAGGAAACGAGATGCTTCAGCAAATGTTATGGCGACTCCATCAAAATCGAAAAATTCCGCTCCTACTATCAAGGCTCTTTACAGTGTTTATTGCATGCTCTGCACCAGAGATTCCATCCTCCATCCCCTGACCAGTACCGAATTCAGAGATGTGGTCGGTAGTTTGGAGACACTCTCCTTGATCAGTGCTGTGGACGGCCGAAATGGATCTTTCGTCCCACTAGGTACACCTAGCAGGAAATCAAAGAAGTTTGGCTCTGGCATTGGTGTTGGTGATGAGAAGAGAGTTGGAAGCTGTGTTGGCGAGAAGGAGATTGCTCAAGCTGTGGAAGGATTGGGTGCAGGGATTTTGAAAAGCATATTGAGTGGTGAGGGATTGGATTGATTGATCGTATGATTTCAAGAAAGGGAGTTCAGCATAGCGATGGTTGGGATTGCATTGCGTATACAGGATCATGGTTGGATTATTGTATGAAACATGGTATTGGAGTAGGATAGATGCATACCCGAGGCGTCTGAAGAATAGAAATGCATAATGGATGTTCTTGAATGTTATCACCTGATATTAGTTTGTCTATTGATTGAATGCCATCTTTCACTACCTTACTTATATTCCAGCAAAGCCAGCAAGATCCAAGCTTCAGCGTGAGATAGTACAGTGAATCTTACCAACTTAATCAATTGAAAACAGAAACCATCTTAATGAAGTAAGTGCAGAATACTTAGATCCTGTCTTCCTGGAAATGCAATTAAGTATAGCTCATGATGAGAAAGAAAGCTCAAACGAAGAAAGCATAATCTGTTTGAATTTTCTCAAATCCCTATTCTCCTGCTTGACTCGAGTACTAAATATCAAGGGAAAATATCTAGGAGAATGTACAGTACTGTCAAAGTCCAAGAGTTCATAGGTGATTAGCTAAGAAACCCAGGCAATATGACTGTTATATCATTACACCTCCCGTCCCAACTCCTAGATAAGCATAGCACCGATCCATCCATCTAACAAAATATCACAACCCTACTTCACAATACAAACATCTCTCAAACTCAAGTTCATATCCAAAAAGAACCATTCGCAGACCCGAACTCCTACCCCGCTGTCACATTGAGATGTGAGATTCATTTTCCTATGTGGGTAAGTCACTAGCACAGACAGACCTCTCTACGTTCCATCAATAGAGTTGCAACGACTTCAGCAGTGCAGGGAGAGGAGAGATTGAGTTGAGAACTAGAACAAAATTTCCGTTTCTAGCTTCGTTTTAAAACAAATAGGATCGACAAGGAGAGAGGGTAAATCCGGGCTTTGTATTTTATTTCTGTATCTTAGTGTAGTAGTCAAATGTACACGGGGGATGGCTAGTATACAAGCTAGAAGTTCATAGGTAACCTAACGTTCGGATCTCTCACCTGAACACCAATCAATCCCACTAGCCTGGCTTCTCAACAAGATTCCCACCCTCATCGGCGATGCGTTCGATCTTCATCAGTCATCCTACCCAACCATCCAAGTCTTAATTATGGAACTCAATTTGAGTACAGAAACTAAACCTACGTTTCTGCCATAATGCGGTTGTCATGCGGTCCGATTATAGCCCATTGTTTTCATAAGATACGGTAAGGAATTTATTTCCACCATGGAAATCTCAGTCGCATCGGCGATGAGATCCGAGATCCGGTACGGTACGGTACTTGAGAGATTGGATTTTGATACAGGGGAGTGGAACGAGTGTCATTGTGAGCTAGAATCTACTTGACAGATGTAGATCTCATGGGCCCTAGCTATGGTAGTAGTAGTCTGGTTTGCTGAAGTGGACGGCAAGGGCGAATCGACTTTGAAAGCTATCAATTATTCCCGGTTGTTTGTGCATGGGATTTACAATTCCGCATCAGCGCTGGGATGGAGATTCGTCGCTATGTATGACTTCAGTCCAGAACCTTGAAAATTAGTTTGAGAGGGCGAATTCAGCTGCTAATGATGTACTCTCGGCCTATCTTGACATAGCTCGATAGCCGCGAGTCTTTTCTTATTCTAGACCGTCGAATTTGACCATAGTGCACTAGTGATGAATGTCGCTGCTGCGTTAGTAGTGACTATCTGATTGATATGCACAGCGTACTTACGATCGATTTCACAGTCAAGACCCAAAGACGGTGCAGCTAAAACCTACGTGAAAACCTCTCCGTGGTTGAAATGGTGAATATGACGCGCATATGGCATTTCCAAAATGCGACTGGGGATGAAGGCGGCCCCCGATGCCAGATAAATATGTACTGTACATACAGTACGTACCGGTGCTTTTAGCAGACCAAGCTGTAGCTAAGGGCCAAGGAACCCGTTATGTTTACCGTGTCGGACATTTTGAGGGCAGGCAATTACATGTTCTAAAATCCCAGGTACAGGTTCGTACCATGGATTTGGAATTGGTGGTGAGTCCGTTGCCGCGAAATTGACTTCGTGGAAGGACAGAGAGCTCTGGAAGCAAGAATGTGGAATGAAGTTTGTTTCTTGGAGTTTCTCTGTATCCCCTTCGATGTAGACTGTGTAGGTCGACACTCTGCGGAGAAAGAGAGAGCAACGGCAAGGGGGTTTGATTGAGGCATAGAGAAATGAACGGGGAGATGTTTACAGAATGTGCTGAGAAGTTCGAATAAGGTTTTTGACAACGAGAAAGACGGTCGGGCGAATGCAAATGATCGGAAGCGGAAGCAGCGGAGCCCAGACCAATGCTCTCCGTGAAGAGCTCAATCTGAACGTATCTGACATTTGTCCAATCCCGCTGTGAAGCGTCCCTCTTGTGATCTTTCACCGTGATGAAAACCTCTATCTCAAAGTCTCATTTAGTCTAAATGGTCATTCCAACATCACGACACGCGACCCCTATTTCTGAGGTGCCTTCTCAGAAGCTTCACGCTTATTGCTAGTACTCTCTTCCACCATGTTCCTCTGCTCTTCTGGGAAGCTTGCCAACAAGTCCTCAATTTTCTTCTCCATACTCGTAAGACGCGATTCTAGAGCCTGTGCAGTCTTCTCACCCCTATACCCAAGTCACAGCGGTCAGCGACGGTCTCGACTTAAAACAGAGTAGCTATCAGGTCGAAATTATCGTAACACTCAATAAAGGACTTGTGAACACTTATAGTTAGAGAGTGGTCTAGATCCCGGCACTCCTCTGACTTGATGGCGGTAAGCATCAAACCCTAGCCTCGGACCCACATCAAGGACCTCTAAGATCTCGATGAAAAGTGGCCGTGCAGAAGATCTGGAGAATACTCAACGTTAGGTCACTCGACCTCTTCAAAAAAATCATGCAAACTCTGCAGACCACGAAATACAGAGGTACATCCAACAGCAGCTTTCCGCGGAAACACATCAAGTAAACCCCCACTAGAGGACAAAAGGACATGTGAATAATGCATCAGCAATGCAGCTGTGCCTTCGAATTGCAATAACAGAATCGTGCCTGGCGGATGATAATGGGGAAGACCCTGATCTGATTAATGGCATTGTTCGTTTTCGTGCACGTACTTTACGATTTCGGCCCAGGCCTAGAACAATTGTGGCGTTAGTGAGACTTCCAGCGACCCTACGCACCCCCAGATGTTATGAAGAAGTGGTTCGATAATTGAACATGGGAATGTGCAAAGTGGGAGTCTGGGACTGAGCCGCGCCCAAGAAAGCGCATGTTGAGTGGCAGCGGCAAAGGGAAATGAGAAAAGTATAATCTAAGAGACAGGGATTGTGACCGCCATCTCAATACGGACTTGGTCCTCCATCGTGAGAAAATGCGAATGAGATGGGGTGATACGTACCTGCGCTAAATCGGATTCTGAGTCTCGAGGATTTGCAAGGGCATCTTTCGATAAGGAGTGAGATGAGGCCATTTCTGCGGGCTAGAGCTTCGAGTGTCGACTTAACAATTTCTGAGGGAGACAAAGGTCCGGTGCGAGGTCATAGGATGGGCGGATGGATGAATTGAAAGAGCAAGAAGAGTGAGGTGAGGCGAGGAGAGAGTTGTTGTTGCGTGTGGTTCGTTCCAAGGGACGAAAGATTGTTCTTCTCTAAAGAAAGTACTGGAGTTGCTGGATACGAGAGGTGGTTCTTCTCCTAGTGTCTGGGCTGTGGTGATGGTTGCAGTCTGGAAGGTCAGGTGGGTGTGTATTCATGAAGTTGTTCTTGTAGGTATTGTCACAAGTGCGAGTGGGTGCGGGGCGTGTGAGCATAGCGGTTGCAGTCCACCCTAGTCGAGTCGGTTTTGAGTGCCCTTGCATTGAAAATGCCTAATCTGATCCAATTTGTATTATTTACAATGCCTTGCTACTCCCTTTCCCCATGTCTCATGCATGACTCTTATTTTCTTTCTCTTTCAAGCAAAGTCATTTTTTATTCCGTCGCCCGTCCCAAGTTCCTGGTCAGAGAACTTCTGTTTGACACGATGAGTTCGCATGGTACTGACACACGTGATATCAAACTCTATTCCTTTGAGGTTCTTCCATACTTTCATGACAGAGTAGCTTCGGTTGGGTTCTTCAAACATATTGCAAGAAGCCTTTTGAAATGATATCTACACAAGGACGAATACTAAACCCCAGTCATTACTTAGATGTGGGGCTATGTGATTACTGCAATCGATGCTAGAGGTCAATGATTGCATTTCCACAGCTGACATGCCATCTGATGAGAAAGTCTAGCTGTCTGGTATATTGTTTAGATACAGACACCCGGAGATGCTGTTCTCAGGTTTGGAAAATGAGGGATTGCCCCGTGATTATCTTGTCTGGCCAATGCCCATTCTGGGGTATCGTGTTTATTCATGGTGCTATTGTCTAGACCGTTCGACAACGTTGGCAGCAATGTTACAAAGCTTGCATTCGCTGCCCCATAGGCTGGAAGTGTACTGGGGCATCGTATGAGCCTGTTTGTTGTATCTACAGTAACAGTATTGTCTTGGAAGCTTCTACCAACGCGAGGTTATCCTCGAGATTGCTCCTGTGACAAATATCATTATGGTGGTCTACCAACCCATCGACGCGTGCAAAAGGAAGCGAATGTGAATCGAAATACGCAAGGTCCCCAGCCTTTCGCCTTCACTGTGCCGTGCTTTCGGATTGGAATAGTGCTTGCCCGTCTTCCTTGGATATCTTTGCTATCTGCCAGGGTCAATACAGCAAGAGCTTTCCTGCACACCGAAAAGTAATCAGGATCATCAGAATTTAAGTCAAGGCTAGTAGAGCAGGGCAGGCAGGTTCTCCACGCGAGAATATACTTCCAGGACTTTGAATCTTGAAAATGTCAAGAGAATATCGAAATTGTACTATATAGAACACAAAACTAGGAAGGATTTTGGAAAACCTATCGAGATTAAAACCAATTCCATCAAATTCCCATAAATACATTCAAGTGAAATGGCAATCGAAGAGAAGCAAATATAGCGTTGAGCCGAAATGGAACCTGCTTAAATGATGCAGGCGAATGTGTACACTCAATTTAGAACGTTGACACCTCCGGTCATTTTCCAAGACGCACTTACCATCTGCACTGTTGCGCTTGGCCTATGGGATGTTAAAACGTCGTCCAGAGAGGTAAAGTAGAGAATGATCAATGATAGGTACTAGAAGCATGTAAGGAAGAGGCGAGAGAGTGTGGCAATCTCTAGTTATCCACTACGCTGCATGATGCCTGGCCCCCAGGATCTTGATTTATCGGAATTCATCATGAATTCAAAGGAAAGCCTCGAGGAATGAATGTGACCTCACGTGTAACACTGACCGCACTTGTTGGCACCGGAAGCCTGTTTCTGGACTGGGAGGGGTAGGCCCAACTTAATTATTACATCGGCATCTCTGCATGACACCACAAAAGAGAAGTACCGGGTTTCGGGCTCGAAATACGCTCGACTCTCCGTTCTGCGCGGAAAAAAAAGGATGGCCATCGTGATTTTGTATGTCACATCGAGATCGTGAAGCAATTTTGGGCTACTAATTGTGAGTGGGCCGAGTGCCAAAACAAGCTACAAGTCGGTATTTTGCTGCAGATTGTCCGAAGTAGATCTTGTACCATGTGTACCTCCGTATTGGGCAGGATTCGGGCAGTAGCCGTGTGTGACTGTCAAACCAGCAACATGGTCGCCATGTCTGACCTCGAAGATGATGTGAATGTGAACCGGAGTGCCTCTGTCATCATATGTAACGAAGGGCTTGCCGTCCCATTGGTAATTCGTTGTCCCTTCGCGTATCGAATTGGGCTCCTGGTAATCGGACCATCCTCTCTTTCCCATGTTTCGGAAGAATTCGATATGATGCTGAGGTCAGGGTGGAAACCAAACAGTTTGAGTCAGGCAAGAAGACTCCTACAATTAATGTGTGAAGCTTTAAACCCCGTCGGTGACAACGAGACCATCGCTGCTAGTCCACGCTAATTATCGCATTGCTTCATCGCACTTGTCAACCATAGCAGACACCTTCGCAGAGGAGAAAAGACTTTGGTACACAGTCAGTGGGAATCAATGGTATCGACACGGTTGCGGATGTGTCAAGTGCAACCACATTGCCGCATGGAACATGTGGTTTACCGTACTGCCTTCATGGTTCGGCATGGCAGGAAACCGGTGATCAAGATCATCGAATTTGTGATCTGATCGGATGTTGCCAAGGCATATGGTCAGTTTAGGCTTCTCGGAGCCCCTTGATTTTGAATATTTGGGACCCTATAGACGGCGTTCAGTGGAGCAACAGAGTAGCTTATTCGAGCATGAGTCTCGCTGAGCAGCCTCGAGTGTATAGACGGCAGGCAATATATATTTTCTATAATTGTTCTCTCGGACTGAGCTATCAAGGCGTAATTGACCCGGAGGGATCTCCGGCACCGAGGTGTCTCCAGATCTAAAGGGTTTTGTCGTAGACTACGAATAAATATGTAGGTAGACGAGAGCTAGATTAGTAGGTGGCAGAAGGAAGGTACATAATTACGATGTATTTGGACGAGTACCTGGGTAGGTAGTGTTTGTGAAGACGGAAAGTGACCTCAAGTTTCTTTGTTCGTACAGTACGTAGGGTCGAGGTAGATTAGTATGACCTACAGTAGGCACCTGGATATCCGGACGCATAATTGTAAATTGCCCTTATGGGGTTTGCCTCCTCGGGTCGCGAATCGAGATGCAGATGTGAGATCGGGAATTCGAATGATTTAGGTTTTGCTGGTTCGCGGTTCGTGGTTCACAGTGGGCCAGTGCGAATTCATTTTGCCTCGTTCGGGCTGTGTTTTCAGTAGCCAGTGGAGTCTGCGGTGTCTCCTCTCGGTACAGAGCGGAGAGTACCATGGCGACCATGGCGTTGCTTCGAGTACAGAGGTACAGTAGGTCCCTTTCTTTTCCTTCCCTCTCAATCCACACCACACCAATACTGTACTTGATTGCCCAGTTACAGAGTAACTTATTACTTGCATACCTCATTTCTTCGATACTCCTGCATAACCCACTTTGACCCAAAAATGGAGTAAGAACAGGACAGGGCACGACAGGACCTTATCAACGCAACTGCGACGACTGGCTAATCCGGCATGCCGAACGGAATTTCATGGAGCTTTCTGTCACATCTCATCTCGTCCCATCCCATCTCATCTCTTCAATCCTGCTCGCACATGCAATGGCAATTCAGATGCCCATTGTTCACCTCCGTTACCTTCATAGTGGTTCCGTACCTACACAGGATTTTTCGATGCGACTTATTCTCGTCTTCTGCAAAACGATACTCCCTTGCCCATGCCTGCCCTCTTTTGCCCTTATTACCCTCCTCTTTACCTCTTTACCCCAAGTCTCAACCCCAGCCTAACCCCCAATCTGCCCCTGTGGCTCGCTGTGGCCAAGTGGCCGCCTTGTGGGACTCGATCGAATCGAATTTTCTCCCCAATTCTGACCTAGTACTTCGCAGGCCTACTCAACCTACCTCCTAATTCGACTCGACTTGACTCGACCCAAATCCTCCTCCACACCCTACTGTATGATGGCAATTCTTCACTAGTCAGCGTCAACAAGCCTCGCCTTGTGGTTCCTCTCCCTTCCTTTCTTCTTCCCAAGCGTACACCCAGGCAGCATACACGGACGCCTTTTCTCTTCCTTGTGTTGTAAATTCTTTGTTACTTGCTTTTATTCATTTAGGTCCACTACTCGAAACAGCATAGCCTTTCTGATTCCACTCTTCCTTCCGCATCCATCTGGAATATATTCGGTATCAGCCGACAATTCACCAATCTACTTGACCATTGAATCTCTCCAAGACACACAATACCATACATCAAGAATTTCACCCACCCTACCTGACCTACCGGTACCATATAACGGGCGCCGAATTGAGCAGTCAAGAACACCACTGTCCATCGAGATCTTGTCTAGTCTAGACCACATCCAGCCTCTCGGATGATCTTCACCTGAGCTGTCTTAAGCGTGGACCTCTACAACTTGAAGGTACTTACACCTTCCGTCACTCCCCACATTGTTTTGCCCTGATCCAGATCATGATCCTGTCAAACTCATCACTCTTGCAGTCTGCCCAATCTAATAATTTGCAAGTATCATCGCCTCCTCGTCTCGACACCAAAGTGAAGACAAGCTCGACCACCACTGGCAGATACACTCCCCTATACTTATTCAACTTGATCGCCCATCACACTGAACGGTGCTTGCGAATTTAAAACTACTGGGGCTTTGAATATTGGAGCAAGTCAGATACTTAATCCGAACGTCAGCGGTTTCCTCGCTCCTTCCGTTGGCACCTCATAGTTTGATGTCGACCAAAGTTCTTTGACACGGCGCTCCAGAGATCAATGAACCCCCACCAAATCAGATCTCGATACACGAATCGAGAAAACTATATCTGCGAAACTTACAGCAATTATACCAACACACCATCGACAGTCCCCACATCGAGCTTTCAATCCGACCAGCTAGAGAGCTCGACGGCTCCCCAAGAGGTCAGAAGACTTCGAAAAAACTTATAACGAAGTTAGGCTTCTGGGCAACTTCCAGACCACCTACTGTATGACTGAATTGGGGGACATCTTTGCGGAGCTGGGTATCTCTCAATACCTGCAGGACTTCCTTGAGCAAGGTTTCGATACTTGGGACACGATCTTAGATATTACAGAATCGGATTTTGATGCTCTGGGTGTCAAACTTGGTCATCGAAGGAAACTCCAACGAAAAATCGCAAATTCCAGGGGGCTTTCCTCGGATCGAGCACTAGCATCCCCTCGAAATACACCTACGGACGAAAGGCAACCCGATGAACAAAAGATTGTAGTCAAGACAGACAACAAGGATGCTAGCGGAGGCAGTCATGGAGCGAAACGCAAATATAGAAGACACCCAAAGCCGGACGAGAACGCACCCGAGAGACCACCATCAGCATATGTAATATTCTCTAACAAAATGCGTGAAGAGCTCAAGGGACGGAACCTCTCATTCACAGAGATTGCAAAGCTTGTAGGAGAAAACTGGCAGAACCTCTCGCCTGCTGAAAAAGAACCATATGAGCAGCAGGCGTTCTCAGACAAGGAAAGATATAACAACGAGCTTACAGAGTACAAGAAAACTGAAAGATATCGAGAGTACTCACAGTACCTTGCCGACTTCAAAGCCAGGCATTCAAATCCCCCTCAAGGTAATTCTATCTTCTGTGCTCAGTGCATCAGGCTTTAACACTGTGCAGTACCCGAGACAGAGAGCTCTAAACGTCCAAAGCTCGAGGCTCATGGTAGTAGTGGAACTGGCAGCAGTGGTGCAAGCCAACATGGAGGCGATACACCAATCAATCGAGGCCGTCTAGAGTCGTCCGCATCTGTAGCTGGCCAATGGGTTTCGGAAACACAGCGATCCCCACAATCAGCTCCAAAAATGGCTATCAATGTGTTACCCAGAAACCCTCAAGGATCACCAAGCTTAACGTCTCCAATCACTCTACCTGGGTATCGAGATTCGATATTTGCTGGTGGCCACCCTTCACTCCCATGGAGGGATAGTCGAAATGATGAATCTGTTGCTCCTCCCGTTCAGCAGTTACCTCGTATCTCAAGTGTTGAAGGAGGCCATTCCAATTACCAAGGGAACCACCATGCGAACGCTCTAAACCTCACAGGCTCGCAACAGCACTCGCATCGGACTGGACAGAGTCATCCTCCACCATTGTTGCAATCGGAGTCGACAAACCGGTCAACTACGTCGTCTGCCAGCACTGCGTCTTCTTCTTACTTCACTCCGCGTACTCCAATGGAACCTCCTTTCGATCGAGCTCTTCCTATTCCTGCCCTATATAGTCAGAAGTCTTTTGAAAACCAGCTTCCACCTCTGAGGCCTTCTTCGATGTCCCCACAGACTACTACAATGGGCATGCAGCAGTCTCCAAGTGGTATGTAGCACTTCTGTCCATTCTCGTTGGTGTATACTATGACAATCGTTAACCTTTGTCCTAGGCAATCGATGCATTGTTGATTTTCCAGCGTCGACACAGCAAAATCGTGGATATCAAGCTAATCCTTCACAAAGCACACGCACTGATCTATCAGACCCCAGAATTCGAGACATGGTTATAACATCAGCAGACGATAACCTAGATCCCGTCAGTGCCTTGATCAGAGCTGGAGAGATCGTAAATCAAAGCAGCGGGATGCGACGCAGCTCTTGAATATCCCATTCGAGATGTACCTTATTGTCAAGGTCGCCGTCGGTACATGAAGACGGTTACCTTTCTTAATGGGCAAGTATATACATACCGAAACGGCGTCTATGGTAGACATGGTAGGCGCTATCATCTGGCTATGGCGCATCGGAGTTTCGGTGGATGGTTGGAGCCAAATGAATGTTACGAAGAGATTCCCCCAAAGTTTTATTTTGGCTACCTCCTTTGTGGAAATAGCTCGTGTTGTTCAGTGTTAAAAAAAATGTATGAAATGAATATATGATTGCTCAAAGCAGAAAACAATACCTGGTTTTCTCAATTAATCTGAATTAAAATCACTTGATAGCCAGTGTGGTAAGTTAATGATCAGGAGAGTTTGGAAAGTGGGGCAATGTTGAATAATGGTCTCCAAGCTGGAAGTGTTGTCTTTGTGATTCTCAAAAGTGACTTGATTGGCGGGCGCCCAATTATGAGCATAATCAGACCACTCCATCTGCCTTTGGTTCAAAATCAGGCCACTTCAGCTTTCTATGCTCTCGGTTACACTTGCAACATGGACACTCTCAGCACCAAAAGAATGGTGACGGAAAAGTCGAAAAAGTCAAAATAGAATGTTTGAGGAGTGACGTCACGGTGGAAGATGAGACGGTGGAAAGTTTATGAGGAAGGTGAGATAGAATTGGTAGTAAGAGGGTTAAATGAGAGGCCTTTTTTTATACGTTTTGGCTTGCTTGTCTTGTGTTACCATGAGAGGGGCTGTATGAGACATCTAGATATTTCTCGAAAGACAGAAACATATTGACTGGAGCCTCCTACGTCAGGCAACACAAGACAATACCCCGCGTTTGTGAAGAGGCATATGTTATAATGCTTACTAGTATGTACAGCATTTCCACTTGCACTGTATGTTTCTGATCACGAACAATGAATGAAAACTGGCTTACCTGAGAGACTGTGCTATGGAATCTGTCATTTGTGAAGCCCAAATCAATATGATGGATGCCCCCCGGATAAATCTCCGACCACGAGAGGGGTTGATTCGACAGAATTACGCCTATCTGGAAGCAGTAAGAGGGCTCCATTCTGCCATTGTTCACCGCTCAAAAAAGACTGTTTTTGCTTTTTTGGACCAACTTTCTCAACTTAAACCCACCCAATTCTTTATCTACGAGGCATTAATTTTCTACTTTCGCATAATAGTTTTTGCGTACTTGCTACTACCTTTGTTGTAGCTGAAGCACGAGATGGCTACTGATAAGGAGAATGGTTTGTTGGCAATTAGGTATCGGAGGGGAAAGTTGGAGGTGTTGGATCAGTTGAGGTTGCCACATGAGTTTATTTACGATGCGGTGGAGACGTGCGAGGAAGCTTGGGAGTGTATCAAGGCTATGAGAGTCAGAGGTATTATTCTTCAATGCAAGCTGCGGATCAAAACTAAATATGGATAGGTGCACCTGCAATTGCTATTGTGGCGGCTTTAGCACTTGCAGTGGAACTGGAGAATAAGAGAGATGGTGAGAATCTTTGATTCTTGGAAGACTGGTATTATACTCATTTAAGATAGGTGCTACTACAGGCCATCAATTAGTCGAGTACATTAATTTCAAACTCAACTATCTCTTTACCAGCAGACCGACAGCAGTTGACCTTGGAAATGCCATCAAAAACCTCAAGGCTATCACTCTTCAAGCCAGTTCTTCCTCCGATTCCTCTCCTGCTGCTATCCGAGAAGCATTCATAAAATCCGCAGAAGCTATCTTGGAGAAGGATAAGGAGACGAATATGCGAATTGGCAGATACGGGGCAGAGTATCTGAGGGCTTTGCAGAAACCTGTTGATGTGAAGGTTGGGGAGGAAGATCAGTTGAGATATTTTACTACAAGCCCACCCGGTACGCAAGGGCTACCGGATAGGACTTATAGACGGATAAGCGTGTTGACGCATTGCAATACTGGGTAAGCCATATTTCCTCTTCTTTTCAGACCAGAAATATGAACTGAACGCAAAATGCTAATCATTTATCCACAAACAGAAGTCTCGCAACATCAGGTCACGGCACAGCATTAGGCATAATCCGTTCTCTACATTCTATGAACTATCTTCTTCATGCCTACTGTACCGAAACCCGCCCATATAATCAAGGTTCTCGCCTTACAGCCTTCGAGCTTTCCTACGAATCAATCCCCTCCACTCTCATCACCGATTCGATGGCAGGCACCCTCTTCAAACGAATGAAAGATAAGATGAATATCACCGCCGTAATTGTTGGTGCAGATAGAGTAGTGCGAAACGGCGACACTGCAAACAAAGTAGGTACCTACCAACTTGCCGTCCTAGCACGAGCCCATGGCATCAAATTTGTCGTCGCCGCTCCGACAACAAGTATCGATCTGGAAACGCAAACCGGGGACGAGATTGTGATTGAAGATCGTCGCAAAGAGGAACTTACGCAGATTACTGGCGCAGTAGTAGGGAAAGATGGCAAAGTTGATACGAGTAGAAGTGAGAGGGTAGCTATTGCGGACCAAACTATTGATGTGTGGAATCCGGCTTTTGATGTTACGCCTCATGACCTTATTGATGCTATCATTACTGAGCTTGGGGAGGTGCCAAAGAAGGGAGATAAGTTTTGTTTTGATATGCTTTTGAAAGAGAGGTGGGGTAGGGAGGTTGTGGGGAAGGTGGAAGTAGATGAGAAGAAGGGTAAGAAGGAAGGGGATTTGATGTTTAATATCGAAATGGATGGATAGAGAAATATGTGACGAGGAATTGGAGTGGGAGGCCTAATATGATGAGTGATGACTTCGATGTGGATATTGAGCACTGAAAGCAGGTATGCTAAACTAAGTGCATATAAATGGAGTTTCCTCCGATAGACAAGATATTTTTAAGACTGGTATCTTTACCTTCGTGCCCATAGAAAGGATCAGGATTTGATTTGCAATATGAGAGAAAATTTTCACACCAACATTTTGAAATAAGGCTATACTGTGAGAGTTAGTAGGTAGTTTTAAGCCAGAGCCAGCCAAAAAAGGCGGGGTCAGGAAGCCCGACCCGATTGGGAAAGTCCGCCACACTCTCCGCTTTCCTCTCCTGAAGCAAGGAATTGTGAATAACACCAAGCGGAGATGATTGCTGTGATTATAGATTTCTATATTTCGTGTGAGGCTTTCGTATTAGTCAATTCGAATCGTACCGTCGTTGAGGCGGATTTGTTGGTCCCCGCCTATTCCTTTCCAACTGGTCGCTATTTTCACAACTGCCGCTTCACATGGCTAACGATGAGCAGCCTGTCCATGTTGAGAAAGAGCGAACAGATATGAGCCAATTGCCGGTGAAGAATGGCTCTACGCATGTTGTTCCGCCATCTCGTTTTAAGTTTATAGCCTCCGATGGCATTGGAGCCTCCGCAAAGAGGTCCCAGGTTCAGAAAGCTTGTGATAGCTGTCGGCGTCGGAAGAAACGCTGTTTACATACGGCTTCTGCAAGGAGATCCCCATTTGTCAATGTAACAGGCGTTCATGAGAGCCAGAGTAATCTTCAAAGCGCGTCTGCGAGTATCATATCATCCGGTAATGTTCCTCAACTCGATACTCCCGATCAAGGGCTTCAGATACGAGATGAGCAATCGGCAGCTCCCCAGGCTCCCCTTCAAGAGGGACAAAATTCAAGATTCATCGGGCACTTGAGTCCAGAAGGGATCTTTCTTGAGGCAACAAGTCCGGATGAAGTCCGAACCTCATCTTCAGATTCCAGTATCGGGATCTGGCTCAACTCTGCTCTCAAAAGAACAGCTTCTCTAGACACTCAAGACACGTCCCAAATTTCCGCGAGCATATTTCACGGCTCCGGATCACTGGTGCAGAAAGTGCTCGTGCCGATGCTTGAGCAAGAATGCTTGTCATGCCTGCCTCCGACTGATAGTCTAGTCGTGCTATCGAACATTTATATGGAGAGAATACATCCTATTTTTCCAGTTATCGATTTCAATACACATAAAAATCTCTCGTCACTGGACCCTAGTCATATCCTTCTTCAACAAGCTATATGCTTAGCAGCATCGAAGAGTCCTATGGCGAGGCCACACCTTATTCTACCGGAATCCCCCACAGCAAGGGCATGTAGAGACTTTGGTAATAAGATCTCGGCTGCCATGAGACTATCTATTGAAATTGGTCTCGTGAAGGATAAAATTGTGATTATACAAGCTTTGGCTTTAATGTCGCAGTTTGTGGATAATCCTGTTGGCGAGGACTTGACAGCACAGTAGGTGCAACTTTTTTTTAGAATTCAGGATTTAGCGCAACCTGATGTGAATGACAATATACTTCTTTTCAAGATACTGATAGATATTATTCCTTTCTTTTCTACATCTCGTTGATGATTTCGAGCTAATTGTGTAGATTCTGCAGTATAGCGATACATCATATCCATTCTCTTGGTCTTCATATCAAACCACAACGAGAAGAACGTGTGGATCAAAAGAACGATATATTGTTTTGCGCTGTTTGGGCTATCGATCGTATGAATGCTGCTGTCAATGGACGCCCTGTAACCATGCATGAAAGAGACCTGAGTAAGAGCCTCGATCTGTGTCTCGAGCAGCAAGCACCATGCTTCCGTCTGTTTCTTGAAGTTATTTCGCTGCTGGATAAAGTTATACAACTTTACAGACCAGCCAGTACAGAAATCGAGCCTGCCAGCGCTATATGGGACATTCCTTCTTTTGAAGACATTGTGTTGAAGTGTGGGGCGAATTCAATTGGGGCATCAGCACTTAGTAAGTTGTTCTCAGCGATTCCCATTCTCAATCAGCTAGAATCTCATTTCAAAACAGCCACTATCGAATTGCTCTACCACGCCGTGGCAATACTGTCTTGTCGGACGAAATCTTGGGATGACCCATTAAGGTCCTCAATGTCATATCTTCGCCAGAGTCTTTCTACCTCAATCGTCTGTTCTACCGTTAGCAAGGATTTCCAGGAGCAGATTACACTGTTCCCATTCATACCATATGCCATGTCTCTATCAATGAGCATTGCCTATCGTGAGATGAGACACAGTAAATTACCTTCACATCGTGCTCGATCCAGGGCCCAATTTCAGACAATTTGTGATGCGCTGTCAGAACTTGATGGCACGTTTTGGTCAGCTTCGACAACTTCTGAGATGGGCAAGAAATTGCTCAAAGAAATGGACAGAGTATTCTTGACTATGTCTGCTTCTGAGAAGAGGTCCTACCATAATTCCAGTAGCGGTAGCAGAATTGAAGAAGCTGAAGCTTCTGCACCAGGTTCAGCCCCGAATGGAAGTAAGTGATTTTCTATTTTCTTGACAGACTACACTCTGACCTCACAATAGCTCATACGGATCAAACATCGATGACTGACTTCAGCATACAATCATCCAATAATATTACTCAGGAGTTCAATCCAGCCTTGTTTGACTCGATCTCGGATTTTGATCTTTTCGGCATGTTTGATCCCGCGTTTGATCTTGATGGGTTTGATGCTTGCTTGGAGGGAAATCTGAACCCCGCTTTCCCGACGAATTTTCAATGATTGTTTGTGCAAGTACAATTATAGCATACGAGTCAACAATATTATTGCGCCTGATTCACAAATCCCATAGGAATCTGACTCTAATACCGAGAAGATTTAGTACATATCTGGAGGTTGTCAACTAGATGAATATGATGCAGATTATTGTAAGTACTTGGGTTGGATGATTCATCTCAGACTAACCCTAGTAATATCAGACTACACCACTTGTGGGCTTCAAATGCAGCTGCTATGCTATCTGGGCCTCCAGACACACTGTATGTTCATTGTGTGACTAAGAAAAGGTGTCTGTCTGGAAAGGGAAGTCAAGTCAAGACAAAGGGGTGGAATTTGAAGGGTGTTGGGGTAAAAATCGCAAGCGCAAATAAAGGTATCCTGTCTGAAGTCCAGATGTCCTTAGGATATACCCTTGTTCTAGACGATATGCAAGGTGGAAATTTGGAGGAGATACTCTTTTCTGACCTGCAGATATATATTTGAGTCAAAAGGAGTAAAATGGCACGAAACTCAGTGATCGCAAGCTGTTGTATAGAACTACAGGCATCATAGTCTCCAATATGAACACTCACAGTCTCTGAACACATTTGTAAGCATCAATGTACTAGGCTGGCTGTGCTGATACGAGTGTGGAGATTCGATATTTAAGACTTAAGGCGTAGCACATCTCATTATTCTAAGATGTAAAGTCAAGACTCGTATATATTAGAACTTGCGGCCTCATGGCAACAGCGCGTCGTATCATCGTAGCACAAAGAAGTTTTAGCAGGACATGAATCTTGTCAGAGGTATCAAGCTTGTTTGCTGAATTCGGTGATGGCGGAGTCGTTGTGCTTGAGTCTTAATAGGGGATGTGGATAGAGATACTTGTACATATAAACTTACTGTATACGCGGATCTGTATGACTTGCTTGTATGGTTTAATTTTGTATTCAACTTATTTGTGTATTCATCTCAGTTGCGTACTTATCCAAGTTGTATATCCACAACACTTGCGGACTCTTAGGTTGATGGCCCATATAAGCTGCGATTTACATTATCTGTCAAAGTCATAGTATTTTCGCAATCCTTACTCTTTCATAATCATTTTACCTTTGCAATCATTGTACTGGTGCAACAACTGTATTGGCGCATTTGTGACATCTACGCGTTCCTCATACCTGAGGACCTCTTGTGATTGTGGATTTTGTCATTTACGGAGTCATATCACTTGCGTAGTCACACCACTTGCGTATTTATAACACTTGAATATTCAGTCACTTATATACTTACAACGCCTCCACTGTGTATTTATATTACTTGCACATTCATATCACTTGCAAATTCACAAAATTTGCGTATCCACAGCATCTGCGTATCTATTTCACTTACGTGTTTCTCACACTTGCCCATTCATAGATAGCACTTGCGCATTCATGTAATTGCATGATCACAACACTAGCGTGTTCACACTACTTGCGTATTCATAACACCTACGCATTCGTATCACTTGTGCAGTCAAATCACTTGCACATTAATATCATTTGCGTAGTCAAGCACTTGTGTGGTCATTTCAACTGCGCATTCATGCTACCTGCGGACAATACGGAGGCATATCACTACTATATTTCATCAAGTGATACATATATATATATATTTTTTCCCCAGAGAATATCATGGTTGATGATTGTCAGGTAATCCTAGTTAGTGTATATCATTATTCAAAGAGTGTTTGGAATGCAAAAATATCAACCATTGGATTGAAACAGCCATACAGACACGCAAATAGAGCTATAACAAGGTAGAATGCTAAAGTAATTGCCAATGAACGGCACTCCTACCACTAAATACAAATACAAACGTGATTAGAGATAGAAGAATCAGCTTTCATACCCGTGTTCCCTTTTTACTAGGGCCTTCATGCATCTACGTTTATTCATCAAAACCTCTATTATAGACGATGGAACTTTTGCATTATTGAAAGGTATAGTAGCAACCAAGAGCAAGGTACATCTCAATTAATATAAGTCGGAACAAGCAGTGATGACTATTCACTAGTGTTGTCCATGATAAGATTCCAATGGCAAGTTTTATCCGATCACACAATTATCTTATTCTCCTGCTCCCCATTCGACCATTCACAATCATGAAAGTGATTGGCTCAATATCTCACAACCCGTTCATAGGAGCACACGCAACACCGTTCACCACAATGGAGAATACGGTCATCTGTAGAAGCAGACGGAACCCAACTCTGACTATTTCTTCGGCTTAACATTCCTCTTCCCCAAAACATCAGATATTTCCACAACACACGAAGGTATTTGAGATACACCTTACCACAACTCTTTTACAACAACACTCAAAGCATCTACTCAAAAGAAAAACATGTCAACTACGTCGAATTCTGACCCACCTCCTCCTTACTCTACCTTACCGCCACCTCTTTGGCCTCAAGGCGGGGTCAACACTGCTGCTGCTACTCCGGTCATGCAACCGCAGGCATTTCTTATGCCTTCTCAAGCAGCTCAACTGCAAACCTTCGTATCTCAGCCTACTCTTCCTGTTTCTGCACCTTTCCAAACCAGCTACACACAGTACCAAGTCCCATACCAAATTCCCTACCAAGTCCCCCAACTACAACCCTACCACTTCCAAAAGCCAATGTACTCTCAGCCTCCAGCATCCCAGCCTTTACAACAGTGGCATTACCATCAACAAACGCCCGCTATGCCGCCAGTCTTCCAGCCGCAATACGCACATGTTACGTATCCAGGATACCCCACACCTCCCGAGACTATGGTACAGTATTCAAACGGGGAGGGAGTTGTTGGAGAAGAGGACACGGATGGAAGTGCGAACGAGGGAGTGCAGGTATACCGGATCAAAAGGATCAAGTTTGGGTTTGGAAGGAAACCTAAGACCTGAAGCAGTGATGCTGAAGAGATAGGATTGTAGAATGAAGAATCTTGAAATTGTCTATTGTGATTTGGATATGATCTTGTGATTGAATTTCCCATTGTCTTTAGGGAACTCAAATGTCCAGGAGTTTTATTCACTCACTCAAGTGATTAAAATGTCCCTCCTACCACCCAGATTCTCTGCCCACCCTATTTCCGTTCTTATTCCTGTAGGGGTTTGCCCCTACTATTGTACGATCATGGCTCTGCATTGCCCGTGACCGCCTTGGTACATACCACATTTATCTACTTAAGCATTTCCATGATGCGAAATGAGTAAGTCGAAACCCATATCCTCTCACCTACCCAAAACAACAGTGTCCAGTCTCCATACTAGGATATAACTGGTACATTACGGACAGCTTAAGATGTCATAGATGCTAAGTGCATGGAACCGAGAGTGAAAGTAAGGACTTCGCTCTTGTATCCATTGGCCGGGAGGACACAAAAACGTTTGTTCAGACATGGAAGATTCAGAAAGCAAGAGAAGCGATGGAAAGTTGCCAATTGAAAATGTGGGCGGAAATTCTTTCCTACTAAAGAAGTGGCAAGCAAGGCAAGTAATGCGATAAACTGTGCGCGAGATATTACATATACCCGAGTATGGTGGGCAATTGCACTTGCTGATTGATAAGACGGGTGTCTCGAACTACGAGTAGTGGCAGGGATTGAGTTCAACTATTGTATATCCTAGTGCATAGGTCTTACGCTATTCATTTGGCATACACCCTGCTTGAGGAATATGGACCTACGCAACCGGTATTGAAAAGTTTAGTGGAGCGCCAGAGGGTGTTGATACATTTTTACCACCCATATATTAACCACGCAGCCACGAATTGTTGAAAACCGGCCACATAATATACCGCACACATGCTCCTGAGGTCATAATGCTCTATCGACATGTCTTAAGTCCATGATACACTCGATTTCTTAATGTCCCGCTGTAAGTCAATGCAATGCCCGAAACTCCAACCAGCAAATTGGGTCCTGTTGAATGAACCAATCTCAAATACCATTCAGGCAGGTCTCCTCCTGGCGAACTCTTCTAGATCCGTCCTTGTTGCAACACCTAATACAAATCGTCTACTGGCATCGGTGACAACAGCAAACTCCTGCTTTCCACTCTCACCGTTCTCACCGCCGTTGAAGAAAAGCTCGAGTTCCTCCAGTGGTGTGTCCATTGTAATAACTTTATACACTCTGCCCTTTCTCCGAAACTTAACCATCGCCTTGGATACTTGGTCGCTCTCTGTGACTTTGCCGTGATCGAGAAGAATGCGAAGGTGTGGGATGGAGAGATAGCCTAGTAAGGCACGGTTTGTGTCAGAGACAACGGTGAGGTGAGTATAATCTCGTTCGAAAGCAGAGAGGAGAGCGTGAGAGATGGGATCTGTAGGATTGCAGGAAAGAGCTGAAGGAGGATCTAGGTCTTCTACTGTTGCCTGTAACTTGTTAGCAATATGTTGAAGATGCAGGCATGTGATGCTGTACTCCTCTGTATCGGTTTGCGAATTTGGAGAGTTTAGCCGGTTGCGAAGAAGCAATATCTGCCATTTTCGAAGCTACATCGTTACTTCCCACTGGAATAGTATTCGACATGGCTGTTGACATTGTTCGAGAAGCGTTGCTGATAATGATCACTGGTTGAGCTGTCACGTCGACAAAAGGAACCTTGATGGAGGGGTTGAAATTTTGCAGCCTCAGGAACAGAGAGTTGTGATTGGTGATATACTAAAAATACATGTTTGTCTTAGAACATCACTCCAAGATATATTCACCTTAGATTTCCATCGCATAGCTATATGTATTTATCTTGAAGATATAAACTGTTTATACGCAGGTACAGCTATTGGACTTGGGATTGTTCTGAATTCCTCGAATTGGCTACGTCACATCAGGAGCCAACCCCGGTTGTTCAACGGTTGTGAGCTTCCCGTCCGAGCTCAAGCTCTCTCCGCACGCTTTCTAACTTTCACCCCATTCATCAACATCAAACATCTCTCATCGAGGAAGTACTTGCGCTGGTCGTATTCGATTGACCTCGCGTTCGCATTCTCTGCTCTTTGAAAACTAAATTTTCTGCTGCTCGTGTTTGACATACATTCTCATAATCGTTCTTGCTCGGAGATAAGGAGTCCCGTATGCCACCCCATTCCCGTTTCCGCGTCCGCTCTGCTCAATGTAAACTCTTGATTGAGCAATTGAAGTCAATGCGGCTATTTCAGCGGGCCTACTTGCAGTTCTCCTCATTTCCTGCCCTCTCGAGTATTGTTGATTTCCTTTCTATCTCGGACTGACAATTGTCACTTCAGAAACTCAAGATGCCTATCCTCTTCCCAACCCAGGACACTCTCCACGATATCTTCCATCCCGCTGTGCCATTTGGGCGCCGCCGTGAGACCTCATACCCCCAAACGGCGACTCCTTTCTCTGCTAAGCCGACTCCACTTCAAGCTCGTGCTGAGCTCTATCCTACCTGGTCTGTTGTAGATGATGCGAAAGACAAAGCCAAGGCTTTGAGCGCTGAGGCAACGAAGGAATTTGAGAAAGCGACTGCTAAAGCTCAGGAGAAGACTGGCCAAATTGAGCTCTATAGTCCAAAGTTCTATGCTGCGTGTACCTTTGGAGGCTTGTTGGCCTGTGTAAGTGAACCCACTTTTACTTCCACCACTTAGACATGGGCAATTGTACGACGAAGAAACTAACAATATCTAGGGTCTAACCCATACTGCTGTAACCCCTCTTGACTTGGTCAAATGTCGCCGACAAGTCGATTCGAAGATGTATACTGGCAATTTCCAAGCCTGGGGGAAAATTGGCCGTGCTGAAGGATTCCGTGGCATCTACACTGGCTGGGGTCCAACGTTCTTCGGGTACAGTGCTCAAGGAGCCTTCAAATATGGAGGATACGAATTTTTCAAGAAGTATTACTCGGATCTAGCTGGTGCTGAAAATGCATACAAGTACAAGACTGCACTTTATTTGGCAGCCAGTGCATCAGCTGAATTTATTGCCGATGTTGCTCTATGCCCATTTGAAGCTGTCAAAGTCAGAATGCAAACGACAATTCCACCTTTTGCGAAAGGTACTTTCGATGGTATCAGCATAATTACTGCCAAGGAAGGCTTCGGAGGGCTTTACAAAGGGCTCTATCCTCTCTGGGGACGACAAATTCCGTACACTATGATGAAATTCGCTTCATTTGAAACTATTGTCGAGATGATCTATGATCGTTTACCAGGTCAGAAATCGGATTACAGTAAGGCTGCCCAGACTGGTGTTTCTTTCACTGGTGGTTATCTTGCTGGTATTCTATGCGCCATTGTCTCACACCCTGCCGATGTCATGGTCTCGAAACTCAATGCCAATCGCCAACCTGGAGAGGCGTTCGGAGCTGCTATGGGACGGATCTACAAGGACATTGGATTCTCTGGTCTCTGGAACGGTCTTCCTGTCAGAATTGTCATGATCGGAACACTGACTGGTCTTCAATGGATGATTTACGTAAGTTGACACAACATGTTTCCATCTGAACACCACAGCTAATAACTTCGGCTAGGACTACTTTAAGATTTTCATGGGACTGCCCACGACAGGTGGTGCCGCTCCGCCTCAAGAGCAGAAATAACTAGTTATGGCATGATTTCGAGACACGATAACACCAGCTTTGAGAGCGAGGTCGGGGACAAAGTTTATGCTTTCTTGCAATGATTTTTTCATGTTCATTAATGCAGACACAATGGCATACAGCCTCAAACTCAATCACGTGTATCTAGCTTTACCCCTTTTCTAGTCTAAGTCACTCACTGTGTAAGCGATATTATTAGCCTATGTTTACTCTGAGTCCATCGCCGTCCATTGTTGCAAATAATACCCGGAATGATCAATAGCTTAGATAGCGGTGGGTCTCAGCTGAAAAGGCTATCAGGCATGCTGAGAACTCGCATACATCACGTAGTCGCAAATTTTACCGCCATATATCCTCACAACGTCAAATATACGGCTGAAGTTGGATCTAGAATGCGGAAATAAGCATTTGAGACACATAGAGTAAGACATCACCTTAGATGTGCCAAGTTATTTGGTATAGAGCAGACGTAGAAAGTCTAAGAAGTATGCCGACGACAGCCATTCAACATCATTTTGCACGGAGCAGACGGCACAGGAATGTGACAACTGTGCTTGGCCAGAGTTCATATGCAGAAATCGGTAAATTAGACTTCTCTCTTGCGCCACATCTTGATGTACTATGGCCGTAGGTGGCTTTAGTTCTCGCGGGCGTGGTGTTGGGAGGTAGCACCCTGAATGATGATATGATAACAGATTTACCAAACTATTACGCTACAAAATGAAGACAGACGTGCAACAAAACGCTCAGATGGATGCTGACTGTACATTACGATGACTCTTTGGATTTTTCCCTTGTAACCGGACTCATGCTCAAAGGATCTGGACGGACTTCCACCTGTGCCTGTGCAACCGGGAGAGCGTCAAAGACTTGGAGGAGGAGGGAAACGAGGGGAGCAAGGGGGAGGGCAGATAGGCGAAGCAAAGATAAGAGCTCTCCTTATCTTTCACAATGACAAGGCGTCTGCAACACAGCTAATCATCACTCCCCAAATTCAATTCTACACCCGATCACTTGAGCCTGGTGCATCGCGACATCGCCCTCATTTGCTTGTTGGTACCTGACATTTCCGAGCCTGAAATGTAGATGGCGTCATAGGCTCCATATATCGCAATTTTGAGTGATTCCCCCCCTCATCATAGGTCTTGAATCTTGAGACTCTCTCTGCTTCTATGCCAAGATAGTTGTCCTACATTGTCCTCCCGCTGCACGTGTTTTATATTGACCTTCCCTAACTTGCCTTATTTACCTGGCCATCATCACCTGCTTCCGTTGCTTTTGCTTTTCCCTTGACAAATCTCTACAAGTCACCCCCAACTTGTCGGACCACAGGTACGTGCCCTTGCCAATCAAATTGCGGACAAAGTGTGTCGAAGGCTCCTGTCAACTTGGTCAAGACAGTGGCCGGTTACGGGCTGCCCGTGGTCTGAGCCTGCTTGGGAGAGAAGAGAGACAGGCCAAGCCAAGCCTCCCTCTCTCTTCTGCTGCTCTCATGATCCCCGCCTTCGAGCCGTCCCCCAAATTCTCTCATCACTCTCTTTGCAAGGTTTTTTGCGCTTCCTTCTAATTTCCTACATATACAGATCTCCGAACCATAACCTCGAAGCTCCCCAACAACCACCAAATCTACACAAACAAAATCTACCAAAATCATGAGCACCAAGAACGGAAGTACTAGAAACAGTGTGGAGGTCAGCCACGGCCGTGGAGGTATGTGTTCAAGTTATGTGGTACAGGAGCAAGTTAACATATAACTTGTAGGCGCCGGAAACATTGGCGAAGACTCAACTCCGTAAATTACATCTTCCCTATTCAACTCTCAGCTTTCTGACTGTATACAGATATGGAGATGGAGAAATCGTCCGCGAGGGAGTTGTTGGTGACCACGGTGATGGAGCATACAGCACTGGACGTGGCGGAGCAGCCAACATCGGATCCCCAGGAATGAAGGCTACCCCACGAAAAGACGAAGTCGCTATCCCAGAGGTAGCTCTGCGACCAAGCATGGAGGGAGAGAACTTCCACGTTGGACGAGGTGGACAAGGCAATGTTCATGTCGCAGAGCCATCTGGCCAGAAGCACCCCGAAGGCTTGGCCGATAAGCTGAAGAACAAGCTCTTCAAGAAGAAAGTTGCTAAGGAGACAGCAAAGGAAGAAGTGAAGCCATAATTAGAGGTCAAAGGAACGTTCTCGGTTGATACTGTTGTAATGGGGGCATGGATATGATGACTTGGGGGCATGGATATGATGACTTGGGGGCCTGAGAGGAGAATGATTTTGGGGAGTTTGGAGGATTTCTCGATACCACAATTTTGCATAATGATACTTCTTGAAAATCCAAGATATAAGTCAAGACATTGGAAGAATTATATATACCCCGCATTAAATTCTGTAAGCCGTTTTGATAATGCACTGTTGCCCGCACTAACACCATCGCTCGGGCTTGTCTGCTACTCAATGTGAAGTCTGGCATAGACTAGTGCAAAATAATTAACTACTTACGGCTTGCCATCTACAGTTATTAGGTAGCTTCAGCATCTGCCATGCATCTTTCTCGTAATAACTCCCTCTATTGAAATCACCCTGACTTGGTGAGGTTCTACCTTTGAGAAAGCGAGACCATTGAGCTTGAGCAGGGATTAACTCAGGTAGCGTGATATCAACTTCCTTCCGGCGCGAGGTCGCGGGCGCGTCACCAACCTCTTTTCTCTCCGAAGTACCACTTCTCATCGCGCGACAACTGTCCTCTACTTCTTGCTCATATTTCTAATAATACAATTGCAAGACTAACTTACGCATTCCGCTCCGTCTTGTAATTTCAGACACCACTGTCCCTTGATCTGCGACGACCTACGGCAATTCGAGCCACTGTTGCCAGCCCCTCCTTTACTTGCTAAACTGAATTCCCCAGGACACAATAATTCTTATCGTCCTATCCTCAGTCGACGAAAGTCGCACTTACCTTCATCATCACATTGGAATCTGAGTCACTACAGTATCGTAGAATATCCTGGGATACCTCCGCCGTCATGGCACCAAAGCATGCTCTTGAGAATTTGAAGACCGAGGACCAACTCCCGAAACGAGCAAAAAGCTCTGCAACTCCTGCGTCGCGGTCTGCCACTCCTATGGATACAAGTGCGAAGGTTCCGTTCAAGGTTGAATACCCGGATATGGAGCCAGACCGAAAGCGCAACAAGAGAGAACAAGAACTATTTGACGCTGCTGATTTCCAAGTCAGCCCATTTGTGGCAAAGGGCCGTAGTAAAGACGGAGAGTTGGACCAATATTTCAGTGTCACTCCAGCATCTGAATGGGAATCTATGAAAAAGTACAACAATTTCATCAGTAAGTTCACAATTGGTTAGTCATTGCTGGCAGGACGCTGACATGTTTCTAGTACAAGGAGAAGTCTACAAGAACAATCAATTCGTGTTTGTTCGTGGAGAGGATACACCAAAGGACAAGGATACAGAAGGTCAACCAAAGGATTTCTGGGTTGCTAGAATTTTGCAAGTCAGAGCCAAAAATGCACAGCATGTTTATGCACTTGTAAGTTTGTATGCTGCGATTGAAGATCAGAATACTAACAACCAAGGTGGCATGGATGTATTGGACAGAAGAATTACCTCCGCCCCCTATCAAGTCGGCAGATCAAGTAAGTAAGGATTCCGGCAGGAGAAAATACCACGGAAGCCATGAGTTGGTAGCATCAAATTATATGGACGTTTTGGACGTTTTATCGTTTGCTGGTAAAGCTGAGGTCTGGCATTGGCCCGAGGAGGACGATAACCTGCAGCACAAATTGTACTGGCGACAAACGTTCTGCAGGGAGACACAAGCGCTTTCTGTAAGTGTTCGTATATTTACTATTTACTCTGAACTGACATGTGACTAGGAATTGCGCAAACATTGTCTCTGCGATGGATATTTCAATCCGGAGGTTCCGATGACCATCTGTGATAACGAAGCTTGCAAAGTATGGTTTCACGATGAACATCTGGTCGAGGACGTTCTCACGAAGACCTACCAAAAACTTGTGGCCGATGACGGTGGAAGCACGAACGGTATTGCCAAAGTCAATGGAAAGAGAGCCAGGATTGCTCCTTGGAAGGGCGTATTCAAAGCCCACGTCAAGGAAATTCCAGACTCTGCACCCGTGATTGTTATTACCGATTTGAGGGGAGGTGCTCCCACTAAGACATGGGAAGAACGGATTCCATGTCCGAAATGCGGAGAGCTTCTCCAATGATTTAGAGGATGTGAGGTTTTCCAAGGGTCTCAACACAAAACTCGGAAATCTGACGCTCTCTTGGAAAAATATATACAACACACCAGATTGCTCCCTGCTCCCTGTTCCAGCTACCATCTTATAACTACCACAAATGTCCTTTGACTGGCCAGACGGTACCTACATCAAGCTGCTGAAGTAATGCACATTATTTACCCTCAACACCCGTTAAGCTTTGTTCACCAGCCACGCCAAGCAGTGTTTGACAGATCAATCAACCCGGAGGCAGAACTACTGGAATCCGGATTCTATGCTCGGCGTTGGGGCTTACTCATTGATTGCAGCACCGTTGCGCATTGCAATTGCATTTGCCCTTTTTTGCACATATGTCCCTTTTGTCTCCACTTTTCAGATTTGGGATTGCAGTTATAGTACGTCTTTTGGACATGAGAACATGGAATACGTTTTTGTTTGGCGCTTGAGGCGCAATCATACCCTGTTTTTAAGGGAGCTTGTAACATAAGTGGCCAGCTAGTAGACTGGATCAAGTTACGAGATGAAGAACGAATTAAGAAATAAGCTTAACAGTGTCTGCCAATTTTGACGTGCTAAATTGAGCTTCCTAAAAATTCGGAGACAGTCACTAAATCATTCTATGGTAGGCAAGAATGACAGAGTAAGCGAATTGATGGATATGATGAGGAGTTTAGCAGGAGGCTTGAAGATGCTAGGTCAAGATGCCGTTATACCCGACCTGCCCACATCCGATGTGGAGTAATGCCGATTAGCGGTCTAAAACACTCCTGATATCGCTCTCAGTGCATATCGATACATTTGCTGGGATTTCTATCCGCAAAAGCATAAAGTATGTTATATGCTTATCTCACAAAGCGTCCAATGCTTACACGGCACATCTGCGGCTCTTCTATCGAGCGGACAAGAGAGGAGGTGAAGAACTCCATTTTCGCCCCACCCGTATCCGACTTTCATGAGATTTTATCGGGCAAAGGTGGGGTATCTCAATTATCTCAATAATTGTGTATCTCGTGGATAAAATGTCGTGATTCCAAGTTTATGCTATCATTACCTGAGCTGTTTGGATATCAATTGGACATGCATGTCAGCCCTATAGTAAGAGAGGAGATCGCCTCGGTTGAGGAAAAGGGGCAAGGGGGAAAGGAGACGACCACAAACGAGCAAGGAGATTCTAGACTCTCGCTACAAACTTCACAGATTCTTCCATTCACCAGTCGAAATACAAATTATAGCAGCCATCATAGCGCCCCAAAGCAAAACTTTTTTGTCAGACTATTCAAGCCATCTCCAAATGGAACGAGCACTTCTCCACCACCAGATGGTGGTGTCAGAGCTTGGGTAATAGTACTCATGTCCCATCTCGCAGGCTTCAATACCTTTGGTTTCCTAAACGCCTACGGCGTTCTTCAAGCACATTACGTCTCAACACTCAATCTCCCGCCTTCCACAATATCCTGGATAGGCTCTCTCCAAGCTTTTCTCCTCCTTTTCATCTCCTTCCTCTCGGGCCGCCTCACAGACGCTGGCTATTTCCGACAACTCCTTTTCGCAGGCACAGTTCTAAATCTAATCGGTTTTCTCGGCCTATCCTTCAGTACCTCTTACTACCATGTTCTCCTCAGCCAAAGCGTGTGTATCGGCCTCGGCGGCGGAATGGTGTTCTGTCCTAGCATGAGTATCGTTGGCACGTATTTTGCGAAGAAGAGAAGTCTTGCGTTGGCCGTAGTAGCGATTGGGAATTCAGTCGGAGGATTGGTGTTTGCTGCTATTTTGCAGAATTGTGTGCCGAGACTGGGCTTTGGGTGGGCGATGAGGATCTGTGGGCTGGTGGCTATGGTTGGACTTGTGCCAATGAACTTTTTGATGAAGGAGAGAGGAATCAAGAGGGTGAGTTTTGCGCCTTTGCGTTTTGCTGGCCGTTGAAGACCGGAAAATTGTATGTTGTTTAAGGGAATAGGATGATTCAGGAGCTGGATTTGTACGTAAGATTAATACTGACTCGCCTCCCAGACCCCAGGGCGCCTAGTAGAATGGAGGGCGTTTCTCGAGCCTTCCTACGCCTTCTTTGCCTCGGGCATGTTCTTCACTTTCCTTGGAATGTGGGTTCCAGTGTTTTATGTATGTTTCTTCCAGCTCTCTATCTGGCTCTCTCAGCTAAACGGACAAGCTTGGTTCCTATGGCAAGAACATCGTTGGAATCGATGCCAAATCATCTGCCTCGCTCATCCTCATCATTAACGGAGTTGGTATAGCAGGACGTGTATTGCCAGCATGTAATCACATTCCCGTCTCCATAGATAGCGTAATAAACTAACAAATTCAGTTCTGGCCGCTCGTTTTGGTCCTCTAAATCTCATGATCCCACTCACATTCATATCAGCAATAATCCTTTTCTGCTGGCCCTTCGTAACAACCCCAAACTCCGTATTAATCTTCGATGGTACATTGCCCCGCCTTACCCTAAAGCAATACGCACTCTAACAGACACCCAGTATTCTACGGCTTCATAATGGCAGCCGCACAAGGAATGTTCCCTCCTTCTCTTGGGAGTCTGACGACCGATCTGTCTAAAATGGGCGTTCGAATGGGAATGGTATTCACAGTCACGGCCTTCGCATTACTTATCGGACAACCACTAGCAGGAGCACTTATCACCGCTGATTCAGGAAACTACTTGTATGCTCAAATGTACGCGGGCTCTAGTATGATGTTAGGTGTTATATTACAAGCAGCAGCGAGGGTGTGCAAGGCTGGATGGGGGTGGAGAATTATTGTTTAGAGATTCCTAATTTTGGATAGGGCAGGCATTGGTGTGGGAAAGATTATAGAATTTTAGAAGTGGCGAGAAGGAGGTGAGGTAATGAGGGTAGATAAAAATAGGCATGTTATCGCAAAATAGATTTGAATTCTCTTCATTAACCTTCTGAGCTTGATCAATGAAGGTCTCTCTCTTTCCGAGCCCGAAAAAACTCCTAAAAATTTAAGAACCAAAATGAAAATGAAAATAGCAAAACTTCAGAATCCCTTTCGAAATGGGGAAACCTAGGAAAAACTGTCCAGACCAGTTTTTTAAAGTCGCGAATATGGTGAATCATTTCTCGTTCGTTCGTTCGGTTGGTTGTTTCTGCTTAATTTTTTCTCTGTTTTTGGGATCGAACTCGGGGTCGTGATTGTTGGCCAAAGTCTCTGTTTCCTCCTCGCAGTTTGACTTGACCACTCCACCAGGGGAGAGGCACCTTCCGCTTAGATGAAAAACTGGCTATTTGATTATATGTATAGGTGATTCTGAAAATTTGGGAATTGTGTGTGTGCGCCTGTATTACTATGAGGGCCGAGACTTGGAGACTCACCTCGATCATTATGAGATGCTTCAGTCATATCACTTTAGAGAAGGTTCTCGGATATCAAAGTTTATGAGGATGTGTTGGATTTTCTAGACACCTCTAGAGATATTTTTACTCCAGAAAAGTATGAAATCCTACAGAAGCTTCTTCTCCAGAGCGGCCTTTCTCCTTCGTGTAGAACTTGACCTAGGCCACAGTGCGACGGCTACAGTAACTGCAACTAGATCAGGAAACTAGATGGAAATGACAGGGAGATGTATCAAGAATCTGAGACCTGCTGACCCTGCTCTCAAATTGCTTCTGAATTTCTAGGTCATATCAGACTGTGTGGAGGTTGTATAACTGTCGACATTAAAACTCCAGTACTAGCTTGATTCATGGTTCTTCCAGTTACTGACATGATTCGCGTTTGAGAATGCATCTTAAAATCCAGAATGACGTGACATCAAAGCAAGATATTATGCAGTTACCAAACCACCTTTGAACATAACCCACATTGTTGATATCGAAGTGGTGATAGGAACTGCTTTATCGTCGAGTTTTTTCACTTGTGATACTGCTACCCAAATGAATAGGTAGCACATCTTATCAGAGGCTCATAAGCAAGTAGAAACCATAATCAAATCGTTTAGCACACGGGCACAAGAAACGGTAGCAAGAGTCACAACTATGACTCGAAGCAATTCCATGCATTAATTCGCTCATCAATTAGACATGCCGCACCACTCGTTCAGTGTTCCACCCTTCCAGCCAGACCAGTTTTTGCGACGCCCGCATCGTAGCAACAAGAGAGATGATTAGGAAATTTGAGTCCGTGAGTGCTGTGACCAGGACAATGTATGTTGAATTCTCATGATGTTTTGAAGATTGGGAATTCGGCAGATGCGTTGCCCATCAGCTAGGGGAAGCAAAGTCTTAACATGAATTCTTTCTATCTATCCTGTTCCCTTTATAGCGCTCTAGATGCAGTGTATACTTACAACTTGTTTGGTGCAGTCTGAGTGGTGGGCCATTGGTATCCAGCAGCGTCGCTGAATTTGTAACCGTAAGAAGAAGTGAAATCATCAAGAACTGCAGGTCCGCGCGATCCTAGATATATTCATTAGTACGCGCTCAGAGCTCAGAGATTTGAGAGAAATCCATACCATATGGGTACTCCATTGGGATGATCTCCTTGTTATCTTCCAGATAGTGGAGCAATGGTGTGAAAATTCTCCAACTGGCATCTAATTCATCATCACGGACAAAGTTGGAGTGGTCACCCTTCAGGGCATCGAGAATAAGGGATTCATAGGCTTCTGGGATCTTGAGATCGGAGAAGCGGCGTCTGTAGGTCAAATCAAGCTCAGTAACAACTGTCTGCATGCTCAAACCTGGCAATTTCGAGTTCATCTTGATGTAGACACTCTCGTTGGGTTGGATACGCATGACGAGCTCATTTCGTGGAATGTCCTTGAAGATACCGGATGTGACGTCCTTGAATTGGATTCGGATTTCGGTCTTTTGCTCGTTCAGAGCCTTTCCTGCCTTTAGAATGAATGGTACACCATCCCATCTCTCATTCTTGATGAATGCAACCATAGCACAGAAGGTAGGACACCTGGAATCCTTTGGCACGGTATCGTCCTCCTTGTATGATGGCTTGTTTCCGTCCAAAGATTTGCCATATTGCCCGATGATAACATTCTTTGGCTCAATTGCTGGAATTCCTCGCAATACCCGGACCTTCTCGTCCCGAACATCCTCCGCGGAGAAAGAGATTGGTCTCTCCATAGCGAGAAGAGTAAGGACCTGGAGAAGATGATTTTGCATAACATCTCGAATGATACCAAATTCATCAAAGTATCCACCACGCCCCTCAGTTCCGAATGGCTCCTTGAAAGATATCTGAACGTTGTCGATATGGTTTCTGTTCCAGGTGGCACCAAAGAATTCGTTACCAAATCTCAAGATCAAAATATTCTTGACCATCTCCTTTCCAAGGTAATGATCAATACGGAAAATCTCCTCTTCATTCCAGTTTGGCTCCAGAGCCTTCTGCAACTCCCGGGAACTGGCAAGATCCTTACCGAATGGCTTCTCGACCTGGAGACCTTGTTAGATTGCCGCTTTTAAACGTGGTGGATAACCTACGATGATTCTCGCGATTCCGTTCTTTGGATAGCAGTTCTTTTTGAGGTGTTGTGAGACGGTAGTGAAGACACTTGGTGGAAGGGCCATGTAAAAAATGCGGTTAGACTCCTTTCTTCCCTTCTCGAGGTCCTCGAGGTGTTTCCGTAACTCGACAAATGATTCGTCTTTATCATACTGTCCAGACACATATGTGCAGATATCACAAAACTCCTGTAGCTGTTGTTCCATATCCTTGGTTGGGGTCTTGATATATGATTTTACCCGCTTGAGATACTCCTCGTGGTCCATCTTGGTTCGTGCATATCCAATGATTTTGACATCTTTTGGAAGGAATTGATTGCGGTACTATCGGGGTTAGTGGGGTCGAGATTGCAAATCAATCGTTGACTTACGAGACCAAACAAAGCTGGGAACTATTCGCAAACACACATTAATGATGTCCAAAACACATTGAAACAGATGCCCTCACAGTCTTTTTCTTTGCAAGGTCACCAGATGCACCCAATACAACAATGACTGTGTTATCCTTCAATTCAATCGACCTAGTGGGGTAGAATTTGTTAGCAAATGGTTTCAAGCCTTGAACGCAATTGAGCGGCGGAAATCTTGTCGTGGCACCGCATGCCCACTCTGCAGCTCTGCAGGGAATTTGCAGGTATTTGGATTGTTGATATCCTGATGCGACAGCTGTTGATGGGCAGGCGCTGGCTTCGAGTGACGTATTTCGACGGGAAAATAAGACACTCACCCAGCGTTGTGAGCCTCTTCAGGCTTGATCATAGTGTCAGCCATTTCGGCGGGTCTGTCGGGTCTGTCAAAGGTGAGGTTGGAATGTCGAACGCAGGATATGTAATGGGAAGGAATATGAAGTGTTTTTCGAGGGTGGCGGTGGTGAAGTCGAAGCTCGAGAAAATGTTGAGCAGGAGCAGGTTGATAAAATCCAAGCTACGGCGGGGTCGAAGCGGCGGTAGACACGGAATTACTTCACTCTAAAATGCGCTCCGACGCTGTTCTCATGCACGTCTCGCAAAGAGGCGCCCCTCGGTGTTTGGAGGATTTAGTTAAAGAGTAACAAGTCCGGCTGGAGATGTTGCGAATTTGGGCAATGTCGCAGTCTCAAGTGATTTCAGTTTAGGTGAACAATCACAATATTACTACAATGTGGAATTCGATCATGGGAACCAAAGCCACCAGCACATCGTCAACCAAGTCCGGCCGATTCAAGTCCGTAGTCAGATAGATAGACAGGTCCCTTCGCAATACCTCCTCCATACCTACCGTCAGGCTTTTATCCACTCCACCTCCTCCCCATTCTTTCACGGCAAAACTCTGGATTGAGGTCACTAAGTCACTGGCAGATTATAAAGCAGGATGCGTTGGTGTGACTGTCTACTAATCACCACTCAGCAACGGGGCGCGAGAACCACTGAAGAGTCTAAATCGACTCGTCTCGATCTCAGCCTTTCTTCGAGAATATCCATGATATGATCGTGTAAGAATGAGGTGGGATGGATTGGCTTGTTGTGCAAATGAGAGTGAGGGTGGGTTGGAATGGATGCGATATGGGATCTCCGGAGTCTCTTTACCCTGTCCCACTGACGTCTCAAATGCCTCATAGGGCGAATGAATTTCTGAAGCAGAGACTTCAATGTACTGAATCGTATTTCTCCTCGCAAAGCCAGGGATGTCGAGTGGTGACCAGAAGCACAACACACCGCACGTTTCTTTCTTTCTTTCCTTCTTTTGCGACCTCCATCTTGAGAGCAGTCTGAGACCTTCAAACCTCAATCCGGAGTTAGAGGATGTGCTGGAGTTGCTTTCTCCAGCTGCGATGTGCGGTGCTGTGTGCTCTGTCATCGCTTTTACGAATCTGTAAGAGAGAAACCAGCAAATGAATGAAGGCGGAACAAGCCTAGAGGCAAAAGGCGAGAAGTGTGCAGAAGAGCGCCAATCACGTCGTGAGCTCGAGACTTTCAGCATTGTCATTATAATCGAAGTCCAACCAGAATGTCATCAGTGCAAAGGTGGAGGAAGTAAGAACAAAAGCCAGCTTGGAATGCCATCTCAAAACATAGGTTTTCTTGGTGCAACAATTGTTCAGACATCCGATGTTCTTTTCCTTCTAGAACACCGATGGTAAAGGTGATGGTATCACGTGACGCAACCAATCAGATCATGGCGCGCTAGACTTAGCGAGGCAGCTGCTCCCACAAGAATTATGAGAAAATCACATCGCGATTATCACCGACCAACGACAAATTCGACGACAAGCCGCCTCAACGAAGTCTTTTCACCAGGACGTGTCGTTGATAAACCCGCCATAATCTCTCAGTTCTAGTAATAGTACGGGAGATCTCAGCCACGATGCCTTCAGACGCCGGCCACCGCCGTAAGTTCACCTCCTAGAAGTTCTGGAATTGTTGTTTGGATGTCCCGGATGCTCTCATGCCGACAAGGAGAGGCCGGAAGTGATTCGAAGGGCTTGCTTGTTGTAAATCTGAATTGACAAATGCTAACTTCTTCATAGTTTATGTTAAGTGAGTAATATCCAATTCCAATCTCGGACGGCCGACAACATTTCCTTGAGGACTAGGAGGAGGGGCAATTAAGAACACTCTGGGAAATGGAGATTACGGCTGTGGAGAAGATGAAGGACATGTACTGATTATGGTACTATAGGGGTCGCCACATCAGCTACCAACGCGGCAAGCGCAACACCAACCCAGGCACAAGCTTGATCCAAATTGAGGGTGTTTCTGATACCAAGGGAGCCAAGTACGTTGATATGATGGTCCCAGATTTGGGGAGGTGCTGACAGATTTGCAGCTTCTACCTCGGAAAGAAGGTTGCTTTTGTTTACCGTGCGCAAAAAGAGGTTAGAGGATCAAAGATCAGAGTTATTTGGGGCAAGGTTACTCGGCCACATGGTATGTTGGGAAGAAGAAAGAATGGGAGGTAGTTTCTAACAGAATCTCAAGGCAACTCCGGAATGGTACGAGCACAGTTCAGACGCAACCTCCCTCCCAAGTCATTCGGCGCATCCGTGAGAATTATGTTGTACCCCTCTTCGATATAGGAGGATGGTTTGGAGTTGGTCGCATGGATGGGGTCGACGGTTGATGATATGATGCTCTTCGGTCACTGGGTTTGGGCTGCAAAATAGCATAGCCTTGTCGGTATGAATCGAATAAAGCAAATACCAATCAAGCGGAAGATTCGAGTGTGATATCAGTTACTCTGAAAGCAAGAGCTGGAAAAACTGCTTTGAGAACATATGGCTGGTCAGTGCGGTAACCAATGAAATATTAGAAAGCGAAAAGATATCTCTCATGGATCAGCACCAAATTACACCTGAGCACTTTTATGTCGTGGAATTTTCTGTTTCGATTTTGGATAATTGTATTCCCTTCCTGGATACGATTACGTTGCTGGGTAAGTTGCAGCGTCCTGACATTCCGCTTCACTTGTTTTTCTTGTAGTAAGATACCATGGCCATATAGTACGGGTATTATCGAAGTTGTGCTACCAACAAATACACATACTCCCATGTCGATTTTCTTGTCAGATCTACCTGTGGATGCTATGCACCAGCTTCTGGACTCTTCATGTTTAACAATGCTTGACATAACTCAAAAGGAAACAAGCCCCACAGGATCCTCAGAGTCAGTAGGCCCTGAAACGAAACATGCAACTTCCGGCGAGTCGGAGCCTTGAAGTCACGAGAATGGACCACCCGAACCGATATCCGTATCCTTGACGATCACTTATCAAGCGTTATCCTTTCCGATGAATGCAAGGTATCATTTCTCGACTGCATGCTTGCCATGAATCTTGTTGCATTTGGGGCACAGCATCCGGAATAAAGCATAGAAGTGAGTTCCAAATTCAACAGCCCTGCAGATATTTGAATAGCCTATTGAAATAGTATGATGGTGGTCATGGTAATAACAGACGGAGAGTCTTGAGTGTTTGAAAATCGATGTGCCGAGCTATCGAGCTAAGTTTGTGAAAATTATATGGTGGATCATCCGGGGAAGATACTGGAGAACCATCGATAATTTAGCTTATAGGAAACATCTACCTCTGTAGGAACTTCACTACCAAGCTCACTGTTAGGCAAGCGAAGAGTCTTTTTATGTCCAATAGAAGACTATTTAGCCTCCGAGACTTCCGACTCAAACCTTCCTCCTCTCATAGGACTGCCGGGTGGTGGGGTGATTAAGGTACCAGATAATAACAAGCCACCAACCACCCTGGCATCGGAAAATCCTGAAATGCAGGACAACAGCAGGTTTTGAGTGCCGCATGTTGCACTTGGTGATGCTGTTACCAGGTACCGTAGATAGAACATAAGTCGAGAGTGTGCGTGGTACTGGTTTTGACACAGTAGAGCAGCAACCAAATCTGATACAAGATCAACAGTGATAAACCTCTCGGCTTCTTACAATAGGATATCCACATCTCAGATGAGAACCCAATTCTTTGGATATAGTAATAGCGTGACGGGACCGAGTGGGGAGGAAGGAGTACAGAGTATGATCTCAGGACATCCGACTGTCTGTCTTTGGCCAAAAATAAACCTGACCCCTTCAGGGACTAGAGCTCGATGCACTCGAGATCTCTACCAAGACCTCAGCAGATTCCTCCCATCTTCCCAAGCTCGATAGGTTCGGATTCTCTCATGTCGTCTGTAATCCTTGAAGAGCGGAATCGGCTCTGCATTAGCCCCAGAATTGTGAAGTCATGGAAGAGCTTGCGCGTTCAAGGACATGTGGATGCGGAAGCCCACCAGAGCAGAATCACTACGATAGAGCTAGTATGCACTGTAGGAATGTAGGTAAGGTAAGTAACTTCGTAAGATAGCTGGGTACAGTAGGGAGTAGTGATGGGAATGCACCACGCCTGCACCCTCCACAGCTTAAAAACCCCCCACCAAAGCAGCATCGGTCGGTGTTGGTGCCACTCAGTGATGGGAGTGTGGTGCTGCGCCAGGTTCAAGGACCCTGCCGAGTCGTCGCAAACTGCTGGTTTGCCCGTATCGAACTTTCCAAGCGTGAGTTTTTGGCATGGTGAGCATGGCTTGATGTGCAGCTCGAGCCAGTGACAGCAGAGTGTCGTCTGCAAGCCGGCGTTCTGTATACGAAATGTGCCAGACATGACGACTGCCCTGCAAAATCCAAACTCTCTCTCTCTCTCTCGCGCATCCACCACACATAACTTAATAGCCCTTCCCCTCTCCCCATCCCTCTTTCCAAAAAAGTTTGCGCTTCAAACCCCTTCAATCGTTCCTAGTTTCATACCTCTGTACATTTTATCTCCTAAGCAAACATCATCACCTCCACAATCGCTCGAGCTAGCAGCTTGGTACGTCTCATAGCCCAGCTTCATTCGTTAGGTTCTGTTCTCCAGCCTCAACAATTTCCTCCACGCCACACACGTTCCACTTCGAGCACATATTCATAACTTTTACCTTCACACACTGGATCACTACCCCAGAACCTGCCTTGATAATATATCTATCGATAAATCCTACCTGCCACCGAATTCTGTTGGGTCCGTCCCTTCCAACTAGCCGTGAATCAGCCAGCAATCACTCCGCATTTGGTCTAAAAGCGATACGGCCCCAGTTGTTTAATTACAACTTTCACAACTTGCGATACAACAGACCCACAGCGAACACCGTGCATCAACTGGGCTAAGATGTCTTCTCATAATCACCCGCTGCCTGTCGCCCCAGGCCAGTATGAAAGACCTGGACAAGGACGACAGCGCGCAAAGTCGACTTTCAGTTTTCATTCCCACAAAAGCAGTGGCAGTGGCGGTCAAAAGATAGATCTCCATGAAACACACGAAGAGAAGGAATCAAGACGTCTGCAATCAAAAGCCGATCCATCCATGGCAATTACAGAGGCAGAGCCCTGTGAGTACAATTCCAATCGTCAGGAGCGCCTCAACGGCGCCGTCATCTTGCTCTGAGACTGATGATTATCGATAGCTGCGGTTGCAAGTGGTGTGAAGTCTTCATTGGCATCTATTCGAGCTATCCAACATCGAGATAATCAAGGGAATCCTATCGGTTGGTTTGCTCAAATCCGTTTCATTCTCGACGTGACTGACCACTCTCTGTTTGCAGCCGATCCTGACCGTTCGAATCCTACAAGAAGTCGATGGGAGAGACCTCTAGATACAATTCGATCTTTCGAAGCTGCTATCGATGGTAATTATTCGCGGAAATCATACATACGCACCGGTCAGACTTCCTTGAAGCTTCAATGTGGAAGACGCATTTGGGAGACATGTTGCTGACTCTCTTTATGTTATAGAATCAGACGGACCATCAAGTTACAACCGTCGAAGCAGTTACTATGGAGGTAGGTTCATATTTCCAGAATGGAATTTTCATTGATTTGGTTTCTCCCTCAATTGGCTGTTTGAACCAGATGAAATTAGATGGGAAAGGCGACGGCATTTCATACTACCATCTCAGAGCTATCTCCGACGTCATTCAGAGCCCACAAAAATCTTCTTACTCTTACGGGCGATCGGATGAGAAGACGCATTCTGCGGCGCAAAAACAACAGCACACCTGTGCGATGCTCTCTTCTACCTTCCTGGGTCTGCCTCCTGGGCGCTCCTGAGGACTGTAGCTCGCACATGTTGGCGCTATGGTAATCTCAGAATTCGATGCAAATTGCAGGATCCTGTGGCTAGTGCCAAACCAGTGGCTTGGCGATCTCCCTCCAACCATTTCTCGGGATCGCTTCCGTTCTCCTATCTTAGCTGGTCCCACCTCTTTTCGTGACGATACGCTAACATTTTCTTCAGGAACGCAGGTTACAACGGATGACAGACCTCGATATCCGCAGAACAGCTATTATGGGGGACGCTCGCAGTCTTATAGACCAGAGAGTTACGTCGATGGGAGGCAAAATGGAATGACAAGACCAGAAAGCTTTTACACCGTCCAGGATAATGTAGGCCCTGCCAATGGGTATTATCCCAATCGTGCGCGATACCCTCGGACAGCATCTGAACCACATTTCAATAATGGCCAAGGGGTTTATCCAGCTTCTGGAAATCAACAGTCCTATGAGACAGTAACTACGGCTTCAGGGAGTGGTGGAAGTTCAGCTGAACCTGCAGGCTATTCTACAGACCCTAGCAGCGAGAATAGCTCCGTAGATCGCATTGCGCCTATGCCCATGAAAGACCCCGGTGAAGCTTATGGATTCAACGGATTTGGAACCAATCCGCAGATGTTACCTCCCGGAAGCGGGCTGCAAAACGAGTATATTGCCAACAGTGCGAATGGCGCACAGAGGCAAGGGAACGGTTATCAAAATCAAGGGCCTCCTCCAGTTCCAAGGAAAGAGAGCGTCCAGAGGGTACCAATAAAGCTTGGCGCTAATGGTGGGAATCCTGGGCCCCAGAGTTATGGCCAGCAGCGTCCTGCGCCGGCCGAGAAGAGGAAATCGTGGTTCGGAAAACGTTTCAGCAAGTCGTAGTGGCGTTTGAAAACTAATTTGTATTGAAAAGATGGGGCATGGAGAGTATTAACGATTTCATGAAGGGTCTCAAGTCTCCAGATTATGGAGCAGTGGGTTGGATTTGCATGCTGGGCGTAATAAGGATATGGGCTCAGGACCAAATACATGGTTTACACTTCCGATGAAAGTGGTTGGAAATGTGATGCTTGAGATACCACTCTTCGCAGAATTGAATGGATTTTTTAAATGGCACAATCAGAAGCTTTTTATTGGCTTGATTTTCTCCTTTTCGGAAGCTCCTTTGACTATTTCACATAATGTACTTACTACATCATTTGTTTGCATAGTTAAATCCAAGACCATGAATTTGATTCCGGCCCTCGAGTATGTCTTGAAATGAGTTTGTGTAAATCGCCAAGGCTTGACGTTGTGCTTCTGTTGTTTGATTTGCAACCATTCCACTTCCTTCAATGAGTAAACTGCACGGCTTCCGTGAAAGAGGGCGCTGGTATCACATGATCAAATTCCCTTTTTCGATTCCTTCTTCTCATTCTCCGCGGCTTCCAGAGCTTCACTCTGATCCTCCTGGAAGGCCACAATGACATAACCGATCAAGACCACATTTGCCATGATTGCAGCTAATGCTCCAGCATATGTTGAGTTTCCTACCCCACTTGTTAGTATGTCTGAATCAACGAGGGCTGGCAAAGGGAAAGCAAACCTCCAAATAATGTATTTAACGTCAAGAAATAAGAGCCAATAGGGCCAACTACCATGGCCAGTGTGAATCCCAAGAGCTTATATATCACATGCCTGTGAATTGATTAGTCCATGTGACTGGTAGAAGCTGGGAGACTCACGCGGGAACTGCTGGTGCGATATTGCTCTTCTCACCAGGTGCCTGTGAGAAAACCTTGTCGTCCTTCTCCAGAATCGACTTCTCTGTTGATACAATCCTTCTTGAAGCCATATTGTCTGTAGGTAGCCAGGTGTGTTTACTTTGCTGATTCTGTTGTCCGGACAGACCCTGGGTTGTTTGAAAAGGGTTGGATGAGGCTGCTAGGCTGGTGACTGCGCGGTCGAGGTGTCGCGCCTGCCGCACGCGTAAAGGCGTAAAGTGCCTGCTAGCGCGATTTTTTTGGCAACCCAATCGTCACAATACTTTCTTTACATTCCCCAACTCCAACAACCCCACAAAGGCACCTTCGACATACACACTTCGGTTTTTTTGCACTCTGGATATTCTGCAACGTTCTTGGACTATCTTTTACTGGGTTGAACAATACAATCTTACGATTTAGCAGCGGCGGGGCTGCAAGTGGGTGCGTTGATACATTTACTTTGCCCTTGGAAAAGTGAACTTCAACGTCAACTTCGAATTCACTTTAAAATATTTCGAAAAATTTCCGTACGAATATTTCCAGCTTTGCTCCCTCCGACATCCTCTTTACATCAACCACAACTTGAGGCAATAGCACATTGTCTCAACCGCGCATCATGGCGTTCAATCCTGGAGCTGCGAACATCCCTTCCCTAGTCCCAGGCTCACCAGCAGTCAAGAGACAAAAGACCCAATCTGGCTATACCTCGACATCTAACTCCGCACACAACACTGGCGCATACAACTCAGAGAACGACAGTGGAGACGAACTCTTAGCAAACTTTATACCCGATACCCCAAGCAATTACTTTCAAACCCAACCTACCCAAATTCTCGATGGCGGCGTACCAAATTCGAGCCCACCTGCAACTCCAAGCACAATTGTTCAGGTCCCTGCATCCTCTCCCTTCACAGCTCAACGAGACACTGGTGCAAAGCCGCAAGTCATCGCACGACCAGTTCAACCACTTGTTTATCCCCCAAGAAATGTGGCTATGAGCATGGCGCCCGCAGGCACAGCATACAGACCTCCAGCTGGTATTGTCTCGAAACCTCCTACCAGAACCGTAATCACAATTGATGATGACGAAGACGACGGACCAAGATTTCAAGGTGGAAGCTCAGACGAGGATAGTCGAATGAAAAGTGTTGATATCAAGCCATCTTTGTTTGCGAAAAGCGCACACAGCTCTTTTGGTGCCTCAACTTCCAAGCCAGCAGTCAATGGCAACTCTGCTTTCCACAATATAGTTCAGAATGCGGCATATCAGCCACGGCAACCTGGAAGCACTCAAAGGTTTCAGACTCAAGCAAGACCGGACAGAGCCCGACCTGTTTCTGATATCAACCTCAACTCACCTGGTATTGATTCAGACCTGCGGGTCAAAATTGTTCAGGTTAGAGTAGTCTTACCAAGTGTTTCTGTCCTCATGGCACAAAATGCTCTGATAGCCTGCAACAGAAACCTTGATGATGCCATAAATCTCCTTGCCAGCGGACCGCCACCTCAAGAACACTTTATCATTTCAGATGATGAAGATTCGAGCCCAGCCAAGAAGTCAGAGCCTCAAATGAAGAGAGGTCTCAACGGCCCATTGCAATCAATCAAGGATAGATACTCCTCCACGCAAACCTTCCAACCCAAAAATCAAGTTTCAACCCCGCCTAAACAACCCAAAAAGCGTCTTATTCAAGGTCGCAGAAATCCATCATCTCCAGCCATCCCTGCAATCTCTTCACCTCTCAAACCAGCCTCGCCTGTTGTACTCAATTACGACTCCTACGATTCCGACTCCGGTCAAGGTTCTATTTCGGAGGCAGAAGACCCAGAGCTTGGAGTAAAGGTTTTGAAGTATCTGAACACATGCAAGGTTGAGGATCTAGTTGAGCTTACCAATATAAATAAGGACATTGCAGAGATCATGCTCGCTGCCCGTCCATTTAAGCACCTGGATGCTGCAAGAACCGTGGAGAATTCTAAGCCTTTAAAGAGTGGAAAGAAGAGTACAAGAGCTCCGATTGGTGATCGTATCGTTGATACGGCATTGGAAATGTTTCAAGGCTATGAGGCTATTGATACTCTGGTCAAGAAATGTGGAGATTTAGGAAAGCCGCTCAGCCTGGAGATGCAGAGTTGGGGATTCGACGTTTTCGGTGCTGCTAAGGGAAGTGGTGAATTACAAATGACATCCTTTGACGAAGATCGAGATTCCGGCATTGGCACTCCAAGCAGTGGCAGTCCATCGAATATCGGCGATGATGATGTCAAAATCATTTCGAGCACAAGAAAGAGAGCTAATATCCAATTCTTGAAGAAGCCGGAGATGATGGCGGAGGATTGTGTCCTGAAAGATTATCAAGTCGTTGGTTTGAACTGGCTGGCTTTGATGTCCAGGCACAGGTTGTCCTGCATTCTAGCAGATGAAATGGGTCTCGGAAAGACATGCCAAGTCATTGCTTTTTTGACTCATCTAGTCGAAACTGGAAACCAGGGCCCTCATTTGGTCGTCTGCCCTGGTTCAACACTTGAGAACTGGCTGCGGGAGTTCCAGAGGTTTTCTCCGCAGCTGGCTGTTGAACCGTATCATGGTTTGTACTCTACTAAACCAAAATCGTTGTAAAGCTGACTTCATCTAGGTCCTCAAAAGGAGCGAGCAGAGATGGCTGAACAGATCCTTGGGAGCCGTGATCATGTCAATGTTATTGTTACCACATATGACATGGCTAACAAAAAGGAAGACAACAAGTTCATGCGGAGACTGAACCCAGATGTAAGTGTGGCTGTTTGGATTATGTTATGTTCACTAATAAGAGCTAGGTCTGTGTTTATGATGAGGGTCACATGTTGAAGAACGTCAAATCCCAAAGATACCAAAGCTTGATCAAGATCCCAGCTCGATTGCGTCTTCTTTTGACTGGAACACCATTGCAAAACAACTTGCAAGAATTGGCCGCTCTTCTTGGTTTCATTCTTCCAGAGGTCTTTAAGGATTTGGAAGATGAGCTGAACTTCATTTTCAAGGCAAAGGCTACAACATCCGATTCGAACCACGCTGCCCTCCTATCTGCACAGAGAATTGCTCGTGCTCGATCCATGCTCACACCGTTCGTTCTTCGCCGAAAGAAGGATCAAGTTCTAAAGCATTTACCAGCAAAGACCTGCCGAGTCGAATATGCCACTTTACACAAGGCACAAAAGGAAATCTACGATGGCCATCTTGATCAGGCAAAGGAGCGAGCTCGGATTCGTGTCGAAGGTGGAAAGATTCCCAAATCTGACGAAAACAATCCTCTGATGCAACTGCGAAAAGCTTCCATACACCCTATGCTTTTCCGCAGACACTTTACCAACGAGAAGATCGAGAAGATGGCAGATATTCTTCGCAAGAAAGAACCTGAGCACTTCCCAGCCACTGCAAAGCGTGCACATCTGATTGAGGAGATGCGCAACGGTTCCGACTTCTGGCTTCATCAATGGTGCCGTGACTTTCCATGCATTCGCTCCTTCGATGTTCCAAACCTTGCATGGATGGATTCCGGAAAAGTTGAAGCCATGGTGAAGCTTGTAAAGGAATACAAGGAGAACGGTGACCGAGTTTTGATATTCTCTCAATTCTCACTTGTTCTAGACATCCTTGAGGCAGTTCTTAACACATCCTTGATTCACTATACTCGTATTGATGGCAGCACTAAGATCGACGAGCGCCAAACCCTCATTGATACGTTCCGAGATGATGAAAGTATTACCGTGTTCTTGCTCACGACCAAAGCCGGGGGAACTGGTATCAATTTGATGTATGCCAACAAGGTTATCATCTTCGATGGCTCCTTTAATCCCCAAGACGACCGTCAAGCTGAGAATCGTGCTCACCGTGTTGGTCAGACCCGGGAGGTCGAGGTCGTCAGACTAGTCACCAAAGGTACCGTCGAAGAGCAAATATATGCTCTCGGCCAGAGTAAGCTCATGCTCGATCGAGGTGTGGCTGGCGAAAATGAGGATGATGCAAAGGCCGAGGCAGCTGGTGAGAAAGCCGTTTCGAAAATGCTTTTGCAGTCTCTGGAGGGTTCGGGCAGTGACAAGGAATCCTCTGAAGCCAAGAAAGATGGTGATGTGGAGCAAAAGAAGGAGCCAGAGCTTCCAAAGAAGGAGTTGCCTCGACGCAAGAAGTCATCCATTCTCGACCAACTCACAGCTCCTTCCAAACGCTCACCAAAGAGGAAGGCACAGGAGATGATTGCCATCGGTGAAGATGGAGATGGAGATGACGAGATGCTCTTGTAAGCCAGCTTTGCGCTACTTGCGAAGCCATCGTGAAACGCGACATACGGTACATATGAATGTAATGGTGCTATGATACATACAAGCGAGCGATTAGACCTCTGTTACTGGAGGCGGCATTGGTAATAACGATAATTGGCTCCATGATACACACAGGAATCCTGGAAACCGCATTGGAGGTTACATTCTGCTCTGAGATAGAGAGCCGAGCGCTCAGGCGCATTGGCATAATGAAAGCGATACGCTAGATTCTTTGTTTACTAGAATTCATGGATATGGCGTCCTACGACGTTGATAATAATACGAGATTTTGATCTTGCTTTCCTAGTCCTTTTTGAGCTCCTAATTCCTAATTAACAATTCAGTGACACCGCAGAGGAATTTCCGTTCTTAAAGGCAACCAAAACAACTTACTCTTCCCTCACTTCCCCCTCTTCCTTTTGTTCTTGCTTTTCTCATGTTACGCCTTCACATCTCATCGTATTCAAACTTGGCAACAGGATATCTATAGCACTGAATTAGCTCCTAAGTACCACCAACATACTCCCCTCCATTTAAGCTCAAATCTTCCGCATGATCTTCATAGCCCACAATCAAGGGTTCATATCACACGCAAGACACAAGCAGCCGAGAAACCGGACCCAGGAACCCGGGTAGCCTGAGCTCTAGAACGCTTCCGTTCCCGCTGTGAGACAGGGAGAAGTGATAGAACCAATGGCGACTGGCGCATCGTATAGATATGAGATAGTTGGTAGAAAAGTGTGTGCGGGTTTTTTCTTTTTCCCTCGGGAGCAGCGAGGGGGAGAGATGTCGTCGATAAGGGTCTTGATGCAACTAGACGGGTGTTGCATGATCTGGATCTCTGGGTTGAGATTGAGGGGATGTATTAGCGAAAAGGAAAAAAAGTACGAGTCATTGATGAGGTCGATAAATATAAGCACGGATAGGAAGAATGATTTGATTTAGTGTGAATTAGGAAGGTTGATAGTATTAAATAAAATGCCGCGTTCCACGCAAGAGATATGAATCAATGATTCGTTAAGAGGCCGTCCTTCCCTAGTATTACAATACACGTATACATACAACCTCGCCATGCAAGATGAGTCTGACAAAGGAAAGGGTGGTTGGCGGAGGCAAAGAAGGAAAGAGACTTTTGTTTGTTGCGGAAAGGGATGAGGTATCAATCTGTGCTCGTCCGTTACTCTCGTCATCGTTATTCGTTGGGGTGTTTTATCGCTGCGCGGTTTTGCTTGCTGGATCAAGGAAAAGGTACATGTGCTTCAATGCTGTGCTGTGCTGCGTGTCTTCATTCATGGTGGTGGCAAGTAAAGAGATAAGAGATCTTCTACTTTGCGACTGGCCACCATCCAATTCGAGTGTAGCTGTCAATCATGTCTTGGACCAGCTCCTTGGTGATCTTAGGCTTATCGTATTTGAAGCCTACGACCTTCTCCAATCTGCTTCCGTCCATGCTCAGATCTGTGTCTTTCAATAACTCCTTCTCCATGAATGGAGTAAGAGGGCCTGGTCTTGTGATACCGGCATCCTCAAGTAGATCTGCCCAAGGTCCTAAAACTTCGTCGTTGACATCGTCCACTACACTGTCCAGGTTGAGCTTTGCAAATGTACTGACTAGCTGGCCCTGGAAGCCGGTGGGAATTCCGAATATTTGGCCGATTATCTCTGCCATCACGCCTTGGGAGGTCTGTCCTTTATCGACCATGTTGAAGACTGGAACCTTCCCCATAGCCTTAACATCCCAGCCATGCTGCTTTTGCACAGCATACCAATCTGCAATTGCCCATAGGCCTTTGGTGACATCGGAAATATGAACGGTATTCACTCGCAGGTCCTTCGTCCATAGCCATTTCATCTCTTCATGGAGGTGTTGGTAGACCCGAGCCATCGAAAGTGCAGTAGCCACAAATTGGGAGGCGTAGTCACCGTAGACATGAGCGAGACGGACGATAACAAGATTCAGCCTGTGAGAGTCAGTTTCTGGTTTGTGCAGCTGTGGGATTTGGGATGAAAGTCAATTCGACATCCGAGACCATCTCAGTCACTGAGATAACCATAGGACATATGGTTGTCGGATAGCTCCCTCAATGACTAACATACCCTTCTATTTTGGCTAATTGCTCCTCAGCTTGCAACTTGAAGACAGCTATCTTGCTCCAAGGCTTCAGTTTGTCTCCCTCCTTACTAGGCTGTGAATCTGGTTTGTACACCATGCCGGTGCTGAGCTCGATGAATGCCTTCACACCCCGTTTTGCAGCTTCATTGCCGACAGCCACGCTCAATGCCAGTGATCGCACTTTGTAGACCTCATCCTCCTGTGAATATCGTGTTTCTCCACCACAATTAAATACGTAGTCCCATTGCTTTCCATTTGTTCGGTCGAAAATGCGGGGGAGAGACTCTGAAGATTGAGGGTCAGTCAAGTGCTATCAAAACTTAGCGCAGATGTATTATCCTAATATGCAGGAGCAAGAACAATCTGGAAAGACATACGTTCTTTACTTGCATCTGCTTGCATAAACTTGTCTTTGGAACATGCCTCCTCGAACTCCGGAGCCAACCATGCGAGCTGCGGTAACACCTTATCGACGATCCGTACCTCAGATGCCAAATTGTTCTTGTGAATGTAAAGTGCAAGGAAACGTCCGATATACCCCAATCCGCCAATTATTAGAACTGATGGCTTCTCGGCCATTGTGCTGGTGAAAAATGAGTGTGGTGAAGTGAAAGAAGAGCGGGTCGAAGCGTCTTTATCGTCAAAGCCTCCTCTTGGTGGTGGGGTGTCTTCGACCAGAATTTTGTGAAATGGTGTACAGACAGAGGGATAAGGTTCTGGGGAAGGGACAAGGTATATCGACTTTTATGAATGCAGCTCAGCGGCGAGGAAGTTTGTTTTATTGAGTGCAAACAGGTATTGTACAGGTTCTCGGACCTTTCTCGCAATTTACCAGACAAGGTAGGGATAATGTCTAAGAAAAGAGACACAATTTGGTTCCTCTTCACTAGGAAAAGGGGTCAGTCTTGAATCTTCACTGGGATCATCAGCATGGGGCGGGCGGACACCAACAAAATGGCTACTACAGCAGGTAAACACCAACAGGAGGCTAAGATTCCAAGACGCTCCACTCCTCGGAGAGCGCCACGGATAGAACCTGGTGTTGGGGATTGTAACGGAAGTTGGGTATGGGAATAGGAATGACGAGGGATGAAAGAGACAACAATAGGCGCTTCTCCTTCTCAAGAGATATACAGAACAGTCGAGGTGCAGTCTGCAGCGAGCAGAATCGAGATACTTAAATGCAGGTTCCCGGCCGCAACGAGCCGTCTTGAACTGTGATCCGTGAGGAGATGGAGGTGGGTTGAGGACAAATTTGAAGGACTGACTGTACGGAGGTGCGCTGCAGGCAAATCAAGAGAAAAGAGGCTGCAGACACAGCAGTGGGAATGAATACTAGATACTAGATTGGGTAGATTCATACAATAGAAGGGCAGCATAAATACAAGATCATGTTGAGGTCCTGAGATATGTTAAGTCAAGTAAGTAATGTTAAACATTACATGGAATGGCACTTGAGATATTTGTTGGTGTTGGCAGTTGATGGCTCATATTTCCCCTCTTCTAGAAGGTTGCCCGGCCGGCTTCCTTTTGGTGGGGGTTTTGCGGTGCAGACTTTCACTCTCACCAGGTAGGTATGGCAGTCTGGCATGCTCACTCTTAGCTGCCGTCGCCGTGTGGTTCCCCTTCCCTCAGTCGACTCCCAGGGATGATGAGAAAGGGTAGATTGATGTGCCGCAATATTCGTTACCGTTACCGTTACCATTCTTCTTTCCCCTGGTCTCGCCCACTTTACACACCACCCTATTACTGGCTACCAAAACATCCTCCCACCACCATCACCACTACCACTACCATCATAACCATGACCATGACCACCTTCAGTCAAACAAATATTCGGCGTTTTAATCTCCGCGACAAATAAAGGAGCGTTGGAGGCAATAGGGGAGTGGAGGACGAGGAGCAGGAGCAGCTTTGAAAAGCAGACACACACCCACATGCAACTGAGCATACCCATCACCATCACCCTGAGATCCAACCTCGTCATGTCCATTCAAAGTCCAAATCCGTTACGGCTCTTCGACAAATCTGAACACATCTTGCTGACCGATTGCGGCTGGAACATCCTGTGCTCCGGATGCCAAACGTATGATCCCTCATGCTCTAGTAGCTGAGGCAGAGGGACATCGGCCCCAGAATGCGGTTGCGACTCTACCTACCTGCCTTCAAACTCAAGATATTCGATGCGAAGTGAATCATCTCGGGTCATCGGCCCAACACCAAGATGCAGGAACATCTTGCATTCTTTCACCAGAACCAAGGCTTTGTAAACCGCCAGATCGTTCAAAGACATCATGAGCATGTACGCTGGACCGGATGAAAGTGTGTCTCCGGTTCTAATGCATGTCGTATGCAAGTCATCTGCAGTCATCAATATACCGTTGCTTCAATCAAATCTGCTCTTCTATTTATCCTTCTAGGACTTCTCCCGCGCTTCAGAAGCTTCTGAAACGCTTCAGTGCATCGTCTCATTATTCGTCTGATCAGCCTGTTTCCATCTATTTAGAGATGAGACGAGAACCCCCACTTGAGAACAATTTTCATAGAGAAACGAGAGTAAGGAGCGTGCCTTGCGTTTACTATCAGCCTCGAATTGAATATTGCTTGCATTCTGCAATAATGTCAACGTTCTAAAGGAAATGGACGACATGGTTTGCAGGTTTTTGATATGCACCTTTGTTTCAAGGTACATCAGCCACGAGCTGCTCTCCAGACAGCCTATCGCAAACTTGCCTTGAATCTCCATTCGTAACGGCAGCATGTATATCTGTCATCTTACAGCTTCCTCTTCAATTTTCTGTAAGCCTTCGGAAAGGATTCTCGGGATAGGGAGGTTCTTGAGCAGCTGCAAAAGCTGGCTTTTGCTAATTGGCTCTTACAGTTCTTCTGCGGGGGTTGTCGGCCCGGTATTCAATGTCTTGTCTTCTCTCAGCGATTACAAATATCCAATCATGACCGAACTGTTACTCAATCATTGAAAGTTGTTGAGAAATCTTATCGGTCAAAGGGGGTGAATTTCAATCCGAAGACTGTCGTCCATCAAGCTGTGTTTCCGCTGCCAGTTGGAGGCAGACCAGTGATGCTTCATCTCGCATCGGGTAGACAAGCGCACCCGAATATCCCAAGGCGGATGTACCGGGTGCCGAAACTGGAAATAAAACCTTTATCGGATTGAACGTGCAGAAGGAGGAGCCACCTTTCAAGACCCATTGTCCGGTATCCTTAGGCTCTTGATTGCGTAGGCAGCCGAGAAAGGGTTGTAATCGGCTACTTGAAAGCAAAATAACGCACTTGCTGTGGCAGAAGGTGCTATGTTTAACCGAATGCCTTTTCTCGAGATTGACCCTCATTGTGCAAAACAAACAAAGGTCTATGACTTTTCCTGATTCTCCTTATTCTTGCCACACAATTCTTTCTCCGAACAATCCCTTCGAAGTCCACAAAGCCTCGCGGACAATGCCATTAACCATTATATAAGCCCTCCCCATCCTCGTCGTCTGTGCTTGCCAGACCTCAGCAAATCTAACAACCACGATTACAACAATCTTCTTTCTAATTAAAAATTCTAAGCATCAAACTCGCAAATATGCCTCCTTCCAACACAACTACCTCTTCCGCTGCCTGGACTACCTTTGACAGGAGTCTTTTCCCGGAAGATAAGCCGTTGCCTGCTACACCGACTAAGCAGTAAACCTGGAGGGTTAGGATGGGCTGGCCAGTAGCACGGAATAGAGAGGAAGAGGTAAGTGTATATATATTCCTGGTGGATAGATAGAGAATATCAGTAATGAAATCTGGTTTTGTTAATACTTTGCAAGATGATTGTGACTGTGAAAATATTTGGAGAATTGGGTGGCGAAGATTGTTTCGAGGACTGATCGAATTATGACGATATCATATGTGTAAGATTGCTATGACACAATAGGTACGTCTAGAAAGTTCTGGGTGATGTTGATGTTGCTGACTTGCTTTCTGTGCCTCATTAGCAGGATTTTTCCTATCCAAAATACATGAGGAATACGAAGTCATGACCTTAATGTCGCAATGATGTTCCAAAGTACCGTAATGAGTAATGATATGATTTAAGCAAAGAAATTTGCTCGGAATTTATCTTCCTGTTGGGATACGGATTTTGAAGATATGGGAATTCGGATGATTGTATTATGGTTTTACACGTTAGAAACGTTCTGTAGGAATAGTAAGGGACATGTGATTGATCATGGTCAGAATGGGTTCCAATGTCCTATGTATCATAGCAACAGATAGCAGAAAAGGTTTCAACTAATCTATGTACTACAGCTCGACACGCCTAAGTTTGCCCTCACTGGGCCATTTTGGAATACACGTGCAAGGCGACCTAGGGGCATCAGACATGCGTCCAGAGCTTGAATCACTCGTAAATTCGTAGGAGACTTCTCGTACAAATCAAAAGCCCTGAGCGACGAGAAAATATATCATGCACATTTGTATAAGTGACCTAAGCCAGCCAATTTACGTGACAGCGACATTTAGAGAGTAATGTATTCTCATTCCAAGAAATACATATAATCTCCCTTGAGGTCTGAGTCTAATCCTCGGCTCGAGTCTAATGTTACCGCTTCATCGAATTTATCATCTCCTGATGTGTCGCCTTATCCTTATTCGTTTCCGTGAGCGGCGCAATGCTCCTCAGATCCCCGACAACATCCTTTGCTTTGCCAAAATACACCTCCTGCAACAGATTTCTCATCTTCAGCTCCATGTCCTCGACCAGCTTGCCAATATTCGCTATGTGTGAGGTATCGTCGTCAACAGGGAGATCACTCTCGATTTGGCGTGTCATATTACCACTGAGATCCATTTCTCCCAGGTTGTCGTTACCTGTTGAGAGATGCAGGATCACCGTTGAAGTGAGCTTGTAGTGTGCTGTGCGAGCCCGGTCAACGGCCTCAAAAACATGGATGGAATCCCATGTTCCTTCGCTTTTGCCTGATGGTTGAGCAACTGGAGAAACATTAGTACGACTCATAAAATTTAATGTGTAACCCCAAAATGTCGATCGTGAGAATCACATGCCTTTCTTCAAAAGCACTACACCCGCAAACCCATCATCCAGATTCCAGAAATACACACTCGAAACACCACCCTCATAGTAAAGCTCTCTGTAAACATCAAACGCCTCATTGGCCCTAATTTCCATCTTCCTCACTCTCTCGCTCGGCACGGCCCCCTCTCCTGCTCCCTCATTATTTCCCTCATTGTCCACGCCCCCAAGACCACTACCTCCCAGCGGTGTCTCAAACTCCCCGCTCCATGGCGAACGGTACGAGTCGCCGTCGCGATTATAGTCGCAAAGGAGATAATCTCTACCTGTCTTTCGACAACGGGCGATAGTGAGAGGTTGATCGACTGAGGAGAGGAGATCTTCAGTTAGAGAGGGGACGAGAGATATGAGGGAGTTTAGGTGTGTGGTTGTGTGTTTGGGGTCGAGGCGGCGGAGAAGGTCACTGGGCAGTTATTAGCAGAATATTCAAAAGCATTAGACTAGAGACTTACAGCGCGCTATCGAATTGATCGATTTCTGCCATTATGAAATGTGGTTGTGGTGGGAAGACGGTTTGCTGGCAGATGGGGAGCTTGATGGAGGGGTATTCTGGAGTTGACGTTGGAGGTGACACAAGCGAGCGACCTGGAGTTTCATAGATGGTTGTCAGCCTTGTTTAAACTTGAATAACGAAGTTTGAACTTCAGCTTAATACCTGCCATATGTAAGTCGTGGTTCCGAGAGATATCAGTGATGACCACATATTTACAAAATATTTTTCACTAGGATGTCATTAGTGAGCCCCGGATAATTTTTGTCAGAGGTCAACCTTATGTCTCGAGACAGCTGCCTTGCTGGATGACAAGAGCAACTTCATCTGATACCGCAAGATTACTTTCAATCTAATTGGGATCCAGTCTCTCGTGCGGTCTTCGAATCTTCACTGTATTTATCTGCTAAACTCTTATGACTGCTTGCTTCTCATTGGCGAGTTAACTTTTCTCCGAGTCAACCAGGGAGAGAATGATACCTAATTCCCTATTGGTAGTGCGAGCAAAACACAGTCAACTCTAAGACGACGCTTTCAAATCATCTTACAAAGACATGAAAATGTTTTTGCTAAACTCATTACACAATTATATGCAACATCGCCATGACCGAGCGAACCAAATCATACGCCAGAGCCACCACCCAAGCAATGCTAGCCATTTAGCGACACCTATGCTCCCAATGTACAATACAAATGCATATGCAGCCCTAATGAAAAAAATGAAAAGATTCAGATGTCCAAATCGGACTCAGAATCTTCCGCATAACCACTAACGCCACGTTTTGCTCTCCTGTCTCGCCTCGAAGGGCTACCGACCTGCTCGTCAGGTCCAGGCAGACTAGGATTCTCCTTTTCATACACTGCTCTGAACGCCAAAGCATCTTCATCCCACTTTGCTGCCTTCACGTTGTAATCGGCCAGAGCAGCAGCATATGCCTTTTTCTGTACATCCGCTTTTTCATTATACGGTTGCTTTTCAAGGTTGGATGCTTCTTTCCACATTTTGGTGACCATTTTCTTGACCTCATTTGGAACAGGCTTTCCCTTTCCGGGTCTTCGGCCCTCCTCACACTTTTGTTTGGCTTCATCCCACTTGTCTTTACTATACATACGGTAGGGATTTGCATAGTTGTTTGCCGGACGCCATGGTCGGTCTCCAAGCCTGTTGTAGATAGCATCCCAAACTTGAACCTCGTAAGCTTCAAGGCGAGCTTGTTTTGGATCCTTGGGGCTTTTCACCGCTTCGGATTTGCGTTTCAGCGATGAGTCTTTAGGCACGACAAGAGGTACAGGGACACTAATCGGTCCAATCATGGTTTCAAGAACCTCAGAAGCAGCTCGCAACCCAGAGATATAAGCACCGTGAACAGTTGCTGGATGCGTACCACATGTGTGCTCTCCTGCAAAGAATAAGTTCCCAATCGGTCTAGCCATAACTTCATAGTCATCTGGCCGGAAATTTTGGCCCGTGTATGAGTAGCTACCGTAAGAAAACTTGTCTTGTCCCCATCTCGTCACAATGGCTTCAACAGGTGCGGGTACTTTGTCAGCGCCAAAAAGTGTCTTAAGAACCTTTGTAGCTTCAGAAATCAATTGTTCGTTCGGGGTGCTCTCGGTTGAGAATGCTGCGTCGCCTCCCATGAGGGCTAGTAGCGTTGGCAAACCAGTAGTGTTAGAGCAGTTGAACCACTGAAAGAATCGACCTCGTTGCGTAAAGTAATCCGTCTGGTCAAGGCTGAAGCGATTCGCAGGGTTGCGCAGTGCTCCAAAGATATCGCGGGATTGGTCCCAAAAAGGTTCCGAGTACACGAGAACGACTTTGTTTAGTACTCCATACCCAATTCTTTGTATCGGACCAGCTTTCCATTCTGGCAAAGCAGGCTCAAAATTTATGCTGTGTTGCTTCAAGACGCCGAGGGGAATTGTTGAGACAATGTAATCAGCCTCAAGTGTTGAGCCGTCTTCGCATTCGATTCTCGAAGGTGTACCGTCATTCTTATCACTGTAGACGATGCGCTTGACATTGCTGTTCTTCCGCACGTCAAGAGGCTCTGGAAAGTTCAATAGTCCCTTAGGAACCTGCTGATATCCGCCAGTAACCATGGTATGCTTCCCTTCCCACTCATTTCCTGCATCGAGATCCCAACCACCGAGACTCAACTTATTACACGTAACTGCATTGCTGTACTCTAAGTTTGCAACGTGCCAATTAATCAATCTAAGATCGAGAGGAGCAAAGTCAATGATGCGAGAATATTGGCGGATTGCCTCGTCAAAAACAGACCCCAGTGTTGCGTATCTAGAATTGACAATTGTTTCCAGATCTAGGTCTTGCTCGATCCCGACACCCACTCGCAAGTCCCATCCAATTTCGCGGGCCTTGTACGCAGCGGTATGAACCGCTGGTATACCAGGCTCAAGATGAGCTCGGCCCGTCACACGGTCAGACGACACTGGGATCATCTGTATGCCTGGGCTGGGGGATTTTTCATCGGTCGTGATACCCGAAACGTTATTTCTCTCATCGTCTTCAACCTCGCTGATTGTCTTAGAGCCTTCGGAATGAACGTCTCTACCAGCATCCACGAGATCCTTGTCTCCATCAACGGTTGGTGGGACTGGAAGTTTGAATTTGTACTCGCTGACACGGTCGAGAATGTAGTTGAAAAGCTTTTCTGCACACAAATCTCGATTAATATCGACTGGTTTTCCACTGGCATCGTACAATGTAGTATCCGGCTTCAAGGCATGGTATTGTAAAGCGAGTTGACCTCTGACGATAATATTTAATGGATTACCCCGGTCAAAGCCTGTAATGATCATACCACCCATTTCAGCGGTATGTCGACTTCCAGGGCTAAGTGTGGATTGTTTCGGTTTCGATTTCATGGCGCGAGAGTATACTCGTCCGCCAATTCTGTCTCGGCCTTCCAATACAACAATTCGAGGAGGGTCCTCGCCCATTTCTTTGAATCGAGCCTCGAACTGAGAGACAAGTCCCTCTAATTGCCGAGCACACCCAAGGCCAGACATGCCAGCTCCAATGACTGCAATAGTCTTTCGTTTTCGTTTGGCCACTCTCTTCTTCTTACTGTCGCCTCCTGACTCGATGTGTTCGAGACAGCCAAAGTTAATATAACCTCGGCGGACAAGCCATTCATAGCACACATTCGCGGCATCAAACCAGCGTGCATCTTTCGCACATCCTATAGCCTCATTTCTCATCACACGAATCATAGGATTTCTCGTCCATAATCTTAAGATACCGTTTCGAATATTGAGATATGTTGTTACTTGCTGGTGACTGATATGGTTACGCAGTATACTGTGCTCTTCTGGATGTAAGCTGTATGGGTTGAGACGGGACGACTCCGCAGCTGCAATGCATTGTCGTGCATACTCGCTCGGTGCGATATCATTTGGGATGGAAACTTTTGGGCGAACATCGTATTTCGTGCGACCATCTTGGAGGCCGGATTTTGATTTGTCTCCGAGAGTAGCATCAAAGCCCGTGGGTGATGTTGCCTTACTCGATACCGAAGAAAGCCCCGAGGATGCATCTTCAAGATCTGTTGTCATGGAAGAAGCCATAGAGTCTCGGGCGCTTTCAGGCCTAAGATGCAGGTTGCCATCGAATTTTATATTCCGGTCAGTTCTGGGAGGAATGTATTGTTAATTGAGATGGCTTTATAACAATGATAAACTTGCGACTAGAAACCTCAAAAAGGTGGTGGGGAAAGAACGAGTACATACTTGGTTAATTTGTGATCCGCGAACCTCGCACGGGACCCTTGGCCAAATTGTGGCTTTTGTGGGTAGTTTTCACTTGGAGACTCTACAACAATTGTGCTTGATTGCTGTTCCGCTAAGGTGGCGAAATCTCCAGATGTGGAGTTTGACATAGCACCTGGGGTTGAAGAATCCATATCCAGATTTGACGACTCAAATATTGAGAATTGCGAGTCTAATTCTTGCAATCCCATCAAATTTAGATCATCTCGGTGTGGTATCTGACTCTCCATTGTGGTTGTCATCTCAGAAACCTTGAGCCCTGTAACTTTGGCTGATCTCTTCAAGATATAAGGGTCGTCGGTAACGGGGTCAGTGATGCTACTCGAATTTCCCATGCCACCCTGATATCACTCATCCACACACCGGACACTGCAATATCATCGATAAATATGACCGTAATGACCTTAATTGCCTAAGTTGATATGTTAGGAACCCTTCTAAACATATAGCAGTGTTATATGTGTCACCACGTGGAAACGTCTCACCTTGCGTCTTCCTTCAAAGCCCCCCTCTCTCATATGTAGGGAATCGAGACGGGTTGAAAGCTTTATTGGCCGTGTCGCAGTCGTTCGAGGTGAGGAAGGTATGTTCTTTTTAGAACTCGGGAGTATTCGTTGGGTTGGGGTGTCGTACGATATGTAATATCAAGTCCTTTTGAGCTCTCGGATCTAGATGAGGGACGGAGCCCAAAGCATTCATCACGTGCGCTATGAACTTGACAACTCGGATGGCTTTTCTATTGCAATCCCCTCGTACGATGATTATTTGGCTCTGGTCCATTAAAATTGATTACAGGCAGATTAGAGGCGAATGATTTTCAAGATTCCATAATTACATTAATCTAAAGGATACGTTGAGTCTCTTGGGACTTTGGCTACTATATGTCCTTTTGTGACTATGCTTCTAGCACAGGATTCTTCCCCAAACTAGATTTCTCAATAGCCGCATCCATCATCCTGTTCCCACTTATGATTGAGGTCGTGCAGATGACAATCTGCTTTCGAGCTGTATCAAGCGAGTTAGCATGTGGCACAAATTTGAGAAGAGACTTTGCATACCCTCTTCTTGCTTTGCGATGAATCGCAATGCTGCGATCTCTGTGAATGTAATTCCCCCCAGGAAAACGACGAAAACCAATTTTCTCTCGGAATTCCCAGTGAGCAAAGCTCTCGCTTTAACTGCCTTGTCTTCCCCCTTCTGTATCTCATCGAAAATTTCTCCTCTCACATGTTTCACTGCTTCGTCAAATCCCCGCCATCCTTGCGACGCTCCGCCACTTGCGACAGCAGCTGGGTTATTCGCATTGCCCCCTCGAGTAATCGACGTCAGATATTGTTTTTGCAGTATACACTGAATAAGACGGATGGATAACGGTGCATATCCGCTGTAAACATATGCGATGTCATTCGGATCGTGCTCGTTGACTTCATCTACGATAAGGCGCAGAGCCTTGCGCAGGTAGGTATAATTGGTTTTATTGCCGGTATTAGTAGTGGCTCCGGACATCGGAATCATGCTCGCCATGGGAGAGTTTCGCGGAAGTAATAGATGAAGTTTTTCTAGCGCGTTCAAAGTGAGAATATGCTGGTATCCGTAAGCTTGTAAAATCATTTTCTTGAATAATTCGAGTTCTCGAGGTTTGATCCCTCCGGAAATACAAGACTCTAAGCATAGTAATCGTAGTACTTCTGCCAGGGGAGCATTGCGAGAAATCAACTCTTCGATAGCATCGTGTTGTGATGAAGGATCTGCTCCGGCTGCAAGATTTTGTTGTACCTCTAATATCCGGCTGAATTGATCTGTACGAGTGTGCTTCATGATTTCCTCGGCGAGTCCGGTATGAATCTTTAAGCTCTGCTGTTCTGCTTGGTACCCGGGAAGCTTGTTAACAAAATCTCTCAGCTCTGCTGTTGTCTTCGTCCCGTGCCTACTGTCATAATCAGTCTGAAGCCGCCTTGCGACCTTATGTAGCAGACTTCCAACGATGGCAAAATTTGTATCTCTCAATTGGTCGTAGAGTTTGTCTGAAGAGTCGAGCTGAATTTTTCGCTTCTTTGCTTGTACTGGTACAGTGCCGACACTTTTTGAAGAGCCAGGTGCGGGCTGAGGAGCGTTTCCAACAATTGAGGAATCAACATCTGCCTGATTATTTGAAATCCCGACTACCTCGTCAATCAGTCCCTCATATGTCAATTGTGTAAGAAGAGGGGTTGCATAATCAACTTCACGATCAATAACTATCAAGCTTTCAATCGTCGTGCTGGGTGTCAACCCAAGCCTGTTGCTTTCATTTGTGTCTTCCCCAGCAATAAGTTCTTGTCGCATACGGGTAAGGAGATCTGCAAGCTTCTTTGCATTGTCGCCTTTCCCAGTAATGCGTGGGAAAAGTCCGTGTTTTTGCTGAATGAGCATCAGAGCACGTGCCAGTAGAAATGTCGGGGTAGGATCTCTACGGAGGTAGAGGTCGGTGAAAGTGTCGTCCAGTTCAAGTGATAACATATCTTTTTCGAGTGGAAGGAAGTAGAGAGGAAATTCTGCAATACTTGTGTCACCTAACACACCAGCCTCTTCGAGGATCTTTTCGGAAACAAGGGTTCGTCGAGGCACCCAGAATATCGAAAATTCATGTCCTGTCTGACTCTCTCGCTGCATACGTTTGATATGATCTGAGATGTCAGCACAAAACGACACAATCACTTAGCATACTAATCAGATGAAAGAGATGATATGGACAGTTAGGTGAATTTTCATATCGGGCTCAAGACTGACTAGGTAAAGTGGAGGCAGTCGTCTACGAAGTCTACTTATAGAGCCCACCAAGTGAAAGATGTTACAATTAGGATGAATAAAAAGCGTAGGACACGTACCCGCTATCGACTGTGCATGTCTTGCACTTTCGCCTCGAGCAATGAAAACAACATTTCGCTGGCTGACATCTGCGTTTCCGTTCTCTAAGAAGAATACCTTGTCCACTCCATAATCTTGAAGGGTTGAAAACTTGACAAATAGGCCTATTGGACCAGCCAGGCTCCTCTCAAGAACCAAATTCTTCTTTCCTCGGACCTAAATGTAGAACGCTATTAGCGCTTGCTTCGTATGTAGATATGAGTGGGAGCCCTTACTTACACCTTCTAACAAGTACAAGAGATCCTTTCTGGCCTTGTCCTTGATCTGATCGGAATCGAACCCAGCATGAGGAGCCATTTTGAGCTCGGCATGCGGGCTGACCTAGGTAGGTTGTGATTCAACTCTGGAGGTTGAAGTGAAGGACTTTGGTGATGCGGCCCCGCTGGATGCTCGGTTGCCGAAGTGCCAGCCAGCCAACCATCATGCCCAAATATTTCTCTCTTTTTTCAGCCTCGCGTATCCAGCGAACCTCCCACCAATGAGTCAGAAACTCGAAATTCTAAACCCAAGTCCTGCAGATACAACTCGGTTGTAATACAGGTGAATGAAGTCTATTCAAATACGATTTCTGAGATCTGCGAGATCGGTACGATTGCCACAACCCCCCAGAATTGCCAGGCTACTCCCATCATTGTCTCAAAATATCACGACTACACTGCCTTTCTCAACATCAAGAGCACGGAGATCAGAGGATCTAGAAGATATAGACATGGCGCCCAAAGGCCAAAAGTTTGAGTTGAAGACTCCCAAGGGGACTAAGGACTGTAAGTGTGCTTTATGCCTGCAGTAACAATGGAGTGTTAATGTATATTTAGGGGAGGGTAAGGACATGGTTATAAGAGATAAAATCTTCTCTACAATCACGGATGTCTTCAAACGCCACGGAGCAGTGACAATCGACACTCCGGTATTTGAACTTAAGGAGATCCTGTCTGGCAAATATGGCGAAGACAGCAAGCTCATTTATGATCTCGCTGACCAAGGAGGGGAGATTTGCTCATTGAGATATGATTTGACTGTGCCATTTGCAAGATGGTTGGCAATGAATCGTGATGTACAAAATATCAAGCGTTACCACATTGCCAAAGTCTACAGGCGAGATCAACCAGCAATGACCAAAGGCCGCATGAGAGAATTTTATCAGTGCGATTTCGACATTGCAGGCACATACGACCCGATGCTTCCAGATGCTGAAATTGTGAAAATTACCACTGAGGTTTTCGAAGGTCTTGGGTGGAAGGGAAAATACACCATCAAGCTCAATCACAGAAAAATTCTGGATGGATTATTTGAGGTTTGCGGTGTGCCCACTGATAAAATCCGAACAATTTCGTCTGCCGTTGACAAATTGGACAAAGCACCATGGGAAGAAGTACGAAAAGAGATGACCGATGAAAAGGGACTCGACCCGGAGGTTGCTGACAAAATTGGAGAATATGTGGTACAAAAAGGACAAAGGGACTTGTTAAGCAAGTTATTGGCAGACGAGAAGCTCACGTCAAACGCATCGATGAAAGCCGGTATGGCGGATATGGAACTCTTATTCGAATATCTGGAGGCTTTTGGTTGCCTAGATAACGTTTCTTTTGACTTGAGTCTGGCACGTGGCTTGGATTACTATACTGGAGTTATTTATGAAATAGTTACTGAGGGCTCGGCTCCACTAGCAACTGTCTCTACTGCACAAGCAGCTCCTCCAAGGCCGTCGAGGAAGCCGGGGAAAGCCGGGGCCGATTTTGATGAAGATCGTTCTTCGGATCCAAGCGTTGGTGTTGGTAGTGTGGCAGCAGGTGGACGATATGACAACTTGGTGGGCATGTTTTCAGGCAAGAATCAAATACCTTGTGTTGGAATATCATTTGGAGTTGACAGAATTTTCTCCGTTACAAAAGCACGCATGGCGGCGGACAAGAACGCTGAACTGGTACGAAACAATGAGGTCGATGTGTTCGTTATGGCTTTCGGTGGGAAGGGATTTACTGGCCTTTTGAAAGAACGGATGTCAATCTGTGCCACCTTATGGGAAGCTGGAATCAAAGTGAGTTTATCTGAAGTCGCACTTCTTCACTTGACTAACCCATCCCAAGGCCGAGTTTCTGTACAAAATCAAGCCGAAGCTGAATAATCAGTTCAAAGCTGCGGAAGTGAATGGTGTACCGTTTTGTATCGTGATTGGCGAGGATGAGATGGCCCAGGGAAAAGTCAAAATAAAGGAAATGGGGCTCCGAGAAGGCCATCCTGAAAAGGACGGTGTCCTTGTTGACTTGTCAGACATCGTTCCAGAGGTCAAACAACGACTAAAGCGAAAAGCGACCCTCGATGGTATTGTGAAAGAAGCTGAAGGTTTGAGGGTTGTGGATGGGATCAAGGGTGATGCTGAGAAAGCAGCCCCTAAGGATGGGGTCTCCACAGGAGACGTCCCAGTGACAGAGAAGCCTGCAGAAGAGTCAGCACTGTCGCAAGAGGCTATAGGAGCCGTTCCAGCTTCTTAGTCAACGAATGAATGAAAATGGGTCATTGTACCAAAGGAAGGTCTCGAGCATGTTTTGAGGCGTCCTGGCTGGAGGAAGATAGATCAGTATATGGGAAGGAGTTTCTCATTGCGATATACAAGATACCAAGAAAAGTCAGTAAGGTTATTACATTTAATTGACTGGAGACCATATTTTAGGTCTAACAGTGCTCCTCGTTGTCTGAGGGCTTTGGCATTGTTTCGCTGTAATCGAACGACCAATCTGTCTGATGCCGGATCGTCTTGCAACAGGGAACGGCAATGGTATTTCTTGTATAGTAGCATTCACCATGACACCAGGTCCCATTTCACAGGAAAGCGGACATCAAGCGCTAAGTCTCACGACACATCTCCGGCCCCGCCATATGTATCATGTGCAGTGTTGGATGTAATAGTCGTCTTCGCGACTTTGATTCTCACCAACTGAATATCCCTAACGCCATGCTAATGCCCATCTTAAGCGCCCCTTCCCTGTTCTAGTATCCTCAACTGTGAACACACTCAACAATCCAATGCTAACGCTTGAACGCCAACTGCTACCACCAAGTCCCCAATCCGTGGTCACCTGGTTCTAAACAGTGTTGTCATGATAGTAGAAATCAATATCCCGTGGCCGCCGTCTATTGTTCGCCACAAACTGCTGGTCTCCTTCGGGCCTCTCATTTTTGGTATTGCCAGTTAGCATGCTTTGTAGACTCATACATATGCTCTCAACATTTTGAACCGGACTCCAGCCCTGTTGACCGAGTAGATCTAGACAGATTATGCCGTTGGAGTATATGTGAGGATGAATCGGAATCGGGCGATCAGTTGTGTTCACGAATGTCACTTCGGGTGGTTCTTTATTTTGTCAGTTTGTGCCTGTTGATGGAAACCAGCAAAGGCCTTGTGAAACATCATATGACCTCAAATATTCACATTGAGAGGTATATACTAAGAAAAGCGACAACATGACATACCGATAGGATATGAGGGACTGAATTTGAATTTCAATCGGTAGGTTTGGTTTAGGTAGAGTGGATTGGCATCAAGGACTTTGATGTCAAGCAGCCATTCTTCGAATCCTTCCGCAGAAACCAGCTCGATTCCGGGAGGGAGACTGCCATGTATCTGCAGAATTATTAAAGAACGTACTTTGAGTCTGCCGACCGGTTCGAGCATACCTTTGACAGCTCTTTGCCCAGACGTTTGGTTGCGAATGCCGCCATTTCCTCCTGCGTTCCGTGCCTTGTACTTGTAACCTTGGCTTTGCACGACGGGAAACTTATGGTGTAACGCAAAGCTTAAAAAAGTTATGTGGAAGCCAAGACAATATGGCCAATTCGGTTCTCTTCAAGTAGTTGTTTGCACAAGGCGATGTGTTGGACAAGACAAATTATTCCAAGGTCGCGACTTTCCCAATGATGCCCTGGGCTGCGGCCGAGTCTTATCGATAGGGACACCAGACACATCCTATTTTGGGACTTAGAACTCAACTTGTTACAGCCTTGAAAAGCGAGCGTCATATTCATACCAGCACTGTCTGGATCTATGTAGTGAATCCACACTTTCCAAACCACTGACTCTACCAAATTTTCTTTCATAATTATATCCTTCTTTCCCTCCTCATGAAAGAAGTGAGAATTTTAGTGCTCTCACGTGTTTACTAGCCCCTGACCAGTGCCCCTCAGCTCAGCTCTCAGCTCAGGCCCAGGAGTCTGACTGCGGCTACTGTAATAAGCTTGTGGTGACGGCAAGGCATACTGCAAACAGACGACTGGAAACTGGCTCTAATTTCTTCTCGTCGTACACAAAGTCATACTTCATCTCAAACTACACTTCCTTTTCACGAAGAACATAAAGATATTGATCGTTTCGTGCCCACCTTGTCGAAACCCTGCATACGTTGTTTTCCCCGATTCAGCCCCACCACGACCACCAACCTTTCCATTTCAACATCATAAGTCAACACGTACAAACTTGTATCCGTGTGTGGACTACATCCACTTCAAGTCCAACCTCGACTACCTTTTAAGGTTACAAGTAATAGTACAGTCCAGTCCGAGAACGACATCCAGCAGCCACGATGAGTTGTGAGTTCACCCCGCACCTTCCCTTGTTCCCTCCCAGCAGACTTCGCGAGCTCCAACAAACGATGTTTGCAACACGCAATATACCCTAGAGGAAACAAGATGTTTTCGAGATTTCCCTTAAATTACCTATGAAGCATTGGCTGACTATGGCTTTCGCGCCTCTTCCAGTCTCTAACATGCTCAATAAGCTGCACGGTCAACCCGATAGCTACGATAAGAAGTATACCATCCACTTCAATTTCTGTTTGAAGTTTACTAATAAATCAGCAGAGCTAAATATCGTTTTGGTCGAACACTCGGTGCCGGTACATATGGGATTGTGAGAGAGGCTGATGGACCGACTGGAAAGGTCGCAGTGAAGATTATTCTGAAGAAGAATGTAAAAGGAAATGAGCAAATGGTTTATGACGAATTGGAGATGCTTCAGCGAATGAAGCACCCGCATATTGTTAAATTCGTGGATTGGTTCGAGTCAAGAGTAAGGGATAATCTTCATACAAACGGGCGAAGAACTGATTTGAACAGGACAAATACTATATCGTCACTCAGCTTGCTACCGGAGGAGAATTGTTTGATCGAATCTGCGAACAAGGAAAATTTACAGAGAAAGACGCCTCGCAGACGATTCGACAAGTTCTAGAAGCTGTCGACTACTTACACGATAACAACGTTGTTCACAGAGGTTGGTAAAATTTCTGAAAAGCGGAATTAATGCTGACATTATGTAGATTTGAAACCAGAAAATCTGTTATACCTAACAACCGATCCTTATTCCGACCTCGTTCTCGCTGATTTTGGTATTGCTAAGATGCTGGATTCCAAGGATGAGGTCCTTACGACTATGGCAGGCTCCTTTGGATATGCCGCGCCTGAGGTGATGCTAAAGAAAGGACACGGAAAGCCAGTAGATATGTGGTCTCTAGGTGTCATCACCTACACACTTCTCTGCGGATATTCTCCCTTCAGGAGTGAGAACCTGCAGGACCTTATCGATGAGTGTAGCAGTGCCCGTGTCATTTTCCATGAACGCTACTGGAAAGATGTCAGTGACGATGCAAAGGACTTCATCGGTCATCTGTTACAACCAGTTGCTGAAGATAGGTCGACGAGCAAGGTAAGTACCATTCATCTGAAGTTAATTCTGATCGATATCCTGGATTTCGTTAATACGTGAACAGGAAGCTCTTCGACACTCATGGCTGAGCGGCGAGAACGCGACAGACCACAATTTGTTACCCGAAATCAAGGCATACATGGCGAAGGCACGTCTTCGTCGTGGTATCGAGCTTGTAAAGCTTGCAAACCGCATCGAGGCACTAAAAATGCAAGAAGATGAATCAGATGAAGCCCCTGGTGACGCTGATGTTCCCGCCGATGCCAAAGCTGCAGCAGGAAAAGCACTTGCCAAAGACCCAACTGGTGGAAATTCGGCAATGCCTGGTCTCGCAACTGATACCTCAGCAGGATCTGCTCCTGGAGGCAAGAAGTCGTTGAGCAAATTGGCGAAATCGGCAATATTCAGAGAGGTGAGCTTGATAGCATATGATATTCTACCACGCTAACAGTGTGCTAGGTCGTTCTAGCCAAGGTTAGAGAGATGAAGGAAAGTGAGAAGCAATTGGCAGTCGAGAAAGAGGCACAAGACAATGCTACGAAGAGGAAAAGTTTTCAGGGATAGGGATAGACTGCTCGCACTGTTTTCATGCTATTCTTCATTTGTTACTTGTCGATACCCGAAAAGGGCTGCACTGCGTCGCGTCGCGTTGAATTTCCAGTCTGCTGATAAACTTGTCTATGGTTGATTATGAATAGCAGCCACTCCACAGTTCACAGAGAATCCTCTGAATCAATGAAGCAACTTCCCGGCCAGAAGTTTTCGGTCTTCCCAAACAGTCCAACTGTGTGATCAATCTAAAGAGCTGCTTCAGCTCTCTAAATTGCCTCCTTGGACCATCTTCACAAATCTTGAGAATCTTGTCAGACAATGACTCACAATTATATTGCCATGCCTTACATTATCTCACATGAACAATACTTGGCCGTGTGCGCACGACAGAATCGTCCTTGGTATGAGGGGTTCCACTTTTTCATGCCATTATACATATGCTCGGAGTATCGTCGCGATATGGGTACTGTGCCGAAACCAACCTTGCACGGCAAGTAAAATCCTACCGGACAGAGTAAACGTGGAATACTCATGCCAAATCACGGAATACGCTTTCGACGATATAACTATACCAACAGCTCCAATAGCGATAGAGTTTGACTATCGGCAGGTTTTCGCTGGGATAAAAATGAGCACCGCCACAGATTCCATAAAACCTTAAGATGGACGGATTGCTCCTCCGATGGGAAGGTAGCATTAGGTTTGTGACAGCGATTGACAGCGGGAGCTGTCCAGGGATGTTTGATGATACTTGCTAGTAACATCGCTGCCCTACCTTCCAAGATCTCGTTCCTCTATTGTAATGTAGAGAGCAAATCGATAATGGCATTCATTAATTTTGTATCATTGCGATTTCACTTTTCGTTATGCTACAGGTTGCTCTAATTTTTTTATGCTGAAAATCTAGGAGATGAGATAGTTGGTCGCATTGATTTGAGGTTGTGAAGTTTGGTAGCGAAGTGCGCACAATGCTTGCCTCTCTTCATCATTCGGAGAGAAGATAAGGATAAGAGGGGTGCTGATTGTTCTATTCTTGTGTCATAACATGATGTGCATTGATCTGCAATTATTGGTAGAATTATAACATTGGCCATAGTTATGTGGAATGAGATGAATATTAGAGAAATCCAATGTTTTCACATTTTGGTATAGTAATTTAAGAGAATTTGTGGAATTAGGTTTTCATTGCCACTATTTCTGTACAATACGTAATGTATTGAAGTCCTGCTATGAGGAAACCCTTCTATATTTGCTCATAGGGGTTCCTCTCGTTGGAAGATGTAGTAGCTGAAAAGAAATTGTAAATTACATAGAACAATGCATATTTTGTCATTCTCCCGGTGTCATATCATTGAGTGGATACTTGGTATCTGCCAAAGTTGGTTCCACGGTCAATATACTTTTGGTAGCGCGGGAGATGCACATCTGAGGCGGTAAGACGGTCTGCTGGTGGTGTTTGCATAGCACTTCCAGAAATCAACATCGAGGAGGCTTACAGCTTTCTTATTAAGGCTCAAAGACATGCTGCTAACCACGTTGATGCCTGAATTATTGACAAATTGCATATTAGTTACCCACCCGAAAGAATAGACTTTTCGCCTGTGGGTTCGAGAATGTGACTGGCTTGGGGGGCTTGGATGACAGCGAACTTTATTCGTATGAAACGAATATTTCGGATGGAAGTTATGAAAATTGTTTTGGCGGCTTTGAAATCCTGCTATGTACTTGTACCGAGCATATACTGGCACCACATAAATGTTCCAAGCACTGGTTGTCCTCAGAAAATCCTGATTGTCGAGCGGAAAAGTTCCGAATTTGGAAAGTGCTTCACTTGCAGGAATAATAAGATAGCACATAAGCTAAACCCGGAACATATCGCAGGTTAAACTTGCGCCTCTCTACTGATATGACTCGTAAATTCTGTTCCTGCATACGGAGGTAAAGTCTGCGGCAGCCGGCAATCTGAGAACCTTTAGCCTTGACCAAGGGATCGTCAGGAACAACACAAAAAAGCAAATGCTCAGACGTTGCCCGTGGCCTTCAGATCGACTCGGAATTAGACACATGGGAGTTTAGGTGACACAAAGATCGGTAGCACGAGCATTTGTTGCGCCCAGATCTCGAGCCCACGCCATATATTCATATTATGAGGAGAACATTTTGATATTGCAGGAGGGGAAATAAAAACCAGCCTTTTTAAATAACAAATCCCTGGATTTAAAGGCTGTATTGAGATATAACTCAGAAAGATATTAAGACACCAGGAAAATCCCAGGCGTGTATATACTGTCAGCAAGTGATGCAACAGATCTAAGCTTCCAGCGACTGAAGGACAAGTTTTTGAGACAGAATAGCTCGTCCTTCGGTACTTGTGAAGTTCCTATTTAGTGCCGCCTTTTTGCCTGTATCAGAGTGGGCACCTTTCGGAGAGACAGTTCAGTGTGGGGTTGAAAGGGACGAGCACATATGCAGGTTCATCTCACCTGCTCCGAGCTACTCTCTTCTCTTGTATTACTCGGCCAACAGTGACTTACGCTCTGACGTCGAGGCATTTCCGGATGAGTCTTGTCGCTGCAAAATGGTCGCCTCGCTTCTAAGTCCTGACTCTGCACAATCTGCCAGGAACACTCCGCAAGTAAGACAGGTAATATCACTCTCTTCCGTCTGGACTGCGCCTTTCGTTGAGAGGACCAAAAATAAGTATTGTGCTTATTCCTCCAATACACAATTATGCAGAGACGTTTTGTGCATTTATCCAGCCGGTCCCTTTCTGTCTCTCCCCCGCTTCGCTTCTCAAGTGATAAAAGGGGCTCTTATACTTTTCTTGAGGTGCAGTCGTCGCCGCTCCTGTATCAACTTGTCCTTCTTATGCAAGTCTGGCGTTTTGAGACTGCTCTCTCCTGATCCTTCTATCACAAAAATTTCGGACGAACACCTACGCAGGCTCGGACAATTGGTGACGGTGTGGAGAGAAATCTTACTGCGCACAGAGTTCTCAGACGTTGAGGGAGGAAAGGAGAAGCGGTACGTGCTGAGCTGCCCATTGCTTTTGACAAGCATGGCGCATCAAGTGCCATCAACACACCTAAGCGGCGGCGTTTGTTTCGTTTCGTGCTGCATACCTCCACATTCTGGCCGATCATGTCGACAAATTGTTGTGAGATGAGCTTTGTTCATGCTATCGAGTGATCATTTACCCTGCTCCAACGATGCACAGCAAGGGTGTGAACAGACATCTGCTTGTGCGCCGAGGGGGTTGGAGAGCCCGATAGACAGGGGAATGTTAATTCGCATTTTTGCTTGTTCTCCTCATAAAGTCTTGAGGCATCCAGAAGCTTGATGTCTCTGTTCTGTTTTGCGTCCGTCTGTCTCAGAATCCATAGTGTGCGCCTCATTGCCTATTCAATATAACTAAATCGCAATGCCTCCTATTTCTCGACGTTCTTCATACTCTCTCTTCCCTAATTGTTCTTCACCAGTCCAGACTCCTGCAAACGGAAATATTGCCAATATCCCTCGCCGAAGTTCTTCAGAGTCGCCCCGGGCAGCTGCAGAAATAGACAGGAATTCGGTAGCGCCTCACAATACCCCAATCGATACAAACAGAAAGGCTATTTGTACTCAATCGAAACAATCGGACAATATGGCGCGGCTGATTCCATTGAAATTAAAATCTGATACAAGGACATCACTGTCTGCGAACTTAATAAATTCTTCAGCAAAAGTTCCCCAACAGCCCACCAGTTCTTCCACATCACCAAAAAGACAACGGCCTGGACCAGTCACCGATCTCACCATCTTGCCCTACACGGACGACGAATATCGAAAAGTCATGGAAGAAGTCAAGTCCCTGTTTTCTCGAGGTCAATATAAACACTGTTCGATGCGATGCAAGCAAATATTGGACAATGTCAAAGATCCAGTGAGTAATCGTAAACTCCATCATCATTGCTCATCTAACCAAACTTAGGACCGAGTTCATCCTTTATACTCGATTTACTTATCATTCTTTGCAGCCAGCTCCTTGGAGATGACTGCCAGTACACTTCATAACCATTCAAGCAATAAATTGCCACTCTTGCAGGAGGCACTTTCTTACTACCAAAAAGGACAAGCGATTGTCAAGTATGAGACCTTCAACACGGATCCGACGATGATACATGCATCCCGAAGATATGACCATCACACACATCCTTCTATATCCAGCAGTGTCCGTAGCTCTGTGTCTTCGGTGTTCTCATCAACCTCCTCAGTCAATTCAGCTTCTTCCTCCGTTTCCAGCTCCCCCGTCGACCAGCAGCCAACACACAAGCGTAGCGCATCCGCTTCACCTGCTGCCCGGAATAGAAAGAAGAAAGTTTCGTTCTCTTTGCAACTTCCAACGTTGGTTTCCGAACCAGTGACCGCAACACTGGACGAGTCAACCCTTATTGACGCTTTCCCAAACCCCCCGTCTCAGTCACCACCCAGAGACTTCGCTCCGACCAGAACCCAACAGCTTGACACAATTTCTAAGTACTTGGTAGCTCAATCAGCACACCGCTACCACAACCGCCTCCTGGCCCTTTCAACCCAATTAGATTATCACATCTCGTCCATCTTCTCTCAGATCTCACAATTGTCTCAAGCCCGCAAAACTCGCAGATCCAATCTGCCAAACCAGTTTAACGTCGAAGGAGAACAAGTCTTTGGTATCGAGGATGTCAGCAGGGAGGAGATGCAGAAGACTGACCTAAGAGAGCGAATCAAGAGATTGAAGGAGGCAGGATGGAAGAGAGAGCGTTTCAATGGGGAGCGCTATCAGATTTTGTGTGAGAAGGCCCTCACAGAAGTTGACGATAGGATGTGAGGGGGTGGATAAGTAAAGGTTTGCGGCATTCATGAGAGACGAAGGATCAGATGTGTATGAGACGAATTTCGGATTGGAGTATATTGGCTTAGCGTTCTCTTCATGAACATTTCTTCGATCTCTTTGGTTTTATTGGGGGCTAATGGCACGGCGAGACGACTGGATGATTCGTCAAATATGATACCACATGCTTAGAGCAATAAAGATTGACTTGTGTATTTAGATGTAATTGTTGTCATGTATGCAACAGGCAATGGTGAGAAGATTATTTTGCCAATTCACGCATAATTCCTCAGACTTTCTAATCTTTGCGTGACTCTAAAATTTTAATAGACATTAAGAATGAGGACTACTATTCTGCGACTTCGAAAGATTTTGGGTACGAAAAACAAATTTTGGAGCGACAGTCCTTGAAATCAGCATGCATCATGGCCTTCAGCTAATATCGCCCTCCGTTCCGAAACAGAAACTCTGCGCTTATTGAGCAGTAGAACCTCGCGGAGATAGAAAACAAAGGTACTCCATTGTAGTAGCAGCAATTTCTGAAAAACATACAAATGCAAGCAACTTTTGCTCCAGATAGTTTATTCACGTGATCTCGCGATTAGCTCAATTCAGATGTAGGTAGATTGTCGAACCATTTGTCATCGTCCACCTCATCCTCAGTGATTGAAAAGGCGATATGAAGCCAATTTCAAGAAGACCAAATCTGCGTCAGCTCAGCAACTATGTATGCCAAAGCTGTACACAGAAATCGGTGCTGAACCAAAAAAAGAGCTACGCTACCGCCACATCTACAACAGATATTTACGATGTAGTATGCATAGGCGGCGGACCGGCAGGATTGAGTCTCCTAGCAGCTCTAAGTAAGTATAATAGTTTTAACACATGGTCTATATATTCTCCTGCCCCTACTAATAAAAATTTAGGATCGAATCCTGCCACTGCCAAATTGAGAATCGCTCTTGTAGAAACCAAGGACCTTTCACAAGACCACAACTTTACCCTCCCTCTCACCGAATTCTCCAATCGCTGCTCTTCTCTTACACCCTCCTCCGCTCGCTTCTTAGGAAGGATTGGCGCTTGGAAATATGTGCAACAAGAACGGGTACAGCCATACCATGAAATGAAAGTCTGGGATGGAGTGACAGGAGCAACTATAGACTTTGAATGGGATTCCGAGAAGAAGGGGAGCACAATTGCCTATATGAATGAGAACTTGAATCTTACTTCTGGCCTACTGAAGAGGGTGTCCGAGTTGGGAGGAGTGGACATTCTAGATAAGGAATTTGTGAAAGGTATCAACCTGGGTGAAGAAAGTGAGGATGCGGACTTGAGGAGCTGGCCAATTGTCACTTTGAGCAGTGGTCGGCAATTGGCTGCCAGGCTATTGGTAGGAGCTGATGGAGCAAATAGCCCTGTGAGGAAGTTCGCTGGGATAAAGCGGATTGAATGGGATTACAAAAGATGGGGAGTGGTGGCTACATTGCAGTTGGAACACAATGGCTGGGGAAAGGAGGGTGAAAGGATTGCCTATCAAAGATTCATGCCAACAGGACCAGTTGCCATGCTGCCTCTGCCTGGAAACTACGCCTCTCTTGTTTGGACAACCACTCCAAAAATAGCAGACCGTCTGAGGGGTATCAATCAGCAAGACTCGACCCCTCCTAAGCAACAAAACATAGCTGCGTTAGTCAACGCAGCTTTTAGATTGACCCCGGCTGAGATGGATTACTACTACTTCAAAGCGACGGAGCAGGGGACCGATCTCACTCAAGATATTGAATGGCGAATCATGCAGAGCTCGAAGGGCGTGGATGCACGGAAGCTCCCACCAAGGGTCGTCGCTGTACAGGACAACAGTGTGGCGAAATTTCCGTTGGTATTAAGACACGCGGAAACCTATGTAGGCGAACGAGTTGCTCTTGTTGGAGACGCTGCACATACTATTCATCCTCTTGCCGGTCAAGGCCTTAATCAAGGGCAAGGCGATGTCGAGTGCCTTGCGAAGACTATAGAATATGCTGTAACTCATGGCCAAGACATTGGAGTGCGTATGTCACTAGAACCATACAACGCCGAACGATATGCGACCAACCACTTGATGCTTGGTGTATGTGACAAGATACACAACTTATACTCGGTTGGAAGTGGTCCTATAGTTAGCCTGAGGAGCGTTGGTTTAAAGGCTGTGAATGCGTTGGGTCCTATCAAAAGGGCTTTGATGGAACAAGCTGCGGGAACAAGAATGTAGATTAATGTACCACTATGACACCCCACCAAATTCCACTGAATCCTATAACAGTGGACAGTTCACTACTTTAATCAACCAAGTCATTGCCATGCAAAGTATCGACTATCTCACAGCCGTACAACGGCCTCAGCCCACGAGACTAGCACGAAGGGAATACAGGACTTTCGTGCTCGAGGGCATGACCTGTATCCTTCTCGACCATATAAAAAATATGTGATGCGAAAATCAGCTTCACACCAAATTTGTACACTTAGTCACATTCAAAGTGAGACGTGAGATTTTAGTGATTTATATTCTTTTCTATGGTAATGCCAGGGGCATTGTTTATGTTCATCTATTCCAGGCAAATTGTACTTTGTGTAAAGGCTGGCTGTAAAATAGGTATTTCAGGACCGAGGCCAGATCCGGCGGGAGTTTAACCCAAGGAATCGGCGACAGCGATAAGCAGCAGCAACCAAGCCATCAAGACGTGCATCCTGAAATGTGTTGGTTCTGGGAGGTCCTATCCTGTCAATTTTCCAAAGTCATCTGTCCCATAGGCAGACTGTCCTGACTGCTGAATAAATGCCACCATGCCGCCGCCGCGCTCCTGACTGTAAATGCAGTATGAATCTTAAGAAATGAATGGCATGTGAGTATTGCCACAAAGAATAATAGAAATTGAGATGAACTGCGGCTCATCATGCCTGAGTTTACATGATGTAAATTTCGGGTGGAAGATTTAAAATTCCCATTCGTCTTCGTCTTGGATCGACTCGATCGCCCAGGTGAATTTCTCGCGAAGAGTCTTAGAAAAGAACTTCTCAATAGGGACCTCGAACTTTTTGGCGAAAACAACAGTCAGGCGGGGATCGATGTAGTTCTGGAACAATGTTAGAAGGAAATACTATGTTGGAAGAGAAGAAACCCACAATTTTACTGGTGCCGAGCGCAACCTCCTTGTTGCCCTCTCGGTCTTCAGCCTGCAGCCTCATTGTGGCAATGCGCTCATCAATTTTCTTGATGTTTGCCTCATACTTTTCAACTGAAGGACCTTTACCTTCAGGCTCGACCTTCTTCTTCTTATTCTCGTCCTTGAACTTCTTCTCCAGCTCGTCGGCAGCCTCGAGGCGTTCTTGCAGCTCCTTGGGTTTCATCTCCTTTTGGCGTTCAGCGGCGAGCTTCTCATTATCCTTTTGGAATTTCTTCTCAATCTTTGTGCGCTGCTCCTGCACAAGGAAAGCTTGATGTTCAATTATCCAGGCCTCATCAAGATCACCATCAAGCTCAAACCAATCAGCGCCTTTTTTCTTCTTTTGAGACTTGTCAACGGCAAGAATCATTTGCTTGAGGCGCCACTGCTGATATTGAAGTCCTTTGATCTATTTCTAATTGTCAGAATGAGTATAGGAACCAAGAACGTGTGTCCTTACCCTGTCCGTCATTTTTTCCATTTGAGCTTCATGACCAGCACCAACAGTGCGCTTGTGATTACAAAGAATGGCAACCTTTCGATTACAGTCATTGTAAAGCTTGACCTTCTCTTGCATGCTGATGTTGGTATTTTTGAGCTCCTTCAAAAGAGTAGACATTGTGTACGAAGCATTATAAGTACGGAAGACTTTTGCGCTGAGGCCAGGCATGTAGTTGGTCAAGTGCTTATTTAGTTGAGTGGTCTAGACATGTTAGCTCATACATGGAAGGGGTGCGGGATGGAGCTTACATTGAGGCGATCAAAAATATCATCACCGTCTTTCTTCGGAGCCTTCTTGAAGATCTTCAGGTTCTTGAACACCTGATCATCTACCACAACCTCATCATAGAACCTGATACTGTCCTTTCCGAGAAAATCGAATATGACGGTATTGGGTGGTTTCAATGTGACATGCTCATACTTGAGGGAGCAGCATCCAACAGTCTCGGCTTCGTTCTCGGCATCCTTTTCGTTTCCGGCACGCAACGCAAACTTATCAATTAGATAGACCGCCGTGGCACGCTGTCTGTCTGCCATGAGCTCCGCACGAAGATCGCGTGTGTATTCCTTTCGAATGCGATCGATGTGTTTCTTCAACTCCCGAGCCTTCTCGAACTTTTTGAAGTCGCTTTGACCCTTGATACTGCTCTTAGCGGCAAGCATAACGTACTTGTAGGCTCCATTGATATTTTCTTGCCACATTGCGAGCCAAGTTGCTTTGTTGTCATGTTGTACATCCTTCCATTTATGGCCTTCAGGTGGAGTGGGGACAGTGGCTTCTTTGCCAATATTGATGGTGATTTGCTCCGGATAAACCCTGCGTTTCACTTTTCCTGTCTTTGGATGTGCACCACGCCCTCGGAATAGTCCTGGAGGTTCGACTCGGAAGTTGCCAACCTGCTCCTTTCGCCCATCCCAGATACATTGTGTGTATGGGGCTTCGAGGAGATCTTTTGCAGCCTTGTCAGCTTTCTTCTCGGCTGTGGTTCTGGCCTTTTTCTCTTGATTCTTGCCATCATAGTAAGCAAATATTGGTTTGAAATCTAATTTCGAGAATTCCTTGATAGCAATCTTGTTACCGTCGGGTCCGAATGCGCCTCCAGTTTTCTTCACCTCCTCTTTAAAATCATCGAAAAAGTTCTTTTGAAAAGTTGGGTTTTCGACATTCAGAGTGGAATTCAACATGGCACCGAAGAAGCCAGCAATCTCCTCAGCCTCTACTGACAGAGTCACAGGGACACCATCGTAGAGAAGTTTGACATTCTTTGGGAGAGGTTCGTACTCAGGAGGGAATACAACACCGTTGTGTTGGAGAGTGTCCCATTTGATGCTATCATCCTCCTTCTTTGGAGCGTCCCACCATCGGTAAACCTCTTCCTCTTCCTCAACACTCTCCTCCTTCTTCGCCTTACCCTTGCCCTTCTTTACCGGAGAGATGTCTTCGGCTTTGGCTTTTCCATTGGGCTTCTTGGCGGTCGCCTTCTTGGCTAGAGGTACATCCGAATCAGACTCTTCTTTCTTCACACCATTTGTCTTCTTGGAAGCAGCAAGGCCATTGGACTTGCGCTTCGGCTTTGGCTTCACATCGTCTTCATCGTCTGAATCTTCCTTCTTAGGCTTTTTGATGGGAGGCTTTTTGGACTTGCTCTCTTTGGCGCGAATTGCTTTGGCTTCCTTCTCTGCCTTCTTCTCAATCGACGCTTTTTGCTTTGCCAACTTGCTGGTAAGGGGTTCGTCATCATCAGAGGAATCTTCACCAATTGCAGCAGCGGTATTTTTTGGCGGCAGTTTTCCAGACTTCTTCTTCGCCGCCAGTGGCGCATCTGAATCGTCAGAATCGGATTCGACCTTCTTTTTAGTCGTCTTTTGTCGCTTAGCCTGAAATTCGAATCAGCAACCATTTTATAGGGCATAAAATGTTCAAATAATGTGAAACCCGTAGGAGATGGAGGGTCTATTCCATACAATTGGAGTATCTGAATCATCACTATCATCATGATAATTCATTGGCTTCGATGTGCTTGTGCGCGCTTTCCGCTTTGAATTTCCATTCGTTGCGGGCTCGTCCACCTCCATCTTGTCTTCGAGGACTGGGCCATTTCGAATCGATATTCCTGCAGGGGCAGACTTCGCATTTGCAGTGGCCTTGTCCATAGCTTTGTCAATGTCTTTGGAGATGACCGCAGAAGATACTGTGAACAATGTAAGCTGGTTTTCTAATCGTCAAATATGTGAAAACCGCAAAACCGAAGGTGAAGTCTGAATTGAGAAGGCAAGGCACAAAGCGCAAATGAGGCTCTTTTTGGAGGTAGGAAGAACTTACCACGTCCTCGTGCGAGGGGAATATCATCGTCACTATCAGAAGACATCTTGTGGTGTTTGGAAGAGAGAATAGGCAAGGTTCGGTGTAAGGTTGAGACTCTCTCGGGAGTGTGAGAGCTGAACCGTCGTCAGTATGTGGTAGTGGACCGCGCTAAAGTGATCTTTAGACGCGTCGAAACGTGCCTCTTGAACTGTTGGATGTTGAGTATTGAGATTGTAAGTGTGAGTGGTCTGGAAACAAGAAGTCGTCGAGGAATAAGGCGATTTATGAGCATGCAGAGAAGGACTTGGTGGAATGCGTGCCTCAAAAGTAAAAGTCTCTAAGACACCGTTGCGAGTTCCTATTGGCCGTTGCTGACTAACGGGTCGGATAGCTTGGTGAATGAAGTTTGACGACCTTGAAAGTGAACAACCGACCACCCGAACATCAATTGATCTCGAACGCAACTCGTGGTCAATTGAACCTAATTACCTACAGGTTCGATACTGTTCCCTTTGTCGACCAAGATGCTTTCAAGAGCTGCGCGTCCGGCCTTGAGGGCTGCCGCTACGGCGTCTGCCAGGTGAGAATTCCGGTCGCAGGGGATTAGAGCCCTCAATCACTGAAGATCAAGACGATGAGGGATTATTGGGAGAGAATGTCTAATTGTTTCTATCTACAGACCTGCCCCAAATGCGGCAACATATGCTACCCTTCGTGAGATTGAGGACAGACTCAAGTCCATCAAGAACATCGAGAAGATCACAAAGGTCCATAACTTCTTCCGAAATCCTCCTTGCCATTACTGATTACTCCGATTCTTTAGACCATGGCTGTCGTTGCCTCCACAAAGCTCTCTCGTGCGACACGCGCAATGACCGAATCCCGACAATACGGAAAGACCTCAAACGCTGTTTTCGAGAATGCTGAGACAAAGCCACTTGAGGGGGACAAGAAGAGCTTGATCGTTGTGGCATCTTCAGACAAGGGTCTTTGCGGTGGTATTCACTCTGGATTATCGAAGCGCGTCCGTAAGATGCTCCAGGATAAGCCAGATACCGATATTGTCGTTTTGGGCGAGAAATGCAAGGCTCAATTGCTCCGGTCAAACAGCAAGAACTTTGTGTTGAGTTTCTCTGGAATTGGAAAGGATATTCCCACATTTGCAGAAGCCGCTGCTATCGCCGATCAGATCTCTCTCCTACCAACCGACTATTCCTCGATTCAAATCGTCTACAACAAGTTCATCAACGCCACAAGCTACGAGCCAACCCCAATTGAAGCTTTCTCTGAGGAGGCCATCGCCAATTCTCGTAAGTAGTGAAGTAGCAGTGGGATATTACAACTGCTAACAGATAATATGTAGCCAACTTCTCAGCATTCGAGATTGATGATGAAGTCCTAGCTAACCTCCGTGAGTACGCTCTGTCCAACTCGCTCTACTGGGCTCTTGCGGAAGGTCACGCTTGCGAACAATCAGCTCGCCGAAACGCTATGGATGTGAGTCAAAAAAACAGTAACCTATGTAATGTTCTATGAGCTAATTAATGACAGAACGCCTCGAACAACGCTGGTGACATGATCAACAAATACCAGATTCTGTTCAACCGAACTCGTCAAGCCGTGATTACCAACGAGTTGGTCGAGATTATCACAGGTGCAGCCGCTTCAGAAGAGTAGAGATTTTGTGCATATGTAGTCTAGTCAACAAGTTTCTGGTCCAAATGGACTAATAGAACTGATTCCCTTTTGTACCAATGAAACCTCTACATTTTTCAATTCCCCTTCAGCTATGAATATCAACGCTCAAGTTTTCGAGTATACATCACAGTAGTGTACAGGCTGCTTCAGTTTATCTCTGTCTGATATCAGTTTCTCGTCAGCATCCTACATGGAAGACTTTTGAATTTTAATATTGCTCATTAATTTCAATTAGTGAACGAGTAAAGATACTTTGTGAACGTTCTGGAATTCTTCGAGCATTAAACATCTACCACAGGTACTTACATATACAGTGTGGCGTTCAGAGTCGGCTTCACTCTCGCATAATGCCTACTTTCAACTACATCGCCGACTGCCTTTGATGCATGAAGGCATTCAGCTGGGACGTCATACCTGCAAATCTTGTTCTCGTAGGATCTCCAAAGCGGTGCCTCCACGACGAAGAGACTCTCGTTATTACCCCTCCTGACAAGCCTCCCGTACTTCTTCCTTCATTTCCACTGATATCCACCTGTCCATAGGGTTTGGAAACCAAGCCATTTGTGTATATAAGACTCCCTGTTGGTACGCCAGATTCCAGTCTTCGGGGGATATATCGTCAATGCCGCAAGCACGAACGACACGCCAGTCATCGAGCAAAACAGATGAGGTAGTTCAGCCGAGCATCGCAATGACTCCTTCCCCTAGTCTGATGTTTGGCATTTGTTGATTGGGTTGCAAAACGGGCAGCTGATCTGAAGAGATCAACCAATTGTGTTGAATGAATCGTTGCCATGTGAGTTATGAATATTTTGTACGGCGGGGCCTGTACCTGTGTGCCCACAGAGGCTATGGAAATCAGTATGGGTTAAATTGTGTTACTGCGTTGAAAAGCTCTGAACATTCCAAACACTGAAGGAGCCCCTATCTCCTATGGACAGGGAGAACTCTAACATACTGATTAAATCTATATTGGTGTGCCATTGTCCTGCAGCAGATGGTCGTCAAAGCTAAACAGGTACGTACTGCTTTATTGTGTACGATTTCTGTCAAATTTGTCGAGTGGGGAGGACATAAACTTGCAGAAGATCCGCTCGAGTGAAAGGTCTTTGTGTACTACCGAGAATGTATGATGTGGATCGAGTCTCGCATGTAGCAGATGGTCTTAGTGCAGCAATAATTTTGGGAGACAGTTCAATCTTGAAAGTCGACCGGACTGTATTTATACTGCTTCTTGCAAATCCAATGACTAATACGAGCATGGGGAAGAATTTGAAGTGATGATTCACAACCGCTTTGAGTATAAAGATGGAAGCTCCGGATCATGGAAATGCCAGGGGGGTTTGGCCTCGTCCCTAAATCAGGAAACCTTCATCTCTCGCATCCACTTTTGCAGCTGGGACAATAGAACTTTTGTACTTTATTCATGCCTCAAAATGAGCTTTCATGATCTCATTGAACTTGTGACCTTGACGGACTCGATCCCCGAATGCTGCCTCGTGCCAAGAGCCGAAGCTGCCGTGAAAGAGCGAAATGCAGCTTGCTGAAACCAGTATTATACCGTCACTGCTGTGTTTCATTCGCTAGTATAAAGCGGTCATCCAAAATTTGGCAAAGCTACCATTTTTTCTCAGACCTGAATGTTTGTCCATGTCTGCAGCCAGTGGAAGGGCAGTACCCACACGTCAAAGAGCCAATTTGGGGCACTCACGTTTGAATTCAATGTAACAGCGATTGGCGCATTGATTTCTGCAACTATGCACATGAATAGTATTGATCAATCGAAACATTTTAAAAGCATTCCGAGAGTTTCAGCTGAAGCAGCCAGAACCCATTGGACTGCTGGTGCGTCCATTCACAGCCCCTATCTTCTCGCTTAATTATATGTACATTTACCTGGGAAGTAGAACTTGCTATATCTCAATCCTTCTTGTGCATTTCACTTATCCTTCCCCCGTTGATGTAATTTTTCCACTATCAAGTAATAGTTCCCAACAGATACAAACTGTTCCAGTCTCCTTTCAAAGTAGTCACATCCAATGAGAAAACAAAGGTGTCAAAAACACTGGGTGCACAATTAGTTCTGACATTTTCATGCGTCGCCACCTTGAACTTACAAACTTCTCTGAGATTGCCGGAGAAGTATAGCGAGCAATTTATAGTGGAAGTTTCTATATTCAATCAAGGCTCTCATGAATCGTTTTTGTGATCCAGAGGATGGGAGAGATTCACACTTGTCATGAAGTACTTATTAAAATGAAAGCACAGAAGAGGCTTGTCAGAATGGCTATGGACGCTCATATCTATGCTACAATAAAATACCAGAGGATCATTTCAGGTTGCCATCAACAATTTGTCACAGGATAACCGAAATCTTGTAAATTCAATATATGTTTGCTTCTAGGTAGTTCCTTTGCAGAAGATGACAGTACTATTGGCGAGAACGCTTCGTATTATAGAGTCATCGATAGTATTATATCTCTTCGTGGCTTCTAGTTAGTCACACGCCTGAGAGCTTTCGAATTTACCAGTCGCGCAACCTCTCCAAAGTCCAAAAGCAAAGTAGGGCAATGATCGCGAACTTCTAGCATAACAGACTATGGGAGAACCACGAATGGATAGAGAGCTCGAATTTTCCAAGGTCAATAGAACTCAGTATGTCAGCGAGTGTGAACATCTGGTAGGATGCGCTATGATGTTAGTTACGAATGTACGAAGCCAAATTTCAGAAGTACAATAAACGCGAGTGTCTAACACTCTACAACATTAGTGGAGTCACACTTATACGAACAGAAGAAGTTTTTCAGCATGAGAACCGACACGTAGAAATGACGCGACTTTCAAGTATAGTAAAAACAAGTGTGGGAAAGTCGCAGAAAATGTAAGAGTCTCTCAACAATTTGAATCAAGATGGGTAACGAACATAAGCTCCTGGCATCATACATTTATATGTTACACTATTCAGAGAGTCGCTAATCATTTGAAAGGAGTAGCTCCATGACTATAGAACAAAGCAGGAGGATGGACGCAAGCTTTTAGCATAATTTTTCGGTATATAATACTAAGGAAAATCGTAAAGAACACAAAAGGATTGAATAATCTCTTCAGGGTTATAGAATCAAGTAAGAGAATAAACATGAGCTGTTCCCATTGGACTCAGGTAGAACTACTAGCGTGCAACATGAATGCAAGCGTCTGTTGTAAGATATTCGGCATATCAGATTATTTACAGAACTCGCGAATGATACGAAGGGATTGAAGTATCTCCAAGGGTCATATAACCAAGATGTGAAACAAACTCGAGTTTCTGACATAGGTTATTGGCATTTTAGACTTTCGTGGAAGGTGCGAACAAGATGGATGGATCGTGGTGTTGCTATAGAACCAATATGCAGAACGAACACAGGCTTTTTTCATAAGTTACTAATCATGGTTTATCAGTTTTGGAAGTATCGAATAGAATAGGGGAGGAGTTCCCTCCCAAATAGTAAGGTTTATGGTAGCTGCGTGAGATACATTGCATCAACTGAACACAAAGACGAATCGCTCGTAATAGATATAAAGTTTGAGCATTCACTCCTACAGTACTAGGTATATATGCCCTCATTTACTCCCAAACATTCTCTTCCTTTCAACAATACATTTACAACATCGTTCAACTCGCGCAGTCTACGCTACGAAGACTGCTCTTATCGCCATCATACTCCGCAAGCATACTAGCCTTTACGAACCTCTAGTACGCATAGAGGCTGAGTGCTCAAGTAAGTTGAGAAGTTTTCGCTTATATTACTTGTCTTCAAAGTCATATTCTTCTATTGCCAGCACACATTCATACGATAACCCCTGGAGAGTATCGCGCCTGCCTCATTCAGGTCTGAAGGCAACTCAGCCTGAAGTCCAGAATTTGAAGAAGGTGCTGGATTCCTAGGACAATAATACCGAATTTCTCATCCGTGATCTTCAGCACAACAACTTGGTGCAGATAGCAATGACGAATTTACTACGGGACAAGTGTTGCAAGTGGAAAGTACCTATGGAGAACAGAGGCCGGCTTGCCATGGCGAACATCGATAATAACACCGCAATTACATGTATCTGGGGTCAAGGCGAAGCATAGCTTGACTTGCCGATTTCAGTGATGAATCTTCTTTATTCTTTGCTTCTGCTTCACAATAGCCGCTCAACTAATGCGATATCTGGTTCCAGGTAGTCAACTAAGTCCCCACCAGCTCGAACTCCAAGCATCGTTATTATTTTTTATTTTTAACTGCATTTTTTCAACACTACCCTTGCATACAATTTTGCTCAACATACAGATATCGAGCAGCACTACAAGAGAAGCTAAAGTCAGGGAGTTTGTCCTGCATCGAACGTGTTTTCATACTCAACACCGCTCAAACCTCAGGTATATACTTCTTGTCACAGCGTAAATCGGTAGACTGTGCTGCGTTCATCTTCTAATTCTCTGCTAACATCTTGAAGAAGGATCGAATCTCCATATCCCAAAAATTCGATCTTTAACAACGCGTCATTGGCTCACACACAATCTAAGACAGTTGATATCACTTGGCTGGCCCGGCTCACAGTACTTCTGCAAATAGGCTGAGTAAGTCACTCGGAAAGTCAGAAGTCTTTCATTAGATTCTTTCTTCATTTTCTAATTATGTATTTGTAGTTTTATCCTGAGACAAGATAGCTGACAATAGTAGGAAGGACTGAGTCCAGATATTCCAGCAACTAAGTCTTGAGTAAGTCACTCGAGAGTCCGAACTCGTTTGTTGGATTCGATTCTTAATTTCGAGGTGCTTAAATATTGTTATTTCTCTAACACAAGACAGATCCCATTGAGGAAAGACCGAACCAATATTTCAGCAAACGATTTTTGAGCAAAGTACTGGGAATTTTCGAGCTCTGCCCTGGATTTGCTATTGATTTCTGAATATTTGGCCGTTGGCTGCCCTTCAATCCAAGATATCACATACACTATTGAGAAGGACCGAACCTTATGCCCTAACAACTTCATCCGAGTATCTGATTGCGCGAAATTTTGAATATCTCTAAGAATACTCACTCCTCACATTCCAAATTATCAGCTGTCAGCTCTTATCCAACACACGAAATTAAATCCACAACTGGAAAGGGTCGAATCCTAGTACTCCTGCAATATCATCTTGAATATCCAATCATTTGGACAATCCGAGGTCGTTTACCGGATTCACTCCTCAATTAACCAAATATTCAGCTATTAGCATTTCTCCAACATAGGACTTTTGATACACCATCGGGAAGGACCGAATCTCAGTACTTCTATAACTGGGTCATAAGAATCTGGTCATACGGAAGGAGATAGTAACACGGAAGGTACGAAGCTGTTCGTTGAATCCACTCCTCAATTGACCAAACATTCAGAGCCAACATAGGACGTTGAATCCATCATTGGGAAGTATCGAATTTCAATACTTCTACAGCTGGATCACAAATATCTAGTCACACGGAAGGTACGAAGCCGTTCGTTGGATTCACTCCTCCTTGTCCATCTATTTAAACATGGGGTTTCTCTGAAGCTTGTTTCTTTACCAATCCATAACACAAACCTCCTTTGATCTCAATACATCCTAACCTCATATCAGACCACAACACAGACCTCTTTCGATCTCAATCAACAAATATCAGCCGCATACCATAACGGCAAAATGGTATGTTGAACTTAAAAACACTCCATGACTATCTACTAACGTTGTTAGTGTGTTCGGGAGTATGTGGGTTACATGTGTGGACATTGCTCAGTCCCATATCTTCATCAATGCCCTTTGAGTTTGTCCAACCCAAACTTTCCACCCTGCAAGTTTCCTGCGGAGCGACCGCTTTTCTTCAATGAGAACTGCCACCCATGCTCTCGGATTGTTTGGAATGCAAAGATTCTGAAGGACGAGGAGATACATCGTGCAAAGCATCAGAATGGAGAATGTGAATGCGAGGTGATTTTCGATGCTACCGAACGCGAGCGTCGTATGAGGCATCGAGGTGGGAAAGCCAAGAAAGGAAAGGATATCTACCAAACAACCCGAGCTCCTGCGAACAGTGGCGAGACAGTAAGCGGAGAGGACTCGATGGGACCCGAAAGAAGGTTTGGGGGACCTCATCAGGAGTACTCTGGGGTTAGTACCGAACAAGACGGCTATGATCAGAATTATGGATACGAACACAATGGTGGAAACTTCGAGCAAGGCCATTACCGTTATGAGTTTGGGGGTGGTAGCCAAAAACACAGAGGACACACGGAGAACTTCAATGAACATGTGCGAGCTGGATGGGACCCCAAAGCACAAGTCTCGGCATATGAGTATGTTGGCTATTACATTTCTGGAGATGATGCAAAGACACGAGTCGCCCCGGAAATTCCAAGAAACGAAGCCTATGTTGATGTTGATCAAGTTGCCAAGGGTCGCGGCTTTCCTGACAATGGACAAGTTCCTCGTGACTACTTGTGGAATGGCGCTCTACAAATGGGTCAACCAGGTGCTGGAATGAGATGGTACACTGAGCAACTTAATGTCATGCCAGCACTTCCACCACCCTCACCACTAGCAGAGCGAACTTTGCTGCAAAAAACTCCCCGCATATGGCAAAAGTCCATGTCTGAGCCTGCCGATACGAAGAGCAGCTATCAAAACTCTCCAGCCACAGTGATTGCTACGTTGGCAACAGTCACAGAAAAGTTGGCAACGGCAAAGCTAGACGATAGCAAGGAAATGGCGAAGGAGGCAAATGAGAGCAAGCAAATCAACGTCACAAAGGAATCCAACGAATTCAAGGAGTCCAAGGAGGCGGAGGCCACACTGCTACAACCATTGGTTGTAAGCAGTGCAATGGCTTCAACTTAGTCGTATCTGTAAGTAATCACGAAACAACAAAATAGCTTGAATGCGTATGCTGGCATTGCTAACTCAGCGAAGACTTTGTACAAACATAGGAAGATGCGCCTGTATGACCAATGTACAACATCCACCACTCCTCTCAGCACGTTCACCGATCGACCTCTCCGAACACTACTTTTCGTCAGCACGGTCAAAATTTCTCAACTATGATTTACTCACCCAAATCCATGGTCCCAATAATTGCAACGGCATCAGCCAACAAGTGCCCCCTCGAAATTTGGTCAAATCCTCCCAGATGTGCAAAACCAGGGGCTCTGATCTTGCATCGGTATGGCCTCTCACTGCCGTCGCTCACTACAAACACACCCATTTCTCCCTTTGGTGCCTCAATGGCGGAATACGTCTCTCCAGGTGGGACGGTATAGCCTTTGGTGAACAGAAGAAAGTGGTGGATCAAAGCCTCCATATTCTCTTTCATAGCGGCTCGGGGAGGGGGCGAAATTTTATAATCCTCAACACGGATTGGTCCTGCAGGCATCTTATTCAGGCATTGGTGGATGATGCGGAGTGACTGTCTGAACTCCTCCATTCGACAGAGATACCGATCATAACAATCACCATTTACACCAACCGGGACATCAAAATCAACTTCACCGTAAGCGTCATACGGCTGACTCTTTCGAACATCCCATGGGACACCAGAACCTCGAAGCATTACACCAGTGAAGGAATAATTCAAGGCATCGGCGGCAGAAACAACTCCGATACCTTTCGTGCGCCCAATCCAGATACGGTTGTCGGTCAGCAACTCTTCAGTCTCATCGATACGGTCGCCGAACTGAGTGGCCCATTGATAAATGTCGTCAAGAAGGCCAACAGGTATATCTTGGTGAACGCCACCTGGTCGGACATAAGCAGCGTGGAGACGAGCTCCAGACACTCTTTCATAGAATTCCTGCGTTGAGTTAATTTGCATTCAAAGCATTAGAATCAAACATTTTTTATTTACCATAAGTTTTTCACGCTCCTCAAAGCCCCACAAGAAAGGTGTAAGTGCACCAACATCCATTGCGTGAGACAAAATAGACATCAAATGGTTCAGGATTCTAGTGATTTCTCCAAAGAGTGTTCTGATCCACTTCGCACGCTCCGGAATCTCAATGTTCAGAAGCTTCTCTACTGCCAGCGAGAAACATTGCTCGTTTGTCATCATAGAAACGTAATCTAGACGGTCAAAATATGGCAATGCCTGGAGATATGTTTTGTACTCGATCAACTTCTCGGTGCCACGATGTAGTAACCCCACATGAGGATCTGATCGAACGATTTCCTCTCCATTCAGTTCCAAGATTAGACGTAATACACCGTGGGCGGCCGGATGTTGTGGACCAAAGTTGACTGTGTAATGTCTGATCTTCCTGTTCTCAATTGCCTCACTGTCTAAATTTGGATCAGGCGCGACATTGAGGTGTTGGGGGTCGTCAGGGTTCGTAGGGTGTGCGAAGTGCTCATCCGTAGGAATCAATCTTGTGCCTGTGTATTCCTGTGCGTATTTTCGAGATGGGACAGTTGAGAAAGGTCGAGTGGAAGCTCGTGGGGAGGAACAATTTGATAGTGCGGGTCGCAAGCAGAGGCGTTTGGCGTGGCGGCCGGCCAGCCGGGTTATGGATGCTGCCATTGTGATGCAGAAATGAGACGGATTTGGTGATTGTAACCAGACCTCGAGCTTCTGCGAGTCAATTGAGGAGTGGTGATTGTCCTGTCGAGGCAAGGAGTCGCCTTTGGCTCAATCGATGAGGTTCACGACTCAAATTAAGCTAGTTCCGAATGTGCTAGAGCGGCCGCATTGACAGGGGTCTGCAATTCCGAGATTCTGATCATCAAAAATTATTTTGCAGCACCCCGCCATGTGCAGATATCAACCCAATGGCTCCCGCAACAGACAGATACCAGCCCTCCCAGGCAGAGCTAGATCGCAGGAAAGTAAGTATACCTCCTCATGGTCTTTGACGTTATCAGAATCAACTACACTTTATCCGCATACAGGATCACCATTACACCATTTACCACTTTCCCGACTGACTTCGATACAGATCGTTGGAATCAACTCAGAAACCGTCACAGATGTCACCTCCACCGATTTTCCTGGGCATTACCCTGGAGAAGATCATTCTTGGAGCAAGGATTTTTTTGAAGAAAATCTGAAAGTCGAATTCTACCAAGCAACCCCCCTCGAGTCCAGCTTTTCTCTCATTGGTATCGACGCCTCTGTCGCAAACGCTTTCCGGCGCATCCTGATCTCTGAAATCCATACTTTAGCGATTGAATGGGTTTTCGTCTACAATAATACTTCTATCATTCAGGATGAGGTTTTGGCGCAGAGAATTGGGTTGGTACCCTTCAAAGGCGGCAAGATAGGGCTTAAAGATTACCTCAAAGTGTTCCAAAAGCCAGCAGAAGGATCTGGCTTGGAAATGCCCAAGTCATACGACTTCAACACAGTGGTTATGGAGTTGAAGGTTGAGTGCACTCGCAATCCAGATGCCGCGAGAGGGGAGACGGATCCGCTCAAGGCTTATCATAACGCACATGTTTACGCGCGAGACATCAAATTCAAGCCGTATGGAGGACAACTCGAATATTTCAGTGGGGATAATGCCATCACACCCACTCATCCCGATATTCTTCTTGCGAAACTTCGACCAGGACAATGTTTAGATTTGGAGATGCATGCTATCAAGGGTCTCGGATCTGATCACGCCAAATTCTCACCTGTTGCAACGGCTTCATACCGTTTATTACCTACCATCACCATCACAAAGCCAATTCTTGGAAAGGATGCTGCCAAGTTCGCGAAGTGCTTTCCAAAGGGCGTGATTGGGTTTGAGAAGGTCACAAAGAAGGAAGCTTCCAAGAAAGGCAGCGGATACGAAGGCCATGAAGGCGAGATGAAGGCAGTGGTACTGGATGCGATGAAGGACACTGTGAGCAGAGAGTGCTTACGGCACGAGGAGTTCCAGGGCAAGGTTCAATTGGGAAGAGTCAGAGATCATTTCATCTTCTCAATTGAGAGTTTGGGCCAGTGGGATAGTGATGATCTATTTTTGGAGTCTGTGAAGACTTTGAAACGGAAGTGCGAGTTGATGAAGAAAAGTCTGGCGAATATGACACGATAGAGATTTTTGAAGTCACGAGCATTGTAGGAGTTGAGGGTTCTGGCGTTAAGTAGCTTTCATGATAGTTAACGGAGGCTATGCTCCTGTTTGAAATAAAAGCCAATTCAATCGTCATTCATGTCCTCATAATCCAGCACGGCTGATTACCGCAATGCATTTTCCCAGTAAAACCCTGACTTTGCCAGTTTCAAATGCCCTTTTTATACCTAGATGTCCATTATGCTGCTGTACTTGTCGAAGGAGTGAAATTATTGCTGAATTTCATCTTGTATCGAAAGTTGACAGCTCCCAATGAAGGGTCCGAAACACCAAGCTCATCTCCATTTTCGATCAAGTCACCTAACTTCTTCTCCAAATTAGCCGCGGTTTGTAAGCGCAAACTTTCTGGCGCTTGCATGTACAGACTTCGGCTTTCGGATCGGATAGAGGGCTTCTTGAGCTGAGCTTCTGGTCTTGCCGCTAGAGATTCAATGAATTCCTGTAGTGTAATATTTGGATCAACATCAAGACCTCTGGGCAGATTTCCACAAACGGGGCAGTCTTGTTTCTTCTCGTGTTTGAATGTGTAAGTGTAAATGCCCTCGTTCCCACTGTACATCATGTAATTCTCTTCCAAGCCAAGAGCCGGATTCGAATTGGTCATGAGTTTGAAGGCCTCATTGCAACAACTTGCAGCGATGATTGCATTTGTTGATGCGATAGCCGGGATGATATTCTTTACAACACCTTGAGTGAGAGAGTATGTGACTCCCGTGATATTGAATTCGGCAGCTCTAACCAAAGCCTTCTTATATAGCCAGGTGATGTGCTCCGGGTCATCATTATCGAGCTTTGGAAATGGCTTCTCCTGCTCCCAAGCCATGATATGCGCCCACTCAATGCAATGTTCAGGTTGGCGAGGAATGGTGGCAAGAGTACAAAGGGGAACTGCAGCTCGGGGTGCATGCATGTCAAGCTGACATTCTATACAAGATGTCATTGTTGGATAAATGACTCTGGATTGGCCCTTGAAACCTGGTGACTTTAGCTTCGATCAAAATCTTAACAATGTTTGGATATCCACCTTCTGTACCGCCGTCAATTAGCGGCTTCAAGCTGTCCGGGTTTTCTTCATCGACGAGGTCCACTAGAGTCGAGTTGATCCATCGTCGAGCTTCGATGCTGTCAAGCCCACAGATCACCATCATGAATTGCATGTAGAAATCGGTATCTTTGTCCTGGATTTTGCAATTATGTGGTGTAATTTTCACTCCCTTGACCCTCTTTTCCACAAACTTAGCTGCAACTTCTGCCTTCGATTTGCCAACATCGCTGTGTCGGAATAAGAATTGTCGATTGAGATTGGAAACATCAATAGTATCTGGGCAGGACTTGTGAGTTGATTTTAGACAGCTATGGACCAAGAAACATACCCATGTCGATGACATGTATATTTTTGAAGCCAGAAAGTGCCAAATTCTTAAGTAATTCACATCCTAGACCTCCAGCACCACTGTTCCACGATCAGCAAGCTGCATCCGGTTTCCGAGAATGTAACAAACATGACTCTAGGGCATCATTAGCAGGACATTGCGGCGAATGTGACGAACTGGCTCACAGAACTTTCACCGCGTCCAACCTTGCCATGGCATCATCGCTTCCATCGAAATCATCGTCAGTAAATGGTCCTGTTTGTCGGCGTATGTTATCGAGGTACTGCCTATTTGGTTATCAGCTTTGAGGCGCAGTCAAATTTGAGGGTTGAGAATATACCATCTCGATGTGTTTAGCTGAGCTGGAGGGGGGATTTTGCCAGCTACCATGAGTGGTTGCGACATTTTTACCAAGGCAAGTCTGTAGTTGACACTACGAATAGAGGCAGTGGAGGCATTCTGGGGATTGATGAAGTTAGAGGTCTTCTTATCGTGCTTATCTGCCTGCATGGCTAGCGCCAAAGCTCTCGAGCTACCCGCTCCTGCCAGGCATTTGCACCTTCCAATTCCACGTTCATCCTTTCATCATGCCAGGTGCCTGAGACATTGGGTATCAGGTGAATTTCAAAATGGAGGATTTGTTTACTCCCATAAGTACTGTCTACAAGACTTCTAGAGGAGACAACCAAGATGCGTTGATCGAAATTTCCAAGCCCTCGCCCAAATGTCTCAAAATATTCCCTGAAGCAGCGACACCAGAAGAAGCTCTTGAGGTGCTACGGAATGAGCCGAATTACGATGTCTTGGTCTCAACCCTGAAATTTATCCTCAAAGGAGAGCAGAATTTCAATATTAGATCCCCAAGTCCTCTGGCAGCACAGCTGGTACATGTTCTGGTATCAGACGTTGTCCCCAACTACTGGAACATTCTACTTGAAAATACGCCACAGAGGAGCAAGAAGAGGCGATCTGTAAACTCTCCTGAGCTAGAGCTCCTATTGTCGTCTCTCCGTAGCGTACCTGGTCTGAACGCAGTTTTGCTAAGCCTCAAACAGCACATCCAGCTGTCGAAAGAAAAAAAAGCTATCATTGGAGGGCCCAATGTTCAAGAAGTCTTGAGAATTCTCTTGCATTTGCTGCAGAAAATCTTGGAGGGATCACAAACTTCCAATCTGATATGGAAAGATATCACACTTTCCAACAATACCCCATCCAAACAGAAAGCCATTTGGACTGAGTTCTTGAACCTTCTTGGTAGTGGCAAGATTATTGGGATTGCTGCCGAGGCCGAAGACATTATCAATACACTCAGCAGCAAAGTCGGAGAGAAACACTGGATTGCCGAGGGAACTTCGTACAGTCTCTGGCTAGCGCAAAATATTGTTGCCTTTGCCTGTGATGCAGCAGTAGATTCTAAGGATAGATGGCTACGGTCTGGTGAGCTTCTCATCAAGTCTTCCCGTCTTGGATACACAGGTAAGCGGTGGATTGTACACCCGTACTCTCAAGAAATATTGCTAATATCACTTAGAGCTGATTGTCAAGGAGATCTTGACAACCTTAGCCCTGCAAAGCGACAACAGTACGACTTTTTTAAGACTACTAGACTGTTTGCCAGGTTTTGAGCAGCGAAATTTCCTATACGGAATACTTAAGATAGTATCGAGGGATTACCTCTCAATCTCAATTACGACAGAAGATGACCCAAAGTGGTGGAAAGAAGATTCGGTTACAGTTTCCGCTGCTGCTGGCCTCATCAATTTGGTTCTGTCTAATAGCGAAGAACGCATGCAATTCTTGATATCTTGGCTTACAAGCTCGTCAGGTGCCGGTGTCGGTGATGGGGTCGCAATTCGGCGTGCCGTGTTAGCTGCTATTGGTAAATACAAAACTATTATGGAAACTGTGCTGGAGAAGACTTTGCAGCAATTTGGCGATCAACTGTACATCAAACACGTTCCTACACTCCAACAAGAAGGTATTTACCCTACTTATCGAACACTGAAGTCCCTGCTAAGTGTTGAACAGCCCACGCTCAAGTCCTCCTCTTGGCTTCTGGCTATCTGCACCGGTATCATGCCCTCCGCTTTGGTATGATGCTGAGGTCTGGTGTACATTTGAGCGTCATCTCGAATAGGTTAGGTGCATCCTCACCCCGCGCTCGCTTTCTAGGGATGATTGTTGGAGAAGCTCTGTCCAGTCTTGTAGACAAAAGTGACAGCAAGATGGATTTCAAAGTGGACGAAATGAAAACGAATGAGGCGAAGTGGTACAAAAGTCTGGTCAATGTTATTGATACAGTTGGGCCCATTGATCCCCTCAAACCAGGAGCCGTAATTACCACCAACAAACCCGCTCCACGCATTGCCAAAGAACGAAGAACGCCCAAATCAAAATTCATGCCAACAGGTTCAAAGATTGTCGCTATTGAAGAAATTGAGGATGAAGAGGATAGCAACCACTCAGACAATGATGGACTCATTCCATACGCCAAACCAGATTCTGATGCCGAAGATTCGGACGAGGATCCTACTCTCATAACACGCAATAAGCCAACAGCTCCCGTGTATATCCGAGATCTGATTACATACCTTCGGGACACCGAGAGTTATGATCGTCAAAAGCTGGGGCTCACAACCGCAGCGCCTCTCATTCGACGCAAAGCCAGCTTTGGGACAGAAGTTAGTTCACACGTGGAAGAGCTCGCGACCCTACTTGTTGGTATACAGGATAAATACAAGATTGAGCAGTTTGAAGATCTGAGATTGCAAGGAATGATAGCTGTCCTCATTGCATTGCCTCTCAAGATGGGTCAATGGTTCTCGAAAACATTCTTCGACGGCGATTACTCAATTTCTCAGCGAATTTCCATTCTAACAACCCTCGGACTAGGAGCTCGTGAACTTGGAGGTTTCGGATCTGACGACGAAGCTTTAACATCTGCAAAAGCTCTCCCATCTCCGTCCTCCGCCTCCTTTCCATCCAAGGCTCTCCCTCCAAACCTTCACAACCTGTACATTGGTGCTCCTGCCAAAAGTAAACCTGGAAAACCCCTCTCACCTACAGCAGTTGACACACTATCGACACACCTCACAAATACCATGATAGCACCAATGGCTACGTCTCTAGCAGACAAGCTCACCGGCCCCTCCATCCTCAAAGTCCGCAAATTCTCTTCCCGCATGGCAGTAGAAGCCAAGCGGAAGAAGCCCACCACAAACAATCTCGCCAAAGTGGTCTCAGATGGCTTCTTCTTTCCCTTGACAGGCCGATTTTTCATACATCTCAGGACTTACGGCTCATCCAAGAATGTCATCTTTCATCCTGTTCTCCTCTCCCAATTTCTCAAAACACTTTCCCTGATTTTGCACGCCAGTGGCCCATCAACACTCAGTCTACCCCAAATGACGGGTGAATTCTGGGACCTGTTATTTGCACTTAGGACACAAAGCGTAGGTGATATTTTAGTGATGGAAGCTTTACTATTTGGTTTCATGACGATACTGGAGTTGAATACGGATCAACGACATCTGGTAGAAAGTCATGGACGCCAGATGTTAGAGACACAAGAGTGGGTTGAGGGCGTATTTGGAAGATTAGGAAGTGGCGGAGGAAAGGAAGATGAACGGGTTAGGATGTTGGCAGCTGGTGTACTGGTTAGGCTCAGGGAATGTGTCGACAAGTATCAAGCGTTATTAATGGGTGATCTGGCCAGCTACCCGGGGTAAGGGTGGCTCAGTCGATACATTGCACTATTTTCGAAGAATTCAGAAGACCAGAACTTGCAAATTACTCCACAATATTGATGTGATGGCAACATACATTGTGGCCAGAGAAATTCAAAGCGTATATGCATCGTCACCAGCAGCAATGAGAATAAATATCATTCATTTTCTTCAATTTCCGGGCTGAGGTATCTATCATCAAACGGGAATCATTTTCTTGCAGTTTGCAAACTAACCATTCCACTAACGCCGACCGTTATGCCCGTCATAAACATACGTATTCATGATTTGGGCTTCCCTAGCGCCCTACCTAATATTCGGTCCTGCAATGGGTACCATTTTTCAACATAAAAGCACTTCAAAATATAAAAAACAATCAGGAATTGATTTTTGTTGCAAGCAACTAGATCAAATCATAATCTCTGAAGCAGAAGCCTCATACCGTGGAACCCAAATCCTGGATCTCTCGTCGCAGACCAGAGCCGCGCTTTTGCACGTTGTCAGGAGAGCCATAGATATCCTTGAATAACTCAAGTTGAGAATTCATGGCGGCGACCATTCGCGTGATCTCGACGGTCATTTCCTCTTGTGATGCCGAACCAGTGAGCGATGCGCTGGATGGATGGGGAGGCAAGGGAGGAAAGTTCTGTGTAGACCACGCTCCCGATTCTGGTTGTGCGCGAGGCACTTGAGAAGGAATGAAAGGCGGTGGAGGCATGGCAGCGTAATCAGGATCGTCTGTATCATACTGAGGTTGGCTACGAGGTTGAAGGGTGTTGCTTCCTTGGCTTCCGAAATACATGCTGTAATAGCCATCGTCAGAGCCATCGTAAGTGGGAGCTCTTCCCCGAACCTGTCCACCGTGTCCGCCTTCCACATCCGATGCAGAAAAGTCTGACATGTCTGCGAGGTCTTGCAGAGCATTGCCATTTCGGAGTCTAGGAGGAGGAGCAATGTCGTCCGAGACGTAGATCGATGGCTCTCTCACCCCAATATCAGCAGGAATGGGTTGGTAGAGAGATGCATGACGCTCCAATTCAAATGGGTTGCCAGATGTCATTTGCTCACTCGTTGTTGATCCAACATCCGAATTAGCCGTTGAAGGTCGCCTAAACTCTGGTATTGGGTCTGGTAAGCCCATATCTAGATCGATCAACGACTCCCGCATAGACAACCGCTCCGACGAAGGCCCAGAACCCATCAAACCTCCTCCAAATGCACCAACAGGTTCTGTGGGATGATGGACTAAGGCAGGTCGACCACCAGATCCAGGTGTGACAGCTGGTCGAGGCAAGTCGTATGAGATAGGAAATCGAGACAACTCTGGATCAGCGGAAGCGGGAGGAGCCATCGACGGAAATTTCCAGTCTTGAGTCCTACGATTGTTATTGACTTCTGCGGGATCACTCAGTGCGGGTCTGCTAAAATCGTGAACAGTATTGCTGTAATCGTCTTCAACCTCATCTCGTCCTCGCCGACCAGCTTTGATCGTATCCATATCAGGGAAGCTGGAAAGACCTGTCTCAGGATCATGACCACCAAGATCGATCATCGTGTCCTTGATTTCTGGCTGGGCTGAATCATCTCTGAGTGGCAGATCAGATCGATCAGAAGATGGAGGAGGCATCATTTGTCTGCCGTAATGAGCACGAGCATTATCTTCGTAGTTCGACAGGGTATTGGGGTCGAAAATCTTCTCGAGAGGCGCAGCAGGGAGTCGATTCAATGCTTCGGGGGGTGGCCGTCGGCGAGATACTTTAGGTTGACGGGGACGTGTAGTATCTTCGTCGAATCCAGCAGCTGCAGATGGCCCATAGGCTTCAATAACATCCTTGAGACTAAATTCATGCCACAGATCCTCCGTAAACTCGGTTGTGTGGAAATTCCACTCATCATCAAGAGGTGAGAAGGAAGGTGTTGGGCCTTGAGCACCGTGTTGCATGAAAAGAGATTTTCGGCTGCCGCCACGAGACTCCCAGACCTTGAATGATCCAACAAGAGCCCTCAGAGAAGATGTAGGGAATGCCGAACTCGTGTTGAGAATGTAAGGGTGCTTTTGGACCATCTCAATAGCTGGCCTAGACTTCGGGTCTTCCTCAAGACAGTAAGCAACAAGGCTTCGGAGGTTGTTAGAATGATCTCCTCCTTCGAGTCTCGGAACATGATTTTGGAGGTGGCTTCCAAGTCGATCATAGGATATACCGTTGGCAACATTAGGAGGCAAGCCTGTCGCAATTTCGAAAACCATGGCACCAAATGCCCAGATATCGACTTCCTTACCATAGCTTGGAGACGAAGTGAACAGCTCTGGAGCCATCCAATGTGGTGTACCAATGATTGTTGATCGCTTATCTAACTTGCTCTCAACAATGCCGGCAACACCAAAATCGCAAAGCTGTACATCACCTTGCTCTGTAACGAGAACGTTGGCACCTGGGGGCAATTAGTGCTAATTCCGCAAGGATGAGAAGCAAAAGCTTACATTTGATATCTCTGTGGATGATACCAGCTTGATGCACCCATTTTACAGCCTCGGCTACTTCACGCAAAATAGGTACAATCCATTTTTCGTTTAGGCCACCAGGAGCGGTAGGTTTCATCTAAGGATATGTCAATCACTTGAATCAATCGATGAGATATTTTGAAGGCGAATTACCAGAGTTGCAACACTGCCGCCTCCACAATACTCGGTGATCATCCACATCGCCTGACTGACTGGCAGAGCCTCAATGACATGGTTGATGTTCTTTGCCTTGTTTTCGCTCAAGATCTTTAGGGCATTAACCTCTTTCAAGAATTCGCTATAAGAATCTGCAATTCGAGGATTGAGTGTATCGCTTTCATCGATATCAATGATCTTAACAGCAACCACCTTTGCTGATTTCATATCCTTTCTGTAGTGGCATCAGTATGTTGACACGTGACTTTAAAGGTGAGAACCCACCCTTTGTACACTCTTCCAAAGCTGCCCTTTCCAATGAGCTCCTCCAGTGCGTACGGTGGAGGATCCTTTCCAGTCTTTTTGCACTCGTCCGAGACCTTGGCCTGCATGATTCGGGCATCCTCAACTGCCTTCGCCTTGACGGCTGACATCTCAGCTGGACGTACGGTAAGTCTGTTCTCCATGTCTTCAAATAAATCAAAAGGACCAAACGAATCAAATGAATTGAATGTATCAAAAGAGGACGAGACTATTCCCCAAGAGCTGATATATTCTGGTTCTGGTGAGAAGGCGTATCCAGATAAACTGGATGGTGGAGAAGAAGGCTCGTAGAAGTATTCGGAAGGCCTCCCAGGGGCTTGCGAAGGTCGATTCGGAGACACAGGCGAGACGACAGCTTTTTGGTGGTGTGGCTTGTACGAGTAAGGGTGGCTGAGTGGCGTCGATAGCCCAGGGAACACAAAACCCGTCAACACCGCTGGTCGAGGCAACTTCAACTTCCATTCAGATAATTCGCTCCATTCTGACTGCGCTGAGTTGAAGTACTGCAGCCCAGGATAGAGGTTTGATTGAGATAATCCACCACGTATGTTGCACGTAGGGCCTTCGGTACCATAAATCGATTGTCGAATAGTCGATCTGACGTTTTTTCTTTGAGTTGGCCAGTTGCAAATCTTTGGAATTTGCAAATATCCCCAGATATTGCCTTTTCTTGTGTTAGCATTTGAGGTGCCGTCTGATCTACTTGATACGTACCAAGGCAACCTCTTTGCTTCTCCACACGAATTGAAGGACCAAAAAACTGGTCTGATATGTCTCTGTCCTTTAAGGGAGGCTTCTTCAAGTGGGAATTTTCTTCATCGCTCCAATAACCCCATTGATCCATGTTGAGCTTTTCTGCAATCGCAACAACAAGATCGAGTAATAGCACAGCTAAATTGAGTAGCAAAAGCAAGAACAACAAGCAATCGAAGCCCTAGAATATACAAGAGCATTGGAATCTTGAGTACAAAGTGCTGTTGACCGAGATCGAAAGAGAGGAAGTATCTCAAGATACCATTGGCACTTGAGAAGTTGAAGGATCTTTGATTTGAAAAGAAGTATGTCAAGATCCCAATAACACTTGAGGGATTGAAGGATCTCCCCTTTTCCAAGCAGTATTGTTTATGGTGCTTGTTGCGTGGTTGACAAGTCCTATTGTCGTGTGGAGTTTGCGGGTCCAATGGTGCCGCATCCAGTAACAATATCTCATCAGAGATTCTGGCGCAGACAAAGCTGCTTAAGAATTCAGTCTTGCTATGCAGATTGTCAAAATCTCGGCGACGGTCCCGCGTTTTGTTGCTCCGCTTTTCCAATGTCTGGTGGTTGATGCCAGAGTGAGATACCTATCTATACGCGTCTCGCTTGTGGTTGGTGTTGATAATCCTAAAGAGGCAATTCAAGATTTAGTTAGTTTAGTGTCATCCCCACAGCTAGTGTGATATGTACTTGAATAATTGCCTTCTTCGGCACAAGTTGAAACCCCTTTGGTGAAGACGTTGAATAAGGCCATATGAGTTGATTGCTGATGAATCAAGAAGCCTTTGGCTCATAACCTCGTTCAATGTACATTCACTGCTATTCATTATACGTGATTCATCGAGCGGTGAGTGAGACGGCTGCGTTCGAGATTTCGTTTCTATCCGCGATCGTTACTGCAGTCGATAGAGCAGAAGCGTTTGGCTCATCAACTCTTCAGATACGTATTCACTGCCCTTCATTATGATTGCTTCATGCCAACCTCGAGCGGGAAAGTGCGTTAGGGGAATCGTCGCTGTTTGTGATCGTTACTCCAAGTGATTCAGTAGAAGCCTGTGCCTTACATCCGTATTGGATGCGTTTTCACCTAGCTTGGTTGTCATGGACTCATCCAAACTTCCAGGAGATAGAATGCTCCCCCCCTTTCGATGTTGTACATATTGCTGTTTTAGTTACCAGGACCAGGAAGCCTCTTGCTCATGATCTGTGAAGATGCGCATTCACCACTATGGATGTAGGCTGTTCATCTCGATCTCAATTGGAGCATACGTGTTCTGGATTGCATTGCTACTCGTGATGTCGACAATTTTAGATACGGCAAGAAGCCTGTCAATCCACAACAAGGATCACTTACTGATAACTGATCTCCAAGATATAGAATCCTCTCAAAATTTCGATCTATTTTCGACTTTTGGACTAGTCAATAAAGCAGGACCCCAAATCATGACTTTTTTGAAATGCACATTTTCTGCCATAGATAGGTAACTAGGGCATGAATTTGTACTGTTGACGTTGTTTACAAATTTTGCATACCTTGGTGCTTGGTGAAGCAAAGCAACCTGTCCTTCTAGCATCTTCAGATATGTATTCACTGCTACAAATTTCGTCAGTTTAGTCGTGCCGATCTTCAGTAAATTGCGATCTCTGGGGCTTTAGTGAAACATTGAGCATTGCTTTGACTGATTGTGGATAAAGCATGATTCTTGTAGCTCATGATCTCCTGGGATATACATACACTGCCGAAATTGTGGTTGAATTTCCCCAGTTCCAGCTTGTCCAAATGTCTTCAACGTCTTGCATCTATTTATGACATCTACTTTGGCAACAGCAAGGGAGAAATCCACGGAATACGCTCCGCCTGATGAGATTCTAAGAACATAGAGATGTCAACACCAAGGCACACTCATGTTTACAGTGTCATGATTTTACTGCCATGAGATTAGAATTATTGATTGTCTACCCACCCCACCCACCTACCTGTTCTTGACAATTGCGCTCTTAGTGTCAAAGAATATGTAGATTGGGACGCTTGTAACTTTTCATAGTTGCAATCCCTACACTAACATAACGATCACTTCATCTCTTTTAAATCTGGCGTCTCTTTCCACCTTTCTATAGCTGCCAATATTTTACTGCAATACTTGTTGGATATAAAGCGGCTAGCGTTTCAACTTATCATTGAGAGAAGAAATCATGGTTCTTGCAAAGGCATGATGCTCTATCATGATATCAATACTGTGAAATAATCACGCCAAGCATATGTTCATTATATTCAATTGCATAGTATCATTGAGGTGGATATTGAAGTCTCAGAACCTGCAGTCAAATAATTACCTGTGTCCTACGATAATAATGTGTTCCAGCCAACGCAGCACTATTCCACTGCTCTAGGGATCAAGCAATTTCGCAAGGCTTCTAGCAAGCAATTCGCATATCACAGATGAGAACATCCATTGATCGAGATTTTTTATTATTTTAGACTGTCTTTCCTTCCCAATGCTATCTAGGCGGGCCATTCCAAAGCTGCCGCTGCTATTTCGCTCCTGTATGCACATCCCATATGAAAAGTATCCAGCGCCATAATGAACCAGACATCAAAACGCCTCCAATGCAATCCTGAGCATTGATCATCAACATTAACTTTTCCATATGTCTAGACTTTTTCACCTGCTCGCTATGCCTTAAGTGAACCCAAAAACGCCAAAGACGAGCAACGCAGGGCCAATTTCCATAGAACTCCAATGTGGCATTTGCCATTATTCAGTCGTCCTCAGTAGATGTATCCTCCTCCTCAAGGTCAACATCATCGTCTTCCTCCTCATCCTCATCATCACCACTATCGTCTTCATCCTGATTGAGACCAGGGATGCCTTTCCATTGAACATAGTCTCCCTCGATCCATCTCTTGCTTACAGGAAGCTGATACGGGTCGAAAGGGAAATAAGCATCAAGCTGATGCCAGCTCTCGCTATTGCCTCCGTTGCCTGTGTCTCTCAAAGCACCATTGGCCTGGCTGGACGAGAACTGGCTCAATCGGACCCGTTTGTTCGTCTCTAGTAGTGGATAGACATACATGAATCGAAGGTGATGAGCAATCCTGGCGAATTCTTCAACAATCGGCGGAGAGCAAATTTTGAGAGGATTGAGTTTCGAATATATGGTGCGATGAAAAGTATCCCTCACGCCGGGTTGCCAATCTAGATCCTGGCCAATGAAAGCCAAGGGATCCTCTTCGTCGAACCCATCAGTTGATACAATCAGATCACGCCATCTAAAGCAAAAAATGTATAGCAATGCCTGTGTCATGGCATAAAAAGTGCTGTAACGCTTCAGATCTGGGCCTCGACAGGTCAGTTCGTTTTCCATTCGGATTCCCTCCAGATTATTTCCAATGAGCTCGAAGACCGTGCAAACAACATGTGATGGCACATGCGCTCCACGAGAAACGAAGCTTGCCAGGTATGCTGCTGCAGATTGTTTCAAAACTGCAGGCCGACCAGATTGAAAAGCAAGCTGCACGCATGTGCCAGCAAATTGATCGACCAAATGTTCAGCAGCTTGTGCGAAATGAAATAGCAGGAATTGAGTATGTCGCGAACGGTATGTAGGAAGTATTATGTTCTCGAAATGTTTGAGTAAGGTATCGAACATGGACGCAGCTTCGACACTGTTGGCATCCGCAAAGTAGGGACTGTATATGGAAAACAGAAGGTCGAGTATCGCATCCATCTTCTCAACGCTTTCTTTCACTTCCTTGATGCGCTTTGAATCATTTCCGTCATCATCACTGCTGACCGATTCAGCGTCACTGTCGGAATCTTCGTCTTCATCATCCTCGTTCCGGGAGGGTTCCAGTGAGATGGCTTGAACAATCGCTGCAGAAACTTCATCGTCGAGGTCGTCCAAATCCACTTGCATCTGCACATCTATTTTGACTAGGCGATCGGTAATAAGAGCAAATATGTCGGATTTCAGTTCTGGCGCGTACTCGACCAGGCGCATCAGGTTCTCAATATAGGTGACATGAACCTTCTTGGTCTCTTCTGAGAAAGGAAACTTGCCAGAGATAATGGGAGACAGGGTGCCACTGGCGGAGGGAATCAGCCGGAGGAGATATTTGAGAGCTGAATGAACTCTTGAGGTTAACCGGTCGCGGTTTACGTCTGCGCAGCCTGTAAGCCGACCACTAGATAGTTTCACTGTATGGCAGGTTAGGATAGGATGATTGTTAGAAGTGACGGAATTTGTCTTACCTCCATAGAAATGCCCCACCAGCATTCCGAGTATCATTCCCACATACGCTCCTTGCGCACTCGCCAGGCTTCCCAAAAATTGTACATAAGCTTTAACGAATCCTTCATCTCTACCCATCCATTCACATGCAAGAATTGCCTTCACCAATCCAGAACAGCCTTTGTTAAGTAGCGACGCGTAGGTTGTGAGTGAAACCATGTATGTCTTGAGGTCAACTATTTTGGCAGCGTCGTCGTCCTCGTCCTCGCCGTTCCTAGACGTGAACATCTGTTTGATTGTATCATATCCTTCACTATCTCCCTTCAAATGCGCTTCAATAGACCTCCTAACCTCTGCTCTCACGGAATCTAGGCTCCTGCCTTTGACTCTGTATTCCTCCATGACTTTCTCTTCGACATTTGGGTTGAAGGTGACTCGAGCTTTCTTAGTTGGACTGGGTGGCGCAGACATGATATCATCGTCGAGCCCTGCTTCATCAGCTTTGCGAACTGTGCCAGAGAGTGTTGCCCGTCGTAGGAGTGGTTTGATAGGTTTTGGTGCCGGGGCAGTTGGCCTTGCCATAGGGACGAGAGATACCATGACTGAGGCACGATTACCCGTTGATTTAAAGAGTATTTCCTGTGGACATCGAACAATCTATGGCAAATCGTGGAAGTGCTGAAGGGCCGAGGGTGTGTTTGAGATTGTGCGAGGCAATCTTGGTGGGTGAACCTTTCGAAATAATTTTGACGCCTTGCGGTGTAGGCACGTGCACCACACGCTAGTCCCAAAAGACCCGCAATTCGAGGCTCTGCGGGGTACATGTCAAGCACAACCTTCTTCGTATTGTTGTATAGTTCTGTGCAACCACAGAGATAATTTGGCACTTCAAAGCTGTTTGATGGTCACTTTCTTCCAGAGAGAGCAACTACAGGAATATAGAAGCAAGCAAATGAGGTATATGCTTCTCCATTGGGCGTATTTGGTTGACACGCGACAAAAATACACTAGGTCGACGGATGTCAAGTTAGATAGGTAGGCTATGCACACCATCTTTCACATCTTTCGTGGCACATTGTCCATATTCAAATTTGAGAAATCATTGCGATATTATACTGCGTTGGCCCGAGGACTGTTTATCCTACATTCCATCCTGTTCTTATGCTCATACGACCTCCTGTGGGCCCTGTGCTACCTTTCGGTGACTGTCTCAATGCTCACAAGAGCTATGAAATCTAAATTCAACACTCAAAACACCCCATACTTTTGGCCCTGCCCAATGTACAAGTGTCGGTATCTTAGAATCAGTCAATCATCCCAACCATATCCACGGCCCATCCATTCAAATCCCTTCAATACCCTACCCTATAGTCAATACACATATAGAACTAGAAAACCGGCCCATCCTGATCACAACAACGCCGAGATGCCTGTGTGTTTGGAAGACTACCACAAGCTTAATAACCTTCGCCGCCTGTGGCGCCGTTATGACCTGGCTGTGCACCATAAAGGGCGCCATATGAAGCTTCGTGCTCAGCTCCTTCGCCCTGGCCACTGAGAATATTGTTGGTCCCTTCAGGCCCACCTTGGAAGGTGTTGGAAGATGCAGCATTTGCGGGTCCACCTGATCCTCCTGCTGCACTTGATCCGAAGCCCTGGCTGCCAGGTCGATTCTCACCTCTTGTTGACTGTGTCTGAAGATAATTATTAGCTTCATATGTCTATAGAGCGAGAACGTTGTCGTTCTAGTGATCAAAGAATGAATTTGGCCACACATACTTCTCTGTACTTTGACAGGTAAATCTTCAATGCCTCGGCATAGTTCTCAAACCCCAGAGACGTCATGGCAAACAGGATATCTTCTCCATTCACCGTTTTTCGCTTCTCTTGATGACATTTTTCGGACGCTGAGAAGCTTGATTAACAAGCGGACTCGATTGTTGCTTGGGAATGAACTTGGACTAACCTTCGCTTGTGATGAACGATATGAATTCGCTGACACATTCTTGCATGCACTCTTTCGCCTCTTTGGCGATTTTGGCATTCTCTGGGAGAGCGGTTTTCATGATACGGGCAACTGGAGCAGCATTTTTAATACTTGTATCAAGAAGATCATATCTTGGTCTAGAGGAGGAAGAGAGTTCTTGTTTTGGGGGTGGAGAAGGAGAATCGTGGGACATGATAGGAGGTGTGACCGCTGTAACACAGCTAACTGAAGCGTTTGCGCCTCGAGCTCAATTACTGGCCAATGTGTAGGACATCCGCGTGTAGTAGATATGATGCTCGAAGCGATGCCAGTCGGCGAGCCCCAATATGCGGAGAATATTTGGCGCAAATAGGAAAAAGGTACAAAGGACTAACCATTTGCTATTGGGAGCCAGCGATCTTGCTCCTTCACCTCGAATTCATAGCCTAAGGCCGAGGAATTTGGATCGTGTTGCATGTCTTGCTCATCAGGCGGCGATTGTACCCCTTCGTGTTCGGTATCCAGAGCTTTAGGGGAGGCCATGCTTCCTGTTTAAAGGTCGGAAACCTGCAGCGTGCGGATAGTGGCTTTCTCGAAATTCCTTGGATGACACGTCGTCATACGGCCAGCAAATCTTCGAGGCAAGGCGTACAGATGCAGTAGATCCTCGAACTAATGCACTCCTTTGGGGCTCGCAATTGTTGACTTTGGGGGACAATGAGTATGGCTGCGGAATGCTGCATGGTAGCGTCAGATTTGTGCCAGGAGAGAATAGAGCAGGGCTGCACACCTTAGTTCAGACGGAGTATTTCAGAGGCGTACATGCACAATGCAGCTGTTAGCAGGTTGTAAATGCGGTCGCAGGTGTTTTTTTCTCTGGAACGCGCGAAACCCCCGCGGGTGAATTGAAGCAGCAACTGGTGTGGTTGTCGTGAACAGGGGGAGTGAGTACTGCGATTGTCGATTTGGATCAACAATCAATCAAAAGATGGGGCAGACAGTGATCGAGCAGTCCAATGCAATGAGCACAAGTCGGTGAGCAGCAGATGATGGGAACCGTGAATGATCGGGAGTGCCAGTGCGTGTTACCGTTACAGGAGGTTGAACCGGACGGAGGAATTGGTCGTGTCGAGGGATTTGGGCTTCTGCTTTGCTTTGCTTTGCTGCAGATGGATGTTTACCTGCGAGCTGCGAGGCCTCGCTCTTACTGCACCTCCACCTCACAAGCGGGCTAGGGTGTGGTTGGTGTTAGCGTTGTTCAGCCCTTTGCTCAGGTTCAGGTTCAGAAAATCAGGGACGAGATTGTACGGGACTGGACAGCCCTTGGATAGCCTTATTTTCGCGCAGCGAGTAAGCAAAATCTGCGCTGTTCTCCAATCGAATAATGAAGCTGGATCAACGGTTCTGAGTGGCTCTTACGATGAGATTTGCTGCGATTTGTTGGGCCACACTCGGTCAACTGCACTCCAATTGCAGCCTACGGGAGCGCGGAACATGACAGTTCGGCAGAGTACTGGGTTCTCGACGGCGCAGGTGTGTGTCCTCTCTTCTCTCAGGCTCTGTCAGCAGGTGGCCTATCAGCTGAGACTGCAGAGTCTTCGCTTTGTGAGCCTGTGATGAGGGGAGCTATTCCAATTGTGATATGCCTTGAATTTCGAAGGAAACAACATGAGGAGGCAAGGCTTCCGTTCCCCGTTCCCGGATTGGCTTTCTACTCGTTATCGTCCTGAATAATGCATTATTAATAGCCCAAGGCTCGAATACTTTGGTACAAGTATTCCCAAAAGATGTATGTCGTCTACCAAGAATGTCCTATTATGGTCATTCAAAACTCTTAACTTTCCAACTGGTATTAGCTTTGATGCCTTTGAAGCTATCCTCCCCTCTACATTATGCACCTGTCAGAGGCAAGCGGGTTCAAAGTCCGGCTTATTGCTAGTCAATGTTCTTCACCTGGCTTTTCTTCAACGGGTAAGCTAGAATCTGTAGATTTGTCCCATCATCAATCAATCAGTAAAGAAAAGGTTGCCGGGCTTGCCGGCGTCGTAGCTTTGCTTTTTCTTTTCTCACACCTGTTCCAAGGTTGTTATGTGCAGACTTTGTACCTTCATGGCGAACACGGCCTGGACAACTGGCGTGAAACGGATCAAAAAATCATGTCATGGTAAGGACCGTCATGGATATGTGAACGCTGTTGGCATTGACTGTGCCTACCATGGACACCAACTTATTCATCTTTCTATTATCAGCAACACGAGATGCCACCCTCTCTTCAACCCCATCAGGCTGAGAATACCCTGGCCAATGCATATGCAGTGGGTTGCGAACAACGCATCGCGCTTCATATGCGAACATAGTCTCTCCACCGATTGCCATGTCAAATAGAGATGTAGGCCTGCTGTTATTGGGCACCAAAAAAGAAGGCGAGCGTCGCCGTTGGGCAGCTGAAACGCAGTAAACGCCGTCAAATGATCGTGAGTTGACGGCGAGCCTCACTCCACATGCTGTACAACGCATCGAATAGCCAGATATCTGGAAATCATATGATAGATGTGACGTCGTAAAAATCTTCAGAATGCGGAGAGAAATCGGCCAGGTCGAGTAATCCTTCTCTCTTTGGGTCTAAATGGGCACGAATGCACAATCTAGGCGGATGTCACATATTCCTTCCCCGGACTGCAATATATGTGATGTGGTATGATTGACCGCCCTATGACCCAAAACTCCAGACTTTTTTTAAGCCTTCTACCATCAGCCCGTTTCTGACATAACTCCAGACTCCTCCAGCCTTGCAAGAGACGGCTAGTTCTGCATAGCGAAATTTCCCTTCAAGAATTGCCTACTCATTGTTGGACAACCTGGATATTGTTCTTTTTCTAAAGGAACATGATGGTTAGCTGACTGAAATATATCTTCTACATCTCAGATCCAAATTGCTACCTTCCACTTGTCCATCTCCATCTGCTTATTGTTGTACTCCTTGACAAGACCCTCGAGCACTTTCCGGAGACCATCCGAATTGGTCTTTAGGGCAGGAATGACATCCTTCACCGTTCGCTCAACAAGGACACCATTTATCATCCGGAAACACTTCCTATCTGCCGGAAGCGGTTCGAGAGTTTCGAGGACAAGTCTGTAGTAGTAGCGGTGAGCAGGCGTTCCAGCGGTGAGATATGAAGGATGGAAAGAGCCCAGAAAATTCTTGGAAATGTGCCGTTGAAGAAAGCCGACGCCGGAAAATCATTAGATTGCAGTAGAAAGAAATATTGGGACGAACTTGTGTTCTTCTGCCTCGCTCTCAACATCCCCAATTTTCTGGGCGATCTGCTGTAGACCGTTTTTGTAACTTGTGTATTGATTTTGAAGCTCTAGAGAAAGTGTCAGAATTGCAGAGTCAAATAGGAACAATATGAGGGATCCAACCTTGCTGCTTCCTCTGGGTGATTTGTTGCGCCATATTGGTTGCTTTTGTGACGTTGTCGCAACTTGCAAGCTCAAAATCTTTTTGGACATGGAGAGAGCTCCAGAAAATGGCAACTTCCGTTTGCCGACTACGTGAAATTTAGCTCCTCCCAAAATCACCAGATATTCAAGCTTCAGCAACACAACTTCAAGGACTAATTGCATACGCGAGAGAAACGCCAAAATGCATCCTCATTTACATACGAAAGATAACACTGGTATTCTATTATCCTACTGCCGTCACTCGCATTTTCAACTGACAACACTACAGCATGCGAGGAGGTCATGACTGCCCTCGATGAATGCCATGCAAGAGGCTTCCTCTGGAAAGCAGTTGGCATGTGCAATGATGCAAAGACTCAGGTCAATAAATGTCTCCGAGCGCAACGATTAGAGAGAACAAGACAGAATCGGGAGCAGGCGAAGCTTAAGAATGAAGCGATACGAGCGAAGTTTGCGGAAATCGATGCGAATTCATGAGCGGGAGATCCTTGGACCCCATAGGACTGGAGCAAATATCGGGGAAGTAGTTTAAATTGGGAGCATATTCAGGCGTTTATGGAGTAAACCCATGGCGATGGTGGAGCATTGGGAGATGGATTGTATAATATGGAGTTGAGGCATACCACTCAATGTTTACAGTCCTGGAAGACTCGAAGAATAAGAAGGGCTATTCACAGATGCAAAGTGTTCACTGGCAAGAGAAGCAGATATCTGTTGGAATAATGAGGGTGCTCAAAGAGAATTAGAATTGTCCTCATTCTACGACTTCGACCGTCCCCAACTGCAAAACGCAAGCATATTTTCAGAGTGTACTTAGATGCGCCTAGACCTTGGTTCTGTATGCATTGCCAAAGGTGTATAAGCCATACAATGCGAGAAGACTCAGACCCGATGGCAAAGGCTTTTGGCTCTTGATGGCTCTTGGGATAGAACTTCCCGCGAGAATAATCGAGGCGAGGAGTGCAAGTTCAACACCATACGATTGTCGATTTTGGATACGGTAACCACCCACGAGATACTTCATGTTCGTCAGCAAGCATCTTAGGGTCCCGGAAGGGGAGGAACAGACTAAAGTGCCCACTGTGAGTCCAGCTGCTATGGAAGGAATGGAACCTGTCTTGATGTATCCGAATGTTCCACCTCCGGCAGTGAGGGCTCCAATAATGAAAGCTGGCACTTCGATGCCCTCATAGCTGTTAGCTTCTTCTCGTGATCTAAACAATCTTATGACCCGAATCCTACCATTTTTGCGACTTAGTGACGGCTTTGATCTTTGATCTTTCAGCTTGAAATTCAATCCTTTACTTGATTCCTTGATGAGACGTTGCAATGTTTACATCCCAAGCACGTCAGTAGTCTCAAGCTCTAGCATTTACCCCTCGGTGTTGTCGGTGGTCGGTCGTTTCCTCCCCCAGTCAATCGCTTGGCTTGGCGCCTTCAACATCAAGAGGCCACCTGGTGCAGCTCAGAGCATCACGAAAAGTCTAGGTACCGATTTGAACACCACCACAATTGAACTTGCACTCCGAAAATCCGCATATCCATTCTTCTAGAGGTCAATTTCTCTGCAAATAATTCACAATGGCACCTAAACGCAACGCCCGTGAACCTACCCCTTCCGCAGCAGCGACTTCCCAAGCTTCACTTACATCTGCTGCGTCCGTCCCTGCCATACCCACGAAGGCCTCCATCAAAGCGAAAGATAATCAGAGTCCACAAGATGTAGCATTGGGAATATGGCAGAATTATTTGGACAAGACACCTCAGCGAACGAAGCTAATTGATGTCTTTATGGCATTCTTGGTTGTGGTTGGAGTGCTTCAATTCGTGTACTGTGTCATTGCCGGAAACTATGTAGGTTGTGCAATGAAGATGTGAGGAGGATTTGCTAATGAGTGGATGTAGCCTTTCAATGCTTTTCTCTCTGGTTTCTCGGCGACGGTTGGACAATTCGTTTTGACGGGTATGGCATCTCCAATTCGGGATAGCCACGATTACTGACACGACATAGCTTCTTTACGGATACAAACAAATGTGGAGAACAAGGCAGAGTTTGGAGAGGTTTCACCAGAAAGGTAAGGAATTAAATCTAGCACGAAGGCTGAGCAATACTGATCATGACCAGGGCATTTGCGGATTACGTATTCGGAAGCATGATCTTACATTTCTTCTGCGTTAACTTCATCAACTAAACTGTACAATACCCATGGGGGGCTGAAAACGGATCAAGGGTGTAGGAATAGAAAAAGTCAACGAAACGAAATTCTAGGAGGGACATTTCAAATATCAATGAATAACTCAAAAGCACAATTCGTACCACTCAACTCTATTAGTACCATTCATGCTCATAGCGACGACTAATCTACACCACTATCTTCCGCTTCTAGCTTCTCTCCTGCCTTCGGAGGTCCTCCAGCTTTAGGAGGACCTCCTTGCTTCGGCGGAGGAGGTGGTGGGGTACTCTTCGCACTTGGTGCATGGTCCAATTCTCTGCTCTTCTTTTCTCCCTCCGTAAAGTAATCATCCATGAAGGCCTTGTTCGGACTATGTCCATGCTTCTTTTCTTTCTTTCCCCTGCCAGGTGTGGTCGTAGGAGGACTAACAAACTGCGCTGGTACCAGGAACTCACTCGGTTCCGATGTAGCTGGAACAAAAAACTCTCCGGTGCCAGAAAGTGGCCGAACTTCTTCATTTGAGAATCGTGCATTTTCTGTTTCGAATAATGTCTCTCCTGGAGCAGCAAGTGGTTCGCTCAAGGGCGCTGGCAGTCTGTGGAGAGCTCCATATCCCAGTACGCACCCCAGAGCTCCTTCTCCGCCCCAGTCTCTGCTTGGATGGATTGTAACCTCCCTAGTAACATCATATTCGTTATTGTAAACGTAAAGCCTCAATGGACGTCCAATATGATCCTCTACAAGTTCTCCCAAGCCACTTTCCCCGTGAAGCACACCTTCAGGTGTGCCCAGAATGTAGTCGCTATAAGGTAATAGTCCTGCAAGATCTGCGGGCGAGTTTGCTGGTACATCAAGGATGTGCCAAATGTTCGATACGGTGTTGATAGATGTCCACTGTAGGGTGAGACCGAGGGTAGGATTGGCCGCAGGAACTGGGATGTGAATTGTGCGTGTTCTTTGTCCCTGGAATGAAATGAGCATGGAGGTTGAGCCAGATTTGTTTACTTACCTTCGCACTCCATAGGCCAAGTGTTACAGTGCTACCAGCGCAGTTGCGTATTTCTTGAGCAAAGAGAGTTGGGTCGGAATCATCCTAATCTGTCAGCTTGATGTTTCCAATATCAGAAGCAGACGTACTATCACACGGCCATTAATTCCAACAATAAAGTCAAACCATGGGTCAATTGCTAGCTCTGGGGTTTTGTTTCTTAGGACTTGGAAGCCAAATGCACCATGGTCTGACCGTTGGGCTGGTGCTTCCGAATCCAAACGGGATATGAAACGATTCAACGCGTTAAACATCTTGCAAGATGGGTAGATTTCTGCAAAGGATCAGGAGAATATGTGTATTGAGGGATGTCGTTATTAAATTCCAGCGATCTGGTCCTTTGGGGACACTAGCTCAGCCTCGTTGTGGCCCAAGCTCCAACGATCTCCACCATTTGTCTTGCCTCGAGTTGATTTGATATTGACGAACGAGGTCCCAATTACTTACATTTCCTGTTTGGGCATAAGGTTGGAAAGGTCGTTCAAGTAAGTTTCAATTCAGATTGGGTGTATTTCAACCCCACCAGCGCAATAAATTTTCATCAACTTAGGCAGGAATTTTTTGTTAACACATGACCTAGGCTTCTTCAGCAACTCCGGGCCACGAGTTGAATTTGCAGTAGGAGGGGGTCATCAGATATTCTCCCATTCTGCTCAAATAAAGCAAGGTAGTGTCATTTCGTCAATTCGACCCATGACTTCGAAGATCAATAGGTATAAACAAATTTTGGACAATAAATCACGTCGAACACGCCGAATTCGAGAACAGCAGAAACAGCAAGGAGCAACAAGCAAGTCAAGCTTAAAATTCAAATCAAAGCGAAACCAAGAACCCTTTAAATTTACTAGGGAAGAAGATAGAGCAGCAGTTGAAGCTCAACTTGGTACCGGTATACCTCTTCCAACGCCAACGCAGCCCGTCAAGTCTTGTGAAAATTCCGTCGTACTAGGAGGTAAATGCACTCAAGAAAAGGACGAAGAACATCAGCGAAATCTTCTTGAGTCAGGATTGTCTTCACATGAACCTGAAACGTCAAATTTCAGCCCAGAAATTGCGACGAGTACACCAATCGTAAAGGGTTCGTCATGGAATAGCTTCAACGCCCTGAGATCAACACCCGGAAAGTTCATTCTAGACCCTAAGGCAACGAAGAAGCTTCGTGCCATTCGTGAGGCCATCAGTCTAGAACTGCGGAACAGTCCAGGTCCAAAAAAATCTGTAGTCTTGAGAGGGTTGAGAAAAGCAGCGAAAAGACTACAGGGCCGCGAATCAGCTCTCTCAAAACGCATGACCCCTCTCCGTGAAATAGAAACTCTTGGGCATCAGGCGGCTATTACAAAAGCCCGACAGGTGTCGCCAAATATATTGCTCAACTCATCAAGGTTTACAGAAAAGATCACAGCACACAGTGAGAGGTTCAAACCGACAGAGGAGGTGAAATTCAAAATCATGGGTAACACGCCTGCGGATGCTTCAGCGGTCGATCATTTGTATCCTGAGGACCAAGATATGAATGATCCCAGCTTCCAAGATCAAGAATCCCCAAAGATTTATGAGCTTACAGACGAATGCCATCATTATACAACACGGCAAGACGCCCATTGGGACATCCAAAAGTAGGTAATAATATTTTTTAAGTAACACACTACTAACTTTCATTAGCTACTGGGAGCAGCGCTACAGCATATTCTCGCTCTACGATGAGGGCATCCAGATGACGGATGACTCGTGGTTCGGAGTCACTCCCGAACCTGTTGCGAAGTAAGTATTCTTTTCTAGTACCCATGATAGGCTAACATAGTGACAGCAAAGTAGCGGAAGACCTTGCAGCGATTACATCTGAATCCAAATCGGTTCTGATAGACATGTTTGCTGGAGCCGGAGGCAATGTGATAGCATTCGCTCTGTCGGAGCGCTGGTCTCATATAATCGCCATTGAGAAGGATCCTTCTGTGATCGCATGCGCACAGCACAATGCTGCCATTTACGGAGTCGCAGAGTATATCACATGGGTCAACGACGATTCATTCTCTTATCTCGAGTCAAAGTCTTCCTCAATAGACCGAGCCAAGACTGTAATCTTCGCATCTCCTCCCTGGGGTGGACCGGGTTATAGATCCGATAAAATCTTTAATCTCAATACGATGGCACCCTACTCAATCAAACAGATACACGCAGCGTGTAAGGGAATGCAATCAGCTCTTTATCTACCGAGGACAAGTGATCTCAGACAGATCGCAAGTTTGGCACCAGATAGAGAGAAAGTGGAGGTGGTGCAATACTGCATGCAGGGTGCTAGTAAAGCTTTGGTTGCATTTGTGCCTGCATCTGCACCATGAACTTAAACGGGAAAGGATGAAAACAAAGCTCGATTCTTAACTTGGCATGAGAATCGAGTGGGAGCCCAATTTGCATGTAAAGTGCCTTGAAGCCTCAGGGTTGTGGAAAATTTTGTTGCATGTCGAATTATCGTACCTGAGGCAAACTCACATTAGCTGAATCTCGATATCGAGCTATTTCCGTGCTGGTGTTCTATGAACACAGAATGCTCAGCGGCAAGAAAAGTCGGGTTTGCTCCCATAGTGAGATTATGCACCATTGAAAATGATCGTTGTTCTTTTAAGACAAGTGTCTCGTGCAAGAACATCGTTGCATGCTCTTAAGCACATCCATTGTTGTTTGCCAGCCTGCCCCAATGGGAGATGTAGATCCCGCTATGCTTGTAAGAAATTTTCCTGCAAACATATTTTTTGCATAAGTGATTATTGAAAAGTCAAATCTCTGCTTTGGTTGATATTGTCTGACTCAGTATCCGTGAGACTTTAGTACTCCATATTTACCTCGTCAACAATACCTTAGATCCAGTCCTACCGTATCAGCTAGGAGAACCCCGTCAGGTTAATACTCCTAATTAAACATTGATAAAATCCAGGATTGATTCGCTCAATGCAATCGGAGTTAGCCAAGCATAATAACCTGGTTCTAAGACGGGTCGTTTAGGAGACAGTTAGCATAATCCAATGTTCCATATAACACGGCGCCGCCATTTCGGGGCAAGTTTTTCGCGCACATGTTTATAAGAAAGGCATTTCGTTGCTCATTGAATAGCATATTCATGATAATCGCCTTTCAAAACGGTATTGCTAGACATTATGATTCTGCTAGGCTTTACGCAACTGTGGCACTGATTCTACGTCGAGGTGTCACATAGATATAAGTCTTACGCTGGCATGTTCAAATGATATATTCATGAAGAATACAGTTTCCTTTTGATAAGCTGAGATCGTTGCGTTATCAGTCTTCGCCTCCTCCACTCATCTCCCCAGTGGGATATGATCGGAATACTCATAATCGATACTTGATGCTGACCCATTCTCCCCACTGATTAACAGCATCCACAACCTTGACAGTAGGAGCTTTCCAGCTTGAGAGATCGAATAGATTGTTCGCTCTGATAGAATCGAAATCTTTCTCTATTACGCACCGTTGGTGCATCTCTTTGGGGTGGTTTTGATCCATAATCAGTTTGGAGGAAGCCCATGACCTTGCCAGCTCTGCCAAGTATTTTGCGCAAATAATTATTTCCAGTGGGCTACCTAGAAATTTAACATAAGGAGAGGTCATACCTTGAACTGCTACGTCGTACAATTTTTGCTGCGATATTTTCTGGTGGTCCACAATGTGACAGAAGCGCATTTTAAAGTTCATCCAGGACTCCGATCTCAACGCCCGCTGTCTTTCGGGTGCGATCCGAACATCTAAGTATGGCCGTCTTGTGGGGACTAAGGCCGCATAATTTCCATCCTTGATGTCTTCAACGCCATTGATTAGGAATAATTTTTCTGTATTCAATTGAAGCAACATAATACACATTCGAACAAGGGGGAATGTCCTATCGGAGATGATTTTGTACGTGATGGCAAGCCTTTTGATAGAAGTGACTTGCCCAGCGAGCAGCTTCTCCCAGGTAGCGGAAGTCCAAATATCACATATGTGATTCTCTATCATATACGATGTATGGATCAGTGAGGGCATGTAATTCATCATCCAGATGGTGTCAACTTCGAGATTCGTATATACTTGAGCACCAGTCGACAATGCAAGAGAGTTGTAATTTGACTTGACTCTAAGGACTTCCTCGGATCCCTTTTTGCAAGCCAGTCGAAGATGTGTGCCCTGGAGTACGCTGCGATTATTTTTTGAGATATCCTTGAGTCCAATAATAGTTTGGAATCGATCTGCTTCGCGCCAAATCTTCAGTGGAATCTCCAATGGCAATTCCACGAACTTCTTGAATTAACGTGCATGAGTAGCAGTCTCAAGTTTTGTGAGAGTGAGCTGAGTAGAGTCGATAACCTCCCGAAGCTCGCTATTTTGCAGCTCTTGAGCGACTCTAACACGAAGCTTATGAATGACCGATTCGAGGTCACTGTTGATCGATCGAGGAGTTCCGACATCTCTCTTCAATGAAGGAGACGATTGGATAGAGACTTGTGTTGAACTTGTTGGTCTATTCCTTCTGGTGATATCGCTTCTGCTTGCAATAGAACGGCTCGTTGGTTGGGGTGAAGGACGATTTGACGGAGAAGGAGTGGACGAAGAGCTAGGAGTGACTTGGTTTTGTGTCCAGGTGATGACAGGAAGAGCGCGTGTCTGGAAGGAGGTGCGTTGGATAGGATCGATTCCTTCACGATTTCCATATCGCTGAGCCAAGGTTGAGATGATTGATGGAAGTAGATGCAAAGTGGCAAGAAAGGTGTTGTGTTTGTGGTCGTGTAGTTGTTTTCGAAAGAAGTTGGCGATTGTGAAAGACTTGATATACTTGGTCCTTGGAAACAAAGTTGCTAGCGGCAACCCTGTTCGAACTCTCTGTTCATAATTGAATCCAATTTCCGAGTAAATCAACTTCGGCACAGCTTAGTGCCATCTGATTTAGATATACTAATTTGCTTCCAAACCCCACAGATAACTTACTTGAAGGCGAGCTTCTGAATAGTTTGTGTACAAGGTACATTCTATCAATTGCGAACAAATGCATGTAAGTCTCGAATTATTCTCGCTGTCAAAAGCTTCTATAATCCTTCGGCTCTGCCAGAATTTGAGAAGTCAAACTTATATCATCTGTTAGTGATTTTCTGTCTGAATCATTTGCTTAAACTACTCTACGAGACGAATCGAATTTTACAAAGTCGAATTTGAGGTAGGTAGCTTATAATAATCGGCGGAAGGTAAACTGCAAGTATTGATTCGGAACTCTTCATCCTCCAAGTCGAACCTGTAGTGGTTAAAGATAGATGACAACATCTTCGAGAATAACAATATCTAATTTGTACTTCTTAGTTCTGTAGAGGAACTCTTGTTGTCATAACTAACCTTGTCTCTAATCCCTCGGTCTGATCTTCATCTCTATCATTTAAACTTCTGGAGTAAGTTGGGGTGACATAATTACCCTAACGTCAACTTCTCTCCTAGTGACCCCTTCAAAGAATACCTCTACACTACCGAAATCTCATTGCCTGCTTGTATCATACTTATGGTTACTCCAAATTTGACATTTATCCTATTCGTCAAAAGTGAAATGAAGTAGGAGTTCAATAGCTAGTATGTCCTAATGTGCTTATAACTTGGAAGATTAAGCAGGTAAGGTTTAAATCCGCCAGAGCTTCGATAAGGGATAGCATAATCCCTCTTACTTTGAATAAGTCAGCATGCCTTGAAATTTTCGACTCTGTAAAAGAGGGTAGTAGACTTGGCCTATCTGATAAATTCCCATTGGATTAAGTTATGTTTAACTTCGTACTTGAGATGGATGTTCTGTTATATTTTCGTAGAAACGGTGCAAAAGAACACGAGTACTGGTATTGAGGAGTAGAGAAAATTTACTTGAAGAATTGGAGGTTGTTCTTATAGTCAGGTCATATATATCATATAGTATCTACATTGACACCGCACCTACACTCCTCCCCACAGAAAAAGAAGGTTTTGTGCACGAGGAAATTAGGGTGGCACATGTTTAATTCACTCAGGGAGCTATGCATATTCTATGCTGAGATACCGTACAGCCCCTTTCGCGAAGACCAAGTATCCCAGGATGTCCCCTTCCGCGCTCGTGCTCAAACACTTCTCACACTGACAATGTCGACATATTTGATGGTAGGAGCAGTCCATTTTGATACATCCCGTTCAACCACCGTTCCCGCTGCTGGCCAATTCGCTCCCAACATTCTCGACATTTCTGCCTGCACCCCTTCTATCACAATATATTTGCAAGGATAGTCGTAACTTTAAGTGAGTAGGCGCCAATCTACCAATTTCAAAGAATGTCTGCCTGATGCTCTTGCAACATTCCATGATTGGCATCGCTACCAGTCTGCTGAAATCAGACCAATTTGTGACACTGCCCCATATTTCGCAAGACGAGGAGCTATCAGCTCGAAGGTAGAAATCTTTTACTCCGAATCTAGTAGGTACAAAAGCCGCCGATTGACCTGCCACAATCGGGTCGGCATTAAGAACCACAAAAAACTCCTTCAGATTGAGGTCAAGAATGTGGTGCCAGCGTGTGGGAGCACCCTTCCCCTGTCTATGGTTTAACCATCCATCAGCGTGCCCTACGAGACTTCTGACTGCTGAGAAAGTGTCAAAGGTAATCGATCCCATAATCCAGCCAGGACATAGAGAGTATCTAACTCCAAATCTGTGTAGGTTTTACGGTCGTTGATTCTGCATGGTGCATTGAAATCCGTAAGTACGCTCAACGCCTCTTTTCGGGGCTTCGTGCGAAACGAGCAGTAGTTGACGGCTAATGTTATTACCTGCTGGCATTGTGACATAATCTCTGACTCGCTGTTCGCAAATACCGATTATCTCGGGAGCAGAAGCCACGTAAAGAAATATATTCCGACGAAGCTCGAGTGGCAGCATGGGGAAGAGAGTAAAGATCGGGACTTTGTATACATCGGTTGATGGGTTTCCATTTCGAGGATACTCGAATGCGTAATTCAGTCGCTGAAGCTGAGGCTTGTGGGCTAATATTTTCGGGAGGTCCTTCGTGGAAAGAATCAACGCTTGATGGGGGGTGGCAGGGGGGGAGGTATTTGTTCATATATCTTCAGATATATGGGAGCGATCGAAGCACCTGCTTATGGTGGAGTTCGGCCGGAGTCTTCAGTCATCGTTGAGGGAGTTGGAATGGTCAGAGGATTGTTCGATGGAGTCTGCTCGGCGGGAGCAGTTTGGTGGAAGCTGTTGCCTTTCTGCTGATGGGTTAGACAGAATGTTATCTTCACCCATCGTCGATTGAGTCGTAAGGTTGTTGGGTTGCTGGGTTGTTGGGTGCGAATCGGTCGTTGAAAAGGCTTGAAAGGTAGTTGGATGGTAGAAATGGATTTTGACCAACGCGCCTTGAGATAGTGTGTCCTTCGGTCAACATCAAACAGGAACTACAAACTCAAAATCCGCGGCTAGGGTGAATTTGAAGAGGAAAGAACAGGGTTGCCAGGCGAACTTTCCCGAGGAAGGAAGAATAAGGCGAACTTGGACAGCGAGCACTTGTAAACTGCGTCTGCGCAATATTCATATTGAACGACTTCGTTGAATGCCCCAAGTCCCATCTGGAGATTCATAATTGGAGCATTGAACTACCCACACATACACTCCATACCAATGTATATTGACCCTGGGTGGCTTGATAGTCTTCAAACGATTGAAAGAGCAAGGAAACATTGTTCAACAATTTGCGAGAAAGTTGAGCAACCTATAGACTTTCTTCAGATGCTTGTTCAATACAGCTGATAAGATCGGATATTTTGCATGTTAGACTTGCCATTCTTTCACTCTGCATGGGGCAAAGATCTAAGATGTGCTCACAAAGTTTGCAAAAAATATTCTCGGAGGTCAGGAGGATTTTTTTGGAGTTCACAAGCACCACTCAGACCAAACCGAGAAACACAAATAGTTCTGTCTAGGACCTGCCGGATACAGATTTGCAAAGGAATTGAAATCGTCCCGAGAATTCCAAGCGGGAAAAAAAGCAAAGCAGGAGCGATCGTGATCCGAAAAGCCTAGACGCAGATTCTTAAGATGAGCACGCACTGGACAATTTCGCTGGCTAGTGGAGTATTGCCTCCTTTACCAACATACACAAAAAGACAACGGGCGCCACGGAGCTGGAAAAAGGAATGAAAGTTTAAGGTAATTGTCTGCGAATTGCAGAATTCCATGGCGTAGGTGTAAAGTCGAGGCTATATGGGCGGCCATGGTTTAATCTAGGAACAGCTACACTGCGCCGGGTTCGGATGATACTTAACTCCGTACAATAGTCTTATGATATTCGATGAGTTTATTGCCACTGACCATTAAAATCGAGAGCATAGATGCCTGGGAATGATGATTTTGATGGTCATCATCTGGTCAATTCAGGGTTCTCCTTCGTGTCTGTACATTTCGCTTGAAATCTCAGCACATAGTATGAACTCTGACTTGAGAGTTTGAATCACTTCAGTGTATTCTCAAGTTTCATGATGAGATTTGATTGAGAAACTTCACAATGTCATTACAGTGAACTAAAGGAGATTCCCAAAAGGGTAAAGGGTGGTATTGAAAATTCGGCTCCCTTCAGTTCTCATCGTGCAGGGGGGCATCCACGTTTTCGGTTCATTGGCTCATGAGGTACATATGGACATCACAATGCTGTTGCGCTCCCTGCGCTGCGCTGACATGCAACAAGAGCAAGGACATTTTCCCATCGTTCTATCGAACAATCTCTCCCGTCAAATCCTTCTAGAAGCCTTGCTGGAAGCCCCGAAGCCTTCCATGACAAGCAAGGGACCGGGGGCAACTGCATTCGCACTGCCAACAAGAGAATAGCTCGGAGACACTGGAGCTACGGATTGGTCGGCAGAGTAGATTCAGTCCATATTCTTGACATCCCACCTGAGACCGCCGTACCGGTGCAGACTTGAAGGCGTCTGAGCTCTGCACACAACAATGAAATCCTTCTTGAACCAGAGCTGAAGCTGGTCAGGAGCTCACGGCACGGCCTAATCATACTCGCTGTCTGGAGAGCTGGATAATCCGAGTCCCCCAAAGACCTAGGGTTACGAGGCAAAGCATCTAATGCTGTACGAGATGGGCTGACACAAAGGCATTCTATCCGTTTCTCCAAGAGTAAAGCCAAGGATGAAGAACGAAACATCGCATACACTTCCAGGCACGGCGATGTCAACTTTAGGAATTTACCAGTCAAGTACTTGTACAACATGGATCAAAGTCAAGCACAACAATGGGGTAAACTACTCATCCCATTGTCTTCACGCAATCTGCAAGGCTGCTGACCTGCAAACTGAATAGCCAAAGACAGCCAACAGGAACTTCAGGACTTGACTCGCTCATCTGACCATCACCAATCACCAGAAACACAAGAAATCCCGAGAGACCGGTACCTTCTTCAGAGCCCGTCCAACCACGGGCCACATAACAAGGACAGTAGTTGGACCAGTGGTGCATAATTGTGAAATATTTAGCAACCGCATCTCTAGAAAAGAACGATTTCGCAACTAGGAGTAAGGTATTACGGACAAAGATAATACAACACTTAAGTTTTGGCGACATAGCCTATTGTTCATGCAAGATATACAGTTTTGAAAAAGCGTTGCGGGAAATCAGCTTGGTTTTCAATCATCGACAACAGGTAAGCCTCAAGGAACCCTGTATCGTAGCTGTTTTCCCGCACCGTCCTGGCACCAACTCCGATGGTGGCATGCAGCAAGACAGCGCTTGGAGAGTGGGGGAGCGACACTTTTGAATTCTCTTCAAGGTTTAATTCAGCCATGTCTGGCGCGGCCGAGCCTGTTGACATCTTGAATCACAGCAGGGTGCAGCTGACGTCGAGAACGATGGGCAGTTGCTCCAATCACGGATCAGCGATGGCATGCAAAGAGTCCAGTTGAAGTGATGTGCAAAAAGCAAAGACCCCCGCGTCCTGATGCCCTGAAGTAATGGTGGAGAGGGTAGGAGGAGGGGAGAGAAGTAACAGGGAGACTAGAGGTCGGGATGAATCGAAATCGAAGAATGTCCGGCCCTAGCTAGCAAATCTGAGAGCATTTGTTAGGCATTAGGTATTTGTGTCAGGAAGGTGGAGTGGAGAGAAAGACGGGTGGAGGACTATAGTAATCCGCAGCGTAAAGTACCTAGAGAGGTTTTTTTTAATTATTTCACTCCACTCTACGGAGGAAAGCCTCAGTAGTATTATTGTATGCATCTGTCGCCCACTACTTTCCACCCTCCTTTTCTTTACCCAAACTACTTGGCTCCCATCGCTTTATAGATCTATCATCACACGAATTCTTGCCAAAACATCGTTAAACTGGTTGTACCGAAAGCATACGATTTGTTCCGCCGACCTTCACTGTGGCTCGCAGTTGGTCGTACGTTTGGCACTGAAACCATCTCTCTAGCTTCTCTCACCAGCTAGTCGTTCCCTGCTTCGTCTTTGCTAAAGCAAGACGACCGCGACTATTGAACCAAACGTTGGAAACGCCCATGAAGAACTGACTTCGATATTCGAACTACCTATCACCACGATCGATTCCGCTTTTTGTCGTCCCAGCAAGCTCCAAGCGAAGTGCTCTAAGAAATAACGAATTATTGTGCCGACTCTGGCGCGGAGAAGGCAACTGCACTGACTGGACCACTATCGCCAGGCTTTAACACCTAGGTTCTTTTTCTGCTTGTGCTTGTGGACCGAGACCCAGAGGCTACCGCTACGGGAGAATGAGTGCTGCTTCAATTTTCCAATAAACCACCACTTCACCGTCTTGCACCTCAAACGTCTCTGCCTCTCCTTTCTGGTTATCTCGAGCCTTCACTTCGCGGCCAAGCTCTGCGACAGAACACTGCACCCTTTGCAACATCTGAACGCTCTCCGGACTTGCGACATTCTGCCAAGCCACATGGACTGAGCTTCCAATCTTTTTCCATATCGCAATCTGACAATCTCCTGCCGCTCGAGGCAATAGATCACCCCGCATCTTGGTGCAGAAGTACTTTCGTTTCGCACACAGCACAACCAATTGGTTAGACAAGTTATGATGGATTCTTCAGGAGTATGGAATGGGCAGGATCCAACATTGTCAATTTCGTCGCAAGATGATTTCCAGCAATTCCTCGACATGGGCATCAGCAATCTCGGAGACGGTCTGCAATTTGATTTTCAAGATTTCAGCCAACAGCAGAGTCAAGGCAATTCGCTGATGAATCGAGACGATGGAGAACCTATGGAGGGACGAATGGACAATGGATCTGGGGGATTGGGCCAGGATACAACGATGCAAGAACAAATGCCTTTAATAACTACGGCAGCAAGTCATCCTACAATTCATGGCGCGCCGATTTCGCACCAATCGAATGAAACGCTGTCGGATTTGGATGCTCAAATACAGTATTTGCAACATCAGAGACATCAGCAGCAACAAAGACAACTCCAAGAGCAGCAGCGTAACTACTACGCCCAAAGTCGCATGATTCCTCCTACACCAAATAGCGTAGAAATGCATGGCGGGCATTATTACCCACAGTCGGATCCTCAACAACAGGCTATGTTCGAAAGATTTCGAATGCAAGCGAAAGAGCAAGAGGTTGGTACACCACTGAGTTCTGACATGCTCTCTCTAACTGGCAATCTGCAGATGGCATTCACGCCTCTTGTGTCACCAGCTGTTACCCCAATGGAAGCACATTTTAACATACCGGAATATACTGTGCCAGGTGCTTACTTCAGCCCTCTGAGCTCTCCTGCACTTCATGCCCAGAATGAGCACTCTTCCGTATATGATCAGCGTCATTCCAATACCACAAACTCACCAACTGATATGAATATTGATTTACATTCTGCCCCAGCCAGCTCCGTCATACTCTCAAGGCAGCCTAGCAAGAAACCCCGAAATACTAGAGCAATCCGGCAATCACCTATTGTCAAACCTCGGAAGAGTAAAAGGTCAAGCACTACGATATCCTCGCAGGTTCTGGGTGATATATTGGAGCCCGCTCATCCACAGATCACTCGATCGAAAGGAAATAGCTCTTCTCACTCGACCGCGAGCACAGAAGAATCGGAGAACGGCTCTATCTCCCCTGAACACCTGTCAGATATGGCGCCGCCTCCTCTGCCGACACCTGGATCTGCTGGAAGGTCGCCATATATCCAAGCACATAAGCAAAGCACAAGAAGACAGGAGCTTATTCTGGGCTCACCTGCTACCCCAGCTTCTCTGATGCGCTTAACTCAATCACCACAAACAGACCAAGCAACCAGCCAACAAAACATGGACATTGATGATACTGAAATGGAAGGATTCGCGTTACCGGAAGCTGCAAACACCGCCAGGCCTCAGCTTGCTCGACTAGATACTCAGTCAGATGGTCAAATTACGCCAACTCTGAACTCGACCGGTGCCAAAACGCCGGGTTTCAATCCTCTCCCCTCACCTGCATTCAACCGCCCAAGTACAAGTGTATCTGCTAGTCAAAGCCCTCAAATTGAAGCTATGAACGGGTCAAGTAGTACGAATGGTAATCGAAAAACTCCACAGATTGCTCCTCGTGGCGCCAAGAAGAGATCTGGTAGCTCAGTTCTTGCTTCACCAGCCTTGCTCCCTAGAATATCTCCTAGTATAAAACCTTTACTCCCAGGAGGCGGCAAGGTGTCTGAAGACACTGCATCTTTGTTACTTGCATCAAAATCGAATTACCAGAATATTTTGGAGGGCACGCATCTTCCTGGTGTCTCATATCCCACAGAACTCTCCACGAATTTGACCTCAAAACGTACTTCCCACAAAATTGCAGAACAGGGCAGACGGAATCGAATCAACTCCGCGTTGCAGGAAATTGCTACTCTACTACCTAGAGGCCAAACTAAGGATAGTTGTGGGGAGAAGAGTAGTGGTGATGCTGGTGATAATAACGAGCTTCCTAATGGGAAGGGAGGTGCGCAAAGTGCCAACAGCAAGGCCAGCACAGTGGAACAAGCTATTGAATATATCAAGCAGCTCAAGAAGGATCTGGCTGAAGCAAACAAAAGGGCAGAGCAAGCGGAAAAGCAGCTTGAAGAGAAAAAAGTTGCTTCGACTTAGTGATTGGGAACGGTTTTGCATTTTTATGGAGTTCTGGAGCGTATGATACCTGAGCATATCCTTAATGACTAGAGAAGGGAGGCTATCTTAGAAAATTATGGTTTGGCGTTTAGGGCAAGGCGTTAATTCTACCCTGGAGTATAACGCCTTCGGGAGTCGCACCAACGGCAAAGGTATATAGTCAGAATGTTTCGGAATGCTTACCTACTGCAAGCCAAGAAATGATATACGCAAATATATATAGGGCTTTATGGTTTTATGTGATTGATAGGTGGCAAACGAGAAGACAATAGCAGCTACAGTGCCTAGAAGTGTTGGGTTGAAAATATGTGATGTCAACTATACAATGATTGCCTTTATGAGGAAGAATGTTGAAATATACATTTCTATATCATCAGCATGATGGACTCAAAAATTCGACCCCAAGCGGAACAGAGAGCGCTCTGTTTTTACTTCCTGAGAAGGTCTTCACAGCTGTAGGTGGTAAATGAGTCTCAATCTTGATATTGGGACAAATTGAACCCCTTCACCTTGCTGGTGTGATTGATGGAGTTCACCATTGGCCAGTAGCCATAAGTTCCGAAGCCTGTGCCAACTTCACCACCCCAAGGCCGCCTGATATTCACCTTCGAACATCTCTGACTTGGCCCTATGTGCATCCCAACTCAATTTCCCTTAGCACGACATGCTTCTCGACGTGATATCACTGCCGCTATCTTTGACCAGCAGGTATGCCGAGAATATCTATATCAAGTTCTTCCATGATTCCTAGTACCACACTCAAACTCTCCATGAAGCCGTTGACCGCGACTCTCAGCATCCGATTTGTGGTAGCTTTGTATTCAGTCCTGAGAATTGTCTCTCCGGGCGAGTTGTGAAGACTTGAGTCTTCGGTGCCATGGGCAATGACAGGCGAAATTGTGGTAAACGATCGACAAACCAGAGGGGAGAGCTCCTTATCCACGCTCAGGGCTTTGAGTGCTGCAGAAGCAAGTCGGGCAGATGGGAGGGGCAAATCGATTTTCCTTAAATACAGTGTTAGACCACTGGTTATAAGAGGATGTGAAACATACAGAGAGCATGGGAATTCAGGATCGGCGTGAGGCGCCATATTGCTTGTCAGATCTGGTGGATTGTTCCAAGGCAAAATGCTACCCCACGCATGAATCCAATCTCCAGATACGAAATTATTTACTCGGAGTGGTCGATTGTTCAGCCTAGAATCAAGGGCAAAAAGTTTCTCCTGAAGCGGACGGTTGCCATGGCGATGATCCAGGGTCACACTAGCTCTTTCCAGATAGAGGACTACAAACCTTCTGGTCATGAACCAAACATTGTCTGTACATCACAATATCACAATTCCAAAGAATTGTATTCGTCTTGGGCATCAGTGTTCAATACTGCGCATCATCTCTATCCTTCAGACTGCACACTCATACAAAATCCAAAGACTATGCTTTGTTTATAAAGCTACGTCAAAACATAAACAACTCTATCGTCACCGATAACTCAAAAACCCCGAGAACCTCGAACGCTCCTGCCATCCATAACAACTGGCATCCACGACTGTACAGACTCCTTAGGATACTTCCCTCAAGATGCCTCCTGCCGTTAAATATGGGCAAATCATCGAGTATATTCCAGGTAAGCTCCACAACAACATTTCTTCACCGTCAAGCTGCGCGAAGCATTGAGCATCCGCAGCAACATCCTTAACTCATATTCCTATTATGAGACTCATGGATATCCAAAATATGGTCGAAGTCGCCATAGGAGCATTTGGTTCGGATACGAATGATGTTGATGAAATGAGCGCATGCGACCGACTCAAATCAAAACAATCAGGGCCAATTGTCCCAAGCTCGTGGCTAATATACACAGACCGATTGTATTTAGCATCCTACACTACACCACCATCAGCAGACACTCTCTTCCCATACCCTGATCCTCCTACTTCTCGACGATCCCCAAGCAAGCGGTCCGCAAGAGCCGTTGATGGCCCTTCAGCGGTATTGTCCGAAAGAGACCGTACGCCACCATGCTACTTCTCTATCGATGATTCGTTGCTGTACAACGCTTTCCACCATGATTTCGGACCACTACATATCGGTCATCTTTATAGATTTGCCGTCCAATTCCATGATATCCTTGGTGCGCCTGAGAATAAGAATCGACCGGTTGTATTCTGGAGCAAGGCCGATGCTCGGAGTGAGTTTTGATGAATCTGAATGATCGAAGGGTTTGACTGACAAAATGTTTAGGTCGCGCAAATGCTGCTTGCTTGTTAGCTTCTTATATGGTCCTCATCCAATCTTGGGCTCCACACTTGGCTCTAGCACCCATTGCGCAAGCCGATCCCCCTTTGATGCCATTTCGTGATGCCGGTTACAGTCAAGCAGACTATGGGATTACTGTGCAAGATGTTGTCTATGGTGTCTGGCGTGCGAAGGAACAAGGATTCTGTGCCTTGCCGCAGTTCGACCTTGAGGAGTATGAGCGGTATGAACGCGTGGATCAGGGAGATTTCAACTGGTTGACTCCAGACTTCCTCGCATTCGCATCTCCACAACACAGTCCAGTTGCGCCTATTTCACCATCATCGCCTCTCTATTCTACTCTACCATCAACTTTGGCAGCCGTAGATGCTCACCCAACACTCCCGGGCCCATTCAAGAATGTTTTGAAGCATTTCTCACAACGCAACATTGGATTGGTTGTCAGACTGAACTCCGAGTTGTACTCTCCCTCCTACTTCACAGCTCTCGGTATTGAGCATCTCGACATGATCTTTGATGATGGAACCTGCCCACCACTTAGCACTGTTCGAAAATTCATTACATTAGCACATGAAATGATCACAGTAAAGAAGAGAGGAATTGCTGTGCACTGCAAAGCTGGACTTGGTCGCACTGGGTGTTTGATCGGAGCATACCTCATTTATCGTTATGGCTTCACTGCCAACGAAATTATTGCTTACATGCGATTCATGAGACCAGGAATGGTTGTTGGCCCGCAGCAGCATTGGCTACACCTAAATCAAGGAACTTTCAGAGAATGGTGGATCGAAGAGCAGTTTGAGATCAAGATGAAGGAAAAGCTGGCTAGTATTGCACCACACACCCCAACTAGATTGTCATCTAAGCAATACCTGCACAATCAAACTGCTACTCCCCCAAGCAGGAGATCACCCCTTGGAGAGGTGGACAACGAGCAACGCAATAGCATTGGTGTACAAGAGGATTGCTTACCAGCTCCAACTCCTGGGCAACCAAGAAAGACCAGCAGAGCTGTTGACCGCCATCACCCATATGGACGCCAAGTTTCCACTTACAGCACCACTGAGGATGACTCTGTGCTTCAACGAGAGACCGAGATGATTTCAATTCACCGCTCGTCGTTAGATGATCCCGATGGAGAGGACGAGATTCAATTCAGAATGAGAAGCAGTCGCAAGTCGTCCCGCTCGCCAGCAGGAAGAAGCATCAGCCAGACCACCACTACCATCTATACCTCAATTGACAACGATAGCAGCAATGATATCGAGAACATTGGTACAGGATCTCGACCAAAGACTCCTGGCGCAATGAAGTCAGGTAGTGGCTCAAGCACGCTTACCAAAGTTCGTGGGAGCCCAAAGCGCAGTGATGGTAGCTTGCGTGATAGCAAGCAGCCAGCTGGTATCCGAAAAACTAGTGGGAGGGTTGGCAGCATCAGCACTTCCCGCAAGGTCTCAGGAATTTAGAGGAATGGTTTGTTCATGCTGTGCTTCTTTGTGCTTGCATAAAAATCTGGCGTCTGAAAGCATATGACATTGGGCGAAGGTGGCATGGCGTTGGTCGAGTGAATGATTGTTTGTTTTCGACTGTGGAGTAATCTGGGGGTAGTTTTTGATTTTCCGCCTGCATCGTCCATTCCTGTTCTGTATTGTACTTTTTGTTTGCTTGCTCCGGAGTGTTGGTTTTGGGGCATGATGAACGATGATGATGTGGATAGTACTTGATTTCCGAAGGGTGCTTTGCGTTGCGTCTTGCTTTTTGGGGGGTTTGGCTACTTTGTTCTGGTCTGGTCTCCGGTCTGCCTCTGTTGAAAGATCCACTCATGAATCATGACCTTGCTTGCATTAAATCAAATCGAATCGTATCATACCAAGATGATAGAGAAGAGGAGACAGTATCCGATTTTAAAAAAAATGAAATTATAAATCAATTCCAGTCCTGCTCATGAGAATCCGGGTGATGAATTGACAAGCCAAAGATACCTACAGTTTAGCCAAAGTGCATGCAGATGATCCCTTAGCACTCTTCCACTCATCGAAGCATGTGATAGTACTCGTGGTTCACATCAGAGAGGCGTGAAGAAAGTACAAAGATGTCCTATAATTCATTTTAGGGACCCAGGCAAGGAGAAAGTTCTTGAATTTGTAGAATTTGCTATTTTTTTGTAGTCTAACGGAATCATGAAGCAGCGCAGAACCAAAGCACAAGCATCGCAAGAACCAGAACAAGCTACACAGTGGGGTTTGACGGAGAAAGGAACCGATATGCTGGTAGTCTGAGAACATGCCCGGGGATGCAGATGGAAAGTACAATGTCTGGTGCATTAGAGTCTAAAACGGTGCAAAGCAAGGTTGCCAATTGGACCACCAAACCCTTTTCAAATGCTCACCCGCCCATCTTCAAATCTCATCTGCTGCTAAACATGCAACGACCCATCACAATCCCAATTGCTTGTGCCCATGTACCGTACATCAACGCCGGAAGAAGACCTTTACTCGGCATCAGCCTTTGGCTCTGATGGAACAGTATCAGCCTCCTTTGTCTCAGTGGCTGGCGCGCTTGGCTCGGCAGCGGTTGGCTCAGCCTCGGATGAAGTCCAGAGGGTCTAATTTGTGGTTAGTGCTATTTTCACCGGAATTGATAGCCTAAAAACACTTACCAGGTTGTCTCTCAACAGTTGCATGATGAGAGTGGAGTCCTTGTAGCTTTCCTCGCTAAGGGTATCAAGTTCTGAAAAATTATCTGTTAGAGATTGATTTTCTAATATTGCAAAGAAATGGTCGTATTTACCAGCAATAGCATCATCAAATGCCTGCTTGGCAAGATGACAAGCTTGGTCGGGTGAGTTCAAGATCTCATAATAGAAGACGGAGAAGTTAAGAGCCAGACCGAGGCGGATTGGGTGTGTTGGTGCAAGATCAGTTTGAGCAACCTCAGTGGCGTTCTTGTAAGCCTCAAGGGACTTGTCTGCAGACTCCTTTCGCTTATCACCAATGGCGAACTCAGCAAGGTAACGGTGGTAATCACCCTTCCTGTAAATACTGTTAGACACCGAGGCATCGTCAAACAGAGAATTCAACGTACATCTTGTGGTAGAAAACCTTAGACTCTCCGCTCTTGGCAGAAGGAATCAAGTGCTTGTCAAGAACCTCGAGGATGTCTTCGCAGATCTTGGCAAGTTCGGCCTCAATCTTTTGACGGTACTCCTTGATGAGGGTGACTTGGGTTGAGTTTCCCTTAGACTCCTCTTTTTGCTCAATCGAGGTAACGATTCTCCAGGAGGCACGACGGGCACCGATAACGTTCTTGTATGCGACGGACAGGAGATTGCGCTCTTCGACGGAAAGCTCTTGGTCCTCAGAAGCCACCGACTTCATGTTCTCCACCATTTCTAAAGAATACTTAGCACACGGTGTAAAATTGTTGGTTTCATGTTTGCTGACCTTCATAACGCTCAGCCTGCTCAGCAAGCTTGGCGAGGTAGACGGAATCTTCGTAACCCATGATTGCGGTTTTGTGGAATCTGTGAGATTGGTGTTGTTAGCAAATTGTCTCTGATGGATTTCAAAGAAGTAGCGGAGAAACGCGGCTGAGTGAATGCGCAAATGCAATATCAAGTTCGGCGGTCTGAGACGAGGCACTTTGACGCAGCTACTCGATTGACGCGCCTAGCATCGAAATGCCAACATATGTTATCGAGTTTGTCTAGTCAAAACACTGTGCGCCTCCATTTTTGGTGTTCTGGAGAAGATTCGGAAAGTGCCCCTCAGCCACCAGGGAGGGGCAACACCAGTAACATCGCTGACCGCTGAGTTATATTGCAATGTTGAAGGCGTCTCCTTTGCAGATCCACCAGAAAAACAGGATGATTTGGACCTTGATAAAGGCCGCTCTGCCGATGGCAGAGACTCAGACCACGGGCGGGAAGGGGAAAGGGATGACGAAATCGAACGGGGGAGGATTCTCACCGGACTTTGAAGAGGGAGATGTGGTGATGGGTGCGGGAATCGGATCGGATGGATTCGAAAGGGAATTGTATTTGCGCAGGTTTTTTGAGACGTTTTTCGTTGACAGTCTCAAGTTTGAAGAGAGGAGGTTGAGTTGCGGATGGACGAAGAAAGGGTCGATTCGTTAGCGTGAATTAGCGATGCGGTGCAGAACAATCTTGGTTGCGCCTGCAATTTGTGAGAAACTCTGGATCTAGAACGAGCTCAGGACTGTGCCTAACCTTAACGTGGAAGGAAGGCAGAATTGAATAAGTATGTGCGTGTGTGTGAGTTTTTTGTTTGTATTACTTGTGGTTGAGTTGCTTTGAAAGAATGTCACGGAGTTGAGTCGCTTTTGATGAGGAGACGGGAGGCAGACAATGTGGGAATCAACAGGTGTTATAGGAGACAATAATAAAACATAAATTCTTGAATAATGCACCAAGATCAAATCCTCTATTCACAACTGGGCGACTGGGTCTATTTGTAGATCCCAGTTCTCATGATTCACGCTCCCTTCTCTGCAACCCTCCTTCTCTGTTCTGTTTTGTCCACCTCATCTATTGCAGGGCTGACGACCAGCAGCAAAGAGCAGCAACCCTGCATTCAATGCCCTCGAGATTTCCAGGCCAGACAAGGCCAGACAAGGCCAGGTTGGTCGCCTGATTGTAACACGATGGATTGGGACACGCCCGAATCTCCTGCTCCTTCTCCTGCTCTTCACACGCCGTGAAACCTGCTAATCTGCTTGTTGGCAGAGAGATTGGAATGGCGTAATGATTGTGGCAGTGCTGGTGTTGGAGCGTAGGAACTTATGAAGACGATATTGGGGCATTCTGTTAGTTTAACCTATTGAAATCTTTCGTAAAGTAGCAGGTAATTCCCCTTGTCCCTGCCTTGGTTTTCAGTGCAAGTCGTGGGTTATACTTTGTGTGCGGAGCCTCTTTTTTTAATTGCCAAAATGCGTGCACTCTGATTTGTATTCGGACCAGCACAATGACGATGATCTGTTTCGGAGTCCCCCTCCAGTCCCTGGTCCCGTCTCTTCAGCCAAATCCCCAAGAAGTTCCGATGGTGGTGGAGGGGGCTCGCGCATGTGACCTAGATCAGGTGACTGTTCCATTTGAGCTGAGCTGATCAGCTCACGCAAGCATCAACTTGGAAGCTCGGCAGAAATCACCTTACCTCCTCCAACCACAACCCTCCATCAAAGAAGGTCAAAGACAACCCCTCATACCAGAGGTACATATCACAAGCCGTCCCCCTCTAAAGCCCAATTCTTCGTCCCACCAAAACCGCAACCATGTACCGGACTTCTATTACAAGAGCTGCTCGCCCAGCTGTTCGTTCTTCCCTACAATCCCGAGCTGCTTTCTCTACCACCACCCGAGCCATGACTGGAGGTGATACAGGTGCTCCGCGATCTGGCGGTGCTGCAAGCGGGTATGTAGCTTCATGTACCCCCATACCCATTGGAGTTCGATGCTAACTCCTTCCTTCCAGCGATGCATTCACCAAGCGTGAGAAAGCCAACGAGGACTATGCCATCCGTATGCGAGAGAAGGAGAAGCTGTTGGAGCTCAAGAAGAGGCTTGCAGAGCAACACGAGCACCTCAAGAAGCTTGAGGAACATATGTGAGATCACACCACCTGCCCTTGTTGACAATTGGTCTGCCAGGACTAACATTGGATTCCTATAGTGATGAACTGTCAAAGTCTCAGGGTGGTGAGCAAAAGTAAGTGTCCAGTTGTTTGGCAAGGGGGGTCTGCATACTCCGACCAATGCTGAATGTCACTGCTCGTACAGTTGACGGGTGAAATGGATGGGAGGATTTGAGCTTGATTATGGGTGAGGGGGTCGATTGTACACAAATATTCGAGGATTTTCCTGCATTACATGATTCAGACTCTAGGTGGCATTTGGCATGGCTGGTCTCTATCTATTGTACAATGCATACTACACTTTATGAGTATGCTGCTGTGAATCTGAAATACCCCTCTCCAGGTTTTTGAAAATCGTTCATACGAACATATGATCCATGTTCCCAATCTTGAACGTCAAGATGCCACATAAGTGCAAACGCCAGCCTCAAAATTTACTACCCATGCTCAAAAATCTACTTCCGTCCGGTAAACGACCGGTAGAATGAATCTGCGGCATCGCTCTCAGGTCCCCCATATCCGTTCGCTCCAACACTCTGGCTCATCTTCTGAGAGTCGGCTATCTTACTCTGCAATGCCAAAGCATTGTCATCGATCCATTGCAATTGAGTCAAATGGCTGTTCAGCACACGAACGATGTGGGAAAGCTTGAACTCGGTCAGTGAAATAGAGCATGAGACGCGAAGATGTGTACTTACTGGATCGTCAGTCTTGCCGGTCTTGCTCAAAGTAGTAGATGCGTCATTTATGGCTTCAATCATGCTTGAAAGATTTTTGCCCATATCATCGAGCTTTTCAGTCAATTTCTCGGCCATCTTGTAGGTCCTCTCTCGCTCTTGATCTGGACCTTGGAGACTTTCGCCCTGGCCAACTTGGCGGGTGAACATGTCATCAACGTCTGCCTCGTACCGATCTAGCCACGACTCCAATTCTGCTTGCTGGCTCTCAACGTTTGAAAGTTGCCTCTCGATCTCGCTACTTTGCTTTTGGGCTTCGTAAGTACTTGTGTAAAGCTTCTGGATCTTATCTCCGTTATCAACCATCAATCGGTCCCAAGCTGCGACTTTTGCGGCCTGATCCTGGAATTCCTTTTGATATTTCGACAGGTCAGATGCCCAACGTGTGATAATTTCATCCATAGTCTTGTTCTTGAGGCGGGTGACTTGAGGAACAGGCCCGGCAGTCGAAGCAGTAAGGTTCGGTGCCTGCGTGCTTGTTGTAGTACTTGCAGCTGGAGTGGTTGCAGATGTCGCGGCTGGGGTAGTAGCTGGTTGGCTAGTTGTTTTGGAAGCACCCAATCCCGAAAAGATACCAGAGGTCGATGTTGGCGCCGCGGTGGTAGCTGTGGAGGAAGCAGGGGTAGCAGTAGAAGTGCTATTTGCGCCTAATCCACCAAATAAACTTGGAGTTGGAGCTGGAGCAGAGGTTGCTGGTGTAGAATTGCTTGTTGAAGCCGCTGATGCACTACTAAACAAATTGCTAGAGGATCCTGCGGCTGAAGAGGTTGCAGGGGCTTTTGCACCAAAGAGATTGCCCAGAGGGGAAGCAGCTGGAGTTGATGCATTCTGGCCGCCGAAAAGCCCTCCGCTAGCTGGCGCAGAAGATGTCGAAGTGGAAGTTTGGGTGTTGAAAAGCCCACCAGAAGCTGGCGCGGATGAAGTGGCCGTATTCTGGGGGTTGAAAAGTCCTCCAGTTGCTGGAGCAGATGTTGTGGAAGTGCTCCCGGTGTTGAAAAGGCCACCGCCTGAAGCTGGTGGTGCAGAGGAAGCTGGGGTTCCAGAATTGGTAGTAGGTGGTGGAAAGCTGAATGTTGGTAAAGGCGCTGTGCTGGTAGCTGATGTCGAGGATGTGGTTGAACTGGCTGGAGCAGAGGTATTCAGATTAGAGAACAGGCCACCGCTACCACTTGGCTTGGAACCAAAAAGAGAGCCTGGTGCCGCAGGTGTTTGCTTTGATTCTTGTGGTTTTGCTCCAAACAGAGATGTTGTGGAGGCGGTTGTTCCTCCAAAGAGGGATTTTGGAGCTTGTCCGTTATCTGTTGGTGGAGGCCCAGCAGGCGTTGTTGAATTTGTAAAAGAGAATGCTGGCTTGGATGGTGTTGTAGCTCCGGTAGAGGAATTCGTGGGTGGTGTTGCGAATAAACTTTGACCAGCCGGTTTCTGGGAATTGTTTATGCCACCGAATAGAGATCCACCGCTGGCTGGAGTTTTGTTCTCATTGCTTCCACCTTGTTGAGCAGCAGTGTTCTCATCCTTCTTTTGTCCAAAACTGAATCCACCTCCGAATGAAGGTGTGCTAGATCCGCCTGCTGTACTGAACATCCCTCCACTTGCTGGAGCTGTGGTGCCTGCTTGCTGTCCAAATGACGGCGCATTTCCAGTGCTACCCCCAAAGAGAGGTGTAGATGTGCCAGAGGTTGGCTTTGAGCCAAAAAGCGATGGTTGTGTGCCTCCATTATTTGTCGATCCAAAGGAAGAGGTAGCAGCGCCGGCACCAGCCCCAAATAGAGGTTTGGACGGTGCTGTGGTAGTAGGAGTCGATCCAAATAGCCCAGTCGAGTTTGTTTGTGCAGTGTTCGATGATCCTCCGAAAAGATTGGAACTGCCATTACCTGTTCCGCCTGCACCACCGCTGGGATTGAAGTTGAACGACATGGTCGAGCTCTGAGGGGACCAAGAGCGTAGAGCCTAGGATTGAGATTCTTAGAGCTTGCTTAGAAACACTGGGGTAGGATGACGAACTGTAGCTTTCTCTAGATGTGAATATGAAAAGATGATCCAGCTATTGCGCGCTCAAAAATAATTGTTTCGATAAGGCGCATGTGCAGCGCGTGGATTCAGTCTTTTCTGTTGCTCGCGTTCTCTCAGGCGCTTGATGAATTTCGCGAGATACTTTTAGCGCGGCCCGGGATTGGGTTGGGGCGGCTGGATTGGGGTGCTAGACCTTCGACTCGACTCAAGAACAGCAAAGGGGTCTCTCCACTGAAATCGTTCAGCAACAGTAAGGGCTGTCCGGGTTTTCGGGCGTACTGCTGTGACTAAATATTCCAAAGCTTCAAACTTCTCCTCCAAAGTCTCTCGAGTATCCCCTAAATTAACAGCTGTCATGGCAGAAGACGAGCACGTAGCTTTGGAGCCCCCAGCAAGGAAGAGCACTGAACACATAGAAGATCCAGGAGCACACGACCTGGGTAAATATGGGCATAGATTTCATGACTATTTCAGAGGCTAATAATATACCACCAGAATCCTCTGACTCTGACGACCATTTCTCCGATGCCCAGTCTGGTCTGGAACAACCACTCTCTGGAGTTGCGTCTCCTATTCCCCACACCCGAGTAGAGAAGGTTGATAATGCAACCAGCTACGGCGAGGAGCCTGGAACAGAAGCATATAAAATGCGGGAGCAAGACGCGGCTCCAGATGAGATTGCAATCATTCCGGAGGGACGAACATCAGATACGAACATATCAACTGAACGTCTCTCCTCTCCAGGGGGCCAGCCAATTCCCTTGACTATTGTCGAGAAGGTTGATTTGGACTCTCCAAGCTACGGAGAGGTTCCAGGTACCGAAGCTCATGAGAAGCGTGCTGCAGATGCCGTTCCGGATCTTGTGGTTAGGACTGGATCCGCGGATCGAAGCCGCTCTTCCAGCATTCGATCTCGTGCAAATAGTACACCTGGTGACCTACCCATTCCAAAAACAAAGGTTGAGAAGGTCGATTCAAAACCTAGCCATGGAGAAATTCCAGGGACCAAGGCCTATGAAATGAGGAAAGGCGATGCCGAACCAGATATCGTGGAGGAAGTTGGAGATGTTCCAGGTAAGGAGATTTCGATTTCTCACATTTCAGAGCGATTGACCGGGTCAGGGTCGCCAACTTTGCCTGCTATTAGGTCCCCTACCATAAGCCACGCGAGGCGGAAATCTTCTGCGGCTGGAAAGAAGGGGCCTCCTGTCTGTACAGATGACTATGACGAAGCAGAAGATGGGTCGGATGGTGGATTTGGTGATGATTTCGACGATTTCGAGGAAGGGGAGGAATTTGATGAATTTGGAGAATTTGATGATGGGTTTCAAGAAGCGGTTCCTGCACCCCCACCACAGTCCATACCAGTAACACCTTCGTTTGTAAGTAGCAAATATACAGCGTACCAAAGACTTTCTTGTTCCATGACCAGTGACTTTTGCTAATGCCATCTAGCCGGTTCTTGATTTCGCAGATCTGGATTCTGCAGAGGATATTCAAGCCGCAACAGAACCGTACATGAATGCACTCTTCCCACCAGATACAATCGATACATCAGTACTACCGCCGGTCTCAGCCGAGAATTCTATATTCTTAACACCTCGAAGTGCATCTCTCTGGTCACAACTCGTTGCTCCGCCACCACTTCAACCTCCTAATTGGATCAGATCTCGAATAAGACGTCTATTTCTCGTCTCTCTCGGTGTCCCAGTTGACCTGGACGAGATCCTCCCAGCTTCTAAGCAAAAGAAACTTATTCTACCATCCATGAACTTAAATCCTCCCTCTGGCTCACCGCGAACATCGACTGACTCGCGTTCTATATCTCGCATCAAACAGTCGGATGGCAATGCTTCCTCTACTTCTGTCGACTCACAAGGCAAACCTACCAGATCAGACTCAAGGAGGAGGAGAGGCCCGCCTCCAGCACCACAACTTGATTTGGTGTCAGCGAGGCAGCTTTGTACGATTACTGATGAGGCGTTGAATGGACTTACTATTGAAGAGCTAAAGGAGCATGTTAAGAAGCTGGAAGTTATGCAAGGGACTGCCAAAGAGGTGTTGGAATATTGGACGAAGCTGACAGATGAGAAGCTGGGAGATAGAGAGGCATTTGAGGGTGTGATTGAGAACCTAGTGAAGCATGCAAGAAAAGTCAGGAAGTAGGAATCACGAGCAGTGTGGGATTTCGAGTCAATAATACCCATTTAATATTGTAAACTCGCCATCTTGCCCTGATTGTATGAGAGTCTGCTGAAATTCAACGTCTATGAAGTCTCATAGGAAAGCGTGGATAAGTGAAGACCAGCACTGTCTATAGATCTCAGTTTCTCAAATATGCTTTTTGACTTGCAAACTGTTTCTAAACTTAAATAGTCTTGACACTCGTGCTCTCCAGTTGAGTCACTGCTAGTTATTAGGAAGAAAGCATTCTGGTCCTCTACTCGACGCTGAAGTGATAACACGTTCTCTGCAGATTACATATCACTCCACAACATCACTTGTAGTAGCAAGCCGAAGGATTTTGTGAACAAAGTTCATTTTTTAATCTTTATCTACCACGTATGCAAAGCCTAATAAACGTTCCTTTCGCAGAAAGACAGGCGCAACCCCATCAATGTATCTCTCAAGTATGATCTCGAGTAGACAGCAGATATGTGCAGTAGAAGAGCCATCAACCAGGCCGCAAGCCTGCAACCTAATTTTCAACCCAGGGAAAGCGTGTTTGTGAAGGGAAGAATGTGAAAACGGGAAACTCCATATGCAAAGAAGAAGTTTACGAGGAACGCATTGGGTTCTACCAGAAAGGCGTGCCCCCGAATTCGACCAAGCAACGCAAATCTATCTTCGATGAGGAAGGGGAATAATCGCTGAACTGAACTGAAAGGGCCCGGAGATGCGAATGCGATGCTAGGAAATGCAATGACTGCTATCAAACGTGCCAACACGCAAGCATCTCTTCCGAATAACACCACCCATTCCATATCAAAGGTACCGCAGAATTTCCAACCGCTCCATCGTATCGTATGTCGTATCCAGTCGAGTAATAAGTATCCATCGGTCGAAATCTTTGAGAAGTATTCGTAGGAGAATTGTCGTACTGATCCAAATTGTTCCAACTTCGTAACGCCAGCTAGAAATTTGAAGGATCCATCCACCATAATCAGAGACTCTGATAAGTCCCATTCCACCAAGTAAAGGCCAGACTCTAATAAATCCGACCCAGATCGCGCACCGCAACGCAAAGGTAGGCTCTGATAAGTCCACCAAATAAAGCCAGTGTCTAATAAGCCTGCTTTTCTCTATCGTAAAATCCATGAACCGCCAATGATCAAAAATGATTTAAAAAAACAACGCAATGCAGGAGAAAAGAAAAAAGGCAATGCAAAGTAAGCTCTAATAAGCCCGTCGAGAAAAGCGAGATTCTAATAAATCCGCTTTCTGCCATGAAATATTCGTGACTACTCCATGGTCATGTCGTAAGATGAAGAACGCCAGGTATCATCCACAACGCCATGCTATGAAGAGTCGAGTCGAGTCAAAAAGTCGAAACGCTGCACGCAGAGAAAGTCGAATGGAAAAGTAACGCCAATGATGACCCTGATGATGGAAAAACGCCTCGCTATGCTTCCAGACTCGATGCAGAAGGAGTCCAGGTGATGAGTTGAATCAAGTCGAGTCGGATATTGAAAAGAAAGGAAATTTTCGGAAAACAACGCATGCGAATCGTGATTGAGAAATGGAAATCGTGAAATCGTCTAATCGTACAATATCGTATCGTAAGCAGGATCCGGACCTGAAAGCCACGTTCTATCGATCACTGTCATTCTCCTCTACTTGTATGTAAGAGAGAGGGGGAATTTATGGGATATATCCGTCCTTGCGGGCACGGATAACATCCAACTCCTCTTGGTAGACAGCCCAGTCGCGACCAGGACCATAGTTGTTAAGACCCTCGAAACCCTCTGGAAGCTGGTTATGGAAAGGAATGACCTCAACGTTGAGTCGGGAGATAGGCTGGCTAGCATTGGAATTGACATTCGTGCCGGGAACGAAGTTTTGGCAGCTGTATGTCATGGTCTCCTTGACCTTGCTCTTCATGTCCTTAACATCGACCTCCTGGAAGGGGAAATTGGCGAAGGTGGTGTCTGGGATGAAGACGTGGCGTTGATGGAAGGTTTGGGAAACAGCATTACCATCCTGGACTGGAGCACCGCCGAGCATTGGATTGTAGGGAAGTTGGGCAGGTGGGTTTCCTCTGCAAAGCATGTTAGTAAATTTCCGTGAAAGTAGATGACAGTCAAGGAAAAAGAAGATAATTGGTCAGCTCTTTCAATAGGAAGGTCGGCCACCATAATGCCCAAATCCTTAAATGCATAATCTTCTGCTGTCCACGGTCTGTCATGCTGCTGCTGCTGCTACTGTTGGAAAGAAATAGAGGGGAAAATATAGAAGGGTTGAAATAAGTCGATGGATATACTGCTCTGGTAATCCCCGAATGGTCGACAATGGGGCTGAAGTGATCCAAGCAGGCATGGACGAGCCTGACCCTCGGAAAATAGACGGTGCTGCTATTGTCCAGATGGAAGGAGAGGAAGAAATTCGGTATATTTGGCGTTCATCGTTGGAAAAGAAGCATTGATGAGAGTGAAATGTTAATAGCTGTAGAAATACCAGTGGAGGAGGGACAAACATGAAATGAATGTTATAGTTGGCTCAAGAAGGGGGAGGAGAGGGCAAACCTCTATACTGATGAATATACACTAGATGGAAAGATAAAATAATGTTGGAGGATACATTGAGTGCTAAGGCAAGCCACAAGTAGCAAGCCTCCTATGTAGTTGAAAAGAGAGTCTAAACTTTTGAAGGCTTTTGAAAGCAACGTGCAACGTGAAAAGGAAATGTTGTGCTCTAGAAAAGCCTGCACCCCATGCCCACAACTCGACATTAGCAGCAATGAAAAGCAAAGCCAATTCCAGCCTGCAAAAACACCATGCCACCAGGTCGACGCCCGTTGAGAGGCAAAAGCAAGCTATCAGAAAGCCAGGAATACATGTTGTAGAGAGGAAATGCAAAGGAAAGAAAGCAGCGCATGTTAAACCCTTCGTGGACGCATGAAAAGACATCTAATGCACCTTTTGTACATGAGCATCATGGAAAATGCAGATCCCCACCCATCCGATACTTTTGAAGTAACGCTAAGAGGAGCAAAAGCTATCCAGATTGGACGCGAAGAAGTGCGAAGAAGTAAAGCCATTGAAAGGGCAAATTCAGGTGTAAGACGCCATCATCGCTAACCAACTCCTTTCGCGGACACGGAAAATGCATGCTTACTAAACGGAGGTTAACGACGACAATACAGGATACATTCAACCACTTACCTGTAGAGGTTGTTGGAAGTTTCCATATGGGTTAGCTGGTGGCATACCCATGGAATTGTATTGAGGTGGTGGTGGGGCTGGGCGGTAAGGAGTGCCAGCTGGGCCGGAGTTGTTTTGAGAGCGACCCCATGAGAGACGAACACGAGAGTTGCCAATTGGATAACCTTGCATTTGGTTGATGGCCATCTCAGCGGCATGACGTTGGACGAATTGGACGAAACCACAACCCTTTCCTGGAGGGATCTTGACATAGGTGATCTCACCGAAGCCTTGGAAGAAGCTGCGCAATTCATCCTCAGTGACATAACCAGAAAGTCCTCCGACGAAGACAGTGGTGTTGTTTGGATCCGTGAATTGGTTCATCGGTTGAGGAGCACCATAGTATCCCAATGGAGGAGGGGCACCCATTGAGTACATGCCAGGCGCAGGTTGCATCTGACCACCCATAGGTCCTTGCATTGGCATGCCACCTGGAGCACCACCACCTGACTTGTTCTTTGGGGTTGCAGTAGAGATTCTCATAGGACGGTTGCCGCAGTAAACACCTTGCATCTCTGTGAGAGCACGTTGTTGGTCTTGCTCATCCGCAAACCGAACGAAACCATAACCACGAGACATGCCAGATATGGGGTCAGTCATAATCTTAGCGCTCTTGCAAGATGGGAATCGAGCTTGGAAAAGCGAGACCAAGACATATTCGTTGACCTCAGGTCCAAGATCACCAACAAAGATAGAGTATTCAGGACCACGGTCATCACTACAAGTAGTTAGCTTTGTGTTTCATGCGAGAAGCATAATAGCAGAAGGAATATGAACCGGGATTCTGACCGTCTGTCGGCGAGTCCACCGCCTGATGCCCAGTTAAGCTTGAAGGGGCGAGAGGTATTAGGGATCATTGAGCCATTCAAAGAGAGAGCCTTGGCAGCGGCTTCGGGTGAGGAAAAGTCGATGAAACAATAGCCGGCATTGCTGTTCTGATTAGAAATGTTCATCAGAGCTGTGTCTGGGTTACTCACCCAGAGAACTTGTCACGAATCATCTTGACGTTGACTGATTCGCCCATACCAAACCAAACAGAACGAATAAAGTTCTCGTCGATCCAGGGTTCAAGTTCGCCCATCCTGATAAAGGGTTAGCTGATGTTGAGGCTGACATATGGTGAAGTGGATGTGTTGTGATGACAAGTGAGTAGTAGTAAGGGATGAAAAGTGAGTATTTACTTCAGACCGCAGTGGCAGCCTGAAACCTGCACCCCCGAAAGTGAGGTTAAAGGAGAACAGGAATGAGATATTGATAGTAATCAAGGTGCTTGCAAAGAGATTGAATGAGGGTGAGTTGGAGTGAGGTTTGGATGAGGTTGGGATGAGATCGGGGATTACGACCGCATCTGGGAAGACACGGTACGAAAATCGAGATCCAGGAGATCAGGAACTCGAATTTCGATGCAATATAGATAGAAGATGTGGTAGTTGATGATGGAACGAATGCGATAGGGGAGGAAATTGTGTATGTGCGAAGTGGGGGTTGATTACTTACCAGAGAGTTGTCTTTGCATCACCAGTTACGCTACCACCTGAGCCAGGAACGCCACCCTGTTGAGCGAAAGGTGCTGGGGAGCCACCGTCTTGGCCTTGTTGTTGTTGCATACCTTGCTGTTGTTGAGGGGGTGCGCCACCTTGCGGAGGGCCGCCTTGGAAGCCATTACCATTGTTCTCCTGGTAATTGCCCTGTTGGTTGGGATCGTACTGTTGGAACGCCATTTCGACCTGCGTTACGTACGACTGTTGTAAGTCTTAGGGAGGTTTGTAGTATTAAGAAGAGACTGATAGTCAAAGAGGTTGTAAAGGGAGATAGGAAGTTGATGGAAAGGTGTGTGTGCGGGAAAAAGTTGAAGGTTTGAAGATCGAAATCGAGGACGAAGTAAAGTGCGAGACCTATTTAAGGATGGGTTAGCCAATGCCCTCGAGTACCCCCACTAGCTTGTCAAGTCAAAGGTAGCAGATCCCTCAAAACGTCGTCACGTAGTTAGTATCAAGACTGGAAGGAAACCCACGCCGGAAAAAACTGGAAAAGGACGTAAACTTTGCTCAAAGACAAACGCAGAGAAACAAGCAGGTTCAAATAGGGTTGAGTGTCGAAAACAGGTCTTTTTGGAGTTGAAGATCTTGAAATAGAAGGGAGTTGTCTGCTTCGTCGGGAAAGAGCACCCTTCCGCCTCGACCTTGAGGGCGGCACACGCCTCGAACGAGGGCAGCTTGTGAATGACTCAGTGAATCACAAACAGCTAGGTGAGCTGATAGCAGTATAAACTTATTGCACCTTTGATTCTGAATTTATGCTTAATCCTTTAACAGAGTTATAGAACAGGATGAGGTTTAACAAGATCAAGAAGATTTGGATTAAGTCAAGGAGAATGAGACACGAGTTTGATTACAGGCAACGATAACACGAGGATCAGACGTGTCAAGTCTTGCGTGAGCGGCTGAATATCTGCAAAGGTGTTTGATGCCACAGTGACCGTAGACTTCGAGACCTTCAAACTTGGCAGGCGGGCCACTTTGTAGACAAATCAAATTCAGCAGACTCGCAATGCTGAGTAGCAGAGATGCTTCCAGTCAAAATGGAATGTGATGATTGCTGGAGCTTGTTGTGTAACTCTCCCCATGCAAAATGGACCATGCAGTAACACAAAGAGTACGCAACGAAGCATTCGCGCTGACTTTCTCAGGACCTCAACAATCGTACAAGCATCAAGCACCATTTCGAAGACTGGCGTACAATCAGACAGAAGTCCGAAGACTCAATTAATTGCAATGCAATAACATACAGCATGCGCAGGATCTGCAGAAGGATACATGGCGATAGAGCTTGGAGATTCGGACTCCCATAGCGCGCAGCAGTGAGCAAAATGTGCATTGACCGCCGGACACAACGAAAACTACGATTCCAACATGCGGAAGACTCCTAGCGGAGTCCGCAGTGCCATAATCGAAGATAAAATGTAATGTCAAGTCTGGATCTGGGTTGTGGTGGCCGAGCGGGTGATTTTGCTTCCAAGAACACCGCACTTCAGGAAACCACGACACAAAGAACGTAAGCACTCCACAGTAACACCAACAACCATGCAAAGCAGTGAACACGAAAAAGATTCATGATCTAGAACAATGTCTATGGTAAAACTTCGGATCGGTGATGGATTATGTGTAAGTCATCGACTTTATGAATTGGCACAATATCTAATAACTGACATGTCTGCTACAGCTTTCTTGGCCTCGCAGCACCATCATTCTATTGCTAGTCATCGTTGAAGACTGCTTGCAGAAGCTTGGTAAGGACAACAATTGCTCTGGTGCCTTCCGGGAGTTCTCAAATCGAACAATTCTCCTCAGGGCCGCTACAGTCGAGCGATACTCTCAATTCAACACCAGACAGCACAGGCAGGAGCACAGTTCACCGTTCACTTGCCCGACTACAAAGCAGGATGGACAATTCATGCACTGCTAGAATTTGCATGATACAGACAGAGTTGGGAAGATGCAATTGTATGACTGGTACAACGCAAGCAGCCACTCCAGCCTTTGAGACTTATGCTGATAATAGACCATGCATGACTTTTGCATGTCAGAGGCAGGAGCAGCAATAAAATCCATACTTTATACTTTGAGGTATAATGGCGGACCATTGACACTCGCCAGTGTTTGATATCCGCTCCACAGCTACGACCTTTAACTCAACGAAAAGACTACAAATACACAAAAGCGCTGTTTAATACATTCACTTTCTGCAATGCTGCAATAAAGCCTGGTACATATACTTATACACGTAGTACAAGGGGGCCGAGGAGCTATCCTAGCACCGGCCGCTCAACCATAGGGCTACTGGCTCGTCTTTGGTGCCGGATTTCAATATCAGTGAGGGCTGCTAGCCATACACTGCCACATCAAATGCCTATGGGGAACAACTTTGGCCTGGCTATACCGCTGAGCCGTGTGGGCATAATAGCACTGGTTGAAATCGACTAAGTGCCCTCTCGAGTTTCGATCCCGGATTGAGCATAGAACAAACAGAAATCACCACAAGTGGTACTGGCTCACAGCTTTGTAAGATGACCTGTCATCCTACCACTTGGCTAGAAATTTCTGTACACAAAGCCTGGCTTCCATGCCCAATGCTCCCTCCAAGAACTTGAAAAGGGGCAATGTCGAGCTGCACCATGAATCGGTCTATTCTACGTTCCATGTTTCGGAGAATGTCTGCCTGCCAAAGTACCATTGAGGGGTAGGCGATTCTTACCTCAATAAATGTCCAAAACCAGCTCGAAGAAGATATCCAGCCCAACTTTCGTAATTTCGTTACGCAACGCAAAGCAGTCGACAAGTAAGACCGTGATAAAACTCGAAAGTTATGATTACGTTTGCGCCTGCAGATAATTCGAGAGCGAAATCGCGTCAATGATGGTAATATTTCGCTGGAAGGAATCGCTTGGGATGACTCCAAAAACCTGCAAGCAAGGCACCAAAAGTCAGTCAATTATTTTCCGGATGATATGGATTTATATATGAATTGTCCATTGGCGTATAAACCAGCTGCTATCCTCTGCCACCTGGGTTTGCGCCGGGTTTGCCAGCAAACGCGCATCCGGTCTGACATTGAGAAGAGTAGCGACTCCATCAAAGTTTGCGCCAGTGACAACAGCACAGCAGTCCTGGCCACACCAAGTCCCAGCCATGTGCGACGATGCCGAGGGACAATATAGCAGCAAGCCCAGGCGACAATGTTCGTGGCAGAGGTAGAGGTTTTGATGAGGGGTTGTGTTGAAATTGAGCCTCCATCGCGTGCGGTCCAGTTAGGCGCAAGATCTTGCAAAGGATCTACTTACGGGGTTGACCAGGTTAGAAAAACTTGAGTTCCGATGGGAAAGCAGCAAATTCGAAAACACCGGCGATACGAAAGGACACGAGGGACCGAGATATCGACAGGAAACAATTGACGCAAACAGACGAATTCGATAGGGTTCGATGTTGAGGATGGTGGGATGAGGAGGAGGAGGAGGAGAACCTGAAAGAGGAGGGAAGATGTGGATTAGGTAGGTATGTAGGTAGGGCAGGGCAGAGGTAGTAGTGGATGATTGTACTAACTAGTAGGTAGTGTAGTGTAGTGCAAGTGCAGTACGGTTGGAGTAGGAACAAGAGCAGGAGGGAAGAAGGGAGTGTTCGGTAAGGTAAGTAGGTGGGTAGAGAGTAAGTGGAGGTAGTGGAGGTAAGTGTAATAAGGTGAGTGGTGGGCGAAGAGGAAGAGGGGGGGAGGGAATGAAGCTACCCTAAACTCTATGGTATGGGTTGTGTAAGAATGGGAGGTAGTGTAGTGTAGTGCAAACTTCGCTGGTCAGGTCTGCAGGCGCAAAACTAGAGACGACGAAGGTTAGGCTTGTAGCTGTCGGAGGCATCTGATTAGGCGGTTGTCTCTCGTTTCGTTTCGTCCGTTTTTGCCCAGATCCGGATGTTCAGGAGCAGGGAGGAGCATCGTTTACATGGTTTGTGAGTAAGTATTCCTACGGGTCACAGCTGACGGCCTTGTAGTATCACCAGATGGCATTTTCAATGTTTTCAACGAGATACAGACGGGGTAGGCGAGGAATTATCTCGACATCCTCTCAGCGATTCAGAGTTTTCAATCACAATCATCAACATCGTCAGTGGACAAAGTTGACAACCGGACTTCTCGACCTTTGATGTTCAGCTTGGACATCCGGTCATTTTTTTCTCTGCTTAAACTCAAAGGGTCCAGGATGGCGGCCCCAGCAAGTTGCAACTTGTGCGAGTGAGCGTGCGAGTTAAGTTTTTAGTGGACCAGTAGTGGAGGCTTAGGACACATCGTAAGAGAGGGACCACCACCACTCCCCACCGAGACTGGGGCTGGTGTTGGCCTATAAACTCCGGTACCTTGGAGTCCTGCGACCAAAGACAAAGGCCAGACATGGATGTTGATGACAAGAATGATGATGATGCCTGGTTTCTGGTGGCTCGGTGGGTAAAGGTTGTGGTGGTGAGAGGTGGCTGTCGTGAAAGTTTGGTTGTGCTGCACGGCTGCACTCCCTCGGATCTTGGATTGTTGAATTTGTGCATCTGGATCCATACAGAACTATACAGATACAGATACAGATCCAGATGCAGATACAGTACGTATCATTTCCAGCAGAAGCGGGCGGAAGGGAAATGATGAGGTTGTATTTGATAGAGAGGGGAAGCTTCATTTCTGGTTTCTGCACACTGCACTGCGCTGCGCTGCACAAAATGGAAAAGAAGAGAGTGGAGGGGCTGAAAAGAACGGAAACGGAGGCACAGAATGATCGACACCCCAAGCCCTTTTGGAATCCCGGCACCATCACCATGACCATCCATCTCTTTTGTGATCGATTTGTGACTGACCACCACTTACGATTGACCACCTCTGACCGCTGACCAGTGAAAATAGCCATTCTCCAAAGAGGCTTTGGCTTGTCGCTGGATGATGAATTGTCCAAGCCGGCTTTGCACTATGACGCCACTCGACAACCGTAGACCCGGCCAAGGGTCATTGTATAATTATTTTGGTACTGGCCAGGTACCATAATGCCGTAGACGAGAGTCAAGTCAACGGGGAGAGCGATGATTGTTTTTTGTGAGTGAGTCCAAAAACTATACATATGACACTTTGGTGTATAACCGCTACTAGTGGCAACCATCGACGATTCAGAAAAGGGGTCCTAGTAGCGAAGATATACCTCAACATGGCCATGGTATATAATAGTTCGGAACAATGTCTTTGTCATTATTGTTGCTCCGTACGTTGTACCCTTGAGTATAGTAAATCACCTCGCCCCGCAATTGTCATCATCGTCTTTTATCCTGCCACACCGATACTGTTGTTACCCGTAATAGGACAAGTAGCGAGAAATGACGGAGAGGAAGCTTGAAAACGCGTCTGGCACCGCGTTGTATGAATAGGGGAATAGTTCATCCGGACAAAAGAGATTGAATCTCGTGTTGCCTGTCATATGTGGTCGAGAAACCCAGCAGATTACAATCTACGTGTACTTGACCCAACATATGGGACGGCCGCCCCAAGATAACGTGGTGTTTTCGGGTTCCTTGCATGAGGGACTTTTCGAGCAACTCCCAAGGCAAAGAGAGCTGAATCCAGCAAAGTGGCATATGCATAATCATTCGATGGAAGCAAATTGCTTTTTCTCCAGGTGTCAAGCGTATTTCCTTTTGTGCCTTCCCGCTTCACGGCGTTGGGAGGCACTCACAAGTACTTTTTATAGGACGTCATCTTCGCAAATGACCATGAAACAGTGTCAGACCTCTAGAGACACTACCCTCATCAAGACGAGGTGCAAGCCAGCCACACCTCCCAATGACATGCGGTTTAATAATTTCGAGATTTCAACCCGTGACTGCTCACCAGGGGATCAAAGCCCTGCAAATGTCTGAGAAAGAACAGGAGATTTTCAGGAACTGTGAACCTTGACCACCTGAGGGTCCTGCCGCACACCCATAAACGGCCGTAATGGAAATTTGTACCACAAACTGGCACAACACCAATTGTTTCAAACTCTCACTTCTGATGCACCGCTACACCCTTCTTCTCAAGGAACACAAAGTATAATTGCTAACATCGGCTCCCTTACCATGCCTTAACAACTTACTCGTTCCCTGTCATGAAGCATTGGGCACTTGCTATTCGACACTCGCGAAGCCCTACAAATGCCTCTCTCCCTTGCAAACAGCTCAGTCATCGCTGTCACTTCCTGATAGAGTTTTCCCACAGTTCCCGACTCCCCAGACGCTCTCGGACATCAGGATGCTGATATCAAAACCCTCAATCTCGCTCCAAACTAATAGAACAATCCACATAAACCTCTCCAAAATCTACCTTCCAACACACCTCCCCATCTCATGCACTCCCCGTACAGTACAGCACGCCGTGAACCAGCGGCCACCACGTCCAAAAAGGGTGACCATCGAATTGACGCAACCCGACCGACCGCATCTACTCATGCACGAAATCACCACCTCCTCCCATTGGCCCATCACGAAATCGCCCGACACAGTCCCTCGCATATCTGAAATCTCATCTGATCTGCCCTTTCCTCACCCACTCAGATCACGTTGCACGACTCGAACACGACAGTCGCTCGATACCGCCAGACGAAAGATTCATATATACACTTCTTGCGTAGCCATTGCATAGCCGCCTACCTACTAATCAGATCAGAGCTTTCTAGCAAATGGCAGGGCTGGTATTGTAATTGGATAGTGGTGGGATTTTGATATTTTGTTTTTCTTCTTCTTCTTCTTCTACTGTTATGGATGGATATTCGTGAGTGCGTTGTTGGTATGGGTACAAAGAAAGGTATCATCCAATACCACACCTCCCAACACACACACAACCCTCGGCTTTCTCCAACAAAAATCGACGATGAACAGTCCTACCAATGAAATGACTTTCTCCCCTGACATACATACCAGCAGGAAACGCGCATCACATCTGACAACTCAGTACCCGCATCATGTCCCATCACATCACATACCTCCCGAATCGCATATACTCAAAACACACTTCCTGTACTGTACCTACCTATTCTCTAGCTCAGGGTTTTGTCGCTGCATAGAATTGAAAGAATTGAAGTCGCCTTTCCCTAACCCGCATTCCTATCCTTCCACCTACGTAAGAGATACAGACGACATTATCCATCTCACTATGTTTGATTCCTCCGTTCCGTCATCCATTCCATTCCAAGTCTACCTTACCCTTCCCTCCCAACACCCATACAAAATCTCTATCCCTCACCTCCCACAGTTCCCCAATCCTACCACAAGAAGAAACCGCACGCTACACAAAGGAACCATCTCCGTAAATTTACCCCGTTCATCTAATTAAACATCTTCCCTCTCTAGGTCCATTCATAGATATAATCCCTGTGTAAGATCGACGATATGCTATGGTCTGTGTGTTTTGTTCGTGTAACCTGTTGCTCCTAACCGATTCTTTTCTTATTCTTCTAAAGGTAGGATTTGCTTTTACACAAGATAAGACAAGACATCCGGATGGGAGGGACCGAGATGCTGATTCTGAAAATGGTATTTCCCGCGAGGTGAATGCGGTTTGGGAATGCTGATCTCTTGGGTTCATGTTTTGTTTATCCTAGCTCTTGCGAAGTAGTTGGACGGGTGAGGGTGTCGTCATTTGCATAATTGATTTTGATTTTCGCGGATTTGGTTTTCTTTTCTTCTTTTGCATTGCTATGATGAGGAGGGAATGGATGTTCATGTGCGAATTTTATGGGGAGGGGGGTAGTTGAGAATTCATCTCCCAGGTTATATCGCGGTGGTGTGGAGGGTGGTGCAAGAAGGGAGCGATGTGCGAAAGGTCAATTGCCGGTCATCATGAACGATGTGAATGTGTCTGTCAATAGAGTTTTACCAAGTTTTACATTCGGAAGATAAAATCGTAAAACTCTCCTTTAGCCTCCAAAATTCGGGTCACTCATGTTAGGAAAAGAACAGGGTGCTAAAGTAGTGTCTACTTAAACTCTGACTAAAATGGATTTTATATAGCTTGATTGTTATAGAATTCTTCGACCTATAGTCAACGCGATTCATTGAAAAATACAATCACACGTCATCCTACGAAACATCCATATCCAAACTCTAAATGAGGCAAGTCTAGACACAGACCAAGCCCATAACACCGAGTGTCTCCCTTCCTACCTCGCTGGTATTCCCAACCTTTTGCCGAATGATACATTTCGTAGACTATGTAGACTATGTAGACTTTTGATAGTATCAATAACATTATTTATCATATCCCGCTCACCCTGTGTATAATATCCTCACAGCCCGCCTTTACACTCGTGAAATTACCATAACAAGGCTACCTCCCTTCCGTTCCACACTTTCCTCGTCTTCCCTCACTCCGTTCCCTAACCCAAGTACGACTACCACTCCCTACGCTGCTCGTGGGATAGATTACGTCTAATCACCGGTCTGACAAACTAATACCAAACACAAAGCTCCACCCCAGATTTTGGAAGCCAGAAGCCAGGAGCCAGAAGTCACAAGCCATACTTGTCATGTCATGATGATGTGGATGTTGTTGTATTGTCTAGGTGTGAAGTCTGCCTAGATACAATAGGTAGGCCAGACTAGGCAGACACGCTTGACAATCCTCTTGTCAACTGCGTGATTAAGCAACTTCTACATAACCCCCACTCCAGCAATCTCATTTCCTTACCACCGCGTCATCAACATAGCCCGCTCAACACGAACGTGTCCATCGATCTATGGGATAATAGTGGATGGTACAAGTGCGAATCAAGTGATAATGGATAGGTTGGAGGAAAACTCAATACGAATATGAAATTCCCCGCATATCCCAAAAACTCCCTACAAATGACCCAAAAAAAGGAATCAAAAAGACGAAAACACTTTATCGAAAACAGCAAAGACTCCGCCTCTCCCTTCGAAATGGAAACGACATGAAAATCCTAGGATTTTTACAGAAAACCGGCAGCATAGAACTCGAGCTCCCCCATTTCTGGGGAAGTGGAATTCAAGACCACCACACCGTGTAACCCATGGCTGGTGGTGACAGGTGAGTACTTATTCGGGTTATGGTAGTAGATTTGGTGGTTTGAGGGGGAATGGGAAGGCCGGGAGTCTTGACGGAGGGTAGGAGTTTTTGTTGAGTGTCTTCAGATACGGAAGTAAATATACGTAAAGTAAAATACGATATGAAGACTACAATTTGTGGAATACGATGCCCTTTCAATGGCCAGCATTACTCTAATTCAAGAATATCCTACTAGATATACTCTCATCGCAAAGACGGCTGAATAAACTCAGTACTTCCTACACAGCTGATAGTAAGCCGAGAGTCTGAAGTACCCTCCTCTCATCGCGCGTGCAATTGAAGGAATACCAAGTTCAAGTTCGCTTTTCTCACTAGACTTCATCCCTAGTATGGACAGTACTCATAGGTAGCTAACTTACTCTTCATCAACACCAAATCAAGAGAATGTATCCAGAGCCAACACAGGACGACATCCTCCGCGTTTGGTGGTTCGAGAATCTTTCCAAAGTGTAACATGATTAGAGGCTTTTCCAGTAACCTATATGACTTTGCGAGAATGGAAGGTCATCTTGGGATCAGCCCGTCGAGGCTATAATTCGTTGAATATTACATGTTTGCGATCATTAACGACCCATTCTTTTAAAGCACATATGAAAAGCAGAGTTGACACACTTGTGATAATTCGACTTGGTAGATATAGACGACATAATGATATGCTTTAGATCTGAAATGTCATTTACTTGGCAGCAGGTTTTGGGGAAATAAACTTTGGTTTGGGTTCAAAAGTCGCAGTACAACGAATACAATCTAGGCAGTGATAGCATTAATAGCATTACACAATCAAGAACTCAACCAGGCACAATGCACAATTCACAGAAGTTCATAATCAGACACAATCGAAATCAAAATAAGTAAAAGGTTCGTGACCATCGTGTTCCTTGTAATATATCCATTTCATCCCCTACCGACCCACACGGCCATCTAAACAATCTGGCATACGAAGAAAACCTCAGAAAAACAACGTCAAGGAGCCATTCCATCAGCCCTCATCCATGAAACCCGCAAGCTATGATAAAAAAAATTGCAATTCCTCGAAAACCACAATGACAGCCATATGCCAGGGTTTAAAGCAATGGAAACGAAACGACTTAGTGTAAAGAGAAAGTAGTCGATATATCCACCCTTCACGAGGTAATGCTGTTTCCATAGTGCATTCCAAGTTTTCCTAGAACTCCGTACCTGAGAACGCCGTCGCCATTGGAAATTAAAAAGCTTTGAGATTTACATATGCCCAATCGGTAGAAGGAGCTCGCAAGGGTGGTATCTTGTAAACAAGGCTAGATCTTTTAGGGGAATCTCTGTGAGATTGCCCATGCCATGAGCTCCAATTCAGGACACGAGCTTAGCTACTATGTGCTCGCATGAGTAACTGGGATAAAATATTAGAGTGGATCCTCTGATATTGTTCCTGTACGACTTACCCGAGCTAATGGATCCTCAGAGTCGGCAGTCACGATGGCAGGACTTTCTAAGCTTCCATGTGATATAGGGCCTGTAGTTGTATATGGCCGAGGCTCAAGAGGTGGACGAAGGTGGGACTCGCCAGCTTTTGGAGTAGTCTTGTTTCCAGTTGTGATGGCAGCAGATGGAGATTCATCCTTCGCAGAAGTCCGCACATCCCGGCCCTTTTCTAGCAAAGCTCCACCGAGTGTTGCACACTTCAAGATCGTTTGAATCAGATGATTCTGCTTAAGAGGTTTCGACAGATACTCGTCCATCTGCGCCTGGATACATTTTTCACGATCTCCCAGCATAGCGTGTGCAGTAAGAGCGATGATTGGTGTTCTTTGCGTACCCAAACTTCTCTCATATTCTCTGATCTTGGCAGTAGCTTCAAATCCACCCTAGATATGTTAGCATTCACAAAGTATGAGTTAGTCGGGATTACATACCATGATTGGCATCTGCACATCCATCAAGATGACATCGTATCTCTTCTCCTTGATAGCATCAAGAGCCTCTTGACCGTTGCCCACGACAGTGACAACGTGATGATACTTTTCCAAGATCTTCACAGCCAAACGTTGGTTGACGATGTTGTCTTCCGCCAGCAGTATGTCGAATGACTTGGTATTGTCTGCCAAAGATGGTGCCGCCCGATTTTCCAATGCGGGAATCATGCCATTTCCAAGATCAATGGTCAGACAAGGAGTTGTCATGTAAGAAGTGATACCAAGATCCAAAGCGGATTTGAGACTGACATGAACAACTGGAGCGAGTAAGACGATAGGAATGTATTTGAACTCGTCAATCGATCGCAGTCGGCGAGCAGTCTCGATGGAATCAACAATGATAACATCGTAAGATGAAACCTTAGGCCCACCTCCCGAGATGTTGATATGCTTCTCGGAGTCCACGACCACGGGTACAAGTCCGATTTGTCTCAACATAGTAACAATCTCCTTGCCGTGACCAGTTTGTCCTTTGTCGATGAAGAGAACGTTATGTGCTTGATATGGTTTGAGTTGCTTCTCGATGAAGCTGATATCAGAAGTGGCTAGACGAACTGTGCAAGTAAAGTAGAAGGTACTTCCTTTACCATAATGACTCTTTACCCAAACATCTCCTCTCATCAAGTTGACCAATCTCTTTGAAATAGATAGTCCAAGACCAGTACCACCGAATTTTCGAGTCATAGACCCATCAGCTTGCTGGAATGTGTCGAATATGAGATCAAGTTTATCAGCCTGAATACCGATACCAGTATCCGAGACCGAGAACTCGATAGCGTATTCATTCGGCGCACATTGATCTTGTTCCGCTTTTCTGATTGTCAAAGACACCTCTCCGTGCTCAGTAAACTTGATCGCATTGCCGACCAAATTAAGGATGACTTGACGAAGACGGAACGAATCTCCAACAACGTGATCAGGTACTGAACTATCCACTCGATATGTAAGGTCCAGGAATTTCTCGTTTGCTTTTACTGCCAGGGTCTTCAGAGCATTGAATACAGTCCCCCGAAGAGTATAAGGAATCTCTTCCATGACCATTCGATTGGCCTCGATCTTTGACAAATCAAGGATATCATCAATAATTGTCAAGAGGCTGTTAGCCAGGTTGTGAACAATGTTCAGCATTTCACGTTGGTATTGCGTCAGATCTGTGTCAAGCGTGAGCTGGGTCATTCCGATAATTCCGTCTATAAAGCAGTTAGTACAGGATTTTAATTTATAAGGACAGCAGATCGAAGGCTGCTAGGAAGTAAAAATTATTGAACTTACTCATAGGAGTTCTGATTTCATGGGACATATTAGCCAAAAACTCCGACTTAGTCCTGTTGGCAAATTCTGCAGCCTCTCTTGCAGCAGTATTTCGTTGAATCGAATCTCTCAGATTGAATACCATTTGATTGATCTTTCGCTTCAATTCATCCATTTCACCGGATGCTTCGACTGTAATAAGCTTTGTGAAATCTCCATCAGTAGCAGCGTTCGTGATATCGCCAAAGGCACGAACTTGAGCCGTCAGGTTCATGGCCATCGTGTTAACATCTAGTCATTGGATGTTAGCCACGTGAAATTAAAGGTTATAAATTCATCGCTTACCAGTTGTGATCTCTTTCCATCGTCCACCAATACCAGCGACATCGGCTTGTCCACCCATCTTTCCGTCAACACCTACGTCCTTAGCGACGCGCTGAACCTCGTTTGAGAAAATACTCAATCGGTCAACCATGTTGTTGATTGTCTCCTTTAGAACCAGGATTTCTCCAGCAGCTTCAACCTCGATCTTCTGGCTCATATCACCATTTGCGATGGCTTGAGTGACTGTGGATATTCCTCGGACCTGAGAGGTCAAGTTGCTAGCCATAGTGTTCACGTTCTCCGTGAGGTCTTTCCATTTTCCTTCCACGTTATCGACCTGGGCTTGTCCACCTAAGGTACCATCCGTTCCAACCTCTCTAGCCACTTTGCTCACTTCAAACGCAAAAGTGCCGAGTCTGTCAACCATAGTATTGATAGTGTCCTTGAGAGATGCAATTTCTCCTTGTACCTCGACGCCGATTTTCTTTGTCAAATCACCCTTGGCTACAGCAGTAGTGACTTTGGCAATTTCTCGTACTTGCGTGGTCAAATTCATGGCCATACCGTTCACGTTTTCAGTGAGATCTCTCCAAGTACCCTCAACATCATGCACTGTAGCTTGACCGCCTAGTTTGCCTTCTGTTCCGACTTCTCTAGCAATTTTGGTGACTTCTCGGGCGAATTGTTGTAGCTGGTCCACCATGGAATTGATCGTTTCTTTAAGTTGCATAATTTCTCCTTTACACTCAGCCTTGACTTTTTGTGTGAGATCCCCCTTTGCTACAGCTGTAGTGACCATTGCAATATCTCGTACTTGAGTTGTGAGATTGTTGGCCATGGCGTTCACGTTGACAGTCAAAGTATTCCACATGCCCTTGACACCCTCAATTTCTGCTTGCCCTCCAAGAATACCCTCAGTTCCGACATCTCTGGCGACTCGAGTGACTTCAGCTGCGAAAGTTCTGAGCTGATCCACCATGGTATTGATTGTTTGTTGGAGTTGTAGAATTTCGCCCTGAGCAGGTCTCTCGATCTTCTGCGTCAAATCTCCGTGGGCTACTGCAGTAGTGACTGATGCGATTTCTCGTACTTGATCGGTCAGATTTTGGGCCATAACATTGACTAAGTCATATTAGCAAGAGCTCAAAGTTCCGTTTATTCTGGGCGCAGATAGGATGAACGTAGCACAGTAGGGCAAATCGACATACCATTGTCTGTTAGTTCCTTCCATGTTCCGTCGACACCAGAAATCTGCGCTTGGCCTCCAAGTATACCCTCTGTCCCGACCTCTCTTGCGACTCGAGAAACCTCACTGGAGAATATTTGAAGTTGGTCCATCATAGTGTTGATAACCTATAAATCCAGTCAGACATTTCAGATCAATTCAATCCAAAGATTTTTACTTGCCCTCTTGAATGTAGTAATTTCTGGGTCCATCTCCACCGAATGGATCTGAACCTTCTTACTCAAATCTCCTCGAGCTACAGCAGTAATAATCTCTCCAATCTCTCTTAGAGCCTTTTGGAAAGCCTCATTGGCTTGTTGATGCTTCTTGAGTTCTCGCTCGAGCGACGCAACCCGTCTAACTTCAAATTGGTTGATGAGACGTTGTTGCTGTTGTGCCTGTTCCTCCATACGAGCCTCAATAGCAGTTTGTGCCAACTTCCCGTTCTTGATCTGTTCTGCCTGGTCGACAATCTCTTGTTGTAGAGATGTAATAAGTTCATCGTTGCTGACTTTTTGGAGTTTCTGGGGTCTTTCACCGCTAGAAAAATCTCTCGAGTTAATATATTGTTGTCTCATGGCGGAGTTCTTGACCGGGGATCGACTTTGGCCGCCAGTGAGGACATCGGCGAAAGCAGAAGGAGCTCCAGTCTCATTTGGAGTATCGGGCAGTGCATGGTGGTTAACTGTCATCGCTTTTGCCTCTAACATTTGTACTCGGGCCACCAAAGCTGCAATTTCGTTTTCAAGAGCGGTTTTGGCGGGGGTATCAGCACCAGGAAGTCTAATTCCTCCGTTGATTTGAACCGGCATCTGAGGGGGTATGTTGCCATTTTGGCCCAAAGATTGGAGGAGAGCGGTTGTCGCTGTAATGGTCGATTCGTCCATCATTTTTGAGTTTTGTCGGCAGCTAAGCTGCGCTGAAAGTAGGTGGTAGTCGCCGCCTATTGAACAGGCATGAAGTGAACAGGACTTTTCGGAACTGTGTAAAGACTGGGTTGTCCAATTTGTGGTTGACTGTAAAGTATTAGAAAGTAATCTTACCACGGACGGCTTCCTGCAGGCGATCGCTCGGTGGGGGTTCGCATACGTGAATAGGAGGGTAAAGATGAAGGCGTGGTAAAGGCGCAACGTACCTACGAAGACGCAAAAGGTCAACGAAACTTACAATCCTCAAATCGAGGACTGATTCAAGGTGCTCCGGAATCTCTCGTTCCAGCTAATATTATCAAAGCTGAGGAGTTGCCGAATTCCGAGAGAGGGAAGGAGCCTGCGAGGGGTCCACAGATTCTGTGGCTGGCAGTCTGGCGGATGATTCAGAAGTAAAGGAATGTCGTCTGGCCGTCTAGATGTTGCTTTTGATAGCCTCGCCTTGAAGTTGTAGATGTGTCGAAGTTTGGTTCAGGAGTGTACATGAACTCCCTTCCTCGCAGATACCACAACAGTAGTAGATTATAGAGTCTTGACCGTCTTTGGAAATGCGGTTTGGGATACGATGGCTGATGGCACACTTGACGCAATGGGGCTTAACGCTGGAAGGGTGTGAAAAGCCGGTCGAATAAGGTGGAGACTCGAGAAAGAATTTGGTGGGTTTCGGACTGTTAGAGGCTTAGAGCGTTCGTTGTAGTAGGTGGGTGGTGGTTGACGGAAGAGCTCAACAGGGAATAGGTAGCATAGCACAGAGCGAAGGCAACGATTGGGCGCCAACGTTGGCGTACGGAAGAGTCGTTGGCGTTGGCGTTGGCATCCAGATCAATGAACAAGGAGAGTGCCTTGAAGTGAGTGAGTAAGGTAGTGTAGTGGAGAGTAGTGAGGTGCAGTAAGGAAGAGCCTGAGCAATGAGCAGTGTGAGCGCGAAAAAGCTAAAGGAGGTTGCCCCCGTCCCCGTCAAGCCCGTCTCCGTCGTCCAAGCCCGCCCGAGCTTTTGTGCAACGCAACCAACAGAGGGACAGGATAGAAACCCTCGACATCACACATACTCCATACTTTGCATATATTTCTGATAGGTCACCAAGATCACCAGCAGCTGCAACAACACAGCTGCCCTGATTCCTTCCCAATTACACCCAATTGCACTTCCCCATGTAAATGCAAATGCGGGACGCAGTCACGGGCGTCCAAGGTTTCTGGCGGATGGGAAAATAAAGAGGAACGGCGCTGACGACGTGGCGCAAAGGATGCATGAAGGGGCAGGCAAGAGAGCAAGGTTCGACACGGTGACAAAGATAACCGTCCATTTTCACCGCATGTCTTACTCCCCTGCCAATCATGACTCTGGAGAGGGCGTGAATAGAACTAACCATGCCCAATAAGTTACAGCAAATTACACTGTATATAGTTACTGTACAATAATATCGAGAGACCAGGGTAATCCATAAACAAAGTTCTTCTACGTCCAGACAAGCTTCATTCTTTTGCAAGTAGACTTCAGATGCGTGGGCTGATACAATTGGTTGGCATGAGAAGAAGCAGAGAAGAAAAAGGGAGGCTTGCCCTTGAATTGGGCGGAATATCCCAATGTAATACCAATTAAGGCGAGCTATCCTCAAGACAACGGCTTTTTCAGTAAACTTTGATGTCCCTCCAAAAATGCCGTATTTAGTACTATATTTCCTGATAAATGACTAACAAACCACCTCGACTGTTCCCCACAGATCTACCGGTCTCAGTCACTCTGATACATACCTCCGTAGTTACATACCAATGCTACCGTACCACCGCCACTCCTCCCAAGAGCAAAGACTCAATTCCATCCTATCTCACAGATCACCCGATAGATAAAAATCCCATCCCTTACCCTCACAACCCTGAAACACCCCAGATAAACGAAAAGCAGATCCCCTTCTACACACAGCAAGAGATCTCCTTGAGCGAGCGATAAAAGAAGATTAGATCGTCAAAGGCACATGCAGACTCGGGTCCTTAGACTCCAGTCAAAGATTGAAGGCTGAGCTTCGCCTGAGATGGCGCGAGAGTATGCGGCCCCTATATTTTAAGAATTTGGAAGATTCAACCAGGAGAAAGGGAGAAACAGAGAACGGCGAAATCCCCTTTTCGCACCCGTAGATATATGATGTCATCGGATCTTCATTCCGTCTCATCTCCCTCGTTTCAGATCTTATCTTGTGTTCAAGAGAGATATACAGGTCCAAACCATCCTTTCCAGTCCAACCCATCATCTTTGAAGTATGTACGGCTGTCAAATCTCCCATACACCTAACGAGTAAGGTAAGGCTCCCTTCCTGCGCCTCCATCTTCCTATCAAGAAACCCAGGGTCCAATACGAATTCCCACCGCTGCTCAGCATACTTAGCCTCAAGCGATCCTCTTCTAAGTGGGACCTTCTCCACAAAGCTCTTTCGGCGGTGTTGAGTCGATGGCTTGCCGTTCAATTTATTGTGGAGTGCCGCTGCACGCTTTTCCTAGGCTGCTTCTAGGAGTGGAAAATCGGGCGTGGCTTTTCTTAGGGAGGGGAGGGGTGGGAAAGGGAAGCCGATGGTTTGAGGCTATTGTGATTTTGATATAGAAATTGTGAATGGCGAGAATGGTAAATAGTTATATTTCAAGGTTTCCTACAGCGAAAAAAAAAAAAAAATGGTGACGATATACCTATAATAACGCACAAACCATCAACCCATAACCCCGCCAAATCCAACCCCTCCTCATCCTCCACCGCCTCACAATCACCCTCCTCATCCAGCATCCACCATCAAGCCGCCCAGGCTCTCTCTGCATCCAAATCTCGCCCTGAAAACCTATAGGTTAACCATCAAGTCACAACCTCACACTAGCCCATGCACGAATCACCCTCCCAGCGAAATACCCAAATTTGTTCACGAGACGATTATTAGTCCCTTACTCTGGATGTATGATTTCGCGAGGTGGTACGGCGTGGAGGTGTGGGGTACAAGATTTTACTGGGATAAGAGTGGTAGAAAATTATGAGTTTTGTGTGATATTTTGATACTTAAGAAGAGTGTGGTAAGTCATGCTTTACATGGAGGTGAGTAGAGAGGTAAAGCAGTTCTTAAAGTAAATTTTCGAAGTGAATGAAAGTGATATTTAGCAATAGATGCGTATACTTATACTCAGAATATACCTTAGTACCCGAATACTACCTCAATTTACTCTATGGAAACTGGATCATGTTTCGCCAAGTCAAGATAAATTTGCATTTCAGTTCACGCTGGAGTTGTTGTAAGGAATAAGGATTATAATAATATAGTAAGTATATCGAGGGTGTAGATTTCTAACACTGAAGGAAAGGCTGGACCACAAACTCTAAAGAACTTGAAGTACAAACAATGGTACAAATGGCATGTAGTAACTCGAGATACCATTTGATTCTTGTGTTTCATTGTGTGGTAGAAACAGTAATTAACTATAACGCAATATGGTATCTCTTCCAACGCCCGCCGCATTATCGAACAGTACTCATTATATGCGTCCTTTCCAAACGCCCCGATAATGCAAAAGGACTCCCATCTCAATCCCAGCTCATCGCCTAGGAAGATTATTCGCGCCAAATTTGGGTCCACCAGCCGCAAGGCTCTGCCTTACTATCATCTCTGCGGCTCGAGAAGCTGCTAGACGCTCTTTCTGCCGACTTCTATTGGTGAGATATGTTGCAGCTTCAGGTCTCATTCTCAATATCCTTAATATCATGTCGTCACTTGGATCTGCTTGAGCTTCCTTCCTCTTTTCTTCTTTTGCTTTCCTCATAGTTCCCAAGTTTCTGCTCAGCATGATACTCTTTGACCTTCGGATTGAAGTGGTTCCCAGCAAGCCTCCAAAGGATGCCCCGAGAGTTGCTGGCGCAGAGAGGCGGTTGCGTTGATTATTTGCACGTTGAGCAGATGCAGTGGCCATACGTTCTGATGTTCGAATAAGATTATCAGTTGTATCAAAGTAGAAGAAGTTGAGCGACGCCAATTCGTGGTACTTCGGCGATTTCAGAACATCTGCAGGCACTCCCATCACCTCGCCAGTCTCGTCATCTCGAGCATGGAAAAAAGCATAGAGGAGGTCTAGCCATTTGAAAACGATGTCCATCTCTTGCTGAGTCAGTGGTCGCTGGTTGGAAGGTTTGTCTGAAAGAGGAGGAACTAGTAAGCCTTCGAGAGCTAACAGGACCTCCTTCCAGAGCCGAGTCATAACCATGACCATAGAAGCGTCCGTGAGTGTTTGCTTCATTATGGCAAAATTCTCGTCGAAATATGCGAAGAGAGGCTTGAGAGCATTTTCGACGTCCATTGGCGTCAATGCAGGCATGACGGATTGACGATTATTCCAGAGGCTAGTCACTCTTGCAACAGAGAGCCCGCCACGAGAGAGTAAATGGCGCAATGCTTCTGTCGACAGAGAGGCATTAATGTATTGCGAAAGCTATTCGGAATTAGCTGCAGAACAATATTACTCTCGTTCGATTGAACCATACCTTATCTGTAATCTTTCGTGTCATGTCCCGCTCAGTTCTCTTCAGCAATCGGAATGCTTTACCAAAGTAGAATTGGATGTCATCTCTCTCCCCTTCCATACTCACTCGCAGCAATAAACGACCCTGAGTATCCAGGTTCAACCAATACTCACGAGGCATGTAGTCACTGAAGTGAGCGGGATCTAGCTTCAGTGAAGTCCTGCCAACAAAATCATGATCACCAAATGTATCCCAATCCCATACAGTGGCAATGATATTGATTGGTCCTTGAACTGATATATCAACAGACTCGTCCCAACGAGGATTCAAATTTCTCATTATCACTCTCGTTTTTGCGAGTCGCTTCTGATACTCATCACCAAGAACAACATATGGATCACTCGTTCCGTTAGGGTCGCATGCTTTTAGGTCCTCGGCTTCGACGATTTTTATGGTGAAGACATGCTTTGTAGGCTTCTTTGCCTTGACTGAGGGAGATTTCTTTGATACGACCTCAGCTAGATCATCGACGCCAATGAGCCGTTCTAGGACATCTAGCTGCTGAATGGCATATTCAATATTATTCAACTTTACGAAAGACTACATAATCATGTCAGCACCGAGAATATTCGACGAGGTTAGGATTTACCTCTGGATAGAACTGGAATGGCTCGATCTTCTCCTTGTTGTTCCAGGCATCTTTTGCCAGTTGCATCCATTTTTCTTGCTTAGTTTGATTGGCTGCTGCCTCCTGAGCCGGAGTCAGACGGTCCATTTCTTTACTGAACCTTTGCTCTATGACTTCACAATATCTGGCGAGGCCAATGCCGAATGACTTAGACAATGCTGTCAAGAACAAGGCATATTGAAGATCGTCATCCCATGCAAGATCGAAGATCTGCTCAGCTGTTTGATTGAAAAGGCGGAATATGTCAATGATAGATACGCTGTGACGTTCGTCATCGGTAGCAGGCAATTCTGGATTATGCGACCGAACTTGAAATTGATCCTGTTTAATGGCCTGATCAACTAGTTCGATCATTTTGGTGTCTGCAACCCGGATCCAACGCCACACAAAGCCTGCCAGGAGTTCTTCGATCTTGAACGCAAAAGGTCGGTTTGGTAGAGCAGCTTGGTGTATCTGCCGAATATCTTTAAGCTCTTTATATAGGTCGAACCCGTCTTGCAAATCAACCTCGGAATTATTGGTATGGGCTACATGGAGAATCCGCTGAATCAGATCTTTCGCGTCGCCCTCAAAACTAGGTAGCATGGCTTCCACAAGAATGGTTCGTGGATTGACACCCATGATCTCTGGGTTCTTTCTGTATCTTTTCTCAATGCGGGCACACAGTTTCACTACAGCTTTACCCAGTTGGACAACGTGGTAGAACTGCCATTCTTCTTGATTTTGAGGCACCTCAGCTTCCAAATAGCCGCGATACACAGAGTCTGCCTTGGCTCGAAGACCAATCGCCAGTTGCTCTTTAAAGGTAGCAAGCTCCTTGGGACCAAGGGAAAATGAAGGATCATTATGAATATGGCTCTCTAGCACAGTTAAAACTGGCCCAGGAGATACCTGTTTAGCTTCGTAGCAGTGCTGAAGCAAATCATAGAGGTCGCGCAAGAGACCATCGTTGAGACTGGAAAGTATTTGGCGATAAAGTGCGAAGTCGTGAATTGTCCAGAAACTGGAGTCGAGGGAAGCCAGACTCGTGGCAAGAGAATTGATCGCGCAGCGTTTATTCTCCATGGGTGGGTTTTTGACATATTCAAATGCTGCATCAAGCTCATCGAGGCCGATTTCTTGATCCAGAAATTTCTGCGCAGCAACATCTAGGAACAATACCAGCCTTGAAAATTGTGGAATTCGCCAACGGACGCAGATTTCTGTCATAAGTTCTGTGGAAGCCTTCGATATCAGTGGCGACGAAGCTTGTGCATCTCCGGCTTGAGGAGCATGCAATTGATCGAAAGTCATTGCATGAGAAAGGATTGACTTATAAAATGCCCGTGGGTCTGACGGGATAAAAGTGTAGGTTGACTCCTCGAGAAACAATCGCCCTGGGGAGTCATCATCAAGGGACAGGGAACTCATATCAACAGGTTGGTCGAAAGCATATGGATTAGCATTCGAGTCAACTGGGCTTGCAATCGATCTTGCCAGATCCGAGTACGCTTGATCTTCTAATGTGGGAGAAGAGGAAGAACCGTGAATAGGTGGCAATGGTTTATTTGACCCTGAAGATGACTTCACAAGCTCTGGCCTCGCTTGAAGGATTTCAGCCATCATTTGGGATAAATCAGGCCCTTCGGCTTTCTTCCATGCTAAATAGCCTTCCTCTAAGTCAAAATCATCACTCCTCAACGTGCGTTTGGTGTTGGCGTTGAGGCAATGCTGGTATGCTTTGAGATCGCCAAGTGCAGCTTCTTCCGTCCATAGCTTTTTGTTTGCTTCGATATCAGATTGTACTTGGGAGTTTGCCAGCCCGAATATCCTAGCTACGGTCAAAACCATTGGCATATCTTTCACATCTTTACTTAGAGGCACTACAACCTCGATGGTAGTGCCGCCCGGCCCATCGACAGTTTCCGCGTACAAATCCTGATCATTCGTGAGTAGCTTGCTTTCCAGTGTAGCTAATCGACTCATAAGTTCTGGCCTATCTCTGTCGTTTCCATGGTCTTTTAATGTGTTGCTGATCAGGCGAACGAATAGTGCAACGTGCCTGTCAACAAGTGGTTTCCACGAATCGTCATCTGGGCCTTTTCCCTTTTGCAATGCTTTTGTCGCATTCGAGTAGAAAATGAGAACAAGATCCTCGACCCGTCGCTCCTTGTCCATACGCCTTCGAAATCCTGTCTCGGTAAAGGCTGTGTAGGCCTCTGCAAAGGTTCGTTTGACGGCTGCATCGTTGTATCCGGGAAGCTTCTCTGTACCCATCAAAACTCCTTGTAAGCGCTTTTCGAGCGGCGACATAAATCCATGGGGGAATTTAGCGCTTTTGGTGTCTTTTATTCCAGAGAATTCTTGTACCAAGTCACCGATCATAACAGTCTTCCTCGTCTTCGGAGCTTTGGGTGCCGCAATCCACTGCTTTCTCTTCTGTTTTGGCTGCAACAGGTGGTGGAGATATGCTACCCTAAGAGCAAACGTATATGCATCATTGTAGCTGATGACCTTCGCACGAACTCGGGAGGCATTTCGAGATAAGCGATCAGTGCCCTGAACGCTATTCAGACGCCTATTCGGCCGTGATCGAGCTGATGCGGACGACATCTCTTCTTCGTTTGTTTATCGAGGTTTTGTCGTCGTTGAACGGGATGGCGGGGTGCCCTCGCCCCTTTGCTCGTCGTCCGACAGAAGTAGATTTGTTGGATGTAGAAGCAATTCCCAATTGTTCGTAGTCTAAGGCCGAGAAGACGAGGTGAAGGTGGTTGCCGCCCAGTTGTTCAGCTTCGTTAGTTGGTGAAATGAGGTGTTCGCAGGAAAGGTAGGGTTATGATCGTCGATTTTAATGAATCCCTCGAATCTTGATGACAATGTCCACACGAGGCGCAATAGCCTTACTCTGAAATGCTGGCTAGGCAGGGGTAAAGTTTAGCGGACTGGGTGGGGCGAAACAAGGGCAATCATGGGCAATTTCACAGCAGCAAATCTGTTATCGTTGTCCGAAAATGTAGCAGTGTAGAAGGGGTATTGTGAAAATGAAACTTTGCAGATACAAGATGTAACACAGCTTCGTACAGTTTCTATGCTCGAGTTTATGGAATATCACGTTCATATCATTCCATCCAAGTGGCTGCAGGCAAACAGACCCCACGAGCGAGTCTTGGGAAGGGGATCTTGATCTTGTGATATCATTGTCCTTAATACGGATACGGGTATATAATATCTGGATAAATCTGTTGGTAAGGATAGCCAGGCAATGGTCTCCGCTTTTGTTTGAAGAAACTTCAAAGAGACTGCGCAAATGCTTCTTCGTCTCCTTCCCATGGATCTCGATGACGATATGGGCTGGGCACGGATTTTCGTATAATATTATGCGGCTGAACCTGCGAATTTCCAATACTTGAGTTCGAAGGAAAACTCTCTTCACCCAGATTGACTGTGTGGTGGCAAAAGGAATCGACACGACACCGAGAGCTAGTCGATTACTTACCTGCGATAGGCAGACTTGCTGTTTCATGCTAAGGAAGCTCTATCTCTCGACAGTAAAATCAAAAATACCTGCACATTTGTGGTGTTCAATCTCTTCTGTCTGGACCGGACGGATTCTTTCAAGCTGACTGCCTTGTTGTGGCAGAGATATCGTAAGTAAATGCGATCAAGTACGGTACTTTTTGCTTGATATGAGTCTGAGGCAGTGTCTACTCAAAGCAGTAGATCATATCCTTGAGAATTAGAAATATGTCCGAGATTTGGCAAGCAAGCACTTCTTCGAAGTTAATTAATGGGCTGCGATCCGGGACCATTCCCTTTACACTTCAACATAGGCATTCTTTTGCAGCTCTGCATGTGATTTCAGATCTCATTCAAAGTATCTAGGTATAGGCAATATAGTGCGAACACTCATATCGACAATATTCGCATAACCAAGGCTCGAATTCACCTCATCAATTGATGGTTAGCTTTACCTTGCAAGTCGAACTTCACATAAAGTCACGTGTATGCATATCTCTCGGACCCCTGCTTTCGCCGCGCACCGACCTCCGATGTGTGTTGACCAGAGGTCTCCAATGTCAACGGAGCAACTGATCATCTACCTTCGACTCCCCCAACAGACATCATTGAAAGCACCCCTTACTCCAGCCCTTTGGTAGTTCCATACGAACAATTTGTATTTGCGTATGGTATCTTGATATCATGTGTGTTCAGCTTCGGGCTGCGCAGAGTGAAAGTACAAGCTTCGAAACACAATTCATATCACTCGCATCCAGCCTCGAAAGATCATGACGACTACCAGCCTTCCAGCGTCAGACCCTACCTTCAGCGATACAGCATCTCAGCCAGATGAGCAACCAGTAACGGTTCCAAAAACCTCTGCCGCGCCTCAACCATCCAATGATATGAAGTCGACCAGTCTTTCCGATGATTCTGACAGTTACCACGCTGGCACACCCGCGTCTGTAACTTCCGAGAAGATGGAGAAGGGAACTGCTGACCCCAGATCCACAATCTCGAGTTTGTTAAAAGACAAAGAACAAGAATGGACTTCGGTGGTGGAAAGAAAGGGGCCACTTCGACTTCTGGATCTCCCTATGGACGTCTTGAAAGAGATTGTAAAGGAAGTGAGTGCACAGTTTGCAGATTCCTTGGTAGTAACTAAAACTATTTCAGGTCACCCACACAAATGATTTGACGGCTCTGGCCCTCACACATTCCGCTCTGCACAATTTGGCGATACCTCATATCTACTCCCGCTTCGATATAGTCTGGCCCGATGCACACGCTACAACGGATCCACGAACAGGTGTGGATGCCTTGACATATGGACTAGCTACGTTGTGTATGGGAGATGTGTTTACGGATCACAGCCAGGGGCAGGTTTTTGCTTGCACCAACTGCGGTTCACAGAACACTGTTGGATGTAATCATGGTCTTAGGTTTGGATCTGGTAGCAGTCAAAGACGGCTTGGAAATCAGTACCCCCAGTTTACCCGGAAATTCTCTCTTGGAAATGGCCCAGCAGATTGGGTACAAGAGTATCTCATTACAAAAGAAAGTGGAAAAATGCTTGGTACTCTCGTTGCTTTAGCTGTTGCTCGAATGGTTAATCTGGAGACTTTCGTATGGGATATGCCAACTGGAGTTTTACGGGATGTATGGCTCGCTCTCTCGTCTCTTCAAAACCGACATCCCAACCAAGAGTGTAGATTAGAACGAGTTTGGGTTCGTTGGCATGATAACCTGGACCCATCGAATACCATACCGTCGCCACAGGGCGTAAACGCAATTTCGAGCACCACACCTCAAATGTTGTCTGGTAGCGTTCTCACTTCGGTAGGGTGGACTGTCCCTTCCGGCTCACAATCGACTCCCCAGGGATTGCCGCAAACGCTATCATACGCTCAAAGCCGAGTCGAATTTCCTACGCTTAGTGTTCTCCCCCCTCTCAAGAGTCTTTCAGTCTTGGATATAGATGAGCTCGATTACCTGGATGAAATGAGTGTGCTCATTGCAAAATCAAAAGACCGCCTTCGCGAACTCAGGGTTGGAATATCTGCTAAGGCTGTCAACCGGGACTTTGCTCTCCCTTGGGATGGCCCAGATCTTCAACAAGTTGACCATAAGGCACAGTGGCCTGGTGCGAGTACTGTGGGTGAACGAAGACTAGGTGGCGTGCTTGGTGTCCTTCTTGGAAGGATTTTCGATATTCGCAAAAAGCAGAAACCTCGTCTTGAGAAGAAGGATAGGAGTATAGCTGCAGCTTCAACCGCTTCAAATGTGCCGAATACCCAACCTTCCCAGGCTCCCAGTACTACGCCTATTGGGACGCAAAACAGCGATGTCTTATTAAACCACATTCCCGAAACATCTGAGGAAATTTCCAATGAAGAAGATTGGGCTACCAAAGAAAGCGATACACTCAGTCAAGCAGTTTTATGGAGCCCAGGTGTTGCTTTCAGTCTCAGCAGCTCTCTCCCCATTAGCGATCCTAATGGCTTAGATCTTCACCCGCCTCACTTGACAACTACTGGAGGGGATTCTGTCGACGCTGATGTTGCATCTCTTGCTGCCCTACTTTCTGCCCATGAAATCGGCCCAGAGATTCAGCCTAGTCCACAAGTCCAGCCTGAGATTGTTGCAGAGGCCCCGCTCAGGCGATCACATTCACAGAGCCAGAGACATTCACATTTCACTGAGGCCCAGAGTACTGAGAGGGATAGACTCGACGGCAAACTAAGGCTCCAGACTTTGGAGCTAGAGCGGATTCCATTATCTGTGGCCGTGCTGCAGAGAGCGTTCGACTGGTCAGTTCTTACGAACCTGACAATTTTGGATTGTTCTCAGCATGATCGATTGTGGTCTATGTTGCGAAAACACTTCCAGCCTACTCCTCTTGGCGGTCACTCGTCAAAGCACGCGCAGCCATTGCAGTATCACCTTAACCTCACCAAGATTCATACAGACGCTGCCTCAACTCATTTGATTTCATTCTTGAAGGAGACTTTGGCACCCAATACACTTGAAACTCTATTTTTACAAGACAGAAAACGTTCGAGCGGCGTTGCAGTGACAATTGTGAGTAGTAACACTAGACAGTAATTATATCCTTCCTTAACTGATTATAGGATGCCATCTATCGTGGTCCATTAAGAAGACATCGTGCTAGTCTAAAGAGATTGATGCTAGATAGCTCAGACAGAATACCAAGAAGCCCCACAAGCTCCTCTGACAGTTCGAGATGGAGATCTTGGATGCCGACACGGACTGTTCTTGATTTCATCACAAGTGGACGGATGAGCAGTCTTCGAGAATTGAGTATTGCACTTGATTACAAGGACTGGGTATGCCTGTGTTCTGCCTCTAGGTCATTCGTTATACTAATATGTTTTAGCATCATTTTCTGCAAAGGCTTCCTCAAGTTCCTCATTTGCGCTCGCTCAACATCCCATTCATTGCAGACCATGTTACCCCAGCTTTCGACCCCCGAGAACTTGCCTTGCAAGTTGTCGATGTTATTGTTCTTCGCCCTGAGGTAGAATTGTGCTATATGGGAGTCTCGCACAAATGTTTCGAGATTCTCGAAAATCGACCTCATGATGACGCTCATGGGTCTGCAGATGCACACTCGAGTGCTGCAAATGGGGGACCTGGTGGTGCTGTTACCGACGAAGACGACGAAGATGATGACGAGGATGGAAGTGACGAAGAAGAGGATGAAGAGGAAGAGGAAGATGATAACGGTACCGCTATTGGCGCACCTGTTGGTATCGATCCTGATGAGACCGAGTCAGAGGTTTCCGATCATGATGATTCGGATTCGGATTCCTGGGACAGCTCGGATGATGGTCGATCATCGGTGAAGCTTCGTTTGCGAGAGATTCTCTTCTATGATGATAAGGTTTCGATATTCAAAGCCCGCCATGGCAGGCTTTAGGTGTGAGCATCAAGATGGAGCGAAAATTTCGGTTCGATAATTGCCTATGGGGGACGGAGGATGGAGACTTACTTACATATTCGTGGAGTTATTAAGCGCATCTTGGGAGCCGGGTCTGTTCGCGCATTGCCGGGGCTGCGATATATCGGAGTGGATTCAGGTTGGTTTTTGCAAAGGGAGTTTAACAAGGAGAATATGATTTCCGGCGGGAAAGCGAGGAATAGCAGAAAATTTTAGCATATAGTGATTAGCGGAACTTGTTTGATGGTATATCTTTGCTGCTATCTGTTTTCTTCACTTGTATCGTTTTGATTTGAAGTGGTTCCAAATCTTTTGGATGGATTGGCTGAGGGTTCCTTTCGACCAATGTCCAGGTGTTTCCCGTCATAGAACTAATATGTACTGTCTTCTGTTGGCAATTTTCTCCTATGCCTGCTGTTTAAGTATCGAAGTGGATTGGACCATTGCTCAAGTGCAAAAAGATTGAATCGATAGAAGTAATGGTGGTTCTCATCGGTGCATATTTGCTATCATGTTTTGTCAGTACGACGTTCTTTCTGAAGATGACAGAAGACCTACACTCAATCTAGCCTCAGTTCTCTTGCTCGACGCTCCTATCTCCTGGAGAGTTTGGACTAGCTCAAACTGCTTGTCATTGTTCCTTTTGTTGAGTTTGGGCTGTATCTTTGGAAGAATGCGACCACGCAAATGTTTTGAATCACTGCTGGTAGAATCAGGATAATTTACTCGACAGTGTCTGACTACCCTGAGCGAGTCACCCAGATTCTACCACTTCCAACCAAGTATTAGCGTGGTCAGGTTCACCCATTCGCCACGGCATTGTTCCAGCCCAACTTCTGAGTTAGTATGCTATGAAGAAAGGAAGGATTCACAATGTGGACTCCACATACTCCTTCGACTCAGCAGCATTAACAACAAGACCCAGGGCAGCATGATTACTGAAGCAAGAAAACCTGCATTCGTCCAACATTAGTCGCTCACTTACTTACATGCCTAACACCTCACCCTATTCCAACCGGTTATCACGCCGAACGAAGCGTCGGCGCCAGCACAGCCTCCGCAAAATTGACATACAACAAAAGCAACACCTCAGTAAATGTAGCTAACTACGAGCTGCAGTATATGTGTATCTGCCTACCGACTTCTGGGCGGCAAGCATCAGCATCAGAAATGCAAGATCCATCCAGTCGATCATGCTGCATGCCAGCTGTATGAAAACCGCTCCAAGACTCTCAGGTTTACATGACAAGCGAGAATATACAAATATAGAAGCAAGGCTTTCTCTAAAGCCGCAGCTTTGCTAGACATTTGCCGTACGTAAAATGTATACCCTCCACTACGGAAATACATCGAGCATCTGATTATCTCACACTGGCCGACATTCTGCCTCTCGGGTTTTACAGATCTATATTTGCTTGATGCAAATTGCTTCTTCTTCTCAGCAGAATGCTTATAAATTGTACCGTATATGATATTATAAGATATATCTCCTTGAAACAGCAACTCGGCATTCTGGACCGGCTTATGCCTTGATCTCGTGCCGAATGGACATCTGGAAATCTGCCCGCTTGTTCGACTCGATCGCCGCTTAGTCAGATACCTGTAATTCGGGGACGAATCTGACTGGTTGTGCCGGAAGCTTAGACCGCGCTTCAAGCTCATGGCGCGTTTATTTTGGGACAGGTCAAGACCGTGGCTTGGTGTGAGTCCACACTCTGTTTGCGGCGGGATGTTGATGATCGGACAGCACAGCCTTGTCACGAGAGTCAATCTGGGTGCGAAAGAAGGTCTGGCTTGGAGTGAACCAGTGGGATTGTTGGTGGAGTCAGGAAAGAGGGTGAAGCCACCACCATCACAGATCGAAGGCGGGTAAAAGAGCAAAGAGCTTAGAGCAGAGGGGTAGAGAATCTGAAACGTGCTAATATCTTTATTTCTGGTGTTGTTTGGTGGTTCCTCCCGAGAAGGATGACTTTCACAAGGTGTCAGGGTGCAAGCCACAGGTCCACTGTATAGACTGGTATCATTGGGTGAGTGGATTCGAAACCAGAGAAGCTTGAGCACGCTCGGAATCGGGCAGGTGGGTAGGGGGTCGCTGTCAACGTTACGTCTCTGGGTAGTTGTGTTTCCTTCTTACTTCTGATAGAAGAGACGGGACGGAGATATCTTGAGATTATTGCAAGGTTTGCATGCACGAGCAAGGAGAGTTCTGAAGGTTTCAACGTTTCTGGTTTCGTGGGGAAAGGGAACGGATCCGAATAGGGATTTGCTTAGAAGCCGGATAAAGGCGGGAGCGAAGAGAGTCCTTGAATTTAATCGACAGCTAGCCTGGATCCAGCTCTATTAAGTAGCTTTTCTCGGTATACTAGGCTTGAAAGAGACCCTTCGTCTGATTATTTTGTCCTGTCATCTCGCACACTTGACCAATGAATTCGATCATGCTGAATAGAGTTAAGAAGTGGAATTGCTGTTGTTGTGGCTGCTCGTGGCTGCTGCTCAACGTAGCTTTTCTTGCCTATCGGACTGCAACCTCGCCCAAATATTCCTTATCAAGGTTCAGATTGATCGATATGAAGAAAGTCTGAGCAATTGACGCATACGCCATCCCATAGACGCTTGAACCTCTTCCTGTGGTGCTGCTCTTGCTCCAAAGCTTGCTTCCTTGCATTGCTCGCACAGTCTCAAATCTAAATCTTATTTCGCGTGGCTTGAGGGCGTCACAGTGCCGGTCGCCTGTTGACAAGCTCAGGGAATCGAAGATGTGGGCTTCATCATAGGCCGGCGGATAAGGAAAAATTGTTGGAGCTTTCTGCTGCAGCGCTGCTTGTTTGATGAAGAGAGCGGGGGTTGCTGCAAGGCGCAAGCTTCTGGAGCTTCAGAGCTTCAGCTGTAGGCGCTAGCACGGATCATTCCTTGAGAGCTGCCATTCTTGGAGCTCATATGGTAAGGTGATTGATTGTTATTATTAAGGTGATGTGATTAAGGTGATTGATTGTTATTATTAAGGTGATGTGATTAAGGTGATATGATGTGATAGCGAGACTTACTGGCTGTAAGAAGGATGAATTGTACAGTATTCTGGATGAAATAATGTTGTATTGTCGTCTGTTATACGGCTGGAGTTGTTAGTGGTGCTACCTTCTAAATTGCTTCAAACAAGATAGGTGCTGCTGTTACTGTTGGGTGGCTCCTGCTTTTGCTCGGGACTCATTCAAGTCATGTTTCCGCAGCACAGCACTTTAATCACTCCACCAAGATATGGTCACTACTCGAGGTCTCCCAATTTTGACCCAGGCTGTCACCCATCAGGACAAACCCCAGCGCCAGATCTCCAGCCCGGACTAGAAGATGTGCTCGCCAACCCAACTTCGCAGTGTCGATCAGTAAGTCCACTCTTCCCAGGCAACAGAACTCTGGTAAAGTCTGTCTGGACCACTGCCACACCATAACGGTTTTGAGGATCAAGAACAACCAAGTTCCGAGCGAGCAGTCACCTTATGCAAGCACCCTTCGAAAAAGGTCCAGCATCCAGGTCATGGTCAAAGAACCCTCTACTCTCATTTCAACGTCACGATCAGTCCCAGGATGCTGTGATGATGGGATGACATTTCCGTCCCTGGGGCTTGGATGCAAACAGCCTAATGAACTAGTCCAACTATAATTTCATGTCAAATCTCAGCCCAGATCGTGGTGGGAACTTGGCCTTGGGAGAACCCGTAGCCACTACGGTACCTGAAAAGAGGGAGTTGGTAACAACGGCGTACAGTCCAGCGGTTGATCTGCAACGCCGTTTCTGGTGGTGGAGGTGAAAGTGGTGGTGATGAAGAAGCAGGACGGGAAAAGGGACAGTAACACCAGCTGGACTGTGATATCGAGGAAATCGAGGTAGCAATAGTGCTGTACCAGCAGCCTCGAGGTACTTCTATTTTGGTGTGCTTGACACCTAGCACAAAGTACCGAGAACATGCTCATACGTTTCCGGCTACCCGTACCCGTACCCCATTTCTGAAGCCCTGCCACGACCTTGGGGGCTACCACTAACCCAAGCAAGCAGTCACTAAGTCACCGAATCTGTTAATCATTTAGGTCACTTTACTGTCCATTCCTGCCCACAGTGCAACGTACAAGTACCGTAGTAAGTAAATTCCCAAGTCCTGTTCAGGACTCCCCCATTATTCAGGAATTTAAACAGTTTAACTCCACTCGGCTTGTAATATTATTCCCTCCACATCACTTCGCATCCCACTCCACTCCACTGCCTCTGGCCTTTTATTGACCCTGATGCTGGTCTGATTTGGTCTGTTCTTGACCACCCTGCCCGTCACTGCACTTACTCATTACTCGATACTTGCTGCTTGAGCTTACCGTACTCTTGACCTCACTTAATTCCGTTTGAAGTGTTTCCACTGAAGCTTCCTTCCCTGCTGCCTTCATCTCGATTACAGTAGTTTGTTCCCCTCTCTGTCAGTGTCAGTCGGTGCTTGCAGGCCGGCATGTTGCTGTCTAGTCTGTTGTCCCTGGCTTCACCTGGGACAGCTCTCATTTTACGGCTAAGGTAGCTGTGATTCGCTGTCCCAGCGCGGCGTAGAGACATTTCCATTATTGCACCCCAGCGAGCAAGCCCAGCCCACGGGTTTCTGGTCTTGCAGATGCGACAAAGCCTGACGGATAGCTGGGAAGCCTTACGGTGTCGCACTAAACCTTTCCTACTGTTGACGTCCCAGAATTCCAAAGAGCGGGAGCAAGGCCAACATGGTTCAGGTTCAAAAGTCCAGGGCAGGAGGAGATCACTGAAGGATTCCAACCCTGTAAGCTCTAGTGGGTAAGGTAGTGAGTGAGTGGGCACTGTCTACCTAGACCGGAGACGACTGGTACAGTACAGTACACTCACTCACTCACTCACTCTCGCCTGTCTTCCACCACCCCCCCCCCCCCCCCCTCCCCCTCATAGCAAAATAATTAATCGCGCCAAAACGTCCACCCACCATGCTTGCAACTTGCACTCGCACTTGCTAAACCTTGACCACCTCCCTCGACCACCTCGACCACCAATGGTCACCTCAACGCCAACGCCTTCCTCAAGCATGGGCTAAGTACATTATAGCCTTGTTTCCCATGGACCCAGGAGGAGGCGGAGGGCCATGGTCTTTATGCCTCTAAGAATCCGTCAAAAACGTGCAGTTCCAAAATAGCTTCTTTCATCTCTACTCAGATTCTTTACAGCCTCAACTCTACTTTACTCCACGTTTCAAAAAATCATACAAAGATCCTCTCAATCCGTCGAGTAAAATCTTTTTGGCTATTTCGAGTATCTTCTTCTAAATAAGAACCGTATGTGCCGCTGTCATCATCCACAGCCCCATATCCCAAGCCCTCATGGACAGTTTCTATATAGACCCGAGTACACAAGACTCACGTCACTGCAGATCACGGTCAAACAGTCATCTATCATCCACCGCCGCCCAATTCTCAGGGCTGAACATTGATAACTCATCGTCATCCACCGAACAAGTGGAATCCTCCTCAGGCAACCAGCCCACCCCCAGCTTTCCGACTACTTCACCTCCCACTTTCTTAGACCAAGATTTACATTTATCACCAAGATCCTCCATTTCAGCACCAGTCCCTCAACAGTTCACTCCATTCCCATTACTATCTGAAAGTGATTTGGATGCAAACTGGTCTTACATCGCAGCAACTGGGGAACAGTCTCAGCAAACACCTCTTCTCAGACTTGATCCTGCTCAACCTTTCGAACAATCATCTGTTACCGATCATAGATCTATCCGCTCCAACTCCAATCCTACCACCATGAGGTAGATACCCTCTCCTTTGATTTGAAAATGTTTGTTAACACCAGCAAAGCACTCTCGGGATTCAGCAGTATGATGACCGCTTCGATGGCGGCCTACATGCTGGCATCAGACACACATACACATGGCCTCGTAAGTTCGACCTACTCCATTTTGACGTTCAAGCACTAAACTCTCCAGAATTTGAGATGTCAGAACAATTTATACCACAAAATCCAAGTCCTGGCTTGAGCCCCGGCCAACTAACACCTTCACTATACGACGAACCCAAGCTTTTACCCATGTACTCAAGATCACTATCATCCAGTCCACCACGAGCAAGTCTTACTCCAGAACAGAGGGAACTGAAGCGGCAACGAGATCATGCGAGGAGGGATTCCAAGACGAGAGTGAGAAGGGAACGTTCAACAAGCAACACAAGCAATCCATATGTTCCATCCCAGAACGGATCTCCAGATCTCATCCCAAGAAATATTCCAGACTACACAAGCAATCTTACTCCATCTCCTCTTCTTTCACAAGGATCTCTACAAAGTTCTCCAGCTCTTGGAAGCACCTCATTCCTTACACCATTCTCACCGTCCCTGAATGATCAAGGTTCTTCCGAAATGTACGGACCTGTCTTCACAATGTAAGTACATGATTGCATTGAGCAACTAAAAACACTACTTATCCATTTCCAGGGGTCCCAATGACTTCACCTCGACGCCATCATACCAAATGTCGTACTCCAACGCACCTGGAGAGGCTGGCCTCCAAGCGTTCGTTGGCCGACCACACTCCCTATCTCTCTCTTCAGCTCCGGATCAGGCAAGCATGTACAGAAGCCAGCAACAGCAAGTGAGTCCGAAAGTAGGCTCCTCGGAATCCGGCGACCATGTACGAGTGGTTCACAGCCGTCCTAAGCCACAGTGCTGGGAACACGGCTGTAACGGGCGCCAATTTTCTACATTTAGCAACTTGTTACGCCATCAGCGGGAGAAGAGTGGTGCAGCACAGAAATCGAGCTGTCCAAACTGCGGGGCTGAATTTACCAGGACGACTGCCAGGAACGGCCACATGGCGCATGACAAGTGCAAGTCACGGAGGAACTCATAGACAAGCTACCTACGACGGAGGTACTACGGTTGTACGAACGATGATGACGGGAAACGAAGGAGCGTGTGTGAGTTACACTTGCATCGGACTGGCGTACATATTTGGACAAGATTTGGATTTATTTGGGGCTTTACACTATGGGAATTTGGACTCGGAGTCTCAGAGAAAGAAACAGAATTAGAACATTCGTTTGGCGGGCGAAAAAATTCTTTGTGTCCCCTTGGTTTTTCATGGGCTGATACGGACACGTACAGCGGCGACGGAGCCTGTACGTTTCCCTTTTTAGGTAGTGGGATGACTTCTATACCCTTCTTTAGCATCACTTCTTCTTCTACTAGCCGCAGCTCATTTTACGAGAAGAGACATTTTTGAACAGCAGCCCGAATATGGAATTCTTATTGGAGAGTGAGTGAAGTGACACCTCGGAGCTGAAATCAGTAGTGTATAGGAGAAACATGGGTTGCATGGTGTGTGTACAGCACAGCAATAGTAGCGTGCTCTCGGTCGAGTGTGGGGTAGGTATTTTGGTATGAGAGAGAGTGAGAGATAGATAGACATGTGCTATTATTTTCCCAGCTCCAATACGAAGAGACCAATACCAGGCCTCACATGCAACCTCCACATCTACACCAAACCGCACAACCGAGACGAACCACGATATTCACACAAAACAACAAACACACACACATTATACAACACTCCATGCAAGCAACTGTATCCCAAAATAAGAACAGTAAGTGACCTATGACATTGAATGCGCAGCCTCACATCACCCTTCGGCAGCCCATCTCAAGTTTAGGGTTCAGGACCGTGTTTTGGCGAGACACAGCCCCTTTTTAAATAGAATCGCAGCTGCACTGCGGCTGTCGCGTGCGATCCTTCTGCCTTGCTGCATGTGTCTGTATAAAGTGAAAAATGATTGGTTACTAAGCGGATATTACATGTAATGAAATCATAAGATGGGTGTTTTCTTATCTTGGGGTTTGAGGGTGCCTTGGGGATGCTGTTACTACAACTAACTGACTACCTTACCTAGGTAGGCAGCTTGAATGCGTATTTTAGGGGTATGCTGAGTATGGAAATTAGATATAGGTTATTCATTGCTGCTTTTACAGCGTATAGCATACGGAGTGTTTTTCAGCCACAAGGCAGTCTGAGATTGGGTGTAAAAAAAGGTATTATTTCCGGGCAGGGCAGCTAGCTGGTGTAACTCGTTAGTACGTATTTTACCTAGCTAGGTAAGTAACGGAAAGCCTTTCGATTCCGCGATCTGCCTCACAGACATCATGGATCACATTGACATCACATCACATCACATCACATCATATTCTCCTCACGGCACGGGAACAAGAAATCTAGAAACGGTAGTTCCTCTTTGATTTCTGATTAGCTGGGTGCGGAATCTACTGATGATTTTCTGCTCAATTTCGTGGTGTATGCAGGCGGGCTTGTAGGTTACCTATGCATGCTAGATTGGGAACCTGGAAATGGGAGCTGTGCCTTCGGAACACAGACGCCACTAGAACATGAAACGGTCGGGGGCTGAGATGTGAGGTGGGAGATGATGAGCGATGGGGGTGGTGAGGCAGGGATGGTGGGATGATAGCGGGCTGATTTTAAATTGAATAAGTACATGGTTAATTAGTGAGAAGAATTGGGAAGAGAGATGAGGTAAGTGTTTTATTGTGTTATGGTATATTTATCTTTTGTGGTTGTGTTTTTGCTGTGTACGGTGTGAGTGTTGTCGTAGGTAGTCGGGATGTAGTGTACAGGTACATTCCGAGTAGTGTGATGCTGCATGTGTGTGAGATGCATTAAAGTTAATATTTATTTATGGAAATGTCTCCGAATGGAGAATGGAGGCTGCTGCTTCCATCGCTGGCTAGAGTACTTGTACTGTCCTTCACTGGCTGCGCTGCGGCTGGCCGTCTTACCTCCGTACCTGGGCTTCTATTCGCTCTGTTCAGTGGTTCAGCCTTGTGGGTGGGAAGTGTGGGTGTGAGTGTCAGTGTGAGTGGAGTGTGAGTGTGGTGGTCGGCTGTCTTGGATGTGTGGCATTGCTGACTCACCGTATTCATGGTTCTGGGATTTTTGGCTGTGCGACTGATTGACCGATTGACCGATTGACCGATCATCGAGAGCACTTGGTCTGTTTCTCTGTCTGTCCATCTGTCACTTGCTTCCGTCTTCCGGCTTGACTAAGATAACTTGACTTGTTGCTTGTTGTGGAGTCGATGCCGCCGACATGAGGTGATGTTTGACGTGGTTCATGGTTCACCTCTACGGGAAATCCATGTGCTCAGATGCAATAGCAAACCATTATCCCTCACGCCAAATGCAAACTAACTCAACAAGCTAAGTACCGAGTATCGTTCTGCTTGAACAAACTCTTCCGCGGGAGTCCTGATTTCCGAATCTTCATTTCTTTCCATTCTCGTCTCGTTTCCTTCCCAGCGCGGGAGACTCTTGGTAGCGGGGTCTTTGAAACGAAGGCGTCCTCCCTTATTTTTTGCCATTCCCACTACTGTAAGAAACTTCCGGATACAAATCAAAGGTCCTGAAAATCGCGCGGGGTTGCTCTATCTTTCGCGGCGAGAAAACCCTTGAATCAAACACCCGTTTGTAGTTTCAAAACGGGAAACCTGGAATCATTTTGTTCTGTTTTGGGAGAAAATTGAGTCCTGAAGATCAAAGGACCTCGAGTCTGGACTGCTCTGTGCTTGGGTCCTGGAAGGTATCCTCGATTCCTTGGCTCTTGACAGTCCTATTTTCCGGTCCGCGTTACCGTCAACTCTACTCAGTATGGGTATCGATACTCGAGACTGATGCGTTGTGCGTGTACAACATTTCTATCGAAATCTGCGGTTGTTAAACAAATACCGGAGATTTTCAAGTGTTGAGAGGACATCTAGTGACGTTCTGCAATCTTGATTGCCCAGGTCCCTTCAGTGTCACAACATGTTACCATAAGCATCGGGAACTACCGAGGGCTGGAGGCTGGACAATTCGAAATTAAGGTAGGTAAGGATAGGAGATAAAACGTTCGGTACCAAAACAAGACGCGCGATGGTTGTGGGGTATCAAACTTCCTTTTTGATTCCGAAACATCTCTGAGTTATGGTTCTCATCTCGTTTCCTGGTTTGCATGAATTTTCATTTCATTCAACTCCGCTCATCACATCGAGGCGGACAGTTATCACACCGAGTGGAGGGTTTATCGTAGTTAGTACTATGGTCGCATGGTTGCAATTGTTGCAGTCCTTCGTGTCACTTATGTCTTTACATACGTATACGATGCTGACAAGATGTTTGACAGCTACTTTTTTTTGTATTGTTTATCGAATCACTGCTTCGGAGCCTCCGAACGAACAGAATTTGACTTCGAAATTACATCAGTGCTTATTTACAGCAATTTTGCTCATCAATTCGGCCCGTTGAAGAGAAACATGCAACTCGCGAGGGAACCTCTGTACCAGGACCTTGCCACAGCATGTGCAAAGACGTGCAATCCAGATAAGCACATCGTGCTGAGAAGTCTAAAGGATACAAGTTGTATTAGCTTCGCCACGCTATGGACAATGCGACTCTACATGAGGTGGTCGCGTTGTGACAGGAGCCAGAGAGTAGATTCAATTTCCTCCTGTCGCCTCTCCACGGGGCAAATGTACATTTGACTGGGGAATGCACACATGGAACGGCTCAGCTTCTCATGATGCTTGTTCGCTGAACGAATACCCAGACTATTCGAAAGCATAAAGAGAACGCAGTCTACTAACGCCTCATTAAGGGAAATGGAGCTGTCAATATGGCTGGTGAGTAGTCAGAGCAACAGTAGCATTGTAACTCCGCAGAAAAGTGTTACCTGGCTCGCTATACTAATGATTTGATGGACCTCTCGTAGAGTCAGTGTCCTGTACTTGACCAACTCCGACTACATTGATCATACACTCAGGGTCCTACGAGTATGTTGCATAACGGCGATAATAGATCATAAGGTTGGTGGAGGATGATGCAAACAGCTCATATTCGTAAAGACAGCTAAAGATCCCAACCCATGCATTACCCCAAACCAACTCCAACATCATAGTCAAAGACTAGTAATCTGAAGTAGAGAGTCCCTCTTTATATTGAGACTACCTGCAAAAGGTCGTCCGACACATAGACGTAACGCCCAATGCTGTGGACGATAATTTAGTGCGAATGAGTTGAGATTTAAAATTGGAAAGTAGAGTTTTCCCTTTGTGCTCAAGCATTCCCAAATAGGAAGCCACCTCTTCCGCAGTGCTGGTGTATAAAATTTTGGTTTCACTCAACAGGACCTTCTGCTTTAGCAGCTATCGAAATATTCATCCTTTGCGGAGGATAACAAGGCAGGAGAACCATTTATATGCCCAAGAACAAGTTGTCAAATAGTGAAAGAGAAAAACAATTCCTTGATATTTTGAGGTCAAACCACAAATATATCGGAGACGTACTCGTCAAGAGTTCTGGTGTTTTGAGGCAGATTGCGAGACTGTAATGTTGAGATTGAGGTAGGCTTAATACTCCACTCGTATTACGATTTTATATTGACTTTCAAGCCAGAAGCCATCATTCAACAATCGTCACAGCTTCCGGAAGAAGGCAAAAGCTGCTCGCCAGGTATTACCTCTCCATATCGAGCTCCATCGTTGCTACCCATCGTCATAACCTCCAAGAATACGTGGTTGTCAATTTATTGCATACCAAAAACATTTAGGCACACACAGGTATCAAGGCGGAGTGACCATCGGAGATGAAGAATAGAGCATCGATCGCGGGTTTTATACACGCTCGCCGGGTTGACACCGACTGGCAGGAGATGAGGCAATAACATGAAGTGGTAGAAAAGCACGAGTTGGGACAATAGCAACAAGTGGGAGATTCGGAGGAGGTGGGATAATAACAAGAGTTGGGAGAACGAGGTGAGGTCGACTGATAGTAAGAAGTTGCACGACGACGTTGATCACAGTGCTATATTAATCGTCACAAGATTGGAGATGATTTATATATACTTTCCTTTCCATTAACTCAAGCCCTCTCATCCCACCTCGACCTGTAATAAGGCGACAACAGTGCTTCACCCTCTTCCTCAGCTCTTGCGGATTGGAAAATATTTCGCGCAAGGGAATTTGATGATATTTGTATTTTCGATCAATTAAAATGCCTGCAAGCAAAAATAGAATTAAAATTGAAGGGTTAAGAAGAATATGCTTGTATCTAATTGTACTACATTAGATAAGAAACTTCAGCAAAGCTTTCTATACACTGCCTTGAGTACCCAAAATCATAGAAATTAAACATCAGTCCGACACTTATTTTGTCATCTTCTAGTGGTTATATTGCTATCAATAGTGTCTCTTCTTCATATACTAAAGAACTGAGATGCTTCAATTATAACCTGGATGTTCAGCGAATAATTTCGGACTGGAATATCTCGTCTCGAGGATGGACAATTAAGCGGCAGCCATTGTCTAGCAACGCTCTAGACGGTAGTCATCATTTTAATATTCTTTTAGGACAGGGTATCAATAACCTAAGCAATCTCCTCGAAATCAAAGTACTTTGAGAGAACCTTCCGAGATCTTCGATTTCATAGTTATCAGAAGTCCTTGGGAAGCTAATCTATTTGCTCTACCAAAAGCTCGTCTATTTCCCCCTTTTTGATCTTGGCCTTACATTCGAGGCAACAGCACCTCTTTACACGAGCGCGCTTTCCAACAAGGAACAGCACGCGTCGCGTTTTCCATTTCCTTTCTTTCAAAGACGAAATCACAACATTAACAAATCCAAGCATATCCTCAACTATCTTGACCTTTTTCCCCTTCATCATCTCACATCTTCTCTCCACAGATTCATCCCAATCATCAAGAGTTAGTTTCAATAGCTACACGCACAAAAAGATATACTGACGGTGGCGTACAGTGTTGGAAGCACGTCTCGAGCAGGCAGACCTTCTGAAGAAGGTGCGACATAGTGGTCTCAATACTCGAAACTATGATACTGACTTGGCAGATCGTCGACTCCATCAAAGATCTAGTTCAAGACTGTAACTTTGACTGCAATGATTCCGGTGTCGCCCTCCAAGCCATGGACAACTCCCACGTTGCCCTGGTGTCCATGATGCTCAAGGCCGAAACATTCTCTCCATACCGATGCGACCGTAACGTTGCACTTGGTCTCAACCTTACCTCTCTCACCAAGGTTCTGCGTGCTGCTCAAAATGAGGATATCCTTACAATCAAGGCGGAAGATGCACCAGATGTGCTCAACTTGGTTTTCGAAAGCAGCGAGAGTGATAGATTGAGCGAATATGACCTGAAGCTTATGGATATCGATCAAGAGCATTTGGGTATTCCAGATACTGAGTATGCTGCTACCATCAGCATGCCATCGACTGAATTCCGGAGAATTTGCGTTGATTTGATGGCCTTGTCTGAATCAGGTGTGAAATTTCAGGATATAGTCATATATTGCAACGCTAATATTTCTGCCACACAGTATCGATCGAAGCCTCAAAGGACGGTGTCAAATTCTCCTGTGCTGGTGATATCGGAAATGGTGCCGTGACCCTCCGCAGCCACAACAATGTCGAGAAGCCAGATCTGAACGTCGAAATCGAGCTTACAGAACCCGTCTCCCTAACCTTCTCCCTCAAATACCTCGTCAACTTCTGCAAGGCTGCTGGTTTGTCAAAGTCTGTGAAGCTTTGCCTTTCCAATGAGGTTCCTCTCCTGGTGGAATACGCCCTGGCTGGCAGCAGTTACTTGAGATTCTACTTGGCTCCTAAGGTGAGGCTTCTTAATTCATATTTTATATTTACAATTCTAATAATCATTCAGATCGGTGATGAAGAGTAGACGAATACTTAATGGAGGAATGGTAATAAAATGATGGTATGAGGTTTACAGCATATTCCATGCGGCGTGATGGTTGACTTTAAGGATATGGTCGTTTGCTTGAGTCACCTTATATTTGGGAGACAGATATTGCTTGCTTTTCTGTTACCAAAGACTACGTATTTATGACATGAAGAAATGCAGTTTTCCACCCGCCAGTTCGTCGCGCAAATAGAACGAGGCTCGGTATCGAATTTCTGATCTGCATTTTTGAAGCCGATTGCGGCTAGTGCGGGGCATCTTACCCCACCCTTGATTTGTGACTGAGATAAGAATTGTTTTGCTGCACGCTTCCCAATGAGTGATTAATTCCTTTCCTTTGTGCCACTCCAGAAAGTATTTCCTCCCCCTGTGTGGAAACAGGTCACGTACCTGCACTCGTTCCTTTTGTCTACAGCATGTCCGAATCCGAATTTCCAGTCCCTGAGACTCGCGTTCTCGCAGTCGCAAGTCATGTAGGGACGCTTCTAAACCAGATTATCCCAGATCGAGACTAACAATGCGTTCAAGGTTGTTTATGGGTGAGTCTGCGAACATGAGACGGGCTTTCACGGGTACAAGGCTAAGATGTGTGAAGATATGTGGGCAATACCATGGCGACGTTTGTGATGCAGTCACTTGGCTGTGAAGTAGCCGCTCTTAATACAGTCAATTTCAGTATGTTCTATGTACCTCAGACAAGAGGAAGTTCTGACTAGGATAGGTAATCATTTGGGATATGGGCAGGCTAAAGGTACACGAGCGACGGCAACTGAGATCACGGATCTGTACCAAGGACTCAAGGACTCTTACCTCGACGATTTCAATATGATGCTCTCTGGATACCTACCCGGTGCTGCATCCGTCGAGGCGGTAGGCACTATTGCGCGCGATCTAAAATATAAGGCTACGATGAAACCGGGCAGTTTTTTCTGGGTGCTTGATCCTGTTATGGGTGATAATGGGAAACTATACGTCGCGGAAGATGTGGTACCTGCGTATAAGGATCTGATTAGAGATGCGGATCTGATATTACCGAATCAGTTTGAGGCTGAGTATGTTTTCTTTGCATGTATGAGAGTCAGGCTAATGAGATAGAACTTTGTCCGGGGTTAAGATTGTGGATATGGAGACATTAAAGTTGGCAATTACGACCTTACATGAGCAGTATCGAATCCCACATATCATGATCACATCTATAGCTTTCCCTGAAACGGGGGCTACTCCCTCATTATCTGTAGTTGGATCAACATTCACTTCAGGAGCAACGCCTCGCATTTTCGGTATCCAGATTCCGGCTATCGATTGTTTCTTCAGCGGTACAGGAGATATGTTCGCAGCACTGATGTTAGTACGATTTAGAGAAGCGGTGCATAATACACCTGGTTTGATGGAGACTACTGCATGGGTTAGTGGAGATGAGGTGGAGGCTACAGAGTTACCACTTGCGAAAGCTACGGAGAAGGTACTAGCGAGTATGCATGAGGTGTTGACTAATACGAAAGTAAAGAGAGATGAAGAATTGGAGAAGTATAGCAAGCGGGTTGGTGCTAGGGATACAGCTGAAGATGAGAAGAGGTTAAAGCTGGCGCAGTCCAAAGCGGCGGAGGTAAGGTTGGTTAGAAATCTAGGAGCGTTGAGGAATCCAGATGTTAAGTTTAGAGCGGAGAATGTATAGATCTACATACCTCCCTTGTCTTTCTAATTGGGCACGAAGAAACGACAGGCGTTGAGTTCGATATTCGCACTTAAGATAATAACATAATAGCGCACACAAAAATGGCCACATTAATTCAAAACGCATCTATTTTTCATCCCATCATTTACCCATAACTCCATATAGCATCCCTCTATCCAGTACTTCCGAATCCCCCAGCTCCTCTGACGCTTTCTTCCAATTCCTGTACCTCCACCACCTCAGGTGTATAAATCCTCTCCAGGACTAATTGAGCGACACGATCTCCTTCCTTAACCTCGAAATCTGTCTCGGCGTGGTTGAAGAGCAGAACCTTGACTTGACCACGATAGTCTGCGTCAATGACTCCAGCGCCCGTGTCAATCATGTGTTTCGATGCAAGGCCAGAGCGAGGAGCGATACGACCATCTATTTAGCAATATAATGAGCATAAGTTCGGCCAATTCCCTATATTCAATTGCACTTCTGCAAAGCTCCCAGACAAGGAAATAGCAACGCAAAAGCAGAAGAAAATAGAAGAACATACACGTTCCCTCCGGCACAGCCATACTAATATCAGTATCCACCAACACCTTTCCTCTTGCTGGCACGACGGTATCCTTCGACGCGTATATATCGTAACCGGCTGCAAACGCACTTCCCCTTGTAGGTAAACGGGCCTTGTCGCTCAGTTTCTTGATCAGGAGAGGAGGGGCTGCGGACAGCTTTGGTACTGAGGGGGTGTCGATGGTAGACATGATTGAGGGATTGGGTTTTTGGCGTTTGGGAAGAGGTGAGGTTGGGGGAGAGGTTGTCATTTTGGGAGTTGGATTGAGGGTGGAAAGAGGGAGAAGGGAGACGCGACGCGAGGCGGTGAATAAGGAGGGGTTACGCGATTTCGTCTCAGAGGTATTGGAGTGGGATGTCTTTACCTACTATTATATGAGACGACTTGATTCAGTAAGAATAATTCCTATAAGTTGTGTGATGTTATGATCACTTTTTGCAGCTTCATGTTGTTCATATTTAATCCAACATGAAATCGGGATTCCGGGGTTCCAAACCCACCACCGCAAAGACGGCATTCCGTATTCTATGAGCAGCTTTTCTCTCCCCAAGTTCATGAACACTTTAATTAGCTCTATATATGCTCTTCTACGACAAATAACAGAATTTGTTGATGTTGATGATTGAATCCACCTTATAGTCTGCATGTTTTCTATAATCCTCAATTGCCACATTCAATGACGCTTCAATCTTGTCTTCTTCACCGCTGTCCTAAGGGAGCGATATCCATCAGCATGACATGATATCGTGACTCTCTGAGAACTGCCCTTTACAGCCTCAGGAGGCCATTTTACCAGTCGGTATAGAAATGAAATATTGAGATCACTATCAAACCTGTCCTCTCCGAAAGCGGAAGCTTTTGTGTGCAAATAGGCATGGTTGGAAACCCATTTTAGTATACGAAAAACTTCCTTTTGTGTCCTATATTAGATACTCTGCCTGGCTCTTGTTGACCAAAAAAACAGGAAATTGACTTTTAATGAGCCAGCAGCTAGTGGATATCCAACTTAGTCAACATTGTACCCCAAATACATCACAATGAAAACTTAGCTCATACTCTTAGGTCCCGTTCATACTAGAAAAATGGGACGAGCCGACGAGAATCACACAAACTGAGATAAAGATGTAACCCTAGAAATTACAATACATAAACATGCAACCTTTCCACCCACACCTTCCAAACTCTTGAAAAGCCCCAAAACCGGGAGCAGTATCTATCTTGGGAATTGAAACCCGCATGTACCTGCACAGTCATTGTTTCAGCACTTGCTTGCATATCAAGACGTATAGAGATAAACATGATTGGACCTTGAAATCTAGAGACTGAAATAGGAATCTGACCGCATATCCAAAAATATTTCGAGGGATGTTTCAAGTGAAATGTTGGAGGTGCTGTCAGACTCCCACGGTTTGCGGGCCGGCTAAACTTCCACATGCTTTCTGCGCGATATTTGTCATGTTTATTTTGCTATATATTTGGATATCTATTATTTAAAAGGAGCGTTATATTTTGTATTTTCTAATTACCAGAATATGAATAAAGATTTCAGTACGTCACTGAGGGAACTATAGGTCACGTGGGTATTCACAAAGCCTCAAAAGATTGTGCCGAGCTTAACCCGAGTATCTGACCTCGAACGTACCTAGGAGCGAGATACCGAGGCAAAAGGCTTTATTGTCAGCTCTTCAACGCATTTCAAATCTATCCAGGCTATTTATTTGACATCTATCTATTGAATTTTGTCCAATTTGTTCTATACTATAATGCTGTCACTCTCTTAATACAATTACCGAAGACGCCGAAGTACTTCAAACGAAGTCAAATTGTCATCATGTCAGTTATATATCCGCGGTTCCTAGAGCCATCACGAAGTATACCTTTCATGTTCGGTGCTGGGGCTTCAATCATTACAATGCTCGCTCTTGTTGCACTCGCAAAGACCACTCTCAATCCAAGTCCGGGCATAATTTCCAGCCCAAGAGCTACGCGCCTCCCTAAGCTCCCTAAGCAAGAGCAAGAAGCCCTCCCTTATGCTCCCGATGCTTTCCCTGGAGCTCGTGATGTAGATAGCCCAGTATGTCATGCCTTATAATGCTTAAAATAATGTGTTAATTTGCAAACTAGTATGGGATTATGAGAGTGTACGAATGGGGTCCTGAAAATGGGCGAAAGGTTCTATTGATGCATGGCATCAGCACCCCATGTGCATCTCTTGGCGGTGTAGCAACAGCACTTGTCGAGAAAGGTTGCAGAGTTATTTTGCTTGATCTATGGGGAAGAGGGTACAGCGATAGCCCTAACCTACCTCATGATTCTCGTCTATACTCGACTCAAATCTTACTTGCTATAACCTCATCGCCTATTTCATGGACGCCTGAAGGATTCAATCTAATCGGGTATTCTCTGGGTGGAGGTATTGTGGCCGACTTTGCGAGCCATTTCCCAGATCTTGTCAAATCTGTTGTCTTGTTAGCACCTGCAGGTCTTATACGACCACATCATTTCGGATGGTCAAGCAGACTCATGTATACTGGTCTTATTCCTGAAGTCGTACTTGAACGAGCTATTCGAAAAAGACTAGGTGGTACACCTAAACCTGCTGCGAAGCAGAGTGGCACAGAAGAAAAACCTACCACTCGAGATGAAGTAAAGGGAAATCGGGATCCTGAGTTTGAAAGTGCAATACTGGTTCAGAAGAGATCTGGTGTTACCATCGCAGAAACTGTGCAATGGCAAGTCGAAAACCACGAAGGATTCATCAGGAGTTTCATAAGCTCAGTCAAGTTCTCCAGTATCGAGGGAAAACAAGCAAATTGGAAGAAGCTCGGTTTGAGGGCAGACAAGACCTTGATAATCGCTGGCAGTACGGATCCTGTCATCATTGCAAAAGAGTTACAGGAAGATGCTGAAGCCGCTATTGGCGTTGATAAGGTTGACTTCAGAATCATTGACGGAGCTCACGAATTCCCTATTACGCAATGGGAGGAAGTTGTTAGAGTAGTGAGTACCTTTTGGAGCCTTTAGACTGATAGATTATATAGATTATTAGACATGCAAATTTTGTTAGCATTCCCAAATATCTTTTTGCATGGAATACGATATTCGGTACAGCAAGGAGAATGCAGGTCTTGAAAAGTTTCAAGCATGCGGATCGTCAAATTTTTCATAGCTTGGACTAGCATAATTCGCGACCAAGCTGCCGCTACTGTCGACGTTGAAGCTTTTGATGATAAGTGAGTAGTTATTCCCTATTTGGTGTATTATGATGCATTTAAAGCTGTTACAATTGGAGTTGCTGCCTCGTTACCATAGTCTCGAGAGCTAACTGATTCTAAAATAGCCTCATTGTTGAGATTTGCTGGTGCAATGGCGCTGCAAAGTGGATTCTTCTCCCACACACCAAAATAATTAAGAAAAAATTATTTTCATAATGCGATTTAGGGTCTTTCCACGGGTATATCAAGGCTGCCTCTCACTCTGCAATTGCATTTTTCCTTCTCCTCACAAAGAATACCGACAAGTCAATGTTCGGCCTTCATCGTTGTTCAAACCCTTCTTCTCATCTCGTTGCAACCTCATCTCAGCTTTCAATGAACTGCATTGGTCATCTTTCAGATCAATCCAGTCTATTAATTGATACCATGAATCCCCAACCGACTTCCAACTTGTCTTCTATGGATATCTGCACCAAGAAGAACCCCAATCCGGCAACCGACAACATGATCTCCGACTCTCCTGACCAAACCGTTGTCGACATTGCCAGCCTTTCGATCAAGGAAGATACTACGGACTCCGATTCTCTTACTGAGACTATCTTCGTGATCGCCAGCCTTTCCATCAAGGATGGTACCTCAGAGAGTGATGAGATTATGACAGCCACGTCAACTACGAGAACCACTCCGAATCCGGCAACATCTCCCATGGACAATTACGCCAACACTCCTATGGATGTCTGTACCAACGTCACCATCAGCCCCGGTACCGACTTCCCAATGGATAGTGGCATCCAAAGCCCTATCACGGATGACACCATGGATATCTGCCCTCCAAGCCCTAGCTACAACAATCCGCTAGCGGTCGACTTCACCATAGTATCCGCCATTCGGAAGCTTTCGGTATATGCCAAACTCAATCCACAGGTGTCATATACTCCGGATCTCGACATTGACCTACCCGATGCCGACTTTCATGACCGAAGCTCTGCAGTTCGGGACTCCAGATTGGCACATGCCCTCTGTTCTCTAGATGGTAAGTTGAATATTACCTCATACACCCATTAATACCATACTTATTCTTATACAGAGGACATTCCGATGTACGTCGACGATAGTATCAAAGTTCTTCTCCAAAAGAATACAGAATCCATTGATACTGTCATGGGCTCAATGGATTTCATCTCCACTGACCACTACCTCGATCACAAAAGCCAGATCGCGGAAAAGAAGGCCTCCGAGAAGAAACTCCCTCGTTCGAAGAGGTCTTCTAAAATGAAGATGTAATCCTGTGCATCATCGCCAGCGCCGCCGACTATCGGCAGCAATGTGGTCACCGACTCCACCATGGAGCAAGACCATCCCGTCACCCAAAATCGTCAAACCAGCCCAGCGAAAGCCGGCCAAACTCAAAATCCGAGTAAGTCACACCTCTGAATAGTAACAGCATCACCAGTTGACTAATTTGGTACAGACAGTCGTCTCTACGAGACTCAAAAGACGGCAACCCGAATGGGACCAGGATAAAGCCAAAAACAGTAAGTCCCCTATTCAGCAATAAGTAGCCGAAACTCTATTTCCTGACAAGCGAAAGTCAAACATCCACCTGCCTCAAAGCCCAGCGAACCACAACCGCGCACCAATCGGACGTCATTTTATGATGCCCAAGAATGAAAAAACGTCAACCGCACAACGATCAGTAAGTAATTCGGAACCTCGTGACAATACAGTAGCTGACTTCTTCAGATATCGACAAAGTACCTCGCCAACTGCGGTAATGAACATCCACAAGCCTCACTTCAACGACATGTCGACATATCAACATCTACTCAAAGCCAACCACTCGGAGAGATGAGAATCACATTAATATTCTCGAAGCCAGTAAGTCTCCCTCCATCGTTTGACGTTGCAATAACTGACCTTTATCTAGGCCTCAAATCAACCACCTCAAGTCAACAACAGCAAAGCGCCAAAGCCTCGGAGAGATGAAAAACATATCAATCTGCTCAAAGCCAGTAAGCTTCTCTCTCCCTCCCTCAAAGTTACAACATCTGACAATTACCCAGACCTAAATCCAGCTAAATCTCAAATGAACCAAACAAAAACCCGAAACCAACCACATCCCAAAACAAAATTAAACAAGGGTGGAGACCCTCATACTCAAAAACCCAAAGGGTGGTGACCCTCATACACATCTGCTCAGGTGTAACCGGTAATTTAGTACCTCCAGTTTCACCGCCTAGTTTTTTTTCATTGAGTACTCAGCTTTGTGTTGGGTCTTGAAGAAGAAAAATATGTACCTATGCTTGATCCTTTGGATGAAAACAGTATATACTTTATGTATTGCCATGTCTTGAAAAATTAGGTGGGAACGCTGAAGTGAGATATGACGGGGAATCTAGATGTGGCTTGATATGATGACATGCTTGCAAATTCATGCAGACCGTGAGATATGCAGAAGATGGCATGGTAAAGAATATTTAAATACTGAAAGTAATTGAAATTAGGCATTAAATTCTTCAAACATTTTGAGAACCTTCAGCTCATTAGGTGTGTGTACTTGTACAGCGCGTGAGGCGCTTTGAGCGATTTGAGCGCTGACAGCACCTACAGCTCCATTGATTCCTGAAAGTCAAGATATATTATTTGGTTGGAAAAGAGTTTGTTAGGATAATAACTAAATTCTCCTGAGTATTAAAACATATAGACCTTATTGCTTTGTGATGTATAATGCGAGCATTGCTTGTTTCGCCAAAGCTGGTTTGAAAAGAGTTACTTTCAGGCGTCCAGGTGCCTTCTCAGATGTAAGACATCATAAGGCAATTAAATTTCTTGATTACCACCCATAAAGACAGTGAGAGGCAGAGAGAGATTGCAGCTCAAAACCTCATGAAATATGAAATTGTTAAGCAAATAATATCTATGTACAATCCAGAATCCACCACTTGCAGTGTTTTGTGGCCCCCGCTACTCTTCTATACTCTATCAACACCGCAGCATTATGTATATACCTGTCTATGATTCAATCTTCACTTAATCCAATTCAAATCCCATCATCTCAAACCTCCCCAGAGTCTCCGCTCGACCTCTCCCTCAGCGTTACGCCAACTCGATCCTTCTCCACCACCTCCCTCGTTTCTTTACTCTTCCATTTCTTCGCACTCTCTCTCGCAGAACATTCTTTCACCATACGGTTAATCTCTTCTAAACTCAGATCTTTGGTCTCATATACGAAGAGATAAGTATAAAACCAGCATGCTGAGCAACAAGCGCCCCAGATGAAGAACACCTTTGTGCCAAGGTTGCCTTTGTCCGAGTCAACTATATACGGTGTACAAAAAGCGATGATGAAGTTCCATAGTCAATTCGATGCTGTTGAGAGAGCAATTCCACGAGAGCGTATTTGTGGAGGAAAATTTTCTCCAGACACCGCCTATGATGTGTGAGTGTTGCCTGAATGCTTCACGTGAAGGGGATTATCTGATAAGTAGTCCAAGAAGCATGACTTACCCAAGCGGTAGGACCCCAAGTTGACGCAAAGAAGAATATGAAGAAGCAAACGCAGACTATGGTCACTGTCTGAGCTGCGGAGGAGTGAGGAAGCGCTGTGCTGACTATTGCAAGAATTAACTGCGAGACTGACATGCCTACAGCGCCCCACATCAATAAAGTACGACGACCTGCATAGTCAATGAGAGCTACACCGAAAGGTGTAGAGCCAAAATTAACTGCTGGGTGTGAGCATCAGATGGAGAAATTGAGGCTCGGACTTACCAAGTGAGATCGCGAGACTGATTAAGAAGGGCTATGACAAGTCAGTAACAAGTTAAAGAGCAGTTTCAGTATACTGATGAGATGTTCTAGTAGATGAGACATATGGATAACTTATTCCGGAAAGAAGAAAACTAGAAATCCTTACATTATGAATGCCAGCACGTTTGAAAAATGTGGTTCTAATGTAAAAGATGAAGTTAACACTAGCTTTATAAAGTCAGCTAAGGCTTCGTGTAAAGTTTTCAAGGGTTCTTACCCAATTGTTGCATCATCTGAATCGACATCCCAATGACAGTCCGGTGGAGGTTGCTTCCTCTTTGAAAGCCACCCTTGAAGCAATCCAACCAACCACCAACTTTCGCTCCGTTGGGACAATCTCTGAGATGAGCTTCGTGCAAATTATTATAATCGGCGATGACTAAAGGATTGTTCTCAGGAAGGAATCGAATTCTTGCAATTGATCGGATACCTGCATCTTTCTTGTTGCGGAGAATGTACCATCTGCCAGATCAGCCTGGGATTCTGTCGTGCAGGCGCTGATGATACATACCTGGGAGATTCAGGAAGTAAGAATAGTCCAACGAAATAAATCAGTGCCCATGCAAACTGCAGAGCGATCGGGATACGGTATGCACCGCTATCACGACGAGATTTGGTTCCTAGATTGACTCCAGCTGCCAACAACAAACCCATGGTAATTGCCCACTACTGCAATTAGCAGGTGATTACTCAAGGCGTTAATTCTCCAAAATATACCTGATACGTTCCCACGACGGTACCTCTAACGGCCTTTGGTGAGATCTCACTAAAAAAACGCAATCGTGGAAGTCGACACCAAACCAATCCCAAATCCACCAAGCGCTCTCCCACCAGTCATTAGTCCAACCGACTGCGCAGCAACTTGCAAAGCAATCCCACACATATAAGCTAAGCATCCCACTTGAATCGTGGATTTCCTTCCTAGCCATATGATAAGGTATGCAGCAAGTAGTGAGCCGACGAAAGTTCCAGCAGAGAGGATAGAGACGACAAGTGATTTGTCGGTAGAGGAATAGATGTAGCCGTTATAAGCGTCGGTATCATGGGAACCAGGTCTTCCGAAATCTCTTTTGAATTCAGGCATGTCGAGGATACCGGAGATGTACCCTGAATCGTATCCAAAGAGTACGCCACCGAATGCGCCGAAGATTAATACTCCCCATGTTTTCCAACTGACGTCGGAGCTGAGCGGGAGGAAGGATAGTTTTGCCATGTTGGTAGTGGAATTACGACAAATACTAATTGGATATGATGGGAATGCACACGAGGGATGGATAGATTGCAGAGCAAGAGAGTTGTACTCCAATCAATCCAGATGGAAGGAGGCCAACAAACATCCTCCAAGGCAGGAAGCACCAAGCCCATTTAAAGCACGCACATTTGACCCAAAGTCTTGAAATTGCAGCACCAGAACTGAGTGGAAGAGTCATGACGCCATGAGTATCCGAATATGTTAAGCTTACCATACCTACAAAATTTCTGTACACGAAGTTGTGAAGATGAAGCTCGGAGCCCCGGACTCCCTCCCTTTTCGAAGAGTGAAACCAACCAGATTGGGAATGATGAAGCAGAATACCATGAATAGTATAGTATACCCGCCTCTGTGGAGTAGCCGCAAGGCTGAACATGCCATGCACGCATGTGAGCCTGAGACTGGAGAAAGGCTCTGGCCTTCATCTTTATGAGACTGTCAATACTTCATATGGTATTTTCCTGTGCTCAAAGTCTCTTAAGAAAGGGTTCGTGAGCCCAATTCTTCTCGTCGTCGTGAACTCGAGACCTAAAATCAGACCCCGGATTGACTGCCCTGTCAGATATCATATAATCCACATGTAAAGCAATATTGTCAACTTCCTAAGCGCTCTACTATCGAGTTTCAATAAATACTCTCTATTCTAGACTTTGGCATGTACCACAACCTTTGAATGATAAAGTCTCGAATAGACAACAATTCTTGAGCCTCATACTAAATCTAGCTAGGGGGAATCCATTGTGGGGCAAAACGGAACACCCCGGATTTGATGACGTCCTGACTCGTTCGGGCAAGAGAAACTGCACAAGCTATCTCCCGTGACAATTATTGAGCCTACTTGATGTTTCTCAACGTAGGTTCTGCCTAATAGCTTTCGCCATCCGAGATGTCTCAGCCTCTGCTTTGGAACTGGGGCGCTTGGGACCACTAGGCCAATTGATGCGACATGCCTTTTTATGGCTCCACTCCAGCCAATCTGCCCTACGACTCTACGAGAGTATTAGGATCAGGAAGCAAGTTGTAGATCACTGCATAGGATTGAAATATAAATGAGGTGTAGATTTGAACGTAAGTTTCATTGTATTCGTAACACGTCCCACCCAAGACCGCTCACTAGATATAGCTAGAGAAGAACAAGACAAGCGCACGTATTGTGGTATCTAAGAACAAAGGAAAATCGTAAAAATCTATACTGAATATAGGAAAATGCGCCTGAAAAACAATCCATAGATAAACCGAGTTTTAGAAAGAAATCATTGATGGCCGTAGAATGGAACGTTCTGTGGAGATTGCCCATATGACGAAGCGCTTCCCTGAGCACGACTCATCGGAACTTGAGGGAAATTCTGTGTCCCATTCACCGCCAAAGAGTCATAGGCATAACCATCGTTCATACTCATAACATTCGGGTTCGGATAACCAGAAGTGGCGGGTGCTGATGAAAATGATTGTGGCATTGAATATGCCGCATTTGGGTGACTGTTGTAATTTTGGTTTGCAATAGGATGTGAGAACCCCGAATCCATTGGTTCGAAGCCTCGAGTCTGTTCTATCTTCGGTTGTGTGAAACCAGTATCCATATGACCATATCCTCGATTTTGAACGAGATGGTTCATGCTGTTATTCTCCATTTGATTGAAACCACGTTGCTGCGGCAGTTGCTGTACATTGTAACCATTCTGGTACACATTTGTATTTTGATTGTACATCTCTTGCGACAAAGGCGGCTGCATCACGAACCCTGCAGAGGGGCCGACGGTCTGAAAGTACGGTGGCTGCTGGAAACCTGTGGAAGCAAATTGATTGGCCATGGGAATATGAGGTGAGACGTTGTTCATATTGAAAGGGCTGGCAGATGATTCCATTTTGGTACGGCTGACGGGCGTTACTGGTGTAAGGATCTGTTCAACAGGACTGATAATGGTATTGGCATCCACATTCTTGATTTCTACTAGGCGGAGAATGGGCAAGCTAATATGCTCCATATGTTTCGCAAGATGGACTGTCAATTTCTTCCAGGTGGGGAAGTTCTTGCCGCAGAATTTGCAAGGCTCATCTTGTGGCCTATTGGTAGTCTCATGATGACATCGCTCCAACATGATCCAGGCAGGCTCAGTATCGCGAGCCTTCTTGATTGCAGCTTTCGTCTTTTGCTTCGGCTCTGGCAGCTTGTGTTCGCGTACAAGATGCTGTAGGAAGTTATCCTTTCGATAGCAAGGATGCCTACAATCATCAACTTGACAAATCCACCACTCCAAGTGACGATGTCGCTCATTCTCATGTCTGACCCAATCCGCCTTTCTCTTAAATGATTTTGGTTCCTTGCACTTGTCATATGTACATGTAAAAGGCTGAACGTCTTCATGTACATGTTTCGTCCAATCGGATGGCTTTTGGAATTTCTTCGATTTGAAGCAAAGTTGACATTCGAACTCAGCGGGAAGGTTACGAGTTGGTGGCAAAGGAACTCCTGCGGGGAAAGTTTCCTCAGTCAATGCGCCATCCTCGGCATTCGAATCATCATCAGCGAAGTCCGTCACAATGGGATGAAGTCCTTGTTGAACCTGGCTTGAGTCACGACGGTTGCCTTTCGCATCTGTCAAAGTGACAGAGCCTCCAAGAGATAAGCAATGAACTCCAGCAGAACAGTTTCCAGCATTGATCGCTTGGGAATGTTTAACCCTCATGTCAAGCAGATTCTTATACCGAATCTCCTGCTGATGTGCTACTCTGCTTACTAGCCATTTGTACCGAGGGTCCATATCAGGGTTCAGGCGGTGTACATGCGCCTTGAATCCTTCATAGTTGGGTACAATTGGATCGGCTTCCTGTTCGGATTCCACCTTCATGTCATTCTCATCGGCTTGGTCATCATCCTCGTCGTCTTCATCATCGACATCTTGAACCTCTGGAGCTTGTGGTTCTGGCTTTTGAACTTCAAGTTGAGGCTGCTTTGTTGGTAATGTTGCGACTGGAGGCCCGCCTTGCCCTCTCCATAAACCAACAAGGCCGATTTGACCATTATTGTCACGAGACGACAACTCGCTCTTGCTTCTCGCTCTATGAATAATGCGCGAAGTGAAACCGAGGTGGCTGGGGCTCTTTGGGGATGTCTGACTGACAGAATTGTGTCGAGTATGTGTAGTTCCGACAGCCGCTAGGGGTCCGGCCATCGCTGCAAAAGCAGTGTTGATGCTCGGTGTCTTATTCTTGCCAAAACTTGAAGTGCGTGGAGGCGGTGCAAGACTTCCTTGGCTATTGTGTCTCCCTTGTGCATAATTTGCGGCCTGATTGACTTCCTCGGGGATGTTTTGACTGCTTCGTGTGCGCTTCAATTTGCTGTCGCTTCTCTTACGAACAATGCTAGCAAGGCGATCAAGCCCTTGGTCAAAAATACTATTATTCCGCTGTCGATCACTTGATTTGCTGATAGACAACTTTTTGAAGAGGCTACCATCTGCGATACCATCTAGGTCTGCTAGATTGGTCTCGCTACGACGTCTCGTGCCCCAAGTTGCCGCTCTGGAGGCAATAGACATCGTGTCCGAGTGTTGACAGAATCGTGCTATAGCTTCATTTGATGTCGCAGGCTGGTCATGTGTCGTCGTGATGTGAGGGAGAGAAGGAGCATCATTCCATTGACGAGGTCTACCCATGTGTCTCTTATCGGCTTCACTGATCTCGGTCTTGCTCAAATCGTAGTAGATTTGACCTTCAATGAGCCGATTTTCATGGAGACTGTAAGTATCATCAAGAGGATGGATATTCTCATCGTCTATGTCTTGGGGTCGCTGAGGTTTCGAATCCGGCTGTTGCCAATTTCCAGGAAAGTATGACTCGCCCACATCATCACCAGCTTGAGACTTGGTCCATTCCTCTATCTCAATATTCTTATTGTCCCTACGCCGTTGTGCGTCTTGTTCTCTGAGGGTAGGGATCTCGGCGCCTGACATGTTCTTGCGAGCCTCAGGGCTTACTCCACCCTGACCAGTGGTTTCGTCTGCTCTCCATTGACCCTCATCGTCTCGGATTGGGACAGAGATTTGTGTCTGATTTGAATTAATTGCGCTCTGGTTGTAGTTCACATTGTGCTGATCCGCCTCGACAAATGCGCTTGGCTGATTCTGCTGCGGCGCATGACCCCACTGCGAGATCTGAACCCGAGGGCTCTGCTGGTGCGTAGGCATAGCGATATTCTCAAGATCTTCAGTACTTGTGCGACTACTTCCACTATGATCAGGCGTTAATTGTACAGCTTGTGTCGGTGGTACAACACTTAAGCCCTGGAATCGTGCGTTATGGAGTACGTTCGTCAACTCGTGCTGAGATATGGTAGTCCGACCTTTTATCTCATTGACTGCAACTTTTGGAGAGGGTGTATTCGGGAAGCTGCTGTGGATCGGGCTGAGGGGATATGTTGAGTTTGAAAAGGTCGCAGAAAGAGGTTTGTCTTCGTCTTGTATTGGAAGATCTGGTAAAGGGCGATTGAGGTCTGCAGAAGGGTATGCGACGTTGCCCAAGATAGGACGAGTCGGAAGGGAGTCGACTCGAATCACACCAGCATCAAAGTTGACGCCGAAGAAGGGATCTTCGTGATCACTAAAACCGTCGCTCTGCTGATAATTGCTATAGTCTGATTGACTCTCGCCAGGCGTATATGAAGGGCTGACAGAATTACTGATGGTTTGTGAATTGTTGAACGGCGACAGGAGGTTCTGATCAAATGGGGTAGAGGGGAAGTGATTGTGGTTCAGCCCCAGGCCGTCCTCGATATCTCTCGAACTATTTGGGTCCACGAAGGTAGAAGTGGAGTTATACATAGAAGACATCGGAGTAACAGGAGTAGGAGGCTATGTATATCTTGGGAATGTGTCCTTATAAGGGGGAGATGTTGCTTTGCGGTGGGTAGGGCTCGTGGCCAGGCTAGAGCTTTTGGGTTGCGGTCAAACAGTATTGGTCATGATGCAGCCTTGGGACAATTCGTTCGAGGATGGATAAACTGCAGCGCGTCTCTTTTTGCAGATGAACGACGAGAATAGTAGCAATTTGAGACGAAGATTGATGCGGGATTGCAGGAGGAGATTTGAGTAAACAAGAAGTGAAACTGCAGAAGCGGGAGATGGACAGAGGCGATGATGGAATTGTTCGATAGATAGATGTTGGTTCGAAATTCAATGAGGAGGAGAGGGGAGGGATGTGAAGGGAAGATGGGACGGTAAGTTTGTGGTTAGACCGGAGGTAGGCAGTCGGTAAGGTTTTTGGGGGGCAGGGAGAGTGAGTTTCTGGGGCTGTTCCCGCTAAAGCTAAGATAAGCTGGGTGGACACAGGGCAATGGGTAGGGAAGTGCAGGGGAAGTTTGTAGTGTAGTCGAGGTAGTGTAGTGGGCAGTGGTGGGCTGGTGCATGGCTGGGTTGACGTTGGCGTTTGAGCTTCAAAGATCGGGTTAGTTTAGAAGACCTTTAGAGGGGACATGCTCAATCTACGCTTCACCATGTATTTTACACAGCCAAAAGGAGCGAAGAACGCAGTAAGAACTGTGAAATGTACCACAGCATCCGTACTTGGGACAGACATGTGCACACAGACTTGCAGAAAGCCTTGAGCTGGTGCCTCGAAACACCAGCCAACAAGAATGTTCCCCCAGTGGATTAATGCCGTCAACCAGCTCGACATCTCCCGGTGAGCAGGGCAGGCTGCGAATAGGGCAGGAGGGCTGTTGCTTTGGCTGACCCGATCAGATCAGATCCAGAAAATTCTCAGTCATGATTGCTTCAAGGAGTCCAAGGAGCCGCACCAAACCCTCCGCAAATCCACCTTACTGTGCTGGCGAGGCAGACCCGACTGAGCAGCAATATGTAACGAGGGTAAGGTAGTGGGCGCTGGGTGGTAAAAAGCTGGTGGAATGAACAGCAGTCAGCCTGATGAGGTTCAAGCAAAGTGGCTGTGTCTGCCACTCTCTGCCACCGACGGATGGCGCAGCGCGATAAAGGGAAACAGGACAGGCACAAGGATGTCAGTAAGTAGGTAAAGTGGTATAGTATTTTACCATTCAAGTTGCAATTGTCTCATGATCCTATGACGATGTATAGCTGCTGGGAGGCGTGATACAACAAGAACGAGATTTATGGTTATGCGCTTTATCTTGAAGCGACGCGATACATTGACGGCTCTGTAACAAATGCTGACGCTGACGCTTGCTGCTAATATTGTACCTGACCTCGTTACTTCCTGACCGCGGCAGAATCTTCACGGCGCCTCGCGCAAGAAGGTTACAGGTCGAGGAGTCGAGGAGTCGAGGAAAGTTGAGAAACTATTATTAAGATAACTATGAATGTCTACCACAAAGGCACTTAAAATTCGGTATTTACGAGGGTTACTCGTTAGGTACCTACGAAGTACTGTACCTTGGGTGTAACACATCTTTCCGCCTCGAGCTTACAGGCGAAAAGACTCCAAGATCAAATCCATAACCCAATATCCACTTGCCTGCCTATACATCTGCAACATCTCATCATCCCCTTCCATCGCTCCAAAATCCTCCTTGCCAAGATCAACCAAACCTGCAGAATTCAAAATGCCATGTTGCTTGCCTGCCAGCTACATCCATAGCTTCCTACCTTATCCACTTCTTCTTACTATTTCTTATTACCGTCCCACACCTCAGTACCACCCAGTTCCTGCACTCTGCACTCTCTTCCCTACCTACCAGCATAGCCTCGCTCCCAAAACATTGACCGAAATGCTTGGAAGGCTTGTCTCTATCTCTCGCTATCCGCAGCATCGACACCGACCAGCAGAGTCCAACAGCCTCGTGCCGTGCACCAATAGGGTACAGAAGAAAATATCCCGCAGCCGCAGCTTAGGAGAACACACCGCATCGTGCTCTGTGCAACCTCATCTGTCCTGCATACAGATCCACTCTTAAAGAGGCTTCAGAGGGGCTTTGAAGTCAAGAGAACATCTGATTCGGATGCAACGCCCTACTTGTATGAGACACAATCCACGAGATGATCCGCTACTGTCAGGTGTCTTGGTGAACAGTTGTTGTCAGCACTGACTGGTAAGCGCTATAGGATATTGTACCTCCATGGAGAGAAGGTAGAACATGTTCCACATGATGCGAAACCGTGCCATACGTACCACTTCTGTGTCGGTTTTCTAGCTCGGCATTTCTCCTTCTTCAGTTACTCATGGAGGATAACAATAAGCTTCCATCTGGAACTTTGTTCTCGGCAATCACATACATCTGAGTGGTTATTAAGCTTTCTAGTCTTCTCCTAGAAGTTAGTGCTTCCGTCAAAGTTGTTCTGGCGGCATACGCCAAGCCATCTCGGCGAAGTTCCGAAGCTTATGATGATTCCCTCTCCACTTGCGTGCGAAAACATGTATACTATCTTCACGTCAATACTCAATCTACGAAGATAATTCGGAGTGTTTGACTTTTGAACGCGGGGTATGTTGAGGAATTGTGGGGTTGAGTTACCTCCAGACCCCAGAAATGCCAGGGATCCCACTCTATACATTGTTGGACAAGTATGTTATAAATGTTTGTTGGCCGCTGTCTCTTCTTTCAATGTGTGTATCTTCGTGTGACAATTCCCTGAAACAGTCTCTATCTTCCATATACACAGACGAAAACCTTCTGAGAAAGAGCTTCGCATCTTCATCTTGCACGGAAATTGTGCAAACGATGGTCTCCTTCCTCCCATTTCAAAGACCGGCTGTCTTACAACCCACGACAGCAGACTTCGACGCTCTAGATTTGTTAGATCCAGTTGAGTATGCAGCCAAGGAGAAGAAGTTAAGATGGAAGATTGATCTACGATTGATGCCATGTCTCATTGTCATGATTGTTTTGAAGTGTGCTCGATCCCAATAACTTCAAGACCGGCGCTAAGTTTTCACAGCTACCTCGACAGAAATGCCCTGGCAAATGCAAGAATTCAAGGAATTGAGACAGACTTGGGACTTAAGGATGACGAGTTCAATACTTGTATCTCGGTGCTATTTGCTGGTTATATTGCGCTTCAAATACCTTCAAATGCCATCCTCACACGAACACGGCCTAGCATATACTTAGTAAGTCGTACTAGTAGAGCACTTCGTTATGGTGGACTTCTAACATCTCTAGCCAACTTGTATGGTTATCTGGGGACTTGTCTCAGCCATGACAGCCTTGGTACACAACTTCACTGGATTAGTACTGGTCCGATTCTTTCTCGGTTTCGTGGAAGCGTAGGTCTTGAAATTACTTCCAATGATTTTTACTCACAGTATACAGTCCATATTTCCCAGGTGCACTCTTCCTTCTCTCTTCATGGTATACTCGAGAAGAACTCGCTCTTAGAACATCCATTCTCTACGCAGGGAGTCTGCTCTCCGGTGGCTTTGGTGGTTTAATTGGAGCTGGTGTTCAATCTGGACTGGATGGGGCACGAGGTATTGCGTCTTGGAGGTAAGTCGGTCCTAGAATCATCCATTATTACATTTTGAATATTATGCTAAAAATTCCAAGATGGCTCTTCATAATCGAAGGATCAATAACTGTTTTCATTGCTATCTGTGCTATGTACGTCACCATCCTCATTGATATACCGCAAACTGATAGTCCAGGTTCATTATTCCTGATTTCCCACATACTACACGCTGGCTGAGTCAAGAAGAGAGAGCACTTGCTACCAAGAGACTACAATTCAGTAATGGAAGCCATGATACAGAGCGTGGTCCTATACTATCTGGTATCAAGATGGCAGTCACAGATTACAAAGTCTGGCTTCTTGCGTAAGTCATCTCGCCCTCTACACATTTACCTCTAGTCCTCCCAACAATACTTTCGTTCCATGCATAAATCCCGCCCCTCCTGCTTTCAAACTCTCTGCCCCAAACCTACTAACAGAACTCAGTCTAATAATCATCTGCAAAACCTCCTCGGGCGCCGTAACATCCTTCATCCCCACCCTCGTCGCAACCTTCCACTACAGCCGCGTCCAAACCCTCCTCCTCGTCGCACCTCCCTACGTATTCGCCACAATCATAGCCCTAGCTGTATCCTATTCCTCAGACAAGCACAGCGAACGATCTTTTCACATCATGGTTCCTATGTTTTTTGGAATGGTGGGGTTTATCATAGCGGCTTCTACTCAGGTGTTGGCGGCTAGGTATCTAAGTTTGTTTTTGATGCTGGGAGGTGTGTATGGGAGTTATAATGTTGCCTTGGCGTGGATTAGTAGTACGGTATGTCTGTTCCTCTTCTCATTCCTGCTCTCATTGTACCATCTACATCATCTTCATCACCAAATACACCATGTTCAGCACCAAATACACCATGTTCAGCACCAAATACACCATGTTCATCACCAAATACGCCATCCTTACCCTCCACCCTCTCCCTTCCATCCTCATTCACTAACACCCCACAGCTCCCCCGGCCCGTTGAAAAACGCGCCGCAGCCATCGCACTCGTAAACACCATCGGGAATATCGCACAAATCTATTCTCCTTACTTATACCCTAAATCCAACGGTCCAAGATATCTCCACGCTATGATTGCAAACTCTGTTTTCTGTGCTGCTTGTATAGGGTTTGTGATTTTGTTGAGAGCTTCTTTAGTCAGAGAGAATAGGATTTTGGATAGACAGGAGAGGGCTGGTACGGTGGGAGAGAAGGAAAATGGTAGTGGGGAGAAAGAAGGGGGTGAGTGGATTGAGGAGGGTAACTTGGGATTGAGGGGAAGGGAGGAAGGGTGGAGGTTTAGGTTGTGAGGTTTTGGGGGGGGGGTTGGTGTGGATGGGAAAAGGGGAGGAAGATAGGTTGTGGAGGGCGGTGAGATTAAGGGATAGGTTTATAGATGGGAGGTAGATTTTATATATTAACAAGCTTGCTTCTCAATAATAATAGTAGAATGTTACCTCTTCTTCTTCCTCTCCACATTTCTTACTAACCCTCTTCACATTATGCCTTCCAATATCATAACATAACTCTAACCCCGTCACCAAATATACTTCACATAAAAACTAAATATATAATACTAGATTGCTAACCTCAAATACTAAAGCAGATAAGCAACATATATACACACATTTATTAACGAATATAATCTATCCCCAAGCTTTCCTCTCTCTCCCCATACACTAATTTCTCATCTCTCTCTACCATTTCCCCTCCCACCAACCCTTTGTATCTCTAACACCTCTCACGATATTTCAACATCTAGCTCTATCTTCCAATAATCTTTCCTTTCCTTCACCTTCTACGAGTTCCCAATGCCTCATATCCAGTACCCACTATCAATCCCCTTAAAACCTCATCCATATCTTAAAAACAGTAACTCGAATCACTTTCCCCTTCTTCTCCCCCCCCCCCCTCTTATACCTCCCAGGCTCCCCAACTAATTCCTTCCTTCCTTCCGTCCTTCCTTTTCGCCTTATATCCCTATACATAGTATACATTAAACACTATACACCTTTCTCCCCAGATCCCAGACATCGGTCGTAGATAGCCCTCTTTCTATACCTATTACGGCAATAACGACTTGATATCCCGTCTGGGATTCGGACTCGACGGCGTAGGTTGTGTAAACTGGTGATATATCCCTGCGTTGGGAATCGGAGATAGTTTAGTATGGATGATAGAGGCTAGGAATTTGTACGAGGATTTCTGTGCTTGTATTTGGGAGGTTGAAGGTTGGAGGTGAGACTCGGAAGAGGGAATGGCGTGAGAATGTTTTTAGAGATGAATTCCTATTCTATACAGCGTTAATACTCATCATGCTACCACTATCAGAGATGGATTACTAGAAAGGGGAGATACAGAGAATCGATACCTCTTTCTATACCACAATTCTCCTCCCTTCTACCCCAATATACCACTTCTCAACTTCTTTCCCCCATCTATACCAGTCTAACTAACATTCCTCTGCTAATCCACATACAAAGCCTCAGACCTATAAATTGCTATCAGAAATACCAGAGATATCCTAAACATCCAACCTATCTATCTCAAATCCACTACCTTAATCTCCAAGCTCGCCCTTAGAACAGAGCAAGAACTAAATCGTTCCACATCGCTTCATTGGGTTCGCAAATCAGAGGCGTAGTAATATCTCTGAGCTAATGACGGATTTGTAGCAGAAATATACCATGGACAGTCTGCAAGATATTCGAGAGTGTTGATTTCTTCCCGGGTTTGAAGGTAGTTGTGGGGAACAGGGTAAGTTGTAGTAGGAAAAGGATTCGCGGATAGGAAGAGACATTCTATGTTGATGGAGGTAGAAACGGTCTCTCGAATGGTAGGAGGTATACCTTGATGGTAGAAATCCGTTTATGAAGGAGAGTAGGTAAGATAAGTGGAATAAGGAGCTTGTGGAGGTGAGATTGATTCGCGTTGTTGAGACGATGTAGAGATTTCATTGAGGGTGATATGTAAGGAAAGTAAGGTAAAAGTTTTAGAACAGAATTGTAGTTATGTGTTAGGATTTACTTTCTCACTCAGTGAGAAGAATAACAATCAATGATTCAGGAAATCTAGCAGACGAATTAAAGTATCAAAAACTTGAGAACAAGTACTCTTGCATATCATGCGACAATCATTACTTCAACTACTTTACTACACCCTACTACAACTCTCGAACCCAAGGAAATACAACCATCATCGACATTCAATTAACAAAAACCCGGCCCCAAAAACCCCCCATCAACGGATCCAACCCCATCCACTCCTCACTCAAGACACCATCCACCGACTAGATCTCAACTAAGCTCTTCATAACACGTATCCATTACTTCTCGAAAGAAAAACCAGTACTTACCGTCTCACCATTCTCCTCCTCCTCACTTCAGCCACCGGACAACCGCACGATACCTCAAAAAAGGAGCACCGGTTCTGAACCTAGATCTTAACGGCTCTCTTATCACAACAACCTTAAGTGGAAGCCATATACTTACATATGCATATCCCAAAAGTAATCTATACAACAGACTATTAAGTAGAATACCAAGTCTTAGGCACTCAGCTACTGGAGTTCAGACTCCAAGCTTTCGAATGATAGAATAAATGAATACGAAGACCATCCGACAACACGATCGAGAGTTCCCGCTTTCCGGCTCTATACCTTCTTCCTAGCTGCAGAGGCTATCGCGCTACGATAGAAAAGAAATGGGGTATGATATGCTGAGCAAGGAAGCGCAGGGGCACCAGCAAGAGGAAGAAAGGAGGGCATGAAGATAAGGCTATTGGAGTAATGGATAGATAGATGGATAAAAAGCCTCATCGCTCACTTGTAGACGGAGAAAAGAGAAAATGCAACGCTGAAGCATTTATCAAGATATATATCCGTCTGCTATTCGGAATCTTTATCTCTCTTGCATAGTGCAACGAGAAAAGGAGGCTGGGCTGAGTGCTATAGCCAGTACGAGTAGCCCCCATCGGAGAGTTTCTGGGAGAGGTTGATTGAGAGGTGGGTTGGCAGTGGAACCTGGTTCTTGCATATCTTGCAGTCGCAGATATTCAATAGACAGACAGTTTGTCTCAGCTAAATTACTTCTCGTACTGAAAACCCGAAGAATGTGAGGGTGCTTAATTGACCCATCCATACTAAAATCGGTGCTCGTTCAGATATGCATCCGATAGTGCGTCTGGTAATACGAATAAGGTGTCGACTATACATACGTCCGTATTTCTGCTGCAGTGGTTGGTATACCATACCTTATTATCTTAGAAGAGGCATTAAGTTGTCAGGATAGAGGCAAAGGTAAGGATACTATCCGGATCGAAGCAGAAAAGGCGGGTGTACCTGACTTCCCCCTGTCCCAAATGCCGGTGAATAAATTACTTGCCCATTCATTCCTCCCACTCCCGTGCTGATCTTCAGACTTGAATCTTGCCAGCAACGCATGAAAAACGTGTTTGTACATATAATTGCTTGTACGGAGAGTAAATTGCACTTTGTACAATATGGAACATGGGATGAAAATTCAAGGCTCGCGAGGGTGAGAATAGCCTAAGAGGTGTTCGTCTGATGTCCAGCCTCTACTTCTGGGTCGATACATGCCTTGGGCAGGCTCGAGGCAGGGACAAAAAAGAACAAAAACTCTGGAGACGAGAGGAGACCTTGTCTCGATCGATAATATTAAACCAGTCCTTTACAAGATCTGAATGTGACGGAGCTATTGAGAGTACTAAATATAGAAAGATTGAGAACGATGATGGGGAGATTTGGAATCGAAATCAGATTATTTAGATGGCTCATCAGTCTGCTGATATGTATGACCCCATGCGTCCGAATTGGATTGAATGACCTTACCTACCACCTCCAGGTCCGTGTCCTGCATATTGAGAACCAGGGCTCAGGTGATTCGTGACGATGTTTCGTGATGTCCCATACCACCGTACAGTACTGTACAGTACAGTACATCAATGTATAATCAAATCTTATCTTTCAACGCTGCATTGGCTAAAAATAAAACAAATATCAATGTCCTCAAAATGGTTCGGCGTTCAGTCTGATTTCTTATTTGTTGATGAGGCGAGAATGCTCTGCACATTAGGTATAGGTATGGTTCAGCCGACATTGCCTTGTCTCAGTTCTGAAGATTCCTGGAAGGCGGTGAAGGTTACCTATTGGTTGGCATGCGGGGTTATATCCAAATCACGCACCTGTTAAGAATTAGCTTCTATGGAATTCATGTGAATGAATATTCCTTTCTTGGCCTCCCCTTGCATTTCCGGATGTACAGAATGTGATTCGGCAAGTCGGTACTCGGATGTTGCATGATGTGGGTGCTAAAGAGGGTGCGTTGGGACGAAGGTTGGTTGGATAGAAGAGGCAACTTCAGACAAGAGAACTTCATACTTCGTAAAGTCGGTCTCTGATAAAGTATACAGCATCTGCATCTACTGGACAACAGTATACGGCTACATGGCCTCGGACCGAGGGTACCAGATGGGAATAGTAGGAGATTTGCAGCAAGGAATAATCTCGCATATGGCTTGGTCATGCATTCGTGCTTCTCCCATCTCACCGTAATCCCATTCCATCCATCCCAACCATCCCATCCCATCCCATCCCATCTTGACTGCCTTCCGTCATAGCCGTGAATGTGGAAAAAAGTAAAATAATCAGCCCCTGCGTTCATCAGATGAGGGAACTCAAGGAAGGTCGAAAAGCACTGATAATGAGATTCGCAATGTGCCTGGAAAACTGGTCGGGATCTTCCCGCACTTGTTCAGGATCTGCGATTAGCCAAATCTTGATAGCCTCTTTGATCTCGTGGCATTTCCAGGATGAAGGATGGGAGGTTCCACTATGATAAGATGCTACTTACTAGCTAATTAGCAGACATCGGTAGAGTGTAGTACAGGTATTCGTGGTTTCAGTCTGCTTAGCATTCATCTCTTCTTTATCCCCATATGGCAACAGGACCTGTCGCTCAGCATGAATCAATTAGCGTTGCGATGCTCATTCTCAAAATTTTGCAGCTTGACGGAGCCAAGATCGTCCGGTCAATTCTAGGATGCACACGACACAGCGAACCAGTCGTGTGGCTTCCCACTACACCATCCGGGAGCTGTCAGAAGGCTCCCCGAATCCTCAACTCTGGCCTTTGACCGACCGTCAACGTCCGAAGAGCACTGAGCGGCCGATCAGAAATTAGGACAGAGGCTGATCGGAGAATTTCTCGGCGCGGTTGTCGTCGTTGCCAGGTGGAAGGGAGAACATAGCCGCCACGATGGGCTGGTGAGAATACCAACGGCCGATTATTCATGCGGATTCGGGAAGAAGGAACAATTGGAAGCCAGAAAGGAAGAAAAGATTTGCCTCTGGACCAGGAGAAAAGCATACCTAGATGGCCAGGGATGAATTGCATCTAGATTTCCGGAGCCGAGGAGGACCTTTGAAAAATTCAAGGCCGATGGTATTGTGGATTCGGCGCGGAGAAAAAAGAAGGATTTGAGACCCGATTCTTGCCTTGTTACTTTCGAGTTATCGCATCAAGTAGTATTAGGCCTCCTAACGTGTTAGGCATCTAATAACTGCTGTTGGGACCAGGGGGAGATCTCGGAAGAGGCCAACCGCGATGAGTTGCATCCATGGTTCAGGAATCAGTATTCCGTACATGTAACAAAAATAGTAAAGTCTCTGGTGCAGTAGCACCATCTGCTTGCCAGGTTACGAGTATCCGAAGATAATGCTGCAGTCAAAAGGAGAAAGATGAGGAATTTAGGTTTTCATCTCGTCAAGGAATGCAACGCCGGCGTTTGACCACACCGACTCTGATTACTAGTAGACCTAAATAAAGTTGGCGAAATCCCACCTGGAAGAAAAGGCTTGGTATGAATGTGCAATGGATCGATCGATCTGTCATGTGACAAAGAGCTAGTTACACAACCTGGAGCTTCTGACTGAGCGAAGATCTTGCTGCCGAATTCAGAGCTAGGAGTGACATTCGTTGTGGAGAGGAAAGGGGAAGACAAAGACAGAGACAAGTCGAGACAAAACATCTCAGCCAAAGCGTTGAAATGCATTCCGTAATATCTGAGTCAAAGAAACGTCCATCGACGTCACTAATCTCACCTAGGCTTGCTGCAGGAACGTCGAGAATGAAAGAACGAGACGAAATTTGCCTTCGGTGCAGGTATTTTTGCTTTTATGTTAGGTTTGTCTCGGGGAAAGGGACCTCCTTGTTTGGTCGTGAGTGATAGTAAGTATAGTACGTAGGTGGGAATAAGTCATATTTGATTCAGCACGGAATTTACTGTGCCAGCACTCGATCGAATACGTCCGTATAGCATCCTCATTCAGATGCCAATTCAAAGTCCCACCACCTGTCTCGCACAACTGATAAAATGATCCGGCTCAAGCTCCTCCAAGCCAGCCCAGTCCAGTCCCACTTCAGTTGTCCCACCCGCTTGTAATTTCCCATGACTCCATGAGGCTGTTGTTGATATTATTGCAGGTGGAGGTGCAGAGATACTCCTGGTGTGGTCTTGCTGGCGGGCCTCGCTTTGCCTCCCACGCGCGTGGAGCAACTGTGCATCGGCGCTCCCGCCAGTCAAGCCTGCATGCGGTCAGGGTCTAATTTTATACACTACTTCTTACATACCACATCACACCCCTCACCCCTGAGTAACAGTGGAATTCACTGCAGCGCTGGGAACCTGGCCTGGGACATGTATGTCTACTTTCGGCCATCCTGCAATCTTCGGTGTCGTCGACTGCAGCAAAATGTGCTGCAATGTGATGCACACTGCTCCCCAATATCAACAGTCGCACATTGCACATATTTTAATTACGAATAAATAAACACCCAAATAAATAAATAAATCACGCATCCAGTTGAGATGTTGTTGTGTCTTCAGCGAAAAGTCCCGGGCCAAGATGCCAGCCAGTCGATGGGTTCCGTCCTCCGTACCCGTACAACCATTTACCCAGCAGGGCGAGACGCGCTATGGGCGAGGGATGGCATCTGGCAGCTGATGGCATGTGGTGAAGATCCCATCATCCACATTCCTGGGTTCAAAGACTACCGCAAGTCTGAATGATAGTTGGGAACTTGGGATGGCTTGGATCAATGATGGGATGATGCGGTAGGGCAGATATGATGCTATTGTCGCTCTACTTCCCCCATCCAGAAAGGTTAATGTCGTAGACCAATAACTGAACCACAAATACGGAGATATGCTGCTGTACATCATCTGTTCCTGATCTGGAGCGTGCATCTGTCAGTCGCTGCTGAGTTTCTGGATTCTGACCAACAGCAAGACATGACCAAAAATGCAAGAGTTTCGGTACTTCGGATTCTCGCCTTTTCGACCTTTAGAATCTGCGATTCCATTTATTGGTTCGTTGGCTCTGTCGATTCCGATCATCTTTTCATGCCAAGGCCATCCCCTCACCATTCCAGCTGTCCCAAAGCGGAGAATATAAAGTATTGAATGCGAAAAAGACCCAGTCCGTCGCACCTCTCACCACCGCCAGCTGCCAAGTTCCAACCTTTAACTTCGTCGCTTCCTATTCATAGCACAAGTCGCTGAACTCTATCTGATCGATTCACCAAATCACTGATCGTAGATGAAACAATTGTACGTGCCCCCAGCTCATCACTTCCTGTTTCCCTCTTACTCCTGCACTCCCAAGTACCCAGTGAAGAAGATCAAACTCAGGAAGACTGATCGACAGCTCCCTCGCAACGATCAAGGCTTGACAAGCGTGGGGAGAAATTTTTGATCCTCGTTAGCGATATCACATCAATGCAGAGTTGCAGAAGCCGACTAGAGTGCCGTCGTGGAGGTATATGTACAATATCGGGAGTCTGCTACCTGGAGCCGTGCAAGTAGAGCAGCAGCAGTAGGTAGTGGAAGTGGTTGTGGTAGTATAGGTCGGTACTGTACTACGCACTGTATGTACGAACAATAATAATGTGCTGTCTATCCTGTATGTACCTTAATCTCCAAGCACATTGAAAGGTGTGCAATGAGTCAGCGGCGTTGACATGCGTCCATTCCCAGCAAGATATCCGGCAAAGTGCCTGACATGACAATATCAGTAATGCGAGGGATAGGTGGCCCGGCTCGAGGGGATCCCTCTGATCCTGGTGCAACGAGCAGAAGTCCAGCATGGGTTAGAAGCATGGGTATTGGGATTTCTTGATTGATTGAATAATGAATTGATTGATAGACTTGATTGCTAGCCTTGCCTTGCCTGCCTGGAAGAGGGAGCAAGGTTAGCTTGTTGGCCTACCTCCGTACACCTGCTTGTGCGAAAACGAGCATCAAGCAGATTGGCAGAGAGGAAGAAGAAAGCATACTTAAGAGAGAGACATTGTTGGAGGGGCACCTTTCTTGGAATTGACGATGATGGTGTTGTGGACCAGGAGCTGAGGGTGGTTGCACAAGATATTCCAGACAGGGTATGGTGCGGATGTCGAGGTTTGTGGTGTGGATATGGGTCTCTCTCTGGGATGTGATGGATGGTCGATGTTATGGGATGATGGTATGTGGAGAGGAAAAGAAAGAGGAGGGGCGGTGGTGGTTGTGGTTGTGATGGTGGTGTGTGGGCCAATTCAGTGGTTGTGGCTTGCGACTTTTTACCTGTCCTGTGAGCATTATTATTTTAGCACCCAGCACTTCCATTCAGTGCTGGAGTTGAAGGAACTAAAGCCTACCGACCTTGGGTCTCGCATCTACTTTCCTCTGTCCAGGCTCGCTATTGGCACCCATTTATGGACGTGCAAGGACTCATCGCTGCATTGGCCGCTGATCTTTGATGGACCACAACCTTAGGTACTGATCGGTGCTGCATTGCTGGGTCCATCCAACTCAATTGTCCGCTGTCATCGGGGAAATCAAGGGAAAGACAAGAATGGCAAGGTCAAGGAAGGTAGAGATGTAGATGGAGCTGGAGCTGAAGCTGGAAAGTTGGGATTTCAGACGACCAAAAGCCAAGGCCAAGGCCAAAGCCAAACCAAACCCAGAGCCAGTGCAGTGGAGTCAGGCTGGGCTGTCTGGTAGGCTTTCGCTTACTATCCGCTTAGAAACCCTTAAAAATCTCAGAGATTGTCCTGTGGCGTATAAACTAGCCTGACTATCGAACGCCTGTGACTTGACCCAAAGACACCAAAGCTTCAGCAATCCGCCGAAATGCGACAAAGCTGACGACTGACGTTGCTTCTGACCTGCACTGCAGAGTGCAAAGTCTGCTGCTTTGCGTCCTGGTCTGAGTTTTGGCATGTCCGTTCGAAATTTGCCTCTGGCCATCTGCAGGGCAAAGTACGAAATAACTTACGTACCAGTACCTAGGTAAGGTAGGTCAATTGCGGAGGGAGAGGTGGTGGAAAGGAGCGCTCCGACATCCTCCCCCCTGACACTTATCTTGTGCTAAGGTACGAGTAGTATGCTAATTTGCTAGTCGAACTATTCTGCTACTGTTCTTACAGTCTACTGCTGTTGGCTTCGCGCTTGAGAGCTGTCAGATACCTCCCTGAAATTCCCCTCCGCTACGAGTATCCTCCTTCTGACCCGGTTTCCAGTACAGCCTACTGAGCCGACACCAGCCTGCAATTCTACTCTACCATACAGTACAGCACTCTCTACGTCCATACTGCAACTAAATCGATCAGAGCCTTGAGCAGCCTGTTAGAACCTGGTCTCAGATGCCCCCATCTTTTCGCCTCTGCTTCCCTGACTTTCTCCCCCAAGTCCGACCATTTGAGGCTGTTAACAAGGCCAGACACAGCTTTTGCCTTGTCCGTATAGCTTCCCTATTCAACGACCGGATCCTCAACGGATGATCGATATTTTCCGAGACATGCAGTAACAAATGCCTACTTGGGTATAACCGCCCCCGGTTCCCTGGTACCTACGGGCTCTGTAACTGGACAAAGCCCTCTCATTTCTCCCTCGTACTGTAAGCTGGTAGGACTTGGGTTTGGCCCTCAGTAATCAGCAGCCCCCTCTTTTGTGCAAGTACATGAGAAGTAGGAAAGGTGCGTAGTTCGTAAGATACCTTCCTTCATAGAGATCGATCCGCACAGGAAGTTACCGGACAATTGCACAATTAGAAATCCAGATCAAACTGATACAGGGGATTGTCAAAGTCCAGTCCGAGCTACACTTGTAGACTGCATATGACTGGTAATCTGCTAATGAGTAGGAAATAGCGCAATAGTGATTGTAGGTAAGTAATGATACCTAGTTGTGTAGAGTAGGTCCTGACACTCCCGCTACTAACACTACCTCCTTACTCTCACACCTACTCCTACTCCTGCCCCAGCATCAGACTCGAACTACGACATCAGAATAGAAATGATGGCGCCAGCGGGCTAGGATCAGGGTGCCACGTCCTGTGGAATAAGGTATGCTAGGGCTGGGCTGGTCGCTGGACTTTTGGAGCTGGAGCTGACAAGCATCGAATTGATCCGTCACGAAATCCCAGGGGGCAGGAGCTTGGCTTTAATGTGACCCAATCTCGTGGCGTCGCAGACGAACCTCCAAAGTTGGTCCCAAATCTTAGAGTCTGGTCGGTCTGCTTTGGCTGGTCTACCCGGTCTACCTATACTACTACCTATTTGGCTGTCTTGTCTATCTTGTTCTACAAGTCTTGATGATCTCCAGATATGCTTCTTCTTGAGCTTCCCTCCCCCTTCCCCCAACTTCCCAACTCCAACTACAAGTCCAACTCCAGCTCTTAACTCCTCCATCTCCTCCTCGTCGTCCTCCTCCTCGCCACCACCAAATTCTAAATCTCTCCCAGGAATATAACAAGAAGACATCGCCTGTCAATCGATCGATCGAATTGCATCTCCTTCCCTCCCTCTACTAGTGACTTCGTCTTCGGATTGGATCATCAGTCTCCCTACTTGCCCGGTTCCCAGGAGAGAAGCAGATTATTGTTCACATCAACAGAACAGAGCGCTCACACTCACACCTAAATCCAAGACCTATGCTGCAAGTGGCTTGGCCTCTTCTGCTCCCATTCGTTGTTGAGGCTGTTGAACTCCCCACGAAAGGGTGCTTATCCCGCAAGACAAAAATCGACTGGCCTACCTGCCGCCTGGCAATTAGCACAAAATACTCACTACTGCACTCCCTAAGCCACAGGAGTCTCTTCCTCTCCGCAAGTCTTGTCTTGCTTGCACCTTCTTGATTGAAGCTACAAGGCAATCTCTTGAACTCCCTGAGACCAGCGCACTCCTCCTGGTTTCATTCTACTTCTTTCCGCCCGTCTCTTGTACCGCCTTCGACGCCAGTTAAAAAAGTGCCGCCCTGCTTAAATCAACATCACTTGTCCCTCTCTATCCGCTTGCGTCGTCGGGTGCGATTGACTTCTTAGGATCTTTGCCAAATCAAGTGCTGATTTTTTTGCATGTTGAGAATCCCACTCAACCATCTTTGACCTGCTCAGACTTGACGTAAAAAAAAGCCCGACAAAGAATTCGAGTAAATCTTTCACAATCCGGCTTCATTACCATTTCTATCCATTTCATCGCATGGGGAACAGTCGAAATTGATGGCAGTCTCTGTCCAAGCACCTTTCTACTCGAAGTCCGGTATGTGGAACCTGGGTGATCCTCCAAATACATTCTCCTCCACAGGACCGGAAGGACCTCCAGCTTCTATGTCGTATCAATATCCACTGCCATCTCATGGTCTTGAATCATCGTCGAATATGATACCTGGATTTCACCATCCCCAACTGGATCATTCGTCAACACCACCACCACTGTCAACCAAGCCGATTTCTCCAACACTTAAAAACCGTGGAACTTCAGCAGCAGCATCATCAGCAAAGTCAGCAAAGATAAAAAGATCAATGTCGACTCCAAATGTCCGAGGCCAAGCGACAGCAGACGCTGCTGCGCTCGCTTTATCAGCAGAGAAGAGAAGGAATAAATTAGGGTATCATAGAACGTCTGTTGCATGTGGTGAGCACTAACTCAACGGGAAACACCATCAAGCCCGAGTATCTTTTATAGGTTGGGTTACTGACCCTGTGTGTAGGTCACTGTCGGAGAAGAAAGATTAGGTGCATCCCTGCTCAAGGAGATCCCCAGGGTCGTTGCTCGAATTGCATCAGGTTGAAAAAGGAATGCAACTTCTACCCAGTCGATCAACAGCCACCACCAGATCCAAGACGAAGAGGATCAAAGGCTCAGAGTGGACCGGAGAGAGCTTCAGAGTCATCATCTCCATCGGCTTCGTCAAATCAACCACATGAGATACCAACAACTCTGCCATATCCTCATCTGAATATGCCCCCCATTCAAGATCTCGGCGGGCCTCATATGAAGCGCCAAAGGACCGAAAGCTTCTCGCCGGAAAATAAAGGTAGAATTCTACCCATCGATATTCTCAAAATTCTAACAACCTTCAGTGGTCACTTCATCTCGAAACTATGAATATAGTCAAAACGCACATCAGGGTGCTACCAACTGGATGGCACCTGATGCTTCTCCGAGCACAAAGGCTCAAACAGATGTACCTCAGTCTTTTTGGAGAGTCAATCCTCAAGATTCTCCGCTAACCCCAGCCTTTTCACCTTTCACGCCAAATCTCCAGATTCCACCCCCACAAAATTGGCCAGCAACTCACACAGAAGCAAGTCCGAGAGAAGAGGTTCCTTGGAATGTCCCTCAACCTCAGAGATCGATTTCGTATAGCAATCTCGAAGGGTTACAAAATCAACAGCAGTACTCACCGTATCCACACCCGCATCCACTTCCAAATCCAGCTACAGATCACTATACCACGAAGCCGAGGGTATTGCAATCTTCTGGCATGTACCCACCACCTATTCAAACTTCAGGACCCACTGTCACATCCCACGAAATTGCTTCTGCGACACCAGTGGAAACTTCGCACCCACATTCCGCCCATTCTTTGCCTCCCGTACCTTTTTCTAACTGGCAACAACCCTATTCGTATCAAAAGCCTGCGAGTGCAGGTGCTGAGCATTATGAGGGTTGGAATGGATCTCATGGACCACCACCGCCCCCACCACCCCACGTTCAAGGAGGACATGCCCAGCCAACAGGTTATGCTTATGGAGATCCTCAGAATGGCATGTATTATCCACCGCCTCATTCAGGACGTTAAGGGTGGTGTGTGCGATAAGGAAGCGGTTTGAAATGGTGGAAGGAGTTAAATTAGTAGTTGGATGAAGGTAGCGGCATCACCTGTGGCTGTGCGAACCTGAGAATTGCTTCAATAGTGATGGATATTCTTTGCGAAATGGCTGGAAATAAGATTTGCGGCATCTAGACATCATCTGCTACAGTTAACACAACAGATTTATTCGCTACTCGAAAACCATTTGCAACGAGCGAAACCCGCCGACCAACAGCCCTCATGGATACCTTTTTGCGATGTGAATTACTCTCTACGAGGAACATGTTATGTCCCTCCTTCGGGATAGCGGATATGGGAGAACCGAACATGGGACGACGCTGCTTAATTAGCCATCGATGTCATAGGAACCGATAGGAGGATTCATAACCCCAGGAAACTTCCTCCTACGCTGCGGGCTACCTAATTCAGACTCGAAGGCAGCATCCAATTTCAAGGGCGGAGAGAACCACAGAGATACAGAAGCAGAGAGGCAGAATGGCATGGCCAAAAAGACCAAAACTTTGAAGTAGAGACGAAGATCAATTTTCAGGTACAACGAGCAGTCGCGACTAAAAACGAATACTGACGCCAAGAACACCCAACAAATGTTCAGAAAAGACACTACAACTCAACAAGCTGACCGAAGCGGCGAGGCGGTGAAGCGCAGGAAATGTATATTGTACAATAACGACACTTAACGACCCCAACAAACAATCAGATAATAACCAAGAAAACCGGAGAACCGAAAGAAAAGGGAAGGAAACTCAGAGGAACGCAAGAATGGAAAAAGGATATGGCGATGGGTAAAGGGATTTGAGATATGGAAGTTCAAAAGGAGGGAAAGGATCATTCAATTCATCTATGTATATGTCACACGAAACGATGTGAAAAGTGGACGGGTGGGAAGCGGGGTATGACATGTTACGTTAAGGTACCATATGCCATAGAACCTAGCATGGACAAGACGAGCTCAGACATGGGGATACGATGGACAATACCGGAAGGAGGGAAGGGGTGGAAGTGGAGTTTTGCACGGAATTGGGAAGGGGAAGGGGAATCATGACAGGAAAGGGAAATGGAAAGGGAATGGAAAGGGATTAAGTCTTGTATGTTGGGTTTTGTATGTATATAAGCTTTTCTTCATGAAGATATTACTTCTTTACTATACCAATGCTCCCCTCCCATTCCCTGCCATAAATATGAGATGGAATGGTAAGCCAGCATGCCATCGATCGAGCAGGCAGGCAGTTATGCGATATGCAAGTTCTGGCCGGCACTTCAGAGAAAGGCTGTACGCATGTGTCCCGGTAGTGAAATGCATGCTGGGCTCAATGTTGTGTTGCCTGTCTCCCTGAGTGAGGTGAGGGCTGTAGGTAGGTCAGTCGCTATGCAATGCATGTTTCTGGCTGATAGGGAACATGTACATTGCATTGCAGCTTGACGTTCTCTTTTCGGATCTTGCCTTCCTTTACTGCCTTGACAGGGACAGGCGACATGCATCCACCACCCACTTCCACCTCACCTCCAGCTACTTAATTTCTCAACCTCATCTCAGCCTTATATCCCAGGCTCCCACATACCACCCATCTCCACAACGTCGTACAGATGACCCCCCATCGTAATACAAACCCCACGCCCAAACAAGCAATACAAGCCAACAGGCAAAAAGACAAACAACCACAGCTGGCTGGCTGACTGGCCCGGTAAGCAAGCACGCCATTTCGCGGCATCGCTATTCGCAGTTTTGGCACTTGTATTTGCTATCCCTAGTCCTGGTCAAGGATTAACGGTACCTACCATGGCACTTGATTCTCCACGGAGCCATTATTTGGGCATGTTTGAGGTTCGTTTTCTCTCTATTTCTCTCTCTCTTTGTTATGAGGTTTTCTCCGTGTATTAGGTGGGTTTAAGTTCGGTGTGAGGAGATACCCAAGATACAGTTTTTAAAGAGCGAGGAGGGGCAGATGTATAAGAGGCGGAGAGAAACATGTCGTTAATGAATGTTTTGCAGCCTCATCCGGAAGATAGACTTCATCTCCGCCTCCATCGAGCTAGAAGCGTGGTTCTCACAGCACAAGAGTATATCCCCTTCCCCCTCCTCTTCCCCTCAAAACCAACTAACACCCCCCTCCTCAGACTCGTCGAAATCCGCGCCGCTCAACGCACTTTCGAAGGAGCATATATCCGCACCGCCCTCGGGCAATTCTCCTTCGCTCTCGTAGTCCTCAAGATCTTCACTGCGGAATTCTATTCCATCGGCGCGCTGTTCGCTACATATGGTATTGGCATCCTGTTTGTGAGTTTGTATAGGAGGTATGAAGGAAACAGACAGTTTTTTAGTGAGCTTGGGGATGATGGCGTGGGGAGGAAGAGGTTTAGGACGAGTGGGAATGCGGTGGTGATTTTGACGGCGTTGAGTGTAGGCGCTTATGCGAGTTTGATTGTGTTGACGCTGAGGTTGAGTGAGTGATGGGGATTAGGGTGGGATGGAGGGGAAATAGCTTGATTTGGGACAATAGCTGCTGAGCAATAGTGTAGAGGCTCGGTGAGGGGAAGTATGGACCGGTTTGTGATATACAACTGACCAGACCAGGGATCTGGCGAGTAAAAGTCACAAAGGAAGGATTGGATAAGGTCGATACCCAGTACGATGGATGCTTAATATTGGACACATGATACCCGTGCTAGCTTAAGGAAGCTGGCACATGGAAACACGAACCACGAACCACGGTGGGAAGTGAGAAGCAGGAAGAAACGAACGTTCCTGCTTGTAAGATGAGATTTGAATATATACCCACACTAAAGAGAATTGCTATTTGTTCTTACTTGGACGTCATGATGTCAAAGTATTAATAGATGATCTTCTCTATATCCCAAAACATTTTGAAAGTCTTTTTTATCCCCTCTCTAGAGTCATGAGTATCCATTAATTTACTTACAATTACCACTTATAGTCAATTCCACTTACTTGTCGACGACCCTTCCTCCCCCCTCTGAAAACTCCTGTCTTTCAAAGTTCCAAGTGGAAATCTCTTTGTCCTTTTGAATCATGTACTATATCACATTTAAAAGCATTTGCAAAATACAAGACAACCTTATTTAATCCTGTAATAAGACTTACCCCCTCCACCTCTCTACCATAATCTAAGATACTTTCATCAACTAGCTATTGCCATGATCTCAAGCTATAAAGACATTAGGCATTAAACAAGGCTCTCCTTCTCCTTTCATCCCTTGCAAAGTTAACAGTAGCCCATTTGCGGCTTGAAAGCACTAGCTATAGGGGAGGCGTTTCGTTGCACGACGACTGGAAAAATTTCATCCGATGTAGCCTGTAGGATCGCTGCTTTGAGAATTTCGTTGCATAACGACTAGGAGATTTTCATCTTATCTAGCTTGTTAAGCATTTCGTTGCATGACGACCATAGACCGACTTCTCTCTTTACTTGCTTAGCTTGAACCCACTTTCTATTTAAAGCGGCAGAAAGTAAAGGGAATGATTTCGTTGCATAACGACTAAAGAATTTTCATCCCGTGTAGCTTCCAGTATAGCTGCCTTGAGAGTGTTATTGCATAACGACTACGGACCGACTTCTTTCTTCACTTGCTTAGCCTGGGCCTCCCTTCTTTTGGAGTAGCAGACATTGAAGGGACTGAATTCCGTTGCAAGACGACTAGGGAATTTTCATCCCATATGCTGCTTTCAGAGTTTCGTTGCATAACGACTTAGGCGGAATTCCTATCTTCACTTTACTAGCTTAAGCCTCCTTGTTTGGAAAGCGGCAGAAAATGAAGGGGTAGGCCTTCGTTGCACGACGACTGGAAAACTTTCATCTGATATAGCCCGTAAGATAGCTGCTTTGGGAGTTTCGTTGCAGGACGACTAGAACACTTTCATCTGATGTAGCCTGTAGGATAGCTGCTTTGGGAGTTTCGTTGCATAACGACCTGGGCGGAATTCCTAGCTTTACTTCCTTAGCCTGAGCTTTCCCTCTTTTAGAGTGGCAAAATGGCAGAAAGAGGCAGTAGTCGGATTTCGTTACATGACGATTTAAGCGGAGTAACTATCTTCACTTCCTTATCCTTAGTCATTATCCTCTTTAGCGCAATAGAAATGGAAGGGACTGCGTTTCGTTGCGTAACGACTTTCTTAGCTTCAAGGTATTAGTCTTCCTAAAGCGGAAGAAAAGATAGAAATATGATTTCGTTATATAATAACTTTTCAGCTCGAGTTTCCTTATCTCTTGGGGCGACAGAAATAGAAGAAATATAATTTTGTTGCATACCGATTCTCTTAGTTCGGATATTCTTGTCCTCTGGGTAATAGAAATAGAGGTAATAGAACTTCGTTGCACGACGACGCCGGAGTCCGGACCAGAACCTTTTCTACCCTAGATTTTATTAACAGAGGTAGATTTTATTGTAAGATGACTAGAATAACTATCTTCTGCTTAGTGTATATAGTTAATAGTAATTATTTTAAGAATTTTATAGCAAGACGAGTAGGAAAACCTCCCTCCCTTTAGTATATATAGTAGGTAAAGTAGCTACTCTTCGCGCTTTGATGTATAACGATCGTTTGGGGGGGGGGGATAGTCAAATTCCCCTCTGCACTAGGCGTCAGAGAGGAATGAGTCGATTTCGCTGCATGACAGATGGAGTAGTTTCTCTACCTTCGCCTGCCTGCTTGCTTTGAAAGCTAGGGTAGGGCCAGAATCTGTATGGTGTTTCTCTGTATGGCGATTATGGACCGGAAGCTCTCAGCTCTAGGCTATAGTATGGGGATGAATAGTCTCATTGCATAGAAAGGCTAGGTTAGAGGCTAAATGCCTATAGATCTCTTTCCACCTTGATTGACAGCTCATGTTAAGCCCGGGGTGGCTGCATTTTGCTGTATCACGACCTCCAGCGGTCTACGTTCAGCTTGCTTTGACCTTACTGTCTAGGTGGCAGAAAGGATGTCTTGTTCTGTTTGTCGAGAACCCACTGTACCTACATATAGTATGGCATTGTTATAATACTAAGGTATGGCATCTGCACTTGAAGGTTGGCATAGTAGTGCACTTATGTTAATGTTTTCTTTGCCCATATTGTGGACGCAGAGCTACGATCGGTGAGCTCATCATACGTGAATATACTCAGCATCCCTGGACTTTCTCACTTCGATATATCTAAGGTAGAGACTGTATTTCGCTGCTCTTTCCTGAAAGAGGAAACTTTCTCTAAGTCCTCAGTCAGCTGGGGAGCAGATGTTTCGTTGCACTCCGTCTGGAAAAACGTACTTCCCTAGTCTCAAAGCGAAGCCTCCTATTGGTCTCAAGAGCCAGAGTTTTTCCAGACGTCATGCAACGAATCTTTTGAGGAGGCGGTGTGCCGTTTCATTGCAAGACGTCTGAACAAGCTTGCTTTTATAGTTGCTGAATCGAGGCGTTCTATTGGCTAAAGGGAAATAAGTTTTTCCAGACGGAGTGCAACGAATCTTCTGAGCGAGTAACATGCTTTTTCGTTGTAAGACGTCTGGAGAAACTTTAATCCCTAGCCTTCAAAATAGTTCCTTCCTTTAGCTCGGTGTCTTTGAGGAGATCCAGGGAGGGGAATAAAGACTCTCATTGCTATTATAGGAACCCGGAGATGATTCACATGTACGGCGAAACCTCTGGGTATAGAGACGTTGGGCAGATAGCTATGTGAAATTTTGGTGATATATGCTATTGGCAAAGCAGGAAGCATAGCCTGTTTCTTAGTATTTCATTTGTAGCTTTGTAAGAAGCACGATCAGTAGCGGCTACATAGACCTGAGTTAGTCCAGGTTCCAAATTTTGACTTTTACCTAGCGTAGATGATGAGTTGGGTAGTAGATGGGCAAGAAAATTAATTTTAATAATCCAGGAAGGTCTGTAAAATTGGTGCCAATCGAACACAAGGGTGAAAAGATGGGCCAGTCTTGGGCAGCCACAAACAGATATGAATATTTCATAAGGGCCTATAAGTTTTACTCAGTTCATACAGTCTAACTCTGGGCAGCTATAGTGCTTCGAGTGTTTATAGCAGGAAGGGCTAGTGAGGTGAGAGTTCCAACTGGGGGAATCAGTAATACAAGCTGTTTTGAGGGATCAGTGAAGGACCGCAATTTTGCTTGCAAGAGAAAGTGGACAGCAGGCAATAGAATGAGTTACAATGGCAGTGTAGCACAAACCTTTGCACGAGACTCACTCAGTAATTGTAATGTGATCTTAACTTCTGCTCATTGTCTTGTCGACTTCCCCCACCACCGAGGCATCCGGGTCATTTCTGAACAATGGCTTACACCCAATCAATCAATGTATGAGACATAAAAATACTCAATAGCACAAATGTTGCAGAGTCTAGGCGCGGCACTCTCCCTTAGCTAACTGCAAGACATCGATGGCGCTGACACTTTTTGAGTCGAAAATGCTTATGCGAGGCCGAGTAGGCAGCTAATTGACGTCAATTCCACCCATGCTTCTGCCTGAACAACCAGATACGACTTTATTCCCTCACATATTCGACTCATTATGAGTTTGAACGATTTCTCCTGGGCTCGCCGGATGAATCATACCTGATGCATTTAGTACATCTTGGTAAGAAAATCATAAAAGTGTTGCAATGTCGGGCTCACGAAGAGTGACTAGGTAGCAGGAGGGGTTTAATGCTACTCGTAGAAACTTATTTTATATTTTGATATATTCCAGCCATTTGAATTTTGCCACGTTGCACTTTTTCAACCAGGTACCGATCATGGCAAGGCTTGTTGTGGACGGAAAATTCACTCCAGAAGTCGATATTCTTATCTCTGAATCCCTCACACGGTGGAAAGTTCCCGGTGTCTCGTTCGCGGTCATTGAAAATGATACAATCATCTCCAAGGTATCAATATCAATCTTCCCCCCTTCTCCTTAAGGCATCCATTGATCTGAATAGGGGTACGGAATCAGCGAGCTTCCCGACAAGCCAGTCACATCAGGCACGCTCTTCAATTGTGCTAGCATGACAAAAGTCTTCACTGCAGCAGCGGTATCATTGCTTGTCGATGATGACGAGCAGCATACAGATGTGCAATGGCCAGCCTCAGTTTCATCGCTGATGAGAGAGGATTTTGTCTTGTCTGATGAACGAACAGATCAAGTGACGGTGGAAGACATATTGTCTCATAGAACTGGATTTCCCGAGTACGTGATTCCAATATGAGAATAATGACTGAAGTCTGACTTAATTGTCAGTCATGATGATGCGTGTATGGGAGTGCACTCCACAATTCAGGACACAACTCGATCAACTGTCCGCAAATTCCGATACCTCCCAATGAATGCTCCATTGAGGACTAAATATCAATACAGTAACTTGATGTACACCGCAGCAGCGCATCTAGTGGAAACTCGGACAGGACAGTTCCTAGGGGACTTTTTCAGAAACAAGATTTGGGAACCATTGAACATGAGAAATTCGTATTATGGAATGAAAGATTTGAGGCAGAGACGAGGAACCGACCAATTGGCACATGCGTACCGATGGGATGAAAAGAAAGAAAAATACGTTGACGTCGAATGGGCTGATCAAATGGAAGGGAGTGGTGCTGGGGAGATGATCTGTTCAGCTCCAGACTATGCGAAATTTATCAGGTGTATGATCGACAAATCAGAGCCGCTCTCTGAAAAAGGACATGAAGAATTGACGAGGCCTCGTATGATCACAGACGAAGAACCGAAACCCTTTTGTAGCCCCAGCTTGTATTCTCTCGGGCTGGAAAGTCAATACTATCATGGAGAGCAAATAATAGGGCACGGTGGTTCCGTCACCGGCTTCAATTCGACGATGGTATGGCTACCCCGCTTGAGGTGGGGTTTCGTAGGCTTTGGAAACACTGGCTCTTCTTACTCAGTCCTCGAGAAGATTCAATGGGCTTTGATAGACGAATTGTTAGATATATCAGAAGACCAGAGGTTTGATTGGGATGCACATAATGAAAAAGAGGACGAAGAGGAAAAGGAAGAGGGAGCCGAAGAACGCAGAGAACTTTACCCGATTTTACCCACGCCAACGATTCCACTGTCATTACCATTGGAAGATTATGCCGGAACATATACACACCCTGGATATGGCACTTTAGAACTGAAGTTTCGGGATGGGAAGTTGCAGGCTGATTGCATGGATCGTACTGTAAGTGGCCATATTTCGTGTGTAATCGCATCTCGTTATCATTTCTATCCTCATGCCCCCCCGACCCATTGCTTAAACTCAGGGTGACACAGTGGCCGTTTATGCTCTATCTCGAGCATGTATCTGGAGAGTATTTCATTGCCGACAGGTGCGATTTCGAGAATGAGTATTACACTGCGATGAGAGCTCAATTCCGACAAGCAAGTGATGGAACAGTGACAGAATTTGGAATCGAACTTGTACCGGATGTGAAGGGCGAAATTATCTGGTTTGAAAAAGCGAATAAACAGCAAGAGGCCAAATATGAATGAGTACTCGAATGTATAGATCTTGAAAGATAGAATCAAGCGAATTGGGATTGTCTGTCGACAGTAGTTGTCTTGCGATCGCAGCCTCGATGTCTCGGTGTCAACTAACTGTATTCACTACGAGAGTCCGACCACGTTAAGACTCTTACTTGACGACTGGCACGGGGAAGAATCAAGGCTTGCTCACTCAAAGCAGGTAAGTAGGGTTTAGTATAGGATCCCGATTCTTTGAGTGCTCAATCAAAAGTGTATTAGGCGTGGTCGAAAACTTGCACTTAATCCGGTGTTACACACAGGATACGGAATATCCAATAGATAATGCAGCTAGCTGTAGTAATATATGCTTCAATCTCGAAGGCAGTTGCTTCAGCTCTTCTGATCGTTACTTCGTTGTACTTCCTGCAACCTTCTTCAGACTACTTTGAAAATTTTTGATTGGCGCTCTCGTGTTGACCAAGTTGCAAAGACACTCTCATCCAATGACAAAGTAGAATCACAATCGACTCGGAATGCCTCATTCCCACCACCTATCGTCTCAACTCAGGTCGATTTTAGACCCTTGGGAAGGTACTAGGACCAAAATGATGAATCACTCGTCTTAAAAGCCCTAGCTAGTGCTATGCCACTCTGCATGCATTCCCCTCTTGATCAAGTTTTCTTTGCGAGATGTATTTCAACTAGCTCGGTTATCGGATTTTTCGACGAATATGATACCCATGCTATGCAGAGCAGCCATGCAAGTCTGTCAGCAAAAAAAGTTTTTGCTGAGATTATGACGCACGATAAGGATTCTGAACTCGCAAATGCGTTAGGAGCACAGGATGTTGTGGCGAGAAGGGCGATCTGCGTTTATATATTTCGATACTGGATTTTCTTGTCTGTGAGCAGCTGACGCTTAGCATTCTGCTACATCTAGACTATATTTTGCTTTTATAGAATTCATGGTCAGTCTAACATCAACCACCAGCGGCTGATTCAATATAATTAATTAGTAAGGATGCGGATGCTGGGGAGTATGAACAGTAACCCGGAAAAGCGAGTATCAAGCCGAAGCAGCAGCAGCAACATCTCGTGAGAAAGACAGATCTCGATAGCCAAGAGTTGAGATACATGCCTGTTGACAATAGTCCGATGCAAGGATTGAGATAGGATGTGTACTCCGAGACAGCTTATTGGAGGGGCACAACTTTCTCGTCCCATTCTCTTACCCAATCTGCAGCAGCATGGGAGTTGCAGAACTCAGAGACGTCTCTCGATTTCCAAAACCCTTGTTCTAGACGCTCGCTTCTGCAGGCTGAAGCTGGCGGCTATGTAATGGGGTGAAATTAATTCAATATGCAGATCGTTTATCTGACAAACGCCACAGGAAAATCGGATTTTCGATCTATTCCCACTGAAGTCACAATCAGTATGATGAAATTCAGTTAGAACCGGCAGTCCAATACGAAATTTTCTTCTCCCCTCTCTGTTCATGGGATCCACACGAAGATAAGCACTAGGACTTGGCTTGGCTTGATGAAGGTTTTTGCTGCTGTCAAATTGAGTTGTTGTCGTACCGTGCCGAAGAACCTTGCTACGGATGTCTGTGCTGTCTTCCGAAGCCCAGCTGCCAGGACACGAGTGTACGATAATGGTAGAGATTACTGCACATCAAGTGCCAAGATCCGACTCGCATCAAGCAGGATCATTGGTCTCATGGGCAGAACTTTGAACTGGGTTGCGATTACAAGCACATGTGAAAGCCAACACGAAGTGCATAGCTTTCTATATATCAGCCTACATGTAGACAGTACCTTGCCCAAAGTTCACACTTGTGAGTTGAGAACTCCTTGCTGGGTCAAAATTTGAGCTTCTCCCGTTCCCAGGTCCCCTGTACCTTTCCCCAGAATCTCAATCCTGGATAGTGCTGATACAGCCGCGCAACCGGTAGAGCCGAAGGATTTAATCTGGATCCCGCTCAAAAATCCTCGTTGTAAATATGGTTACTTCAGCATCCAGTCACCCGAACTGCTGTCCCTGGTCTGATATTACCTCTATGTGACATATCCCCCTTCATCTGTAGCTCCAATCGTTGACAAAGTGTACTCCGAAACCTGGAGAGAATACAGAAAGCTATACTATCCTATCATATACGCTGACGTCGCCTGTATTCTCCATTTTGGGTGAATTCAGTCGTGGTTGGAAGATTGGACGAAGTACTTTTCCATGGTACTGGAAAGGCGGTGATAGACGAGAATTGGTTGAAGGGGGAGCATTCTGGCTATAGAAGAGCCCGGACTTTGATGCATCAGTATCCATGTTTGTCGTCTCTTCTCCAGTGTCCTCTGGCAGATAATTTCTAATGTTGATATCGAAGGGACGAACTCGAACATCATTGCCTGGTTCTGGATCGTGGTTTCCCTTTGGAGGGGACAAAGGAGCCAGTCGTAACGCGTGATCGCGTGTTGAGGCACCGAGATAATCTTCAAAATTCTGGCGTGGTTTTCCATCTTCACCTCCATCTCCAGCTTCCCAAATTTCGTCCCCGCAGAAATTGGTTGGCCAACAGAACACCAAACTCTAAAAGCAAAACAAAACCTGCCCTCTCTATCGGGTGTCACCAAGATACAGAGTGGATCCTCAGTATGAAGTACAATCAGGGGATTGAGGCCTGGCGAGATCACCAGTATCCGCAGCTCAAAGGTACGAATCTGCACCCCAACCCAGCCGCAACCCGCCCTCAACCCTTGCCAAATACCAAGACCGAATACTGATGTATTGGTGCCTTTAGACAAAGTGTACCTTGATCATGCTGGAGCTACAGTACCTAACAGGTCCGCCTTGGAAAAATTAAACGAAAGCATCTTCAACAATCTTTACGGCAACCCCCATTCCGCATCAGCACCAGCTAAACTGTCCGGCGAAGTAGTCGATTTTGTAAGAGAGCAGACATTGAAGTTTTTCCGGGCGGACCCGGAACACTTCGACTTGATCTTTGTTGCCAATGCTACAGCAGCTATCAAACTGGTGGCCGAGAGCTTCCAGGATCTCGCCGCAAAAAGCACACCAGGAAAGAACTTCTGGTATGGATACCACCGAGATGCTCACACAAGCGTTGTTGGAGTTCGAGAGTTGACTAATGGAACTCATCGGTGTTTTGCAAGCGATGAAGAGGTCGAGGACTGGCTCGATGGATTTGGCGTCGATGAAGATAACGTTAATGGTCTCCCAGGCCTGTTTGCTTATCCAGGCCAATCAAATATGACTGGACGACGACTACCATTGGATTGGATCAGACAACTTAGACAATCCAATCTCCCACAGCACCAAAACACATACTCGCTGTTGGATGCGGCGGCTTTGGCAACCACAACACAATTGGACCTAAGCGACCCAGATGCAGCTGCGGACTTTACAGCTGTGTCGTTCTACAAGATCTTTGGTTCTCCTCATATTGGTGCCTTGATTGTTCGTAAAGATTCCGGCCACATACTTTCATGGAGAAAGTACTTTGGGGGTGGGACTGTTGATAGTGTGACCGTTATCCAGCAAGTATTCCATATGTAACAGGAACGCGTCAGCACATTTCTAACACAATATCAGTGAAGCAACAGTACAGAGAAAGCAAAGCACCATACATGATGGCCTAGAGGACGGCACGCTTCCATTCCTTTCGTGAGTAGAATCGGAAAGTTGTTGATCAATCCTAACCATGAAAATAGGATTCTCAATTTGGGAATTGCTATAGATGTCCACCTTGACCTGTTCACATCGATGCATTGTATCTCTCAGCATACTTCATTCCTCTCGTTCCGCTTATATCAGGGAATGACGAGCCTATACCACGGTAACGGCACGCCAGTGTGCCATATTTATAATGAAGGCCCAGACAAGTCCGTATATGGTGATGCTCTCACGCAAGGCGCTACGATTGCCTTCAACGTTCTTCACTCCGATGGAACATATGTTGGACACTCTCAGGTAGAGGCCCTGGCAAATGCACGGCAAATATATCTCCGGTCCGGTGGACTCTGTAACTCTGGGGGGATATCAACATATCTTCAAGTCGAACCATGGCAATTCAAGAGGAATTGGTCTGCGGGACATCGATGCGGCGATGCAAAACTTGAAATTCTGCACGGCAAGCCAACTGGCGTAGTAAGAGTTAGCCTTGGCGCCATGACAACATTGGGGGAGATTGAGAAGTTCCTTGAATTCCTCGAGGTGGTTTTCCTCGAGGTGGATATCCCTTCAGTTGACGATCAGCACTCTTTGAACCTCGATCTGGAAGTTAAAACGAGCAATGATAGCGGTTTCCAGGGTTCAATGCCAGACACTAGCAAGGTTCAAACACAATCATTACCAACGACTACCCCACCTATGAGACGAATCGCTAGCACTCCAAGCATTCCAGGAGCTCCCAAAAAGCCATTGGTTCCCAAGCGCTCTTTCTATGATCATCACGCCCGCCCTGGTGTTATTGCACATCACCCAAGCGAGGGAGCACTCTCAACCATCGGTGTGCAAGCAAGCAATGGACCAAAGTCGAATGGTATAAAATACACAGATTCTAGATTTCCTGACAACGGAGCTCGTAAGACTGGAATTTCTACTAATTCAAGCTCTAGCACTGGAGTTTCTGACATTAAAGTGCCTTCCGATACTCCTGGACGTCCTGGAACTGGAGTAAAACCAAGCGCTGGTCTAGGCATCAAACTTGGAGGACGCAAGGTAGCGAAAGCAGTAAATGCTGACTTGAACGGTCTTTCATCAACCCAGCCGGACCCGGAAGAACTGCGTCAAGCTGCTAGGGACATCCTTCGTTATGAAGCTGACCGGAAAGCCCGGCGAAGTGGTCAAACCGAGCGAAGCTCATCCCGTGGAAATCCGCAATCTTCAAGCGATGAGGTTGGAGTTTTAGAAGAAAAGACAACTCAGAAGGAGACTCGCAAGCGGGCCAGCTTTATGAATTGGTTCCGTTCTCGCAAAGAGAGGGAACGTGTCAATGGCAACTGAATTCGTGGTTGACCAATAGTTTGGTAGATATGTGTCTTCCGGGGAAGATTCTTATATTGTGTCGAAACGAAAGGATGGCGGATATGATTTGCATTGGCGTTATCAAAGATGGTTGCTAGCATATATGGCGAATTGCTTGGCGTATATCGCTGCGGGAGGTGGGAATTTTCAAGCGTCGACATGCGTTGCTGGGAACTAATTATATCAGTGTCCTTTCTTGCACAGAGCAGGTATCAGATCTCACCAGTCACAGGCTGGGATTGCATTGACTTGCTATACCAATGGATCAAATAGAACCAATAAAGGAATAATCCGACGCAATGGTTGTTGCTGGTGATCTGTGAATAGGTCAGTGATCATTTGAAGATGCTTCTAAGAAAGGTGAGGCTATCATCCCCAAAGTGAAAACTACTCATGAATGGATAGCGGGTCGGTCTAGCACTCACAGTGAATCATCAGAATGGCGTGCTCCCAAAAAAGCAGCGATTATTGACCGGAAGATTGACCAAAGAATCTTGAAGCCCTCTCTGATGTGAGAGAACTCCGATTGTGCTTGGCGCAAATAGGATCTCAACGAAAGTTGCCGGAGCGTGATGAGGATTGGTTTTCCAGCTGCCATTACAACGCAAACATACTTTCTGCACACCATCAAAGATAAGGCAAGCTAGTGCTGCATAATATCATTCATTGTGTCAAATGATTCTCCGACAGGGACAGCATATGATGCCACTGGACACCTTTCCTCTTCTCTAGAATAGGTAGGCGGGCTCAATCAACACCTTTCGTAAAGAAAGGATCTTTGCGTAGAAAGTCTCTTTCGGAGTTCAAATATGCAAGCTAATCTAAAGCAAATACACGGAAGAAAGGGTATATCCCAGCTATTTGAGTTCCGTTACAGGAAGAGACGGAAGACAAAGTAGGCTTCGTTTGGATTGGCGTAGTGCCTGCTGATTCCTGATGCTGTACTCTTATCTATTCAACACTGAAACTGGACGAGATACAATCTAGGCGTGGCAAGGGGTTTAACAGGCGGACAGTCCGCTTTGCAAGAACAGACACCTCCTTGGATGCAATGGTAATTCAGCTCTTTAAGGTGTTGAAGTATAAATGACTGGACTCCGGCAGTGAAAGAAAGCGCTATCTAAAGCCGTGATTAATTCATGGACTATACTACGGTCCAAACTAGTTATTCAGGCACCATGGTACAGTTTGATTTGTAAATACACGACTTTTCTTGCCACTATGAAAAGGTAATGTTTCGTGGCTCTAATACCGCTAGGCAGATGGAAGCAAAGTATGTCTCGCAAGACGAGGCTTCCCCGAGCCCATGCCACTTAAAGAGGTGAATGTATCTCTGTTTGAGATAACAAAGCATCAATCCACCTTGTTTGGAAGGATGTGGTAGGCATTCCCAATTTCCGGTTGCCAGATTTAAAAGTTGGGCTAGCCCCATGAATCTTAGGGATGGACTGCAGAACAAGTAAGAGATAAGGAGTTCCACCACGCAAGTGCGAGGTACATACATTAGTATAAATATCCAAGCCATTTCTTTAAGTAATCATAAAGCTCCTAGGAATTATATGACTGCCGTCCTGCAGGCCTGGCCACTTTGACTTTGACCAATATGGACATAGATGAGAACACGAACAATAACACAAACTCGCACATATGACACATACCACCTACTTGTCAATTCAACAATTCTATATTCATAATCACCCTCAACATCTCACTCCGACCCTATATATGCATTTCCTCCAGTTTCCTTCCAAACTTCGCTCTCAGAACCACCGCTGGACCTCAAAAGTATACAACAACAAAACACCATACGCCTGCCACCCAGAAATACAAGTCCCTTCTCTATGGTAATGTGTTGGTGAAGAGGTTATGAGAGAGTTATGGCGCCTCGGCGATTATCGCGGTAATGGAGGAAAGCTTGGAATCCGCAGCCTGCGAGGAATATCTGGAAAGTGTTAGTATGCCATTTACTAAGGTTTGATCCGCAGAAAGAGTATAGGGCCCCATGTTTGAGATTGGATGAAGAATCGAGTATGGTGTGACTATTTAGAAATCCGTTGGGATGGAATAGGACGTACAGCATATACGATGACGGCTGAGAAAACTGTTGCAGCTACAGCAGCCCCATCTACAGGATCATCTTTGCTGCCCATAAACGCATGGTGATTCTTCTTGAAAAGGGCTCCAATGACAGAGAGAATTACGATGGCAAACACCGAGATGACGATGCTGTTGGGATCTTGATTAGCATTTTGCCTTCAGAACCTAGGTAGAGCTTTGATTCGAGCATTTAAAAGGACTCGAGGCTGGCAGACTCGAGGGCAACGCACCATGACCATGCTTGCATAACTCCTACGACGGGCTTCATCTTGATGGCTAAGGAGTGACGTTTCTTGGTGTGTGGAGTTCGATAGGGTGTGATTGCTGAGGAGCTGGAGGCTGTACTGAGCAGAGCCGCTGAGCTAAGGTGATGCTGTCGTGAGGCACTGATGAGGCATCAATTCTTGGCGATGATGGTCTTGGAACTCCATGTTGCTGGGCACCTCTGACAAGCGAATGAGAGTCTCAATTTCAACACATGATTTCACACATGATTTTGTATCTATTTTAATCGTTTGATGTTCTACTGCAGGAATGATTCCTTCTCTTCAAAAGTTTGATATTTATGGAATTTTGGAGTCGCTGGGAGGATTTGGCTGCAGCAGGATTCTACCCCACAACGCCACGCATGCAATCTGGAGCTGGCTTGCCGTTCATTTCCAGAGATTGGTCGGTGATTGCGACTGCTCGTGTATTCCATCATTGGCATTGGTTTTCTCCTTGGACGCTATGCTATTTATGTTAATATAAGTTTTCGGGCACCTCTGATTCTTCGATTCATGACGTTCCTTTCCACTAATGACCAATTCTATTGAAACAGTGACATCACTTGGCAAAAATATCCCTCAATGATCCTCGATCACACTCTCTCAACGCATCCTCCCTCCCGGACCGTTGGCAAAATATAATATGCCCAATATGGATCAATTTACTTCCTTGCCAGCTCCCCCGCATAGCAGGATGTGGCTAATGTTACCATATGCCCAATTTGCAAAGCAATGTCCAAAATTGATCGAACTTTATTACCAGCATACCAACATGGCAATTCTTGACCAGCGCACTGCAAATCCTTCCTCAAATTATGAGGGCAACTTCAGCCTTATATACGAAGACTAGGTGACCCTCATCCCTGCCAGCTGTCAATGTCTTGGCACAAATAACGCTTCATGTTCTCCCTCCGGACACTCGCATCAGCATGCTTTCTCCGAGTCGAATTCACCATTTCAAATGGTTTTGGTAGATTGAGTTCCTTCTTAATGCCATCAGACTGAACAAGCTTTTTCAGATTCATGCGTTGAGCAAAATACACACGGTCCTGAGCGTATGACAGAAAGCTTGTCTGCCGGAGATCGACGGGCCAAAGAATGACAGTTGTTCCGTCTTCTGCACGAAATGTCATGAACGCTTCCGTGGTGAAACCAGGAGTCCGGATCTCCAGTAACCGAAATGTATATGTCGTTATTCGGCAAATGCTAGAGCCGTGTATCTTTTCTTGCACTCGAGTTCTCTGATGGGTGAAGTATATATTTGGAATATTTAAAATGAGCAACAAGTTGATTGGCAAATGGCTGTTGCTCATGAAGTCCTAAATGCAGTAATATATTTATATCACACCAAAAGCAGTTCGTCTGGCGATCCTCTTCGCTTCCTTGACCAGTAGCTGTTGCTTAAAGGCAACAGCCATGGAAAATCCCAACTGAGCACAGGTGAAACACTCTGTTCAAATGAGGAATTCGCGAAATCTAGATATGGATATCCCAGCGTTAATCTTGGAAGAATGAAAAGGTCTTTTGCTGATCAATTGTGATCACCGGCGCTCGGAGCGTTAATTTGCAACAGGCATTCCCGGATGATTCGCTGCAAATGCTGAAGGGTGAACGCTTGGGGATCAGGGGTTCGGTAAAAAAAAGCTTGGTATCCAACCTCCTCTCCGACTCTGCTTACCTGCCTCCATGCCAAGTCTGTCACTTCATCGTATTCAGCCGTCAACATTTCCATGCAGCCCTCCTCTCCAACCTTTACTATTTGGAAAACGGTCGTGCATTCTGCATACATGAGAATAACAAAGAAAGACAGACTATTGACACCGAGTCCAGCCACTTCATAATAGAACGAAGCGCCGGCTGATCATGGCTGCAAGCGCTTCGCTGTGCACAACATGCGCCTCTTGATATTGAAGTAAGCAGCCCACTGGGCTGGATGAAACATCAAACAAAGATAAGATCGGGTCTCCGGAGCCCCTGTCCTCGCATCGGTCGAAACAAACTGAGCATCCTTGCTTCATCTTGCAAATGATTGTCTTTGCTGGCCTGGCAAGCTGCCATCCAACGCCTCTCTGTGCCGAACAAACGGTTGGACTTCATTTGAAAGTCAAAGGGGGCGCAGCAAGCGTTGCAAGACCTCCTGCAGTGATCCGGTAGAAATGTAGTACCGTTTGTCACTTAATATATGACGCCGTCACGCAGCAGTTCAAATGAATTTCGTTTACTCATATTACTTCGGTTACATGCTTTTCCCCCAGCCTTGGCTTTGTGAATAACACTTTACTTGTGAATCGACAATCTGGTTCTTTCTCCCGCATTCACATTCGTTTTAGTCTGGGAAGATCAGGTCAACTCTTTAAAGCTTTCGACCTTCGACTTCTCCAAAATTCTCATATTCTCTCATCGAACTTACGGGTACGTACTTTGCAGCACGCTGATATACCCTCGTACAGTAGGCTAATCCCAACCTCGCAGTATCTCACTCCGAACATACAAACAAATCTCTCAGTATCCCTCTTCAAGATGCTCGCTCTACCAGTCATCGCGGTCTTCTTGACTGCTTTCGCCACCGCGCAAAATAGCTCTGAGCCAGTCACTGGCGCATTGGGAAACGCTACCGTCGTCCAGAACAATCCTCCAGGAGTGGTCTACACTGCAGTTCTTCCTACCAAGGAGTTCTTCAACCCCTCTGATCCTCGTGGCAACGTGAAGGGTTCGGTTTCCGCTGTTGCGAATCCTAATGGCATCGGAGTCAAGTTCACCGTCTCTTTCGAGAACTTGCCAACAAGTGGAGGCCCATTCAGTAGGTTCATCTTCTTCTACTGTGTATTCTATTGCTAATTGATCTACAGTATACCATCTCCATGATGCCCCAGTCCCTGCCTCAGGAAACTGCACTGCCACTCTTGCTCATCTCGATCCTTTCCAACGCGGCGAGGTAAGCTATCCCCTTTGTTCATCTCACACATCGTATCTCCCATCTAACATTCCCAGGCCACCCCCTGCAATGCTTCCCTCCCTCAAACTTGCCAAGTAGGTGATCTCTCTGGAAAATACGGTAAAATCTCCAGCGACCCTTTCACAGCCACCTATTCTGATGACTGGGCCTCCACCCTCCCTGGTCTGGGCTCTTTCTTCGGTAATCGCTCTATCGTTCTTCACTTCGGCAACAAGACACGCATTACTTGCGCCAATTTCACCTTGGATACTGCGAAGGGAGGAAATACTAGTACTACCACTACCACAAGTGCTACTACGATCTCAAGTGCAACTTCAACTTCTTCAGCAACAACTACCACCAGCGCTCCGGCTCAATTCACCGGCGCTGCTGTCCGCAAGGGAGTCGAAGTTACTGCGCTGTTAGGAGCAGTTGTCGGATTCGCAGCACTGTTGTAATGGGTTCAATGGGCGTATCGGGCGGGGCGTTACTTAATGATTCTACTTGCAAGAACTGCTTTAATGGGGGAGTAATTGGCAGGTTGCTTGCGGGTGGATGGGACCGACATACAAAATTGTAATTATAGAAGCCAGACATTACAGGCCAGATGATACCAACGAAAAGCACGATTTCAAACATAAATTTTCTCCTTTTGACTCATCTGCTGTGTAATTGAATCTATGCGCTTTGCTACGCCGTCTCCGTTGGTATTCATACACAGTAAGCCAGCAGAAACAAGAATGAACGCCTCAATAATCCTCACATATTTATCCAAAATGACGTCCTTCCCAACTGCAGCTCACATAAAACCGCCTTCTCGACCCTTACAGCTCTCTTCCCTACCTCCCCTGATAGATACCCAACCAAGAATGACCCCTCCCTCCACGGGAGCTCAGATCAAAGTTCAACACCGCCGCCGGCCGTGCACCTCGTACCTTATTCCCAACCCTCCCAGAGTTCTGTGTTTCAGCACCAGATGCGAGGAACCCCAGGCTTGGCGTGGGGACTCAAGATAAGGTACGCACGGTGCAACGAGGAGAACTCGGTTTCGGATCTGTCGCTCGTATTGCGATGATGTGACGGTAGGGTATGAGCGTGGGGTCTTGTTTGCTGTGGGAGGAGGAGTACACGTGATGAAACGTTGTGCTGGGACTTTGGGGTTGGATTGGTGGCGGTAAGAGATGTTTCTGATTTTTCCCTTGAGGTTGCGATGGAATTTTTGTGATTACTTCCGGATTGAGGGGATACGAGAGCTGGATTCGGAATTTGGAAGTCCGATCGGGTTACGGTCGGTTTGTGGGGAATTGTCAGTGAGCATTTTACTTGGGGCTTGAGAAGGAGGCGATCAATGTCAGCTATCTAATGATATTTGGTTTCAAGTCATGGAGATTGCTTGGTAAATGTCATCCAAGAGTGTGAGTGATTTTTTGAGGCATGTCACCGTGTTTGGTTGGTGCTTTTTGTGAAGGAGCACAATTGCCTTTGTGCACGGCAGAGGCTCATGAAAAGGAGGATTAATCGCACTTGTGAAGGGTTCTCATAGGAATGTATGACGATAAAATGTGGAGTCTGGAAAGAAAGAACTGAGTCTGATCAACTACATGGAAGGCATCATAGAAGTGAAGAAGAAATTCACAAATTTCTCTATTTGTCTGATTAACTATATCACGTTGAAACGCAAGGTTCGCGAACCATGAAAAGACAGCTCAAACATTCAAAGCAGTGAAACGCATTTAGCTCATAAGATTGTTCAATAAAATAATAAGGTTGATTGACTTTCTCAGTAAGGTGAAAATGCAAGGTCAATTGCGGCAACACAAAAATTTTGAAGCTATCTTGACACCTCCTTCCTCACCCGCAAAATAAATCGAAGGTAATGAGTAGGTAAATATTATCCATCTGGACATGCCAAAATAGCCTTCAAAAATTCCGTCTTGATGGGAGACATCAGAAAAATACGCCTGGTCATCCCCAATATATATATATATATATATACACATATACAAAAGATAGTTACTAGCCGATGTGTGTGAGGAGGGCATCTAGTCTTATGTACCAACGTGATTCGTGAGAGTGTAGGTACCTGACTGTGCTGAGCTGCGAAGATCAGAAGGCACATGAGTTTTAGAGATATACCTTTGGTATTGCATGTACTTTTCCGGAACCAAGCAGACCGACTACATTTGACAACAGTGAAGCTATCTTAAGGACCGGGACTTGACCTTAGGCTTCCATGCCACAATCCTGGAGAGGAGCAAACTACGAAGGCCATCTCACAATTTTTTTCGATTGTTTGTTTACAGTTCAGCAATTCTTTCTGCAGTTTTCATCACACGCTTCTTTACATTGAGCATGGTTTGTGACGGACTCGATGGGCAAGTAGGTAGCAATGGTGTGGCTCAAAAAGTCGGTCACAGGCCAGTCAGATAGCGTGCGTAAACCATGGCAAATTGAGAGCGAAGGAGAGTGTATTGGAAGCAAAATATGAAGTTCCATATGCCTATTCCCGTGAGCCTACATGCCCCTTGGGACACTGGGATGTGGCAATATTCTCGTTGCGGTGCGTTGACGGCGTCCTTACGACGTCCTCACATCTCTCCAACTCCCTCGCGGATACGAAAGTATCTGTGAACTACCAGGACAACCAATTGCGCTCGCCTTGCTTCGCACTCAAAATGGTTCTAGCATCAATCAAGAAAGCCTTGAAACATGTGGCAGAATACAACCATCTCGAAAGCGAAAGCGAAAAGACCACGAAAGTCGACAAAATTTCTACATTGTAACTGCCACAGATAATATTTTCGAACAAGACGCAACAAGACAGGGTCTCAAAAGCTGGCTTTCAATGCTGCAATTGAGCATAGACTAATGCAGTGAAACATGCGCACACCTTTGCGGGCATCTCTCATACAGGAATGTAGCTCGACGAAGTTGTCTCACCAGCCCGCCATCATCTTTCGACCTACACCCTCTTCGGTCTTCTCGGTTTTGATCGATTCCGCTTTAGACAAGCCACAGCATCGGTATCAATCATGATAGCCCTGGGCTCGTTGGCGATGTTCCTGTATCTCGGGATGTAGAAGCAAAGTTAGTCCGACTCAAAACATAGCCTCGGTTCGGAACAAGTTCCAGCAACTACATGCCTTGTCTCTTGTGCCTTTCCACCTTATCCGCTTCAACAGATTGATCCGCTGTCAGAAGTTCCTGAATGCAAGATACAGGAGAAACATGTGCCAGAAGCCTCCTTCTCAAATTTCCACACACCAAAATGGCGGATCCACAACCTCAATAATGATTAACAGCATCCACAAAATGCCACCAATCGCACACTTTCCCAGACTTCAGGTTCTACAACGTTGATCAGATTCGCTTCTGCTATTGAGTCTACATTTTTAAAATTTACTACTAAACTATAGTACAAAACTCTAAACAACATTCCTCTACTGCTTACAGTTGTGATGAGAAGGGGAACAATACATGCGAGCCATCAGAAGGCTTTGTAAGGGAAATCTACCGCGTAATGCTTAAGATCCAGTTGCAAGTCTTAGTTTTCCCGGAAGACTTCTCCCACACTTCTAGCGCGCCGAAGCAGCCTCTCAGAAGTCGAGGATGAAAGGTATCGAATCTTTGGTTCCCGATGGCTTGATGAACGGTTTGGTCTAGTGATCCTCCGTTCCTGCATGTCACGCAAAATGTGACGGCGGTACGTCGGAGCCATCGTTGGGAAAATGCTTCCCTCGGTAAGGCGATGAAGGCGTTTTTATACTCTGAGCTGTCCATTTCCCCAGTATTTGGACGGTATTGTCTCCAGAATCTGTGCTTTATCTTCTGATACTCAGGTTATGACAAGAAGTATATGACTTGCAAACATGCCGGTTGACCGTGGCCCTGAATTGCGTGAGTTCTTCCTCGTCTGGCTTGTCGAGGAATGAGTGCTGACCATCTGTAGTCAGTGTGTTGGGTCTCTTTCTAGCACTCTCTTGGTTGTTTGTGTGTCTGAGGATATATGTCAAAACATTCATCAGCAAGAGCTGGGGAGCAGATGACGTGGTACTTATAATTTCTTTGGTCAGTGCTGATTACAGATGCGCCATCATTATATCACTAACCCCGATCAGATCTTCTTCACCACGTACTGTGCATGTTCAGCAAGCGGCGTTCATTATGGCACAGGACGCCATGTCGCTGATATTTCCCCTCTCGACATACCCAAAGCTCTATACTACTGGTGGCTCTGCGAGATCTTCTACGCCATCACCACACTCTTCATCAGAATCTCTATTGCTGTTTTCCTCCTTCGAATTTGCATTAAGAAAGTCCATAAGCACATAGTATACGGCACCACGCTTATGGTTCTTGTTTTCACAACCTTCTACTTCTTCTTGGTGCTCTTCCAATGCCAACCATATCATTACTTCTGGGATCAATTAGAAGGAGGGAAAGGGCGCTGCATCAGTTCAGCCGTTGTACCAAATGCTAGTATCGCACATTCGGCTGTATCATTCACCGCGGATTGGATATTTGGTATCCTTCCTATCGCTCTAATCTGGGACCTCAAGATGAACAATAGAACAAAAACGTCCGTTATAGTCTTACTTGCTCTTGGTCTTCTGTGAGCACCCCACCTCTCAGCAATGACCCAAAACTGACTAAATGAACAGTGCTGGAATAGCAGCCATGATCCGAGTTCCCTTTATCAAAGTCCTCTCCCTGACCGATGATTTCCTATTCGCAACCACGTAAGTCAATTCCCCTGCTCAATCAACACATACTAACAGCACCTCAGCGACGTAGCAATCTGGTCAACAGTTGAACCCGGTCTAGGAATCATGGCCTTCGGAGGAGCAACTCTCCGCCCCCTCTTCCGCTCCTTCTACCAGCTCTCCACCGGCGGCAGCCAACGCCGAGCCAGTACTCACCCCTCCAACTGGCGGTCCTCCCGCCTAGGCTATCTCCAAAACAAAAACGATCGGAAACTCCCCTCTTCACATGGGGGAAGAAGTAACATCGAACTTCATCCCGATGTCGCTATTCCTCCAAGCGTAGTAACTAGTATCAAAAGTCCGTTTGGACAGGCAAATGGTGATGACTATTTGAGTAGTAGGAAGAGCAGTGCAGCGGGTATGGGGGGCATTAATGTGCATAAGACAGTTGAGATCAGTAGAGTGGAAGATAGTGATAGGTCGAGTGTAGAGACGTTTATTCAGAGGACTGGAACTGGGAGATCAAATCAGGATTTGGTTTAAGTTTAGTTAGGTATGCCCAGGTATACTAATTTTTGTGGCGTTTAGGAAGAGGCAAGGGGACAGGAACCTGGCACCGGAAGGAAATAGTAAAGGGAAAGGCAGGGATTTTGGTGTCAAGGACTGGGATATGATATGCATCATTTCAATAAGTCAGTAGATAATTGACTTTGTCGATGAGAAAATATCCTACGGTTTGTCTCTTATCATATCCATATTGTGGTCGTTAGTCCCAACGCGGGTGCTAAATGTTAGCTGAAAGTAACGACATGTCTCTCCCTTCCCTCCCCGCTACCAACAAGGGGATGATCAAGAAATTATCCAATTGATCTTGTGTCTTTCTTGTTTTCCAGAAGAGGAATATATCGACAGTTTTACACATACATTTCCTCGTCTGACACAAATAATTCTTCACATTCAATAAACCAAACAGCGTTATTATCCTCTCTTTTCTACCCTTCGAGTGTCTCCCCAAGACATCAGACGAAAAGTCTCATATTACGCACTCTGCTCTCTGGATCCTAAACACATCTGACATGGGATCAAGTTTCTCCTTGATATCTCAAGCGAGACAAGGCCATACTGATGAGGAGTCTAGACATGTCTCTGAATCGCTGGTGGAGTGAGACATTACTTGCATGGTGCTTGATGCATGCCGGGTGGGAATTTGTGCAGCGCACATTGCGGGGAGCAGATGAGGATATATATGGCGGTTAGAGATAGGCAGATAGGCGGTGATAGCTACCAATATTATGTGCGATATGGAGGTGTTTTGAGATTTTTGTATAGGATGATGGGGTTTTGCGGGATGCATTGGTGATTGAAGAAGGTTAAGGCAACGTTGAAAGATGTTGACGCGTGAGTAAAAAGGTGGAAAATGGTTTATGATGAGTAGATAAGATATATTATGCAATAATAGATATATGGAGAGTAATAACATAGAGACTGCAATAGCAGCGGGATATCATAGTAAGTGTAGTTGTAACCAACCATCCAACCCATCTGTCCAACCTACGAACGCCGCTCACCGAGTTCAAACAGACCCGACTAATCCGTTCCGTACCCTAACCGTCTAAGAACCCAATAATGAAGCAACCCTAATAGAAAATGCAGTTGAAATGTGAATGAAAATCGCACGGAGAGAAGTCATCTCCAAGTCCCATGTATCCTTCCCCTCCTCAATCCTCTACTCTTCAACCCCACTTCCCCGCCTCCCATAAGACTCTTCCATCTGCGCCCTACACTCCCTCTATCCTTGCCCAAACTCCTCGCGCAATCCTGCCAATCACTTTTCGTGAGCTTCAGCTTCTCCAACACCAGCTCAACCAGCAAGCGATCTTCTTCCGTCGACCACTCTTCTGGATTAAATCCGCTTTCTAGCCCACTCTCTCCATGCGATTGAGGCTGTGTCTGGGTTTCTAGAGAATGGAGTTGTAGGTCGTGGAAATCTGATCGTTCTAATCCTAGAGGAATAACCTCTGGTGCGAGACGAAGACGTTTCGGTGTGCTTGGCGCCATTTCTATATCTTCTCTCTCGTCTTCTGAGCTCTGTTCTTCGTCGTTCTCTTCTGTATCTCGACCGCATTCATCGTCTAGTGCTCGTCGTCTCTTATTTACTCCTCTAGGAGGCGGCGCGACACGCTTTGAGATCTTCTTGCGTGGGGTACTGGGCGAAGTGTCGTCGCCTTTGCGGGTGCGCAAACGTAGTTTGAATGGTGTTTCCGCATGAGTTGTAGGCGGAGAGGGTAGTTGATTTGGGATGGTGAGCATAGATTGGAGAGCGCGGCATGTGGAGTAGAGATTTGTGATGGCTGGGCGGGTTGAGGAGCTGAAGGATGGAGGAGGTGAGAGAGGTGGTGAGGCGAATAGCTGGGATTGATATCGGGTTTTGGGCGTGGTGACTTGAGAGTCACAGGTAAGTGCTGAAGGGAGCAACATTATGTTGGGCAGCGAAGATATTGTCGTAGTTAAGTGGGATGTTGTTGCGGTGAGAGAAGAAAAGGCGATGCGATCAACGGCGACGGATGCGCCGGGAGACGCAGAAGCTGCGCAACGTTGCGATTGCGATGATCGAGTCGATTAGAAAGGCAGCCTTCGTCGAGAAGAACCGTTGTATATGTTTTGGAAATTATGCGACGTTGTTGTTGAGCTGTAAAATGCCGATTCTTGTTCGATGCGATGCAGGTCCAGCTGGGTGTTGATGGAGGAAGAGGGAGGCCGTTCAACGGTCGGCGGGACTCCCGTGTTAATAATGCACCTCCTAATGTCTGATAAAGTTCCGCTACGACAGCCCCTGCAAGCAGCACCACCACGATACGATAGATGGATGACCACCTGATGGCAGGGCGTGGGAGGGAGCACACCTGCCCAGGTACCTCATTCACAGCAGTGGAACCATAAAGGTCTGGAGCTAGTTGACTTGTGGAGGGGAAGAAGAGAGAGGGAGAGGCGTACTCGATAATGTATTCGATAATGTACTCGATAATTTTCGGAATAGCCATCTCGTTGCCAGATCGGCCAACAACCTGTCACCCTGTTCATCCCTCGTCATGGCTGCTCCCAACATCTTCAGTGGTTAACGGCTAAGGCGTGTAGCCCTTCATCTGAAGTCAAATCTAGCTCAGGTAGGAAAGCTTCCCCAACTTCTGGCGTGCCTTTATAGCGCTTCCAGCGGGAGAGAACAGACTTCCTTCTCACTACAATCCTAGCCGCTGCTTGGAATTTGCATCTCCGCTCGATCATGATGCGACCTTTCGATCTCTGCAATACCAAACAGATGTCATGACCTCTGGACCATATTTGGCCACACCCTCGAAATCGAGATTAGATTTTCTATGGGTGGAAGGAAGCACTTTACGCGAGCTTGACGCGTCCTCGACACCTCTTTCCAGGCTGCATTTTTTTCGTCCCTTTCCAGGTTTCTTTTCATTGCGATTGAACATATTGACCTCATACTCTTTTCCATGATGACAAACTCAGCTGTCAGAGGGGCAGTTGGCAAGTATGGCTGAAACGTCCGAGCAAGTACACTCCCTTATCAAGCTATCGACTTCCATGAAGGTATATCCCAATCCATGACCAATATCAAGATGCAGGGCAAAAGTGGCTGTTGCATGAGGCGCAAGGAAAACGAGTACACTTCGTCTTGCCTGCGAGTCATTGCGGAGCGTGTGGAAGAAGTGAGAGCCGTGAATGGTGGGTTTGTTGGTCATGAGGAGGATATTAAGATTACCAGGAGACGCGACGCGTACTTTTCGTGTTTTCTGCTGTTCGCGTAAAGTGTTCGCATTGGCGAATCGACGATAAGATATCGAGTACATCCGTGAGGTGTGGTGGGGGAGAGGGAAATGTTGGATGCATACATCTGCTGGAGAAGATGGACCTGACTCAATGCTCCATCGGGGCGATATTCAATAGTCTATATTATCCAAAAATTCGTAAAGTTGCTTTCCATTGCTTGTGCTTCCAATTTTTATGACTTCTCCCAAGGTCAGGTGAAATATGACACTTACAGTACTGAAAGTTCCCACCCCGGTATCTTGCAAACCCGAAATGGAGTGCTGAGTGGCCGAGCGCTCCATGAAACGGTGATAATAGACCCCTAGAATTGCTCGGATCTCGGGGAGAAAGTGGCGTCCTCGAAATTGAAACAACTGTGAATGGAGACAAAGCGTGAAGAGGAATAGGCTATACATGGTTTTGGGACTTTGCACGCCATGAATTGAATGGGTGTGCTCGAGCTCAATAGCTTGAGTCGTGCAACCTTCACGATTGTGGAGTTTATCCAACCGCTGACTATAGATCTGTACTTTGAGGCCCCACCCCTTGTGGGATTTACACTGCATATACCTATGTGTAGGTTGGTGTGTTGTGAGGCAAGTGAAGTCTACTGCACATGCAATGCGACTTATTGTGATAGACTCCACGGTCTTTAAGCCGACTTCTTGAACAATAGAATAACCGTAGCGCTGGCCCGTTCAACCCACTCTTGACCACCCATCGCCTCCCGTAATTCCCTCACGAACACCCTCACCGCATCCTTATCAGTTCCGTTCAACTCTGGATTGGCGGCCCGCCATCGAGTGATCATGCTGGCCGTACTCATGCCTTTTTCGAGTTGTGCCAAAGTGTACTTGTTACCACCGCCGAAGAACGAAACACCGTTGTCAGGTATACCATTCCTATCAAACTTGTGCTCAACATATTGAGACTTGGGAAATTCCACAACAGCTGGAGACACATCCCATGGCAAGGGCAAATCATCATACATATTCATGGACAATATATTGCCGGGCATTGAATACGGCAACACTACATCGTTTTGAAAGCGAAAAATGATTTTCATGACTTCGGATGCATTGGGTGTAGAGGGATCTAGTCCGCAGTGTAAGAAAGTGTTGGAGGATATATTGTAGGTAAAAGGTACATGTACATACGACAGAATAATGATGCTAGAAATCATGTTAGCAGGCAATCAGGTTGATGAAGGACAACTTACAGAGATTCCACAAAGCGACTGTACCACCAGGCTTCAAGACTTTGGCTGCTTCCTGCCAAAATTTCTCCATATCAAACCAGTGCACCTTCCTTGATCAGTTCTGCTTGAATGCTCATTTGGTGGTACTCACAGCTGCTGCAGCAGTCAGTAGATCCACTGAACCTGGCACCAAACCATCGATATGTGAAATCTCCTCAGCAGGAGAAATCACATACTGGACATCTGAACCAGACTTGGTTTTCCCTCCTAGACTTTTGGCCGTTGAGATCATTGCCTCTCCAGGATCCGCCCCGATTGCCTGGTCAAAGGATAGAGCGATGTCTCTGGTAGCTTTCCCAGGGCCACAACCACAGTCAAGACTGAGGCCAAATTGGCCTCCCGTATCAGCATGATGCTTCATAATGAGATCGTAGACTGCCTGCGGATATGTCCGCCGATAAGCTGCATATGTTTTGGCTTGCTCATCTGAATAGGAGCGAAAGGTCGGATCTGAAGACTGCGCTGAAGCCATTTCGGAAAGAAGAAATGTAAGGAAAGCAAAGATAAATGAGGCAGCTTGCTTGTTCAGAACATCTTATATAAAACGGGCCTCGTAATTGAGACGGAAAACAAGAATAAAACACCGATCAGAGCGGGGACGGGGACAAGAAATGTCCTATTAACCCCGGAACAAGAGATGAGGAAGGGACCTGTACAGTCGCAAAAGCACATGTTGATGCTCACGAATTAAGTCTCCAAGCGAGTAGAAGGCTCGAAGAACCTGTGTATCTAAGTGTATGTTTTTGAAGTTTATCAATTTGAGGTGGAAAATGAAGAATGTCAAAATGGTTTTAATACTTCGAGAAGCGATTAGTCCTCAATGCCAAGACATTCGTTCGTCTCGCTCGCGAGCTGCCTCCCTGATTTCAACTCAACGACATTCAGCTCAAGTGCTACCATGCCCACACAACAGACCGCAAGAGTACAGTCCTGACTGACCTCAATTCGGAGAGCGGAGCATCAAATACCGCGATGAGAACATGGCTTCTTCCTCCAAATCCTTTCCCATCCGGATTTCTACTCGACCGATCCAATCGATACGACCTCCTCGATTTCCTTCATCCTTCAGGACAGGAACCCAAATTCATACCTTATGTTACAGGATAGCATACTTCTCCCAAGCAGGCGGTGCAATCCCTCGTTGGCAGATGGTCAGAACAAACATCATAGAAGGTTTTAAGATCGTAATGGCCAACAAATCGTGAACCCCACAATCTATCGAGTGAATCGAAAACATACGCACAGGCTGGGAAGAACTGGTCCAAGCATACCCTTGGGATACACACTGAATAATGAGGACCTTCTGGGGGATCCCTCTCTCCTGGAGTACGATTCGGAGAAATCTGGCCATAACCTTCTCCTTTTGCTCCGGTCGTTTCGATTTTGTAAATCACATTTGACATCGGCGTGAAGCAGTACTTCAGGAAACAGTCTGTCCCTCACTACCTATCGTAAATGAAGTGTGAAGATCACACCATTTTGCTATTTTGCTATGTTTGCGAACGTTCCATACTTACAATGCATACTCTAGAAGTCCTGAGTTGCGGTAGAGCTAGGCACATGATGTAGTACACAACCAGCACTGCATGCATAGGAGCTCGACCAAGTATTTGATCGGGTGGGAGTTGCAACATCAAAGCATGCTGGTACTCTTCTCTTCCTTGTGGACAAGTTCAAATTGTTGCTAGTGAGCTATTACTCTGAGCTATGTACCCATTTGCTGCTCCTCATTTTGATCTATTTTTCAGCTGGTTGTCGTTTCACATGTTCACAGTCACAATGCAATAAGAACGATATTTTTAAGAGATATATTCTAGGGCAGGCATTTGAATAGCTATCCAAACGTGAGCTCAAGGGCAATGCCAAACCAGCTAGTCAATCTCCTTTTCTCTTTGATAAAACTCCAATGCACAACACCGTTTTTGGTAGGAAAGACAGCAACGAAAGAGGAAGAGATAGTCGTGTAGGGGCAATTCGTACTCTCATCTGTGGTGTGCTCTTCTGGAAAATGAAAACGTGGTGTACAATGTGCAACAATCCCCTATCGAGTCCCTTCGAGACGACAAGCTCGGAACAACCCAGCGATTCATATATCCAAGGTCGGCCCAAGTAAATTCCGGTGCCTCCGCAAACTCCTAGCTCGCTGATCTTGGGTTGGGTATTAACCACCGATTTGCTGTCTCTGGAGCCAAATCAGAACAAAATGAGCTTGTTTCCACCGTGTAAGAACTATCCGGCCATTTATTGGGTACTTGAAGGTGGCTTTATGCCAGCCTTCTTATACGCACTAGCTTTTGCCAGGGCAAGAATATCCATAGCCTCATCGTCGCGACCTTCTTCCTTTAGCTTTTGCAGGCCTGGATGCTCATCCCACATGCGCTGCATCTCATGAAGGATTCTGTTTTCAGCAGCCATTACTGCCTTCTCCTCATCCTTCTTGTAGAGGTCATCAATTTTCTTCTGGATAAAAGGCTCCAGCTCAAATGGATCAGACTCTGATGCTGCTCGTCCAACCCGCTCCATTCCTCGTCTGGAAGTCTCGGCTACCCGACTGCGTTGACCATATGGAATCGTATCGCTCTCTTCATCCTCAAATCCACCTGGCATGACCCCGTGGGAACGGGCGCCCTCGGTACGGCGACGCTTGCTGGCGCTGCCTAATTTGTGGCTGCTGCCTTGGTATGGGCGATCCTCGAAATCCTGCTCGTCACGTCGATCGCCACGTCGACCGCCATAGCGATATCTTCCTTCATGCGCATCTTCATCTTCCATGGTTCGGTCGAATGAGCGCTTAGCACGCTTTTGATCGTACTCTGATGCATCACGAGAAACAGCTTTTTGTTGAAGCCGAGCAAGGTATGGGCCCTCTCCGTGAGTCGAGCGATAATGAGAATCACGACGTGTAGGCGTATCCTTCTCTTCAGCATTCTTATTATCCGTAGCTCCTGCAGTGTCATTGCTACGGTCCTCGGCACGTTCAGCAGCGATACGGTTTGTTTGGAAAGAAGACTCCACAAACAATGTATATTCGTTTTCCTTATCTTTTTCTAGATCAGATGTCTGTAGTTGCTCGAGAGTTGGCGATCCACTACCGTGTGTAGAAGGGCTATTAGTGGAAGCGTAGCTGGAAAGGTCTGGGATGTATCGAAATGGCTTTGCACGGCGAGAATTTCTGGCAGCGTCGGGTCGTGATCGAACTTGCGATAATGGTGATGTACCGACTAGTTGAAAAGTTCTAGCACTGGCGAATTCGGGCTGTCTATGGAAAGGGGTTTCCTCGAATCGAGAATGATCGGTTTGCTTGTTTGCGGACTCGGAACCTGACATTCGCTGGGTAGATTTTAATGGGGCTGTAGGCTCTTGTTGCAAACGCGCAGTGCTCCTCGCGAACGAGTCTTCGTCCTCGCTGTCTTTGTCCTCAGCCTTGGCATCGACTCCTTCTTCGCCGTCGCTTGTTGATTCTCCAGCCTCACTAGCACCATAAACTTGATATCGAGCCGTACGAGTTGGGACTTTTCGATTAGCCGTGGCCTTAGCCTTTGTGCGAGGTCTAGTGTTAGGCTTCGTCCAGTCAAGCTCGTCGACAACTGCATAATGAAGGCCATCAGCACAAACATCCACCATACAAGCACGGCACCACTGTTGGTTGCAACGTCCACATCGTTGAAGTACACCGGTGTCCCCTGAACCCCTACGACTACACTTGTCGCACTTGCTTGTATGTAGGCTTTGCTTGACCCAGGTATCATGACGGACGGCACCAACGTGGTAGAGTGGAAAAGGACCTCTAAGACCTGGCAACTGGGCTGTCATGCGACCACGAATAGGCTCGTTAAGCCATTCGGGTCCTTCGCTCAATTCGGACTGTTTTTGTGGTTCAGTAGGGTCGTTTCCAGACTCGTTGCTGTAAGTCGAATGAAGCTCCTCGGGCTGGTTTCTCTCTCCTTCAAGTGTAGCAGTTGGACTGGAGCCATCTAAGGCGGGGCTGGACGATTGACCAGGTGTACCATCTGGATCATGATCGTGTTCAAGTCCATCAGGGTAGTGCTCCGAGGCAACATCACCTAAGGCGATACGCTTCTTTGTGGTACTTGCAGCGGCACTTCCTCCTACGTCGTATGCTTGACCACTTAGATGCTGGCTTGGGCCACCAAAGGGCTTGTTTTCGTTTGTCTGAGTCGACATCGTGAACTCGGGATCTGGCGCTGGCTATCGATGTCGTGGATGCGAAGTCGTCGTTTCAAAGAGCCCGAAAGTATTCAAGTCCTTGGTTGATAGTCTGGCTGATAGTTTGAGTCAGCTATCGAATCTACTTCGAAAGTTTATAGAGACCGGGTTGAAGGAAGTGTGAGAAGATGGAGAACGTAGTCGGGAGTTCGCATAGGATTTATAGCTATCTCTTGTTCGAGTATATGTATTGAAAATCTCCGTCCGAATTCGTCCAGTCCTACTTGCTCGTATGTTGCAATGCTAGGTCTCTAGTTCGAGAGGTAAGGGAAAGGTAGGAAATGGCGGAGCATTCACGCAAAATATCTCCATCTATCTCGTTCGAGTATGTATATTGAATAACTCATTCCGAGTTCGAAAAGTCGTCCTTGCCCGTATATTGCCAGACTCGGTCTCCAGTTCGAGAGATGTGAGAGAAAATGTGGAAGTTAGCTGACCATTCACGCAAGATATGTCTATCTCGTTCGAGTGTGTATATATATTGAATAGCTCGTTCCGAGTTCGTAGAGTCGTGCTTGCTCGTATAATCCAAGAGTTGCTCGACAAATCCGGACAGTTTTATCTGCGGTACTGCGATATTGTGACTTTTTTGTAGCCACTCACTTGACGAATTCGGACACTCTCATCTGCGGTTCTGCCATATTGATTCCTTCTACAGCAACTCGGTGGACAAATTCGGATACCTTTTCCACGGTACTACCATATTAAGTCTACTTGAAGTAACTACCTCGACAAATTCGGTCTGTTCCTCCGGGATAATATCACAATTGGTCTGTTTACAATGGCTTGTTCGACGAATTCGGATGTCTTGTTTGCTGTACTACCACATCGGATCTGTTGTAATGACCCTTGAACAGGTTCGGTCTGTTTACCTGCAGTGCTGCCTAATTGGGCTTATAGCGACTTTTTCAATGACCTGCGACAATTCGGTCTATTCCTTTGCGGCATTGTCATACCAGGTTTGCAGTGACTTTTGCAATGAACTATTTGACACATTCGGCCTGCTCAACTGCGGTATTGACAGACTAGGTCTGCAATGGTTCCTGTAGTAACCAAATCGATGAATTCGATCTGCTCCTCTACGGTACTACAGTATTAGCATGTCTGTACTGACTCATATACTGACGGCTCATTTGACAAATATTATCTCTTTCTCCACGGTACTACCGTTTTGAGTTTTCTCACTCCCAACTCGCACTTACACAATTTAAGAGAAGCCTTAGAAGATCTGCAAGTCAGTCTATCTTTCAAGGTATAATCTTAACTTCTTAGTCTTTGAGGGTGTAGCTGCAGACAGATCATACCTCGATGATTGATATTGGGTGATAATGTGGCGTATGCGAGAGCTCCGAAATCTTTCAATAATTCTCTATTGCTCAAAATCTCTTAACATACCGAGAACGTCTTGCTTGTTTACATCTTGGTGATCATTAGGGAACGTCTCAATTTTGCTCTTTTCTACTTGTCTGTTAAGAATATTTCGATTCCTCACCACTAGGCGATCACTCAAAGACATTTCTAATTGTTCATCAAGTTAGCAATATCTTGATAATATCTCAAATATTCGTTGTCTAAACGACCTTTCAAAAATCTTATGTATTGTTCACCGCTTGGCGAACCTTCAAAAACAGCCCTAATTGTTCGTTAAAGTAATGATCTCTTGAAAGTATATTTAATTGCCCCACATCAGTGAACTATGAAAAATATCTTGATTGACTATCAACTTAATGATCTTTCAAGGATGTCTTGGTTGGTCATTGCCTTAGTGATCAGTCAAGAACGTCTTAAGTGCTCAACCGCTTGTTGGCCCCTCAAGAACGCTTGAATGCCAAGAGGCTCTGGACTCGTGCAGCCTCTTATGCTTTACATAAAGCGAGTAAGGAAAGCTGGACCAAGATCTATCCCATATATGTCCGAGACATCCTTGGTGTAGGTGAAAGAGATGTGTATGGGTGTGATGAAGAAGCAAAGTTCACATGTACAATTGTCGTGGTGGACGTCCAAACCAAGCGGCACACTGTCAGAAACTCAAAGTCAGCATGATATTCAGATCCCGGTGTCTGTCAAAGTCTGTAGGACTTCTATTCGTGCTGTCAGTTGGGTGGTTGTGTGTGGGATCTCTCACCAAGGGTGAGGGTCTCGCTGAGTCGCCTCTCTGCGAGGACAGGCAGTGGACTTGAATCTCTTCACAGGAGAGTTCAGAGGCAAAGGCACTCTCAGTTATAGAATCAAAGAAGTTTAAGAGAACGTACCTGCTTGAAGAATTTGTGGATGTGTGCACTTGGAAAGAAATGTTGAGCTCGAAAACGAGTTGGTAGAAAATGCTGGTGGGGATACAACTCTTAACTCGAGCTAGCTCGCCTCATCCACGAAGACGCCCCTGAAAATTTTACCTCCTAGTTAAGTCATTATGGACTGAAAGACCAGGTGGCTTTCAAATGATTGCTCCAAGTAGAATAAACCAGCCAGGATGGGTATATCAAGCACTCTACAAGGTGTGCAATATCACAATCTTGCTGACGACTTGTTCTGCTTTTTCCTGCCCCTCCTATATTTCTTATTGCTAGAGTCGCTCTACGTACTTTTACAGGTGATATCAAAACCCTAATTGCCTCGGGGATTGTTACGTCTCCCAGTATATCAACTGTCGTTCAAAATTTCCACAGTTTGTTGCTCATTTGAAGCACACCCTCAAGATCCGGAGCCAAATCTCCCAGTAGCATTGGACTACCTTCTTTATATCCGGGATGTTAACTATAAGCTGGGAAGCAAACCGCTCTTTCAATTTCCCTTCCATAGGAACAGCCATGCTTTGTAATTCTTGTCGTTGCAAAAGTCTGGCAGGTACGTCTCACTATTCATGCTTCCATGTAGTTTGAAAGGATTCCGTGTCATCTCTATTATGGCTGAAAAATTACTCAAGTTTTGCTACAAACGTCTGACTTTCTTATAGGTATATCTACAAATTGGCTTTCACCCATAATCCAAGCTTTTCCAAGCCCGCATGGCCATCATAAATATCTCTCTCTACTACACGGGAATTGATCTGACGAGGATTAGGATATATCGAAGTAAAGGTACCAGAATTTCTACTTACATGTTTTGGTCCCAAGTCACTGATCTTCTCAGCACCAAGGAGTCTCATACATGTCTCTGTTTCTGCTTTGAGAACTGAGGATTCATTAGCAATTATCGAAAGAATCGGAAAGGGGAACGAACTCTCGAATGTCCTCTCTACACCCTCAGCACCACCTGCTCCCAAGCCGAAAAGCGCAGCTCGACCAACCCCAACAGCAGAAGCTCCAAGACAGAGTGCCTTTACAACATCTGTGCCTCTCTTGATACCTCCGTCAACCCAAACCTCGATTCTACTGAATACTTCTGGGCAGTACTTCCGAATTTCGAGCAAGGTATGGACGGCAGGTGGGGCTGTGTCAAGAGCACGACCTCCGTGGTTGGAGAGAATAATGGCTTTGACTTGTGGAGCATATTGCGCAGCCAGATAAGCATCTTCATGTGTCTGAAGACCCTTCAACACAATAGGTAGCGTGGTATGCTGAGCCAACCATTTCAAGGTAGTTTTCCAAGTCAAATCGGCGGCAGTACCCCAGAAAAGTTGCTGTCCCACACCACCTCCTCCAGGTCGTTTAGGTTCATCAGCCGTCTTGACGCCTGAAGAGACTGGGAGGGATGCTCCTATATCTTTGGACTTCTCATCGTGCTCTCTTTTCCCTGGTACAGGCGCATCTAGAGTCAGACAGATAAATTTGTATTTATCTGACATTTTGTTGATCCGTTGTAGCATAGCTTCACTCTTCTTCCGATCTGTCTGTACATACAATTGCCACCCAAATATCTGCCCTGGTAACGAACCTTCCACAATTTGCTCTGGTGTCATGGAAGCGTTGTTCGAAACAATTTGCATGGCACCGAATGTGCTTATGCCCTGTGCAATTCCGTGCTCACCAGCCGGATGGGCCAATCTTGCCATAGCAGCCGGGGACACGTATAAAGGTATTCCAACTTTGTGTCCTAGGAGTGTAGTAGAGGTATCGCATCTGGTGCAATCGACAAAAACTCTTGGTCGTAACAATATCTGCTTGTATACAGCATTGTTGAAGCTCTTTGAAATTAGGTCGTCTGCCGCGGAATAATAGTATGCCCAGCACTTTTTCGAAATTTGCTTTGTTGCCACCTCTTCAATCTCATCCAGATTTAGTAGGCTCTGCATATCTGGTGGTCCTTCTTTCTGCTGTTCCTTCTCCGCTCCATCTGCCTGCGGTTTTGGTAATGTTGAGGCATCTATCTTTCCTAGCTTTGCTTCGGGCTTGAGATTCGATTCGAGGGTTCCCGGAGGATGTATTGGGTCGTAGTCTTCTGTGGCATCTTTGCCTGCCAGTTGCAGAATTATTTTCGAGCCTCCTGGGTGGGAAGGGAGGAATTCCGTCACGTCCCAGACATCTCCGTATAGACAAACCCAGCAATCTTCTGGGGTGTTGTGTTTTGCAACTGTATTGCGAGATATTAGCACAAGTCAAAGCGGAAAATATGTCTGTACCTTCAGCAGCATCAAAAATTTTCGCCATTTTTGAGGATATACAGATTGACAGGATACGGGATTAAGATAAAGATGCGATCTCGGCGTCAATTATACCGTAGAAATCTTGGAGGTCATTTCTGCCGGGGGAAATTCCCCACCTTGGGGAAGTGGGATCGAATCAGCACCTTGAATTGGTAATTGTCGGCGACGGAAATCCTACCCCCACACCCACCTGAACAACACTGCCAACATCCAGTCATGCGGAACACAGTCCGCCGACAGACCTTCTGCAAAAAATTGTTGAGCTGTGCCATTTTCTCCGGCTTGAATACCGTAGGTGAAGCATTCCAGTAGTTGTGGAGGCACCAATGGTTCACAATGATATTGCTTTAGAGAATCCATCGCCATAGATATGCGTTCAAAATCCGGACGTAGAATCACCAGTTTCAACACACCCCGTCTTCTGTCAGAGTTAGTTCTCATGATATGAATGTTGTCAGAGCAGACAAGAATGAAATGTCTAGCAATAACGCAAGATTGAATATAATACATTTCTTCGCACCTTCAATATCTAATTAAAACACCATCTTCTGTCTGAAATACTCGCCCTCGAAGAAGAAGTCGGACAGCTATTTATTATCCCCCATCATATCCTTTGTATATTTCTATACCAAGCATACTCCTTATGCCACGATAACTCCACTATCAACATTTGCATTAAGAACAGGTGTAATCGCCGATACCGAGTCCGAAAAGTAGTAGCGACAGTTATCTTGTGCTGCGTTAAGCACATATGAGAAAAACGGACATTGATCTCGTTCGTCGCACAGATCCGCACATTCTTGGTAAGATGCCACAGTCGCAGTGGAATAAAGAGAAGCATCCCCGCCGTAAGAGTAACCGCAAGTAGGCGTGAAAGAATTGTTGTTCACTTGTCCAAAGAGTAATCCGGCACTACAATATGCAGCAACTGCAAGGGCAGAAGGAGTTCCGTGAACAATTGATGTTCCTGTGGCAGGACCCACGACACTCTATTTTCTACTATCAGAATGGAAATGGATGAGAGCAAGCAGGATATTACCAGAGTTGTTGTACTTGTCGTGGTAAGAGTAGCTGGCTGTGTTACATGGACGGTGGACTATTTGAGTTAGCTTTCATCCGTTTGATAGATTCGAATAGATGATGACCTGAATAGTGACAGTCACCGTGAGAATTGTGGTGGTTCGACTGAGAGTGGCTGCTGGGGTAACAAGACAAGAGCAGGCGCTGCTAATACGGTCTGGTGGATATGTTCCTGCCTTGCCAGGACAATTTGGCACAGCTTGACGCTTTGCCTTGGGAATGACTGTGATGGTTGGATCTGCAGAGTTGCCTGATGTGACGGTCTTTGTTGCAACACTGTATTTTGTTACTCTCGTTCATCTCATTGGAACTCCGGCGTACTTACACTACAAGTGTTGTAAGGGATGTGCCATCGGTGATTCTGGCTGTTGAAGTGACAGTGGTCAACGGAACCACAATTGGCACATTGCGGGGAAGAGACTGGGGAGCGGCGGAGCTGAGCGCAGCAGTAAAGATTAGGCTGGAAATGAATTTCATAATGAATGACTGAAGTGAGCAATGAAAGACTAAGATGTTGTAAATGAGTAGTGGATGCTGGTGACGGGATTCTGGGTAGGACCGGAAACAACTTATATACTCCAGGAAGCAGCTCAGTTGCAGCAGCATTTCCACATGCCTATATAAAACATATTTCGAAAGGCTACAAGATAATCAATATTGAAGCCTCAAAAGAGCCACCTTTTTACGTTTTTGCTTCTTAATGAGATAGCCTTCAGTTCATGAAGCCGATATCAGCTCTCGAATTCAAACTCGCGCGAGATTCAGCTCACTCAGAGTCAATCTGACCGAAATCAGGCAATAGTCTACAAACTAGGAGGCTATGTTCCTGATACGTGGGAATAGCTCGATAGACATCCGACCTGCTATCAATCTCTAAAGTATTAATTTTGACTTGTTTCGGGAAGGGTAGTCATTCAGGTCTATTGAAGCCTGTTAGAGCTGGCGATACTGTTTTGGAAACGGGGTGGCTTCGGAAGGCTGCATGGCGGCAGACCGATGAGGGAGCTGCGTCTCTCAATCGCGGTACACATTAATACTATAAGAGACTTGATGAATTAAGAATGCAAGACTTTTGCGGAATATGAATCCTTGGTGGTTTGTTCTGTGCCCTTCAGCTGTTGATCATCTGAAGGAGTCATTTGCCACATTTTAGGGAAGACTGATAATTGCTTCCTGAAAATCTTCTAGTAGACATGTAGCATGGAAGTAATTCAAGCTCAGAGGAAAGCCACTAATTTGACGAAACTGAAGGAGACTGTCATGTATCCTGAGGTTCGCCAAATCTAGCCGCAGAGACGAGGGTATCTCTCAATGTGCAGCTATCGCTGAACGCCAATTCAAGTGATATGTAATGAGCTATGACCACGTTGAGCAACCAAATGTGATACCCTCTACTGATGTTTAAGAAATGTCTGTAACACTTATTGAGAGCCTGAGAGTCGTGCTCCGTAAAATTATGCTGGATGCTATCAAAAGTTCCAGGGGTCCGAGGAGTAGTTATTCAAATATCCTGTTGTCAATATGCTAGACCTTCAAAACCGGATACTTGAAGTGTTTAGGTCCTGAATAACATGAATTAAACAATATTCAGGCCGTGTAGGGAGGATTGAGAGCTTTGGCATTATAGTCTGGACTCCCGAGACATGTGATGATCCAGCCGTCTTGAAATGTCCAATTTTGAAGTTCGAGTTTTCCCATACATCCTGTATATATACATTAGGGTTGGGCATGAGCTCAAGTCAACATGAACAAATGACACCTAGTACATTATTCACTTCAGAATGTTCCACCGACGTACTTGAGATGAATTGATTGGCTAACACATAATTTTGATCTTTATTTGGTACAACAAATTGTACCCAGAGGCATGCTCAGCTTATAGCAGCCTGAGCTGGGAATAGACCTGTGCACTCCTTCCTGAACTTGAAAATGAACTTATTGATAAAAAAGTAAACTGGTGCTCATCGACAACCAACAACAATCTATTCAGGAGAAGGTTCACGATGAATCCCATCAAAATTCTGGAACGCATCATGAACTTTGCTCGGCGATTGATCCTCACCAGATTTATGTCTGTTCTCGTAAACATTCCAATCCGGGACTCTCCAAGGGCCAGAACCGCAAAGTAATGGTGGTGGAGAGCTATTAGACCAATCTCCGCCCGATTGTGGATATACAGGCTGTTTCTTAGCTTCGCCAGTTTCTGGTTCCTCGCCTGGGGTTGAGGTGTCTTCATCTGGTGGCACTGTAACTGATTAGGCTTGTACTCTCAAAATCCTGACAATCAAACATATTTATGCTACCCAGAAACCTATAGGTCGCGTTGCAGAGGGGACAAATAAGGATCATGTACAGGGTGTCGTCATCAGCCATTGCTGAATTATACCATTCAAGTCTTCAGGCGTAGGCTGTTGATTCTCCTTTGCCCTAACAGATTGCCTTGCGGAGTGAGTCTCGTCCTCTATTCCTCCTTGCACACGTGCAAGCCACCTCTCAAACCTGGACTTGCCCTGTAGCCAAGGATCATCTGGAGGCAGCAACGCAGGCTTCACATTCGCCTCTGATCGAACTAAGGTTACCATAGGAGTAAACAGGTTGCTGATCCCTTTTCGAATATTTACCACACTGATCCTTCTCCTCCTCCCAGACCCCGAGAGAGATAAACCTCCCAGTGGCAGGGCGAGATCTTTTGCTTTCGCATGCTCCTCGGCCAGTCGCTTCTTACAAAGAGCGGAAATCTCTGCATCGGTGAGATCTATGTTGAAGCATGTCTTGAGCGCTTGGAATCGATCAGCCTCCGTCTGGCCGGACAAGACAACCCTCCATTCGTTTTCGGCAGACTCCAGGTCTCTGACTGCTATAGACCGTCCTTCTAATTCGACCTGTCCAATAATCTCGCAAGTCTGGTCATCACGGACCATCAAGTAGCAAAATAAGAAATCTTTGAGATCGCCAAGTGGACTATAAACAAATCAGTATGGAACCAACGGCACGAGAGAAAAGGGGAGCAGCTTCTGAGCTGATCAAAAGGTGCTCGGGTTATTATCTCTGACAATAGGGGAGAAATTGACCCACTGTGTCGAGATTGTGTAATTCAAAAGCTGAAAATCGACTGGCCAGCCATCAACAAGAATGAATATGTAACAGGTTTGGTAGTTATTTCGTGTAATTTCAAATTCCAGAATCCAAGTGGGACACATTTGAGCTCCATATCTTTGTCCGAGGAAGGAATTAATCGAAGGCGGTGATGTAAATTGCTTGTGCCCCACCCGCTCATGACTCCTGTTTGAGTGTCATTGAGTAGGAATCGGTCTTGTAGGACAAATGGCTATCGTTCCCTCGTGTTGATTGCAACAAGAATATGATGAGGGGGATAATTACCTCCAAGACCAACACCAATTAGCCACCGGTGAGCACCTATGGTAACGATATTTACCGCATGGTTGCTTTGAAAGAACTCAAACCTTGCCGCCATAAAGCGAATAATCGGCACTCACTATGTACGTATACCTCCAAGATCATGATGTAACTTCGCTTGCACAGAAGTAACATGATAGCCAAGGCCCCTCAAGATATGGGCAAAAAATGGATTGTTTTCGACTCGATTTCCCCCCCCGCATATCTGGGGATTTGACGAATTTCTCGAACAGAACATATAAGTTTAAAGTTGACTCGCATGTACTTGTATACTCAACGTCTCGGTAGTGAATAGAAATGGTTTCGGTGGGAAAAGAGGACAAATGGTAGGCTTGGAGTACGCTAAGAGCACGAGATTTTCCTCGATATCGAGCCCATCAATGATATCGGGGAATGGAACTGACTCCGGTGTTAACTTAGTCTTCTGCAAGTACGCCTCCAAGTCTTGTGTTGTGTAGACGTCGTTTTCCATTGTGCCTTTCTTTCTGAATATCTTGGGGGAGCTGAATAGTCTTGATGCCATCTGCTTTCCACATCAGTCCCCTCGCCCCCCAGAAGTACCAGACACCTTGCCTTGGTTTGTATTGCCAAGTTCAACCAGCTTGGTATAGCATAGGGTATCGGATATTACGCGAAATGCTTGCGTGTGGAAAAAAAAGTCTTGATGTATGATTGCGATTCTTGGTAGCATTGTGCACGTCCAATTTAAATCAAAGCAGAAGTGGAAAGAGCAATGGGGAGCCACACAACAGAGAAGGAATAAACACTTCGAGATATGCTCGAACTCGATCTGACTGAAGCTGAGTAAATTCTTGACAAACTCAAAGGTCCACGTAGTCGATAGACAATATATGAAATATCATTCCGACTCAAACACACCCGTTGTTGTTGGCATAGAATTTGCCATTCCCTGTGGCGGACTTGTAATAGCACTATTTTCAGCGCCTCGAACTTTAAATGAGTTGGAAGCCATGGTTACAAGGGCACTTGCCTTTCACCGGGGACCTGATGTCTCGACCCATTTCGAAATTCCTGCATGGGAATTGCCCATGTAAATTGTCGTTGGAGATTGTACCAGTCTTGCTGCGGAAACGCGAAGGCGTGAAGACGCGCCACATCCAGCTTCCACATCCCACTTTCAATTCTACCTATCTTTCTAATCGTAATCCATCCACGATGATATATAACGCAATCCACTGCTGGCACTCTGCCATTAAACAATTTGCCTATTATCCAAAAGATTGGCCATGACGTACCCGTACCAAGCACTTCGAATTAATGGCGAGCGCCTCAACAACACCCTTCAGTCAACTTGCACATCATGGGGAGCGATAGCAGAGTCGACGGGTATGCGAAGGCTTGCCCTCAGCCAAGAGGATAAGGAAGTTCGAGATTGGCTTGTGAAGGAATGTAAGGACTTAGGATGCGAAGTCAAGATCGATCAAATGGGCAACATCTTCGCTACAAGAGCTGGCACTTCTAGCGACAGAAAACCTATAGCAATGGGTAGCCACCTGGATACGCAACCAGCTGGTACGTAATCCCACCCACCATCGCTGAATGCAAGTTAATTCGTAAGTAAGGAGGCAGGTATGATGGTATACTTGGGGTCCAGGCGGCTCTGGAGGTGCTTCGAACTCTGAAAGACAACAAAATTAAAACTCACAGTCCAATATGTTTGATCGATTGGACCAACGAAGAAGGGGCCCGCTTTCCAGGTGCGATGATGTGTTCCGGAGTCTGGTCTACAAAATCTTCCACGGGACTTGAAGGTTGTTACGACACCACCGATATAGATGGAATTTCTATGAGAAAGGCGTTGGCAGATATAGGATATCTGGGTGATACGCCCTGTGACTATCAAAAGAATGGTATACAGAGCTACTTTGAACTACATATTGAACAAGGCCCAAAATTAGAACTTTCAAACAACAAAGTCGGCGTTGTCACTGCGGTACAGGCAATGAAATGGTTTGCTGTACGGGTGTCCGGAGTTGAAGGTCATTCTGGCACTACTCCCATGGATAACAGATCGGATGCTTTGGTTACAGCCTCAAGATTGATCACAGCAGTCAGCGATACAGCAAAGTCCTCTGGCCTCGGCGTTGCCACTGTCGGTGTGATAACAAATGATACTCAAAGCCAGGCCACAATCCCAAGTGGGGTCGAATTCATAATCGATGTGCGTTGTTCGACTGATCAAATGGTAGAAGACCTTCATACAGCGATTTTCCAAAACTTCGATAGGATTGTGGAGAAGGAGGGCAACAACACAGGTTATCACATTGTGCGAACGTGGGGTCTACCAGAATCTATCTTTCACCCAGACTGCATTGAAGCTGTCCGTTCTGCTGCCATCCAGGAAGTAGGAGACTCCAGAATAATGGAGATGAAGTCAGGGGCCGGGCATGACGCTGCATGGGTTAGCAAAGTTGTAAATACAACTATGATCTTTGTTCCTTCGAAGGATGGGATAAGTCACAACCCGGCAGAGTTTACAAGTCCGGAGGATTGTGCCCTTGGGGCTCAAATTCTTTTACAGGCAGTTTTGGGATATGATGAGGCCGTCAAACATGGAGATATTCTTTGACATGAAGTCTTGCAGAATATAAATTTATGTCAGCCAGCCAGCTGCGCGAAATCTGTGGTTTCGCAGAACAAAACTGCCCAACACGTGTGAAGATTCTCTCAAAAATTTTCCGAGGCGATCAAATAGTTACCTTATAGATTAGCAATTATTCTGTCTGGCTTCCATTCCGTCTCTGTATATCCTCAGCGGAAGTGTCCGTTACACAGAGCATGCAAGCGAAGCATGGGGAAGTTGTGGAAAACCTTACTTCGGGTAAGCCATGATGTGTTACCCGTCGAACCCGAGACGGCGCTCCGGGATGCTGGAAAGTATATTCGGAAATCAGGGGTGAGTAGAGCGGAATTGGGCCGCTGCCAAAATTTACTCCCCGCAAGCTTTACCTTACCCCGCGAACCCCGCTACACGCAAACTTGCATCTCTCCAACTTACACACTCTCGAGACACTCCTAGACTGTTACTGAGCATTCCGCTACCTCATGCAAGGAAACATGTGGCCGTGGTGAACCGTATCCATGTCACTACTCCTATATGCCGGAAAACCGTGCTCGATTATGCATTAATTCTCAATTATATCAAGTCGAGTGCCGCCATCAACGCTTTCATTTCTTGTTCATTTTTCGATGCCTGGTCAGTATGGCGATAATTGATCTCTTTCAAGCTGTCCTAGCTTTAACTATTGAAAATCCTTTCCAAGCTCTCGGCGTCGTTGCTGTTCTCGTCCCCACTCTATATGTCATATTGAATGAGATTGTACGGAAGCAAGCACGAGTGCAAGGTCTCAACGGTCCCGCGGGTCTGCCTCTTATTGGCAATTTGTGGCAGATTCGTGTGAACGCAGCTGAGAAATATCGACAGTGGGCGCGTCTGCATGGAGATGTATATCAGATCCAGTTGGGAAACATTCCAGTAGTGGTTGTAAACTCTGCAGCATCAGCGAAGATCTTGTTTGGACAGAACGCCCAGGCATTGTCTTCTCGACCTGAATTTTACACATTTCACAAGGTAAGGATCTCTGCGTTTTGACGCTTCTGTGCTGACCCCTCAATTCTTGTAGGTCTTATCAAATACTGCTGGTACAACAATTGGAACTTCACCCTATAGCGACTCCCTCAAAAGACGGAGAAAGGGTGCAGCATCGGCACTCAATCGTCCTTCTATTCAAACATATATTCCACATCTAGATTTAGAGAGCAAAGACTTCGTTGCAGAACTTTTGAGATATGGGAAAGGCGGTGCCGAGCCGGTCGATCCTATGCCAATGATACAGAGACTGAGCTTGTCTCTTGCTTTGACATTGAACTGGGGAACCAGAATGGATAGCCAAGACAACGCCATGTTCGACGAAATCACTCATGTCGAGGAAATGATAAGTAGATTTCGAAGTACAACTGGCAATTTACAGGATTACATCCCACTCCTGCGATTGAATCCTTTCAGTTTTGGATCGAAGCAGGCCGGTGAGATGCGAGATCGCCGGGATGTGTATCTAAAGGCGCTGAACAAGGGCTTAGAGGATCGCATGGAAAAGGGAACCCACAAGCCATGCATCCAGGCTAATGTTATCCTTGATGAAGATGCAAAACTCAACAACGAGGAGCTTACGTCTATAAGTCTCACTATGCTCTCTGGAGGGCTGGACACCGTCACGACTCTGCTCCAATGGAGCGTTGCTCTTTTAGCGCAACGTCAAGATGTCCAGAAGAAGGCGTGGAGAGAAATTAGTGAGCTGTACTCTGTCGATGAGCCATTGTGTGATCCATTGGATGACCAGAAATGTGCTTACGTCGCCGCACTCGTGCGGGAATGCCTCAGGTCAGTCTTCGAAAATACTTGAATTCAGAGAATCTAAGTACATTCTAACGATACCTAGATACTTTACAGTACTTCGTCTTGCCCTTCCCAGAGTATCAATCAAAGATGTGACTTATAAGGGGGTCGTGATTCCAAAAGGAACTGTGTATTTCCTGAATGCATGGGCTTGTAACATGGGTTAGTTGTGCGGATCTCTCACATGCTCGTACTAATATCTGGCTTAGATGAAGCTGTCTGGCAAGACCCCAACGAGTTCAGGCCTGAGCGATGGCTTGAGCAGCCGGACGCGCCCATGTTCACATATGGAATGGGCTATCGAATGTGTGCAGGCTCGATGTTGGCGAATCGCGAACTTTACCTTGTCTTCATTCGCATGCTCAATGCGTTCGAGATCCAGCAGGCAGATAACGTTGACTGCCATCCTCTATCAGGAAACTCAGATCCAACGAGCTTAGTAGCTATGCCTCAAAGATATAAAGCGAAGTTCGTGCCTAGACAAAGGGAGGTGTTGGAGAAGACCCTGAAGGATTTCAAACCTGTTGAGGTGGGGTCGTAGAGGGGCTGTGAATACTTGTGTATATGTATTATTCTGAGCTATTGGATGTATCGAAGTGAGCTCATGATAATTGAAATCGATTTTCATTCGAGCAACAAGAGGCTATATATCTTTGGGCTACTGAAATTCGAGCACTCATGGCGAATTGTTCTCCAAAATGACACATCCCGACCCTCTACGTAAGCCTGCCTAGCTACTGCTATACATAGCTCTCATTTTCAGGCTTCGGTCAGAAGCAAAATTACATTGCGAGAAATGTATTTACAGAGACATAGTTCCAATCATTGCAAATCAATATGGTGGGCCTGGTCAAAAGTCCTTCCTAGGTGTCTAAGGTGATTGATTGGTCGAGATGAGTGCCGCAAACGAGAAACGAAAATGCCTTTGATAGTCTCCGCAAAGCTGTTCGCTGCAACGCATATCTGATAGATTTGATTCTCCAGATATAAATATAGGCTGCTTTCCTCCAAAACCCATACTTTCCTGTTCAATCACTTTACTCTGCTTTACCTTGAACGGAAATGGCTTCTGAACATAATCCTCATCTTCATGAAGATCATCCACTGAAACTCCTAGCAACTCCAGCCTTCGAGACTGGAAAGGTATACTATACAACTTGCTTTCGAGAACAGTCTGATTTTATATAGAAAGACAGCTTCACAATGGCAGCCAGCCACATGGTCATCTCTCACAATTCTCTGATTAGAGGTTTCAATAGCATCTACCAACAAGCTACGAGAATACCTGTTTCGGACCATACGGATTTCATTGACTATTCCCTCGCATGGCATAGGCTAGTTGAAGAACATCATTATCATGAAGAAGTGTACTACTTCCCTGCGATCGAGAGGGCGACTGGTCAGAAAGGGGTCATGGACGGAGAAGTTGAACAGCATGGTACGGTATTTGCTTGGTTCTCTGCAATTAAGTGCACTAACGACATACCAGCTGCTTTCCATGTGGGCCTGAAAGCTATGAAGGACTACTTATGTGACCCGAAAATGCCAAAAGCATTTCGACCATCCGAGCTCTTGAAGATCATGGATTCATTCTCCTCGCCACTATATCTACATCTCGCAGCAGAACCTCAGTCGATTCTCGCCTTATCGCGATTCACTTCATCTAATAGACAACAGTTCGATCTTGTTGCAATTGAGCAGGAGCAGGGCAAGAAGGCGATCAGCGTTGATTTCGTCTTCAATGTAATGCCAATGTTCCTTAACAATATGGAATTTGTTGAATTTGAGGACGGAATGTGGAAGAACCATCCAAACATACCTGCTCCGGTGGCTTGGATTTTGAAAAATTTGGTCCCTATGTGGAAGAGTCGGCAGTGGAGGTTTATGAGTTGCAGCAGTGATGGAAGGAGAAAAAGATTGGTTGTGTAGAGAGGAGCTCGAAGATACCTATCAAGGTGGCGAATCGAAGTATTGAGAATAGTGTATCCGAATTCTCCCAATTGGCGTGGTATCTTTGATCTGAGTTCTACATCTGCACCCACTTGAGCAGCCATCGGCAATTCGCCCGACTGTCCCGCACAAAGGGGTTCAGGGGCACAACCGAAATATTTCACCCCACTTCGGCGGTGTTCGGTGGTGTCCGTCTGCTCCAGGTGGCCTCACCCAGATACAGTAGCCGGCGATAAGGAAAATGGGCTTGACAATCAGTCCCAAAGGTGGGGATGTATACATTTCTTCACGTCTCTCAAAATGGCTCCGCTTCTTTGCTTGTCAGAAAATACAAAATATATTTTCCCCAGCATTGGGATTGAACCTGATTTAGCAAAATCCTTGCACTAAAGCGCAGACATGGCAGACTACGAGTACGATTTGCTCGTTTTGAATGGAGTGGTGGTGACAGATCAGGAGACGGGCGAGTTTGATATTGCTGTTAAGGATGGGAAAGTCGCGAAGGTTGTGAAGAGAGGGGAGCTTGGGGATTTTAAGTCCAAAAAGACAATAGATGTCGAAGGCGGGATGGTCATGGTAAGTAGGAACATCCTCACTCAGAAGAAGCTTTTGTTGACTAGATAGCCTGGAGGTGTTGATGCTCATGTGTAAACCACGATTTTGACTTCTGATTGTCAGGAATTGAGGCTGAATTAAGCGTAGTCATTTGGATGAACCTCCATTGTTCGGTAAAGGAGAAACTGCAGATAATTATGAGACTGGCAAGACAAACCTTTGGTTTTGCTAAATATTTCTAATACTACTCCAGGCACCAGATCTGCCATTTGTGGAGGAACCACTACTTTGATCACCTTCGCCCCTCAACGCAAATCAGAACCCTCGCTCCTCTCTGCCTTAGCAGCGACACACGCTCGAGCCACAGACAATTGCTATTCGGACTATTCCTTCCACCTCATTTGCTCCAATGCTGGCCCAGTCGCCATCTCTGAATTCGCTGCCCTTCGAGCAGCTGGTATATCCTCTCTTAAAATTTATATGACATACGAAGCCCTCCAACTTCAAGATTCCGAGATTCTAGATGTTCTGTTCGAGGCTCGACGACAGAAAATCGTAACTATGATCCACGCTGAAAATGGTGCAATCATCGATTGGACAATCAAGAAACTGGAAGAGAAGAAGTTATTTGCTCCAAAATACCACGTCAACAGCCATCCGCCAGTTGCAGAAATCGAAGCGACTTACAGAGCTATCAGCTTGAGCAGCTTCATTGATGTTCCCATACTCATCGTTCATGTCTCTTCGCCAATTGCAGCCCAGCATATCGCGGATGCACAGAAGAAGGGGCTTCCAGTCTATGCCGAGACATGCCCGCAATACTTTACCCTAACAAGAAAGGATCTCGATAAACCAGGCTTTGAGGGAGCTAAGTGCGTCTGCTCACCTCCGCCTAGAGAAGGCGAACAGGATCACGAGGGAATATGGAAAGGATTGGAGAATGGTACATTCACAGTGCTAAGTTCAGACCATTGTCCGTTCTTGTTTGATGATGGAGAGAAAGGCAAGAAGACATGTATCAACGAGGAGTACCCAGTTGGTCATTTCAAATACATTCCGAATGGATGTCCAGGTGTGGAAACTAGACTCGCACTCGCACTGTCAGCAAACCGACTGCAACTACAAAAGTTTGTCGAAGTAACATCAACCAATGCAGCAAAGTTGTACGGGTTGTATCCGAGGAAAGGAGCTCTGATTCCCGGGCAAAGTGATGCTGATCTCACGATTTGGTATCCTGATGGAATGAAGGATATCGTCTTGAAGAACGAGATGTTACATCACAATGTAGACTATACGCCTTATGAGGGGAGAACAATGAAACAATGGCCAAGGTATACGGTTCTGAGGGGTGAGGTAGTTTGGGCAAAGGACGAGGGTGGTTTGCTTGGAAAGAAAGGTTATGGTCAATTTTTAAATCGAGGTGTGAGCTCGTTGGCCGGAAGTAGAAGTCAGGAGGAATGGGATGTGGAAAATTTCTAGAGTTGGAATTTATCGATAGAATATCCCCAACACTAAATTTACTTGCCATCCTGGTGTCCAAAGACATACGTGAATATTCTTGCTGCTAGTACCTTGCGAAATCCAGTCTCCCTGATTGGGACTAAAATCTCTCATATATCGATTCACCACAATTCTACCAAATCGAACTCGATCCGGAGGCTCCCCAAGGAGGCATTTATCTTCAGTGCCTATACATCCCTTATTAGTACTGGTGCGTCTCAAACGTTATCCAGCGTATGCAAAGGTGGGGTTGAAGGAGTCTGAGTATCGGCCAATCCACAATGCATGGCGGGGCAGCGATAAGGCAATCGTTATCAACATCAAGTAAAAGAAACAGCTTATACTTGATGAGGCCAATCATCTCGAATCTGAATCCCGCCACATTTTGAAAAGTGGGCAGTCTCAAATTACATGCTGAGGAGATTGGTAGCTTAGTGTGAGAAGTGACGTGCAGTAAATCTTGCTCCAGCTCTTTGGTTCACATATTAAAGTTTGTTACAGCGTTTTTGAGTACGAACCTTTCTCCACCCCCATCATATACACTCTAGAACGTACTTCCTCATAATGGGTAGCATTGAGAAAACAATCCGGCATCTCGATGTTCTCGTCGTTGGTGGTGGCCCGGTTGGTAAGAATTTAGCCGTCCTTTCGTTCTGAACCAATCCTGACGTATCGTTAGGTCTCATCACTGCTTTCCAACTTGCCAAATTTGGACACTCGTCTTCTATAGCAATCATCGAGAAATACTCCAAGTCTTCCCAGGACAATTACGGCAGAGCCATAACACTCTACCCACGGTCAAGTGAGATTCTTGACCAGCTAGGGCTTGCAGATGAATTGGCTCAGCAATGCTTTGCTTGTCGGAAAACAGTGAGTTACGACAGAAACGGGGAGGAGGTACAAGGTAGAGGTTGGTATTTCATGGAAAATATGAAAGATACACAATGGGACTTTGCCCTTGTGCTGCGGCAAAAATACCAAGAGGAAATCTTCAGACGAAACCTAGCAGAATACGGCGTTAAACTCGAAAGCCAGAAGGAATTGATTGACATTGTCGTGGATGAGAGTGTGCCGGAAGGTGGCTACAGGGTCAAAGCGCAAGTCAAAAATGGTATTACAGGAGAAGAAGAGACCATCTTGTGCAAATACTTGGTTGGGGCCGACGGAGGAAAGTCATTTGTGAGGAGAGCACTGGAGATCCCATTCGACGGCAATACGACAGAGGACAAATGGGTTAGAATCGATGGTGTAATCTCCACAGACATGCCCAAACCAAGGACTTACGGTGCAATTGAATCCCCAACTCATGGAAATGTGCTTTGGGCTGCTTTGGACCATGGTGCTACGAGGATTGGCTTTGCATTTACTGCGGAACGACAAAAACAGTACCCCGAGTTCGATGAGGCTGCGGCTGTAGCAGAAGCTATCGCTTCCGTGAGGCCATTCAGGCTGGAGTTCAAACGGGTGGACTGGTATACTGTCTACTCTGTTGGACAAAGGATAGCACGAAACTTCTTCGTGAAAGGCTCTGTTTTCCTTGCCGGAGATGCCTGCCACACGCACAGCTCCGGAGCTGCCCAGGGAATGAATACTGGTATGCACGACGCCTGTAATCTTGGATGGAAATTAGCTCTTGTACTCCGTGGTCTTGCCCCAGCTTCGCTTTTGAACACATATGAAAGCGAGAGGCTACCCAATGTGCAAAAGCTCATCAATTATGACAAGGATATTTCGAGATTGATGACTATGCAACTGCCGCTAGGCTGGAAAGGCGATCCAAATGCAGACCCGAATGAGATCCTCGGAGTGGTTATGGATGAAGCTTCAACGTTTACCTCGGGCCTCAGCATTGCGTTTGACCTTAACGCACTGAATAAAAAGGGATCCTTGGAATCAGCTTCAAGCTCAGCACCAGTGACTCCAGGCCAAAGGGGACCTGATGTTCAACTCCGAAAGCCAGGTACGAATGAAGCAACTAGGCTTTACAAAGAAGCTCCGAACAATGCTCGATTTCATATTCTTATATTTGCCGGAGATCCGAAATACACTTCTGAAGCTCTTAATTCATTCGTAGATACAGTTGAGAGGTCGAAGGTCTTCTCCAATTTGAGCCTTCCCATCTCATGGCTGACAATTCCATCTATGACTGGGCCCTCGGCATACGAGCTGTTAGGCGTCATGCCACTTGGAAAAGTGCTGTACGATGCGGAGAAGACAGCCCATGTCAGATATGGAATTGATGAAACGAAGGGTGGCTTAGTCGTGTTGAGACCAGACGGATGGGTCGCGACCGCAGCCAACCTGAAAGCAGACTCAGTAGCGGAATTGGAAAACTATTTCCGTGAATTGCTCTTCGTCGATTGAAGCATAAAAGAGATAGCATGTTTGTAAACCCCTTAGCTCCCCCAAGAACGTGCAGATATGATGGCCAGAGGCCAAAAATGCTGTCGTTCTTTGGGCAATGTGGATAAACTTATGTATGATCAATCGAGATTCAGGGTGAGAACAATTACATGTGCGAAATCGACTGAGAAAAAGACGTTAAGCATTATACACAATAGAAGATAGGTATAAGGTAAATCCACTCTGTGATATTCTTTCTGCGTGTTTTGAGCTTTGTCTCCACGGGCTTGGAAAGTTCTGCTAGATAGCTACTCCAAACACACAAGTTGGGAGCATTCAACCCTGCAAATACTCATCTATGATGGATTTGTCGGGTCAATATCCCCTATCAAACTGCCTTGCATCTGTCATGCTTCATTTATGAATTCCTTTCGTCGTCTTTGATATATTTACTAAGTCGATGTGTTTGACTTCCTTGCAACTATCTCGTGCATGAGCTAAGGTATAAACAAAGGGCATCGTCTTAATTGTAAACTTCAAATCGACGTCTTTAGATGCACGCCATGCAACTACCTCGTGCGTGAGCTAAGGTATAAGTAAAAGGACATCGTCTTTCTTGTAAATTTCTAGTCGACGAGTTTAGACGCACGCTTTCCAACTACCTCAAGCGTGAGTTATCGTTGATTGACGCTGTCCTTGATTCTTCATCAGGTGGATGTATCTCACAGCATCGCTTCCCCTCTACAACCTCACGATTTTCGTCCAAACAACCCCACATTCACATCGAGCTTAGCGTCACGCTAGCGGCCGCATCTCGCACACGAAAATGCCTTTACCAAGTCGTGAGATCAAATGGGATCCCGTTGCATTCAAACTACAGTGTGCCGCAGCAGATACAGCAAATATGGCACCTGCTATGCAACATATCTTCATCGATGGCTCTTTCGCCGATCTGGCGCAAGAGTTGGCTGACTATTTGAAGATCGGACCCGAGATCCAACCCCTCCTCGAGGAGAACAAGAAGGATGAGGTACTCAAGAAACTTGTCACCGCGTCCATCGCACTCAACAATACGCCCGAGAAGGAGTTTGTATCGGCATATAACCTCCTTGTTTACCTCGTTCTCCAGTCACCCAGCGTGAATATGTTCCTTCCAAGAATCTGCGATAACCTTTCGAAGCCAATCACGTCCTCCCCAGCCAATGGTCCAGGCCTTGCGCTTTGTGTTCTCACCACGATCTTCAATCTTCTCTCCCCAGAAAATGAGGTTCGATTCAATGTTTTCCAGGCGATTCTACGATTGGTCAAGACGAGCGGTCTATATGAGATGTTGCGGCCACAATTGAAGGGATTAGATGGATGGATTGTTGAGTGGGATGTGGACGAGGAAGATCAGCGCAAGCTGTATTGCCAAATCGCGGAGGTCGCTGAAGACTCCGGTGAAGATGAGTGAGTTTAACACAAATCGGAGGCAATACAACGAGTCTAACAATTTAGGCAATCCTACCAATATCTTCTCAAAGCCATTCGCACTTTCGACGCTTCTGAGGTATCCTCCACCGAAGCCCAAAATCTTTCTCTCCGCGCTCTTAAATTCGCTCTTCTCGCCAGCACCCACTACGATTTCCATGACCTTACTTCCCTACCCGCCGTTCAAGCTCTTAGTGACTCACATCCAATTTATTCCGAGCTCCTTGAGATCTTTTCTGAGAAGGAGCTGGAGGACTACAACGACTTTAGGGACGAGAATGAAGGATGGATCGAGGAGCAAGGTCTTGATAACAGCAAGCTTCACCGCAAGATGAGGTTGCTCACTCTTGCCAGTGTTGCGGCCAGCGTCAACAGCAGGGAGCTCGAGTACAAGCGCATTGCGAAGGCTCTCCAAATTCCAGTTGAGGACGTTGAGATGTGGGTTATCGATGTTATCCGTGCTGGTTTGATTGAGGGCAAGCTTTCACAACAGAAGAAGGTTTTCCTGGTTCACCGCACTACGTACAGAGTTTTCGGAGAGAAACAATGGCGTGAGGTGGCTACGAGACTCGATCAATGGAAGGAGAGCCTGAAGGCAGTCAAGGATGTGATCAGCCGGGAACGTCAAGCAGCCGAAGCACAGAAGGAGCGTGAAATGCATGAGGTTGAGCGTAAGGTTGCGGGTGCATCTGGAATGGGTGCTGGACGACGAATCGGCGGCAGAGATATGGTTGAGATGGGTACCGACTGAACTGTTTGCTAAAATTGGCTCACAGTATCTTCAGTCCTCTTCATTCTCCGGAAGTCCCAAAATTTGCGATGGCGTTATAGATGATTTGATTGTACAACGGCGGCATAGCATCTGGCATGGTGCAGGAAGACTTCAGGCTATGGTTTAGAACGAGATATACTCGATCAGTACACCACAGCTAATGAAATGCGTTGAACTTACTCCCTATGCCATAAATCTCGGATGAAGCTGTGTAATGTTCCGGGTGTGTCTCAGACAGATTTGCCCAAGCAATAATTCGAGTGGCAAGTCCCACTCTGGAGGATATGTGCCATATGTCTAGGACACACCAAATAAGTAGCTTCAAGAGAAAGGATTCTGGTTGATATATAAAACATGTTGCATTGGTTAGGCTCGCTATCACTACCAATGTGAATTAATACAAGTTATCAAGCCCTACTCTAACAGCCCTCTATTTAGATTCGCCCATCTAGTAGCGTATGAACACATCATCTAGAAGTTCTTCCCCAATCTCTGCTCTAGCTTCGCCCTGGTCTCCTTGTACACTTCATCCGGGGTCTTAGTTGCAACGACCTTGACCACCCGATCCTGCTCACCAAAGTAATCCACAACCGGCATACTGGTTTCCACGAATACCTTGAATCGCTTCTGAATGCTCTCTGCGTTATCGTCGGCCCGTCCGCTGGTCTTCCCTCTCTCCATCAAGCGTCTTTGCATCTCCTCCTCTGGGCAATCGAAAAAGAGCACGAATTTGCTTGGGCAAACTGTCTCCTCAAATTTTAAGGCCTGGTCCATCTTGCGTGGGAAACCATCGATGAGGAATTTGCCTTTCTTTGATGGAGCTTTTGAAACTACATCTTGCATGGCGTTCTCGAGAAGTTGGACGGTTACTTCCATGGGAACGATCTTGCCATCCTTAATGTAGCTCTTAATCAGCTCTCCGAATTCAGATCCTTCACGCTGTTGCTCCGCACGAAGCAGGTCTCCAGCAGAGAGATGTGTGAAGTTGTAGTCGCGGACTAGGTTCGCACATTGGGTGCCTTTGCCAGCACCTGGCCCACCGAGGACAAAAATAACGGTGACGTCGTCGGGAGAGAAAGTAGGGGTAGACTTTGAAGGGGCGGCGATTTGGGCTTGATTTCTGGCTGCCATTTCTAGAGGGAGCGATCAGTTTATGAAAGGATTGAGTACATTTAATGGAGTTATCAGGGCAAGTGTTTGACGATAGTAGGAGCTGTGCCAAGATACAGATCCTTGAAATTAACATATAACATAGGAAGATGTCATACCAGCTCGACTCTTAACCATCAAAGCATATATTCCAGATCCTCCAAGTGTAATGGCAATGAAAGGCCAAATCCTGAAAGGATTCTTCCCAGGAGTAGGGTTGGGACCACTTGCGTAGCTTCGTCGGGGGACTGGATTACGGATCGGAGCTCGAACGGTTCGACTTATTGATTGAGAAATTCGAGGGAAGGGAGATGATTGTTGGCAGACTCGCCGCGAGAAAAGAAGGGGTATTTGTTGAGCCATTGTAGCTGGCTGGGCTTTGTGATGCGCGTGACGAAGTCATGCAATTGGAGCTTGAATTGGTCCAGCTTGAGTGGAAATTTATTTGTGCCTGGTGACGCAGGCTGCAAGGCCATCACACAAAATGTCCGGTCGGGTCCCACCTCCCGTCACTCCAGGTCGTGGACTACTACCCAGGCAGTTGAGGGAATCGGAATCTTTCCGAGTTACGTTAGGGCTGGCCCGAGCCTGAGGGAGCAGATTCAATATTATTTAGACACCTCACTAATAAGTCATTGTTATTGGGTGTAGTATTGAGATTTATGCGACTACAACCCGAAACATGACTGTAGAGCTGTGAGCTATGTGTGGAAAACTCTCAAACTCTCGAAGCATAGCATAAATTATGAACGATGATATTAATTTTTAGGCTAGTATGCTCTAAATCTAATGCGATCTGTCTATCATATTTCCAATGCCTTCAAAACTCTATCGATCACTGTCTGGACCCCCAGGGAACGCTCATTTCTTCTTCCTTCGCTGGTCATTTCCTTCATTGCACCTTTGCATTGATCTCTTTCTTTACCAGGCATCCCAAAGACACCACTGTCGAGACAGTTTACGATCATCTCGGCTGCTTGAGCTCTTTTCAGCCTCATGATTTCAGTACCAGCGCCAGTTTGGACACCCAGAACAGAGTAAAATCCAAGCGCCACCTCATATTGGTCAGATTCTCGAGAATGGGTTTGTTTCCGGAGACCGTCAAACATAACTTTGGCACGTTCGTAGATTGTGAGGCTCGTAGCAACAGTGATATTAGTAGCTCCTACCACTTTCTTAATGGTGTCCAGGAGGGGTTGAAGATGGCTGGTAGGCGAAGGATCAAGGCACTTGATATTCACAGCTCGGAAAAGAGCCGAAACTCCAGATGTGATTGTCGAGGCTTCGTGGGACTTTTCGCCTGTTTTGGTATCGTCAGATGTATCCATTTTGTCTTCGCTGGTATATTCCTCAAGAGATGGTGCCACAACGCTGCAGACCTCAGCAAACATATCTATGTCTGTTCGCTGCTCTGCATATTCGCCAAGGCTAGCAAAGGCATGTGGTCGATAGATATCATTGTTGCGTTTGGCTTCTCGAGTAGCTATCTTCTGCATCTGAGCCGCAATGCCAGGCTCAGAACCCCAAAGCGATTTGCCTGATTTAGAGAACTTAACGAATGCCTGCAGTACTTTCTCTTTACCATCGAAGGTTTTCAGCGAAAGTGCTTTCTCTAGAGGGGGCCATATGGATGCTGCGTTTTCCCGGCTGAGTTCTGCCCCGGACGACGTGACGACATCCGCTATTGTCAGAGCAGCAGTGTGCTTGATTGCCCATTTTGGGGATTCAAGACACTCAACAGCTAGAGCATTGATTTCCTTCGAATAGAGAAGGACGGCGCGAGGTCCACCAACATTCTCGCTCCACGTCTTCTCGAATTGCTCTTTTACATGTTCATCAAAATCGTGCTTTCCAAAGAATATAAAAGGGAGGAATTCCGCTGCAAGTGCGTTGAACCGATCAGTCGCAAATTTGGAAACAGCGTAAACCAATTCGCCAGCTACCTGACGCCGGGTCTCATCCTCAGCCTTGAAGTATAGCTCTTTAGCATAAGCAGCAAGCCGTAATAAAGCGTCATCGGATCCTAAGCGGGACAGGTAGCCAGCCGATCTTGCATAGGCAGCGCTGACAGTATTATTCCTGTCGAGGACCGACTTTTGGACCACCTTCATGAACTGATCCGCACAAGGCCGAAAAACAAATGAGTGTCTAGTTGCTAGGCTGACAAGTACGGCGGCGCACCCCATTTTCGAGGGCATGCCAATAGTTGTCTTAATGGCGTTTTCCAGGCGTGGTGCAAGATCTTTCATTGCAGGCTCATCTAAGAGATCGAGACAACGCTCAATAGATTCCATAAGTGGAGACTGTGAGACAGCTCTTGATCTCGCGTTATCGATTTGTCCTTCAGTCAGGTTATACTGAGCAGCTCGCAGGTAGATATAATCTACTCCCTCTTGTTCCATCGTACTCAGCAATCCCAATAATTGCTCGACTAGATTTGGCACGAAGGGTAGCAAAGCTTTACCGCCGCTCTTGACAAGTTTCAGCACTGTTACAGTTGCAAATATCCTGACGTCTTCTGCAGAGCTCTCCAGCCCCTGACTAGAAAGCAGGAAAGGCAAAACTTCTTTCAGCATAGCTTGTGCATGCCTTGAAGATGTACCAGCTTCCACCTGCCGAACCAGAATATTAGTCAAGGCCATACTCAATTTCAAAGCTGCCTTTCGGACCGACCCCTTGATATCGTCCAGAACCTTGAAAGCAACTTCCCAAATATCGTGGAGGCGACTCTCATATTTTTCAAAATCGCGGCCCTGAACCAGATCAGCAATGGCTGCACAGCTTGCTTCTCGTGTACGCCATTCCTTTGCCAGTATGCTTTTCAGAAGGTCTGTTAAAATTTCGTCGAAATTTTGATTGATCACCGCGCTAGAATCCTTGACCAACGCATTCCAAATATCATTCATCGAGCGCTGGACGTTTGGATTAGGGTCAAAGCGATATCGATACAGCTTCGGGTACAGTTTTGGGTCTATCTCGGATTCCGACAAGATGTTGCTGAGTCCAAATCTGCCAAATGCTGCACGTGTTGACCATGTCGCGGCATTGGAAGCAAGTGACATGAATTTATAGACAAGACTCTGGTCGCCGACCTCATTTGCCAATGAGATAATGTCTTTGTAAGATGTCACTGATTTGCCTTCCCCAGTTGGGAGAGCACCTGGTTCAAACAGCTCCGTCTCTTCGTCAACTTTCAGTTGAGCACTGGTTCCAGTAAACGAGGCGACCAAATCCTTGACAAGTCGTTCTCGAAGTTCCTTATCACCCTGTTCATATACAAGACTGAGACCTCGTGAGGCTGTTTCCTGCACAAGCTCGTCACGAGCGGACAGGAGGCCCATAAATGCTGCTTGACATTCTCTCAATCGAATCTGTATCTCAATGGCATTGCCACAGTGTTGGATCAAGCAGAACAGCCAAATGCCAGATGCCTTCTTGAGAGAAGGTTTCGTGGTTTTGCAGTCCTGGAGGAGTTTTTTAAGGACGGCCTCAAGTGTAGTTGATCGTTTCCGGCGCCCTTCGAAAGTAGTATCGACATCCAGACTGAGCAGGAGGACATCTGAATCCCAGCAAGCAGCAAGGCAACTGAGGGATTCTCCAACAGTAAATTGTACCTCTGCTTGTTTTAGCTCGAATAGACTATACAGATTTGAGAGAACTGAGCTCAGAGGGCTGTCAGGTTCGTCAACTTGACCATCCTCTTGCTCAAATATCGTTGCAAAGAGGCCGAGTGTTGATATCGCTTTCTCAGTTCCCTTCTTCGCTTCTGCTGCCAACAAAGTAACTATCTCTTCGGCGTTTGTCACAAATTGCTCCAACAATCCGGGTTTCAAAACGCCAGAAGCACTTAGCTGTCCAACCGCACTGAGAACCGCCTCCTTCGTTGATATATCTTTAGCGTTGACCAGAACTTCAAGCAGATTTCGGACAGCATTTTGGATCAAAGAAGGATCTATCGTATCAAGACGACCATAGTATGACGATCTACTAAGGAGATAGCCAAGTGCAAGAATTGATCCGTGCACTTTATTAGACTCTGCGCCAACAGCTGTCGGCCATGACTTGATGTCTGTCAGGAGGGAATCTATGATTTTCTCAAGATCTTGTCCCGAGTTGCCTGGGTGTGGGGCAAGAATACCAAAAGCTTGAGCAGCAAGGAAGCGAGTTGTGACGTTGTTAGATCTGATGCATGGGAGAAGTTCCAAGTATCTCTCAGCCAGTTCACTGATGGCTTGACGCGGAGATAAAGATGCTATCTCATGGAAGCATTTTGCACAGTCCGCAAGACCATTCCCATCATTCCGCAGCATGCCTTCGAATGCCGCTGTGAGATATGTAGTCAAAGCGTTCTCATCCACGGATTTGATATGATTTTTCATCGCTTTCCTGGCCTGCTTATCAGAACGAAATAGTACATCTAGTTGTCGTTCCCAATCTGCATCAATAATGAGAGGCATATCTGACTTTTCCAAAGCAGTCATCAACAGCATGCGTCTACAATAGTTGATAGCTGCCGGAAATGCATTTATTTTCGAGCCAGAGAAGTTCCCGAAAACAGAGACAGCGTCCACTTCCATGCCACTCTTCATGCTATTCGCCTCATGGGAATTTACGATCATGGTATGAGAAGTGAAGAATATGTTCACCATCTCATTCCAGTCAGGAAGAGGACATTCAGATGATGCGGAAGTCGAATTTAGAAGTCGGTACCAGTAGGGATCCTGTCACGACATTAGTCTACAACCAAGCACTTCCAATAATATACTCACTAATCCTTTCTTTCCCTCCTCAACAACATCACTTCGTTCATCGACGCGCCCTCCTAAAGCAAGAATATCTATCCATCGTCCAACAATGTCACCATATTCTAGACAACGGTTTGCCCAACGTACCGTTGCGAAGCGAGCACTCCTCACCACGGCACCTCCCTCGTCTAAAGTCATATACTTCAAAAGTAAGAGACGTAGCTGGGTCCTTAATCCTGGATTTAATGGTGACGTGAAGGTATTTAATAAACTCGCTAGGGCACCTTCAATGCTAACAAAAATTGTGTCCGATGAGCCTTCTTCTGTCAATGATCTGAAAAGCCACTTAACGAGAGATAAATCATCCACAAGCACTATAGATGGTGTTGTCTTCGCCAGCGAACCCAAAGTTTCGTATGCGAGGGCGCGCAGTGAAGCTGCATCGCTACTTTTATCTTCTGGGACAGGCCAGCCTTGGTCTTCGATGTATGTACGCAAAAAGGCGACTAGTTGAGGTGCAACATGTGCAACGTCGTCCTTTGAACTTGTTCGTGCCACCCAGTTCATATAATTGAAGAGTGCATTTCGAAATTTTATCGTTTCTAATCCTTTAGCTGGAAGGTTAGAATTGTCGTCAGGAGAGAGAGCTTCTTGCACTATTTTGACCACTTGTTGGGGAAATGTAGTTGATACAGCGGACTTCGTGAAAAGTATCAATAACCTAGTCTGAAGGGCTGGTTTGAGAGAAAAATATATGCTCAACAGATTACGAATGATTTCGGGGTCTTCCAAGGACATTGTGGAGCGCTTTAGCAGGTCATCGCCGATGCCAGAAATGCGAGAATTAGCATCTCCAGATGCGAAAAGCGCTGGGAGGAACCTCTCGTCATCTATAAACGCTCCGCTTGCCAGAAAAGCAAGAACGCCAATTTTTGTTTGTGTCAAATTCAATCCCTCCTCAGCAGCTGGGTCCCAGGTTTGTCTTTTACCATTCAAAGTCAAAAATTCGTACTCTTGAACAGTGAGGCCAGGACAGGTTACCCCAGAACTTTCTGAATGCACTACAGAAAGTAGGATAAGTTTTGCAAACCACGAGGCCACAAATTTTGCGTCTTCGACATGCTCGTCAAGGCCAAGTTCGTGGCGAAGCTCGGTGTCTTCCTTGCTCCCTCGTGATGGGATACGGAGCTGTGGAAGTAAACGAAGAAACAAATTGAAAATTGTTGCACAAGTGGGCCTTGCAGCATCTTTTGACAATCCGTGTAATATTGTTGGCAATAACGCCATTTGCTCCTATATATGGTTAGCACAGACGAAAATCCTTTGGAGGAAGTGGAATCAACCGAAGAATTCAATTTCCCAATACTTTGCTGTATGAACATAAGATCAAAATGTCTGATCATGGAAGACTCTGGATTCTCCTTATACTGCTTGAGAAGAGCAGCGACAGGAAGTACGATGTCCCTAAAAATTATTAACCCGCATAATTAAAAAACCAACTTCATATGTCTACTTGTTTCCTGCAAGCCGAACCTTGACATGCTGGCAAATCGATACGACCTTGATATAAAGTCAGTGTGTTCTCACGTGAGCAAGCATTGCATCTATCCGTACCTTGTTGCGGACAGACGCATGGTCACTAGCAAGCTTCAGAAGCAGCGGTGGTAGGTAAGGCTTCAATATGGCCTCGAGCTTATCATCCTTTGCGACTGCGATGCGCATCTCAACCTTGCCACAAAGCTCTAGCTCTCGTGCTTCCGAAGACATTTCGAAGGTTGAGTCGAGAGAGGAGTGTACTTTATTTGTCGAATTTCATTGATGTGGTTTGCATACTCTGGATAAACACGATCGATTTAAATGTGAAATGAACAGGTTGCCGCTTAGCTATGATTCAATTACGAAGTACTTTTGCCTTCTCAGAATTCGTGTCGTTGTTTGCCTTGTCGCTTCCATTTCGCTACACTCCTAGCTAGAACCTGGATGGCGAGTTGGAGAAAGAAGGTACGGTAAGGCACCAACATCGGAACACTGTTAATGCCTCAGGCTAAAATATTACTGTCCAAGACCGCAGCTCCAGCTTACCTACTCATTGTGGATGTTTGGACTGAACTCTGGTGCGCCTCCGTCTCCATCTTAACCGCTGGTCATTCAAGACATACATCATCTAGTTGCCAAACTGAAATGTGATGCAGGAACGAAATATAAGTTGATCACAAACGTCTCGGACATTGTTTTGGCTCTTAGCCTCGAGTGTTTATTCACAAATTGGCCAGCTGCATTTATCTGTCTTAGTTCGAGTCTTTCCGCCCTGCTTTGACATGGATGAAAGACCGTAAGTAGTGAGCTGCAATACTGGACATATCGTACTTCCATGCCATTGTAGCCACAACATCTACTCACAGCTTCAAGTGATCTTATAGTAAGCAAATCTATTCAACTTTCATTGTGGCAGTTTAGAGTCACTACTGCTCCTCAGCTAATGTTCTGCGAAAAAAGGGTTATCATGCAGTTCAACCTGGCCCGATAGGGCAGAATTCCAGACTGTGCTTTCTGGTGGCAATCCGTCCACTTGCCAAAAGCAATTGTCACGAGCGTTGCGACCATCCGAGGCCACAAAAGAAAGCAAATATTCAGTATGATCAGCGAAATCCATTGTTGGGTATTCCAACGAGTTGGCTGGCTGCATACAACAGCGTCACTGATGATTTGGAAGATACACAGCACAGGCCTCAAATCTTCAGGTTGTTGAATGGGATATGGCCGTGACGAGAACCAGGCTGAACACTCAAAGGCTTCAGGGCTGGACCAGGCATGATGCTGCTTCGCCCTTGGAGGCGGACAACAATTACAGGCAGACTGTACTGTATAAGTATTAGGCTTAGGCTTTTTTTATGACGCAGTTAAGGGTCCCACTAGGGTTCAGCTCAGTCAGGAACGCTGTATTTTTCGCGCCCGTATTCGGAACGCCAGCATCAAACAATAGGCCGGAAACAGTTGACTTTACTGTGCCATGATGTAGGAGGCACTTGAGAACAGTAGCCAAATCATGATACTGCGAGAGACACGTCTACCATCCACGATTTCTGCCCTTTCATCGCGTCCAGCTTCACCCACTGTCCGCCCACGAGTAGCTCAATCGTCATGCTACTTCGTGTATTACCCCAAGTTCTAGAACATGGTCGGCTGTATCTTGCACACCCGGTGACAGTTGCTGCTAGCAACATTGAGCAATCTGTTCGCACTCAAATCCCAAACTATCGAGTATCCTGAAGGCGTGCGTTGCCTATTATCTTGTTGGCATTTTGCCTCTCTGCTCCACCAACTCCCCCACATCTGGCTCGACTGGATGCTCGATTTACCTTTGCTAGATACTCTCTTGTGAGGCAGGAACACCATCGATGAGTTGGAGACCAAGGAAAAATGCAGCTTGTCAATCTCGAGCAATCTCCTGCACCGAAACGTTCTCGAAGCTCGACTATAGAGTTTCGCTTCCAATAGTTTGGGGAATGAAAGCCGATGTGAGCAAAACACGAGATTGGCCAGATGCGGCTCTCGATAATCCTGCTGTTAGTACGACTACGGATATTGCAAGCGCAAGATGGCTCCAGATGGCCCCGACGTTAAGGTCTAGCTGACCGACATTTGACTAAAATTGATCTCTAAACAAGTAGCGTTGTTCATATCCACTGACATACCCATAACGATTTGAGAAACCCTCAGATGGGATTATTATTGTCGGAGGGATTATCATTAGTTCTCTTCCTGACACATCTTCACTTGCGTAGTACTGCCTTACCTTACTTGGTAGCTGTAACCAAAGCTGAGGAGGGTTAGGCTCCGCTAGACTGCTTCAAGGTTTTACAACGTCGGATCTAATAAATTCGGAGCAGGGCGACCCACGAACTCCTACGGCAACTGACCAGTAGGATGTATAGCATGCGGATAAGGTAAATCCCAATCCGGTTGTTACAAGCTAGCTGCATATTAACATGTAGGCTTGTCTCGCCAGCCGCGTGTTGATGATGGAATTTCTTTGCCCCTAGTGCCTTCGAGCAAGCAGAAAGATCTTTGGTAGCGAACGTCTTGAAGCTGTAATGTTTGATTCACGAATCGGGCTCTATCCTTTAGGTGCCTCTCATCGCCTATGCTTAGGCAGATGTCCCCCCTACAAGGCCTATAGGAGGTCGCCTGCAGTCAGACTCAGCACAAGGCTAGTGGTTCGTCCACCTCGGAGACTATCAGATAATTTCATCTGCCAAACTATTATTTGAGATACGGCAGAAAATACGATATTAAGGCTTGTGGCTCGCTCCTACAGACACCGCGCCCTGCTTTAGCGTCGACCATTTTCCGGTCGTAGTTCTCTGATACTGTGTGCTCGTCACTGACCGTTGACTGAAAATATCCCACCTGCTCGTGGTCTAGAGCTCATCCCTTCAATGGGAAAATCCTGACCTACCCATACCTAACGGCGAAGACAACAAAAGCCTCCTGGGAATTTTCCGTGCCTACGTTTGGTAACCTCTACCATTCATCCCCGGGGCGCCCCGAGAAGTTTCCACTCCGAGGGCTCGACGATTCTATACAATATCCCTTGATTCCTCAGACTGGAATACTTCCTTGCCCATCCCATGGAATTTCTTGATGATTTGCGAACACTGGGGCCGTTGGAAAGGATCGTATATCCTCGTTCATTTACTTATACTCGGTAGAGGCCCTGCGTGTGGGAAATTGGGGCCAGAACAGATACTTCATATTAGGGACGGTCGCCCACTTCTTTTCCATTACCATTCGAACGTCCTCATGGTCGATGACTCTCGACCAACTTGCAAATGCAAGGTCGACGTAATGATATGTCGAGAGGACAACAAGGCCGATTGCCTATCATAGCGCCACGAAGTGGTGCGACTTTCCAGCCAGGTCATTATAACCCGAGCAACCCTTCGCCAGAAACTCGAAGAAATAGATTACCGCCTCGATCGAGGAGTGGGTGCTGGTAAGATGAAACGAGTATCTAGCCCTTATTATCACAATGCTAACGAGAATTACAGGACTTGTCGAACGCGAAGTTTGTAACAAAATTACTCTCCGATTCTGTTGGCTGACATTCTGTATAGAAGTGAAATGTGATGAGAAGCGACCCGCCTGCGACGTAAGCAAGATTCTTCCCTATTAAAATATATCTGACAAAATTATAGCAATGTGTGCGCTTGGGTCATATCTGGTAATGTTTCTCAAACTTGCCTTAAATCAAAACGCTAACTTCCAGTCCTAGTGACTACAGCGCTCGACTGTCGTTTAGAGACGATACTCCTAGAATTGTGGAGCGAATGCAGGAAGTATCTACGATTGGAAGTATATGGGACCGTATGTACTTGTTTATTCGCGGATGGACTGTTACTGAATTTTGCAAGCCAATCTGTCCGGTGAAGATCTGAGACGTACGAGATCAGTAGAGGACTCTCTGCCACCATTTTCATCACTCACATCGGATGAAGAGCGTGAGAGGAAAGCTGAGTCACAAGAACCTGGAACTTACCACGTTATTGCCAACCCACATAGTTTTGCGTCGCTCCCAGAATACAAAGAAGAGCCTGTGCGAAGGAACTTCGAAATCACTAACCCAAAGCCCTTTGACCAAAACGATGACAGCGATATACCAAATCTCGAGGAGCGAGTTCATGACTCGGACGACCCGAACACCATTATACTTAGAACATTCGAAGATTCTGCCGCGACCCGAATAGCTCCAGCACAGTTTCCACTTATCAGGTCTTCACGCTCATCAGTCAGTCATGTTTCGCCAACAGCCGTCCAAACATATCCGCTCCAAAATGAAAACCAGAGAGTTTCAATGCTTGATGAAGCTCGCGAAGGCGGCAAAGATCGGGAACTTTTGGAGCATTATCGCAACATGATATCCCCGAGAATCATTAGAGTTGAGAGGACTGAAGGGGATGAGGACATTTTCGAAATTCAAGCTCGACACTACCCTCCTCTCTTCCATGCTATGATGGCTCTATCGGCCTTAAGTTTAGCGCACAGGCAGGGAGTTCATAGATCCATCTCCCTGGAGCACTACCAGCAGGTCATTCCGGCACTCCAAATGACTGTGCAATCTTCCCAGGACTCATACTCAGATGGCGCGTTGTTTACTCATTTTATCCTGCTCCTCTACGAAATCGCGGCTGTCAACCGGGAGTCGAACATGTGGCAGCATCATTGCGATCAGCTTTTGAGAATTATTACCCTTCGGCGACAAGCAAATGCTGGCGAGCGATATGGTTTCATTGTATGGGCAGTCTATTGTATTGATATCTATGCTCTGCTAAGTGGCAGCGGATCCGGGTCATTTGCCGATGTTGTGTTGCGAGAAGATATGGTGCCCTCACCCTACCAGTGTCTGCCCTCTGCAATCTCACATCTACCTCATGTATTCTCCCATGATGAGGAGCCTTACTTTCCGGCCGTTATAAGACTACATCAGGAAGTTATGTTATTGGCGTTGCAAATTGGGCACATTGCTAGAGACCTAAGGGCAGAGACAAACCAAATAATTTACCACGGCCATATCCAGCCTGCCGCGGACGCGAATTTTCGTAACCGTGTGCGAGAGGCACACAATCTGCTTCACGAATCGCGATCAGCATGGCGGACCAACTTTCCCGACTACTGGACTTGGTTAAGCCGCCCTGAACCGACTCCTCTTAGAGTGTTCACCTTGGTTCAGCATGTACGTACCCTAATTGCTCTACCAAATTCATAAATCAATTCTGACGGGTAACGCACAGTCATATATGCTTTTTCGGGCCTGTAGTTTGTTCGCCTATACGAGTATGTACTCTGGGCAGTTACTGGACCAAGGACTCGACTTTCCTTCAGATGTTGCAACCTGTTGTCAGGAAATTATACAAGCAGCTCAGAACTTCCTGTCCCAAAACCGAGACCAAATTTCGTTCATTCTTTTCCCACTTTTCATGGCTGGATTTGCAACAACTGATGGCCGCCAGAAGCAAATGGTCTTGGAATTGATGACCACAATGGAACAATATAGCTTTGGCAGCAGTACACGAAGCGTCAAGAGGTTGCTTGAGACAATTTACCACAAACAACAAATAGCTACATTTCAAACGGGCAATGCAAGCTCAATTGACTGGCTGGATGAGGTTGGAAGCAGTGGACTACGGTTGATCATTTACTGGCTATGATCAACGATCTCGAGTGCCAATGTGGGTGTGGCCCGTGTGATTGATGTATATTAGATGAATATGGCTCTTACATTGCGGATTCTGATAAGCATAGCGAAGGCGCAATATACCTGGATATTCGATCATTGAATAGGTAGCAAGACATTAGAAATTTTGATTCTGAAGATCCGTGAACTCATGAAAGCTGCACAAAGTCACCTTAAACGAAATTCTATCTGTATCAGGCACCAAATTTCATTTCCGTCCAGAAGTTTAAAATGTTCGGACTCGAATCTCACATTCCGCTTTTTGAGAAAGGAATTAATGATTGTGAACATGAGATTGTTTGCAGAGCTCAGCCTTGCGGTTGTTTGTCAGCCTTGCTCCTGCTCCTGCTTATTTCTTTTCGCCAGTGTGGGTAGGTATCGTTATCAAAGAACGGCCCCCCACCCGAGTGCAGTGTCAAGAACTCGCCTTCAAATTCCGAACTGTTTGATGAAAAACATTGGCCAAATGTCACAATGTCTGCATCAGCTATCATAGCAGATACAAGTGGTTTCTGACACTTTATTTATGAACTGCCAGGCCAGGAGTGTCATTCCCTTAAACTACACTGTCTCCTCGATCATCCGCACTCGCTGCTGCATCAATCACGCACCACGCCCACGATCCTTTAGGTAGATTTTCTACGTCACCCTACGAGCCTCTTCAAAAACAACCCCGCCACATTTACATGCACTGTTGCAAACACACAAGCTGTCATTCTCCACAGCAGCAGACATGGCCGAAGATCCTGTTTTGGAGTTCGTGAACTTCACCCAAGCCAGCGAGGATGTAGCCAGACGGTACTTGGGCCTCACAGACAATAATGCAATTCAAGCTGTACAGCTCTTTTATGACTCTCCCGATCTTGCATCCAGCGCTGAGCATGCCTCACATTCGTCACCGCCTCCTATACCTTCCTCTACTCGGCCGAACCCAGCGAACACCGGTGATGGCAGGACTGGAACCAGTGGAGGGGCGCGCCACGCTGATTCAGACGATGAGGACCTGATGGATATGGATGAGGCTGAGGACGACGATAATGATGTGACTCAAGCTGCAGCTGCAAGTCGAAGAGCGGACTTGGAGGACGATGAGGCGATGGCAAGAAGAATGCAAGAGGAGCTTTATGCTGGCGGCGATGCTAGTGGGGGACTTGATGCAGATGGAGTCAGAGCACCTATTGGGCGCAGAACAGAAACTCTCGTCGGAGGACCAGGTGGAGACTGGTCCCCAGATGATATGCATTCAGCTGTATTGCAACAGATGAGAGCTAGACAACAGCCAAGACCAGGTACGAAGTCCTTAGTTGTATGTATATAAGCATCTGATACTAATGTGAATATGATTCTAGGCCGACTTGGTGTTTTCAATCAAGCGCCTGTATCTTCTATTTGGGACGAGTCTGCTGATCCAACAGCGCGTCGGGAGGGCCTATCACAAGCTACCGGAGGGGCTTCGGATTCTTCATCGAAAGCCGCTCGGCTTGCTGAGCTCTTCAGACCTCCATTTGATCTCATGCATCAAGTAGATTGGGAGACTGCGCGCGATCAAGGGAAGGAAGACGGAAAATGGATACTGGTCAATGTCCAAGACCCCTCTATATTCGACTGCCAACAACTTAATCGAGATATCTGGAAGCATGATGGTATTAAGGAGCTGGTCAAGGAGAATTTTATTTTCATTCAATATTCTAAGGATGACCCGAGAGGCAGCCAGTATATCACTTACTATTTCCCGCTGAAAGATAGCGATGCTGCTTATCCTCATATTGCTATCGTCGACCCAAGAACGGGAGAACAGGTGAAAGTGTGGTCAGGACCACCAGCACCCGAGCCAGGAGAATTTCTCATGCAACTTGTAGAGTTTCTCGATAGATACAGCCTCGATGTTACCAGGAAAAACCCGGTTGCTAAGCGGAAGCCCGAGAAGGCAAAGTCTCTTGATGTCGGCAGACTTACAGAAGAAGAAATGCTCGATTTGGCATTACAAAACAGTCTTCAAAGTAACGGTGGTCCTGCTCCCAAAGATGAAGACCCAGATGATTTGACAAAGAGTTTTGGGGACGTGGGCAAGGGCAAAGGCAAGGAAGTCGATGATTCCCCTGATCAAGAAGCAGAAAATGAGAGCAGTTCGTCTCTGTCCAAGTTCTCCCGCATTTCCTCTCAGAATCCTCACGATGAACCTGCTGCCGGTCCTGGCATTACCAGAATTCAATTTCGTCACTCAAATGGACGAGTGGTACGCCGATTCCGTCTCACCGAGCCGGTTCAACGTATTTATGAATGGCTCAAGGCAGAACCCTTAGATGGTAAAGCAGGTGTTGCATTTGACTTGAAAGGAATGGGGAAGGATCTCATTGATTATCTGGATGAGTCGATCCAAGATGCTGGACTTGCTAATGGCACGGTCATGGTGGAATTACTTGAGGACTAGAGGACAAGTCTAATGACAATCCCATGACATTGATGGCGTTGATGGTGGCAGAGGCATTCAAGGGCATCTGATGATAGGCTTGGAATCCTTTACATGATCTCCATGGGTTGGCGTTGGTCCACATATTCCCTTTTCTGTCCCCTTTTTGCTGCATTTAGATGGACCTCCTGCTATTATGACCATAGAATTCGACTCATGAGCAAGAAGATTCTAGCCAATTACAACAGTGTACCGTGCTGACGTGCGTGCAGCCTCATGGCTTGGTTGATTTAATGTGATTTGCAGCAGATTTTCGCCAGCCAATCTGCAGCCACAGCGCAGCTGGTGTTCAAGTAAGACCCCCTGAGCAGCAGCAGGTAGTAGGTCTGCAGCGATTGGTTGTGAATGTCTCTGGCGTAAATATATCATAACAAAACACGCCGTCACTTGCTTTCCGTCAAAAAGCAATACCGAGTCCACTCCCCTGTGACAAATGGAAATTGTTCCATTTACAGGACGGTATTCAGATAACCTTTGCGTCGACGGTACCTGAAAGTTCCGCTTGTTGACTTTTGTTTTGTGCCCTATCGTGCCTGCCTTCCCCGGATTTTTGAAACACCGCCAAATGAATTCCACATTCCCAAGTTTCCCAGTAACGGCAACACCGAAGAACTTCCCGAGTCTAAATTAGCAGAGTTCCATAGTGATAACAAGCATCGTTCGTCTGCAAAGGCAACATCTCCTTCGCAGCTGTATTCACCACAAGCTGCGTTGTCAATTGTCAATTTCCGTCGCCCTCCAGCTTGACCTCTTATCGACCCCACCATCACCACGTTAACGACCGGGACGCGCCTTACGAAGTTACGAACTCAGCTCCGTTCCCTGGCGAGCGAATTCTCCCAGACGATCAGACACAGCTTACTTCTCATGCCTTTGCGGTTCATCCCAAAGCATACCGTACGATTGTTACGAACAGACTCTGCGGCAGGATCCTTGCCAATACCAGTCATTCTTGGGTTTATCCTAGCAGCTTGAGCTACAACAGGCGCACCATAACTTCGCACCTCTCCAATCTTGAAGCCGTCCTCATATACTTCACTCCGGCAAGATGACAAGTGGTGTGGAAGCAATGAGCGGTGTCGTAGATCCAGAAACGTTATACACGAAGCAGAATTGCATAGGTACGCTCTCTTCACTGAGCCAACTTTATTTACCTGGCGATACTGACTGTCCTAGGGGGTGGAAGTTTTGGAAAAGTCTACAAAGGGTACGCTTTCTCAAAACTCTAACCCTTATCCGAGGATGCTGATTTCTCGCAGAGTGGACAAACGGACTGGTCAGTCGGTGGCTATCAAAGTAATCGACGTCGAAAATGCCGAGGATGAGGTCGAAGATATTATACAGGAGATTTCCATTCTGTCCGAACTGCACTCGCCATACGTTACCCAATATCATGGATCATACCTTAAAGGCTCAGACTTATGGATTGTCATGGAATTCTGCTCCGGAGGCAGCTGTGGAGATTTAATGAAGCCCGGGTTGATTGGGGAAGATTACATCGCAATAATCATCCGGGAACTACTGCTCGGACTGGATTACTTGCATACAGATAAGAAGTTGCACCGAGATATTAAAGGTAGGAATTCAGAATGGGTTCACGATTCTTTCGAGCTAATACGTTGTTTAAGCTGCCAATGTATTGTTAGGATCTAATGGGCAAGTGAAGCTGGCCGATTTTGGAGTTTCGGGTCAACTCTCTGCAACAATGACCAAGAAAAACACGTTTGTTGGCACGCCGTTTTGGATGGCTCCGGAAGTCATCAAGCAGTCAGGTTACGACCACAAAGCGGATATTTGGTCTTTGGGGATTACAGCTCTGGAATTGGCCAACGGGGAGCCACCATATTCAGACATCCACCCCATGAAAGTCTTGTTCCTAATACCCAAAAACCCGCCACCAGAGTTAGAGGGTAATTTTACAAAAGCATTCAAGGAATTTGTCGAACTATGTCTGCAAAAGGACCCTCGAAAGCGGCCATCTGCGAGAGAATTGTTGAAGCATCCATTTGTACGAAGAGCCAAGAAAACTTCGTATCTCACTGAATTAATCGAGCGATACGAACGGTGGGCAGTTCATCATAAAGGTGACAATGATGATTCAGACGACGAAAGGGATGAATACCCACAATCGGCGCCCGCGAATGAAGATTTATGGGACTTTGGAACCGTACGACCTGTGGTTGGCAGAGGTGGCGCCAGAATGGGTCTCAATGCCATGGGAGAATCAGCTACGAATGCCAGATCGTCACGGTCATCTGAGAATGGGGATGACTACGCAGAGCGCCCTAGAAGCTTGTCGCCAACAAAGATGAAGGATTCGGGTTACGTCTCAAATGCTGACACAGTGAAGGCTATGAACTCTCCGATTTCCGAACAACCTCGACAGTCTTCGCCACAGCGACGGCCTGTTCCAAACATGCAACCGGCTTCTCCTGCTAAAATACCACTACCTCCATCTCCAGAAAAGCACCGAACTGCTGCGCCAGAGACTCCCAGAGCCAATCTACCGATGAGAAACCCTACTGATTCTCCTGACTACGATCGATCGTTGCAGGAGCAACTACAGAGGGACATGGGCTTCTTAAATCTTGGAAACACACCATCCCCTCAAGCAATGCGCGCCGCGCCAGCGCCATTTCGACCCGCAACAAACCCTCAGGCGATTGAAATAGCTCGCCCATCGACGCAACAGCCACTACCTAAACTCGGTCCCATTCAATTACCTGAGATACCTCCTTTCAGAGGCCAGCCTCAGCCGCTCCAAAAGGTCACAAATCAGCCTAGCCACAACGCATATAGGCAACAACAGAGCCTGCAAGCACAGCCTCTTCCTGTCCAAAATATGAATCCGAGGCAAATGGGGCAGCAGCCATTACCGGCTCTGCCTTCCAAATTACGTGAGAACACACCTTCACATGACAGTCTATCTTCCGATTCTCGGGCACCCACTGCTATGCCTTCTCCTACTCCTGCTAGCCCAAATGGTGAGCTTGATGCTCTCAACGATGTTATTTTTCCCGCACTTGAGGAAGCCCTAAAACGCAGGCAAATCCGTCTGCAGCAGGCGTTCCGTGCTACTGGAACAACACCAAAACAACAGCGAGCACAAGCTGCGCATGAAAAGTTGCGAAAGCTAGTATATAAACTCGCTCATGTTTGCAAGGAGATTGATCATTGGGACAAGCAGGAACCAGTAGGCATGGGCAAAGATGTTGATGTTTTCTTGGAAGGTCTGTTGGAGGAGATTTTGGTCAGGGTCGAGCCTGCTGATGACGATGACGGTGGTGATGAGAAGAGGTAGACCGCCGAAGAAATAGGATATGAGAACGAATTGTCAAGTGTGTGAGTGGGGTGCTGCTTCAGGCATTGTATGGCGTCTTTGGTTGCGGCAAAAAAGTGGTATTGAGCAGGAAGGCATCAAGAGTGGAATAGGAAAGCGTAGTGTAAATACCCTAGAAATGAAATGCTTTGAGGCATGTACTCTGCGATAGGTTGATATTCATATCGCTACATCATCTGTTTGAAAGTGTGCCTTCGCCCATAGGTCCGAAGGAAAATATTCTGAACGTAAGGACTCGCTGTGATTTGGACAGAAGTGCAAGTGCTTCAGTGTTTGTGCTGGAAATACCGAAGTAGCTTTGCAAATGACTTGTGCCAGGGTGGGGTATAATGCTTGTGTTTGATGTCGTTTAAATGCTCGTCTCTTCCACGCACTTTTACCCCTTTCTTCTCGCTTATTTCAAAACTACAACTATCAACCTATAATTCTTCTACATCTGGAGACTTGCAGCATGATTGCAAAGTCACTAATGGCTTTTGTGAGAATTATGCGTATAAAGTCCGTATATGCATACTTTCTATGATTGTAAACCTCTGATTCTACGTCTGTCGTGAACATCGGTATTACAGTGAAGGGTGAGTAGTTCATCTCGTTAGAAGGAGAGGGACATCATTGACTTCTGTATCTCATCCACAATCGCTAACTTTTTTTCTTCCTCTATATTCTAGAAACTCTTCTGTTTGAAAAAAGTGGTTTATTCTACAAAGAGGGCATCCAAATTAACTTCGTGAGTTTTGGCCAAGGGAATTATAGTAGCCCTTGGATTACTTCCGAACTTGAGTTCTTTAACCAGGAGCCAGCGTTGAGTCAAGTATAGAAGTTCGTCGACTCCGATCCCTTGTCGTTGCCTCTCCGCTTTCGCTTGTCGTTAACTGTTACCTTCTTTTAAAATCCATACTCACTCACGCCCTTTGACAGATTTGGGAGCTATCATCTCAGACTCTCGAGCAAATTTACATCTTTCTATTCAATTCACCGCCATAACTAGACCGAATAGAACCCGACTAGCGAAATTTGCACGATACTATGCAAAATTTCTCAACTTTGTAAGATCCTCTCCCTTTCCGCCTCACAGGACCACAAAATAGCGTATTCTCACCCTTTATTTTGCAAAACACTGTGAGCTTATATCTTATCTGCTTCAACAGTTTGGGCGCTTCCCAAAACCACAGGTAAGATAGAGCAAATTGCTCTGAAGTATTCTGGGAAAGGAGTGTGCGAATTCGGGTCCGTTGAACAAACTTGCCACGTCCAAACATCGCCACGAAGACTTTTTCGAACTGGATCCTCATTCTTGCATATCTAGTATATTCACTGACATCTCTCTAGGGCACTACTTTGTGGCCTTCCGTGGAGACAAAAACACGCATAGAGAGGTCAAACGTTTCAATTGCCAAATTCGGCGATCCTGAAGCGTCTCTATCTAGCCTTTTCATGTAGTCAATAAAAATGAACAATTACGGAAAAAAGCCGCCGCTCAGCCCTATGGGGATATTCGAGCAGCCCGGGCTCGCTGATCCGGATCTGGAGCAGAAAGCAGTCGAGCTGAAATCCGATTTCCCTAGGAGAAGCACGTCAGAAATAAGAAACATGCTAGTCGCAGCGAACGGAGATATCGATGAAGCAGGAGATCTGCTTGGGTCAATCCAGGAGTCTTCATCGGCTGGGGAGCTGCGAGCAGTCGTCGAGCGCAGACCACTGTTTGGAATTCCCAGACCGCGAACACCATCTCAAAGACCTTCTTCTGGAGCTTCCCATAGATCTATCCCTCAGAGCCGGGACATTATCGACAAGAAATCTGCTGAAAGATATCCGGGTGAAATCAAAGGGCAAACCAACGATGAGGATGTGGTAGAATCTCCTCCGTTCAATTCTACACGCATTTATAGTCTATCTCCGGAAAGATATGATGGAAATGAAACAGAACTTTATGACTTTATCAGCAATCTCGTTGTAGCACTCCCACTAGCTTCGGGCATTGATGGTTCAAAAAGATCCCGTTTGGATTCTGTGGAAGTCGCAAGCAAGCTCAAAGAAGTCTTGGGATTGGAGAATCTCCTGCAAAATCAAACTTCAAGATCGTCAACTAGGTCAAGCAGCACTATGAGGCCTTCTTCGAAAGGTGAATCAAAAGATTTGAAACGTTTAGGAGGTAAGAACGGCTTGTCACCAGGGGATGGTCTGGTGAAATGGGCATCGCATCCACAATCACAAGACGGCGTTGCAACTTCAACACCAGTCTCGATCACCAACCCAAATATAACTCGATCTACAATGGCAGAAAGATATCCTGGCGGCATCATTCCCCGCATGGTCTTGGATCTCAGAGTTGCTGCCAAGAACCCAGCTGGTCATTCGAATGACTCACAAGCTCTCAGAACAACATCAAGTGAGGATCATAGAACAGAGACAAAAGTAAAGCAGGGTACAGCCGCGAGCGTGAAAGCGAGCGAGTAAGTAATTGGATTCCAAGCTAGCATCTGAACTGCTGAACATGTACTGAGCCACAGCAGCAATCGAACTTCTGGATATGTACTAAGCCAGAACAACATGGACACAAAGGGTAGAAGCAATAGCTTTCGATCTGGCCAATCTACTGCCCCAGAAATTATCTCACTCGATTCCTCCCCAGAGCCAGAGGACAGCATCCAACAAAATTCGACCAAGAAAGCACCTGCATTGAAAGGGCCTAAGCCCCCTCCATCAAAGACAAGTGGGCAAAGTGGCACGTTAAACAACAGTGGTGCTTCTGACAATGACAGACATGTGACTCACGGTGGCCAAATCTCCAGGAAGAACCATGATACAGCAAGCCTTACAACAAAGCAGAAGATTAGACGTCTACGAGAAATATTTCCAGACAAGACCGAGATCGAGTGTGGCATCGATCTTCAGCTCTGCTGTGACAATCTTGAGGAGACGATTCAGGCAGTTTTATCTGGCGAATTCTCTGATCCTGCTTCTAATCACCAGGGAGGAAAGGAAACTGTAGGAGGGAATGAAAGACAACAAGGAGGAGACTACAAGGAACCAAATATTTATAATGAGAAAAAGAACGACAGCGACAGTGTTGGCGATGAACGAAGCAATTTTTCCACAAGTATTGCTCAAGCTCGGGCAAAGAAGCGTGGTGCTGAAGATATGGTACGTCCTAGAGGAAATAAAGGTATCAATCCAGTTTACTAACACCTGTTTGTTTAGCAAGGGGATCATGCAAAGAGGGCTCGTATGTCACAAAGTTTTTCAGGTTCTGAATGGAGCAGTACTGAACTAGAGCCTGCAATGGACTTTGTCAAGTGAGTAGCAAGCATCACTAAAATCTTGGCATGACAACTGACGATCTATAAGAAATAATTTCTCTGATGATAAACACGGCATCATGGTCGTACTCGATGTAGGAATTCACCCTTTCAAGTTTCCGGAACCATTGCTACAGAATTTTCGAAGCTTGAGTATCATGGCTGACATTGATGGCCAAGACAAGATGAGAGTTAGAGAAGTGACTCAAGACATCTTCGATCTCGCTATTCAATACATTGACACCGGGAAAGTTGGTCTGACCCCGAATCAGACAAATGGAAAGTCAAAAGGAATTACCACTTTACTTGCACTCGCAGTCTGCGCCCATCAGACTGGTCTGGATCTTGGCCTCCGAAACGAGAATTCATATATTATGAGCCGCCTCAGACGAATCATTATCAGCGATAGAAACAGAATTCGTAACGAGAATATCAGCGCTGCTTTCGGCTCACTTCCTTCTAGTCATCCGATCTGCAACATGTTCACCGACAGCCTGGTGAGACCCTTCCAAGAATTCAGATATCCTGTGGCTGTACTGCTCTCGGAGATAGTGGATGATAACGAGCAAGGCATAGAGACAGAATCTGACGACGAGTCCAAGGGTGGAGCTGCTAGACAGAGATTCCTCCAAGAGAGAAAATTCAAGTGGCACAATTCTCTGCTTCGCTGTGCTCCTTTCAAGAATCAAATTCTTGAGAAATGGGCGGCTGCTCACATGAGAAGAATACCTGACGAGACCACGAACCAACGGGGTAGAGTCACAGAGATCAAGGTTTGGATGAAGGACCCTCTAACCGGCAAGAATTTTGAAATCCCGCCTTGAACCTTGAATTCAGATCGAGCCAACCGATTTGGATACGGGGGCCAGGGGACTTTCGCAGAGAAAATTGTGTTGTAGAGTGAGTGAAGCATGGCATGGATATTTTGGGGTTAGGAGGAATGATATCAAACACAAAGACAAAGCAAATAAGTGGAGTATCAGCTTTCAGGGAGGACGTGGGGTAGAATGGCCCCTAAACAGCACTCATTCTACAGTAAAAACTTCTTAATTCTGAGACTTTGCTTTGTTAGTCTCATATCGCTTGCAATTGAAAAATCGTGTTTGACTATACAAGCATAAAATCTGGCAGCCTTGATTTCAGCCACTTGGAAACTCGCGAAAACAAAAGTCAAGGAAAATCGATTGTAGGTGCAATCCAAGCACTACTTGCGTGCCGAAACACGGGATAAGCTGCTAAAGTCAAGTGCATGGAAGACTAGCAATCGAGCAAGAACGAGAACCAGGAGCGTGTGAGTGCGCCAAATATTGTTTCATCTGTAATAGAATTTAGATTCCGAGAAATCTACATCAATAATCTCCATGCACCAAGAATCAATGCAGCGGTACCTGCCAAAGTTAGTATAGTTCTACCAGAATACTGTGATGCATGTTCTTACCTGTGCAAACACCCATTAGCCACTGTAGAGTTTGAAACTTCACAGCTTCCAGCTTTTCCCTCAGTCCAGCAACTTCTTGCTCGATCTTCGTTTCCGTCTCTTTGATCTTCAATTCCTGAACATTGGCCTCCTCTCTGATCCTCCCTTTCTCCAGATTCAAATCTAGTCTTACAGATGCTTGAGTTCTTCCAATTTCATCCCGTAATCTACTGTTCAATTTGGCTAGGTCGTTCGTCAATCGCTCATGCGAAGCTCGGGTGGTAGAAGATTCTGTAGAGTCTGCAGAAAGAAGTTCGGAGCGTAGCTTCGCAAAGTCTACTTTTTGGGTATAAGTAGCTTTGGCTTGGTCTTCCCTGAGAACCATTGTCCGAGTGAGGTTTTGAATACTATGAGGAGTCAGTTGATTCCCGATGAAGCTTTGGCAGACTCTACCTCTCCTCAATAACATCACTAAGCACCTTCATCATAGCAACCGCTTGTGTTTCTGTGAATCCTTCCTCTTGCAATCTTTGGACAAATTTCAGGGTATCGAAGTGGTGGTCTCGGGACTGCCGTGCTGTCGCGTGGAAAGCGCGGCGATACGAGGCATTCCGTAAGATACTATTTTTTGAAGGCAGACGCTCCTTGTTTATACTCTGTGTAATTGGTCTGCAAGAGACAGAAGCCTTGGGCTTCGCAGAAGAGTCGTGGTTGAATGGGATAGAGCTTAGAGCTCGAACCCCGTTCCTGTGGAGAGGCACAGATTGCCAACTAAGTCGCGGCAGCAGAAATCTAGGAAGGGATGTTGCTAGTCCTGCGTTGGCCATTGTAGACGTTGTTGAACCGAAATTATCTGAGAATGATTGAAGTATCAGCCTTCTCTTACTCCCGTCTGAGCTGGTGTTTTGTTGAATGTGATCCACTTTTGAACAGCGTCATGTGACATTGGCTGTGACTCGATTTGATGCCCCGCCGCTAGCTTGATTGCCCACAGAATATTATCAGCTAGGTTTGTGAAGACGAACTTCGAACAGTACCAAAACCGCGCCCCTCTACGAATACCACGATTCCTGCGATTGCCACTCCTCTGAACCCCCTTCACATATTAGAGAAAGACTTGGAGGAATCCAAGCGCAGAACCGACATCATGGCGGCGAACGGCGATAAATACGGCAACGATCAAGATTCTGACTCTGACTCTGCGCCCGGATCCCCAAACCCATACGCAAAGGAGGAGTTTGATGACAACGTCGAGGAAATTGAAGAGAAGCCCGTCAAATCTGTTCTGAAGAAATCTACACACAAAGAGCCTGCTCCCGCGGTAATACGCCCATATCTTCCACCTCAAACGGAGCCCAAAGACTTGGATCTCAAGTCTTTGACCCCGCTCACACCAGAAATTATCGCAAGGCAAGCCACCATCAATATTGGAACAATTGGTCATGTCGCCCACGGAAAGTCAACTGTGGTGAAAGCAATCTCAGGAGTGCAGACTGTTCGATTTAAGAATGAGCTGGAAAGAAATATTACCATTAAGCTGGGTTATGCCAACGCAAAGATCTACAAGTGCGATAATGACGAGTGCCCGCGACCCGGATGCTTCAGGAGTTACAAGAGTGAAAAAGAAGTCGATCCGGCATGTGAGCGAGATGGATGTTCTGGAACATATAGGTTGCTTAGACATGTCTCGTGAGTAACCACCCAAGGTGGAAGAAGTAGCGACTGACAAAGGTTATAGTTTCGTTGATTGCCCTGGTCACGATATTCTCATGAGTACTATGTTGTCTGGCGCAGCTGTCATGGATGCCGCCCTCCTCCTCATTGCAGGAAACGAAACCTGCCCTCAACCTCAAACTTCGGAGCATCTTGCAGCCATCGAGATCATGAAACTCGACAAAATCATCATTCTCCAGAATAAGGTGGATTTGATGAGAGAAGAAGGCGCGAGCTCACATTACCAAGATATCTTGAAATTCATTCGAGGAACAGTGGCTGGAGGAGCACCGATCATTCCAATTTCTGCTCAACTGAAATTCAACATCGATGCTGTCAATGAAGCCATCGTCAATACCATTCCCGTCCCCCCTAGAGATTTCACCATGGACCCTCAGATGATCGTCATCCGATCATTCGATGTCAACAAACCAGGTGCTGAAATCGAGGAGCTGAAGGGAGGTGTTGCAGGTGGAAGTATTCTACATGGTGTCGTAAAGCTTGGTGATGAAATTGAGATCAGACCCGGAATTGTCACTCGTGATGAGAAGGGAGCTATCAAGTGCACACCAATTTTCAGTCGAATCGTTACACTGAACTCGGAGAACAACGAGCTGAAATATGCTGTTCCAGGAGGACTTATTGGAGTTGGAACTCGAATCGATCCCACTCTATGTCGTGCCGATCGTCTTGTTGGTTTCGTTCTTGGACTGAAGGGCCGTCTCCCTGATATCTACATCGAAATTGAAGTCAACTACTACCTCCTTCGAAGACTTTTGGGTGTTAAGACTGCTGATGGAAAGCAAGCAAAGGTTGCTAAGTTGGCCAAGAACGAGGTGCTTATGGTAAACATTGGTTCAACTGCTACTGGTGCAAAGGTCGTCGCTGTGAAGCAGGATGCCGCAAAGTTGGTTCTCACGAGCCCAGCATGCACAAATGTTGGCGAGAAGGTTGCGCTGAGTCGTCGTATCGAGAAGCACTGGAGATTAATAGGATGGGCGACGATTGCAAACGGTAACACACTTGATCCTAGCACGTCTTAGATTTCTTCATGTTTTTGTATCCTGCCTATGCATAGGGGAGGGAGTTGATAGATTGGGCCAAAAGTTAGCTCGATGTGATACATGAATGAAAATCTTACCACAGTGCATCGGAATCAATATACGTGTGAGCTTCAGTCAACTTTCAGGATACACGGAGGAGCTGAATAAGCCGTTATGTTATCAAGATCCAGTCTTTAAGCTCCAAGCTTCAAAAGTTAGTTGCCGGATGTAGTCAGCAACCTTAATTCGACGGTGACATGATTTTGATTCAGTGACATTTACTGTAAGATATGAGTTTCAAGAGTCCGGATATTGTCGCGTGCACTTTCCACTCAAAAGGTGTGAGGCGGATGAGTCCCTCACTATTTTGTAAGATTAGTTATGTAGAAATCAGCGGTCTCATTCCATTTATAGGGCAAAAAGGAAAGGCATTCTTGGTATTCTTATACTTAGTTAAAGAATATAGCAGATGGGAAAATGTGAAGCAGAAGATGTGAAGGACTAAGTAAGGACCCAAAAAGCTCGTGCTGGAATTGTTGACAATGCTTGGCAGATGAACCTCATAGTGCGTATTGCATATGTACAAGTCTTGATATGTCAAGACCAGCAATGAAAATAGCATTGTGCCTAGTGTTTTTTTTAATAAGCAACGAGCCAGACTGCCGAGCTGGCTTGAAGACGAACATCACTTGCGACTCAGCCTGTTCTTACTCTCAGCAAAAACTTTTCGCCCAGCAGCGTTCCGATTTCTGGTGTATGCGACGAAGTATTCTAGGAACCATATGCGGACCAGTTTGCTGACTGGCTGAATTGATATCGTACACTGCATCAAGAATTGCAGGCAACAGACAGTGGGACGAAGCCTATTACAATTGAACACCGAAAACTTCAGGCTATAGCAGGTCACAAGATTCAAGGCGAAAATGTCGACACAACACTCGGCGTTCAGCTCTGCACCCAAGGTTGAAACTGTACCTTTCTCACCCGCGCCGGCGGTCGAACATTTCTCGCATTCCAAAGGAGGAAAACGGAGTGCCTGGCGAATAAAATTACGTCTAGACATCCGGACACGGACCAAATTCTAGCCGCTGATTCAAAAACACCACCAAATGTACTCGAGGTCGCATTTACCTCCCTCTTTCAGAGTTTATGTCTTGCCTCTAGAACTGCTAATTGTTGCTCTTGCGGTAGCATCTATAACGCAGCGAAGGCCTTTTTGAAGGTATTCCACAGCTTGCATAAAAGATGGTGTTTGGGAATTTGGTAAGTAGATAAAAAGAACATAACCGTCCCCTTTTTACCAAGTACGGAGGTATCAAATTCCCATACAATTTAGCGACCCGCCTTATCTCCGCGTCGTGTTCGTCTTTCTGTCCCCACTCCACTATAATTTCAGCAGAGGGAACCCTTCATCCGCTCAGTCGGAGCCAGTCGTAAGCCTTTCAGTTGGGATTAAGCTCAGATTGTTGCTTACTACCGCTAGACAGGGAGTGCTTGTACCTCCGGAGTCTAAGCGAACACCGAAGGGGGACTTTACACTTATTGACTTGAATCCGCAGCTCTATTGACTCATTACATATCTTTACTTCACCACACTTTCTTCTGCGAATTGGCGCAACAAATTTTCTTCTATTCTCCTACGACTTAATTCCTACACTCCTTTCATTATGACATCTTTGAGCGAGAAGAATGTCGCAGACGACACTGCCTCAGAGACCCTTAAGGGCAGCATTACTGAGAAAGTCTTTGAGTCGCGACAAGGCTCTCAGTCCCCAACCAACGACGCTCCTGTAATTGTCGAGGGAGACAATGGCGCTACCAACAAGGAAACTGGCGCTGAGCTTACAAAGATCAATACCAGCGCAGAAGGAGTCGAATATCCCACTGGAATGAAGCTCACACTTATTTCCATTGCCCTTTGTCTCAGTGTTTTCTTGATCGCATTGGTATGTCCAAGTACACCCCACATAGGATGTAACAATATGCTAACTGCTGTAGGACAATACTATTATTGTAAGCAACATTACCCTATATTCTACTCCCCGCAATGTCAGATTACATAACTTACTGCATCGTCGCATGCTTGTATTTGCGCACACAATTTTGACGCCACAATTCCTCCATATCTATATACGTTTGGCCCGGCGCTGATATTCAACACTAGGCTACCGCAATTCCAAAAATTACCGACGACTTTCATTCTCTCGCCGACGTTGGTTGGTACGGGTCATCATACCTCCTAACAACTGCCAGTTTTCAATTGTAGGTTCAAACAAGTCCATCGGTGTCAAATATTCCTAACAATGTATCAGACTGTTTGGTAAATTCTACTCGATCTTCTCGATCAAGTATGTCTACCTTATCGCCATTGCCATCTTTGAAATCGGCTCTCTGGTCTGTGGTGCTGCTCCAAACTCTATTGCCCTGATTGTCGGCCGAGCTATTGCTGGGCTTGGATCTGCGGGTATTTTCTCAGGAGCTTTAATTATTGTTGCGTACTCTGTTCCATTACAAAAGAGACCCATGTACACTGGCTTCATTGGTGGAATGTATGGTAAGAAGGATTACCTACTGGCGAATATTCGAATCTCGTTTCTAACTTGCACTAGGTATCGCCTCCGTTGCTGGACCCCTCCTTGGAGGCGCATTCACCGACAAAGCTACATGGCGATGGTGCTTCTATATCAACCTTCCAATCGGAGCTATCACCATGGGTGTCATCTTCTTCTTCTTCAAGGCACCAGGCCAGCAAAAGGACACTACCAGCATCGGATGGAAAGCCCGCGCTCAGGAGTTTGACTTGTATGGTACCGTCGTTTTCATCCCAGCCATCATTTGTCTCCTCCTCGCACTTCAATGGGGAGGAACTAAATATGCATGGGGCAGCTGGAGAATTATCATGCTTTTCGTCTTGTTTGGCATCTTGATCAGCATTTTTACTGCTATCCAATTTTGGAAGCAAGATGTAGCAACTATTCCTCCTAAGATGATGAAGCAAAGAAGCATGTGGTCCGCTTCGTTCTTCTCATTCTGTATGGGTTCATTCTTCATGCTACTCGTTTACTTCCTTCCTATCTGGTTCCAGGCAGTAAAGGGGGCATCTGCGGTTAAGTCAGGTATCATGAACATCCCCATGGTCTTGACTCTTGTCATTGTATCAATCCTCGGTGGAGTTGGTGTAACAGTCGTTGGATATTGTAAGTAAAACTGGCCTCGCGAAATGAATGCCTGCTAATTAGCGATAGACGCACCGCTGATGATTGTATCATCCATCATCTCAGCTATCGGTGCTGGACTTTTGACTACCTTTACCCCCGAGTCAAATCACCAAGCATGGATCGGTTATCAAGCTCTACTCGGCATCGGAATTGGCCTTGGAATGCAACAACCAATGATTGCAGTTCAGACTGTTTTAGATATCAAGGATGTCCCCATCGGAACCTCTGTGATCATTTTTGTTCAGACCCTTGGTGGAGCTTTATTCGTTTCGATTTCCCAGAATGTATTTGCCAACAAACTTGTCGAGGGTTTGGCAAAATACGCACCATCAATTGACCCGAAGATTGTTCTCACTATTGGAGCAACCAATCTTCAATCGAGTGTCGAGAAAGACCTCCTCCCAGGAGTCATTCTCGCATATAACAGCGCGTTAACCCATTCATTCCTAGTCGCTGCCATCATGGCCTCCTTAACCATTATTGGTTCAGGTGCTATCGAGTGGAAATCGGTGAAGGGCAAGAAAATAGAGATGGGTGCTGCTTAAACGGCGGCTTGACTGATTCGGCTTTCGACGGATATTTGCTTTGACAGAATACCCTGGCGTTGGGCGGTAATATGATAGAACATTTTAATTTTGCATGTCATGGGAGTTGATAGATTAGGGACTAAGTTAATCACCCCTCTGTGTATAGAAAGGAACCGACAGATGGTACATATGGCTAGAGAACCTCACAACTCTGTTGGATGGGTAGACATAATAAAATGGGGATATTTTTAGCAAAACATGCTATTTAAGTGTATTGACTGAACTACTTGAAAAATTGTAACCGGAGGTAGATAGAAAGTTAAATTTGTTGACCATCGGATCGAAGGCATCGTGCTAAAAATCGATTAGTCCTAGCTACATTGAAGTCTGGCAGAGGACGCGAAAGATATCATTAGAATTCAAGCAGTAGGAAACAATACAAATGTTTATACCTCATTCGGTAGTGAAGCTGTAGATTTTCCAACTTAACAGGATGTTAAGGCCGTATTTTGCCATTTTGCGGCCCCTTTTCTTTCTTGCACGTGATATCGTCTAAATTAGCTTTCAAGACCTTGCCGTTTGGGAAACTGTTGCTTCGCGAAGCCAGTTCACCCTACGCAATCAACATACAATCCGACACCTTGAATCAACGATAGCATCCCAAATCCTGCAGGGAGCTTTAAACATTCACGCTCTTTACCTGAACACCCTTACTGCCTCCCTTTTTGCTGATATCGCGTACGTTTCTGGGTCATCAGCGCCCCTTGCGCAGCGCAATTCGATCACCATGGCGCCTGCACTCCCCATCAAGTTCACGGAGCTTCTACAGGTGTGTAAAAAGCTCTAAGTGGATATCTCTACCGATCTAATACTAACTCTCACTCAGTTGACTGCTGTAAATGTCCAGGTAAGTTGAGATTGTCACCTTCTCCGACCACCACATGCTTCCTGCTCAGAAGCGGATGCCTGGGAACATTTTAACTAATATCTCCCATCACAGGCTTCATCAATTGGATTCAACTCATGTGTAAGTTTAACTCTTATGCGAAAGCACATTCTTCGAGGTGAAACTAACTCCTCGAACTAGACACTCGAATCCGATTCCTTTATTTGTGTCCGCGAAAAGAAGGATGAAGCCGCATCCCCCGAAGTCATAATCGTCGACCTCAAAAACAATAATAATGTCATCAGACGACCGATCAAGGCCGATAGTGCCATCATGCACTGGACGAAGCAGATTATTGCGCTCAAGGCACAATCCCGAACACTCCAAATATTCGACCTGGGACAAAAACAAAAGCTGAAGTCGGCGACAATGAACGAGGATGTGGTCTTCTGGAAGTGGTTTAGTGAGACTACATTGGGTTTGGTCACAGAAACAGCCGTTTATCACTGGGACGTTTTCGATCCAAATCAAGCTTCACCAGTTGAGGTATTCAAGAGAAATCAAAATCTCGCGGTAGGTTAAGGTGGTCTTGCAGAGCTACAATCATACTGATAATTATTCTCAGGGATGCCAAATCATCAACTACCGTGTCAGCGACGATGGAAAGTGGATGGTCGTAGTTGGTATCACACAACAACAAGGCCGTGTGGTTGGTGCTATGCAACTGTATTCGCGAGATCGTGGAATTAGCCAAGCTATCGAGGGACACGCCGCGGCATTTGGAACACTACGACTTGAAGGAGCTCCAGCAGATACCAAGGTCTTCACTTTCTCAGTGCGCACTGCTACTGGAGCAAAGCTTCATATCGTTGAGGTTGACCACCAAGCTTCGAACCCGGTCTTCACGAAAAAGGCAGTCGATGTATACTTCCCAGCTGAGGCTGTCAACGATTTCCCAGTTGCTATGCAGGTTTCGCAGAAATACAGCATCATTTACCTTGTCACGAAGTACGGTTTCATCCATCTTTATGATTTGGAGAGTGGTACTTGTATTTTCATGAACCGCATCTCGAGCGAGACCATTTTCATTACTGCACCAGACTCGGAATCATCAGGATTAGGTAAGTTCCCATTTTCTATGTCTATCTCGTTGGCTCCTTCCGCCGATTCACATACATTCTTCCCATCTCGTCGGTACTTTTGGGAGCCCAGATTATACAGCCTCCCTAGGGACTTTCATATACTGTAACTATGTACGAGTATCTGCTAACAGTTTATTAAAGTTGGGGTGAACCGAAGGGGTCAAGTACTTTCTGTTTCTGTAGATGAAACCACCATCATTCCATATCTGCTGCAAAATCCCGCCAACTCGAGCCTTGCTGTCAAGCTTGCTTCCAGGGCCGGTTTACCTGGAGCCGACAACTTGTACGCAACACAATTCGACCAATTACTAAACGCTGGCAATTATGCTGAAGCTGCCAAAATTGCTGCGAACTCCCCACGAGGCTTCCTCCGTACACCTCAAACAATCGAGCGATTCAAGGCTATCCCGGCCGCACCTGGACAGCTCTCCGTTATTCTTCAATACTTTGGCATGCTCCTTGACAAGGGAACCTTGAATAAGCACGAGACTCTGGAGCTTGTGCGACCAGTTCTCGCTCAGAATCGTAAGCACCTGCTGGAGAAATGGATGAAGGAGAACAAACTTGATTGTTCTGAGGAGTTGGGTGATGTGGTCCGTCCACATGATCTCAACCTTGCCCTTTCTATATACCTGAGGGCAAATGTTGCACCCAAAGTTGTTGCTGCTTTTGCGGAGACTGGCCAGTTCGAAAAGATCTTGCCTTACTCAGCTCAAGTGGGATACCAGCCAGATTATGTTGTGCTGTTGCAAAACAGTAAGCAGCCCATTCCCCCCTTAATTTCAGGAGTAAATGCTAATCATATTCAGTCGTTCGTATCAACCCTGAGAAGGGAGCTGAATTCGCTACTCAACTTGCCAATCATGAGGGTGGCTCTCTGGTTGATATTGAGCGTGTTGTCGATGTTTTCCAATCCCAAGGAATGGTCCAACCTGCAACCGCCTTCTTGTTGGATGCACTGAAGGACAACCGACCAGAGCAAGGCCATCTCCAAACTCGCTTGCTTGAGATGAATCTCATCAATGCTCCTCAGGTCGCTGACGCCATCCTTGGAAATGATATGTTCTCTCATTACGATCGAGCACGTGTTGCACAATTGTGTGAGCAAGCAGGTCTTTCGCAGCGAGCCCTGGAGCACTACGATGATCCAGAGTCTGTGAAGCGTGTGATTGTCAACATTGTGGCAACTCCTAATTTCAGTCAGGAATGGCTGACCAACTTCTTCGGTCGCTTATCCTTAGAACAATCTTTGGACTGCTTGGATGCAATGCTGAAGACCAACATACGTCAAAACCTGGCTGCTGTTGTACAAATTGCTACCAAATATTCAGATCTCCTCGGTCCGACCAGACTGATTGACCTCTTCGAGAAATACAAGACATCAGAAGGTCTCTTCTACTACCTCGGAAGCATTGTCAACGTCAGCGAAGAGCAAGATGTCGTTTTCAAATACATTGAAGCTGCCACCAAGATGGGTCAGTTCAATGAAGTTGAGCGCATTTGCCGAGACAACAGTAAGTCACACATTTTCAATGCCAATGTCATATGCTAATCACGCCCGGAAAAGATTTCTACAACCCAGAAAAGACGAAAAACTTCTTGAAGGAAGCCAAGTTGACCGAGCAGCTCCCCCTCATCATTGTCTGCGATCGTTTCAACTTCATCCACGATCTTGTTCTTTACCTTTATCAAAACCAACAGTTCAAATCGATTGAGGTTTACGTCCAACGTGTCAATCCAGCAAGAACTCCTGCTGTTATCGGTGGCCTCCTTGATGTGGACTGCGATGAATCGATCATCAAGAATCTTCTGCAGACAGTAAACCCAGCGTCTGTCCCAATTGACGAGCTCGTTTCTGAGGTTGAGTCACGAAACCGATTGAAGCTTCTCCTGCCATTCCTCGAGGCAACCCTGGCTGCTGGCAACCAACAGCAAGCTGTCTACAACGCACTTGCAAAGATCTACATCGATTCTAACAACAATCCAGAAAAATTCCTAAAGGAGAACGATCAATATGATACTCTCACCGTGGGCAAATATTGCGAGAAGAGAGACCCAAATTTGTGAGTACTATTGTCTCGAAACAAATGTCCCAAACTCCGACCCATTTCAACATATCTTTGATTGTCCCTTGTTTCAATTAAAAACGACAGTAGTCTAACTCTTGATTAGGGCCTACATCGCATACCGCAAAGGACAAAATGATCTCGAGTTAGTGGAAATCACCACTTCGAACTCCATGTTCAAGGCCCAAGCTCGATATCTCCTTGAGAGAGCTGACCGAGAATTGTGGGCATTTGTACTCAGCCCTAACAATATGCACCGCCGTTCTGTCATCGACCAAGTCATTTCGACCGCAGTTCCTGAGTCTACTGAACCTGACAAGGTATCAGTTGCTGTTGCAGCTTTCCTGCAAGCTGATTTGCCTGCTGAACTTATTGAACTTCTTGAGAAGATCGTCTTAGAGCCATCGCCTGTAAGTAACTGGACTCCTCTTCTCATTTTCTCTTAGGACACTTCAATATTGACTGATTGCCCGCAGTTCTCCGACAATGAGAATCTTCAGAATTTATTGATCTTGACTGCTACGAAATCCGACAAGGGCCGAGTTCAAGGCTACATTTCGCAACTCGATGCATACAATGCTCCTGACATTGCCAATATTTGTATTGAGGTTGGTCTCTTCGAGGAAGCCTTTGAGGTCTACAAAAAGATCAATGATCACCTCAATGCTGTCAATGTACTGGTGGAACATATTGTTAGCATAGATAGAGCTCAAGACTTCGCAGAACGCGTGGAGCTTCCAGAAGTGTGGAGCAGAGTTGCCAAGGCTCAACTGGATGGTCTCCGAGTCAGCGATGGTATTGCTTCTTATCTAAGAGCAAACGACCCCAGCAACTACAACGAAGTTATCGAAATCGCTACACATGCCGGCAAGGATGAGGATCTCATCAAGTACTTGCGAATGTCAAGAAAGACCCTTAGGGAGCCACCTATCGATACCGCTTTGGCTTTTGCTTATGCGCGCACCGATCAATTGAGCGAATTGGAAGACTTCCTGAGGGGAACTAACGTTGCAGACATAGAAGAGTCCGGCGATAAGTGTGCTGCTGAAGGTTATCATCAAGCTGCCAAGATCTTCTTCACCAGCATCTCGAATTGGTCGAAATTGTCCACAACACTTGTGTACCTTGAAGATTATCAAGCAGCTGTTGAGTGTGCTCGCAAGGCAAACAACATCAAGGTCTGGAAGCAAGTTAATGCTGCTTGTGTTCAAAAGAAGGAATTCCGACTTGCCCAGATTTGTGGTCTCAATTTGATTGTCGATGCTGAGGAGTTGCAAGAGTTGGTCAAACAGTATGAACGAGATGGATATTTTGATGAACTCATTGATGTTCTTGAGAAAGGACTTGGTCTTGAACGTGGTAAGTACTTATCCTGAACAAGATGCGAATAGTTTCCGATGATTCGGGACATGTTCGGCTTCGGCAGAGCCTCATACTGACTTGTATCCAGAGTTCCTTCCTTTCTTAGTCTTGGCCCTTCCCCCTCCCCCTTCCCCCCCTCCCAGACATGCTGCTCCTTCCCATTTCACCTCACCATCACACAATGAGCACAATGGCTCCTTCCTGCTCTCAAGGTAGTTCCTTAAGACGCGATCTCGAGAAATTTTCGACCTTCTCTCAACATCTCCCAAACACCTCCGTGCTGCCAACCTGCTGGAGGCCACACTCTTTACGCTACCATCAGCAACCCACTGCATTAAGAACTTTGATACGCAAAGCATCAATTCTTGTAGTGTATACCTCATCACACTCAAGAGGTGCGCGTGCTGTCCACGATTCTACTTCGGTTTCAACACTGGTGCAAGCAAGCAACCTATCTCTTCACGGTACAGCAGCTGCAATCATCGATACGCATGCTTACTGTAGCGAACCTCTGCATCATACACGAATCGACGTGGTCGATTCGTACGACAGCAGATTGGACACTGTCCATTCATCATGGCCACCATCCACGAGTTCATGCTCTTCCTCTGCTGGGGTCTCTTGACCCTATGCAAAAATGACCTCAAAAATCCTGTGCATGACATGATCTTCACCACTATGGTAATCATGGAGAAGCATCTCTCGGATATCACCTTCGCTGATGGTCTTCTGGACATATTCCTTGCTCCAATACCTCCAACAATCAAATGGTTTAAGACCTTACCTACGCAATGTTATGGTCTCTGGGGCGTCTACATCATCGTTCTCGAGAAATCTGGATGTCGTCCACGAGTTTACATCGGGTCCGGAACCGGATCATCGGTTCAGGCAATGTATGCTAGGATGAGAGATTACAATCACGTCCACCGCATGCCTCGCTATGTCCGAAATGCTGTCCTTGGAGGCTATACGATCACACATAAGGGTATTCTGTGCTGGACACCTCGCCCGCCTCCTTTATCAAGGTTCTCTATGCGCTGCCTTATGATACTTCTCGAAACCACCTTCTCACTAGCGTTCTGGTCTATGGTGTCCCGCACGAAAACCTATGCTATGCCTTCATTGCTATCATGGGATTTAGACAGCGTCCAATATGATGGCTGCTGCTCTCATGCTGCCATTGCAGAGATGGTCTGTGGCGAGGAGGATGGTCTCACTGCTGAACAGATTGCTGCTAAACAGGCACAAATGGAGGTTAGACGCGCAATTCAAGACAAGGAGATTCGTCAGCGCTACTATGCTCGACGCAATGCCCAAGACTTTGAGGGCTGGCGTCAAAGGAAGAATGCACAGCTCAAGAAAAGCAACGAGAAGGTCAAAGCATCGAAGAAATGGTCTTGCGAGCCCTGCAAACTCTCCTTCCACAGCAGATTCGCACTCACCAGGCACGAAACCAGAGCCTCACACATCGCAAAAGTCTCCGGTGTTCGCAATGCCAAACCACGCAGAGCTGTTCAGAAGCCTGAGGAGCAGCAACGCTACCTTGCTGTAGTTGCTTCGAAGAAGTTCTACTGCAGCACCTGCGATGTTGCCTGTGGAGCACCATCAGGTCTTTCGAAGCACCTGAAGACAACCAGACACCTCAAGAGGGTGGCTGAGGCTGGCTCATAGCTGGTCTCACACAATCTTCAACACCACTTTGCACCATTTTTCCTTCTGTCGAAAACATCTCTCTCGAACATTCTAACATCAACATTTCTAGGTTGCCACATGGGAATTTTCACTGAACTAGGTATTGCTCTTTCCAAGTACCATCCTGATCGAGTCATGGAGCATCTGAGACTGTTTTGGGGTCGCTCAAACATTCCTAAGATGATTCGTGCCACCGAAGATGCCCATCTCTGGCCCGAGTTGGTTTTCCTCTACTGTCATTATGATGAATGGGACAATGCTGCTCTTGCCATGATGGAGCGTGCTGCTGATGCCTGGGAGCACCACTCCTTCAAGGACATTATCGTCAAGGTCGCTAATCTGGAGATCTATTACCGTGCCCTCAATTTTTACCTCCAAGAGCAGCCATCGCTCCTGACTGATCTCCTTCAAGCTTTGACCCCTCGAATTGACGTCAATCGTGTCGTCAAGATGTTCGAGAAATCCGATAACATCCCACTGATCAAGCCATTCCTTCTGAATGTTCAGACACAAAACAAGAAGATCGTCAACAGCGCTATCAACGATTTGTTGATCGAGGAGGAGGACTACAAGACTCTTCGTGACTCTGTCGAGAATTACGACAATTATGATCCTGTCGAGTTGGCTCAACGACTCGAGCGTCATGATCTTGTCTTCTTCCGCCAGATTGCCGCTGCCATCTACCGTAAGAACAAGAGATGGGAGAAATCCATTGCGCTGTCCAAGCAAGACAAGTTGTTCAAAGATGCCATCGAAACTGCAGCCATGTCCAGCAAATCAGATGTTGTTGAAGAACTCCTTAGATACGTAAGTTGCAAAATCATCCTAACAATGGGTAGGACTAACATCGCATTTAGTTCGTCGATATTGGCAGCCGCGAATGCTATGTTGGTATGCTTTACGCTTGCTACGATTTGATCCCAGTTCACGTGGTCATGGAAATCTCATGGCGTCACGGCCTGACCGATTTCACTATGCCATTCATGATCAATTACCTTGCTCAACAAAGCTCTGTGATTTCGACGTTGGTAAAGGATAATGAGGAGCGGAAATCCCGTGAGAAATCACAGGAGAAGGATGAAAATGAAGCTCCGATTCTTGGTGGAAACAGACTGATGATTACGGCTGGTCCTGCTGGACGTCAATCACCAGCTCCATTCGCTCAAACCAACGGATTTGCGCCTCAGCCAACTGGGTATTCGGGATTCTGAAATGGTCTGTAGATGAGTACCGATATACATAATGACGGGGCATCTGGATGTACCATTTTTGATTTCTACAGCGGGGGTTATTCCATGGGAGTGAGTCTCGGATATCTCATCATGACTGTATTTGTATGCCGAGATGCATTTGGGTGGTTTCCTTGTTGGTCCACCACTCATGGAGGCACGCCTGTAACTGATAGGAGCGTTCTTGGTTTGCTTTGCTAGGTTACTAGATTCTTCGATGTATTTTGACAAAAGCCTTTTTACATCTGCATGATTGTCTTGTGTGGTTTGGGTGCAAGTCTCTAGATGTTTCAGCCCGTGTACTTGGTAAAAGGTACACATTTCGTTGTGAATTGCCGTGACTGGATACGACGAAGACCACCTCCTTGGGGATATGCCTCATGTCTTGGCAGACTTGAATCAGTGACATTGATCTCCCACACATGTTTATATGGTATATAAAATTCTCATCACTGGCGTTTTTCCAAGTGCATGATTTCTGCGCTGGCCTGACTTTGGTGCGCCATGAGCAAAAGGAAATATATCTTCGGGATCAGAATGCGGGGTGACTTGAAGACCACAGATGGGGTGACAAGTCTTTCGACAGACGCCACCATGTTTCCCCAGCAGAGTCATCGCTGATCAGCAATTAATTTTGGCTCCATGCCACCTGGAGAAATTGTTTCTTTTGCACGGCTAGAGTCGGTGATGCCGCGAGATGCGTTGATTGTTTTCGATTTCTGCCCCTCCACCAGCTACTCGTGCCCCCCTCGTCTATCAGCCTCGTTGTCGTCACCCTTGCTTGCTTTGCAGTGGGCAGCCGAGTTCGGCGTCGGGGGTGAAAATGGCGAAAAGACGAGGCCGCCTCAGACAGGACAGGACAGGACAGGGCCAGTCTGTCAGTCCGGCAGTCTAGTTCTTGTTCTTTTCCATTCTTTGCGGTCCACCTGAGTAACAGGAAAAAATAGAAAAAATATCTCATTCAGAGGTCCTGGCGTTAAACAGCTTAGCACTTGGCTGCAACTGTGACTCTTGGCTGTGACTCTCCCGAACGGGACCCTGCAGGGAGAAACTTTCACAAGCAACGCAGTGGCAAGATTTGCATTTTCTGTTCTATTTGCAGTTCCATTTGTTGGTATCAGGTGGTGGGATAATGAGTGATGCCATGGCAGAAATTTGTTGTTGTCGTTGCTGCTGTTACTTACCTACCCTACCCTACCTAGGTGTGTGCAAGTTCCTATGTGCAGTCAAGTGGACAAATTGAGGATGGATACTACGTATCTCCACGGCTAGAAAAAGCTAGGGTGTGATTGTTTAGAGCATGGCATCGCATACCTTACCGCCAGTGATCTGCTGGTGGTTGATAACCAGCCGTTCGGGCCTTTCTGTGTTGAGCTTCACTTATGTCATAGCTTCTCGGTGGGCTTATCGTGGGGGAACATGAACCTGAGCCAGCCTGCCAGCCTACACCTGATCCTGACACTGAACCTAGATATGACAATCCAACCGAACATATCAAGATCAACTTGAATCTCCAACCTGAACCTGACTCTGCATTCTCCCCTGGCTCCACTGCACTCGCTACCTCGTTGAAACTTGACTGGGTCATGTTTTTCCACTTCCTGCAGTGCAGAATCTTTTTATCCGTCAGATCTGGTGGTATTGTTGCATACGTACGGCACGGTAGAAACAAGAGCCTAGAGGGACAGGTAAGGATTCCCTCCAAATACCCAGGGCGGTGGAGTCCAGTTAGTTTGTATGGGACATGGGACGTGTATAGTCAGACAGGGCTCAGATCTTGGGCCGATCCAACATTAGTTTTATTCTATATCGCTGTGACCTCATTGGCGGGGACAATTCTAAACAACGTCTTGGAAGCCCTTCCTGTGAATCTCTCGGCGGAACAGTAACAGCATTCGAGTAATGGTACGCACAAGCAATAGCAATAGTAACCGCAAACAAGCACGGATTTCACCCCACTACACTACCTCACCTTGCCTACCTTGCCGTACGAAGGACGCTACACAACAACGCTACTACTGCCTGTGACCCAAGACTCAAGGTGAAAGTGAAGTAGTAGAGTAGTAGGAGGAGGAGCAGGAGCAGGAGCAGGAGCAGGAGCAGGAGCAGGATAAAGCTCCCCTACCAAATTGGTACTGTGAACTCTACCTATGCATACCGTGCCTTACTCCCCTGGGCAATATAATTTCCATACACACAAGCCAGACTAGACCTTCCTCCCTTCCCCCTTCCCAGCCCATGCCAAACCTAGATGGGATCACATCCAAACAATTCCACACCCAAAGCGCATCATAAAAGCCGAGCAGAATTCAACAAAACCCCCGCACTCCCTCGCAACCTTCCAATTCACCCTTTCCTTTCTTTTCAATCATATCATCTTTACCTCTCACACCTCACATCGAATTGATTCCGGTGCTGCAACACATCGATTCCGTGAACCTCCTACCCTCCAACCCCTCTGCTCCGTTGCTGCAAAGCTCGCCGAACCCCTCCAACGCTTTTCATCGGTAGCTCGGCTGTAGCTCCTCCAAAGCAGCATAGCTCCTAACTCCCCCGATCCATAATAATCGAGAGCTCTGCTGTTGTTCCTGTTGTTTTCCTCTGCAACAAACAATTCTCAACGCAATTATGGCTGAAGATCATGGTCCCAATGGCGCCTACAGCGAGGTTTTCGAGGAGGGGAAGGACACCCAACAGTCCCAAACCATCCATCGCATCCGTGCCAATTCAAGCATCATGCAATTGAAGAAGATCCTCGGTGGGTACTCCCTGATCACATTCATGCTCAATTGAAGCTTAAACGGGGACTGTATAAGCTGACGATATCTTGTTAAACTACAGTGGCCAATCGAGGAGAAATTCGTAAGTTCACTTCCTTCAATCCTGTTGTGTTAGGTCAAATACTGATGTTGTGTAGCTATTCGTGTATGTACTCCACCTTGGCGGGGTAATTGAGCTTGCTGACTTGAGCGATATCTAGATTTTCCGAACAGTGAGTTACACCCCCAAGAAATCCACCCTACAAGCTTGTGGGAATCATGCATATGCTGACTCGTAACTAGGCTCATGAGCTTTCGCTACAGACGGTCGCAGTTTTCAGGTACACGCTGGAATTGGCGCATCTGCAGGAGAAGAGGCTAACGTAGCTCCAGTTATGAGGACCGACTCAGCATGCACAGGCAGAGTCAGTACTTTTTATGCCATTTAATTCCCTCAAAAGCTTAGACCATTTACTGATTTCCATTGCCAATTTAGAGGCCGATGAAGCATACGTTATCGGAAAACGCGGTCAATACACACCAGTTGGGGCTTACTTGGCGGGCGACGAGATCATCAAGATCGCTCTGCAACATGGCGTACAAATGATTCACCCTGGTATGAGAATATTCAACCTCGCAGAAGACACAATTAATTCTTCTAGGTTATGGGTTCCTCTCAGAGAACGCTGATTTCGCCCGGAAAGTTGAGAAAGCTGGTCTTATCGTATGTCTATTCGCACACCATAAGCTAGGCATAAACTAATCTAAGTCTTAGTTCGTCGGTCCGTCACCCGAAGTTATCGATGCCCTCGGTGATAAAGTCTCTGCCAGAGCAATTGCTATAAAGGCGAATGTACCAGTCGTCCCAGGAACTGAGGGAGCTGTGGACAAATTCGAAGATGTCAAGAAGTTTACTGATGAATATGGATTCCCGATTATAATTAAGGCAGCCTTTGGAGGTGGTGGCCGTGGTATGAGAGTTGTGCGAAAGCAAGAGGACTTGGAAGATTCTTTCCAGAGAGCCACATCTGAGGCCAAATCTGCTTTCGGAAACGGCACAGTTTTCGTTGAGAGATTCCTCGATAAACCCAAGCACATTGAGGTTCAACTCTTGGGAGACAACCATGGCAATATTGTCCACTTGTACGAGCGTGATTGCTCTGTCCAACGTAGACATCAAAAGGTGGTTGAATTGGCACCTGCCAAGGATTTACCACAAGAAGTCAGAGACAACCTTTTAAACGACGCTGTGAAACTGGCCAAGTCTGTCAACTACCGCAATGCAGGAACTGCGGAGTTCTTGGTTGATCAGAAGAACCGATACTACTTCATTGAGATCAATCCTCGTATTCAAGTCGAGCATACGATCACTGAAGAGATCACAGGCATTGATATCATTGCGGCACAAATACAGATTGCTGCTGGTGCAACCTTGGCTCAGCTTGGCCTTACTCAAGATCGTATCTCCACCAGAGGATTCGCGATCCAATGTCGTATCACTACAGAGGATCCTGCCAAGGGATTCCAGCCAGATACTGGAAAGATTGAGGTGTACCGTTCTGCTGGTGGTAACGGAGTTCGTTTGGACGGTGGTAATGGATTCGCAGGTGCACTCATCACTCCTCAGTAAGTCAAATATTCCCGTACATTCTGCAAAGAGATGAAGTCTGGGTAGCGGATGGACAATTCAATTATTTTGAATGTTCAGCAGCTGCCTGGATTTTATTTTCCATCCCAAAGTCAATCGACTTATCACACATTTGGCAAGGGTATGGATATGAGGCAGCTGCTGAACACTCACAACCACTTCAATGCTCAACAGTTACTCGACTTGTGCCTCACAGATTCAAGTCCGTACTGACTTTATACAAGTTACGATTCCATGTTGGTAAAATGTACTTGCCATGGTTCTACCTACGAGATTGTCCGACGCAAGATGCTTCGTGCATTAGTCGAGTTCCGTATCCGTGGTGTCAAGACCAACATCCCCTTCTTAGCATCTCTTCTCACCCACCCTACTTTCATTGAGGGAACTTGCTGGACAACCTTTATCGATGATACCCCTGAACTGTTCGATTTGGTTGGCTCTCAAAACAGAGCACAAAAACTCGTAAGTCAAATTGTATCCGCTCGGCTTCCTTTATTAACTATTCGTTAGCTTGCCTATCTCGGCGATGTTGCCGTCAATGGCAGTAGTATCAAGGGACAAATTGGTGAACCCAAATTCAAGGGCGACATTATTATGCCAGAGCTCTTTGATGATGCCGGCAAAAAGATTGATACCACTGAGCCATGCAAGACTGGATGGAGAAACATCATTGTCGAGAAAGGCCCAGAAGCTTTCGCTAAGGCAGTCAGAGCTAACAAGGGTTGTCTCCTTATGGACACAACTTGGCGTGATGCTCATCAATCTCTCTTGGCTACTCGTGTCCGAACAGTTGATCTTCTGAACATTGCCAAGGAGACCAGCCACGCATACAGCAACCTTTACAGTCTCGAGTGCTGGGGTGGAGCAACTTTCGATGTCGCTATGCGTTTCCTCTATGAGGATCCTTGGGACAGACTCCGAAAGATGAGAAAGTTGATCCCCAACATCCCATTCCAAATGCTCCTCCGTGGTGCCAATGGTGTTGCGTACTCTTCCCTTCCTGGTGAGTGAATTCCTAAAAGCTTACGTTTTTGTTATACCGTACCCAGGTAGCTAACGTTGAGTAGATAATGCAATTTATCACTTCGTGGAGCAAGCCAAGAAGCACGGTGTTGATATTTTCCGTGTCTTTGATGCTTTGAATGACATCGACCAACTTGAGGTTGGTATCAACGCTGTTCACAAGGCTGGAGGTGTTGTTGAAGGAACAGTGTGCTATTCGGGAGATCTCCTCGTAAGTTAAATTCCTAGTTCTCAATTCTTCCCACCTCAAGCGACGGATGGACTCTAAAGTGCAATTGTCCTTATCAAATTTAATTTTATCTTGCATTTCCGGCCGTCAAATTTGGGAGTGCGGGAGACGCTCTTTCCTCACATGGCTGCTCGCCAAACACTCAGCTGCGGGGAGCTGCTCCTTCCTCAGCATAGCAATTCAACGCAGCTGCATGCGGGGTCTACATCTGCAATGAGGGTTCCTTCCTCTGGATTCGGGTTTCTGAGCTCAACCTCATCTGAATCTCACTTCTACCAATCTTCACTCTTTTCAAGCATCTCCTCCACTTCATCAAACCCCCGTCACTCTGCCGGCTGCAGACCTCATCAGACCTTCATCAAGCATCATCGACTGTAAAACAATCTACTTCAGGGTTGTGTTTGAAACATGGACACGGTGCCATTCTTTTTGGACGCTGTCCAATTTACCATATGGCTCTGCTGGACATGTCTCACTCTCGCTCCTGCTTGCATGAAGAATCCGGTATTCGCGAGCATCTTGTCAACTCGAGAGGCTCTTGGTCAGATTATCATCAATCAAGGTCCTCAATTCAAGTTCGCCCCAGGTCTTCTCGATGTTCTACAGTCCAAGATGCCGCCTGGCATCTCTTACTTCAAAAGTCTGCCGTCCAACTTCAGCAAAATCTGGGGTGTATATGTGCTTGTACTCGAAAAGGATGGACGCCGTCCAAAACTATACATTGGCTGTTCAACAGAAAAAAGGAGTGGTACGAGTACACGTATTGGTCAATACAAGAGAGGAGAGAACTACCCCAGATATGTCAGAGATGCTCTGAATGATGGGTTTGTCATCGTTCACATGGGACTTCTCTGCTGGTTGCCACTCCCTCCTGCTTCTCTGAGAGTCCAGCTTCGCGCATTACTCCTTACGATTGAAGCTGCTTTCACCCAATACTTCTGGGTTTTGAAGAATCGATCCACCAGCTACGGATACCAAAATCTATGCCCTTGGGGTGCTGATACTCTCGAATATGATGGTTGCTGCGGACACCTCTCTTTGCTCGAAAAGATCCATGAGAGTGATCAAACTCTCACTCCTGAAGAGATGGACGCCATCGAGTCTGAGAGGAGGCTTAAGAACAGTCGTAGAGATGCCGTAACACGTGGTCCGGTGCGCACTGCCAGCGCTGCGAAAAGGAAGCGAGAGAAAGCATTGGCTGAAAGTCGCTTCTCGTGCAGCCTCTGCAATGTCTCCTTCGGTGCAAACAATCAGCTCGAGAATCATAAACGCACTCAGAAGCACAAAGATAATGCTGCTGGCATCACCAGAGTTGTCAAAAATCCTATTGCTAAGGAGCGCCTCAGCCGAAATCTCTCAGCTCGGAGATACTACTGCAGTGTTTGCGATTACGCAGCAAAGACTCAGCAGAAGCTCAACAGTCATCTCAAAACGCCAAAGCATGCCAATGCGGTAGCTCTGGCTAAGTCGGGCTCTTAGCTCGTCTCTCTTCCACAACACTTCCATTTTGGAGCAGTATGGACGCTGTCCAACTGAAGTATTTCTACCCTGCTTCAAAGTACTTTTGATCTCTCTGGCTACCTTGCAAGAATCTTGGAAGACATCGACGACCTCGATCAAAAGCACTTTCTTGACAACATCACATCGCTATATCATGCTTTACATCTGGACCTTCGCATTCTTTTCTTCGTCATCAGATTTCATTTTGTCCATTTGATCAAACAGCATCATGATATGTACTAATTATCCACTTAGAACCCCAAAAAGAAGTACAATCTCGAGTACTACATGGGAATGGTTGACAAGCTTGTTGCCTTGAAAATTCATGTTCTTGGTATCAAGGACATGGCAGGTGTTTTGAAGCCAAGAGCTGCTACATTGTTGATCGGAAGCATCCGCAAGAAATACCCAGATCTCCCAATCCACGTCCACACTCACGACTCCGCTGGTACTGGTGTTGCATCTATGGTCGCCTGCGCAAATGCTGGTGCCGATGCTGTCGATACCGCTACTGACAGTCTCTCCGGAATGACTTCTCAGCCAAGTGTCGGTGCTGTTCTTGCTTCTTTGGAGGGTAGCGATCTTTACCCTGGACTGAATGTCAGCCATGTCCGAGCCATCGATACCTACTGGGCTCAACTTAGACTCCTATACTCGCCATTTGAGGCTGGCTTGAACGGACCTGACCCTGACGGCAAGTTTTTCTCTATTATCAAATTCTTGACAAGTAATTGTGCTAACTCTTTGCAGTGTATGAGCACGAAATTCCAGGTGGTCAATTGACCAATATGATGTTCCAGGCATCCCAACTTGGCCTCGGTGCTCAATGGGCCGAGACCAAGAAGGCCTACGAGCAAGCAAATGACTTACTTGGTGACATTGTCAAGGTCACACCAACTTCCAAGGTCGTTGGTGATTTGGCTCAATTCATGGTCTCCAACAAGCTTAGCTTCGATGACGTCCAAAAGAAGGCTGGCGAGCTTGATTTCCCAGGTTCAGTTCTTGAATTCTTCGAAGGTCTTATGGGTCAACCATACGGAGGTTTCCCCGAGCCATTGAGAACCAATGCTCTCCGTGGCAGAACTAAGCTTGATAAGCGTCCTGGTTTGACCTTGAAACCTCTTGATCTCGCAGCGATCAAGAAGGACATCTACACCAAATATGGGAGTGTCACCGAATGCGATGTTGCCAGTTATGCCATGTACCCCAAGGTTTTTGAGGATTACAGAAAATTCATCCAGAAGTATGGTGATTTGAGCGTTCTGCCAACAAGATACTTCTTGTCCAGACCTGAAATTGGAGAGGAATTCCACGTTGAGCTTGAGAAGGGCAAGGTCTTGATCTTGAAGCTTCTCGCTGTTGGACCACTTTCTGATACCACTGGTCAAAGAGAAGTGTTCTACGAAATGAATGGTAAGTCTGTTCTCGGTTTGATTTGGAAGCTACTAACATTATTGTAGGTGAGGTCCGTCAAGTCACAGTTGATGACAACAAGGCTGCTGTTGAGAACACAAGCAGACCTAAGGCCGATCCAGGAGACAGCAGCCAAGTTGGTGCACCAATGGCTGGTGTTGTTGTTGAACTCCGTGTTAAGGAGGGTGGTGATGTTAAGAAGGGTGACCCACTTGCTGTTCTCAGTGCTATGAAGATGGTAAGTCTCGAAGTGTGTTGTGGAGTGACAGATCTAACACGATACAGGAAATGGTCATCTCAGCACCACATGCTGGTAAAGTAGGCAACATTCAGATCAAGGAGGGTGATTCTGTTGGAGGGTCCGACCTCATCTGTAAGATTGTGAAGCCAGGAGAGTAAATTTCTGATTGTACCGAGGAGTATAAGGAAGGCAATGATAAAAGATGATGAATAGATGAAATGGGAGAGGCGAGCGATCGATGAGGAAATGGATTAGGGATAGGATGGGCAGGTTGTGTGCGTTGATGACCTAGTATTCCTTTGAACTATATTATGATTACCACTACATTTTGGCCATGCATGTGATGTGTAACGGATGCCTCATGGAAGGACATAGTATGTCCGAATTTTGGATGGATATTGATTCGTCATATATTGGGGATTCCACCTCATATCCGGTGCTCAAATCAATTTACTTTCAATTCATCAATGTAAGTATTATGTCAAACCAACTGAGAATCACCCACCATCACTTACTTGCCTTTTCGCCCTCCACCTCGCCCTTTTCGCCCTTTTCCACTTTCGCCCTCTCGCCCTTTTCCCACCTAGCTTTCCCAGCCTCCACCCAATCATCTCTCTCTATTACCCTCTGTTGCACATCTTCATCGCCCTTTTTTCGCCCTTGTATCCAGATACCCAGTCATCACTGACTTTAGCATTGACTTATCATACCACACACACTATATGTGAGCAACGAATCAGAATTGTCCTTAGGATGGTAATGGGATGGAAGAAAGGTTTTGTTGCATTTCGCGATGGGAAAGGGCGACGTTTCTCTGTAAGGGAATGAAGTGTTTGAGGATGGGGATTGGTTCTCTTCTTGGGGCTTGGGAGGCAGGAGGGGGGGGTGAGAGAGGGGAGGTGGCTGATTGGGTAGAGCGTGTTTTTTGTTGCACGTCGTTGTAGGAGGCCTCTCACAACGACTTTTTGAGGGGTTTTTGTCGTTGGTTGGAGGGCGGACGAATGAGGTGTAGGGGGGTTGAGGTGGTGGGTGGGACAGCCTCTTTGCTGGAGGGCGAGGGGAAGGAGGTGGTGGTGTGGTTTTGAGGGAGTTGGTTGGATGTGGACTTTGAGGTTGGGATAGAGGGTGTTGTATATGCAGACTGCGCTGGGTGTTGTAAAGCTCACTAGATCACACATGGTGCTGTAACTAGGTAGTAGGTACTTTATATCCAAGGTCTCCTTTGCAAGGAGAGGTGGTGTGAGTTTGAGAGGGGTCTGAATGGAGGAGGTGGTAGGGATTAGAGGATAATGATATATACTGAATTTTGTCCGGTTTACAGATATTCTCTAGATGTTAGATTCCAGATGAAGTTTTAGCTAGTACTTTGAAGTATCTACAAGTCTATATTGCTCGCTTTTTTGATAATTTTCATGTGTAGTCGAAGAGCATAGCTTGAACATGGCTGGGAATACAGTCGACATTCAGGGCTCGTGAATTTGAGATACAGTATCCGTATATATATGATTTAGAGGATTGAGACATACCTACTCACGTAGCTTAGACGGTGATTTTGATAGTAAGTACAGATGGACAATTACCGTTTAATAATATAGAACCCATTTGCATTGTACCTAAACATCCTCCTCCGCAGAATCCGATCTCGATAAGCTCTCAGATATCAGAATTGCGGGGTCAATAACTCGCCACTTCCTGTAAGTGATCCATCGCATCCTCATGTGCAAACGGTATGATTGAAATATAATTTAAATTAATATCTCATACGACACCCTCCCTATTTTATAAAACTACCTACATCCTTCAATCACTCTGATACTAGATACATAACCCACGTGCAAGATTACCATAACCCTTCGAATCTGACAAGATAAACCATTCCCCTACCAGAACCGTCTCAGTCGATCCCAGCGATCGCACTAACAAACCGACCTCACGAAAAAAACAGACGAGCGGCAACCTCCAGTCATCGTCATGGAACCAGGGCTCATCGCTAACACAAACCTAGAATCGCAGCTGTGACTTGCACCTCCACCTCCTACACAAAGTGGCATGTTTTATCTTTTCCGGAAGGCAGGCGATTGGATGTAGAAAAGCGGACGATCTGGATGGAGAGTCTTGCAGGGGAGTACAAAGGTGTAGAGGGGCTTGATGAGTGAGAAGGAAGGGGGGTTAGGAAGGAGGAGGGAGGGTTCGAGTGTAAAGTGCGGGGTGGGCAGCTGTGGGGCTGACCTGGTGGGTGCTGAGTGGTAGGGAGGGAGGTTGATGAAGTCATTATTAATGCTTTTTATGGGGGAGAGTACAAGGAGAGCTCCGAGCATGAGGGTGTGAGTTGCGGGGTCTGGGATGATTATATATTGGTGTTTGCCCCTCTTCGTATTTCGGAATGCATCCAGACTTGCCTCGTCATTCTTACTACCATCATACAACAAATATACATCTTCACTCTTAAGAAAGTAAACCATATCAACATGCCTGGAAACCCATCAGCAGTCAGTGGAGGAACAGGAGCTACTTCTACTCCTGCAAACAATGTTGGAGAGAATAGAAGAGTAAGTTCACTCTGTACATCCTCTCAAATGACCCATCTGACGACCCTCCACAGAACTCCGGAACACTCTTCTCAGGCCTCATGAACCAGAAACGAAACAGCACCGATGCTACCGCACAAGCCAGACGAGAGAGTTTCAACGATATGAAGCCTGCTCCAGGTTTCATTGGCAAGATGTGGAATAAGTATGTTTGGCTGTCTGCAGATAGGGGATAGGAATGCTAATGGTGGTTTCCTATAGCTTTACCACAGGGTCACCGCCTCAGAAGTAGATATGACAGAATGGATAAGGGAGTGAGAAATGCAATTTTAGTTGTCTGCACAGCTGGTGGTGTTGTGGTGTTTTTTGGGGAGTATTATGGATGGATGGATGTACTTTTATGTATTGCAGCGTTGGAATATTGAGAAATATCATGAAGTTTACTCTATTAATCGTCAAGTCATAAACGTGAATATGTGACTTATGTATCCCAGATCCGTCAGCTAACAATCATGCCCACAGCAGTAGGGCTGACATGTGAAAGAATACACCACTCCTCAAAGCGGCATCGAGTCATCCCAACTCAAATGCTTGTCTGAAGATCTCGAAGCAATTTGCACTATGAGTAGTGCATTTTCAAACGACTTTGACGCTAGTACCTCGAAGGACCCTGAGATGACGTTTGGTTGCGCTTGCTGGCTTAGGGAGGCAGAGGACCCCTTCAAAACCCGCTGATTCGTAGTCGTCGGGACTTTGAGCTTCGAGGTATGATTAGGTAAAGTGTATGATGAGATTTTGAGTTAGGTTAGTGAGTTTTGCTTGTGTGTGGCTTGTATGGTTGTCAAGTACCGGTATTGGGCTATTTGTTTTTTAGTCGTCCTGCTATATAATCTCTCCTCATATTTGATATACAACCTCAATACATGCCTCTAGCATATTCTTTACTCACAAATATTCACCCATCCTCGAACAAACAAACCAACACACAATGTCGACAGATCAATCCCACCAAACAACCACCGACCAAGGTGGCAACAAAGGCTTCTTCACCAACCTATTAGATGGCAAAACACCCGCTGTCCAAAATATCGAGAAGGCGTATAGTAGAGCCGGAGCAAGCAACAATCATACACCAGGTTCTGCTTCCAAGTTAGGTAGCCAGGAACAGGCTGGCGCGAGTGAGCACCAGGGAATAGGAAGTCAAAAGTTTAAGGAAGGGTATAGTGATCAGAGACAGGAGGTATGTTTGTTTGAGCGTGAGAAGGAGAGTTAAGCTGATGAAATATAGCCTTCGGTTGTGGGAAAGATGTTTAATAATATGATTAATGGGACGGATTCGACGAAGTGATGGTGTTAGGGACAGGGTGATGTGTGAGAATGGTTGTGATATTAGACTATTGGTATTAATGGACTAGGGTTTGGAGAAGAGGAAGAGGAAGTTGAAGTTGACTGGAGGAGTGGGTAGAAGAGAATTGTATTATTAGAAAGATGAACAATAGAGTAGGCCAGTACCTCAATCAACTCTCATCCTTAGCCAGAAGTTTGATATTTCTTGGCGATGAAATCAGACACTGCTGATGTTCCCAAATAACAACTTCATGCTCTATCCCTTAGCAGTGATGTTGTCTACTAACGTCTGTCCCTGCGTAGCGAGACGCACCCTGTCACGAGACGAACCTATGGTTTTGGAATTATAAATCTTTTCTTAGCAAGTCTATGTAGTTATTACTAATATGTCACTTTCTTTAACTATTCCCCCCTAAGGAGACCACTTAGCAATAGAGAAAAGACTGTGATTGATTATGCTATTAATCATTTTAATCACGCTACTAATCGCTGCTTTGGCTGTTCCCCCTTGCCTAATCGCGACCATTGGAGTCTATTTAGAATTCGGAGCACCCAAGGTAAGGTTCTATATCCAAAGAATATGGTTCCAAATCTTGAAGACACTCAGAAAGGGAAAGAATGCAGACCGGGAGTTTTGCCGTTGCGAGAAGAGGAGCCACATGTTTCGGTACTTAGTAATATGCATTAACCTAGTCAAAATATACTACGTTCACACCCGGGATCGCTATATTTTACTTAGCCACGATTGTTAAGCCTGATCACGTGTATGGCGTACAATAATCACGCGTGTGGCGTAAGAGCAGGTTGCTCGAATATTCTATCGGCAGGTAGCAGCACGCTGGTGCCTGGGCGCTGGAGCGCCGTCTTCTCGTCTCCTTCTATCTATAGTATTTAGTAGATTTAATGTTAACTCTTTCTCGGTCCATTCATTATAGTCGATTTACATCTGCCTATTATGCCTATTTGTTCATTCTGTCAGCGGATCGGAACTCTGAAAACAGATGATACTTGTTTGCCTTCTAAGGACCATAAGGAGTCGCAAAATTGGCCATGGAACGCTGACGAGCTTAAATCTAAAGATCGTGTTGAGCACATTGACGATATTCTTCGGTTGATTGACTCTGCCTCACAATGTTGGATGTGCGACTTCTTCCTCCGACTTCTGGACTTTAAGAGCGATAGGCCTGAAGAGAATCTTGTTGGTCAAAGGATATACTTGGAGACATTAAATACCAATCATTTCACCCAATCTCTTGATATGCCGGTTCATAAAGTCATCAGAATTCCTTTCATCGTCAAAGCTGGAACATCCATGGCGAGATCCCCTTCGGTCAATCTTGTAGGCCTAAATCTCTGCTGGCGAAGTAAGCCGTTCGCGCTAGCAACGAGTGAAGGTACGAACCTATCTCTACATGCCATCATATCTGTGCTCTCGACGTCAAAAGTAGTAGATATATCGGCGCCCAGTCAATTAACATTTGACAGGAACACTTAGCCATCGAGCAATTTGGTCGTCTATGGGTCGAATTCGGTTCAAAGATCGAGTACCTTTGATACATGATTGGATGCAAGAATGTAAGAATTTCCATCCCAGCTGTGTTATTGACGGTTCAATGTTACCAAGTCGACTTATAGATGTTGGGGAAGGACATTCTCCTTTACTTCCGCATTTGGTAATCACCGAAAAGTACAAATTTCCATTTGGGCCTTATTGTGCATTATCCTATTGCTGGGGTCAAACGACGATTAGTGTTAAGACTGTGCAGACGAATTTAGCCATGCAATGCCTTCAGATTGACACGAAGGACGTCCCGAAAACACTCTACGATGCTATGATCATTACAAGGAACCTCGGCGTCCGATATCTATGGATCGATGCGCTCTGTATTATTCAGGATGATCCTCTTGATTGGGAAAAGGAGTCGGCCAAGATGGCTTCGATCTTCAAGAACGCATACCTCACTATCGCGGGTACGTCTGCCGCTGACTGTCATGGCGGTTGCTTCCTCGACTCATTGGCTCCTTCACGTGGCCAAATTGATGCAAAAGACGGAGCTAGCTCATATTGCACGACCTTCATTCGAAACTCTGTGCTTACATCAACTCCCATCAATTATGCTCCACTCAATCAACGTGGCTGGACTCTCCAAGAGACATTGCTATCTACTCGTGTACTTCATTTTACGGAAGACCAGGTTTTCTGGCAGTGTCGGACCCGCTTCGCGTCGGAAGATGGAACACACGATCGCAATTTGACTAGCCTCACCCAAAATCCCAGGCATATGCGAGGAATGCCGTGGTGCGCGATTTCTCCTCACAGGCTTCAGACTTCAAAGGATATTTACCAGACTTGGTATATGACCGCAAGGCACTATTCATCCCGCAAATTGACATACTCGCGAGACAAAATCGCGGCTTTTGCAGGTTTGACCAAATATTTCCAAGATCTGACCGGAGACAGCTCTGTTCTTGGGTTGTGGACGAAAGATATTATTCGACAGCTTGCCTGGAAACCATCGGATTTGCTAGACAGATCGAGGAACGAATTTATTCCTTCCTGGTCCTGGCTGTCTTTTAATGGCGAATTTGACCCTCTTCTTTTCGAAATCGGCAATAGCCCAACACATGCCGCGGAAGTAGTATGCACAGATATACAGTGGTCCGGAGAGCCACTCACTTCGACCCTTAAGGCGAGCAAACTCATCCTCAAGGGCCGTCTTCGCACTATGCAGACCGCACGTTATGATTCCGCACGTTATGATTCCGCACGTTATGATTCCGCACGGTATGATTTTGGTGTGTGTGTTCCAGGCTTGTACAATAGTACCATCCAAACACAAATCCCACCCTGCTACATTCAGCCCTTTGACACACCAAGAGGGGCTTATCGATCTAGCGTTGATCCATGGGCAGCCAGACATGAGAGTGGAAGCACAGTAGAGTTCTACTTTGACGAACATGTTTGGCGAGAAAACCTTGATGGAAGTAGGTCGCTGGAATTTACCCCCACTGGTACTGAAGTCGTAACACTTCTTCTGCTGGCAGAAGAGAATGGAGAGCAGAAAATAGAACTTATGCTTCTACTTAAGCTTGCCAGTAAAACACCTCGTGTATATCGACGGATTGGGGTTGCTGTACATAATCATAAGACTTATTTCGGAACGGACGACGCGATGGAGTGCTTTAAAGACATAAAAGAAACTTTAGTATGTCTTCAATGAAGGCACTAAAATGTATAATTTGAGAGAAAAGAAAGGCTGGAGGTGAAAGCCGGAAGTGAAAAGCCGGCAGTACGTTGTGACAGAAGTATTGTTGGTTGCGCACAGTGCCACTTTTGCTTTAATCGGAGGATGTCGGGTAACGGGAATTGCCCGGCAAGGTACGCGCAGCCACAAACAACGCAGCCACACATTTATAAATTTTACCGAGATTTACTATAGCCACCACACAGCTGATCAAGATCCTTGATCACTTGATGGGAAGAGGTATATCAATGTATATGGCGACGTCGTATAATATAGCATGCTCTGGCCGCCACAAGAGCGGCAATAGCTTTTTAGCATTACAATAAGACCTGGATATCTATATCTAATTATTTTATAGTTTAAAAGGTGAAGGAAGCTTAACAATAGTGTCGTAAGTCAAGAGGCCTATTATAGTGTAAAAGGAGGCCCTTTGTAAATTCAAGGGAGCGGCGACGACCCGATGATAATTTTCAGAATTAGTACATTAGGAGTGTTTGGGAGAAGTATATATTTCAGCTAAAATAAAAACATATAGAAATTTTAATACGTTTACAAATTTATAATCTCTTAAACTCGAAGTACCTATAGTTTGTCTCGTTACAGGGTGCGTCTCGCTACGCAAGGACAGACCTTAGAGCTCGCTGAAATGGGCGCATGAATTTAAGGGAAGACAGATAATTTGGTTGACTACTAATAATCGTTGCTAAATATCATGAAGCTGTATGAAGTCCAAGAACAACTTGAAGCGCGAAGTGAGGGTGGCGAAGGAAAGAGATGTACTTGTCCAACTAACCTACTTGTAATTGGAACTTCGAGGGCGCCTGCGAGCTTAATCTCGAGCAGTTGAAAGTTTCCAATTGAAAGGCCTATTTCCATGGACGCCTGCTTCGTCTTCAATACAATGATGATACTATAGGACAATGTTTCTAGGAAGGCTCTTCGAAGCTCACATGGCTAATGCATGCCACCAAGTGGTAATCACCGGAACTTGTGTGTTTGGAAGAGACGTCTGCATTCATCTACTGAGTTCAACGCCAGCACGTATCAGAATGCAATCGCTTCACCACAAGCCATACATCACATATCACATACAAACATTCAAAAGCCGGCAAGCCGGTCGGTCTCTGAGGCCGCAGCAACTCCAATTTGGAGAGCCGAACAGTACGATGACTGCTTCATTCGTTTCTGATCCTTAGATTCAGTAATGTACAGCCAAAGAAACCCCCTTGCTCCACAAAGTCATTTACTCCATGTCATGCAAAATCCATTGACCGTTTATCTGACGATACCCTCGAATCTTGACTTGAACCATTTGACAGTCTCGTCACGCTTGATCTTGTGGGCAGATCCAACATGGGTCTTGCAGCGACGACGCTTGGCAACACGCTCACCAGGACGGGTCCTAGAAATTGGTCAGAACCTTTCCAATGCGCCTCTCATCTTCATATACTCACATGCAGCAGTAGAAATCCATTCCGTAAATTCCAATCGCTGGGTCGTACTTGATACCGAGATCGATGTGTTCGCTGATACCGAAACCGAAGTTACCAGTCTCAGAGAAGTTACGCTTGCGCAACTCGTATTCCTTGACCTTCAATCCTCGCTCCAAGATTTCCTCTGCCTTTGGGCCACGGACAGTAACGTGAACGGCGATCTTTTCATTACGACGGATACCGAAGGTACGGACAGTGTATCTGGCCTTGCCTAAAAAAATAATTAGAGGTGTTCGATTGATATTGCATTCGTAGTTTTCGTACTGTAAACTGGAGTTTGACCACTCAATTGTTCCAACACCTTAGCAGCACGAGTAAGTCTGTCACCAGACTCTCCGACGGAGATGTTAAGGACGAGCTTTTGGATGCGGAGCTCCTTCATGGGGTTTCCGGTCTTCTCTCCTGATTCGGCCATCTTGAATGTTGGACGAGTTGTCGTGGGAGGGGTTGTCGAATTGATAATTGTCGATGAGAAAAGTTCGCGATGTTCAATTTTTGAAAATGGTTGTGGTGCGCTCGCGGTACCCTAATTTCGAGCTAGTCTTGTTCGGGAATAGGCAACAAATTTCCCCTTTGGAGCCTCAGAGCTAGGATGGAGTTCAAGAACATCAAGTTTAGAACTCCATACGCTTGCAAGAGCATAAGAGTTTATTGAAGTCTCAGAACTTCAAATACCCAATCTTTGAAAACTTAGAGAAGCTGATTTATCACGCATCTCATTCATCATGGCGAACAAGCAAGGAAAGATGGTGAGTTTAAACCTTCTCCCCAGCTCTTCAAGCTCTATGTTGACACTATAGGCTGACTTTTGCTATCATTACAGGCCGGTCTCGTACGTTATACCCTATGCGCGAGCTCATTAAGCTTGTTGCGACCGAATGGGTTGCGGAATCGCGTGCTGATGGAGATATAGATCAACTACCGGATGAGAGTGACCATGAATGATGGAAGACAAATGGTTGGGCAGATGTTGGCTTTCGACAAGGTCCGATAATATATATCCTTAGATTTGGATCAACAGCTAACTTGCAATAGCATATGAATCTTGTTCTGGCAGATACGGAAGAGTTCAGACGCGTAAAGCGAAAGGCTGCAAAGACATCAGCTGCACCAGGCGCAGCAAGCACATCAGCACCAATGGTGGAATCTGAAGAAAAGCGAACATTAGGTCTTACAATTGTTCGAGGTGCTCATATCATCTCTCTATCAGTCGAATCTCCTCCACCTGCAGACCCATCTGCAAGATTAGGAGCTAGTGCGCCAGGTGGAATTGCTACAACACTTGCTGCTGGAGCTGGTATTGCAAGACCTGCCGGTAGAGGTGCTCCTATTGGATTGGCTGTAAGTTGTTATGATACTCTTTCTATGGGATGTGGACTAATTATATCAAGGGACCTGCTGCTGGTGTTGGCGCACCTCCAAATTTTGGTGGATTCCCTGGAGCACCTCCATTTGGGAGAGGAGGTATGATATCCGTTTTAAAAGATAATAGCATTTGTACTAACGTATGATAGCACCACCACCAGGATTTGGCGGCTTTCAACCACCCCCAGGATTCCCAGGACAGGGCCCACCTCCACCAGGCTTTGCTCCGCCGCCGAGAAGAAATTAGGTTACGGGTATCGTTGGATGATGGAGGGATTTATGAAACGGGCTGTCGGCGGAGAAAATTCAAGCACAGTCACGGCGTTGAGGGGAGTTTGGCTTTACATACCTACCAAAAAATTGAAATCCTTGTAGCATAGACAAGCGCAAACCACGCAAATCAATCCTCAAAACTTTGATGTCTCAATTTCTACCTCTCTCTCATCTCAGCCTCAATTCACACATCTGAAACATAAAAAGCCACCCCACTAGATCTCCTAAAAGAATCTGGAGAGGGACATTATCAGCACGTGACACATCCTCTAATCGCAGATTGTTGACCTGTCGGAAAGCGGAAAGCGGAAAGCGGAGTCAGAAAGTAGAAACCTTGAATTTCTGAAATCCCAACATCGGATTCTAGATACCTATCTTCCTCAACTCTCCACAACCAATTCTCTCCACTCTACAACCACTCAACCATGGCCGCCTTTGTCAAAGCAGTCAATGCGAAGATTCGCGCTAATCCTATGCTGAATTATGTGTGTTCTACACGTATGTTTTCTTCCTCTTTAGTAGCTGTTTGGTTTTCGATTGGGGAGCTATGGGATGGGGAGAGTGGGTGGATGGAGTGATTGCATAGATTGGGAATTGAAGGAGAGAAAGAGAGAGAGAAGTAAAAAGCTAATTGAAATCAGATTTCTGGGGACCGGTCTCGAATTTCGGTATCCCGATTGCGGCTGTGATGGATACGCAGAAGAGTCCTGACTTGTAAGCTTATGACTCCTCTCCCTTTCCATTCCCCTCTCTTTCAATCCCAATCCTAATCTCCTCCTCATCTTCAACCAAACTAACACCCTTAGGATTTCCGGTCGCATGACAGGCGCCCTCGTAATCTACTCGGCGACATTCATGCGCTACGCTCTCGCCGTCTCTCCTAGAAACTACCTCCTCTTCGCCTGCCATTTCGTGAACGAGGGCGCGCAGTTGACCCAGGGTTATAGATGGATGCAGTATCATAAGTGGGGCGGGAGAGAGGAGGCGTTGAAAAAGGAGGGGAAGAGCGTGGTTAAGAAGGTGGAGGGTGTGGTTGAGGGTGTGAAGGAGAAGGTTGCTGGGAAGTAGAGGATGTTGATGTAGGGGAAGGGAAATGGGAGGATGGGGAGGGGTTGATTTCCATGATTGCTTGATTGGGGTGAGGAGGACTGTATAACAGAGACAAACGACACAGAGATAGACGGAGAAGCTGCTGAATCACTTCTTCAGACAGCATTTCAATGCATGGATTTCTTGCTTATGAGTTTATATCCTGTTCTCCACCAGGTGCGGATGCATCGCGAAATACGATTAACCCCAAAAGGGGCTACTAAATCACTTCTTCCGATATCTCTTCCCCTTTCGATCTATGCATCAACTGCTCACTATAAGCTTTTCCTCCCTCCCGCTTCTACCAAGTTGGTAAAAACACCATTAAAGAGAATACCTCCCTCAGAACTACGTACAAAACATACCACCTCCCTTCTTCTTCCCACCCAGCAAGATCTTTTCAATCCACCTGCACATCTCCCAACCCAGGAAACACTCGTCTTAGAATATACTATCCCCATTTCTCTCACCTTTTCCCACGTACTAAGCTATAACCGACTCGCACCTAAGATTTCGATACGTCCATCTCATCTAGTACTTAAATCTAATGCCCCATCGGGTTGGTAACTGTCTGTGATAAAGTGAAGGATTTATTCACCAGATTTTCATGTCGGATTTACGCTGCGACGACTATTGTTGATTTGGATAATGACTTCTATTATGTCCACCTACTCCTAAAACGAGATTATTATTGCTTGTGTTATCTTTTCCCCATTTCCATTCCAAATCCATTCCACATCTCATAGTGGGAAGTCTTAATATTCGAGAAGAATAAGATGATATCTTGTCCTATTCCTTACTTATGTGATCTAGTTTATTCCTTCTTCTATCCTCTTGATATTTATATATGATAGAGTAGGTCAGACAGATTATACCTGGTAATACTCGGAAGAAAGAATTCAGATTTCCATAATTTCTAAGCTCTTTGTTCAAGTCAGATACCTATGCTTGTAATTGACTTAAAAGTTAATCAATCTCAATTATAAAAGTATTCAGAGAGAGTATTATCTAAGCATTAGCCTCTTATCTAAGTATCTTTCATTTATTATATACTTTCTCCTTATACCTTTATGCAACAAACTATACTATAAAATCACCACTCAATATTTCTATCTTATATCACAAACTTAAAACTACAAACAACTTCACCTCTTAATTATTCTCTCCTCTCCTAAACCTCCTTTTTCTATACTCTCTCTCTCTCTCTTTAAAGATCTAGAAATTTTACTCGCTTATCAAATAAGAGGTATCTGTAAACTCGAGCATTTTTCGTATCCTTTTATAATATTTTAGATACTAATAAGAGAAGTTAAGGTAGAAAAGGTATTTGAGGATCTAAGATTTCGTGTAGGATATAGAAGTTTATTATAAGCGGAGATGAATTCAAGGGTGAAAGAGTATATATTAAAGCTCTTAAGTAATAGATGTGAAAGTTACTTATAGATGAGTAAAAGGTAGGTATAAATCTCTTGGTGAATCTGAGGATATTGGTTTAAGAGGGCTTAAGAACTTGCTAAGTCGAAGACAAAGCTAATTCAGATATGCAATTTTTGTTTTTAGACTACTTGGCTTAATTTCAGAATTTCTTCTCAAAAATCGGGAAATATCTCTAAAGACTTTGATTAGACAAGACAGCATCTAAATCAAATACAAAACCGCGAATGTTTTCCCGAGACGAAGTCACATTCCTATGCACAAGAAGCAGCTTTTAAGATATCAATTCCATATCCCATATTAACAAGCCCTTTGAGCTTATCTCAACGAATGACCTATCCATTCACTTCTCATCCCTCATATATAATCCAGCTCAAAAAAAGCCCGTCACTCAAAAATTCATACCCCAAACGCCAAGATATACCCAAAAAGCTAAATAGCCAGCCACCCCAAGAAGTTAAACACAAAACAGAAGATTTTTCACAAATTAAACATACACCTCTCATTTCCATCCCCTCGGGCTCCCAGGCGGACTCTCGATCCGTCGATCACTGGTGATTGCCTCGCCTACACTGCCAAACCGCTGATGTTGCGGTTGTTGCAGACCGGGTGAGGTCAGTGGGCTAGCGTACGCGCCTGGAATTGGGACAGCAGCGTATGTTTGCTCGCCTGGTGCAGCTGCCACGTGTTCAATAACTCTCTCTTTGCGAGGAGCTGGAGCATCGAAGCCATTCTGTGGTGTCTTTGGAGTAGCGTTGTGGACTTTGATGGGAGGAGGTTGGAGAGCGAATGGTTTGGCTGCGAGTGTGGAAGCAGGTTTAGCTTCTACGAAGCGAGTGCCGGCGAAACCTTCTTCTGCTGCGGCGGAAGGATTGTTGGTGGAGTATGCTGAGGGAGGGAAACGAGGGGATTTGGCGTGCATGCTGTAGGATGGTGACATTGGGCCGAAGCCGGGTGTGTTGGGTGCGGATTGAGAGCGGAGTTGGGCAAGGTAGAGATCTGAACGGGCTCGGTCACGGACATCCATTGACTTGCGGAGGCGTTGCTTGGAGTAATATCTGTAGAAGACTACACCGTAGAGGATGATAGTAATTGATTCGAGGACGATTTCGATGATACAGCAAACGAGAGACCAATCCTGTGTGTTGTTAGAAATTGGTTGATACAAAATATATGTAGTAACTTACCTGCATTCTGCAAACCAGTGCATAATCGACTTCTTCTGAGAATAGTTCTCTTCGTTTGTTATCGACACATGACCAACCCCAGATATCTTTATTTCCACTGTTACTCTTAGCTCCCTGGAGAATACCAGCAGCTACACCCCACATGACAACACTGAAAATGAAAAATGCGACGGCAAAGAGTGTATAGTATACTGCGACCTTTTCTGCCTTTCGATGTCCACCTCGGAAATAATTCCAGAAGACTACCAGACAGAGAGCTAGAGAGACACAGGCAACTGCGAGAAGAACCTTTTGTGGCCATGGATCTGTACCTGCTGCCCATGCTGGGAGATTGTTACGAGGAGCGAGATGTTTGGTAGTGTTGAAGATGGTGAAGGTCATCGAGACCATAGCGAGGACAATAAGACTACAGCTAAAGTTGACGCCTCTCAGGATGAATTTTGCTACTCTGACTCTGGTTTTTGTTTTCTATATGATGTTAGTATATGTGGATATATATGGTGTGTGAGCGAGGATCCGTACTAAGTCTTTTGCTTGCTCCTTTTCTGTCAACTCTTCATGCTTCTCCAAGATCTGCTCTTCCCTGAATGTCGGACTCAGAGGGTTATCGATCTTCCTCCCAGGTGTGCCTGGCACTCTCATAGCACTCTTTAAAGGTGATCCGGGCGTAACTGGGATCTCCACAGGTACACCTTGACTATGCCTCGAGGCATCATTGTTGGAGATATAGCCGAAGCCAATATCTGAAGGCTGTGATTGAGCCATGTATGATTGTGTTTTTGGAGCAGGAGGATCAGCAAATGGCGAACGACCTTCTTCACTTGCTTCTATCGGTGAATATACAGTTGTTGCTTCGGCAAATCGTGGTGTGCGTGGTACTTTGAGGGATGATGCTGACGAGGAGCTCGATGTTCGTTCTCGTGTTAAAGGTTCAGGACGTTTCTTCTCATTCGGTGCTGAAGGAGGTGTAAGTTGTTTGTACGGCCAGGCGACAGGCACAGGAGACTGACTGGACATGTTGGTACGAAAACAAAATCTATGCTAAAGGAAAAGAACAAATGCAACTCGATACAGGAGGAGGAGGTGGAGGTGATGATGATAGTAGTGCTGACGAGATATGTTCGGGGCTTGGAAGGTAAGGTAGAGTAAGATAGATGCAAAAGAAGATTGAAAAGTATTACAGATAGAGACCAGCTATCGAGGAAAGAACAGACAGGTCTTGAACTGGCTGGGCAGGCCTCGGGTTTTGTTGTAGAGGCGCGCGCCAGCAGATATGTCTAATTTGAGACGAGATTTGAGGCTACACCCAGAATCAGTAAGAGCGAGACACACGGGAGGAGAGAGACAGTTTATGGCTGGGAGGGAGATGGGGAGTGGACTGGGTGACTGGGGGGGAAGGAGCAACAGGTGCCACGAGTGGATGTACGGACTGAACGGTATTGGCAGGAAGTCTTACTTTGGAGCATGTGTAGCTTGGTGGCTTTGAGATGTGATAGGGTACCGGGGGGGAATTGGATGCAGCGAACGGGGAAGAGACGGAGACTTGAGGTCGAAAATAGACGCCTTTGAGTCTAAGATCAGTCTAGGAAGTCCAAGACGTGCGTTGCATATGGTAAGGTAAGGGTAGGTAGTAAGGTAGTAAGGGAGTAAGGTATCTGAGGAATGGGGAGAGAAAGTTCTTTTGCGAGAGTCTTGTGTGTGTTGTACGATATTGCGGCCGCTGGGCGAGTATGTATCCGGGTTGAGTTGTGGCGACAAGAGAGCATATACTTTGAGGCTGAGTGGGAGAAATAATAGAGGCTCAGCTGAAGGATGGAAATGCGCAGCAATGATACAATCCACAAAACATAAAAGGTCGTGATGGCCGCCCCAGCTGCAAGTTATCGTCGAAGTCAGACACTTCCAAACAGACAGACGGACAGCGAAGAACAATCAGAGAATAATGGAGGTTCGGTCGAGTCGAGAATGGGCCACTGGCATTGTTCTTTGTTTGGCGCCGTGCCCTCGACATGCAAATGCAAATGCACTCAATCAATCCGCCGGTCCAAGTCTCTTCCTTGAGAGAGCGTAGGAAAGGGCTGGGACTGGTCAACGGCGGGGAAAGGAAAAGCAGGGTCCGCAAGGTCTGCTTTCCAATAAAGCCGACTCCCTTCGCGCCTGCCATATCTGCCACTGTGCGAAATATCGCGACTTGCATGTTTATTGGATACTGCATCTGCATCCCTGCACACAGAGAGTGAGACCAAGGGTGATCTGCGCCGTGGTTGGCGGTAAAGCTCAAGCCACCAGAGGGGTCGCACCCGCGGACTAGGACAGATAAGGACTGATGCGAGCACCGCAGCTTCAATTGGTTTATTCCACCAAACTTGATTCAACTTGTTCCTCTTCGCTTATGCGTTTCACCAATCTTTCAACGAATCATGTGCAGAGTCGCCCCCAGACCCACAATCTTAACTTGGTACAGTAGACTGGGCGGTAAGAACAAAGACTGTGTTGGTCTAGCTAGACTAAAGCTACGGATATGGAGTATTTCCAGACCGACCTTGTCTTCACCTCACCTCACCTCACTTTCCTTACCCTCACTCATATCTCGGAAATTGAAACCGCCATAAATAAATATCCCTCTCCCATCACTCATCTCATTCTAGAAGATGTGATCCGGTCGCATACACGGTCCCATCCAGATGAAAATTCTCTCTATGCGGCAATCTGCCTGATTACACCCGGAAATACTAGAGCATCTGCAAGACTTAGTCAGACGGCCTCCCATCTCGAATGAAGAGGTGATGCCACGCTTTAGCGCTGATGTACCCTCAGGGTAGCACAGCAAAGCACAGGCCTGGATGTGCTGTCAGAGTCCAAGCGAACCCTATCAAAGATTGGCGAATGGCGGGAAACTCACTCCACATCCACCACTACTTCCACCTCTATTTTAAGAATCTCGCCTTCTCGACTGGAAAGAAAGGCAAAAAATGTGTGAAGCGAGGTGGTTGGTCAAACCTATTTTCGGCTGAGAGGGGGCCTCGATATGGATGCGGTATCAACGGGAGCATATCGCCGTTGGAGATTGAACATGCTCGACATGCACGTGGATTGTCAGATCTTTCTCAGCGGGAGAGGCGTGCATCCTGGTCTGGACTCGATCAATTGCTGGGTCTGGAGAGGTATCTCGGGATGCTGGCTGCTGGAAGGAAAGAAAAGAAAAAGTTATTTGAAGGCGATCAGCGAATCTGACATCCTTCTCCGCTTGATCTATAATCAACTTCAGCATGCCGAAGAGATAAACATGCCATGAATGTAAAACGGGTCGGAGAGTCTTTTCATGATTATCATTTAGGGTAGAGACGTCGACTCGACTGAAATTTACGAGCGATCATTCCGACGTCCTGGATAAAGTGTGATATTAAGTGGCAATATACCAACCTCTGGCAAATCTTTCGTTTCCGACAACAGCCGTGTCGCGTGCAAAAATAATCGTCGCTGCCGTGCCGAGATTTGAGCAACATTTCGGAAGCGTGGAAGAACTGATCAATGCATTCCCGTACTGGCATATTGGACCAACTTATTGAGCACGGCTACCAAATGTCAATGCTGAACAATCTCTCCATATAGATCATGGAATTCCCGCCCCTGGGCTGCTATTTGAGTTCTTGAAGCTCCATGAATAGAACCTCTGTTCCATTCACCGCTAACAGCGAGCCGCTCGAGCTAAGTTATTCTGAGTGCCAATTCAGTCCCACTGCCGTTGCTATGTATGAATCTAGATTGATACGATTAGTATTGCCAACGAAAGTGTGCTTCGTGGACTGCTACTCGAACCGAGATGCTTCATATCCGATGCTCACTTGAGCAGATGGCCAAATATGCAGTAGGCTCAAATACGAACCGTAACCAAGTGGATATTTCACAAGTTGAAGTTGATACTCCAGAATCTCTGCGTATCTCATCAAATACCATTGCTTACCCCACGATCAAATCTATAAGGGGGTATCTATTCTGGTCACTCCATTTTCATCCTCCAAACTCTCCAATACATCCAAAATCTTCTAGTGATGGAAGAGACGGATACTTTGCTCGATGAAGGTAATACCAAGCTTCTCAGCTGTTTCAAAGACCGCCGAATCATTGTTGCTACCAGTTGGTGCCGCAATGTATTTGACTCCCGAGCGTCCAGCGCGGTAGACGTTATCAATGAATGGGAACTAGAAATGTGAGTCAAGGCCATAAACATTCTCGGAAGACTTACGAAAGCATCACTAGAAACAGCAACTCCGCTGAGCTTAGAAAGCCACTCATTGCGTTCCTCTTCGCTGAAAGCAGCTGGAACTTCCTCGAAGAAAGCTTCATATCCTTCACGCTCAGGTCCATCCTTAGGGAGTTCACCACTAACAAGCAAATCGATGGCATTGCTCTTATCTGGTCTCTTGGTTCCTGACTTCCACTTGATGCCGAGAACACGTGGACTGAATCTGAGCCACCAGTTGTCTGCCTTATCACCAGCCAAACGTGTGCAGTGGATGCGAGATTGCTGTCCAGCTCCAAGACCAATGATTTGACCATTGAGGGCATAGCAGACCGAGTTACTCTGTGTGTATTTGAGAGCAATGGTGGCAACGGTCAGATCTCTCAAAGCAGAATCTGGAAGTGGTCCTGATTCCTTTGGTGTAATGATAGAACCGAAAGACTTGGGGGAGATTTGGATGTCGTTACGGTGTTGCGTAAGCGTGATACCGTAAACAGTTCTCGATTCCTGTGAAGCTGGCTCATACTCAGGATCCATTTGTAGAACCAAGTACTTGCCACCCTTCTTCTTTTTCAAGATTGCCAAAGCCTCATCCTCATAGCCAGCGGCAATGACACCATCGGAGACTTCTCTCGAAATAATCTTGGCAGTGGGTACATCAACGATATCACTCAAGGCAATCATATCGCCGAAACTGCTCATACGGTCAGCTCCACGGGCTCGGGCATATGCTTGAGCGAGCCCAGAGGTCTCGATTCCGGCAATATCATCGACCATATAGACCTTTCTCTCCTCAGAAGAGAGCGGAACTCCAATAGCAGCACCGGCTGGCGAGACATGCTTGAAGCTTGCGGCAGCTGGGTGCCCCAAGGCGGTCTTGAGTTCCTTGACCAGAGGCCATGCATTGAGCGCATCGAGCAAGTTGATATAACCTGGTGATCCGTTCAAAACCTTGAAAGGTAAAGCACCAAGCTTCATGAAAGCTGCAGCTGGCTTCTGATGAGGGTTTGCACCATATCGAAGCGCTGATTGTTGAACACCCTCTCCTGCGTATTGTTTTCGGAAGAAATCCGAGATAGAAGCATCATAATCTGCAGTGTGCTCGAAAGCCTTCAAGGCATAAAGATTTCTGCTCTTCTCGCTGACCTCTCCCTTCTCAATCTCTTGTAGAAATTCGGGGTAATCGGAAGGATCGCTCAAGATTGTAACTCTGCCGTGGTTCTTTGCTGCAGCTCGGATCAAAGTAACACCCCCAACATCAATTTCCTCCACAGCCTCTGGTATTGTGACATTGATCTTCGCAATTGTGTCCTTGAAAGGGTACAAGTTGCAAATGACGTAGTCAACCTTGTTGATGCTCTGTTCTGCGAGATCCTTCTCATCGGATGCAAGATCGCGGGCGAGTATTCCGGCATGAACGGCGGGATGGAGTGTCTTGACTCTGCCAGCCAACATTTCGGGGGCGTGGGTGATGGCAGATATGTCTCTGTAGATTGTAAATAGAGGAACATCATGTGTGGATTGTTTCTTACTCGACAGCAAAGCCAGACTCTCTAATCATCTTTGCCGTTCCTCCTGATGCCAAAAGTCGAACATTATGCTTGATCAATCCCTTTGCCAAGTCGAGCAAGCCCGTCTTGTCGTAGACAGAGATAATAGCTACAGGTGAATTAGTTTCGAGATATCGAGCATGTGCTACCTCTACGTTCCATACCTGTCTTTTGGCTTGTAGACATTTTGATGGTTTGCGGTTCTATTCTGATGGTAAGTGGGGAGCCTAGCAGTTGATAGAGGAATTGTCCTACATTTCATTCAAATGTTTGCAATGGTCCGTTTAAAAACAGTGATTGCAATGAGGGGCACACAATTTTTAACCCCGCCGATTATCGCATTTGTACCAATTAAGCGACTCCCGATTGGAACACAGCTTGTGACAGTTCAAAATCTACATTGTAAAACTAAGCATGATGAAGAGCTTGAAGAGATACAAGCAGATGTAACACTTTGAAATTCGCTATAAGAAATTTGCATGTTATCAAGCAGTACTCTGTCTGCAAGTCTTGTTCAATGCTCGAAACTGAGCAAAGACATTTCTTTTGAAGGTCTCGGGTTCTCGGCCTAGAGCCAATCTGGACCTAGCGCAAAATCTCACTATCATAAAATCTCTGCACTCTTGAGAATCCCTTCTCTCCTTACAAACATCCTTTCGAGGATACAACGCATTAATCACCACCTCTTTAAAAGCAATTCCAATGAGAAGCCCGTTGTCCTCGTGGCAATGTGAGGCTCCATGACGTATGGAATCCGTCTGTAGATGGGAGAAAAGTTGGACGATCTTGGGTGCGATCTCGTTCAGCCAATGAATGGGGTTGCAGTGATTGGCCGTACATATCATCAAGTGATTCGAGTTATATAGGGCTGAATCTAGCTGAAGGGACAAACTTGTGGTGAACTTGATGAGGATATGGTCTCTTTATGGCGCCGAAAGCCATGTCTTGAGCCCGTTTGTCATATTGGCTCCTCGAAGCGACGCCGATTTTGAGCCTCCCTTATCAAAGTGTTTGTGACTTCGATTTCCGTGCATGGAATATTGGTGACTATGTGCTGGTGTATTCGATCTGAAATGACGCAAATCTATGGAGCGAGAACATTCACCATCTTTATGCAACGATAATCACATTTTTTGGACACTGTGGCTGAAATATTTGTGTGGCAATTACACGCAAGCAGATTCGGAGCTCCACTCGACATCGGCCATGATCTTGAATTGTTGTGGACTCGGAATATTTATAGAGCAGAACGCGTGGCTTGTCAAAATGCATCCCATTTCAGAGACGTCGATCTAGAACGCCTGCGGAGTCGAAACCCACTCTTTGAAACGGAACAAATCTTAGAAAACATGGAAATCACTTGCCAAATAATTTGCCAAATCATTTCGGACAAGAAATCACATGCGGAAGTCCATCTCATCTCCTGGGCATTCACTTCGATGTCGCTTCTGGCTGTAAACTTGTGTAAAGGAAGGCTACATCCCCTATACTTAGGGATTTCAAGAATTCAATATCAATGATCGCTGAAGCAATTTTGATAACGGCTTTGTGGATTCCGCTCAGAAGCTAATTGCGCCAATCGGGGGATAGATAGAAGATTTAGGAGGGGGGATGTTCTTGATTGCGGCGTAATCTTGGGACGAGGGTCTAGGCGCGGGTACCCGCAACATCACAGATAATGAATCCCATTGTGGAAGCTTCATATGTACTTTCAAGATTAGAAGCATAGCAGTGAGTCTTCTACAGGGCATTTGGTGTATTCGTTTCTCTTCCATGGACTCTGTGGTGTTGTTTGTTGTTTTCAAGATCTTCATATCGTCTATTTAATATAGTTCCATCCACTTGTTTCAGATGCTGGGCCAATTCTCCGAAGCCAGTCGATGATGAAATCCTTCACAGACTTAAATTTCGGTACAGGGTTTGTGATAGCAAAGTGGCTCAAATACCGTGGGGTGGAGGGTCTAGCAAGACCAGTTGCTTGAAGTAGATTGTGGCTGCACTGAGGAGGAGGGCAAGGGGCGCAGAGATACCTGGGAAACTTCATCTCCGTCAGTGGGCCTGAAAGATTGGAGGTATGAACTTGATCAGGGGAGGACTAAGTAGAGGACGTTGACAAGTTGTCAAGGGGGGACTTGACGCGTACATATATGGGACAACTCATCGCCTTTTCTATCTTTTTAATTCTTTATCCATCTGATCAATTACACTCTTTTGACCAATAAATAATATTCGCTCTCACTCACAATTCTTCAACACCTTTCAACCACCTTCAATCAACTTTCTAAACTTCCCAAACAACCAAATCAACCAACCGTCAACATGCAATTCAACGTCGCCGCTATTGTCATTGCCGCCATGGCCTCCGTCGCAGCTGCTGCCGAGTAAGTGTTGCTGGCTAAGCAATATCACAACACCATCTAACATATACCAGGACTGTCACCGTCTACGCTTGCCCAACCTCCACTGCCACCACTGCTGGTGTCGCTTCTTCAACTGCATCTATCGCCTCCACCGGTGTTGTCACTGCCCCAACCTCTACCGGATCCCCAATTGCCTACGCAACTGGTGCCGCTTCCTTGAACGGTGTCTCCGCTCTCGGAATGGTTGTTGCCGGAGGTGTGGCTCTTGTAAGTTGCCTCATGTGATTGTCGAATCGAACTAACGATAGTATCAGTTCTTGTAAACATCCCCAGCTCACCTTCGAGCTTCGATGGCGTCATGACGGCGTTCCTCTTTTTAATTCGACTTGATGACCTTTCGATTCATTGATGGTTGTGGGATACCCGGTTTGCACTGATAGTGCTGAATATTGAGGGAAACAAAAGGGGTTGTGAGATGTAGGATGAGCTTTGACGTCTGCATTCTCTTGTACATAGAGTCATCGCACGAATCCAAGCCTTGAAAGCCGATCATGATCTATGTGAAAGTGACTAATTGAGGATCTTGAACCATGAAGACGACGTGTACCTCAGCCCAAGTTTTCTGAAAGCAAACCATAATGACACTAAAAAGGTATACCTAGGCCATTGCTTGCACGAAAAGTGAAAAAATTTCCCAACTCGTTTATAATTAAGATGAGCAAAGTAAGATCGAAAGAGATAGCAGCAAACGGGAGCAAGCTTTGCTCAGCTGCATGATTTGCAAACTTCAACGAAGGAATGTATATATGATAAGCACCCATCACAGCAGGCAATCTCCGTAGTACAAGCCACACAAATAGCTATAAGATCAGCATTAGCAACAAGGACCTGTGTTGATATGGTAGTAATACCTTGTCCGGAGGAAGGAGTGTTGGTGAATATTAGCTGATATGTTTGGAGTTGAACTCCCACTTGAGATCGAAATAGAAACATATTCTAGGTACTCTCATTCCCACTAAGGATATATTTGAGTTAGTTCTAGAAGCAAAGCCATACTCTCAACTGGACTCGAACTTGCGATGTTGAAGTTGGAACAGAATCCGGCGAGGGTAAGGGCGTATCAAGTTGCCGCCTATAAAAGCTTGGCAAATTCCATTTGACTTGATTTGTTATCAAATCCGTCAGTACTTTCGACAACCACAACTTTCACAATTCCTTTCCATTTACGATCAGCATGTCGAAAACAGTACAAATCTCCTCTCCGGGGCAATTCAGCGATCTGCTGAAGTCGTCCAAGATAGTAGTGACAGATTGTGAGCTCCCCCACCTACCCCGCCACATCCAAACACGGCGTTTGTATACAACATTTTGGAATGATGCTGATATCCAGAAGTTTATGCAGATTGGTGTGGGCCATGCAAGGTTATTGCACCAGTATATGAATCGCTGTCTGCTCAACTGTCTCGTCCAAACCATATTACATTCACCAAAGTGAATGTAGACACCCAGAAAGAGATCACCTCGAATTATGCGGTCACGGCGTAAGGCACCATATGGCGAGAGCTCAGCTAGTCCGGGTTGTGATGGTGGTGAAAGTAGCTAATCATGTATCTAGTATGCCAACATTCATGATATTCAAGAAAGGCGCCGTGGTGGAGAAAATTAAAGGTGCCGATCCACGAAAACTCCAAGACGTAGTCAAGAAACTGGTCGCAGAGGCAGAGAACGGAGCAACTTCAGCTGGATTTGGGGGCACCTCAGGGAGTGGTAGTAGTTGGAGGGTGGGAGACCTACCAAGGGGCTACAACGACATCACCGATGAAGTCGACGTGAAAGGGCTTGAACTATTGAATGCCGACAGCGAGTTCGGAAGCGTTCGAGTCCTGTTCGAGGGCAGCAAGCCTACAGGGCTCCAGAAGGGCAAGGCATCAGCATCGGCACAGAAGGACTGGGTAGAAAGTGATACGGATGAACAGCTCATGATGTTCATGCCGTTCCAGTCTACACTGAAAGTCCATACTCTCCAGGTACGAGGCTCTGTTTATTGGACATGAAAATTCGCAGATGCTAATTATGATACTAGATCACTTCCCTTCCACCCACATCCGAAGATGACGACGAAGTCCCTATGCGGCCAAAGACAATACAAATTTACCCTAATCGACCACATATTCTTGGGTTTGAGGAAGCTGAGGATATTCCTGCCACACAAACCATTACACTCACAGAAAAGGACTGGGATTCTACTGGTACTGCGACCATTCCTCTTCGATTCGTGAAGTTCCAGAACGTTTCTAGCTTGGTTGTATTCATTGTGAACGGCGATGGAGAGGGAGAAAGGGTTCGGGTTGACAGATTCAGACTCATTGGGGAGACGGGCGAGAAGCGCAAATTGGGGAAATTAGAGAAAATTGGTGACGAGCAGGGCGAGTAGAAGAGCGACAGGGTAAAGTACAACTCAAAATACAGTTGATCATGGATGGCGTTTGCAGATTAGGCCTTGGGAGCGGAAAATATCAAGAACGTTGCATTTCTTTCAGAAGATATTCCAGAAACACGATAGCATGCATGACCTCGCCAAATAGAAACCTACTCTTCATTCGACCTATTAAATTTTATAATTGGACATGTCCTGCCTCTTCAATATTCCACTGGCACCGTACACAAAGTGAAATCAACTATTCCACCAGTATGCTTAATCCTCCGCTCCAACCTTTCCTCAGTCCCTCAGCACTCTTCTTTTCTCTCGATAATATGTCCGCCTTTCTTCCAGCTCCAGGCCCAGCAACCCACGAGCCCGTAAAGACAAATCGTGAGCGCGAACTCGACCTGGCGCACGGAAGACGAGGCGTCTTGCAATTGGGTTCGCTCTGTGAAAAGGTTGACGCTCGAATGTTTTGACTACACCATGGAATAGATGTTTGAGCAACACGGGTTGTAACCAATTTCGCCGCACTGATCAGAAAAGAAGAAGGAAAAAGAAGAAAATTGTCGGGAGTCGAAAGTTCTATACTGCCCATAGCCGCTAAGGTCCCTAGCTTAGAATAAAATCCTTACTGGGCGGTGAGAAATTCAAGTGGCTCTACGGAGGGAACTGTAAGCCCAGGCTAATCCCATTTTTCTACGACGGGCCAAAATCGGTCCTACCGGTGCCAAGCCTTGGTTCAGTCAGGGCTTCTGATTTCCATTATGACCAACAATCTACTTTTATTGCCCATCGTAGCAGCCAAATCACACCTTCAGTCAACGATTCTTAAAACGAAGCAATGATTTAATTATTCTCAATGAACTATCGCAAAATTCCACCGCGAAATGCCACCGCAAAATGCCACCACGAACTACTAGCGCAAACCACCGATGTAGAACGGCAGTTCAAACAACCATTTCAGAGATGCAGTCAAAAGAATTACTTTAGGATCAAATAATGCTCTCAGGGAATGCAGACTCATTTCAGCAGACAGGGAGATACTCTGTAAGACCTGCTTAATCTTCTTCGGCGGGTGGGTTTGTGTCATCGTCAGGAGTGCTCTCTTCTTCTTCAGCAATCGGACACTCTGCCAGCATTCTATCTTTCGATGGCCCATTGATTCTCTGCATTCCTCTCAAGTCCCTGTGGGGAATCCTGATGAATTTCCAGCGACCACCATATTTTGACAAGTCTACAACTGGTACCCAGACACAGGGACGGCGCAACACCCAGCATAGTTTACATGTCGCCTCCCGAGCTTCTTCATTCGGGCCCGGGTTTGCTATTCGATGCATCGAAGGGCATGCTACATCATCTCTTAATTTCACGGTCGTATAGTGTCCTTTGACTTCAGGTAGGTTGATGCACATGGCACAATATTTCGTATATCCCCAATTTGCAAGGATACCTGTGCTCGGTGGAGATCCGACGATTAATGATGCATCGTTCGGATTCAGTTTGTACATCCTATGGAGTGCCTGTTCATTCTTTAAAAATGATATGAGCACTGGCTTTTCACGCCGAAGCGGAGGCTGGTCCCTCATTTCGATCGTCTGCGTAAGATGTTGGTATCTGATTTCCCTGACCTCGATACTGGGTCCTTTCTTCATCCATTGGAACGGGGCAGAGTTATCAGGGTATTGAATCTGAAGAAGGGTGTTGAATATTGTCTGAGCTTTGACGTATTCCTGAGTAGCATGTGGATAGGACAGAGTTGATTCACGGTTGAAGCTGTCGATTGTTTCCTGGGGTAAGCCAAGAGGTCGCATGCTGTGACTGACTTGGTACCACGTAGAATACCACGTTCCTGCACTGTCCTGAGCTTCAAACCGGATACCTAGCACACAATTAGCATGACTGCACAATATTGCTTTACGGATCTGCTTGCCAATTCTGTTCATATCTCCCCAGTCAGAGAATCCACCAGGCTCCGGCAGTCTGGCCATGGGTACTGGATGTCGCTGCCCTTTTCCCATGTATATCTCAACAATTGGAGTGACATAGGATCCCACTGGGAAGTCACTGGTTGTAAGTGTCACTCTGGCTCTCCTGTTATCACCGCCAAATATAAGGCAGACAAAGCCTGCAGCATTTTTGAAACCCATTTGCACTTTCTTGGGCTTACACCGATATACTCGGACTTCTCCTGCTGTCTCGTCATTCAGTACATGGACCGTCCAACTGGTGTGGGTCTGGAAATTTTCAAACAGCGGCGTCTTCCAGTTAAGGCCGCGTCCTGTACACGGAGTCCATCCGGTCACCTTGAAAACGTCATCTGCAAGACTGGAAAACTTTCTCGCGGCCCATCTGTCGAAAAAGTACTTTTCAAACTGAGCACCGTCTTCTGTTTGGAACAGGTCTAAGGTCCATGACCGAAATAGAGACACTCCAGTGTGCTCAGAAACCCGTAAGGCTATGTCCTGGTATCGCTTTGGAACAGAGGTTGACAGGTTGCACAGCACCATCATACGCCAGGCCTTTGCTCTTCGCCCAACTCGGTATGCTTGGCCTGGAGCGTTTGGATTGCTGAGATTTTCTCTATGGTCAACAAATCGTTTACCAGCAGATATCGTCTTGCCGATGTATGTAGCATTGCTGCCTTCTACACCATCAATACTCCTGAACATCAACAGGTAGATCAGCGATCGCTCATCGACAGTGTCCATCACCTCAAACTTTTTGTTAGAAGGCAGATTCGCTATCTCATCCCAGTCAAAGTGACCCCCTTCAATGATCTTTCTGGTCTCCAAAGGAATTCCTTCACACAAAGTAAGTATCGAGTACAATGATAGGAAACCCCACTAACCATTGATGAACCAAAGCTCAATATCTTTCGAATGAGCTTCCAAGTCGGTGATAACAGACAAATCCCCTCCCATTTTGAGAATGTTCTCTTTCTCCTCTAGTGTGGTCTGATAAAGCAACTGGACTGTCTTCTGAAGACAAGTGCCTGCAGCTCGTGGTCGAGCATTCCTTACTAGGAGCAATTCGGTATGGTCAATGAACTGGACCGGCCCAGTGATGCGCCCAACATCAAGGACGTCTGCTCTTACCCAACCTCTATCATTGGCACTTCCACTTCTTGCTCGGGCATAACGAACCCATTGTAAGCCTTGCTGATCGCTCCTTTTATCCCCACAGATAAACCCTTCCTGACCTTTCTTGACAGCGATAGTTGCAACAGTGTGCCCAAAACCCAAATCTACTGGACCTGTTGGTGTCCAAGACGTTTTGACAATGCATGTTCTGATTATGAAATTGCTTGCACGAGCATCTGTGGCGACATTTGAGTGCAAAACAGGGCTCCCGAGAACGTTTGGCAGGCTTTGCAAGGTCTCTTCGCTCTGTGGCAGCTCTTCATTACTATGCTTCCTTTCCCCCTGGGAATTCATGATGAACTTGTGATGAGGCGACGTGCTGATTCAGTGGTCTCTTGTCACTACGTAGATTCTGCATTAGCTGTTGCGCCTGCTGCTCTTGATGTGGATGGGAGACCCGTACCTAAGGGAAAGCTTTGAGTTTATTTCACCTTTGGTATCTGTGCCACTTCTCTTCGCGTTGATCTGCAGAGGCTGTTGCGTTATTTGAGATCGTACACATTTAATGCGGAGGCAAGTAGCCCCTGCGTGTTTCTCGTGTGGTCTGGGAAGCTGCTGTAATCGTTCTTTTGTCTTGATATGTGTTGTTGTAAAAGGTTGTGGTTGTTGAACAGGGAAGGTTTGAAATGGTATGGCCTTAAATAATAACACTCTGCGGAGTGAATCATGACCTAGAGTTGCTCTTTACTGTTCTGCTCAAACTCGAAATTGTTCTTCTCAGCAGTCTGAAGATCTACTCAGACGCGAACTTATCCAACTTCGAATTGTATGAGGTCAAAGTAGGAAGCTTAGATGCTGTGGCAAAACTGCTCACCAAAACATTTTAGCATACGAGTGTGCTTGTACGATTCTCATCAGCCCTTTAGAATACTTTTTGACTGCCCAAATCTCGTACTTTCTGTAGTTTCTACACTTCACCGTCTAGAAGTGTGGCTCCAACACTTATTGACGGCATACTGTCTAAAGCTCGTCCAGGATGGTAGGACATTACAATTTAGTGCCAGGATCTGTCCATTTTAGCATAGCCTGTCACTAGGGGATTTGAAGCATTTTATATTGTATTGTGCCTGTTACATGTCAATTCTTTGTGGTTGCTGCAAACTTGGCTCATCCAGAACCGAGCTGTGTCCTGCCAAAACGGGATGTGAGGACTCGAGACGATGTAAGTGAGCACCGTAAATTTTAATTGCAGCGTCAAGCTTCACTATCACAAGTGTCACCGTCACTATTACCATTACCATAATCAATAATCATTTCATCAAAATGTCAGATTTCAATTCCATATATCCTTCTCAAAATAATGATATTTCCTGTCTGGTCCCTCCGGTCCCAAAGGCCGATGACTTCGCCGGGCTGGAGTGTGCCTCTGCCCCCCCAGAAACGATTCCTCGTCGTATGCCAGCTCCTTGCATCCTTGCGTTTGATAATCGGTGGCCGATTTGGAGTCAACTAACATGTTATATAGAAAAACGCCCAGCTTCACCTTCCCCCGCTGATCTCACTGTTAAACAAGCAAGAATAGAACATATATCTAGTAGGTTTACCAGAGCAATGCTTCCCTCGGATTTACCTGCGTCACCGTCTCATCACTGTTCCCATACATGCCAGAACTTCGAAAAGTACTTTTGCCACGCCTTCATACAGCACCAAATGTTCTAGGCTAGGTTACTTTGCTTCCTATCTCATTGGGGGTATTCACACACAAGGCGATAGTCACCATTGATGGACGGCATTTTCCTTAGTGTACACCAGCAAATGAGGTGAAACTATGAAAGGTCAAAAACGGGTTGCAATATTCTAGCCAACTCGGCCTACTCAGGTGCACAGTGCGAATGAAATGATTGTTTATTGTTTGAGTGCACATGTGGTGACACGCTTCATGATACCAGCTGACAGCTATATAGCAGCAATAGTACATGGGGAGACTGGGGTTTGGGTGCTGAATGATGCCGAAGATGATGATGAGCCTACCGCCGAGGAAATAGCCCGCCTACGAGGCACGAGTGATGTTGCTCGGAGCACGAGGGAAGCATATGTGGAGCAAGCGGTGGTGGAGCATAAGGAGAGGGCGAAAGCAGATGCAGCGGAGAAGAAGAAGGTGAACGAGAAGGAGAGGGAGAAGGAGAAGGAGGAGAAGAAGAAAGAGAAGAAGGAAGAGAAGAAAAAAGAGAAGGAGGAGCAGAAAGCGTTTGCGTTGACTGAGGAAGGAATTGCTGCCGAGATCAAAAAGAAGCAGGAGGCATTTAGAAAGAAGGCCGAAGCAGCCAAGAAGAAGAAGGAAGAAAAGAAATCTAAAGGAAAGAAGTAGAATAGCCATTTTTAACCTACTCAGTTGCAGCACATGTTGCTCAAATCTATTCTATAATCATTCGAAACATACATATATGTTCCACAGAGAACAAGCAACTGTATCTGCCGATTAAGAGGCTGGAGAAAGAAAACAACGTCCTAGGTTTGCCCTGAATGATTTCAGACATTGCCTGTAATCAAGAGAACACAACGGTTTCCGAGTAAGGACTATGAGAAGAAGCATTGTTCGAAGTAATTGCCGAGCTTCCGGGTCATCTCACACTGCTAAATTTGACATACTAGATCAGCGCCATCAGACCATGATTTACCATTAGTTCCTCTGATATTCAGACGAGCGTGAAGATCCATAGGGACTTCAAACACGTTGAGAATGGAACCTTAAACAGGACAATGCGCAAAAATAGACCGTTGAGCGGCTCTATTAATCCATGCCGGGAGTACCTGCATTTAAACAGGGGTGATCCTCAGGGAACGATCTAAGGCTTTGTGATTTTGTTCTTCAGACCTGCTCACGGAATTTCTGATCAATGCTGTAGAGAGCTGGATTCGAAATGTTTGCAATAAGGCTTTAGATAGACTAAAAGGACCAGCGTAAATGGCTGTCTCGTCCTTTCAAAGCTTCTGGGAGTTCGAAACCACGATGGATCAGTTGTCGGGATATTAAGTTTTGAACGGGAACCATAAACGGGCGCGGGCTTGGTATCAGCTGCATGGATCACTTGGAGATGTGAGCGGGGAAAGCTTTTCAAATTGAGATGGGACCGATGTGATTGAGCTGGGGTTCGAGCATAAAGCGAGAGAAGGGCGATGTGCTGAAGAATAACTCTGGTTGAAGCAAGCAGAAGCGGGTTAAGGAAGGAGATTGTCCGAAATGAGAAGCTGCGCCTGCCTTCTCTTGTTCTTAGATGTTGTCTCTCATATTTGACGAATAGGACCATGACAACAACCAACTTTAACAACTCCATATACAGCTGAAAGCCCTTCAAAAACTGCACAATGGAAAGAACGAAAGAAATTGAATAATGAACCCTTGGAGTCCCACATCTGACTTCATCGAAAACTCCCCACAGTCTCCCGATTCGCCCCTGTGATGACACTGCTCCAAGCCAGCACGCCTCCGTCTCTCACCAGCGGTCTGCAAATGCAAGGGGGTGTGAATGTTCATTACGGATGGTAGGGTACGGGGTGCTGTACTTTCAACCAAACTTTGTACATACATAATCAACTACTGCACCTCTCTACTTGTCTTCGAGTCTACGGAACTACAGTTTTATTAATTTACACCCAAAGCGAGATTCGATTCCTCTCCTGCTCCATTTTCTTGCTACAAGACGTCGATGGTGAGAGGCTGCCATTTATCGCAATCAAGATTAGCAATCTTTGCAGCATCATCCAAGGCAACGCGGACTAGGGTCGACAAACCGCGGCCTATCGAGGCAGAAAAACAATAATAATAAACACGCGCGAAACATTCAATGTCTTCTGCCAACTTTACACCTAGAAGATCTCTTGCACGACCACGACCATCACTAACAAACGGTATTAACACCGCTTCCAGTCCGAACCTCAGCGCATCCTACAGCTCCTCCTTACAACCACCACCGCTCACACGGCAATACGCGCTTACGCGAAAATCCTCTCTCAACGCACTCACCTCTGGCTCACTTGCCACAATCCCAGATGCTAGTGAAGGATACGGTTTGAGTACGGTGTTGGATGAGGAACCACCTTCTATTAGCAATATGCCACCCTTCACTCCATCCCGCGGGGGTGTTGGGGACGACTTGGACGTCGGTGATCTAGTTGATGTTCCGGGAAACATGCATGGAACCGTGAAGTTTGTAGGAAGTGTACAAGGGAAGAATGGGAAGTTTGCGGGTGTCGAACTCAGCGAAGAATATGCTTCTAGGGGAAAGAATAACGGGGATGTTGACGGGTGAGACACTCAACCGGTGGCTTTTCCATACCATGGTACTGACAAAACAAGGATCTCCTACTTCACCACTTCAATACCTGGAGCTGGTATCTTCCTTCCGATTAATAGAGCGACGAGACGTGGCTCTCCATCTTCGCACGAAGGCTCCTTTCCTCTTACGCCTACGACACCATCAATAGGCGGCGGATTCAAGGCTAACGGCCATGGATATACACCTCCCACACCGTCGCTGCCAAAATTTAGCCAGTCGGTTGGTCCAGGTAGAGCACCAAGCCCCCAATTTAAGAAGGCAAGGCCATCATTATCTCGCCCAGAATCACCTCTACGAAAGCCCCAACTAGGTGGACGCCCATCAATAGGTACGCCAATAGCTAAAACCCCAGCACGATATGGCAGTCCTGCACCTGGGAAATTTGGGCAAAGCGTCAGAGGTACACAAGACTCTCGCGATCCCAGCAAGAAACTTGGGTATGGACCAAAAAGTGGCATGAAGGCAAGCGTAGGACCTCGCAGTGCATCTGCATTGGGACAGAACCACATCAACTATAGTGATGATGATACAACTCCAGTTGGTGTTGCTCGGACGGGTACAAATGGAAGCCTGGGTTCTGTATCCTCTTTCCAATCGAAGATACGCCCAGCTTCTCGCGCTGCATCTCGAGCGACAGATAGAGTGAATGACGAGGAGGTTGAACGGTTACGAGGCCAGTTGGAAGAACGAGACAAACAACTCAAGGAGCAGGCGTCGAGCTTAGCAGAGATGGAAAGTAGTCTGGCAGAGGTACAGACATTGATGGGAGACTCCGGGATCAGTCCCGCGAGACATAATAGAGGAAGCATGGAGGACAAGGATGCAGCACAACTACGGTCAATGTTGAGAGAGAAGAACGAAAAGATTTCCATGTTGACTGCAGAGTTCGATGCGCACCGGGCGGATTTCAGGAGCACAATCGATACTCTAGAGCTGGCTAGCACCGAAACTGAGCGTGTCTATGAGAGACGAGTTGAGGATCTACTCAATGAGGTCAAGGAGCTGCAGGAGCGAACCGAGGATGTAGACAGTGTAGCTCAGCAATTGAAGCAATTGGAGGAGCTTGTGCAGGAGTTAGAAGAGGGTCTAGAAGATGCTCGTCGTGGAGAGGCTGAAGCCCGTGGTGAGGTGGAGTTCTTGCGTGGAGAGGTTGAACGAACTCGCTCGGAATTGCGAAGAGAGCGCGAAAAGGCAGCTGTTGCATTTAATGGTGGTACGAATGGCGACCCTGGAGCTTTATCTAAGGAGGTCGAGCAACGAGACGACGAAATCCGTGGCTTGAAGGCAATCATACATTCTCTCAGTCGAGACGCTGTGCCAGATGTGGCAGCTGGTGGTACAGATGTCCAGAAAACTCCCAATGGACGGAATGGCAGCTTTTCACGCCGGAAGATTAGCAACGGTGGGATGGATTCTATTGATGATCGTCTTGCTCGAGAGAAGCTTGAACGAGAGGTCACGGAACTTCGTGCCACTCTTGAATCCAAATCCAATCGAGAGGACGAGCTTGAGCGGGAATTGGAGCGAGTCCGACGAGGAAGTGCAAGCAATGGTGTGAGCCACCGCGCCAGCGCCATGAGCACCGGAACCATAACTCAAGACCGCTCCTCTATTCGCGACTCAAAAGGCACAGTTGTCAGCTGGCGTGATCGGGACTCGAAGACCTCACCTGAGAGCCACAGACGAGGCAACACTTTGGAGACCATGCCAGAGAGTGATACTTATTCCTCTGCCAATGAGAGTTTCTGCGAGCTTTGCGAAACTTCCGGCCACGATATCTTGACATGCACCAACATGTTCAGTCCAAATGGCGCTGCACCAAGAGAAGGATCCCACTTGCGCACTGGCAAGGATGTTGTCAAAGCAGGACTGTCACCAAAACCGTCTCAAGACGAATACAAACCAGCTCCTCTCTCACCAATCAAGAAGTCTCATCCTTCGCCACCAGCACCTGTACGAATCATTCCCAACCCAATGGAATCAGGACCTGTAGCAGGCAAGGAAAGCGGAGTAATCAACATGGATAAATGGTGTGGAGTATGTGAGCGCGAGGGACACGATAGCATCGACTGTCCATTCGAAGATGCGTTTTAGGAGCATATCCCTGTGGCACCTGACTGGACTGGATACCTTGATACCCATCTCCTCTTCATCTTTCCCTATCCTTTCTTTTCTCAAATACAAAAGGGGAGCGAGCATTGATTGCGCGGATGTCTTTTTAGCACAGCGATGATACCATTCTTTTTACTGCATTCTTCGTCTTTTTTGTTTTCACGCAGGATGATGAAATTTGGGATGAGTGCGCATTGGTAGTTGTCTTGAGGGATGGGCGGGTGCATGAGGGTATTGGAAAAGAAACGTGGTTTCATGAGATGAGTGTCACGATTCATGTAGGTGTGATAGATAATAGTTAATGAAAGGGTTGAGTGACGAGATCTTGATCAGTGTTCCGTGCGTGAGATGTTTGTCTATGAGATAGATGTGGAGGTTAAGCAGCTTCTGGTTGAAGAAAATCGAACTCACAATTGGCTCTTGTCTTTTTAGTGGGAGACGTGAGAGAGCCTCTCGCATGAGTTCAATAGGCTGGTAGGAGATACCCACAATTTTTGCCATTGGATTGGAGATGTTCTCGACATGCATTGAAAGTTGATGTCAGGCTGACTCAAATATTATAAGGGTGTTTTCGTTAAACTCCTCACTGCTTTCTGTTCTTACAGTCAAAGCACAATCCTTTACCATATTATCTATACCTTTGTCCATCAACAGGTATGTCGACACAAGGAGAGAGCTTGTCTCACCATGATGAAGCCTGAATTCATATTCCATTGTGGCAAGTTGGATTTGGGGAATCAAGTCGATTATTAAACGAACGTTGTAGCATCCTAACACTACCCTTATGGACACACTAGTCTACAATTTTTCCTTGCTCCTGGAATTACCTGCATTGCGAAGTTTTACAGACTTTCATCTCTCTACCATACTCGACATTAGTGGTTTTGTTTATCTATTTGGTCCTCACACAGAGCGAAAGCGTCCCCACCTCCTGCATGGGTTCTGGGGACGGAGCGGATGATCTCCTTCCTCGTGTATCTGTAACAGTCTTGCCAATTGCCTCTGCCTTCTCTGGTTTTGTAGATGGGAATCGAACGCCACGCCTGAATTTTGGAATCGGTCTCCCATATCCATATTTGAATTCCCAAATTTGTTGAGGGCTCATTCCTTCGAAGAAAGAAAGAACCATCTCGTCATACATTATAGTAGTGGAGATCAGTTCTGATATCGGGATACCGAAGGGATTTATGTTGGTAAAGTGCGGTCGCCGGTTGCTGAGGCGAGATGACTCGGAGTCAGAAGATTGTTGAAGTACCTTCAAGTCACTCCTTCGATATAGACTCCTTCTTCTCTTGTCGGTGGATTGAGCTATAGCTTTGGGCGAAGGAGAGTTATTCACGGAGAATTTTGGGCTGTATGGCCTTTGGTCTCTATTTTGCCCCCATGTCTCAAGCATGCCAAAAGTTGAAAGTGATGCTTGGTGGCTCTCTTGAACTTCTGGCCTTCCTACATACTTCGTCTCGCAACTCAGGTTTTCCCCTTTCTCCCTCTCCTTGCAGGATATTTCGGTAATGTCTCTCATGGAATGAGAGTCGGGAAGCCGCTGAATGGATTTGCTACTGTGTGAATCGCCGCTAGAATTTCTTCCCTCTCTGTGTGTGCTGTACTCTGTAGAGCTGAATCTTGAACTGATTTTGTCTTTAGTCCTCTGAACAACCGGTGAGCAGCTCCTCGAATACGGGGCTTGCTTGTCCCGAGAGCGGCTGTCCTTCTCGGATTGCCATTTCATTGACTGGACTGATAGCGTTCCGCTAATCGATCTCCGATCATTTCCCCCCCGCTCCTTTGTGCCATACTTGAATTTTCGTCTATCCATATCATTCAAACCACTGTCATACATGGCTTTCTTGCTCTCTGAGTTCACGTCACCGTCTCTACCGGACCTGATCTTCGTTCCCCCTTCTCGGTGAGAGGACCAGCCCCAATGATTACCACGGTTCCTCCACCACCTAGTAGAATATTTTTCAGCTTTTCGTGGTAGTGTCTTGGATTCAGCCTTGGAGCAATATGATCCAGGGTCAGGTTCCGAAATGATAGACAATTGTTGACTTTTGTCGAGCTTCACCAAATTAGTGGAGACTAATGTGAGGAGAAAAGGAGACCTACCATATTTTTTCACCAATTCTCCAGAATAAGGATTGAAAGTAGGGGCATAATCTGAAGATTCAGAACTTCGTACAACACTAAAGTTTGGTTTTAGCCCACGAAAATCGCGCCTCGCTCAAAGAATGAAGATATAATATCCTAGTGTTAATGTAGTTGAAGAGACATTTGATCTCCGTTCGAATGTCGAAAAGTAGCAATTCGATAATTATAGATAAAGAAGCTGTTGTGAAGTAGAGAAAATAAGTCGCCAACAGTACTTACTTCCTGTGACCTGGGACTCACTCGGTCCTTCCATTTTCAGCATGCCTCTGCTAAAAGGCCTGTTATACTTCCACAGGAAGTTTACTCCCTCAATGAATTATGCCCTTATCTTAAACTTGTCTTAGGTAACCTTCATTGCCCTCAGGGTCCGTCCCAGATTTAAATATTACATTACCATGAATCTCCAAAGCCGGCAGCAGCCTCCAAGTCATCAACATTAATCAAATCCACACCCTCACTCCTCAACTGCCTCCAGATCCCATTTCTAGTACTGATCGGCCATCCAGGTTGATCCCAGTATCTCGTCTTGATTCCTTTATCTTTCGCAACTTTTACCTGTGCCCTCAAGGTAGCAAGCTGGGTCTCGTTCAAGCTTGTTCCGAGAACCTCTCCAAACGCGGCCCTGGAACTGAATTGTGCTGAAGCGATGGGAGAGACAAGAGCGGTGATATTAGAGAATGTGCTATTGAGCGTTGGGATTGGGCCGTCCCAGAAATAATCTCTAGATTCAATGGGTTGAACAAGTGAGAGGGGTGTGTTTCCGGTTCCAATTACTGTTACGGCTCCACTAGTGAATGTTGTCCCGTTTGTGCTGGAGAGATATCCTGCTGAGCGACTGTTGTGTGTCAGCCATGTATCATCATGAATAAGCACCAAGAGAAAGGAAGGCTGTTGTGGGCTCTCTAAAATCATTCTACACCAATTTTCTGAAATGTCCCAAGAACAATCGAAAATCGAACTTACAGTGGCTCCAAAGCCTTGATCACCACAGGCCAGGTACTCTTTCCCTCTGTTTTCAAGTCCACAAACAGATACAAAGTCTGTCCTGAACTGGTATCAAAGACACCGTTTTTACTCGTCCCAGTCACAAATTTTGAAGCGGGATTCTGCCTCTTAAGCACATCAAGAATTGGATTGATGTACAGAGACTCGAACGTTCGAGCTGGAGTGAGAGCAGATTGTTCATGCCCAACATACAGAGTCCCATTGTAGAGCCAGACATCTGCTTCAATTGAGATGGCTCCAACACTAAGAGCACTGTAGAATGGGACATCTCTCCAGTCTAAGCGGAATTAGTGATGTTTTTGACTTTTCCTTATTCTAATGCTATCATCTCATTGAGCACAGGAGAGGACCTACAGTCATTATGCGAATGTATCCCTTTCTATAAGTAATCTATCAGCTCGCATTCATCACATCTGAAACAGCCCTCCTGGTCATCTTTACTCAATACTTGTCCGTCAAACAATTGCAATCCCAACATCAATTCCAGCGTTTAAAACACAAAACTCACCGGAATAATCCCCTGCGTAAAGCTCGTAGGAAAATCATACATCCCCTTATGTGCCTTATCCAAAATCTGCTGCAACCCAGGTCCCACATCCGGCTTTCCCGGTACCTCTGCATGGACACCGACTTGTAATCCCAACAACGCAGTCGAGATCCAGAGGAGGGTGGAGAGAGAAGCCATGGCTAGGAAGAGATTTAGTGATATATATTTTGGAAGACGGCGAGGGAAGAAAAGGTGAGGAGAGAGCATAGGTTAAGGGGAAGAGGTTTATATATTTTTCCAAACCTCTGTGCTTTAGCAGTCAATTAACTTGTGCAGGAGACTAGTCCAAGGTACTAAGTAGCTAGATGAACAAACAGCATTTAAAAAGATGGGGAACCCGATCCCGTGGTAAGAAGCAGGAGATGTATGGACAAATCCACTCTAGCCACCACTTTCTGGAAGTATCTTACTTTCCTACCTGCCTCTTACATACATACACTACCAAATTCGTTACTTCAATAACTAAGCTCATCCGCTCTGTAGACCGGTACCTAGGATTGGAAGTGGAGCCGTGACGTTGAGTGCGGGACGACTTGAGGGCAGGGAGAATTGAGGTGTACCTTGCAGATCCAATTACTAAAGCACGTGGTGAGGGGTAGCTAGGGCTAGGTATCGTGCGTTGATACATTTGATGAGATGAGATGGAATATGGATGTGAAAGTGGGATGCAGAGTAGGCCACACGTGGGTTGGATTTGAGTGTTTATATTTGGATAGTAAATGTGATTATTTGATGGGAAGGCAAGAATAGGAGAGGTGCTGAAATAAGGAGGTCATTATTCATTATTGATCTACTATACAATACTTTTACAGCCATGATACTTTCATCCCATCTCATTTCAACCGAATCAGTCCATTCCCTTCCCAAACAGATAGATAATCATGAATATCCATACCATTTTCAATCACTTCATACACAGCAGCTTCATATCCCATACCCAAAGCCCAATATAAACATAAACATGCCAATAGTGTGATACCTGTCCCGAAAACGCCTGTGATACTACTCATTCAAATGCTTTTATCGAGTATAGAGATGTGGTGAGGGTAAGAGCTTTTATTTAGCATGAGATACAATCTCAGCGTACACATCATCAGGGATTTTCTTGATGAGTGTGAGGGTCACCTCTTTCACGATCTCTGCTTGAAGGGGTGGGAACGAGCGGAGAATTTTCGTGGGGCTATTCTTGTCAGTTCTGTGTTTAATCGAATATCAAGATACCAAGGAAGGAAGTACCTGGGAGAACTCAATATGGAATTCCGGAGGATAACCAATTGAGCCACAATACACAAAATGTTTAAATGCGCTCCATAAGCAAATAAGAAATCCCATAATCGTAGTACCTCCGGCAAAGGAGGCGTACAAGCACAAAGTGTAAGAACGGAAGGGAAAGCATAGAGTTCTGCATTCATGCCCTTGCCTATGAGGTAGAGACTCAGTTTCGGGTCTACGATCGCGAGAACCTTGTCTACCAGCGCAAGACCTTTATGGACCCCATCCATAGCTCCACGTACATATCCGGGGCATTCGACTGTGATGAAGCGGTGGAAAGCGACGAAGGCTTCAGCTTCGCTGCGAGCGGCGTAGAGGAAAGGCGCGGCTAGGACGTTCATTCCTTGGACGTATGTACCTGGTTCACTTGCGCCGGCTTCACTTCCTTCTGTGGTGAGCGTTAAGGCTCTAGCACGACTCTTCATTGCCGGTGATGAGTTGACAAGCTCTGGACTGCCGTTTACATTCGCTGTATTGGTCACTTTCCCATTGCCGGCTGCCTTGTCTCTCTCCTCTGCGCGCTCTTCTTTCGCATCATGTAGTTTCCACGCAACTGCATTCAATAAGCGGATGAGAGAGGCCTCAGATACACGTCTGCGGAATAGAGGATCGGTGGCTAGGGTGCGAAAGGTATCGTTACGGATTTTGGAGTAGGCGGGGGAAGCACCACGGTGAATGAGAGAGAGGTATGTATCGGTGGATAGTACGGGGGCATTGAGGAGGATGAGCCAGACGTAGATTCTTAGAGAGGACTTGGGTTGTTAATATAGCCTTTTCAAGTAGAATAGGGAGCATACCATGCCATCTGAATCACTTTTGATGCCCTGATCCAATATCTTCAGTCTCGTGCTCTCCAATGCGCCAACCACATCCCCATCTGGAGGCCCATCTCTAATCAATCGATCAAGAGACAGCGCGTCCGCTGCAATTGGTTTCTTATTTGCAACTGGACGTCTGGCAGCAGCGCCCGGATTGGGAATCGTCATATTGGTGGCATCACTATTTGATCTGCCCCGACTGTGGGTTGGAATTGGTGGAGTACTGGCTGGAGAATGGTTTCTCTGAAGCGCTTGTCTATGCTGCTGCGATATGAGAGACGGTTGATTCGATTGTCCTAGAGTATGGGCAGATTGAAGACGTCGGAGAGCGCGGTGAGTCCTTGGACTTGGAGGGTCGTTGAGTGAGGGGATTAGGTGCGGATGGGCTAGTTTTGGAATAGTCTCTTTGGTTGGGGAGCTCGACATTCTTTCGAGATCTGTGACATGTGCACAAGATCTTCGGCTCTTCTTTTAGGGTCGAGATGTAACAATCACGGTTACAATTATTCTTCTTCTCTCGGCCTTTCGAATGGCTGGGATCCCGAGGTTGAAGGCATCTTCACTTTTTCTCGATTGCCAGTTTACGCGACGCGTTAATCACGTTTTGAGAATACTTCATTAAGAGATATCAAAGACGACGAGCTATCATAAATACAAGAGGCTCATATACATCTCATATGAGCTAGTCACAGAGATTAACAGTGATGAAAACGTCGAATGGAGATGTTATCACGTGTGGATCATCACCTGATCCTGACGGCAATCCAAATTGGGGTGAAAACAGTATATCTCGCTGCAAGAGAGCTGAGCTGAATTGGCAAGTAAGATTGTACTGGTACAGCTGGTCACACGGATAGAATTGGCGTTCTTCCGCATCTCACGAAGAAGTGCATGGGACCACTATCAAAATCCTACCTACCTCCTGTCGGAGCAGCACTACAAGCTACGTGCTTTCGCTCAGGCTTTTCTTTTCAGGTCATATCAAGCCCTATGAATCAATTGCAAGACTTCGGCAGAACGAAGCCTCCCAAGTCTCTGAAATGGTACCATTCCTAGATATTTTTGTCCTTTTTGTCCTTCATAAGTCACTAGATATCAACTCGGTGAGGTGAGCTCCCCAAGACCAACGACTCAGGCAAAGACATCTCCAGATTTGAGATATGGTAATTCGGGAATATAGATAAGGAGGATCAGGTGAACACTAGCATATGCAGCCACCCAGATATCTCTTCTTCAGCGATGCCAGCCTGTCAAATGCTCTTCACCGCGCGAGGTCTCACAGTCGGGCGTATGCACAAAGCGGGAGAGAATCTCGGGGGCTGAAAAGCGTGAGACAAAGGATACTCATTCATGTACGGAGTATGTAGGCAATCGTATTCGTTGGACTTCGAGGATAAGACTTTTGTATGATGATTCTTTTCATGCCGCATCGAGGATTGGATGTCGTAAGTGGAATTCGATATGTGTGAGATGGCGGAGATGATCAATGCATCACGGTCATGACTGTTGGTTGAATGATCGGGAGTAGGATGGAAATAAAGGGACTCGTCAGTGGGGAGATGAATTACGAGAGCTTGAGCGGGAGGGAAAGATGAGAGGAACGGAGATGGGGTGAGGGAGATGTCATAATATAATTTGATGAAAGAAAAGGAATGAGGTGGCGATCATGGCGGGAAAAAGCGTGGGAGGTTGATGGGTTTATTTTTCATCGTCAAGGTGGTAAAGAGAGAAAGAGCTCCCCTTGTCCATCCTTTCATGTTCCTTGTGAGGTACAGCCTCGAGGAATCTAGCACTTCATGATGTGCTTTTGGGCGTTTTTCCCTAGAAATTGCATCATAAATTGAGACTCTGATTCGCTGTAGCGGCCCAGCTGTGGCCGGGATTGAATGCAAGGCTGTTCATGTGCTGCCGAGGTGTGGAAAGGGAAAGCAGATTCCAATGCAGTCAATCTGCAGTGGGGAATGGAGAAGTGCAGATAAGTGAGACAATGGAAGTAGGGAAATTGTGACTTGTGAGCATGATGGATTATTGCGTAGAAACGGAAGTTCCAGAGTACATGTAGATATCTATCTATATCAAGGTATTTAAATTATCTACGTGTGTACTGGTACTGTACAGTACGTACCTCCTCTAGCTCATTTGGTGGGCCGGAACAGCGAGACTAGAGCCGACAAACTATCAAACGTCACTTGCTCCGCTATCGTTTCTTCGATGGGTTTTCTCTCACACTTCTAGTCCACTCTGCCATTTGCACCTGCCTCCACACCCAGACACCGTACTAACGGATGGCGTGCTCGACACCAAGACCACAACGACATTTTCTCAGCTCAATCATCATGTCCCTGCCCACGCGGACCCAAATTGTCCCCCAGTCGCTCGTCCCTGGTGTGTCTGGGCAAGAGCTGATATGTTCCTCATTCGCTGGAGAACTCCTTCTACGACTACCCTACCATGCACTCTCTGCTTGTCTATGTTGCCTCCGCTGCGGCTTTCTGTCATGAATCAATCTGGGATCTCCGTCTGACGTCCGTAGGAGGAATATATTCCATATGGACCACAGGATTGAATATTTGATTTAGCGCCTCAATTGCTCCGTCACACTTAAACAGGAAGACGATGCCGGTCCGAAGGTTTTGATATCAAACCAAGCTGCCTGCTTATTAGCTACACGAAGTAGCCACCCTTTGAACAGAAGGAACACTAGTCAACTAGTTTTTTTTAAGCTACCCGCATGATACCATCAGTACCTAGATCTGAGTAGTTAGATATCCTACCTTCTACCTTTCCTCGGGTTCACCAGTACTCACTACTTCTCACTTCTCACACATCTTCCCGCCCTTGAGCTTGTCACTTGTCCATCTCATCTTACCTGAGAAGGGCATTGTTCTAGAACTCATATCGACAGTCCTACTATTTCAAATTCTCTACCCTACATCCACTCACCTCCAAACTCCTCGCAGGAGATAAAGAACACTATTCTAACACCATCACCACTACCACTTGCTCTCCGCATACTACGTATTCCTTCCAGGCCGACCTGGGATTGTCTTTGATTTTCCTTTTTCCTGTGACACTACCTTTCTTCACCCCCGATCTACATTCTCAAAGAAATCACGAGTGTCCCGTCACGAATCACATCGTTCTGGGTAGCACGCAATTTATTGGTGGCGTCGAGCAATCCAACACACCAGAACTTTATATCGCTCTGCACCCTAGTCGGCCTCTCCTCTACAACCTGGACTGCCACCTCCTCGCCCGGAAAGATTTTCTTTTGCAAGCCTCTCCCTAGCTAAGCTAAATCTTGCTTAATCCTGCACCACGCGGGCAGAGCCATATCGCATTTACCGCTGGTCTCCCGCTTCCACGGACGCGGTTCCCCAGATCAGAAAGTATATCATCCGAGAATATCTTGAACCCAAGACCTTGGACTTTACCCAGCTTTCTAAAGATTGGTCTGCTCCTCCCATCGTCCTTTCTTGTCGACGCCTCATCAGCTCACTCCCAAGAACTCCAAGCCCACGTTGTGTGCTACACAGCATATCACAGGCTTCTTGGTTACCTTAATTGCTTTCTCGGCATCTTGGATTTCTGCACCAAAAGCTTCATTCGAAGAAGCATTATCACGACATGGCCGCCACAAAAATTGGCCACGGTTTGGCCAAGGCTCTTGGAATCAAGCTCAACTACCGCAATGAACTGAATGACGAGATTCGCCGTGGTGAATCAGTCTTCTCAACTCAGACTGCCGATACATACGTAGAGGAAGAACCTACCACTGCTGAATGGGTACAAGATGTTCTTCCTTCTGGACAGGAACTTGTCCAATACTGTCGATCCTTGTTTCCATTCCTTGCCTGGATTGATCGCTACAACCTACAATGGCTGGCCGGAGATATGGTAGCTGGTAAGAGCGAAGTTGAAATGTATATATCCAACTGCTAATTTGTTTACAGGTATCACTATTGGTGCCGTAGTTGTTCCCCAGAGTATGGCATATGCTGGCCTTGCCAGCCTTCCCCCTGAGTATGGTCTGTATTCGTCCTTCATGGGTGTACTGGTCTACTGGTTCTTCGCCACCTCTAAGGATATTACAATTGGTGTAAGTATCACATTCTCAATCAAGAAAATCATATCTGATTTACGACTAGCCCGTCGCTGTCATGTCGACACTTGTTGGCAAAATTGTCACTTCAGCCAAGAAGACACACCCAAATATTCAGGGTCATGTCATTGCTTCAGCACTTGCTGTCATCGCAGGCTGTATTATCGTAGCTATCGGCCTTGCTCGCTGTGGGTGGATCGTGGATCTCATTCCACTTACCTCTATTTCGGCCTTCATGACTGGTTCTGCTATCAATATTGCAGTTGGCCAGCTTCCAACACTCATGGGCTACAGCAATCTTTTCGATACGAGAGCTGCCACATACAAAGTGTTTATCAATACTTTGAAGCATCTTCCAGACACAAAATTGGACGCTGCAATTGGAATTACTGCTCTTGCCATGCTGTACATGATTAGATCGGCCTGCAAATTTGCAGCGAAAAAGTACCCAGCGCGTCAAAAGGCAATCTTCTTCGTCTCTACACTTCGAACTGCGTTTGTCATTCTGTTATACATCTTGATTAGTTATCTGGTAAACAGAAACCACAGAAAGACCCCGAAATTCAAGATTCTTAAGACAGTTCCCAGAGGTAAGACAACTTAATGCTAGTGTGAATTCCAACTAACAGCGTCCAGGTTTCAAAGCAGCTGCAGTTCCTCAGGTCAACATTTCCATCATCAAAATATTTGCCAAGGATTTACCTGCAACTGTTATCGTCCTCTTGATCGAACACATTGCTATCTCGAAATCATTTGGAAGAATCAACAACTACATTATTAACCCTTCACAAGAAATGGTTGCAATTGGAGTAACCAACATTCTCGGACCATTCCTTGGAGCATACCCAGCCACTGGATCATTTTCCCGAACTGCTATTAAATCGAAGGCTGGCGTTCGTACCCCTTTCGCAGGTGTTATTACTGCCGTGGTAGTTCTCTTGGCGATCTATGCTCTGCCTGCTGTGTTCTTCTACATTCCAAATGCAGCACTTGCTGGAGTCATCATCCATGCCGTTGGTGATCTTATCACCCCACCAAACACCGTCTATCAATTCTGGCGTGTCTCCCCATTGGATGTACCTATCTTCTTCGCCGGTGTATTTGTTACCATCTTCTCCTCCATCGAAAATGGTATTTATACTACAATTAGTATATCATTCGCCATCCTTATTTTCAGAATTCTGAAAGCGAAGGGACGTTTCTTGGGCAAGGTCAAGATTCACTCTGTGGTTGGTGAATCAGTCATTGGCAACGAGAGCAAGCCTTTCTTGGCTCCCGATAACGGTACCTTCACCAAGTCTGGCGGCACCCATGAGGACGCATCTACTCGTAACGTCTTCCTTCCACTGGACCACGCAGATGGTACAAACCCAGACATCGAGGTCTTGGCACCATACCCGGGTATCTTCATCTACAGATTTTCTGAAGGCTTCAACTATCCCAACGCAAATCATTACCTAGATCAACTGACCAATCACATCTTTGCTACAACCCGCCGGACGAATCTCGATCACTACGCTCGTCCAGGTGACAGACCATGGAATGACCCTGGACCACGCCGTGGAAAGGCACCAGAAGATCACCCTGATCGGCCTACCCTGAAAGCCATCATCCTCGATTTCAGCTCAGTCAATAACGTCGACATCACTTCCGTCCAACAACTCATCGACGTCCGCAACCAACTCGACAAATACACCTCCCCATCAGTCGTAGACTGGCACTTCACCTCAATCAACAACCGCTGGACCAAGCGTGCCCTCGTCGCCGCCGGCTTCGGCTACCCTACCATCCTCCCAGGCGAGACCCATCAGCGTTGGAAATCCATCTTCAGCGTCGCAGAGATCGGTGGTTCAGACTCAGCTGCTCAAGTCGCACAAGCGAGAGAAAACGAGAAAGAACTTCGTGACCACCGCACCAGAGACGGTGACGAGATCAAAGCTGATTCCGACAGCGGAGTCTCAAGTCAAGATATCAAAGGTGTAGCGGTCAAGACTCGTGGCCGAGCTGCGGTCGTGAACGGCTTGAACAGACCTCTCTTCCATGTCGATCTCACCAGTGCGCTACAAAGCGCAATTGCGAACGCGGAGGCGAGGAAGGAAAGTGAGGGCGATGGACCGCTACCAGTTGGGAGTGTGTAGATGTAATTAATAAGCTTGCATGCGATTATCTAAAATATCAAATTTTGAATGGGTGTGCTTATGGAGAAGGCTGGAAGAATTCTATGATACCTCTTGTTTGGGCTTTTTGGGACGCTTGGGACGAGGATATATATATGGGATGGGTATTGGATAACAGATTAAGATTCCTTGAATAGAAAAAGGACTTTTTGGAATATTTTGGTTAGACATTTGTGCTTCATATGTGAGTTGTGATTCTTGATTTGTGAGGCAAAAATTGATACCGTCCCGGTAAAAAATACCATACCCCCATCCTCCGTTACCGCCTCCTCATTCCTAAAGCTCCCAGTTCGTCCTGTCCTTCATCCTATCCCCGAGTCCGTGCTTCTCAACCTATTCTTTCATAGTGAAACGGAATCAATCGAATTCGGCAGCTACCTTGAAACTTGAGCGCCGAAGGGCAGAGGGAAGAATTGGGAATCTAGTGGCGGACTTGCATTGTTGAACTATACTGGTTTGTAATTGGTATGAGGAGATCAAATAGCAATCAAATCATCTGCTGGCTCCCAAATCTCCATTTCAGTGTTCATGTCGATACTGAATCCTGATAAAAACCTCTATCAAAGGATGTAGCGAGGGAAAGGAGAAGTAATCTCGTGATACAGTACAGCACAGGTTGAAATCACTTCAGAAACAAGAGCCTGTCTAGTTGATGGCACAATAATACAAGCTGAGGCACTTCACTTCACCTTCACTTCACTTCACATTACAGTCAGAGCACACATCGATGAGAGTATTCTCCCTAATATTAGACACATCTGTAAACTAAGTACAACTGCATCAAGCCATCCATATGTTTATGGCCGCTTCAATTCTGATCCCCAGCCCCATAATAGATAGCATTTGATGCATCGATGATGCGAGCAGCATTTTCCACCCACCCATCCATTCCATGCCCCAACGCCACGCTGAAAATCGCAAATGCATTTTTATGATGAAGCACAATCATTTATGTGCGTGATGTTCGTGATCCAAATGCTCCTCCCATTTGCACAACCATGAAGAGAGGGGTTCAGAATAAGATTGCAGTCTCGGCACTGACATCGATCTCCTTCTGACATATTCGCACACCTTTGTACTCTGTGTGTCCTTAAGCATTGAGCTTATTGAGGAGGCACACCATTGATCCAAGCATCAGCTGGGATATTATGCTCGTCCTGTGTAATATTAGCTATGTTCATTTCGCATCGTGCCATTTCACATACCCTGTTCCGTACAAATAAATCCCATGCAGTCTCGAGATTCCATCCACCTTGCAACAAGCAATAAGCAGAGTATTCCAGCTTCATACCGGAAGCTTCAATAAATTGGGTGATCTTCTCCTCTTGCTCCTTGGTGTATTGAGTTTGGATCTGAGGGACTGCGGCTTGCGGTGCAGCAGCTTGTTGCTGGGCCATTTGCTGGGGAACGACTTGCTGGGGAACAACTTGCTGGGGGACGACTTGCTGAGGAGCAAATTGTTGAGGAGCAACTGGCGGAGGAACAACTTGCTGAGGGACAAGCGGTTGTGGTACATCCTGTTGTGCAACACCTTGTTGTTGTACAACTTGTTCAACTATTTGACCATTTGCATCGCGCACAACATATTTTGGCAGAACAGAAAAGGCCTTCAAAGTCAACATATCGTTGATGACTCGAACTGGTTGGTTGATTCCAGGGCCCAAAGTGAAAGTTCTGGCAAAGCTACGACGACCCTTCTCTTTGGTATTTGAGTCGGTCTCCTCAAAGTGGCCTTGAATGGTGATCATTAGACCATTGACACCACAAGGGCTTTGTCCGGTGAGATCTGGAAGACTCGAAACAACCTGGCTTTCAATAGCAAAGTATTTAGATTCGGCATCTATATCAGGGTGAGATGTGACTGGAAGGGAGGACCAGACCTCCTTGATCTCATCGGCACCGGTGTACTTCCGTCTCATTCTGGCTGACAAGTGTGTATAACGCTTCAGGTTGCGGGAGTGTCTCGTATATGCGCCCCATGGCAAAATCTTGAAGTTGCGGTCGTGAGGAGAGTTCATATTGACCGTCATTGAGAATTGTGATCGATTATCGTAGAAAGTCGAGATCAGAGACATGCGATCGTTGTCGTAGGCAGCGTAGAATTGTCTGAGAAAAGTCGCACCAACATTATCAACATCCTCGAACTTTGGTACCTCGGCTGGGAGTGGGTTCTCAGCACGCTCTTGGATGTATCGTAAACTTTTAATTTCATCCTCAGAACGCACTTGAACACCGCTCAAGACCCATAGAAATTGAAATCGTCTCATGAGCTCATCCTTCAATCCAGGCTCTGAAGTTTCGACGGGATTGCCGGTGAGGATTAAGGTTTCCAAGAATGGGAGCTCGCGGCGCCAAGCATCAAAACTCTTCAGGGAAGCGAGTTGATTACCTGACAAGTCAATGTTTCTCAAGTCGGGGAACGTATGGGCGAGAGCGATGACTTCTGATACGTTGGTAATATTGTTGTTGGCAAGAATGACACCGGTGATCATATCTTGCTTTTGATTACGGTCTTTGAAAAGATCTTCGCAGATTGCCATGAGGGCCGGAAAGACCTTTGAGGTATTGGTTGTACCGTCGAACAGACCCATTTCTTGCAACCCGGCATCCGAAGCGAGAGCTGACAGATTCAAAACCTTGTTTTCAACGCTGTATCGTGCCATGAGAATGCTCTTGAATCGTTCCTTAACACTGACGGTCTCGGGGGACAACTCTTTCTTGACAGCAGGTCCACCAGGAGAGTCACGAGCCATGATAGACAAATTTGCGCCTGCAAAGGTGAAACCATCTAGCTTCAACAATTCTGCAACATCCTCCACAGTGGCCGTGATGAAAACCGATTCACCTTTTGCGTAGGACTATTTCGAGTATTAGCAAGGTGTTGGAACCTTGAAACTGATCGCGGATCACGGAGCGTATATACGGGAATGTCTGTCGGTCCTCGACTCGATGTTCGTATTTGGCACAACACGAGCGTAATGAGACGTCGACAATGTATGAACTTCATGACCCCACGATCAAAGCACTAACATACCTTCTTGATCTCCACCTTTCGATTTGCCTTATGGGTAGCCTTGCGGCTCAGGAATTCAACCAATGCGCTCATACCACCGTCCTTGTTTGTACTGGCGGCTTTGCTAGACTTCAATCCGGTGACTTGAAGTGTAGCCAAGATGTTTCCTTGACCTCCTGCGATGCCACGCTCAAGACCATGACGAGCTCGACGAATACCAGCTTCACTACCACGAGAGGGACCGTTATTGCGACGACCAGGTGCTAGTGGAGTAGAAGAACCTCCGATTCTGCCCTTGCCTGCCTTGCTCTTCTCATCTACAGTAGCAGCGCCCATAACCAAATCACCATCTTTGTCGACTCTTGCGGGTCCCCCAACTCTTCGCTTTTGAATTCCTCCAGCTCTGGCTACCCTACCACCAGCTCGTGGAGCGCCTCTAGGGCCACGAGGTGGATCAGAGATCATGGTGACTGCGATCCGTATTCTTTTGCTGCTTTCGGCGCAACAATTTCTTTGTAGAGAGGTGATTTTGAGATCCGCTTTAATGTCGGCGGGGATAGGACGATCAGGTCATACGTTGAGAAAAAAGGTAGTTCGTGAATAAGTGAGAGTGCAATGCAAATCGCAATACAGACGGGTATCGAAAGAAGAGATGAGTAGGGTTGTGGGTGTTTGTGTAGTGGTTGAAAGGAAGGTTATTGAAGTGAAGAGGAAGAGGTGGAGGCAGAAAGAACTTCCAAGGCGAGGCTGATTTATGACAATGCCGCGAGGCTATTAGTACGAAACCAAGGGGCACGTGACAGCTAGATCACAATAGCTGGGACCAAAGGACAATAGGAGGGACCCACTTTGGTGAATCACTGAAACGAGTCACAATAGAACTGCGTTTATTATGAGTGCCAGCGCAATAGTAATCTAGAGTAAAGTAGGCAGAAAGAGTCGAATTCCTACACCTCTATCGCAGGGACTAGAGGAGGAGGATAAACCTGTCAAACGCTGCCTGCCTTGCATGACTAAGCAAGTATTCGTTCTGTTCCAGAAGCTCAGCCCAGCCCACATTTCTGTTGCCCAATCACAGCTCTATCTGCAGGTACGATGCTTCGTCCCGCACGGGGCACATGAAAGCTGTCCTTAATAATTATTGATCCCGAGAGACTTGAAGAACCACTGCTCAAGGCTTCAACACAGCGATTTCCGCCAATTCTATTACTCTCGACCTTCCTTCACTTCATGCTCAAGCCAGCTAATTGATCTGAATTTCCCTTACTTTATGCATTTTTAAAGCTTTGAACGTAACACCTGCCGCAAGGCTCAGCTCTCAAAAAACCACGTAACCTGTCCCTCCACTTGCACAATTGATTAACAACTATGCCTGCGAAGTCGAGATTCACAAGGCTAGATGCCTTCACCAAGACCGTTGATGAGGCAAGAGTGCGCACAACTTCGGGAGGAATTGTCACGATAGCTTCGTTGCTGATCGTGTTATACCTGGCTTGGGGAGAATGGGCGGACTACAGAAGGATAGTCGTACATCCAGAACTGATCGTAGACAAAAGTCGAGGTGAGAGGTCTTCTGCAGCAGATTAAGAACTTCCACTAAGTGCCGAATTAGGTGACAAGATGGAGATTCATCTGAATATTACATTTCCGAAAATTCCTTGCGAGTTACTGACTCTCGATGTCATGGATGTCTCCGGGGAGCAGCAGACCGGTGTCATGCACGGCGTGAACAAAGTCAGACTCGCAGCGGAGGTAGATGGTGGTGGAGTAATTGATATTTCGGGTCTTGATCTGTAGGTTGAAACAGCATCCAAATTGCATGTCACTAACAGATATAGACATGCTCTTGATGAACAAGCGTCTCATCTCGATCCCGATTACTGTGGCGGATGTTATGGTGCAACCCCGCCCCCAAATGCTCAGAAGCCAGGATGTTGTAATACTTGCGACGAAGTGAGAGAGGCTTACGCAAGTGTATCGTGGGCTTTCGGCCGAGGAGAAAATGTCGAACAATGCGAGCGCGAACATTACGGAGAACGACTGGATGCTCAAAGGAAAGAGGGATGCCGAATTGAGGGAGGCCTTCGAGTCAATAAGGTCGTGGGAAATTTCCACATTGCTCCAGGAAGGAGTTTCAGCAACGGCAATATGCATGTTCATGATTTGAACAATTATTTCGATACTCCTGTGCCTGGTGGACACGTTTTCACCCATCATATCCACTCCCTCCGTTTTGGACCACAGCTTCCGGAGGAAGTTACAAAGAAGATAGGGACAAAAACGTTGCCATGGACCAACCACCACATCAATCCATTGGATGACACCGAGCAAATCACCAATGATCCTGCTTATAATTTCATGTACTTCGTAAAGGTTGTTTCGACCTCTTATCTCCCTCTGGGCTGGGAAAAGAAAGTCGGCAGCGATCATGCAAGCGTTACCCCAGAAATTGGAAAGTACGGACATGGAGAAGATGGTAGCGTCGAAACACATCAATACTCTGTGACTAGCCATCGTAGAAGCCTCAGCGGCGGTGATGATTCTGCTGAGGGTCACAAGGAAAAGTTACACGCACGAGGTGGTATTCCAGGAGTTTTCTTCTCCTACGTAAGTGCCACCAGTCTCTAATTTACTACGTACTAATTGATCTAGGACATCTCACCAATGAAGGTCATCAACCGTGAGGAGAGAACCAAGACCTTGGCTGGTTTTCTTACTGGACTCTGTGCAATCGTTGGTGGAACTTTGACAGTGGCAGCGGCTGTCGATCGAGGTGTGTATGAAGGAACAACTAGGTTAAAGAAGCTACAAGCCAAGAATCTGTGAAAAAGCGATTGGTATATTTTCGCATTTTGGGACTGGCATGGATTTGGAGTTCGAGGTTTTTCTGAATATCAAAATTCTATCATCTGAAGATTTCTGCCTGTCGAACGCGTGTATGTGACATGACGCATCAGTTGCTGGCGGTCAGACTTTGCACTCTGTCATGCTATCACTACTGTTGTAATTTAAGGACCTTAGTATGACGGAGACAATTGTGAAGTGACGATGAATTGACCTGAGTGGCATGAGAGGTCCAGGCAGTCTTTAGTATTTTACGCAACAGCTTTCTAGAATCATCATTAGTGACAATTATAGCTTCCCTGGACATTATATATATTCCATGCTTCACGTCGTCGATAGCACAGATCAGGTCCTGGTCACATTTCTTGTGTATATTTGTTGTTCATTTTCCAAATATCGAGAATAGCGTGGACATCGACAGTAAATTTGATAATGTGTACATATTAATCTGTATTAGAAGATAACTTCAGGAGTGTCATAACTTTTCCTAACTCAGAACTCGATATGTCTGAAGTATCCCCTCTCAGGGTCCGAATCAACAATATTAATACGTAGGCGTCGAGGAATTCCTTCTCGATGCAGCAGCGTCGTATAATGCTTGAATATCTGCTTTCCACTGCGTCTCATTCGGACGCAAGACTCTCCGATCATAAGTTAACAGCCCGTTAACTTCACCTTCGACATCTGTCGTCTGTGTCCATACGCCTCCGCTGCATGCAAACAAGCTAGTTTGATCTCTCTGCTCTGTGAGAAGTACATGCCCGCGGTAATTCCATGCGTCGAGGGAAGTATCGATTTCATATGTCTGGTTGATGGTGTCGATTGCTTGTTGGACTTTCCAGAGACTGTAAGCTGTTAGGGTAACCGTAATTGTATTGAATGGAGGGAGCTACTCACTGGTCGATGGAGACATTGTTACCGATACCTCCAAATTCTCCTTGAATACCTATACGCGTAGGATCGTATGGACTGGATTGAATGGAATAAAATGGAGAGCCACACTGTGGATTCGCGTAGTGATGATTGTCCTGTGACAGAAACTTAGAGACCAAACTCCGAAAACAAAGCATTTACTTACACTGAAATCTCCAGCACCATGATCATACCATCCGGTTGTAGAATCGATGAGTCTCGTTGGATCAAGCTGCCTCACCCTGTCGGTGAGACCAAACTCAGGATATCCAGGAATAATTTGGCCCCATCCTTCGTTGTAAATGACCTGCGGCAGCATCAGGACCACCGACATAAACAATGATAGTAAGACTTACCCATGTGACAATACTAGGATAGCTCTTATGTTGATTCACAAGGACATCGAGTTGTCGATCGAATTCAGCTTGTTGGGCTGCATCTGGCAGATACGGAACACTTGTGCCATTTTCAAACACCTTGTTTTGCAGAGGACGCAGGGCAGGCATGTCTTGAATTACGAGAAGACCCAGCTGATCGCAGGCTTGGTAGAATAGATCGGTCTCAACTTTTATCTAATTTAGTCATATTAGCATCTGCGATGTGCATGTCACCTAATCAACTCACATGCTTCCGAACCATGTTGAACCCTAGTTCTTTCAGGACTTTCAAGTCATATACCATCGCTTCTCTATTTGGAGGTGTATAAAGACCATCTGGCCAATATCCTTGGTCTAGGGTACCGAACATGAAAATGAAGTCGCCGTTCAGCAGAGGTCTTTCAACACCGTTAACTTCGCCGCGGGAGATGGTGCGAAAGCCAGTATAGCTACTGACTGTATCATTGCCTAGCTTGACTGTAACGTTGTAGAGAGTTGGAGAATCTGGTGACCATAGCTTGGGTGATGATACTGTAAATTGGAATGGGGCATCCGAAGTACCAGTGGCTTGAGCAATTGCATTTTCTGTGCCACTCTCGTACACACTGACTGATACAGGGATAGATGTTTCAGAGGAGCTATGAACCGTAACATTCACTTTCGATGTCAGCACACGAAGTAGATACCAAGGTACTGACTGGTTACTAACCTTGTCCATACATGTTCGCATCTACATCAAGCTGAGTAATGTGGTTCGAAGGAGCAGACTCGATCCATACACTTTGCCAAATACCACTACATGGTCGGTAGAATATGTGGGAAGGACGTAATGTCTGCTTGCCAATGGGAATTACATAGTCGCCACTGTCTGTTGGATCATGAACAAAGACGAGTCTGTAGGTAAGTGTTAGTCTAATAATTGTGCAACTTGGTCAGATGGAATGCTCACAACTCATTGGCAGCATGGCTTGTCACAAATTCAGTGATATCAACTGTGAAAGCGTAGTAACCTCCTCTGTTGAAGCCGGCTTGCTTGCCGTTAACATATACAGTAGCTTCATAATCAACGGCTCCGAAGTTGAGCAAAAGCTGGTTGCCCGCCCATGATCCCGGAACATCGAACGATGTTTGAAACCATGAGAACAGTGTCTCTTCTCCTTGGATACCTTCATTGCATTTCAGCATTGTTAGACAATTTTCTGAGGAAAACTAACCAGAAAGCCCACTCTCTAGGCAAGAAGGAATAAGCACTTCGCTCTGAAGAGTTTGCCCGAACGGAGGTGAGTCGGTAGCGTTCAGGCTTGAAGCATTTTGGTATGTCCATATGCCATTTAAGTTTTGCCATTCAGAGCGTTCAAGCTGAGGCCGAGGATATTCGGCCCACGGATTGGTTCCAACTTTATAAGTCCAGTCTGTCGTGAGAGGAGGCTCTTTGACAGCATACTTTATTGCGTTGGCTGCCAGAGCAGCCGTCGTGAGTAGAGGGGAAAGCAGGTGGAGAAAGAGCTGCATGTTAGCACTTCAAGCTAGGTATGGAAACCCAAAGAACTCAGAACAAAAACCAGAGAAAATTTAAACAGATGAGCCATGCTGAAAGTTCCCACTCTTATAAGTATTGTGATCACCGTGGTGCTGCAGGAACACCATGAACATGTAGATCACAAACCATGAATAGAAAGCTCGGAGCGATGAAGTCAAAGTCGGACGGGATTAAATCGTTCATCCCACATCATCTAAGGCACTTTTGCCCATATGACAAGAAGCCAAGAGGCTACCCCTCTTATTTATGAACGAAGTTATTGCAACGTTAACGTTGTACGTAGAAATGAGAGAGAAAGCTCCGAAAAGCGAGAGAGAATGTCAATCACAATGACGTACTTTGGCCCTTCGGTGCAGCGTATTTGCAGGAATTCATTGACTCTTCACAGTTTCCGCGCCTCAATCGGAAAAGATCATCCGAATCTTCAGAAAGAATAGCACATAGAGAAGCAATACCTGCTAGGGTCGCTTCGTGCTGTCAGCATAAAGTATGCAGAGAAAGGCAGTTCACTGGAGGTGAAGTTTCCACCGAGAGCTTCCCCGCTTGAGCTAAGCTACTAGTCCTTCCTTGCCAGCATTCAGAAATCTCCGCATAGACTTGAGCTTGGTAAACTTGGTATCAATAGAAAAGTGATGCATAACATGAAATGGCAAGTGGGCTTGTGAGTGTTGTTTAAGGTACTGATATTACATGATGCACATGCAGACTCTTCTGCATTTCTACCCGGATTGCCACTTGGCATATCATGATGAAATCTGAGGGAGCTGTTGGAGACTAATGCAATCGGAAGTAATATGACTACATGGATTTGAGACTGACTTATCAAGTACTTGGAGGCTGAAGTGCTATTGCCGGCATCGGCACTGAGTAAAGTATTTTTATATCGGGAGATGGAAGATTGTCGAATGCACAACGACTCTACCTACGCAGACTAAACTTTTTCAGAGCTCAGAACACGATGAGAAGAACCGGACATCGGGAAAAGTCCTAGTATAAGTTCCTTGTATTTGTGGCGACGAGTGAGCCTCTCTTTAGACCGTGTTGCTGGCCCGGAGATCAAGACAAGCTTTTGGCTGATACTAAAAGCTTGTAGAGTGCTTCTGATAAGTCGAAGGCGGTTGCAATCTTCTCGATTGAATTTCCAGCCTAGGATTGCACTTAGAAGTCTTTAGTAAAATACGGTCGGAACTAGGTAATGAACTTTGTTGATAAGCAAAATGCTGAAAGCGCTTCTGACTTTGCAAAAATGGCCGGGAGAGCTGACAAAATGCAATTAAACAGGCACGGAAGTTTCGGCTGGAACTGACGAGCCCGATCATAACGACGGGAAGATTGTTCTAATGTGGGTAAGGTAACATGATGTGAATACATTGATGCGTGAGGCGTAAAGATTGGTGAGCAAACAGCGAATTTTCGAAGTCATGCAAACGCTTCGTAGGAGCCCCCTGTACAGTACATATAAATGACCCCGCAACGCCACTACCTGCCCCTCCTAAAGATCGTCCGATTCCATCGACTTTCAGAACATTTCACGCTTTCGGATTGACTTTTGCTTCGAAAGCCCAAAATGCTCGCTGAACCTTTAAATATTCCTAAATGGTAATATCTTCATTTGTCATGACTCCATATGATATGAATACTTACAATCGGTAGGCTCGAAGAGAACTCCCATCTCTTAAAGCCACCAATCAACAACTATTGTGTCTATGATAAAGATGTCACAGTGATGGTAAGCTAGAACCCGAAAATTGATTCTGACCAAAGTCTCACAAGATTAAGATTGTTGGCGGCCCTAATGCTAGGACGGATTACCATATCAACGAAACTCCTGAATGGTTCTATCAGTACAAAGGCGCAATGATGCTCAAAGTCGTCGATGAGGGCGAGCATAAAGACATAATAATCCGTGAAGGCTGCATGTTTCTGTTACCGCCAAATACACCACACAATCCAGTCCGCTTTGCAGATACAGTTGGGATAGTCCTTGAACAGAAACGACCAAAGGACAGTATAGACAAGCTAAGGTGGTATTGTGGGAATTGTAAGGAGATAGTGGATGAGGCCGCTTTCCATTGCACGGATCTGGGAACGCAGATCAAAGAGGCGGTCAACGCCTTCAAGGGGAGTGAGGACAGGAGAAAGTGTGGCAAATGTGGAACACTTGCATCGAGTGCACCGAAGGAGGGGGAGATCAAAGATCCAAACCTGGAATGAGGCAGATTGCACGATGATTTTGGATAAAGTGACGCGGAGAGTCCGTAGTAACAAGGGCGACGATACACACCGAATAATTGGAGATTTATGAATATTCCTTCTTCAAGTATGTAATTTTGGGTATCCAATGTACAGTAATACTTTGTATTCCTTATGTTTCCGCGAATTGGTATGTACTCTTGCTTTCCTCAACAGCAACCTCGATTTTGGCTTCCTCAATCTCCTTTCCACCAACTTTCAAGCCAGCTCTCATCACATCCCCTGGTACAACGGGTCCAACACCCTTTGGTGTGCCGGTCAGCACAATGTCACCCTTCTCCAAAGTCATGACCTTCGAGATATCACTCAGCATCCTTGGGATCTGGAAAAGCATCAATTCGGTCGAGTCCGCTTGTCTGTGCTCGTTGTTGACTGTGAGGTAGATTTCGACGTTGTGAGGGTCTGGGATTGATGCTTTTGGAATGATGTCGGAGATGGGGAGGAAGGTATCGAAACCCTTAGCAATATCCCAAGGGAGACCCTTCTTCTTTGCTTCATTCTGAGCATTACGAGCAGTCATGTCAATGCTCAGTGCGTAGCCTGCTTTTATCAGTGCTTGTCCAGTTACCCAATTGAAGAGAGGACGAACTTTCAATTGAATCCAGAGCTCCCTTCACATCATCTGCCTCCAAATCCTTGACCTTCTTTCCAATGACTAGTGCCAGTTCAACCTCATAATGCAAGTCCACGCCTCGTGGTCTGATAACTGGTCCATCTGTCTTCAACAGAATAGAAGAAGGGGGCTTGAGGAAGAAGAAAGGCTGTTTAGGACGCTGGTTATTCAATTCCGTAACATGGTCGCTATGTATTCAACCCATCAGCCTTGTTTCCGAATTGCGGACTCATAAACAGTAAGTCAAGAATGGGATGAGCATACGCATAATTTCTCCCAATACACACAACCTTAGAAGCCTTTTTCAAAGAAGCCATTGATGCGATTCCACGACGAAAGACGAGTGACATGACGGGCAGATGTGACAGGAAGCTGTATTTAACCTGTCTTTTATGTGTGGTTGAACCTTCATGCAAAGGAGGTAGATTCAAGTGGACGCGTGGGTGTGGGGACCGTGGTCCTCGGACGCCAATGTCGCGAGCTATTCTCGACCTCTTTCAAGAATTACATTGTGTCTTGAATCAGGCAGAACTACCGGCCATCCTCTCCTTGTCCAGTTTGCTGCAACCATAACAGATACAAGTATGGCATCAAAAGATGGCCTTCAAACAGCCCAGATAATCGCAGACCTGCAATCACTTCAAAATGCCGTATGTCTTTTCTTCCCCACGTCCACCTCCCCACACTGCTCAACTCCCCACATCCCCTCATACTCGACCTCGAGTCCACACAAACCTCTCATGGACATACCGATTCTAACTCCCATACAGGACCCTGCTGCCTCTCATGCCCTTCTGACCGCTCTCAAGGACCCCTCATTTCAACGCCGAAAATCGAAGACTGAGTATCCTCCATCTCCACCAAAGTTTGATAGGTTAGGTCGTAGGATCACATTACCTAGGACGGATAGTGGAAACAGCAGTGGATTTGCTACCCCAGCTGTGGAGGTAGGTCATAATTCCCAATAATCTGAAACTAATGGCATCGACAAAGACTTGTATCGAGATGGATGCTAATGGAAGACAGCCGTTGGATCAGGATGAGGATATGAGTAGGGCAAAGACACTGTTAGAATTGTTTGAGATGAGAGGAAAATTCAAGCAAATGGGAGATACAGGTTTAACCAGAGCAAGGCAACGGGTCGATGAAGTTATTACGAAATACGCTGCCATGGAGTTAGATGAGAGGGAGAGAGCTGCAAGGGCGAGGCACTTGAGGGTTCCCTGATTTTTTTCATTTCTTGAAGGAGTTATCATGAAACGAGAGATATCATTGGCGTTAGGAAAATACCCATCTGTTTCAAGGCCTTAACACAAGGGATCATCTGCATATGGACATGGTAAGTTCTCGTTCAAGAATTCTCGTGCTTTGAATACAATCTGGGGGATAAGCTATCCCGATTTCTCAATGTGTGTCCATACCACATCATCTAGTGCTCTTTCAACCATAATTCTCCACTGCAGCTCTGCTAGCCTTTGCCTCACGCGTTCGTTCATCGCTCGTTGTCAAATTGCCGGTGGGGGAGCAGCAGGAGCAGGACCAGATGCGAGTTCTTGGATACCTGCAACATCTGGCTGGATTGGAATCCCTTTGGCAATCATTTTCAATGCCTCTTTGGTCGGTGCAGCAAGCTGTCTCCCTATAGCTACATTAAGGAGCCGTCTTCTCAGGACAAGCCGTCTCACTATCCGTATCGCGTGGTTGATTTTCCTGTCCCCCCCGCTCCCAGTGTTCATTTTCTTGCCTGGTTGTGGGGTGGGAGGTGTTTTGAGCTGGCCCGTGATGTCAATTGGCAATGGAAGCGGCACATTCGGTCCCGGAATGCTTCCTTCTGCTTTGGGGGCATTTGGAGGGTTAAGTAGCTTGCCATCAGCTTGAACTTGGTCGATGGTTGCCTTCGTCACCTCGATATCCGCCGTGGGCTTCGACACAGTGGTGTTGTTTATAGATTCGTTAATTGACTGAAACCTCACCTTCTGGGTTTTCTCGTTGACATGTGGCAGGCTGCACAACTCGACTTTTGCTGTTTCTTTGGCGAATTTTGGACTTAAACAGCAATCAGGAAGAGATGACCTGGCGTCTGATGCTCTCTTATCTGTACGATTGTTTTCATTCATGACCCTTGTAGCTAAAGCTTTTGGTTCCAGAGCAAAGTCTCTTATCAGAACCTCATCAGGGCCTGGCCCATCGTAAGACAGTTCGCTACACTCCTGCAATCTCCTTACCATTGTTGGAGTTTCAGGTGCAGTCACCATAGGAAGAGATTGGGTGCTGTCAACACTCATTGATCGATCCCTAGACGAAGTCCCTTCGAGTCTACCAAGGTGTTGCTTTCTTCCTGGGGCCTCAGAAAATGGATCCGAGAAACGATTTCGAGACCTGCCCAGAATCGTTAAGGGTTCGAAGTTTGGCTCTGACACACTTGATCGTGACCTAACTAGCTTTGAAATACCTTCATCATCATAACACGATGGCGTAGGTGTGAGAGGAGGCGGTAGTTCCTTGTGTTTAGAAATGTTCACTTGCTCTTCGTGAGGATCCTGTGTGTCGAATCGGGTAGTTTGTGCCATTGGCGGTGCGAGTCGACCACCAATTGGGTGATCCGGGTCCAACTGAACTAAATCTCGAAGGCTGGTGTTGAATGACTCTTGATTAAACACACCAAAATTTGCCAGGCCAAGTGGGGAGTCCGGAAGGGATGGTAGATCTTCGAAGGTGTTTGCACCAGAATCTAGAACGGTTACAAGCGGCGTCGGTGGGAGGTGCTGATTGTGATCCAATCCAGTGTCCTCACCTCCCTCAGGCGGCTTAGGCATGAGGACAGTATATGGACTAGGAAAAGTGTCCTCCTCGCCTGCCTATATGGTTGCGAATTGGATGATATACTCGCTCAGGCAAAGCTGTCTGCACGTCGAAACTTGCCTGGAGCTTCGAGTGTCAACGAGTGGACGAGGTTATCTATTTTCCCATTCGGAGACCTGACTCCAACGACTTTCGTTTGAATTGCGCTTGATCAATCTCCGTTTAGTGGGGAGGTCCTTTAGCAAATGAGATGGCACGACGGAAAGTAAGTTGAGATGGTTCCAGCAACCAGATAAACAGACGGAGTCCACAAGTGGTTCAATCGGGCCACGAAGTTCGCCGACATCTAATGATACATGAGAGAAGAGAATGGAAATGGAATTTGAGCAGAATAATTTCGAAAGGTATTCGTGTGAAAGAGAGGATGGAGACTAAAAGCAACTCCGAGAAAATAACAAGTGATAGAGAAATCGAGAAAATGAAGTAGGGAAAAGTGGTGGAAGGTACTTGCTATACCTAAATTGCTGATCATGTTCTCCTCAAGACATGTCGTTAGTTCCTTCCTCATATCTAAGAATGAAGTAGCAGTTCTAATCTCGCCCGGTTTGATAGGTAGACCAAAGGTAGCCATAATACACCTGATCCCGACTAGTATGACAAACTTTTAGGCATGCTAAAAAATACTCATGCCTTCTCTAACCAAGTCTTAGGTATGAAGTAGCGACCTTCATTGCCTGGGCAGATATAAGGGAGACAATTGATGTTTGGCAAAGTGAATTCTCAGCCTTGCCTGAATGTTGGTGGTAGTGGCGTTCATGCATGGCTAGCGTCGGTAAGCCTCGTGCTGGAACCCTACCTTCCTTGATAAATACTCCGAAGTTGTAGAACTTAAGACCCAACTACATCTGCATCAGTATCTCAACTACCGCCACGCAGGGTGAAATTATCTAGCAGCATGGCGTCCAGTGTAGATGCGAAGCTACTGAAATCGACCAAGTTCCCGCCGGAGTTCAATCAAAAGGTGGATATGCAAAAGGTCAATGTCGAAGTTATCAAAAAGTATGTGAAAAGCTGCCGCCAATTTCACGCCTGAAGCTGACAATCAATACAGATGGATCGCTGGTAAGATTTCAGAGATATTGGGTGCCGAAGATGATGTTGTCATTGAACTGTGCTTCAATCTTATCGATGGCACACGATTTGTATGTTGCGCACTACCCTGGAGCAGTGTACCAAGCTAACAAATTCCAGCCGGATATCAAGAAGATGCAGATCCAACTTACCGGCTTCCTCGATAAAGACACAGCTGGGTTCTGCAAAGAGCTGTGGAAGTTGTGCTTGAGTGCCCAGTCTAACGCACAAGGAGTTCCAAAGGAACTACTCGAGGCGAAGAAGCTGGAGCTCATTCAAGAAAAGGTATTATCCTCATTTAGCCATACACTAGATGATCACTGATGAAAGTGTAGATCGAGTCTGAGAAGGCTGCTGAAAGGGAGCGTGCTCAGAAGGAAGAGGACCAACGCCGAGAGCGAGAGACAAATAACATTAGGAATCGTGAACGAGGCGATCGTGGGCGACGAGGGGGTCGAGGAGACACTTGGCGCGGTGGTCGTGGGGACAGAGAATTTGATCGTGGAGGCGGTGGAAGGGGCATGGATAGGAGAGGTCCAAGACATTCTCGATCACCACGTCGGCGAGACTCTAGAGAACGAGGATCATTCCGAGCACCACCCAGAGAGTTCGATAGCTACGTACCCAGTCGTGGTGGAGATAGACGCGATGATAGGAGAAGAGAACAGACCACTCGATCGCCGTCGCTTGCAAGATCTGGGACAGACTCCCGCTCACCTCCTCGACGAAGACGCTCTCCCTCTCGATCCCGTTCCCGTACCCCTCGCCGTAGATCCAGAACCCCAGAGAGGCGTGGAAGAGGTTATCGAGGCCGTGGCAGAGGCCGTGGAAGAAGTCCAAACCGCGGAACTCGTCGTAGATCACCAACTCCAAGCTCCTCCCGCTCTCCCTCTCCTCGGCCGTCGAAACGCAGACGATCATCTACTCGCTCAATCAGTCCCTCCCCTCCAAGAAGTCGTAGAGCTCGCCGAAACACCAGCTCCAGATCTAGGTCACCATCCGAATCGAGAAGCCGGACACCGCGCCGGAGGCTATCCCGTAGCAGAGAGAGGACAACACCAACACCCGACACTGACAATGACGGGCCCAACACCCGTGTTGCTCGCAGAGATGAAGAAAATAGCGAACGTCGGCTAACTCGGAGCAACAGCCGAAGTCTCACACCTCCAAGACGTCGTCGTCGAAGTGCATCTCGAAGTTCGAGTCGGAGCGGGGGAGGAAGGGATAGGAAACGCCGTCGATCCATTCGGCGTTATGAGCCTTCAAGCAAGAGGCGTCGAAACACTTCTTCCGTCTCTACTAGGAATAGAAAAGCTGATTCAGATGAGGAGAGCGACATGAGATCCCCGCGAAGAGAAGCGAGCAAGCGTGCTGAACTTGATGATTCCAACGAGGTTGGTAGCGCTTCGTAAAGCCAGACTGGTATTTTTCTTTCCCGGAGCTTGTCTTCTCTTACTACCTGCGGTCAGGCTAACTTATCCGATGGGACCAGATCAAAGATCCAAAGAGACAGGCAAGCAAGTTGAGAGAGAAGCTTCTTAGGGAAAAGATCAAGAAGATGAGGACTTCAACTACCGACTCTATGAATGCTCAAGCTAACATTAGTTGAGGACCTTTTCGAGGCCATTGCTTTCCAGGATATCATTGCAGGAGTCTGGCTGATTGTAGAAATGAATAAATGAAATTCTTATTAATCGCAACTTTCGAGATACTGTGAAAAAAAAAACAATGTAACTGAGCTTTATGCTCAAATACGTTCCTGGTGATCCTGTGATGTATTGTTGTACCTGCCAGATTTTGATCCACGATAAGCGCGCCGATAAGAGCTGCAGTCACAATCCATCATTTTCGACCATCAATTCCCCAATCCCCAGACATAATCCATTTTTCACCATAAATCACTCCGACCATGTCAGAGAACGTGCCGCCAGCGAATGGCAACGCTGCCGATGTCCCCGGTCAACCTTTCTACGATAAAACGCGTCAGCATCTAAAGGACCTGATCCAACGCCGTAGGCTCCTCGAGCGCAGCCTTGCAGCACAGGAAGAAGCTATTTACAAGAAGGAAACTGCCTATCTAGAAGACACACCTGGAGGCAACATAATTGTCGGCTTTGAAAACTATACAAAGGGAACAGCGGGCGTGCTGGGTCTAGGCGGCCGGAGGAGGGGCGCGGTTGTGCAGGATAACAGGGTGTTTTCGAAAAGTAGTCTCACATGGAACGTCAATGCTGTATGTCTCCTTTCATGAAGAATCAAATTTCAGTCACAATATGTATACTGAGAATCTGGCTAACGGAACAAAGGAATCTCCAATGGACACAGCTCAGTCTACACCTGTTGCCGCGATGGCTCCTACACCCCTCTCAACCACATTTTTGAAAGGGGAAGGCGGCTCAAACCATGCTACTCCTACCAGTGCTACGTCTGCTAATCGAAGCGGGGCAGGCAAAAAGAACAAGAAGGGAGCGGACGGAGGCGATAGTGATACAGATGCAAAGGAAGGCAATAAGAAAGTCAGAACATATTTTGGAGCTGTGAGAAAGTAGAAGAGAGGACCGGAGGATATCTCGGAGGCTTTTCATTGATCATATAGGCGTTCAGGACATGGGAGTTTGGATTGTGCTACTGTGTGTGGAGTATGGGGAGTTCAATACCCATGGGGCGCTGGAAGTGTCACAAAAGTACAGAACACCAGGAAGGGCAACCCTTTGGATGGATGGATGTACACATATTAGAACTTTATGCTGGGCAGCAATGTTGCTTTTGTCTCTGCTTTGAGATGGCTCCTCCGTGTTTTCTTGCAACTACACAGCCTCCAATGATCTTCACTATGGGACCTCTGCGTCACTGTCGTCACCAAACCCAAAACCAAATACGCCCCCATTTTCATCATCATCTTTACCCACTGCAGTGTCCCATTTCCGCTTCTTGCCCTCAGCTTTCCTGTCTAATTCCGCGAGAGTTTGCTCCAAGAGCTGTGGATGTTCCGCTTGCATACGCTCCACAAAGGTGCCATATGGATCCGTGACCTCCTTGAATCCCGAAACTTGGTCAGGCTTATCTCTCAAGAAGGATAAAACCCCTGGTAGATGACTTTGAGGCACGAAGTTCTGTGTAATGGCAATAGAGGCATCGAGGTTTACAACAAGATGCCACCATCCGCTTGGGACATGTAGTACCTCTCCTTCTTTACAAACCCCCTCGATGCATCCTGGTGTTTTTCGTGCTTCTGCATGGAATCCTAATAGCCACTCCGCAATACTGAGAGGGCTTGTAACTTCGCTTTGGTCCTCTGAGACGTAGACGCCAGGCGGTGGGGGACTGGAAGATGACGATGGGAACATGATCCAGTATTTCGATCCCTTGAGGACAGCATTCCATGCACTAGTGGCATTTGGATCTTTATGGTAGGTTGAGCCACTGCGAGCAGGTCCAACAATTAACCACTTGTCATCTGGTCTCTTATCACCAAGTACAGCGAACAGATCATGTCCAAAGCACTCCGGAATCCAGTACGCTGTTGAAGTCTGTTGCTTGCCAACTTGGAGATTCATTTTCTGCACAAATCCTCTGTCGAAGAGATACAGTGGACTTTCATCACCGCTGTTGTTCATGTAATCAACATAAGTCGCTAGGCTCCACTGCAACGAATTAGCACCACAATTTGGCAGTACTTGATCTAGCAAGCAGAGTGAAATTTGCTCGGAAGTTGATTCAAAGAATGTCCTAGGGGGGTATAAAAAGTAAAAGGTTGCATACATCAACGGCTTCTGCTCTGAACCTCACGTCCCGATATTGATCCACTAAGGAGTCGGTATTCCAAGATTTGTAGACCGGCCATTCTCGCACAGGACGAGTGAGAATAAATGGCTTATCACTCCACTTCTCCGAGAACTCGTCCGGCGTTAGATTCTCAAATCTAGCAATTGCATTCGACTTCGGAATATTGCTTGCATAAGGGGTGACCTTGGTGTGGGCGCAGAGAAAAGGTCGGTAGAGCACGTCTGAGAATACATTTTGGCATGGAATATGTGATACTTGATCTTGACTAAGACCAAGTAGAGTAGATCGCCACGTACCGCGCCAGATGAAGTCGCCAGATGAAGACAGAGAAGACCTGAGTCAGTTAGTATGCTCATGGGAAGCTATTTTGGATAATAGAGAGTCCATGTTTTAATAAGTTACTCGTAAATAGATCTCGAAACCAATGAACGATATCTCCAAGCCCTTGAAATGCAATACACGAATATGAGAAATGGAAACCTACTCAATGAACAACGACTTCCATAGGTCATCAGACCTTGTGAAAGCATACAGAAATTTGCATGTTGAGCCTAGAGCTCTCAGCTGATGTGAGTCAAAGTACTCTAGTAAGGCTGCCAAAAACTCATCTGGTAGCAGTTGAAAGCCTCCGATTGAATTCCTTGAGATTATAGAGGCAGTGTACTGGTTCCCACTAGGCTTAATTCCTAGAGGATGAGAAGGGATGATGGAATCGTATGACTCCTCTTCAAAATCCAATGACTCGACGCTTGCGCCGCCTGATAATGCCATAGACGAAGCATCAATACCCATGGGAATTACACTGGACTTCATGACTGTCCTAGAGTCTTCATTTCAGCCAAGAGTCACACAACGGAATAGTAGGGCTGACGAAAAAAATTGCCTCCATCAATCCTCAAAAAAAATCCGCGCCACTTGCGGGAACTTGGAAATTCTGAAGAAATAGAGAAGCGTCGAAAAGAGAAGTCCCTGAACACGATCTTGTATGCACAATCTCCAGGAATTCTTTCTTCAAATTTGCGAAATGCAATGAAAAGAAAAGTCCTTACCTTCGCGGTTCTCTTCATCAAGTGCTTAAATTAGGCTTGGTTCTGTGGGCTGTCCACGCTACACTTCTAGAATATCCTTTGGCCCAGTCAAATGAATACAATGTCAGGGCAGGGGTCTGATATTGTGGCGACGGGGGCAATACGCCTGCAGGAGGATGGCGATGGCAGATTTTTGCAATTCCAGTCTAGACTAGATCGTTCGAAAGGTTAATTCCTGTCCAATTATTTCATAATTAATTCATCATCGAAGCTGAGATTATTTTGGTCTCCGATCCAAATGGTGAACGGCCCTCGCTTAGCTCAGAACAATTCTGCGTTAGCGCGTCAGAGGAAACATTTTTTAAGAACCTACTTCTATCCCCCTCCTCATCTTCAACCTTTCCACCAAACAATTAAAACCCAATACAAACGAAAAGTACAACCCCTAGATACCTTATAACTCTCGAATTCGGGAGTTTGGCATCTAGTTTTTCAGCACCACCAAATCACACATCGCAAGCTCTCTTCAGAGACTCTTGCGCAACCACCCCACCTACCTCCTCCCAACTTCGCGACTTCTAGATCCCAAGCACAGCTTGCGATCTAGATTTTTGAGCCTAAACCGCAATCATGGCTTCCACTGATAAGGGTCTCGAGGAGATCCCAGAGGGTAAGCTGTCCGATATCCATTTGGATCAGCACACCGCTACAGACCGTGCGGCGGAGATATGAAATTGAGGCTGACAATAATTTCTACCTGCAGGACAAATCGAGTCCAACTACGATGAGACAGTCGACTCTTTTGATACCATGAACTTGAAGCCCGAGCTTCTCCGAGGTACGACTGAATACATACGATAATAGGTTGATGGGATTAACACATTCTGCAGGTGTTTACGCCTATGGTTTCGAGCGCCCATCCGCAATTCAACAACGTGCTATCATGCCCGTCATCAAGGGTGAGTCTTTAAAAACGTAAATGGAGGTTTGAAACTAGCTTACACGAATCAAGGTCACGATGTCATTGCGCAAGCCCAATCCGGAACTGGAAAGACTGCCACTTTCTCTATCTCCGTCCTCCAAAAGCTTGACCCAAACATCAAGCAATGCCAGGCTTTGATCCTCGCACCAACCCGTGAATTGGCCCAACAAATTCAAAAGGTTGTAGTCGCCATCGGTGACTTCATGAACGTTGAGTGCCATGCCTGCATTGGTGGCACCAGCGTCCGTGATGACATGAAGGCTCTGCAAGAGGGTCCTCAAGTTGTCGTCGGTACCCCTGGCCGTGTCCAAGACATGATCCAGCGCCGATTCCTCAAGACCGATAGCATGAAGATGTTTGTTCTTGACGAGGCCGATGAGATGCTTTCCGTGAGTACACTGTAGACGCTATTTTTCCTTTCTTTTCCTGACACTTTCTAGCGTGGTTTCACCGAGCAAATCTACGACATCTTCCAACTCCTTCCTCAATCCACCCAGGTCGTCCTTCTTTCTGCCACCATGCCACAGGATGTCCTTGAGGTCACCACCAAGTTCATGCGTGATCCTGTCCGCATTTTGGTCAAGAAGGCTGAACTTACCCTCGAAGGTATCAAGCAGTTTTACATTGCCGTTGAAAAGGAAGATTGGAAATTGGACACCCTCTCCGATTTGTACGAGACAGTCACAATCACTCAGGCAGTCATCTTCTGCAACACTCGCAGAAAGGTCGATTGGCTTACCGACAAGCTCACTGCCCGTGATTTCACGGTTTCTGCCATGCACGGTGATATGGACCAGGGCCAACGTGACTTGATTATGAAGGAATTCAGATCAGGTTCTTCCCGTGTCTTGATCGCCACTGATCTCTTGGCTCGTGGTATTGATGTCCAACAAGTCTCGTTGGTCATTAACTACGATCTTCCAGCCAACCGTGAAAACTACATCCACAGAATCGGTCGTGGAGGTCGTTTCGGACGTAAGGGTGTTGCTATCAACTTTGTCACAGCCGAGGACGTCCGCATGATGAGAGAAATCGAACAGTTCTACAGCACCCAAATTGAAGAGATGCCAATGAACGTTGCCGATCTCATTTAAGCGTTCTGTTCCTCAAATTTTTATTGGTATATCACAGTTTCGACGTATCTGGTGTGGAAATCAACAGACTCGGAACCCCTTGCGGGGGTAGTGATTGAGAGAGTGCCTGATTCGTTCGAGCCTCGTGGAATAAAAGGGATAATTGGTGGCACGAAAAAAGTTGCTGCATCTGGGCGTTGAGCTCACGAATTTCTTGCGTATCGTCAGGCATTGCCACAACTAGAAGGTTGGGTGATGCTTTCTGCATTTCCTTCGGTGTATTTATGGGTTTGCTTTTGGGTCATCGAGCAAGCTGCCCGTCATGAGGATTTCGTTCTACTGGGTATTTGGCCTTCTCTGTACGAACGTGGATCAAAGATGGTGGGGTCCTGCATGCTTCATAGACCAAGGCACAATTCAAAAAAATCAGAAGTCAATGAGAGTATTTCCCCTGCACCTCATCTGTGATATCTCACGTGACCACCCACCAAGCGACCCGCCCCTTCCTGTTTTGACTGTACCTACCTTTTCTCGTTTTCAAATTGCCCATTTCATATGTCGTCGTACAAGTTGGATTGAAGTTTTCCCTGCTCGCATTCGTTTCAGTCCAGCTAGTGGTCTATTGTCTGATTCGTTTTCAGAAAATCTGCCTGGCTGCTTCCACTACCCAAGCTCGGCGGAATACGACAAGAATCGTATCCTGAATATTTTGATTGATTACCTCAATCATGTCTGCGGTTCAACCCAAGGTTGGCAGAGCCGCAGACAGATTGTGGGAACACCAACTCCGGAGAGAAAACAGGGTCATTCTTGAGCAGCTCAGAGATCTGGAGAAGCAACGTGAATCGGCTGAGAATGAGATACCGCGGAGGGCGCAGGAAGCAGAAGAGCGACTAGATGCTTCAGAATCCAGGCTCAATGAAGTTGAAGCCGAGTTGAGGAAATGTCGCGAATCCGAGTTGGAGGCAAAGAAAGAGCGTGCTGTTATGATCGACTTTTTAAAGGGCACAGGGCTTCTGCCAAAAGGTATGGCAGACTCACCTCTAATCAAGAAGAATGCATACTGACAGTTGGTTAGAGCAATTTCAGACATCATCCCGTCAAGCACGCGCGGGTACAAATCCGGAAGCAAGTCACGAGCGTCGTCTTCCAGGTGAGTCTGGTGTGGCAATATGATCAAGTCTTTTAATGAACGGCCAGACCTCCCTCACACTACAGGATTGACGCCAACTACTTGGTCTATGCCTGCAGATCATGTAAATGCTTCAAAATCATCCAATGCCCACCCATTCCCTATTCGGCCACAGAGAGCGAAAGTGATCGAGCCCGCTGAGACGGCTGATGAAGCACCAAGTGGCGAGCGTGAACCACTCATCAGTAGATCGAATCGCCCTCTTGCAGAGAAGCCAGTAAAGCAAGTGGCTAATAGACGCCCTTCCAATCGCAATCGTATGCTCATATCCGATACAGCACTACCATCTGAGGTCGCTTCACCAGCTAGGACAAAAGGTATCAGACTTACCCAGGGTCACCAGAGTATTAAGGGGTACTACGCTAGATCCAACAAATCTTTCGCCTCGCTCCAAATCTTGGACGCCCAGACGGAGTATGATTTTGTACACGCATTCATTCATGGTCTAAATGACAAAAAGGTGAGGGATAAAATCATCGCAGAGATGATTCAAATCCATCCCTCGCGGAACAAGGAAGACGATTCGATGGAGATCATGTGTGGATGGGGGGACATACCGGATGGGTTTCGCCAAGCAGGCATTGACGTCTTCGGTGATAAAGAGGTCTCGAGCAAGAAGAGAAAAGGATTGTTGCATCCTCGAGGACTAGTTGAGACTGGCCTTTGATTCGAAGTATGTGATCTAAATATCTCTTCGCTGAAATCGTCATTCTCAATATATGGTACTAACCTGACATAAGATGCAGACATATTTGGGCCTGTTTGAAGGAACCCTGCTCAACAGTGCTTATTGTGGTGATTTATACCCATAAGTGACATACTTGAGGCTAGCATCATGGAGGGTTGCTTTGTGTTCATATCATAACCTATCAATGTATCCTCAAGCTGTCCAGAATTTGCTACCCAGGGAGTGAAAGGAGCCGGTTGAAGAAGAAAGCAAATTTTTGAAACCACTCTTCATGGCTGTAACATTGCTTGTCCGAGGCTAGTGGCAGAATTACTCGAGTCAAGAATACTGAGCATAATTTTTGCATCATTACTACTTCTGGTTATCGTTGACCTGCGCACGCTTGAAATGAAATATTTCCTCTCAGCTGCCATCAATTCTTTACTAACATGAGTGTGAGGCTTAGCCTCCTCGTTCGGTCGGGTTTGTAGTAAGGCTGATATGTGTTGAGATAAAAATCTTAGCCCGGGGACGTTTTGATTTCCAGGGGACTAGGTTCGCATGCAATGGTTCCCAAATGACGCCAATATGAGGCGTAGAAAGCTATCCTCACCGCATCATGACTTTGCATAGCTTATGACATTTGCTACCACAATTTGATTTAGAGATTTTGCATGAGCCAGAGGTAGTGGTTCTCATTTTAATTATCTGCACATTACCCACTCCATGATATAAGGGTATTTTGACTCATTGAAGGTGCAAAATGTGAGTTTGTAAGGTTTTCGGCACTGGGTCTCGGACAGTAGATAGAATTCGTGGTCGAAAATTTATACTGTTAGAATTTCTCTCTGCCACATGAAGCTACGGCTGAAGGAAACGCTTCGTTGCCCTCCAAAGTTCTTCGTTCATATTGCCTTGCCTTGCCAGCAGCCCAAACGCCTAAATAACGAGAAAATTATACAAAAGTAGAAGACATTCCAGATGACTTGATAATTTCTCCAGGACTACGATGCCCCATCTTCAGGGAGCTCATTGATGACTCCTTCCACAATCTCAATCAACTCGTTCACGTCTGGCCGTTCTGACGGTTCTACTTTCAGACACTTTCTTACAACCTCTCTGATGTTTTCGCTGATTTCACTATCCTCACTTTGGCCGGGTTGATTCGTCGCCTTCTTCTTCCCTCCAGCACCTTCATCTGGAAATCGCCAATCACCACCAAGAACACAAAGGCTTAAACTACCTCCAGTCTCATCACTTCGCATCTCGAAAGGAGATTTGCCAACTAGACAGGCGTATAATGTGCAGCCCAGAGACCATATATCAACCTTCGTATCAACCGTACTTCCAGTCTTGACGTCGAAAAGTTCAGGAGCTCGGTATGGCATTGTTGAGTGCTCTGCAGCTTGATCTTGGACAGCTAAGGCAAGTGACCTCGATGTAATTGGTGTGGGGGAAGGTGCTAGTGATCCGAGATCCATCAGAATTGGTTGTTCGCCATCGTCGTCAATCATGATATTTCCTATCCTTCGTTAGTTCAGATTGAAGCAATGTATGCCAAGTATGCCCACCTGGCTTGATGTCTCTGTGTGCATAAGCCCTGATATCCCCAGGCGCAACTCCTTCTTGGCTCATTGTGACCTCTCCCTCCATCAAAGGCTCCTGTTGCTCACTGTCGGGGTCCATTTCCCTTCCCTTTTGTCGTCCCCTTCTTTGCTCGTTCTCCTCCACAGCATCCTGGTCGGCTTGAGCAGCTTGTCCCCTTATCTTCTTTGCCTTATTCTGGCTGTTAATATCTCCTGGACCACCTCCCACCTTGTAATAATGCATTGCTTTCAAGGCTTTGCAGACACCCAAGAAGAGAATCATGAGCTTCCGTTCCGGAAATTTGGTATGGTTAACTAGATTAGCATTGATGATGTCTTGCAGATTACCCCGTCGGTAGTATGGCAGGAGAATATAGACAGTCTTTGCGCCAGGATCTGATCGATCGGAAGAAACACAATAATCGACGCTGTGGATGATGTTCGGATTTGGCGTAAACAATGCGTAGGCCTCTACCTCCTTCATCGCTAACGCCACTGATTCCTGACCGAATGGACACCGGATCTTCTTGAGCGCATATAATGCCTCATTGCTAGTATCCTGAACCAAGTACACGTATGAAAAGCCTCCCTAAAGCAATGCCGTCAGCAGATGATCTCACGGTCTGGCTTAGAGTCCGACATACCTCTCCTAGCAGCCTAAGGATCTTGAAACTGCGATTGTTGATCTTGAGTTGTGGTGAGCCAGGAAAACAGCTCATACAATTTGTCAAAGTGTAAATGAGGTCCTGGAAGTATTGAGCCATTGTGATCGTGAGTAGGTGCTCCTGATGAAGCTTTGGAGCTGTATGCGCAACCCGAAATGAAACCCAGCTGGTATCGAAGGACAGAGTTAAGTGGTACAGGAGTGGAAATTTGATGAGTGTGCCCAGCGATGCAATTTTCGCAATTTGGTTACTAGCAATGTGTATTCTGTCGTTGATAATTGAAGACTTGTCTTCAATTGAGGATTATTTAGCTTTAGCTGCATCTCGAATGTCGATGTACCCCTGTTGAGGAGGCTTGGGCCCTGCAAACCGAAGAACCCAGGAACATTCGTTATGGGGCTGCACTTAACAGTCTTAACAATAGCCATCGTTCTGCAAACTAGATTTCTTGTAGACGGTAGTTATAAGCTCAATACAGCTCATTATAACTCTGCAGGCACAGATCCTTTCTAGCAGTCTGGTGCATTACCACCTCCCGGAGACGCCATCTGTGCTCTACTTAACACCACTTATGTCTGCATGGATCTGACGTTGCGTGTCCTGTGATTTGCGGGGGAAGCTCCAGAGCCCATCTTCGGAAGACAGCTACAACTTCTCCTTCCTAACACGGGTTGGAGCATTACAATAGTCAATTGACGCCTTGCACAAAGAGAGGACCATCCCCTCATTTCACGGTCTCATCATCTTAAAAATGACAGTCAGGGCCAACAAATTTACTCCAGAAGTGCTGCTTGCAGCCCCACGGCGATCTGCCGCCACCCCGAACAGAGATGGCACTTTGGCGCTTTTCACAGTTTCTACATACTCCTTCGATACCCATTCAAAGACCGCAGAGATACGAGTTCTTGATATCAAGTCTGGACAAACGAAATCTCTCACTAAAGACTCGAACGCAAGTGAACCGACATGGCTAGGAGATGGAAACTTGGTCTTGTGGCTCAAGGGAGGGGACAAAGGCACGACCAATTTGATCCTGGGAGACGCTGATAAGTTGGAGAAGGAGTAGGTTTTCTATAGCCATGAGATTCAGTGTATTGACAATGGCAGGCCAGAAGTCATCACATCCTTCAATGGCCCGGTTTCAAACCTCAAAGTCACTCACTTGGATTCGAATACCAAAGCTCTCGTACTCACCGGCCTAGCAACTCCTTCAGGGGAACTCCACAATCCAGAGACTGTGAAGAAGCCTCTTTCGACTGCCAGAGTATATTCGAAGCTGTTTGTTAGGCAGTGGGATGCATACGTTTCCGAGAATAAAAGCTCCATATGGTATACAACCTTACGGAGGTCAGAAGGATCACATAGCCTGGACGTAGCACCATTGAGGAACGCTTTGGCAGGTCACAAATTTACTCTCGAGTCACCAGTACCTCCTTTTGGAGGAGCAGGAGATTTTGATGTTAGTAAATGTGGTATTGTCTTCGTAGCAAAAGATCCTAAGCTTGACCCTGCCAACTATACGAAGACTGATTTGTATTACATCCCCCTCAGAACATTCACCGAAAGCCAAGCACCAACGCCCCAAATTGTCAAAACGGGCAATCTGAAAGGATACAGTAATGGTCCTGTTTTCTCGCCCGATGGGAAATCTGTGGCTTTCACTCGAATGGAAAGTATCATTTATGAAAGCGACAAACCAAGGCTTCTTCTTATCCCAGACATTACAGATCTTACCAATGTCCAGGAATTTTATGAAACCAAAGACGGCAAGGGAGGATGGGATTTGAGACCAGAGAGCATTAGCTGGAGCAACGACGGAGAAGAGCTCTATGTGACTGCAGAGGAGAATGGCCGAGGAAAACTGTTCAAACTTCCTGCGTCTCCGCGTCATGCTAGGGATTTGCCTGCTGCGGTTGTCAATCATGGAACTGTTACGGATGTCCGAGTATTGCCAAACGATAAATTATTCGTCAGTAGTAATTCATTGGTGGACAATAGTGTCTATACCATCATCAACCCCGCGAAGCCATCAGAAGCGTCCACAATTTCGTCAAATTCGAAAGGCGGAAAAGCATTTGGACTATCTCAGGAGCAAGTTGATGAGTTCTGGTATGCAGGAGCCGAGGACTACAATGTTCATGCCTGGGTGGTGAAGCCGTCCAACTTCGACAAGAAAAAGAAGTATCCTCTGGCATATCTTATCCATGGCGGTGTAAGTACATATATTCTAGAGCTGAAGTCTCATTGACAGTGTTTAGCCGCAAGGAGCATGGAATGAAGGCTGGTCGACCAGATGGAATCCCGCTGTCTTTGCGGAACAGGGCTATGTCGTCGTAACTCCCAATCCTACTGGCAGTACTGGTTACGGCATGGATCTCCAAAATGGCATCAAAAATAATTGGGGAGGTCGACCATACATTGATCTGGTAAAAGGCTTCGAGTATATCGAAGCTAATCTATCTTACGTCGACACCAGCCGAGCAGTTGCGCTTGGTGCCAGCTACGGCGGTTATATGGTGAATTGGATTCAGGGGCATCCTCTGGGACGCAAATTCAAGGCTCTGGTTACGCACGATGGAGTGTTCAGCACTCTGAATCAATTTGCTTCAGAAGAACTCTTCTTTCCTCGTCACGATTTCGGTGGCCTTCCTTGGGAAAATAGGGAGAATTACGAGAAGTGGGACCCGGCAAGATTTTTGGAGAATTGGTCCACACCACATTTGATCATTCATAATGAGCTTGATTACAGACTGCCAATTTCGGAGGGATTAGCACCATTCAATGTTCTCCAGACTAAAGGAGTAGACAGCCGCTTTCTGTCCTTCCCAGATGAAAACCATGTAAGTCGCATCACCTATTGTAGACTGAACTCCATTCTTACCATTAGTAGTGGGTTCTTAAGCCAGAAAACTCTTTAGTCTGGCATAAAGAGGTGTTAGGATGGATTAATAAGTATTCTGGGATTGCGAAGGAGCATGGTGAATTGCAGAAAGGACTGTCGGAGGTCAAGATCAAGGAATAACTGTTACTTTATTATTCTGCATACCTTCAATTTTTAGCGGAAAATGCAAAAGCAGCTTTTTGAAACAAAAGCCATCCTAAGCTTGTGCTTATAAGAATACAGTTGGTAGAAGCATCAGTGTTGCTTGTATGCTTTCCTATCATTAGGAGGCTGATTTCCACCCTGGAAAGGATAGCGAAGAATGCCGATTTTTAATCCTACCAAAATTATCAACATTTTCTATACAGTCATGTCGTCCAACTCAATCACTGGGGCGATGGTTCTTTCAATAATCCCAGTCCTGGGTTTCGATCGACCTATCCGTCTATCTCTTCATTTTCTCGCTAAACCCCCTATCCTCGCTAAGATGGCAAAAAAAAGCTCGGTACAAGACCCTTCTACAAGTGGATCCGCCAGTCTGCCTATTATTATACGACAATACCTCAACGCAATCCAAGGACAGATGGCCGAGCTGGTTATGGCGCCAGGTTAAGGTGATTCCTTAGCACAATTTCCTGGTCTCGAAAGGGGCGTGGGTTGTAAGTAATTCCCAAAAAATATGCATCTGAACATTTCACTAACTCAAGATAGCGAGTCCCACTCTGTTCAACACTGTTTTGGTTTTACTTTTTGTTCACTATTTTTTGAATCTTAGTTTTACCGGTGTATCTCGGCAGTAGCAATATCTATCTCGGCTATAGCTCTCACGTTTTGCATTAACTGTTCTGCTGGACCCACTCGAAGAGATTTCACCTCGTTTGTGTGGTGTGGGGGAAACACCAAGGGGAGGATTTAAGGAGACAGCACAGAAACCTTCATCATTAGATGAGCCATATAGCTTTGAAAGTAAAATTGAATCACTGAATCTTTAGGAAACTCATAAGCCTAGTAAGCTGCAAAGGCCTACAAAGCTGGTTGGAGTATGAAAATTGCTGAAAGTCCATTCGAATTCTGTCACTATTTACTGAAGTCCTCACAACCCAATAGCTTCGTTGTGGTGACGATATTGGGTTTAATATTTACAATCCCCAAACATTTAACAGTCATGAATTTTGAGATCGCCCATAACGCTGCATCGCTCATTACTCCCAAAATGCAAGCACCATTAAGAATTAAGAATCCATGTATGTGGCACAGATATCTCACCCCCAACTCATTACAACCTTTTTGCCTTTGTTCCCTTTTTTCTTGCCCTTTCCAGCTGTCTCTTCGCTCTCAGCTTCGGGAGCATCAGCGTTTGCACTTGAGGTCCCACTCCATGCATTAGTCGTTGGAGCATTTCCTCTTATATCTCTTGTCAACCTGCCGTTACCATACCCAAATATTGTACTTTGAGGTTTTGCAGCAGGTGGTAAAGCAGGGAAGGCATCACCGCCCACATTACGAGATGCTGGGCGCGATGTTGGAGGCGTAGGTCTTGCAGATCCAGGATTGGAATTTGAAGCGGAAGAAGATGCAACCCAGGGGATGGTATTAACTCTTGGTGTGGGGTTCGGTCGACTCGATGGAGGAGGTAGAGTCGGGAAAGGATTGCTACTACTTGATGCTACAGGCGATGATGATGTTGTCGATGCTGTGCCCCACGATCGAGTCTGAGACACTGATGATCTTGAAGATTGTGCAGTGCTTGATTTCAACTTAAGAACGCGAGTGCTCTTCGTTTGGCCACCGCCAGTGGTAGCTGGAGCCCGCGAGGACGAGCTAACCGCCCAATTCAGTGGTATTGCGCTTGCACTAGAATTACCGGTAGGCAGAGACGGATAGTCTTCGTTGATAGCCCGCCAGTTATTCCAAGCTGTTCTCAACCCATCTGCCTTATTTGCATCCTCGAACAGATCTGCCACTTCACGTATGAGTGTGCCAAGAGCGGACGAGCTAGTGTCGGCAAAAAGTGCAAAGAAGGATTCAATGAGAGCTGCAGCAGTAATGGAGCTCTTCTGATATGCAGAAATGGAGTCTCGGAAATGGGTGATTTTAGTTTGGTTGTGTTGTAGGAAAGTGCTTGCCCGCTCAATCACCGCCCTATGTCGTAGCTGGCGCGCTTGCTCAGCTGGCGATAGTTCAGTCTGAGATATACTCAGGTTATTGACAGCTTGAGTAGTATTCTCGACGTTTGCTGAAGGTCGAGGACCAGGGGTAGCTCGGGTCTGAGCTGGGGTAGGATCTACACTCAATGCACCGCCAAAAGTGCGAGGCGCAACAGACTGCGCAGTCTGGATGGCCATCTGTCTCTGAAATGCTTGCTCGTCTCTCCGTAAAGGTTGCGCGCTTGATGCCGGTATCGCCTCTGTGTTGGGGTCTCTACCTCTCCCTCTCCCACGGCCTTCCCTTTCTCTTTGTTCTCGTTGTGTCCCTGCTGGTCTGATTTCTTGGACATAAGGTGTTCGATAATCAAAAGAATTGATATCCACCACTCTGGCATCTCTTCGTACGTCCTTGGAAAGCGAATCTCCATGCTCAGCCAATTGATGTGCTTTCAAGTCAAGCTCATTGGGAAACGCAACAAAACGTCTGTCCAGACACTCTCGTTCACTGCATACATAGTGATCCTTTTTAAAATGGTTGTACAATGAATCATAGTTCACGTAGTACTGTGGGGGTCCGGATCGCGTATCACAGATAAAGCATCTTTCATGCTTCTCTCTGCAATGAACAAATAGCTCATCGTCACCATAGAATCGCTGGTTGCAGAACCCACACATAGGATGTCCTCTGAAGCCGCTTTGATCAATAGCTCCAGGGTTATCGTCTCCCTTCCTCATATGTTTTGTAAGGCCAGCGTCCGTGAATAGATCGTGCTCGTGGGTGAATATCTTCTTGTGTCTCGAACAAAGGTCACAAATCTTCTTTTGATGAACAGCTCTGACATGCTTATGTAAATCCGGCCAGCCCAGACATGCGACTGTACATTCAGGGTCTGGGCAATTGTATTGTAACAATACTCTGGTGTCATCTACAATGCTATTGAGCTCATAGCGAATCCCGATATTTTGATCAACACTCGCAATGTCCGTGTCGGTATACTCTTCGTACTTCTTGTCCGCAGTGTCTGTAAAGATCACATATGGAGCCGGTTGCTATAATCCATGTCAAAAATTATGTTCAGTAATGGTCACGATTTCATCATGGGGCAGTAATATTGTTTGGCCCTCGTTGACGGGAAATTGAGAAATGCTGGCCACTTACCCGACAGTGAGCACAATTATTGTCCTTATAAAGTGCTCTCATCCTCAAACAGCAGATGTGACATAGCTTATGATTACAAGGTGCAATTGCCTCATGCATCACTGGACTGGCGCAAATAAAGCAAACTTCTGCCTCTGCCTCATCGGCTCCCTCAGCCATCGTCTTGCCTGCCATAACAGGTAGTTTAGATGTTAAGCTAGGCGCTGATATATCTTTCTCTTCTCCAGTGTGGAAACCCTCTGTATCTCTCGGGGCAGGCGGTTGTCTGGGAGCGCCGCCGCGACCGCCTCTTCGCCCGCTGTTTGTATTGCGTTGATGATTTTCACTGCCGGAAAAGTTATTGCTTCCACCTCGTCCGCGCCCGCGTTGTCCCTGCCCTCTTCCTCTTCCTCTCCCGCCTCGAGAACCATCGCCACGAGATTGTGGAGCTGAATCACTAGGTCCTGTCGGAACCGCGCTGGTAGTTTCACTCGCCATTGCTTGCGATGTATCTATTTTCTGGTGTTCTAGATTTTTGTTGTGGATCGCTCGTATATCGAAATGTCTTCAGGCACGGTATCGGTGGTTGTAGGTCCTTAAGTTTTGTGCCTGGAAGGCAAGACGTTGATTTGTTTAACTACTTTAGCAGATTTCTGGAATAAGTTGGGGTTCTTGATAGAAGCGAGAACCCCACCACGAGGCTGACTGATTGGTGGCGGCGGGAAGGAGTCATCCAAGGCTGACAAAATGTCTTCAAAAGGGTCAAGTGGAGAAAATGAATGGAAAGCTTGGTGTACAGGCTGGTTGACTCGTGTGACATTTTAGCTGCTCACATAAAGCTACGATTTTCAACTAGGAAAGATCACACTGCTCATAATGAGTCATGGGTCAATGAGTCTATCGAGATATGTTTGCTCAGTGTCAAATTCCAATGCGATTAAAGTTCAAGAGCTTTATGTTACATTGAAGAGTGATCATTATCTTCGTAAGTGCTCATCCTCCGTAACAGAAAAATGCTATATCCATTCCTCCTCCCATCCTATGCAGTATTCCTAATTGCAATGGAGAATTAACGCCCCCAAATCATCCCCTTATGACCTCCCCCGTTTCCTCCTTCCTATTCATACGCACTTTTCTAGACATATACCGTTTGCTGTGTAATGTTGTGTAACCTATGCCTCATCATCGATAGGGTAGAGCTGCTTCCCAAGTATCTTGTTCATGGTGAACATGTGTACTTTATCTTGCTTAAAAACTGCCTGGAGCTTTTCGTCACAAAGAATTTGACGCTTGTCGCTTGGGTCTTGCAAGTCTCGAGCTTTGATGTATTCCCAGATTTTCTTGACAACTTGCGGTCTCGACAACTGTAGCCATGTTAACAGGAGCAACAACTATTGTGCTCGCAAATTATTGCATTGAAACTTACCTGAGGCTCTCCAACCAAATCAGCCAGAGGATAACTCAAATTATATTGCTTATGAAACCCGCCCTTTTTGACCTTCTCCTTAACCTCTCCATCGCTCCCAATTTCCTCCAGACCACTGTCATCATCTGCCTTGACCTTCTTCTCGCTCTTCTTTCGTGGCTTCTTTGTGACCTTTTTGGTAACTTTCTTACTGCCAGCTCCCCTTGTCGCTCTAGCCCCCCTGTTCTCCTGAGCCTGCAACATTGCTGCCAATTCGGCATCATTAAGCTGTTTGTTCTGCTTTCTCTTCTTCTTGGGAGGAGAGATATCATCCTCTTCTTCCGAATCAGGCTCAGTCTTGGCGGCAGAGGGTGTCGATACATCGCGGGAGGTAGGAGGTGTGCTTTCTTGCTTCACGACTTCTTTCTTGATACCGTTTGTCCTGGGAGCTTCGGTGGTGGGAAGAGGGGCAGCAGCAATATTTGAAGCATGGTCAAATCGTTCATGAATTAATGCTTTGACCAAATCCTATTTTCGCAGTATTAGTTTTGTCCACACTAATAAATGGTCGTCAACGGAAAGCAGCATCTCACCTTCTTGTCCGAGATGTCAATTTCAAGCTGGTCTTGTAAGCTCTTGCGGATTTTTTTTGCAGATACCGTGGTCAAATCGCTAGATGCCAATATCTTATCAATGATCGCCGAGTATTGTGCGCGCTCTGATGGAAGTACTGTATCATATGAGCTGTGGTTCAGAGGCGGCGCTAGATCTGGTAAAAGAATCTTACACGACATTTTGGAAGCTTATGACAGTAGCTAAGGTGGAACTGATTATGCTTCCTAGGAGGAGGTTGGGTGAAGGGTAACCAAATATGTATGGGAATGGGAAAAGAATGCGGGTCGTTCAACCTCTTGTAGATTTGTTGTAGCAAAGGTAAACTCCAAAACGATCCCTTATGGATTTTGAATTGATTTTGGAGCTGCGCGATCAAAACAAACAAAGCGACCACTATGAAGGAATGAGTCTTGGTTCGAAGGGTGCCGGTAGAAAAGTATTGGTGTTTAGGGCCTTCTGACAGTCCAGCCCTTTGGTAAGAGAGTTTAGGAGGCACAGAACTCGCAGATGGTCTAGGTGAATAAAGTCTAAGGTGCCATCCACTGGTACGTAGTTGTAATCGAAACCTTTACTTTGAAAGATTGAGCGCCTCCAATAGTCCGATGCCCAATTGGCCCTGTTCTTGGCCGTGATGTCAAAGTAGGTATGCGCTGAATCTGTAGGTATCGAAGCGACCTGTTCAATTTCGTTGTTAGATCAAATCGGTCTGAAATAATTGGGAGTAAGAAATGCCGTAGTACAATGAATTATTCTATAAACTTCGTCTTGATGTTAAAGTGTTTACAGCGCAACTGAAGTGACAGGCGGGTCGGGGAACCAAGCTCCGGGGTTCATCATGAGATCCATGTGGCTGGAAGCAGCATTGACGGACAAAGCCACAATTGCACCTGCGGTTCATCTACTTAGCTTACTTTTGGTTGCAGATCCAGAATCTGGGGTATGAGCAGATCTAGATGCAGCCGGCCTTTATTTGCCAATCTATTTATTCTTGCGTGCATAAAGGAGACGCAAAATGAAGCCGAGGACGATTGCGAGCGGATTAAGTAGATAAATAGAAATAGGTGCGTGGGAGTGAAATGCTTTGAATCATAATCGAGATGGTTGGTGTATTGTTAGTTGAGTCCTAAAGTATCTAATCGCAAACGTGTTCGAGAGCAAGTCCAGATTGCTTTAATTTCAAAACTTAAATAGCAAGACCATCCTAAGATCAAACACCTTTTTATAATACAGATCCTTCCGTCCCTTCCAAACGCTTTCCATTTCCCATATTTTAATTATACAAACGTGGAGCTCATAGACCCGCTGGTAAATAGTATTCCCTGAAACGGTCTGTCTCGTCCCACTGGACATCATAGACAATATTCCAGCATGTGATCAGTAGATTTGGGAACCTCCTTGTCCAAAAACTCAAGTATCCATCTGGTAGAGGACCAACATCTTTTTTCAGTTTATCACTCATATCCTCGTAGTGATTCTTCTTATTTCTCAAGGCACGTAGAAGATCCAACAACCTAGTGCCGGTATATTTCCGTTGCTTGCCCATGGACTCGACAAATTCCTTGCCAAGGAGCTTCAGGAAGTCATGGCCACAAACCGAAGGGGCATAGCCCTCAAGTTCTTGAAGCGCGGCTGTTGGTGGATCACGTTTCTCTTTCTCAAAGTGGTCTGACACATCGCACAGGAAGTTGAGCCGTTTTTTAGGAGACCAGAAAAATGGATGTGCCATGACTTGCTGGGCTAAAGGGCGTTGCTTCGGTTCAGCTGCAAGCATAGATCCGATGAGGTCTTTAGCTTCAAAAGCATAGTCTCCGAGTACCTCAAGAGGGCTCAGGTCATACTGTCCTTTTCGAATATTGACTTCACGCATGAATTTGTCGCCACAGTCAAAAGGATGACAGCCTTTCGTAAGGACATAGAAGAACACAAGGCCCAGGGAGAATATGTCAATGGCTCGGGTGGCACGTCTGTTTGGTAGCAAGTCTGGATTGAGAACAATCGATCCTGAATTGCCTTCCGTACTGGCATCAACCATGGCCTGATGGGCCTGTCCATCCTTGGCATCATCATCGAGAAGGAGTTCTGGGGCACGCCAGCCTGAAGTCCCAGCTGCATGGGCTGTGGTAGCTCGGAACGAAGATTGCTCTCCCTCGAGTTTCTTGCATAGACCAAAGTCGGACACGAGTAGTCGAGGTCGGCCGTCTTTGCCCATAGCGACTAAGATATTCTGAGGTTTCAGATCACGGTGCACAATACGGAGCTTGTGCAAGTGTTGAAGTCCATTCGTGATCTGGTATAGGACATTCGGTAGGTCTCTCTCGCCAGCTTGTGCAAGGTCTCGATATTTGATAGGCTTGTCGATGACATCGGCTAGAGATGCAGGACACAACTCCAATGCAATGTACAGAAACCCTGCAGCCTGTTGCTGAGCAAAATAACGAATCACTGTGAATTGGTTAATATCAAGCTACCACTGCAAAGTACCGATATAACTTACCATTAGGGTGATCATCACTTTCTCGGAGTAGTTTCGTTTCTTGAGACGCAATGTCAAAGAATTGAATGAGCATTCGTTTCACTGCAACTTCACGCCCATCGAATTTGCCCTGAAAAACCATAGTACCGTTGCTGCCTGTCCCAATGAGTGCCTCGGTGTCAACCTCGAGTGCACCGATACGGATGATAGGCCCAGAGACCTCTTGCGGATCGCTGGGAATTGTTCGGATATCAGGTTCCAATTTTGTTTGCTGCCCCATATTCTGAGCATCACGAACTGCGTCATCGACTGTTGGAGGCGGTTTGGGTTTAGGAGTCGCAGTACCATCATCAGATGCTCCTTGAGATGTCGCTCGCCCTTGTCCTTTCTTATGCCTGACCCCACCCCGTCTTCCTCGATGTGCCTTCTTCTTCTCCTTTTCTGGTGAGCCGGGCTGCTTTTCTACGCCCGGGACCGGGGACTCGAGCTTTGTAGCAACGTTCTTTTCCTTATCAGACTCATTATCTACTGAGGGGATGACTGGCTCTTCAATCGTGATGTGGGAACCCTCGTTTGTTCCATTGATGACTGGAACCTCGACTAGATCATCTTTAGTCACATCGTTGGTGATAATTTCAGGTGCGCTCTCAGTCTTCGCTTCGATCTTGATCTCCGGCTCCTGAAGAACAGAAACCATGTCTTTATAGCCCCCGACGCGACCCAGGAAGGTTCGCACTTGTCTTTGGTTGTTTAACAGTAGAGCGATCAGGACAAGTATAAGGATGGGATTCTTCATGAACTCCAACAGACTATCGATAGCAAATCTGGGTAGCTGCCGAATCTTTTGGAATATTGAAATATCCCCCAGTAGGGCAGGAGTATTTTCAGCTGGAAGCTGTTCTATCTCTTCTGGAGGTGGCGGTGCGTTGATAGTTAGCAGCCTTTCTTGTGTGGTTGTTTCTATTGAGTGCAATCCAACAAGTGCTTCTGAGAGCTGATGATCGTTCATGACATCCCAATGGGGTCTGTCACTCAACCAGCCTTGCCGATTGCATTGTGCTTCTCGAATACCCTGAACTGCCAGAGGGTATGATTTTCCGGACATGGCATACCAACTTCCATCTTCTGTGTGATTCAAAAAGATGCTGCTGGCTCGACGGCGAGCTGTCACTGCATCGTCGCTGTTGGGTGGCATTGGTTGCGGAAGAATGATCAATTCAGGGTCGCCCTGTTCTCCCCATGGTCTAGCAACGTCAAACACGCGGACGACTGGCGACGAGAACTTGTGTCTGAAGAGTCGGCCAGGTTCATCGGTGTTCATTCCTTCGAGATCCAATCCAATAATCCCTCCATCATGACCAGTGTAAATGTATTTGTTGTCCAAGGACTTACTGTATTGGCGTTGGAGGTCTTGGTCGTAGTTGTTTGGGCTCCATTCCGAAAAGGTAAGAGTCGCAATGTGCCTGCCATCTTTCTGCCCATGGATCGTAACGATATATTCTGTTCTTCCAATAGTTAAAGTCGCAAGCTTTGGGCAAGCGTCTGAATCTCTTGAAGCCTTGCACTCGTCGGTCATCAGTGCTCCTTCGGTCCCGAAATAGCTTATGACTTGTCCGGTATTGGCATTCACAGTAATCATTGTCGTCTTTTTCTCGCCAGTGTACACAATTGAAGGGTCTTCATCTTTATAGGGCGCCATTTCCTCCACCAACTTTTTCATTGTGAACCCAGTATTCACCAGTCCAGGTTTCGGTCCACCAGGTCGATAAATGTATAGGGCTCCATCTCGACTTGGTTCGACAATCCATAGGTATTCATCAATTGAAACTGGATCATAATCCTCCCCTACTGTTGATCTGTTCCGCCGATGATATTTTGTCTCCACCATGGGCTTCTTATAGGAGAGTTCCCATTTCTCCTTGCCAGTCTTCCTATCCCTGGCATGCAACTTCCCATCGACGGTCGCCAGAAGCACAAAGTCTTCCACTTCCCAATCCTCAAGACTCCGCGCAAATTGCGGCGAGGCAAGCCCAGCGCTGACGCTGGGCCGTCTTGCAGGTAAAGGTGCTGCAACGGCGGTTTCTGCCACCGGAGCCAAAGTTGTGATGGCGCTCGCATCGTTCTTCTTCTTATTGTTGTTATGATTCACACTGAGGGTGTTTTTTCTCCGCCCGTGTGTAAGTGGTGTCTCGAGTTGATGGGATACTTTCGTGACTTCGAGAGAATTACTCTCCTGGGGTGATTGACGCTGCTGGACCGCCGGTCTTTGCTGCTGCTGAGCATCGACTAGCCATGGTAATAGTAATATAGCCGCAGCGAAGAGTAGAAAATTGTTCACGACGTGACCTTCTCGCGGTGGCCGCCGTGGCGGCATTTTGGAGCTTCAACGTTGCTGACTTTGGTGACAGACAGAACTAGGTCTGTCTAAAAGGAGTGCGATGGAATGTAGGCCGGACTCGAAATGGTCGCAGTGTCGTAGTTCAAAAGAAGTGTTGTTCGTCTGATGGATCGTAGAGATGGATTTTCCCTGCGAGAGCGAGGGATTTGATGTGTATAATATGCTGGAGGGAATGTTTCAATTGTCAGTCGAGAGGGTCTCACAGCAGCGAGGACACGCTAAGTCAGCGGGCGCTAACCTCCTCACGTTGAAAGGGCTGGGGCTGGGCTGTTTTCTGCCAAGTGCCGTCCGTATCCTTTCGGGTTATGGATAGAGTTCCTCCTCAGGGTTAATTTGTGATACTCGATAAATATATTTCCAACAAGAGTGTGACTCCGTGGGGTCGCGAGTTAATTTACGGTGAGGCGAGAAGAATTTGTTATTCTTCCTTTTTCTTCTGCCACGATCACGATTAGGGCTCAGCCGTCAGCTTAGAAGCGATCGCATTATTTCCTGCCAGTGTGGTGCTCTGTGCCCCTCGCTGGTGATTCGTGTAACTTTGGTACGGTATACCTCTTGGCTGGAACTTCACGTCAGGCCATTCATCGCAGTGTGTCTCTCGCAGCAAGGGGTGTTTGGGCTATGCCTGTGAATCATAGACTACGGCAACGGCCGCGCGAAAGTCTGAGGGGGAATGCGGGAAGCCTCAATTGGGTTTTGAATAAGGAATAAAAAGGGTGGCGCTCGTGATGCTCAAAAAGCCGACAACATACATGGTACATGAGAGAAAACTTTCGAAGCTGATCCGGTTAAAGTTGTGCTCCAGCTTCCTATCGCGGAACACTGATGCACTTCTTATTGCACCGCCTTTTTCATGATTTAAATGTTTGACAAAGTGAAATCCCCTACTTGGACGTATCACAATTGAAAAAAAATAAAAATTCATGATCGATGTGATCAGCCCCAAAGTTACACATCTGAGTATTCCTTCTCCTGCCCAACCACCACAGTAACAGGGTGCAACATTGAGGTAAGCCTAGGCACCGTGTGTTTTTTTTACCCTGCAGAAAAGTTGCCTCAAATCATCTCATTCATTATTGAGACTGCAATATGATCTATGGTATGGTACAAAGCTCCTGACTTTTCCCCAATCATAATACAGAGAACTCCTTGATGCCGCTAAATCATTGCTCATCTCTCCCTTCTCCGTGGTGCACTACGAATGATGTTGTCTACTCTCAAAAGAAGCTGTACAGAGTTAGCAATTATAAACACCTTAAAACAACGCGAAACTTACTTCTGCGGCTTCTGAGGCCGATGAGACAACAGCTTTTTTGAGTTTGTAGCTCTCAATTACCCCTAATTCTCGCATGTCTGCAATGCCACCTCCAGGAGTCATTAGGTCCAGGCCGTACGTCGTCATCCCATCGTAGATAGCAGTTCGGAGTCTGGCCACGAGATCGCTGGAGTCGTAACCTGCATTGTCGGCGAGAATAGTTGGCAACTGGCGGAGCGCAGTTGCAAATGCACCGACAGCAAGTTGCTTCTTGCCGTCAACTTTCAGAGCTGCGCCCTCGACGGCTTTTGCCATGACCATCTCTGCACAACCGCCACCCAGAGTTGTTCTTGGCTCCTTGACAGTCTGTGATAGGACTGCCAGGGCGTCATGAAGCGATCTTTCAGCCTCATCGAGAAGTTGTTCTGTAGCTCCTCGCAAAACGATCGTACATGCTTGACCTGCTGCAACTCCTGAGAACTTAATAAGTGTATCCTCTCCAATGATGACTTCCTCGATGAGATCACAGTGTCCTAGCTTGACTTGGTCAGGGTGATCGAATGTCGACGTAATTTCTCCTCCTGTTACCAACGCCAGTCTCTCGATTCCATCGAAGTCGGCGTGCTCAATAGACATAATCCCAGCATCAGCAAACAATTGCTCGGGCCAGTTGTAAATGAGTTGCCGGTTGATGAAGCAATTGATACCGTGGGCCTTGATTTTATCCACCTTCGCCTTCATCTTGTCTTTCTCTGCCTTTTCCAGTTCAGCGAGCTTTCCAGTTGATCCAACCTTGACACGGGCACCAAAAATCTTGATCTTATCGGTATCCATGGCAGTGTTAGCCACCAGAATTTTGGCTTTCTCTAATCGTTTTGGCTGGTTTACACCGATCTTCTTGTCCAAAATGAACCCTTCATCGAGATATGAATCATTTAGCTTCCCACCGGCTTTCTTGATAATCTGGATATGGCTAAGATCGGAGGAACCCTTCATTCGGAGAACAGCATCGCACGCAAGCTCTGCGAAGTGATTTCGATCTTGTGACAGAACTTTTGAGCTCAGAGTCGTCCGTGCAATAGCTATCAAATCCTTTTTGAAAGCTTCGGTGTTGTGGCTGTGGTCGACAGCGGATTTTTCGAGCGCGGCTAATGCTGCATGGCTTGCTATTCGGTAGCCTTCGATGATTGTCTGGGGGTGAATCTTTTTGTCTACCAATTTCTCTGCCTCTCGTAACAGCTCTGCTGCTAAAACTGTAACTGATGTGGTTCCATCGCCGACTTCATCGTCTTGAACTTTGGAGATATTGACTAGAACTTTGGCAGCTGCGTTGTCGAGAGCTATAGACTTGAGAATAGTAGCACCATCATTTGTGACCTGAATTTAATAGCAAAGTCAGTTAATGGTCTGTGATTCCAGGGGAAGGATTTGCGTGGTTCTAGAGCAAGAAGTCGGGCGAGGTAGCTTCAGAATAGAACAATGCTTAAGAGACATACCATGATCTCCCCTGTTGAGGCACTCTGCAGAATCTTATCCATCCCCTTGGGCCCTTTAGGATAATCAGTACTATAACATTAACGCTCAGGCGTGGTTCTTACCCAGGGTGCTCTTCACTATTACATGTCAGTATGTGGTTTCTACTAAGATGCCAGGCAAACAAACCTAGGTCACCAACTGCGATGGCGCCGACGAAACTCGCAAGACGAGCATTCTCTCCCTTCTCTTCTGTAGTTCCATCATCAAAAATCTGAGTTGGGTTGAAGGATGCCATGGTTGTGGTGTTTGTTCACAAAAGTCGCGTTGCTCCCAATTTTTCTCGCGACTAACAGCTCTGCCTCGCGGTGAGTGGAAAAGCGGCACTGGGGAGGCTTTGCAGATGGGGAAGCTGAGATACTCGATGAATAATTATAATGACTCATTCATCTCATTTGCACAGTTCAAATTTGACTCATAACTATAGATATTGCTACTAGATAGTATCGACGGCTAAACTTTCCAATGAGAAATCCCTGAAACTTCATGCCCTCCCATCAGTCTAGAAATCTGGTGAACATATGATGCCGCTTTAATTCATTCTCACCTCGAGGGAGAAGGGTAGTGTCGCTTAAAGTTCGGCCCACACCAGACGCCAACTATTTCCATTTCTCAGAGCATTTTCATTTCAAGGACGATTTCTGACTCAGAAGTTGACTCGAACTGTACAATACCAACAGAAATTGTTCTATTGGAGAAACGCGATTTAAAAGATCCTGCTTCTGCTCGTTCCGCGCAAGGCACCGATTAGTGTGGACAAAAGCCATCTGAAGCGGGGCAAAATTCGCACAACCACAAAACCTCGAACTTCGTGACAGCAACTACAAAACGCACGAGATATCGATACGCCAGGTCATACCAAACCGTAATCATGGCGCCGAGTTTCGACCATCTGCCAGACCCTGAGGAGGACGACTATGATGAGGATGAGGAACTTGATTTCTCGGATTTGAGAGAGAGATTTGAGGTTCAACTAGAACAAGGCCTGGACGCATTTGTGGTAGTAGATGGATTGCCAGAAGTAACAGCGGAGACAAAGCCAAAGTTGATCAAATTCTTGCGGAGAAAATTAGAGCCTGTAGGAAAGGTCAAGGAGGAGTCGATACATATGCCATTGAATGAAGAGGGCAAGTCAGAGAGGTATTGTTGCATACCATGGCTCTCGTTCATGCACTAATATCTCGTAGATTTGCATTTGTCGAATATTCCACCCCCGCTGAAGCCCTTGCCGCATGCAAGCAGCTGGATGGTGTTCCCCTTGACAAGAAGCACGTTTTGAGAGTGAACAAGCTTACAGATATTGAACGATTCGGTCGAGAAGGACGTATCGATGAGAATTACACTCCACCTAAGATCGAAGAGTTCCAGGAGAAGGAGCATTTACGATCATGGCTAGCAGACCCAAGTGGACGTGGAAGAGATCAATTTGTGATGTACAAGGACGACAGAGTACAGGTTCTCTGGAACAACGAGAAGGATGCGCCTGAGAGCATCGTTGACCGACAACACTGGACTGAATCCTTCGTGCAGTGGTCTCCTCAAGGCACATATCTCACATCTATGCATCAACAGGGTGTTCAGCTCTGGGGCGGTCCATCGTGGACTCGGCAAAAGCGATTCGCACACCCATTTGTTAATTTGGTGGATTTCTCACCCGGAGAGAAGTACTTGACGACCTGGTCAAATCGCCCAATTGTTATCGGTGAAGAGGGACATCCAGCTCTTTCTGTTGATGATGATGGAAAGAACTATGTTATCTGGGACATCGAGACCGGCAAGCCACTTCGTTCATTTGCAAACATAGATCTCCCCAGCACCAGCAATGACGAGGCAGGTCAGCCAATCAAGAGGAAAGTTGTATGGCCAGCGTTCAAATGGTCAGCCGATGACAAGTATGTTGCACGACTAACGCAAGGTGCCTCGATCTCTGTCTATGAGCTTCCTCGCATGGGACTTTTGGACAAGACATCCATTAAGATCGAAGGCGTCATGGACTTTGACTGGGCTCCTGCAACTCCACATAGAGAAGGAGTTAAGACCTACGAACAACTTTTCTGCTTCTGGACCCCTGAAATTGGTAGCAATCCCGCGAAGGTCGGTTTGATGAGCATTCCATCGAAGGAAATTGTGAGAACTCTTAACCTCTTCAGCGTCACTGATGCAAAGCTTCACTGGCAATCTAATGCAGATTACTTGTGTGTGAAGGTCGACAGGCATTCGAAATCAAAGAAGTCTCTAGCTACCAGTTTGGAGATATTCCGAGTTCGTGAAAAGGGTGTACCTGTCGAAGTCGTTGATTCCATCAAAGACACAGTCATAAACTTTGCCTGGGAACCAAAGGGAGACCGATTTGTTATCATAACTACTGCCGAGGTCGTTGCGCCATCGGCTGTCCCACCCAAGACATCAGTTGCCTTCTACTGCCCAGAAAAAGTCAGAGGAGCTGGCGTTGGCAACTTCAAGCACATCCGCACATATGACAAAAAGAACAGTAATGCTATCTACTGGTCACCAAAGGGTCGTTTCGTCATTGTAGCTACTGTTCATTCACAACAAAGCTTCGATATGGAGTTCTTTGATATGGACTTCGAAGGTGACAAGCCAGAGAGCGACAAGGACTTGACTGCCAACTTGGTTCTTATGAACACTGCAGATCATTATGGCGTTACTGATATTGACTGGGACCCTACTGGTCGATATGTAGCTACTAGTGCATCTATCTGGAAGCATGCCGTAAGTTTCTCCTCCAGGTTATTGATTTACGCTAACCTGGCTTACAGATGGAAAATGGTTACCATCTTTATGATTTCAAGGGTGAGCAGCTCCGTGAAGAGCCCGTTGAGAAATTCAAGCAATGGCTATGGCGTCCACGACCTCCGACTCTACTCACCAAAGAGGAGCAAAAGACAATTCGCAAGAACCTCCGTGAATACAGCAAAGTCTTCGAACAAGAAGATGTTGATCGTGGTGCATCTGCTGATCTCGCTGTTGTGGAGCACAGACGCCGCTTGCTCAATGAGTGGTTGGCTTGGAGAGAGCAAATGGAGGAAGAGGTCAAGATGGAGCGTGAAGATTTGGGCTTACCTGCTGATCCTACCCAAGGCTTGATTCCAGAGACTGATGACACTGAAGACCAAGTAATTGAGGAGATTGTGGAGGAAGTTCTTGAGGAGACTGAGGAGATTGTCTTATAAGTGACTCAAATCTGGTTCTAGTGTAGAAGTTTTCGTCTCCTTTCTTTTGGGATGGAGTTGCTAATTCGGCATTTGATTCCCGGCTTATGGATGCTATGGGAGATGCATAGAAGATAAAAGCATAGCGAAATAAACAGGAATCTCAATTTACTTATGTTCTCGTTCATGACTGTGACCTCGGCATACTTTAGGCGTAGACTTTATATTCTCCATCTATGCTTACACAACGTTTCTCCGATCAACTATCGCGCCTTCACTTTTATCCAGCTTTCCTCCTCCATAATGGCAATATAGTTCAACCGGTACCCAAATTATCCTCCGGGTGTTTACATCCCCATCACGTGAATATCGGGTTGACGCCTTAATTGCGACATCGCCTCAAACGAATCACACCACCAAGTACAGTATTCGCTCTTGATCCGTATTGATATACTCCTAGAGCAGTTGAACAGTAGACGAGCAGAATGGCTCCATTGGCAACAGTGGGAATTCTCTCCATTGGAGAGATGGGAATGGGAATTGCAAAGCTGCTTATAGCTCATGGGTATCGAGTGGTTACAAATGTTGAGGGAAGAAGGTTAGTTCTGATTTCTGCTGGTTGGCACCTTGAACTCGTTACACCTTCCTTCCTTCTTGATTTTGTTTTTGAAATGAGATGTTTTCGAGCAAAGCTGTTCGATTGTTGGAACTGGTATTGGTGGGTTGTGGCTCTGAGGGCGGGAAGGAGTTAAGAGTGGGGAGGAACCAAGCGGTATCATCTCAATTATATCAAATCTGCTTGGGTCTATACGAATATCTTGCATGTCACTTCGGCCTTGCACGTATGCTATCCCTAGCAATCTCCTGTATACGAGTCTGATACCACGTTCACTGGACATCCAGAGTATGTAGGAGTGTTTTAAGCAATGGGCGTCAGCAGATATGTTGAATTTCGATCATATCACTTTTCTCCATTGAAGCCATATTTCATCTTTTGCATCTCACAAGACTAACAAATTCTAGCGATGAGACTCGCGATCGCGTCGTCTCCGCTTCGATAGAAACTATTCCAACAGACGCAGCACTCATCACAGAATCCGACTATATTCTCTGTATCGTTCCTCCCCGAGACGCCTTCCCAACTGCTCAAAGAATCATAAACGTCTACTCCGCCCTTCCTATTGCCAGGTCCACGCCCCTCTACTACCTAGATCTCAACGCCATTTCTCCTCGAACAGCTCGCTCCATTGCATCTCTCTTTCACACCACAGACCCACAAATCAGATTCCTCGATGGTGGCATTATAGGCGGTCCTCCAGCATTGAAAGAAAACAATCAAGAGGCAGCACCGCCTACTTCTCTATCCACCTTTCCACCTACCTCTCACACGTGGTCCCGCCCCTCTATTCCCCTCTCAGGACCTGATCCCCTCTCATCTGCCCCGATCTCCGGAGCCCACTTGCAAGAAACGCTGAATATCAATCACTTATCCCCGGAAATTGGGCCGGCAAGTGGATTGAAATGTTGTTTTGCTACCACCACCAAAGGTTTCACTGCGTTGTGTATTCAAGCTTTTACTACTGCCAGTCAATTAGGAGTTTTGGAGGAATTGCAGAAGGAGATGAGTACTAGGATACCTGGTCTGGCGAAGGCGAGTGGGAGTGTGATCAGTATGCCCCCGAAGGCTTATAGATGGGTCAAGGAGATGGAGGAGATTGGGATTACGCATCATGATGATGGTGGTATGTGCTTCATTTTCATTTTAATTTCTCTATTTCTTTATCAATGTCCCCTCCCGTCTTAGCGAATGGCTACGTAATCTTTGCAGTGGCTCGAAGCAATTTCTTAAGAAGCATAGTAGATGAGAAGAAAGGAGCTAATATTAATTAGGATTTCAAGGTCAAGGGAAGGGGATTTTCGACGCGGTAGCAGAAGTCTACAGGGTGGTAGCTGAAGACTCCGTGCTGGGCGAAGAGACCACGGAAAGCAGAAAGAGGGGGAGGACTGTGGATGATGTGGCTTCTGCTGTGGCCGAAGGGTTGAATGACAAGCGAAAGAAGACTGACTAGATAGATTTCATAGAGCCTAAGATGCTGTGGGTGCTATAGATCTACAATATAAAGAGGATATATGAGAATCTCTGAAAAGGGCTCTCGCCGCCATTATGCACATGCAAGAGCTGTCATATATCATATTTCCGCATGGTACCATACTGAATTTTACATGTTCTGCTTGTGAAGCCGATTAATAATCCATACGACTATTGAGTAAGAAATTTTGGAACCTCATCACTATCCCACTCCAAACAACTTACCGACTTCTCTCCCCTTTCCTCTGCCCACACCTTCCAGTCCTCAAAATCTCATCGATAGCACTCTGCAACATCTCCTCCACCGGACTCGTCCTCCCATCCCTCTCAACTCTCTCTACACACCCCTCCCCCTCCATTTCCCACCCCACCGGCTCCCTCGCCTCCATCTCATGCACTCCTCCCCTTCCAACACCCCTCACCGGCCGTAAATCATCGTTTCCCAGGGGGCTCACAATCTCTCCTTCACTCCTAACTCTCTGTTCTAGACTCTCGAATCTAGATACCCTATCTAGATGTGGCGGAGCACTCGTCGCATTTTGAGAGGGAAAGGGGATATGAGCTTCTAATTCTGATTTCTGTATTGTGAATGGAGAGATGGGGTCAAATGCGTTGAGCGAGGGTGATGTAGATGTATTTAGTTTCTGCATATGCAGGCGAGGGGAATGAGATTGGGCATGTAAGGCTAACAGTTTCAATCTTCGCTGTCTTTGAAAAATCAGGACTGCGAAACCTGTCAATACTGTGATAAACACTGCGCCGCAAAGACAAGAAGCTATGATTGTGGGTGTAGGTATATGTTTTGGCGTTGTGGGCAGGATCGCATTGAGCGGGAGAATCGTTCTGATTGATGGTTTTAGATTTGCGTCCCATCCACGCTGAGAAATTGAGAAGGAAGACGTTTCGTAGTTGGAGATCAGATATGCTTCCTGTAAGAAGGCACGGCCGAGGGTGTTTTGAGTATTATTTGCTGCGCGTTTGAGGGGGAAATAGCGGGTTGGGTTCTGGACGAGAGGCCAAGAGATTTGGAGATCGAATGCTGCGTAGGGAAGGACAATATCGATTGTGGTGAGGCCAGTTGAGTTAGTGAGTGTGAATGTAATATTGGCATTGTGTTCGAGCAATCTAGTATGCAATGTTTCGTTCACAAGATAGAGACTAGTTGTCGTATCGTATGTGATACCAAAGGCATCCTCGAACCTTTGACAAACCTCGAGAGGGAGATACAAATAAGGTATTGTAGAGTCCACGAATGCGGGGAAGGGTTTGAAGCTTAACGTTTTGTTGTCCTCTTTTGTGCGGCTTGTAATAGATTGGATATTGACGGTCAAGTCAATGGCAGTGTCTGCATCGAATTGAAAACTCAGGTTGTTATGGATGAGAAGTGATTCATCGTAGCCGCCTAAAATCAAGCTTCCGAGGACTTTGTTGAATCGATATTGTGCTCCTGCAGTGTATGCATATGAGAGCGACGGAATCAGATTTTGGGTTTTGAGATGTGACATATAACTCGGGACAGGGTTGTTGAAAGTAGAGAAATTTGTGGCTGCCGGATTGAGTCCGAAAATACCCATGAAAAGTTCCTGGTTTGTAATTCCGCCAACATTTTGACCGACCAGCGAAGGCATACCGCTTCCAAGATAACTCAGCGATACTGTGTCGGTGCCATATCGTGCATTTGCAGATAGACCGAGGTTCTGTTCGATACCAAGAGTAAAGATCCCATCTGGTGTAATAGTATTCTGTGCCCTATACTTGTAAGCCTATGCCTTTTCTTGTAATGCGACACGTGACGCATACCAAGTTGAAGAGGCATTGGTCTGAAAGACTCCTCCTCGCCGGTCTTGACAATCTGACGGACTTTCTGGAAAGCAGCCTTGGGGAAGGACAACCAGAGGCTGGTTACTTGCAGTTGAGATCAAAACTCTCACGCTTTGAGCAGGTGACCCTACTCGCAGGAAGAATGATGACCACTTGGAAAGTTAGCAAACTTCCTATCAATCTGATAATGATGGATGCAATCTGGCACATTGAAGCATAAACTGGAATTCATCTTTCGTCGTCAAGAACCGGGCAGTGAAAAGCTTACAGGTCCATCGTTACCGTCCCCTAGGAAGCATCAGTACGTTGACATTCATGCTACCGGAACACCTACAGAATTGACTTGGAGGAATGACAAGTGGCGCAGGAGTGCTCTGTGCAACCTTTGAGGCGGCTGTTGGACTCGCCCCTGTCTTCGCTAGTAAGGAAAATATATGAAACAAAGTACACGCCGGTAAGGCTCTCCAAGATAACATCTCGAGGAACCTCCATGAATTCGTAATAGGAACATTAAGAAAGAAACACAAAATAGAAAGTGATGAGAGACTTGATAATAGAACAGTAAACGACCAACTGAGAGTTGGTACAGAATAGGAAATACACACTTTTGAAACAGTACCCCAAAATATGTTTGAGATAGATTTGGGGACTTTCTGGATGTATTAAAACAATTGCATGCAACCAACTCGGCCGTACTGCAAGTGGATAACAAACGCCATAACCGAGTCGATGTCTTGAAAAAGTGTAGGTCAGCAAATAAATCGGGACATTGCGTGAGAAACACGTTAGCATTCCTGATTAGGATATAGCTGTCAGATCTTTGTATTCAGCTCTGATGTGATTCGCGAGCTATGGAGCATTTTGATGAGATTCATAGACCCCGTTCTGGGGATTTACGTTGTCAGCTGTTTTTCGAAGTCAAAGTCAGGTGTGATTCAGGTAGCATCGGGGGACAATGGTAGTAGACGCCCGGATGATGAATAATTGATGATCGATGTGCCTGGCCAAGAATATCAGGAGTTCTCTATGTTGGAATGTGTGAAAATGGATGTGGAATGGAAGGTGAGGAAGGGTCGTGCCGCATGGGCCGGCTGCAGGTAGCTGTAGTTGTCCTTGACCCCTTGCCCTGACTGACCTGATGGATCAATGCTAAGCGAGTCGTTGGTGCTCACCCTCCGCCTCAAAGACCCCAAATTAATTGGCTATAATAACCTTCCTATTCGCTGAATCATCTGGATCTTCCACTGATGGCTGTGCACAAAATGCAACGCCCCCCCGCACCCGCAGCAAACAGACCAGCATTATGCAGCAACTACAACTCTTCCTAAATCCTTCGTCTGCCAGTTTGTTATTTTTGGATTCACAAATCCTCTCTTGGGGTCGCACATCATCTTGTTTGCGTGAACATCATGAAAACATTCATGAATAGCACTGCCCGCCCCATCATGGCCTCGGACCTAGTGGAAAAGCCTTTCCCAATTCATCAGGTGCACGAGGTGGATACGGGCCTACGAGAGTATAGTACCATCAGATCTGTGATGGCAATGTGGCTTGCACTTGGATTGAAGCCATTTCCAACTTACTGTCACCCAGATCCACATCCGGGGTCAAGACCATCTCTACCCCAGTGCATATATTGAATGAGAGGCACAACCGGAGCTCAGCCCCTGCACCAACAGATTCTCATATGATATAGTTGTTGCTCATGTACATCTTCCTTCCAATTGTTTCCTCGTCCAATCTTGTTCAATGTGTGTTTATGTCTAATACTTGTTCAATGGGTTGAGAATTTTCGGTCCTAGGTTCATCCATTATGTATGTACCAAATAGTCTTGCGATTGCTTTAGCTCTCCTTCATGGGGCAGCCGCACACAATCTTTTTGATCGTCGAGGTAAGTTACAGAGCGTATGCCAAGAGGAAATTCGCTGACAGTATTGAAGCAATCATTCTTGCTCAGAGGCATTCTAATATAACATTGACGACCTCGACGACAAGCACTTCTCATTCCGTACCAACGACAACAACATCCTCGTCGTCAATTGAAACCTCGACGTCGAGCAGTTCGATAACTCCAAGTTAGTCCTTTGTTGCGATCTCAGCGCAAATGTGTTTTTCGCAAACGCTAATCTTTTGCAGCAATAATAATATCTTCCACATCGACATCAATACACTCCACATCAAGTTCTTCAACGAGCGAAAAGTCAACATCCTCTAGTATTGATATTGGGCCACCTCCAGTGTCTACAAGTAGCGTGTCACCTGCTGGAACTCTAAGCTCAGGCACTACGTCAACTAAAGTACAAGAAAGTTTATCAGAAAAGCCGACCAGCAATGCATTTCAATCGCCTCAGAGCCCCCAAAAGGGGAGCACTACTATATCACCTGTCGACGTTTTTCACTCGACTACAAGTTCTGCACCTGGCCTACCAGCGAACAGTGAGTCCAGCACAACTAGCGGAAGTATCGAAGCACATTCAGGCGAAGTCAAAACGCCCGGATCATCGATGGTACCTATTTCGCAGACACCCGTTGTCCAAAGCCCTGGGTCTTCGCCAGCTCCAATCTCTTCCCCTGATATATCCACGACTGTAGCCCAGACACAGCAGACTGTCCCACCATCAACAACTCCTGTTGGAAGCAGCACTACGCCGGTAGAATCATCGCAACACTGGTCACCACCCACTTCAGACAATAATCCACCTACGACACAGCAGTCGGAAACCGCACTTCTTCCCGAGTCATCGGCTGTGCAAGCACCTGGGCAGACTACTGTTGTGCAAGAAACTGTCACTCAGATACTCCCAGGCACGTCACCTACTCAGGCCGGTGCCCCAACCACCATTGAGTCACCCGCACCAGCATCTATCACACCAGTACAGCAACCAACAAGCCAAAACTCTGGGGGCTTGCCACCGCCTCAGTCCACTACTCAAAATGAATCCGGTATTTCACCGCCTGTACAGACCGGAGCGGGAGAAATTTCAGCAACCCAAAATCTCCCAGGTTCATCTCCAACCATTTCCCCAGTGCAAAGCAACCCTGAATCCTCAACACCTGGGCAGAACACGCCCGCGCCTGGTTCAGCTACTCAGAACCTTCCAGGACAGAGTACCCCGGCACAAGATTCAGCAACTCAAAATCTTCCGGGTTCAACACCAACGACGACTCCTGGGGAAATCAGTCCAGGAACTACAGCACCCGGACAATCTATCTCTGCATCAGAATCAGCTACCCAGATTCTGCCTGGTACAATACCCTCCCAAACACCCGAACAAACCAACCCGGGGAACTCATCACCTCTATCCGGGACCGCCACTGGAACTCCCAATTCAGACATCCCACTTACCACACCCATCCCACCAACAACCACACCCTCACCACCAATCCTGTTTGGCTCCCAAACTCTCTCCTTTGACCCCTCATCCAACCTTCTGGTCGGCACCCAGACTCTCACCCCTGGCTCCGACGCCACAGTGAACGGGCAGCACATCTCCTTCGGTACCGGCGGCGCCATCATCATCAACCCAGCTCCCAAAACGACTGCATCTTCTTCCAATACCCCAGCAGTGGTCGTCATAGGCGGCACATCCATAACCGCAAACTCAGCATCTGGATTTATAATCGGCTCTCAGACTCTCTTCCCTGGCTCAGCTATCACTCAGTCAGGCATCGTAATCACATTACCAATTCCAGGTCCGACCAACATTCCTGTCTTGACATTGCCAAACAGTCAAATCATCACTGCAGATGTATCATCCAATTTCGTGATTGGCTCACAGACACTGACGCCGGGTGGAATCGTCACGATCTCTGGACAACCGATTTCGTTGTCCCCTTCAGGGTCTTTGACAGCTTTGACAGGCAGTTTTATCACTGAGACAAGGACGCCGGATCTCACTTCCTTAGAGATAGCCGGACAGACTCTTACAGCTGGAGGGGTAATCACAGTTGGAAACGAGATCTTATCTCTAGCTAGCGGGACAGGAACTGCTTCCAGGGGGGTTGTTGTCATAGGTACCGTGACAGTAGGCGGCGGACAGATAACCGCCACAGTAACTGCCCCTGCGAAGAAAAACGGCAGCATGCGAGTCAGCAATGGGAGCGAAGGGGGGAAATTAGCTTTATTGATAGGAATAGGGTTTCTAAGTGGCATGATTGGATTTTGGTGGTGATTTGTTCTCTGGTAGCATTGCACGGCGTTAAGAATTGCATTGGGGATACAGGAATGGAAAGGAAAGCTTGCATTTAGATATACCCTGTAGATCATTCGATTCTTCGTACATAATAATACTTAGCAAAAACATCAAAATATCAGATCAAAAATACTTGAAACCATAAACACCAACTCCTCATTTCCTCTACATCTCACATTACCTTTCTATCTCCTGATTCTGTCCCTGGTAGCCGTTTCATCCCTGTTGGTCAAGAATCTTCCGGTCACATCTTCTAGACCACCCTCCCTCTCTGTCCGCTTGTAGAGCCATATTCGACTCTATACATACGCGTTAGCCGACTTCGCCCCAACCACAGAGATATTTATATCTTGTTGACAGATCGAAGTGGATAGTCGTTGGGGGCAAATGTACAGTCACTAAATATTTGGAATACGTTTGCATAGACGCTGGTGCTATGCTGCATTGTAACTGCTACATACAGGTGCTACATAGGGCTCATTTCGGGTCTTCTCTTGAGCTTGGTAAAGGCTGACTGGAATGAATTAGTCCGAGAGGACTGTTGGAGTTGCACTGCTTCCCACTTGGAATATGTTTCCTTGTACCTGCGTTCTATACAGTCCTGGAAGCAAAGAAAAGCGCCCACAACAAATACCTGCCTTTCATTACCTGCTTGCTCCACCACTCTGCTTTTCTCTCTCACTCTCACATCTCTGGTAACATGGACAGACTCAGATCGCTCGGAGGGAGACATAACACCTTAATGACGTGGCAAGAATGAGTAATGCCCGGAAACAAGAGTAATGGGATTATATACCCTGAGAGAATTGACAAATTCCAGGCGATTATGTGACGATTGCTTTTCTCGAACCAAAGAAAGATCCTGCAGGGAACAAAAACGCAGGACAGACCATTAACTGGGCAAAATCCACAAAGAAACTACATGGGAAATAATTGAAAATGTTTGCAGAGCTTTTATTCAGAGTCTTGCAACGCCAAGGACCACATGTTTACCGTCCCTTGTCTATCGATCAATCTGCGCAGGTCCGTTGCATATCCCATCCATTCTTGTTGATACATCATTGCATATCCAGTTTCCCTTCTGCCTAAAGAATCATCTCCTCATCAATTTCCACAGCACCATTCGTGGCGGCAGCATCAGAGGCACCAGTCTCCTTGCCCTTTCCACCCCAATAATCCTCCATCTCAGCGTCAAGCTCCTCTTGGGTTTTCTTAGGCCGTCCATCCTTTGCAAGACGCTCGCCACCTCTTCCACCCCCGGTTCTATCACCTCGTTCCCTCCTCGCGCCCGGGCGTCTGCCATCTCTGCCTCGTCGGGGACGTGGACTACGTGAGCGACTGCCTCGGCCAGGGACATATCGGTCTACGTTTGAGGGAGGTGGACCACTAACATCTGAATGACGAATGGGTGAATCTGAACGAGAACGACCAGAGGCGGCTGGCATGGAGATGCGGTCGAAAATGCTTCGGCTTGGTGGGGGACCTCTGCGGTTTGCAGCTGGACCGGACGGAATGGATATTAGATGAATAGGTTGGCCTGCGATGTATCAGACATAGCTTCTTTTGACAAATCCACTTCTCAAGAAATCATACCTTTAGCATTTGCACCATCGAATTCCCTAATAGCTGCCTTGGCATCTTGCGCAGTCTCGTAAGTAACATACGCAATACCCTCAGAACGTCCTGCTCGATCGTATGTGAGTGACAGCTTCAACACTGGTCCGATCCGATTGAAAAGGTCCTGTAATACCATAAGCAATTGCTCCTTCTATAACTTATGTAACCTTACATCCAAATCCTCCTCCGTCAAATCATAATGTAGATTCTCGACACGAAGCTTTGCGCTTGCGGTCTCGCTAGCAGATGTCAGATATGCGCTTGAAGAATGGGCCTACAAACATACTAGACGGGTTCGGGGGTATAGCGTCTCTCATTGCGAATAGGTCGTCGTCCAGCTGGAATTCATGAGCGCAAGTCGAATAAATCAATAAAAGACATTCGTACAGTTATCGTCGAACTTATCGTGAACCCATTCTCTGCTTCATGTCAGATCGGCACATCCAGCTACGCAAAGGGAGAACATACGAGTCTATGTTCCTATTATCATCCCGGATCGACTGTGCGAAAGAGGAAGGCCTGGGTTAGCTGATATGTTCAATTGAGGTACTTCTCTGCACCGCCTCTCGAGGTATCAAGCGCGGTATGCGGGTTGACGAGGTACGACGTTGGAGAAGCAATTATGTGCAGAAGGATGGAGGAGGAGGTGTATGCACCTTCTCAAAACGTCAGCACCGTCATATTCTCACAGAGAGGAGTAACTACCTTTCTTACGCCGTCACGAGGGTATTCATTGCGATCACGATCATTTCTGCGACCACCGCGGCGTCCTCGAGGTCGACCACCTCTCTGCGGGGTTGTCAGTAGGTCTTTGTGAGTTTCCACTCGGCGCAAGGCTGAGCGACATGTGCAGCTGGAGAACTTACGTGACGTTCCGCAACTATCTCGTCGAGTGCGCGGTCCATTGCTGAAAGTTTGAGGCTATTTTGACAATAAGTAGATGCCAATTGTGGTATTTGAAATGTGGTATGAAAGTTACTCTCGAAGATGAATCAGGCTCGGCGACGTCGTTTCGCACCACAGCTCGCCAAATTGGTTACATCATGTGACTATAGGCAATTGAAGATAATTTTCTTAGGTGAAATTCGAATTTGTGACAGATTCGAAGTTGAAAAAGGAAGTCTTTGAATCACTTGCATGTTTGACACAAGAAATATGTCAAAGCTGTTTACATACAGCAATCAGGCCCGCAGTGAGCCACAATGTAGTTGTACAATGATATACATGCTGACCTTAAGTCTAGCCAAACACACAATTCCCTCTTCTCTGTATATAAAGGTATCTCTACACGCCAAATATAAGGTAACCTTTTGGGTTCCACCTTGACGATGACCATTCAATCACAAGTTATGATCAATGTTCATGAGCTTCCGAATCTCCGCTACCAGTAGTACCTCGTTCACTTAATTTATGAATCCCAAAACCAGACACCCTTCTAATCAGCCCCCCAGCAGATGCTTTCTCAGATTTTGAACTAGTCATAGTATGAGTTGATGGTTCTCGAAACCAACAATACAGAGAATGTGATTTGTGTGAAACGAGCAAATAGGAAATCTAGGTTATCTTACCTTGGGATTGGAGGAGTTTCATCTTCTGTTGCGATAGCACCTGACGTAGGGATTCTTCTTACAGAAGCATTCCATCCAGGCGGCCGATCTGTGTCAACTTTCCTGACCGTACGCGTCGGAATAAATCCGATTCTCCTGATTCGTAAAGACTCAGGCGTAGGATTGGGGTTGACTTTTGTGGTAGGTAAAGGTTCTCGAGGGAAGAAATCCTTCTGGAAGAAAGAATTAGGGAAATCGATTTTCGAAGTGTAGAAATTTTCTTTGGGGGAAGGTTTTGGTTGCTCGGACTGATCAGATTTTTCGAGCACAGAGTTGCTGGAAACGACAGGATCATCAACTCTCGACACGGCGTTGTCTTTCTCCTGCTGTGAATATCCTATGAACAAACCTCCTTGGGAAACACACCCAAAAAGTCCGTAATCGACCATTGAGCCGAATTTTGGCCTCAAAGTAAAATGCCTGTCACCAGTTGAGCCAACGTCGTCAATTGTACTGTCCATAGATCCGAAAAGGGTCGTGCGAAGGAAGTTATTCCTGTGAAGGTAAGGTTTCGGCATTAAAGTGTCGAAAAGTGGTCTAGAAGCGAAGAATTGGATGGACGATCCTTCGTGGGCTAGACTACCAAGAGCATCTTCTTGTTCTTGGGGTGTCCCTTCAGAGGTATCAAAACGGGCCTCTGTTTGGGAATCGTACACAGTCTCTGGATCCAGAGAAAGAAGTCCTTGTTTTGGTCCCCAGCCTCCTCCTCCACTTACTGTTACCTGTCAGCTAGGATATGTAAAAAAGACGAAGAAGACTTACAAACTCGACAAAATCTGGCTCCTTGATAGATCAATGATCCGACGTAACTATCATCTGGTTGTCCCACCCACTTTTCACGCACAACTTCTTTGTCAGTAATCAATGCCTGGCTTTCTGCTAATGCTTTCGGAATGACCAGTGCCCAAATATCAGCTCTATCCGCTTTGATCGATTCCAGATACTCGGCAACGGCGGATTCAAGTTCGGTGGAAGCAGGCTGCTCCCCTTCCGGTCCAAAATCAACCGTGCGTACAATGTTTCCCAGACCATTCACAATGGGCCGAGGAGGGGTGATGGGGATAGCACGTATCGAGGTATTAACCTTAATTGGGGTTTTAAGTGATGGATCAAACGACCTGACCCTTACATTGCGTAGCTCAGTCTCTGGCTCATCTTGAACCACCTTATCCTTCTTAATAGACCATCTGGACAATGATAGCATAGAGCGTTGGCCTGTTTTGAAAAGGGTGTTCGCAAGTGGAACAGTGATGCTAGCGTTTCTAGCATCGTCCACGTTGGTTAACCAGGTCAGAGAAGAAGCTTCTCTTGGCGCAGATCCCCGGAGTTTATCTGGCAAATCTTCCCAATTTGCCAGAACCACGGTCCGTGGCCCGAAAAGGATGGTAAATCCTTCATGGACAGGTATCCCGCTTGGTTTTGGATGTTGCACAGCTAGAAATTGTCAGGTAAATCTGATATTTACGGATGGAAAGAGACTGAAGAACTGGCTGCTAAGATAGGATGTATGTGTACTTACAAGGCGCCAGCCCATCAATACAACCACCAACAAGTAATACTTTAGATCGGTCCGTAACTCCAGGCTTTATCAAAGGGGCTGTGAGCTCTTTTAAAGCTTCGGCAAGGAACTCCTTATCTTTCAGCCAACTCGCATATCTGGGCGTAACCAAAAGAACAAGTGAGAGCCGTTGGTATATTTGAAATCGCTCCTGATTCCCACGCATGGTGCTAAGTTTGCGCAGAATTTTGAGAGCTTTTTCTTTTGGCTTTATTTTATATAAGCAGGAGTTAACAGCAGGGAGAGTGGATGAGGACTTACGGCGTCTTCAGTGTCTGAGAAGCGAGCAGTGAGTTGTATAGGTGCCGGAATTAACCACGTCCGTTCCTTTTTTAACTCTTTTTTAGATTTTTTTTTAGAAGAAGATTTCTTTGATCCGGCTGTCTCTGTAGTCTTCTTTTCCTCTTGCGTTTCCGTAGTGAGAGCAGCCTCCGAGTATAGCCTTCTGGATGGGGCTACCACAAGACGGATGCCAGAATTCCTCACATGACGAAGCGGTGCAATATTATACCACAATCCCCGCCATCTAGCTTGCAAGACGAAGCCGGAGGTAAACCTCTTCATCTTATCGGCAAAGCTTTCCCCTTCCTCCTGTTAGGTCGGCGTGTGGTGAGCGAAGTTGAAGGTCGCAGAGGTTAGGGGATATAGGTGATTTTTCGAAGTCACGTCGAGAAGGATTAGGTAAGCCACTTTAGGACAAAGTATTCAATCATGTGACGTTGTCATTCTGGTCTTTCGGTCTTTTGCTCAAAATCGTCTGCTATAGCGTTACAGGCAAAAAATTTCAAAGCTTATATGTAAATTGTATTAAAAGCACGGAAATACAATGCCGTGTGGAAGCAACTGGCGAAGGTGGTTTCCTTGGAACCCTGTGTATGTGAGCGGTGCACCAACCACAGTTCATCGACACTATTACCTCTCAAACTTATATCAATTTTCAAGATGTGCTGTCCAATAAGAACAATAAGGACAATATATAAACTGTAGAAGACTTCTTGAGCATCATTCATTGAGCCTCTATATTTCTAAGGTCCACCCGATGTAAATCTCCCTACAACTTCGCTTTCTCCCCTTTCTCCTCTTCCTTCTTCGCCTGCTCCTTCAACACCCTCCTCAAAATCTTTCCACTAACACTCTTCGGTACTTCATCAATAAATCTCACTCCGCCTCTCAGCCGCTTATGTCCAGCTACTTTCTGCGAGAGCCAATTAACAATCTCATCTTCTTTTGCTTTGCCGCCTTCTACGCCTTTCTTAGGCACCACATACGCTCTCGGCACTTCCGTAGCTTGGGAATGGTCTTGAATACCGATGACTGCTACGTCGTCTATATCCGGGTGTGCTATTAATATTCCTTCTAGTTCTGCGGGCGGAACTTGAAAGCCTTTATATTTGATGAGTTCCTTGACACGATCGGTGATGTAGAAATTTCCGTCTTTGTCTTGATGGCCTACATCTCCTGTCTTGAAATATCCGTCTTCGGTGAGGGCATTTTTAGTACCTTCGGGGTTGTTTAGGTAACCGAGGAAAATGTTAGGACCTTTAATCCAGAGTTCTCCTGTTTCGCCTGCTGGAACCTCTTTTTCTTCTGGAGACATATATTTTGTTGTCTGATTCGGGAGTAGACGGCCTACAGAGCCGATATGAGTCTGCCATGTTTCCCAGGGTTGGGTATGCGTGGTAGGACTGGTTTCTGACAGACCATAGCCTTGTTTGATGGGTATCTTCAGTCGCTGGTAGACGGCATCCACCAAATCTTTTGTAAGTGGTGCTGCGCCTGAATTCATCATCCGGATGCTGGAGAGGTCATATTTGTCTACCACGGGCGACTTTCCAAGCATAAGAACAATCGGAGGAACGACATATGCAAATGTTATGCGGTGTGATTGAACGTGAGAGCAGAATTTCTCCAGGTCGAATTTTGGCATTACAACCAATTTAAGGCCAGAGTAAATGGATTGATGGATGAGACATGTAAGACCCTGCTAACGTCAGTATACTGCCGATTCCCCCCCAAAGGAGAAAACATACGTAAATATGGAAAAACGGCAGAAAAGCCAATATCGTATCCCCATTTCCATCTTTCCCTCCTTTCCAACTCAAGTGTCCCTGCTCTCCAACCTTTAACATCAAAATATTCGCCACAATATTCCTATGGCTCAACATAACGCCCTTCGGATGTCCCGTCGTACCAGAACTGTACACCAGAAACGCCAGATCCTTTGCAGGATTAATCTTCGTCTTGCGGTACCTTGTGGCTCCCGAAATATTTCGCACATTCGAAAAATGTTTAAACCGCGCCGTCTCATCCCTCTCGTCCCCAATCAAAATAATTCTATCTTCATCGATACCAACTTTCTTACACGCTTCCTGCGCGCTTTTCAAAAATGGTTTCTGTGTTGCCAATGCTTTTGCTCCTGAGTCTTTCAATTGGAAAGCCAATTCATCAGCCGTATATCCCGGATTCGCAGGTGACAGAATGCCGCCTGCCCAGTGTACTCCCCATGTCAAAGCGGGTGTATCAATACAATTGGGCGAATAGACAGCAAGTACATCACCCTTCTTCCAATCCCAGACGGCCTTCAGACCTTTCCCGAAGTCGAGAGCGGCACTGCGGACCTGCGCATAGGTGTATGAGCGGTTTGTATCGGGGTCGAGATAAATAACTGCATTCCAGACGTGTTAGCTTTCTTACTTACAACTGCATAAATAGATGCAAGAAATAAATTCTACCTTTATCATCCTCAAACCCCCTCTCCCCCTTCTCCCTCTCAAACAAAAAGCTCCAAAGATCCTTCTCCGGGATCTCTAACCGCTCAAACGTTGACTCGGTAGGCATTGCGTAAGATTAAGTCCAACGATCAGTAAAAACATCCAGATATCCAGTTCCGGCACCCACTCGATGTACAGCGAGAAGACGTGTACAGAAACGCAACTGAAAATTATGCCGGTGAGCAGAGATGTAACGAGCCCGAGTGTGGACATTGTTTTGGAGAGGGGTGCAGGTCGCTTTATGGAGGGTTCAACTAGTACGTCAGTGTTGATTGAGGGACGATTACCGGGCCACGAATGGGGTGTGGAGGGCGGCTGGCGGTTACTGGAATGGGTGCCGGGGAAGATACCGAGGCTCGGTGTATTATGGCGCCGACGTATCACGTGAGCTCAGCGCTTTCAAGCTTCCGGTGTTTAAAAATGATTGTTCGAAGGGAAAGTATGTGTGAGAAAGTAAGAATTCCTTGGATTTAAGAACATAGATGTATAGCCTGGGAAAAGATGGGATGATATCGTTGACAGAAATGCTGAAACGGCAAGCTTTTTACCCCTGAGACAGTTCGTCGGAGAATCTGTTAGCGAGGCGAGATACTTATGTACCCCTGGCCGAGCTTCCGACCGAATCAGTAAGTGGCACGTCAAACTTGTCGAATGTATTACAACTTATATCAGAGAGATTCAAAGTATAAATAATATCACATTGAAAGGCTTTGTCCTTTTATAAGACTTTGAGACTATTTGAATTCATTATTCTTACAGAGTAGTCTTTCTAGAAGAGGTCGGCATATTTGAACGACTTACTACTAATCTCCCTTGCCCTACCTTCACTTTCAAATCATATATGATAGAGATGCAAAATATGAACAAAATCAATCAAAACGGCTTCCCCCTTCTTGAAACTTTAAGCCTATCTTGATTTGTTGTTGATTTATAATTCACTCGGCAAGAGGTCGATTTTCCAAGAAGAAAAAAATCTCACTTAGAAGTTCAATCAAGAGCCCGGGTCGGTTAAGCTTTTGCTTCTACACCCATAACCGGAGTGAGAAAGAAAAACATCTCAACCCTGAATCACGATCGAACAAGACATCAAATAGGCGTAAAAATATCGGTATCATTCATTTAATGAGCGTAATCCCTTCTTCACCCAAACTCCCTCCCCTCTCTTCTCCCTAACCCTATCCCCTCCTTAAAGCACCCAAAGACAAAAAACACACCAATGCAAATCCGCCCATTACGTCTTTCTTCCCCTCCAACCCCCAACAAAAAACACCTAAAACAACGATGGATTCCCACATTCGAGATCATACCATACATTCGGCACATACTTATTGATACTATCCAGACTGGCTGCGACGCTGCCGCCATAGAGAGCACAGCGTGGTGCACCAGTTCCTTCCTCGGAGTAGAATTGATAAGAGGCGCAGCCTTTGCGGATACCGTAGACGGACTATTATTGTCAGTTTCTCTCGCAGATGAATAAAATGGGTTTGATATCTCTCAAAGAGAGAACGGGGAAAGACTTACAGTACAGAACTCAAAACACCCCAAGAGACTAACAGCATGACCAGGTAACTCCTCCACAAACTCCGCCAGGAAATAATTTCCAACCGGATACCCATGCACTCCGCAATGGTTAGCATATGGGTTAGGCGTACCGGTTGCTTGGCCAGAGGTAATGGTAGTAGTAGCAGACACAGTAGTATAAGGATGGAGATCCGTTGAGCCAACAGAAACAGGAAGAGCAGAGACGAAAATAGAGGTGCTGAATGTAGGCATTTCAGACATTTCTTCGTGCTTGTGCTCATGCTCATGGCCGTGACCGTGACCGTGACCGTGGCCGTGGTGGTGATGGTGTCTGTGCCTTGGGGTCATGGTGGTGATTGTTGAGGAGGGAGCAGCGGGGAGAATGAAAGATGATGAGGCGACTTTGGAAAGCGTCATGACCACGGGTTGGAGAGTCGTGTTGCTAGAAGCGGCTGAGGACGTTGATGGAGCTGCTGAGAGGAAGGAAGTATATTTTGAGCTCAAGATGCTTGGGATATATCGGGTTGAGGTAGCGTTGGCGGTGACTGTCAATGTGATAAAACTGGTTACATCTGTAGGACAGGTAGAGCTTGAGGCTGCTGCGGATGAGTTATAAGCTGCCGTGTGAGTGTGACCTGGTCTTCCACTATGTTGATGATGATGGTGCCCGTGACCACCGATTATTGTACCTGGAATGTCTGTGTCCATTGGGGTCTCTTCAGCCCAGGTTTCGGTAACAGTTGCCGTGGCTTCGTCTGCTTGAGAGTTAGTATGACTGACAATTGGAGCAAACGATGAGCTCGTGAAAAGATGCTTTTCGGGGTCCCAACTCGGAAGCCCAAGGATCGATCCCGACGTACCGGTATAATACTCCCATGTGGTAGTAGCTTCAGGATCCCCAGTATCAATAATAGTCTCAACCGAATAATCCATAGACGCAGTATCAGTGGGATCAGCATACTCAGCATCATCGGTTGTCGTAGCAGCGGCATCCGTAGTAGCCGCAGCTTCCACAACATCATGTTGTTGATGATGCCAGTTCCACCAATGCTATATTCACTGAGTGACATCCAGATAATCAAGAATTGCAAAACTCACAGGACTCTTCTTCTCCAAATGGGGAACAGCAGCAAAGGCAGTGTTGGAAAGGAGCGCCGCGGCGCTGATAACAGAAACGAGCTGCATGTTGGAGTTTGCAGAGTGAGGTGGTATAAAATCAAAAATTAGAATGAAGAAAGAGAAAGAATGAAAGACTGGAGATGTTTGTTGGTTGGTATCGATTCAAAAGACTGACACTTCCTCTTATGTATGACCGATGATCAAGTCTCGTCAGGGTAGAAATTCATGTTCCAGGCGTGTAAAATATTGAAATCTTGGTTCGAGCAAGGACAGCACAAGACATTTTTGTCAATCGAAGCAAGGCAAAAAATTGATATCTCTCCCTTGGTATTATCAAATCGCACTGATCTATAGATCACATGCTTCGCTCATATGTACAGTTTGGAATTCAACCATTGAATCCATGCCCAGAAAACTCCAACGAACGAATGCCAGTAATCCCATGACAATCGAGAAATACAGTGGGGTATCGAACTCAATGAAATTGAGCAAGGGCAGCATTTCCATTGCTCCCAATCCGCCCGAAAATATTCTGTACCTGCAGATCGTGCTTACGAGCCGCAAAGAATGGGCATTCTACACACTTATAGCATGCTGTGACAGTGCACTTTTGCCTCCGAGCTGAATCGTCTTCGACTTTGCCTACAAATTCCTTCCTAGTCCTCCCAGATAGTGTCCAGATTTAGATCTCCTCTCCTCTCAGCACCACAAACACTCCAACGTTTTCGTTTATCATTTCTTCCAAATCCAGTTCCCAGTGATCTACCACGAGGAATTGTAGGATCCTTAGCTTTCAAATCTTCGCCCCTCTCTGCTGCATCCGCCGCGGCCTTTAACTTTGCAATTTGTGCCACCCGTTCTGCTTCTAAAGCTGCCTCCTCCGCGTCTGGCGAATCTGGTATGGTTTCCAAGCTTGAAATACTCGGGCTCCGTGATCGGGCGGAAGTGGGGGTCGAGGGGACAGATGAAGATGCGAATGAACCCGGGTAACTCAATGATCCGGAATAACTCGTACCAAGAAAGGCGTCGTTGAATCGAGAAGAATAGTAACCTGGCGAAGAGGTTACCGAGGATGGGGTTGTAGGTGCGGTACTGCTAGCTGTTGCATTTTGTGAAGCAATGTACCGAAGAGGAGAGGAAGGGCGTCGTGTTCGAAAGCTTGCAGATGATGAGAGGCCCAGTACTGGTGAAATACTTCGATCACTGGCTCTTGGTGCATAATCAGATACTGATCTCTCAGTCTCACTAATGTCCATTAGAGCACGATTTGGCAGACCTGGAAAGACCTCATCTGCTGGTTTTCGAGGCGTACGGATTCGATTTGGAGAGCCAAGTGGACTGGCCGGTCGTTGAATATTAGGAGAAGAAAGTATATGCCCGGCAGCGTTAAAACCTGGCATAGACTGAGCTCTGGACATTGGAGGTGGTACAAGAGAGCCCGTGGATGATTTTGACCGTAGGTGTCCTCGAGAAAAAGGAGAGGTATTCCGTGGTCGGTAAGGTAATGGGGGCGAAGAAGACACTGGAGATCGAGGAGAATGAGGAGTTGGTTCGGTCGATCTGCGAATCGTAGGGGGTTTCTTGTTATCTCGTTCGAACTTTGTCAGATCGTGAGGATCCAGCAGACGCAGAGTCGGGAGTGGAGAAGGTTGAAACTCCTCCATCCTCTCTGTCTCTGGTACCGGCTCCATGGTGCAAGTATGTGCAAAGTGCAAAGTCGCAAGCACTTTGTAGAGTTTGTAGCAGCTTTGAAATTCTTCTAGAAGTCAAGGTGACAACCACGTTCGGCTCAGCCACGTCGTAATTGCTGAGAAAGTTTATTATGCAACCGCGGATTGCTTGATATCTGGTCCAGGTTGTTCCTGGCGTTCAACGCGTTGAACTCGGCATTCAGCGGGGCCAGCGCGAAAATTGAATTTGGATTTTGTGAATGGAATGAAGTGGGTATGGTTGAAGGTTATGAAGAAAAGCGAAGCCGTTTGGGAGTTCTAGAAGCCATCTGCAATCTAGACTGCGACAATCTGGACGCAAGTAAAAGTGGTGCAATGGTGATGTGATGCTTTGAGAATCCTAGGTAGGGAGGGGTGAGAGGTTAGGTAGGCGGAAGAGAATGAGGTGAGGTGAGGTGAGGTGAGGGAAGGGAAGGGATAGAAGGGTTGAAGGGTAGAAGGATGATGGATCATGGATGGAGTTCTGGGCCTCTTTTGAATTAGGCTAGAAGGGAAGGCTGGCAGCGGTACCAGGTGGCCCGAAGAAGAGAAACGATGAGCCAAAGAACAGGAAGCACAGGGAAAGAACAGGGGCATCTTCAGGGGGCTGAGGTACAATCCGGGGTAGAGAAGCACTAAAAGTGAGGGATGTGGACCACTGACAGTCGGGGATAGAGGCCACCAAGGGCTGTAAAGGGTTGTAAGTGCCCCGAAATAGGGAGCCAGGAAAAGGAAGGGAAGGGGGGAGGGATAAGAGGATCGATATGGCTTCAGCCTTCTCTGCCCTGCTGAATTGAACGGGAGCTGCAAATCATATGTTCCATTTGTTTGACCGTTTGGAAGCTGGAACTGCAGCTGCAACTGCCACTGTACTGTACGTAACTTGCTCACCCAGTGATATGCCTGAGAGAAGTTTCACTTGCCCCATTGCCCTTTGCCTTCGCTATAATGCACGCAAGCCATACGGTAATGCACATAGCCAGTGATCCAAGTAGCCCACGCGCGCAGGCCGCCCTGAAAATGTGTATCCTATAGAATGTGTTCATAGGTACCCATAATTCCCTCAAGTGCAAGTGCAAGTGCTAAGTCAGTGTGCAAGTACAAGTATGTCTTATATTTCGTCCGGACCCTCTGCAGGTCCAGCCCGTAAATCTGCACCACCGTCTTGTGCCTGCTTTTCAACCCCTCCTCTCTTCCCCCTCCATTGCCTAGGTACCTAGTACTTAAATAGTACAATACCTGCCTAGTACTTGAGTAGGACAGTATGTACAGTACTGGTACCTACCTACTTACGCTTTGTCTTTTGTCTATCGAAAACATCTCTCACATCCCCTCCACTCTCATGCCATTGGCCTCGTTTGTGATGTGTGTCACACCCTCATTAAGAACAATCACCCCCATCTCCTCTCTCACCGGAGGAACTCATGCCCTCGAAAGGTTCGTTTCATGCAACCCAGTGACCCGTTCAAGCCTTTAGCTTGTGCTTTGTTTGCATCCATAATCAGCTACAGCCCTCATCCATGATTCTCTCCAGTCCATTCCCCGTGGGTCGTGCAACAGCATCAAATAATAATAACAATCATGCTGCAGTCCATTAAGACTCCCAAATTTTCCGAAATCACCAAAGTACATTTCATGCACCTTACCTAATGTTTCACGCCTCCGACCAGCCAAGTGGCAGATCAGATGCAGATAAATTCCCTCGTCTGTCTCTCGGAACCAGCCATCAGATTCTGTTTGACAACGGCAGGACAAAGTGTTCGAGTATTATTAGCCCCTGTCAATGCGGTCTCGCGGGCGGCTGCTGAATACTGTTTCGTTTAGTCTCTAAATCGAGGCTGATCTTCACCCCTTTTCTTCGAAAGGGTAGAGATAGCGAGCGTTACGCTTATTACGTAGGTGGCAATAGATATAAGCGCATATTGTCAATGGTGTCCTGTCTCACTAATCAAGCTGGGTATTTGAAATCTCTTGGAATATCCTTCCTCGCGACATACTCTCTAGGCACTGTGACTCTTCCGATCTAGACTTTCCCTTATCTGAATCAGATTACCGATGATTAATTCTACGACATCCAATCACATTCATACAAACGGCTTTGATCCAAGGTTTTTTGTATCACCTGATCTGTTGGATTTTGCGTGTAGCATAGACAAGCTATTATCTGCGATCTCATTTCAGACCTCCGTCCATCGTGCAAACTTGCATACTTGGCAACGATGACCGTTGAGATCGGGTTGGTCCTACGTGGATACTTGAGTACCGGAATGAAATTTTGATGTTGTACTTTGATGGTACGGAGTACAGTGGACCACGTCTCGAGGTGAGGCTATTGATATCTTGTTATTTTTATCACCACGAAATTGGTGATTCGCATTTCTAAATAATCATTAGACTATATTCTTGTATCGCTTTTGTTGCTTGGCTTGGTAGTACCTACTATGTTAACGAGCTTAATAGCTTGAGTTTGTGCGTTCAGAGACAAATATAACGAGATATCACCATATAGTGCCTTCATCACTTTATCACATCTTTATATTACTATAAGGACCTGTACTTCATTACGTCAATAGTGCTGGGAAAGTCTGGACCTTATCGCGTCTTGAAAGTAGTAGGATTATCTGGACTTGATCAATGTATACGCATATATTGCCGACTAGAAGCTACTACGCCGGGTGTCAAAGTCCTCGAGCCTCTCGGCTTCCAGCAATAATTTATTGTAGAAGAAGATCCTAGACTTTTAGAGCCTGAAAAATAGCCCGATAGAAACTTATGCGATAAGGCTCTCGAATATAGGATGCACCTTAAGGAATTTAACTCGAGCCAATTCTATACCCGATTGACTGTACTAGAGCCAGTTCCTCGCTCAAGAGGAGCTTTAGTTCGCTAGGTTATGTTTCGATACCCAGAACAACATCTGAGTCGTCAAGATATAGAAGTTTAGGTTAGGCTAGGAAGGCACGCCTAACAGCTTTCATACCTACCTCTAGCAAGATCTCTTCTGAAGCTCGGATTTGAGGCGAGATTCGCGCTAGAGCCTAGGAATATTTTAATATGCTTTGTGATAGTGAATTTGTTTCTTTTTCCAATTTCGAAAGGGGAAGCGTAGCAAGCACTAGCCTACCAGTAGGTTATGATAACAACATTTTCCAAAATGCTTTACAGAATTGTTACACCTGAATCCCAGAGCGCCAAGTACAAGCCAGATATCAATAGACTCCTCCCGAGATAGTCAAAGAGAATTACATATATTCTTCGTTAAATTATCACCCGTACATATATATTCATAAATATCCTATATCTTACATTCCGTTTAAGCACCTACTCTCTCACCTCCTCACCATCAACTGCTTCCTCCAATATCACCTCGCACGCTACCTAGGCTCCCAAAATAATATATACAAGCAGCAAAACAATCAAATACATCTCCCAGTATCTCTAGGTTTATATTTACATGACCGTCCATTTTCTCCTTCTTCAGGTAGTGGTGGGGTGTTCGGTTCTCCATTATTTCCCAGTGCAGGTGGATTATTCTCTAGGCAATTGGATGCGTATCCGAAATACTGAGGAGCAAATGCACTTCGCTGTCTGAATACGAGACTGGGAGGTGCTGGTATATTAATGTCTCTCCAGCTCCGAACTGGTGGTACTTCTCTAATGGGTCTCAATAGTGGTTAAACTGGTCTCTGACCCCTCCTTTGTGATTTTCTTCCAGCCTCATCACTTATATGGTCATTCCCGCTGCTCTGATCGCTAGAATTTTCATCTTCGAATATCCTTTTTCGTGCAATTCTCTCTGTATCCCTCGCATTCCTCGCATGTTGCTCAACATTTTTCTCATTAAAAGAGATATACTCAGCCTCAGGCTGAACCAACACCCCATTTTCTTTTCCATCTTCATCTATTTCCTTCAATCCCGCAGCTATAACAACTCTCACTTCCTCATCTTCCTCTCTTCCTGACTCGTTAGTAATCTTACCAACACCCTCACCGCCAAACCAATCTCAACCCCCCCAAACAAACAAACAAACATAAAAACCGACCTCCATAACCATCTGCATAATCGCATTCAATCTCTCCAAAAATAGCTGTCCTTCCTCCCGATCAAACATGTAATCCACCTCAACCCATATATCAAAAGCGTCAGAAACAACATGTACTAATTTCGCAATCATCTCTCTCTGTTCCTGTTTCGTACGCTCAAATAAAGGATCTAGTATCTTAATGGAGTTGAAGAGTTCATGGGTATTTTGTTTCCGCCACACGAGATATGAAGCTAAGATTGGGTGATCGAAGGTATTTTGGGAGGTGATTTGGAAAGCTAGAGCGGGTCAGCATATATCTAATCAGAAGCGTCTCTTGCTCTATCTCTGCACAATATGAGAACAATAAAGCAAGAGAAAGGAAAATGAGAAGAAAAAAACACATACTTTTAGCCCATTCCTCTTTCTCGCTTTCCACTTCTTCCGCTCTGTCCCCAGCCCATAGAAACTCCCCAACAATAACATGTCTGAGAAACTTCCACAAGTAGCCCTTTCCAATCATCCCTACCCCTTTCCCAGTGAGTAATTGCTCGCGTATACCCCTCGCCCTCTCTTCCCATTCGGTGTCATCATTCTCCTTACCCCCCTTTGTTTTATATTCTTCAAGTAAAGTCTCGATGTAGAGAATAATATTTTTTTCCTGCTCATCATCTTCTTCTTCCTCATCACTCTCTGCCTTATCACTCTCCAGCTCTTGGCGGAAAGAGAGGTACCCCCCAAAATAAGTAGAGCAGAATGAGTCGATAAGTTTGCGCAGATGGTGATTTTCCTCAAGAATGTGTTCTTTTCTTTGTTCACTGCTCAGCTCCTCCTCTTCATCGGGGCCTTCTCTAACTCTCTCTTTCCCTTTATTTTCCCTTCTCTGTCCTTCAACTTTTCTCTCGGCTTCTTCCTCTTCTTTTTCAGCACCCTCGAGAATGCTAGACAGAGTGGGTTTCGCAGCCGCTGAACGGTTGCGACTGGCTGTCTTAGAGTAAGGCATTGTTGAGCCAACCCAAGGGTGTAAGGAAATGATAGGGAAAGCTAATTCAAAGAAACGGGACGAGAGGTGACTTTGATATTTTGGCGTGCATACAATACGACGGTACACTTAATGATTTGGTATATAGATTGAGAAACGAGACGTGAAGTCTTGAATGGGATTAAGTTCGAGCAAGAAAGAGAGTGGACTATTGGGCTGGAATCTTGAATGACGTTGGCTGGACCCTATTGTGTGCGAAATTAAAATCTGGCTTTGTCCTGCTTCGATAGCTGGTAAAGAACATGAGCTTTGAGGACTTTTCTCGAAAGATTTTGGCAGCAGCCCAAAGAGGTTCTTTGTTATTGTCGCACTTTGCGATTCTGATGGGAAAAATATGAGAATAATTTAGACAGTTAAAAGGTCATCAGATGATGTTCCCACAATGTAGATAGAGACTTGTCATATATCCAGCTTACTTTCATACTGGCCTTGAAACGCCTTATCATAGTCCCATACTAATGAAATTCTAATATTTTCATTCCGCATAGTATCACTTGAACAGTCTACCCCCTCACTGGAATTCTGCGTTTAAGCCTCTCTGTTTAAGGATTAAGAGCTGACTTATACAGTACCTGCCGGACCCAGCGAGCACTTGAAGCCCGAAGTCAAGCGTAAGTTCCAAACCTGGAGCGCTACCATAACCGGCATGATGCTAGAAGTCATAGACTTGACCAAGGGAATAAGGGAGACGAGGAAATTGAGAAGTAGAAGGAAGATATTTTGCGAGGCATTACGACTAAGATCCTTCCTTTTGCAAGCATAAAGAACAGAGGGATGGGTGAAGATCTGTGGGGTATCATCAATCAGGCCATTGTACTCGATAAAGAGACCAGCCAACAGGTTGCAAAAGTGGTTTGGATCTTCGACCATGGACCTTTCGACCCCGAAGTCATGGCCTTTGAGACTGGTGAGTCCCTCGGCAACGAGAACAACAAGTACGACTGGTAGTGGCGCCTGGCTTGGGCAAGAGAGGGAAATCGAACGGAGAGGATTTCAAGACGCAGTACTTGTTGCTCCCTCTAGAGGTTTATTGTCAGCCAGTACTACAGCCACGTGAACATAGTAAAAACATACGTTAAAGGGTGTAGGGCGGTGAACTTTCAAGCTGACATTACCAAGTCAAGGCTACCAAAATGGTCAATTTATGGACAGGCTGATCTTAAAGAATCTATTGGGACGTTTCAGAATAGAGAACGGATTGTTTCAACACTTGTCGAATAAAGAATTAAAATTTCGAAAATGCGGCGGGAACTTTGCCCATAATGAGACCTTGCTGTTGAGACTTTCTCGTGTTCCTAGAATGCATGATTACATGCAGCAACATGAAAACGGTCTTTTCCCAAAGATACCACTTAAAACTGTCCACTTCGATGTTGTCAGAGGCAATCAACATCGCCGCCATTCAAGAAAATCATGTTCAAGAATGAAAATCGATAGGAATCTATTAACCGTAGGGGAGCAATCGAATGTTTTGCAATAATGAAGTAAACCACTACGGATAAGCAGGGAAGGAATCTCGTATCGGATCTATCTTCGGACCGAGCTGACTCTCACCTCCCCTTTGATGCACCCCTTTCCTATTTTAGAAAAGTTTGTCGAAACGCCAGCCAGTGTGCCAAGACAGATTCTAGCCTCACTCATCTTTTTGATTTAAAGTCCCTTAATCCTCGACATCTGCCACATCGACGCCATACCTACGGCGCAGTCATTTCAAAGCCCCACGCTGGGGAAGACTGCTCTGCGATCTCTCCAAACCGCACGACGCGAATTGCGCTTCAAAAAACGCACATGCGATCATAGTTCACCCTCCAGAAACTCTATCGATTGAGGACACCCAGCGGTATACTTGAGCAATGGGGTCAGTCCGATCACTACGGCGCTCGAGCCCGGTCACAATAATCATTGGGATAGCTCTGTGTATATTAATATTCGTCTTTATCCTGTCGCCGTCTAGTTCGGACGCCGCAGCTTCGCAAACACGAAAAGCCTCAGCAGCTTCGAATCCACTATCACCCCCTACATCACCCTTTCGAAAGCAGACAGAGAAATCAGGTGGAAAGAGAATACCTCCACCAGTTGTACACTACTATATGAATAATGTCACGACATCCAGCGATCCACTAGCAAATCGAGAGACCATCCTGATCTTGACCCCATTGGCGAAATTCTACCAGGAGTACTGGGACAATCTGTTGAAGCTCAGCTACCCTCACGAACTTATGACACTTGCTTTCATTATACCTAAGAACCGAGATGGAAACGCGGCAACAGCTGCTTTGCAGGAGCAGATTACAAAGACTCAAGCTGGACCATTGAAAGATCGATTTGGCAGCATCATCATTGAAAGACAAGATTTCGACCCTCCTCTACAATCACAAAGTGAAACAGAGAGGCACAAGATGGAGAATCAGAAATCTAGACGGGCAGCAATGTCAAGAGCTCGAAACTCCCTTCTTTTCACAACCCTCGGTCCATCCACATCATGGGTCTTATGGCTGGATGCGGATATTGTGGAAACACCTCCAACTCTCATTCAAGATTTGGCAGCTCATGACAAGCCTATCATTGTGCCAAATTGCTTTCAGAGATATACTGATCCGAAGACCAAAAATGCAGCGGAACGCCCTTACGATTTCAATAGCTGGCAAGACAGCGAAACAGCACGAAAGCTGGCAGAGGGAATGGGTCAGGATGATATTCTCCTTGAAGGATATGCATCGATGGCTACATACCGGACATTGATGGCATATTTGGCAACAGATGGCGGGGATCCCAGGCAGGAAATTCCTTTAGATGGAGTCGGAGGCACGGCATTGTTGGTCAAGGCAGAGGTGCATAGAGATGGAGCAATGTTCCCACCTTTCTCATTCTACCACTTGATTGAAACAGAGGGATTTGCAAAGATGGCAAAGAGATTAGGATGGAGTGCCACTGGGTTACCAAATTACAAGGTAATTTCCACTTGTGCGAGCAACTTTACATTTACTGATACAATCCCAGGTGTACCATTATAACGAGTGAGATGTATGTCTGGCACAGTCCACTCTTACCTTCACACACATTTTCCAGCTCGCAAATCAACGAGCCAAGGAAATGAGGTAACAATGCGTGGACGCAATCCCCGGACGCCGTTCAAGGGAAGTCTGCGGATAAGCCGGGTAGACGCACATTCTGTGTAATTCTTGTTGTTTTTGGGCGTTCTGCGGCATAGCATCAGTTGGGATCACAGCTGAGTTTGGGCTCGTATATTAATGAGCTTGTGTATACCATAGAATATCAGGTCGTTTATGATGGCTTTTTTGGAATGCTGAACGTGCTGAGTGTGCTCGTCAAAGTGGTATCATTCGTATCAGACAATTTATCGTTTTATCCCACTACATCTTCCCGTATTCTCCCACATTCCAATACTCTTGTAACATATTTACCTTCCCACTCATCGCTCATGATATGCCCTTATTATTTTCAAATCTGAAACCATTACTCCACATGCCAACCATCCATCCTATTTCATTTAGGCAACTTAAGGTCTAGTCTCCCCATCTTCCTGGAATTCAGAGGACACTACCGCTCTTCAAGCTGCCCATCATATCTTTCTTCTCCACACCAATACCCTACTAAGCCCCTCGCTCCGATTGTATCGTTTTGTCTGAGTAATGCCTAAGATCACCAATCAGCATTACTCTCATCCAAACTGGTCCTCAACCAGGATTCAAATTTCGTGCTTCCACCAGATCAAAGGATAACAATATAAGCAAAGAGGAAACTCACCCCCATCTCCACATTCAACGGACTATCCACACCCTCCCCCGTATCCCCCAACAATCTTACCACACTCTCCAACGCTCCCACAATGCCCAGCACCGGCGTCCAATTCTCCTTCAACACATCTAAACACACTTCACCAGCCTCTGCTCCCTCCCCTCTTCCACTTGCCCCTCCACCAGTAATTCTTCCCCAAGCGATATTCGCGTGACAACAAGGTGTTATGAATTTTATGCTTGGGGGCCCATTGGGATAGTTCTCAGGAAGGGAGATGGAGACGAGCCAGCGGCCGGAACGGTAGCCTGTTGTGGTTGGGAGAGAAGATCCGGAGAGGATGGCGGAGAGCGATAGGAGGGAGGAGGGGGAGGGAGTCTGTGCTGTTAGTACAATTTGGTATAAGTGGCAGAATTTCTAAAAAGCAGAGGCGTGTATGAGGGGTAGAGGGAGGAGAGAGAATAAGTAGCAGAGACGAGATGTTGTGACGAAAAGAGAGATTTGTTACCAATGCCAGAATAGAAGGATGTCCATTTCCCTTATTATGCGTAGTATTAAATGCCGATAACTCAGTAAGAACTCTTTTGGTAGGTGTGCGTGAGGATGATGCAGAAGTGGTAGACATTGCTTCGTATGTAGATTCTAGAATTTAGTGCTCCCAATCGGATCCCGAAGTGAGAGGGAAATAGGTTTGTAGGGTAGGTTTAGCTAGAAGAAAATCTGTTCTTTGTTGCACAAACAACTTCTCGTTTCGTGTCTATGCTGAATTGTAGATAGAACCGTGGTTGTATGTGTCCTGCTCAGCTAGGAGAGATGTTGTTGATGCGGCTCGAGCTGGGTTGAGCTTCAGGCCGAGGCTGAAATGGGTTTTGCCGGGATCGACTTCCACTCAGAGCCTCGTCTGCCTCTAGAGCTGGATAGTATTTTTGAGGACACAACAACAATTTTGTACACCAGAGTAGAACAGGCCGGATCACAAATACAGGTGCAAGTACAGTACAATTTCTAGTCAATATATTCATTATATCGCATCAGCATTTCCATGCGAGCGTCCGTCTCAGTATTCTACTACAAATCATCCCCAGCAACTTCTCCCATCTAGTCTCAAAGACAATTGATGGGTCAATTTAGCGCCAAGTAGATGAATCTACCATCGATCCCATACCCTATCATTCTCATCCATCCATGAGATTTGAATTGAAGAAACGACGCTCATCATTCCCTATCCTAGGGACGGAGCATCGTGATGCCATATGGAGCAAACGTACAAACACAACACAATCGCTAAAATCATCCTTTCATGCCACGCAAGCCCATCCTATCATTAAAATGCAATAAGGTCTCGAAAATCACCAGTATCCCATTCTGCAAAACACAATCTTTCCAATTTAGAGTTGTTCGAAACACTGCAGTGCTGAACTATTTCGAAGCTCAAAAGACGTGTCGCCATGCCAATGCAAATGTTCGCTCAAAGCTGAACAGTAGATAGGCAAAGAAGGAGAGCCAAAATTGATCCCGTTCCTATACAAGGAAATATGCACATGAAATCCATTTGTTTATCGTCTATTACATCAACATTATATTGAGCAACGTCGTGTAGCTGCCAATAAAAAAACCAACAGTCAGAGTAGTTGAGGAAGAGTGGGAAGGTAAGGTTGTCCATTCAGGAGGAGGATTCCTTGCTGGGCTTCCAAAACTGCATCAAACGGCTGATGCGTTTGCTCTTGCTCGTCTTCTCTTTCTTTTCCCCATCGAGTGTCGGCGCTCGCGATTCGATGGAAAGTTTGCTTCTTTCGCCATGAGAGCTACTGATCAGACGAGATAGGCTAGCCATGCTTCCACGTTTCCGTGTGACAGCAGCTGATGATAATGAAGCTGAGCGTTGGCCATCACGGAATTGAGGGTTGTTTGCACCAGGGAAACCACTTTCTTTGGTCATAGTCGAGTTGCTGCTGGTGAGGGAGGGCACGTCATCAACCGACATTCTCAACTCGGGTCCAGGCTCGCCCATCAACAATGAATGGAATGCGTTCTCATCGGTAACCGAAGATGGAGCCGTCGATATTCGCTGTGCGTCATAGGAAAAAGGGGAACGCGGGGATGGGAAAGAAGATTGAGTGGTCGATCGTGGACTAGTAGGGGTAGGATACGGTGGCTGCAAGGTAATAGGTTGAATCTCGACAGGTGCCAAATCTTTGCCATTCTTTGGTCTAAAAGGTGGAGTTGCGGTTGAATCCGATGATTGCGCTCTCGATTCTGGCCTCGAAATTGTAGAATCGTCAACAATCTCAACTGGGCTCGATTCCTCCTCCTCGATTGGTTCGTCAATCAACGAAGTTGTTGAATGGGCGGATTTGTTTGAGCTCATGTGTCGACCTCCTTCACTCAACGCAGATCCTTTGCGCTTCAATCCACGTTGGAATGCGGCTTCATTAAAGTCCATTGATTCCGAATCCATACCTTCAGAATCAACAACTTTAATGTCAATACCCAAGCCAGTTTCCTCATCATCCTCGTTAGCTTTGATACTAGACTCCTTATCTGATGCCTTGGTATCTTCCCATTCATCTTCGTCCTCTTCAAAAACATCTTCCATGCCCATTGTCGAGCTGCTTCCAAGTCTATGAATACCAAATCGAGGGTTCTCGAATTCAGGTGCGCTTTCAGCACGGCGATGGTAATGCATGCCTGGACCCATGAATCCGCCCAAACCCGCAGCGCTATGCATTGCCCTCTTTCTGGTGCCTCCCTTTTGAGAACTGTCCCAATCCTCACCGAAACTTGATGGGGTATTGAACGGACCTAACGCCGCATCTAGGTCGATTATAGGACTCATGGACTCTTCTTGGGGTGGAAGTTTGCGTGGTTTCCAGGATGCGAAATCAGTTTGTATCTCAGGCTTCGGTGGCTCAGATTGCTCGACATCCTCGAATTCCATCTCAGGCTCATTATCTGGCTCGTAATGTCTCAATGGTGGAGTGGGCGAACGCCGAGAGAGTTTCTGTTTCCGTTGTCGAGATTTCCGAGAAAGGATCGAACCAGCCCAGGATCTAACCTTCTTTTGCTTTTTGCTGGGTTTTCTGGAAATCGAAGATCGCCTTGAGCTGGGTTGCTCGGTTGATCTGATAGGTACATCGGGTGTTATGATCTCTGGTGAGGATGGCGCTGTTTCGACTTTCTTGGATTCCTTCGCTGAGGATGCCGAGCTCGTGGGACGCGATTTAGGAGAGGATTCACCAGATGTTGGCTCGTGACCAAAGAAAGACCATTTCTTTGCCGATCTTGGAGTGGATGGCGTGGAGGTTGATGCGGCTAGCGCGTCAACAAGCAGTGGTAAAGAGCCACGTCTTCTGGGAACAAGATCTGGTGTTCTTGACATTTCTCGGTCAAGGATAGGTTCGGCAGTTCTGGGGCGTGGATCACTCATTCTGTGACTGGAAGGCATTCCACGCTTCTCTTTCGACGACGGCGATGATGTGGCAGCTGAAATTATGGACGACATAGAATTAGATACCGAATGACCAGGTCGAACGGTAGATGAAGAATCACTGGAAACTAAAGATAGCGGTCGGGGTATGAATTCGACATCATCTGAAAATCCCACGCGAGTGTTCTTGAAAGGCTTCAACGGTGCGCTTGTCTCTCCCTCAACAGACTTTCCGAATTCGGCTGTAGTTTGAACCACTTTATCTAGAGATTCTGGGAAAGGGGGGTGTTGGTCATGAGTTGCTGAGGGCGATGTTGGAGCACTTCCAGCTCGTGCTGTACTTGGATTAGGTTTTAACATGAAGCTGAGATCTCCAACGCTGATAGCAGCCGATCGTCTATGTGCGTGTCCACGACGGCCAGCTGTCGGTGGAGGCAAGGCACATTCGCTCTTTGTAGGACTTGTCGATAACAAGGCTCCGCTTCCAGTCTTTCCATCACCACCAATAAACTCGGACAGGTTTCGTTGATGCATACTGCCTGGTCTCGCGGGTATACTCTTGGGGGAAAGAGAAGGTCCAAAGGTGAATGGAGGGAGTGTTTCCGCATCGCCTCGAGTTTCGACTAGAGAAGCTGGTCGTCGACCAGTGGCTCTGGAAAAGGAGGATGGCGCTGAGGTGGACAGTGTTGGAGAAGCTGGGCCTCGTGCTGGAAAGTGGAATTCGGGGAGCGGAAGAGGTGGAGGACTGCTCATGCGCGGAGGTTGAGGTTGAGAAACATTATCGGTTGTTGTAGAATCAAATTGATTATTAGTGAGCCCAATTTCACCCGTATTGAACGACATCGTGCTTGGTGAAGTCGAGACAGCGGCCATTATCCTGTGGCCGCTACGTATCGACTGTCTGGCTAGATGGATATCATAAATAGTTTGCTGAAACGGATGTATATGCTGAAGTGCAATTGATCAAGTTGTATGTGGTTTGGTCGCAGTTTGTGTGGCAGAGAAGAGTGGATTGGATCGGAGATCGAATTGAAAAGGCGGCACAACGAGGTTCAACCTGAACTTCTAGGAGGTTAGCACAAATATGTTTGGTGAATTGAGTCGGCTGAAAGGCGAAGTTGAACGATGTTTATGCTGCAAACACTGACGTACTTGTTAAAGTTTCCAGAGATGTCTCAGGAAGGTCTTCAGCGATTAAGATTGGCAATGAAGAGGAATTTGGGGGCGGCGGTGTCGGTCAAAGGAGTGTGGGTTTTGGTAAAGGAGTGGACGAAGACCAGAAGATATTCTGGCTTCAAACGATATCGAGGTATTCTGGCTTTCGACGGGCCAAATCGAAGAGGTTGAAGGTGGGACGTGGAGGGTTGATGTTTGGATGTTAGGTAGGGTGGAGGAGAGGGACTGGGCTTTGGCAAGATTTCGCTCGTCGGCTGGGTTGTTGCTAACCCAGAAGGAGATGCAGGCATTAAAGTACGAGTTGCCTAGCAGCGGCCACACAACCATGCAAAATAATCCACAGTGCCATCTACCTCCGAATATCCACAACACCCTCCAGCGCATCCACCACGCATCCACTCTCAAATAAACGACAGGGAGGGCAGCCTAGGGACGGAACACAGACAGGCACTACGAAGAAACAAAGCCGGAGTTTGGAGGAGCACTGATAATCTCCTGATCTCTGAATCTATATTTATTCCTAAAATTAGACTGGAAAACTACCCGGGGGACACAGTCCAAGTCAAGAATTTAGCTCGATGACAGTTTCTATTCTTTTGAACGAGCATGCGAAGCTGCGCAGTACCAAATCGGTATCTGTAAAGATACATACGAGACGATATTGTGCTCACCTCATCCTCACTACCACGACAGTGCGACATCCGATGCCTCCACCGCCTAAGAAATACCGCAAAATTGCCCTTAGACAATCTGCCACATCGTCTTCCACCTGTCACTCCTTGAAGGAAGCTCTTGACTGGTTACACATTCACCACACGCTGTCTACTCTATCTTGCATGCCACCTCGCACAAACTCAATCAATGCAAGCCCAAGTCGTGCCTCCTTTTTGCCTGCCCTGGCTCCCAATTGAACCATAAAGTGGCACACCAACCTGCCAAACTTGTCGAACATTGACTTAAGGTCTAAATCCGTTGCCCGGTTTACACACCACAACTGTATACAATACTGATTCCAAGTACGAACAATATACTATCGGAAAAGCTTTACTCATTCAAGGGACTCCCACACTTTTTAATTTGCTATCAATTTATCAGACATTCTTCAAGAGGTCGACTTTCTGAATATGTCGACTATAAATTAGGTCGGGAGCCTGGCTCGAGCCTGGCCAGCTTGTCCTGCATCGGGCTGGGAACCACACTCACACTCTATTGTTGTGGTTGTGCCTGTGCCTGACCATCTCATGAGCAACCGATTCTACCTCGTGGCCACAATTTGTGATCGATCTTTTTGTCTTACAGCCCAGAAGCAGAAGCAAGCATAACATGGTCCATCCGATCATTTGATACACCATCTGCGGGGCAAGGACGCCAACGCCCATGATTTCGTCTCCCAAGTGAGACATGGATAGGAATTCTCCATAATGACATCGTCATGAAAGAATGACCGTATAATAGTATTGCCAATTTTGAGCCGTATTTCTAATTTGGACACCAGCGCCAGGGGAGAGCAGATGAATTCGACAACCATACTTTTTCCGGAATGACCGTCCGTGGTCCTCATTACGAAGTTACGACACCTGCAACCTGCCAATTCACATCTCTACTCGGTGCAATTGGTGGCAGGGAAAAGAAATGGGGAATAATCGGGGGAGCATCTCAGATGCGGCCCTCGTACTCTGTATGGCACTCGTGATTTTAGCAGCCCGGTGCCGAGTAAGACCCTGAAAATGATGATCACCTTGATCAGCGGCGGTCTTGCTTCAAGATCAGACGGCGGGACGAAACAAAACATGTCAAGTATTCTCCATGAAATCATGGCCGTGAACCCGCTGAAGACCGAATTTGACATGCCAATTCTGCAGTCTACCAATATCGTTCACAAACTCTACCGTTGTCGTCGTACGCCACTTCGAGTTCCAGAACATGCTGACATGTCTGGCGTCCTTCATGCGCTGCGTGTGATTCGGAAGCACCGCAAATCCGTTCGCAGTCGCCAGCTGACTTGTGGACCAATTTGTGCAAGAACGCTGCAGCAAGCCAGGAACATACAGGAACGGCTAGCTGGAAGCGGCCACGATGTTAGAGATCACCATCAAAGTGGCTTAATTGTTGTCCTTGATTGGCTCGAAATTTAAAGCCCGTCAGCCTCAATCAAAAGAAGCAAAGGTTGAAAGTTAGGAAAGCCGGACCTGCAAGTCCTGAAGATCGATGAGACGTCCAGACGAAAGCTTCAAGAACTTCAAACATGGAAAGCGAAAATCCTCCTTACGTTCGTTCCCTCATGGATGTCAAAAGAGGGGTTCCCTGAACCTCTCCTTGAACCATTTTCATGGTTACCGCATTGGGGAGATTTGACCAGGCCTTCATCTCGCGTATATAATTAAATCGGCAGTGGGGAGATAAACTCTTTCAGGCCTCCTTGCTCGTGCATACAGCACTCTTTACATGCACCTTGCTCGCAAGAACTTGGGATGAATAGATGGGCTGAATAGCGGTTGCAGTTTAAATGCACTGCAGCAGATATAAGCTTATTGGGTAATAGGATGATTATAAGATCTTTGGACGAAAAGCACTGCAATCTCGGAATCGCATTGACGGCGATCGAGCAGGCCAGAGTTCCAGGGCGTGGAATTGAGCAACACGTGACCGCAAGGTTTCCCTTGCCGGCAAAACGAAGTTGCAAATCTCAAGTGAAGATTCTTTTGTGTCGGAAAACCAATCAATAGTTGCCACAAATCTATTTAGGCGTGGACTTGAAAATTTCCTATTATTTGCGAGAAGTGAAATTTGTTGACAAGTTGTCATCAGCCATCAGGCTCCACAAGCGGATCGGAATATCTTACAGGATTTGCCGTTGGCTCGAATGAGCTGAGACTGCGACAGCAAAAGATGAATCATATAGATTTTCAGTGTATTTGGCTGCTGATAATCTCGTTTCCCATTTGTTATTTTTGATTTCATGCCCATGATGTCAGGGATGTTTGGAGTACCAATGGCCACGGTAGATGTGCATTCTATGTTTGCAATCTGCTTGATGACAACATTAGTGCGAACTTGTTGCCAAGTCCCAACAGTCCTGAGAACTCTATGTGGGCGTTTTATGTTCTAGGGTGACTTAGACAATATTTCCAGAATAGACTTTCAAGATCACCTGTACTTCATCCACTGCCTCTGACCCAGCTAGTACTTTCAGCTCTCTTCTTGACCTTGAAAGACCGAGCTAGCTGGAAGGATAGAGGTTCCCTTCAAATCACGAACTGCTACCATATTCATATCGTGGTAGCACAAACGAACGCGTCTTCACCTTTATGCTATTCCTTTACGTCAAGTGATTAATCCAGTTGGGAAGAGCCCACAACTTTTGAGCAATTATGTCAAAAGGAATTGTAAACTGCACTTCATAGACAATCACACATAAAATTATAAAATCACAAAATCAAAGCACACACAAATTTGGGAAGCAGGCCGAGCCGCTGATTTCAGTATCCGATCGATCTCAAAGAGACAAGCACACCAAACCCCATCCACCAACCAAACCCAGACTCCCCATTATCAAAGCTATGGGAGTACAATACCAGCCGACCCACGCAAAGTAGACTGACACCTTCCTCTGACTGAGTGAAAAGGGACCTCGATACAGTAAAATCAAGAGTCATCGCGGATACTCCACCAACTTATCCGCCGTGCTATGCGAAGATTATTATTATTGTCCAATGCAGAAGCTTCAGCCCTTCTGCGGCGAGGGGTGGCACCTAGTTTTACGATTAAAACCTTGACCCCGCGAACGAACCCTGGGGGTCGATTAAGTCCTTGAGCCCGTAAGCGAAGCAACTCTCCACGACTTCTAGGTGGCGAGGAAGTCGGAGGAGAGAGGCCCAATAGCTCAAAGGTCGACTCTATTGCGACTCAGATTGCTATGTTAGGTATTTCCTGTTGTCCGACACGCGATTTTTGAGGGACGGTCTCTGTAAACATCTGATGTAGAACAGGAGTGAGAGGAGGAAAGGAAAGAGAATCATGTTTGTGGCGTGCCGCTGGATATCGAAATGACCGGCTCATCTCAATATGCACGCATTGCAAACACTTGTGCACAGATTCTCCAACCTGGAGCGTAGCAGATTTTGAGATCTCTGCATAACGACAGAAGATCTAAGTGTGAACCGTAAATAGGTCACCTGCAAGTAGATGACAGTACATCATCTAGTGGCTCCCGCCGCTTCATTCCGGAGGGAATGCTGTAGTTGTTAGTCAGTAAGCGGTTACAGTGAGAAGTGTGTAAGGAAAACTTACAAACACCTCATGTGCTCCCGACAAATGTCATTTCCTAAATCCCTATCCATCCTTGGTACCATGGAAGGGTTTCTCGTCTACACACGAGTTTCGGGCGCAAGGCACAGTAGTCGTCCTACCTTCGACTAAATGTTGCGCCGCGTTGTCGTTGTTTGTTCAGACGAATGGATGCAGGTAGAGCGGTGTGGGCTTCAAGTGTATTTGACTACAATTAAGGAAGACGTGACCTAATTCATGTTAGATACAGATGAATAGGGTGTAGGTAGCATTAATTAACTCACCATCCCAACCCACCGCCATCATAGCGTTCCAACAAGAGTGTTTGCAATTACCAAGCATGCTGTGAAGCCATGCTTAGCATATTTTTAGATCCTCCTCGGCCGAGTCCGAGATGCTGGCTCCGGAGCAAAGTTATAGACGAGTCTATGCTTACTATCACGCTTATCTCCTTCTATGACCGAGTTAGTACGGAGGACATGGATCGATCTGTGTAGGAGATTATTTGCCATACCAGAAAGAATCCCAGCTCAAGTGGTACGGCCAGCCTCTATCGGAATCGTCTGTTGATCAACATGGATCCTGCCCACGATTCAGATCGCTGACCTCCAGGCACAAGGACAGACTCCAAGTACCTTTCTTATCCGACTCTAACCTCATCCAAAATCCAACAAACAGCGGAGCCTTTTCACGTCAGTGCCCAGGACAAGGTGCCACATGCAAATGCTTTGGACATGCTTAATCGCTCTAAGCATCGTCCTTTAGACAAAATTCATCTCGAGATGTTATATCCTCCTAGACCTAGTCTGTAGATATTCACTCTTCTCGGATCGTGGTCTCATGAATCATTCAGGGTGTATCCGTGTTAGTAATTATTCGTTGGTCGACAATTTTTCGTTACTCAACCAAAGAATTCCCCAGCAACCAAGGTCTCCCAAGGTTTCTCTTTCTCCCAGACTCGCTCCATCAGAGTACGTGCATTGTGGACTTGGCTCATTCCCAACTTCTCAACGCCCTTCATCCGGTCAAGAATATCTGTTCGTTGACCTTTGTGCTGTGTATCACAACCGGCAGTGAACATAGGAAACAAGAGACAAGCTTCCGCACTACTTCCCCTTCGAACTTTGTAAAGAGCACCAAATATCTCTCGAATGGCCTCCTGGACGTCGGGGTGTTTCGAGGGCCTTCCAAGAACGCGGCGGCGCAGATGCGCCAATCCAGCCCAATGAAATGCCTCGTTGGTTGCTGCCATTTCCAGACTGTCCCAGTGGTATTCGGCTTCTCCACTTGATTGCATGTGTGTGCACTGCTTCGCGGGGTGGCGACGAGAGTCTTCAAGTTCAGTCTCGAGCTTTCGTGCTCGTAGGATTGTTTCCTCTGATGGCTTCCATTTCGGATCAACTTCATAGTCTGGTCCAATACGTTCGTTGTCGCAAATTCGTGCAAGCTCTGCAATTTTTGCAAGTATCCGAACACACCTGCTCGTAAAACCGAGTATGCAATCGATGCGATAGTCGTTTTCATCATCAAATTCGTAGTCCAACATCCAAGCCTGAAGTACATTAGAAAGTAATTCAGACATTATAAATCTGAAGTGGCATTTTCCACAACTTCAGGAAGCATTCTGGAGACACTTACAGAGGAGGAAGAGTAGGCCTTCCCTCCACTCAAACTGCCAAGAACATCGAGATATGCAAACCAGCTCCACAGAAACGAGGAGACTTTGTCGCTTCGAGATACTGTTTGCATTCGCTGAGGCCCCCCTCTTCGTGTAATAATCTGGCGTGCAATATCCAAATGTTTCTGCCATGGGACAGCAACGGGACCGAATGCCTTGGGAGATATTATTTCCAAACTTGCTAGCATTATGGCAGTTGCAAGAGCTTAGTCGAAAATTAGCTTTATATCCAAGTATGGCTCCAGTGAATGAATGAAGCCGAAGAGATTATGGATTCACTCACTTTCATTAGTGATGATTTCGCTGGGGTCATCTAGTGCCCTGCGCAAATTAGGAAATATATCTCTGTCGAGGCATCAGTAGGGCTTCCGTAAAGGTTTAAAGACGAAAAGCGCTAAAATGCCCGAGACGTGTCGTCTAATATACTAGACGAATATAGAATCTAGTTCAACTTACTGGACCCATAAATCAATCCGCATAGACGGCTCAGGCTGACGGAGCAAGCGCGCTCTGTGTGCGGCTGAATATGCAAGTAGGAGATTCAAGAGGTCGTCATCCTGAACAGCCATTCGAGGCAGAATACTTCTGAAGGGATTCGAAGAACAATTATGAGGAATCAGACATCCGGCAGTATGATTTATGAAATGGTGCTAAAATAGTCAGTTTAGGGGAAATGGGGATGTTGTGATTCAGGCAGCTTACGAAGTACTACATGACGTGTTAGCAACATGTTTAGTATGAGTTACGATGTCATTACCAGTAGATTCATTGGATTTTCCAGAAGCTTGTTGGGGAGAGGTTCTAACGCTCGAGGTATGGTTATCGAAACCGGTTTATCATAATAGCTGCCGCTATCAAATGCAGTATTGTTTGTGCCAAAACCGAATTCAATCGGGCTAAGTTGTTCCCCTTCGTCAAGAACGAGTTCCAGGTGTTCTCTCAAGGCGACAGGAGATACCCCAGAGATGGCATTCAAGTCATCGTTCCTTCCAATGTCCAAGTCTTTGATCCCACGGTCGATTCCATAGGTTGTGGTATCTTGATATACGTCCTGATACTGTATAGCCCAATCCTGTATTTCAGGATTGCTTGTCGGTTGATGAGTATGCTCATTTGAGTTCGGGCCTGGGGGACCAGAAAGAAGAGAATTTACCGATAGTCGACGAATGTCTGGGGATTCACGACCGTAAGGTGAAGATTTGGCAGTATAGCTCTTGAATCCATCATCTTCGTTGACGGATGCAGGTGTTAATGGAGGTGGCATAGATGAATCATAAGCGTTCTCGAAGCTAGATGGATACCGCCTGCGCTTTGGTGGTCTACCTCCACTTTGATCTTGTCCAATATCGCCATTTTCATCCTGACTAGTACCGGAGAATGGAGGAGTGGGACTATTGAACTGGGTGTTGCGAAGGAAGCTGAGTCCGGGCGAGGGGCTTTGTGCTCCAAACTGACTCGGGCTTTCTGACTTCTGACTTTGAATATATTGTAGCTTATTCGCATTATGAATGTAGATTTCTTCTTGCTGCCCTCTCTCAATAGCATTGCCTGAATTAGAGAATGTGTCTGGGCCGGCTGGTGACATCAAGGCGGGGTCGATGGCATCTTCGTTACTGTCCCTTGGAGGAAGTGGAAGAACAGGAGGAGGGAAAGGCGAATAAGCAGCTCCATCTGTAAATCGACGTTGTTCGTCCTCTAATGCTGGCCATTGACGGGTAAAAGCTGCTTCAGGCACGCTGGGCGGAGCGAGTGCCGATGCTGCTGAATTTTTTGCGTTCCCTAAACCTGCGGTGCCTGGTCCAAGACTGATAGAAGAGGAGGAGAAGTCAATCCTTCCAGAAATATGTGTAGCATTCTCGACTTTTGCTCTGCCTCTGCCATCCCAGTTCAGCTGTATAGTGTAGTCGCATTTCTCCCCATTTCTTTGGCAAACTTCGCAGACCGGGTGTTTCTCGTCGCACTTTATCTTTCGAGCTTTGCATTGTCTAAGCAGAAGAGAATGACACGTCAGAAAGGATATAGTTCAGAGCAAACTTTGAAGGTTTGCAATGTAGACTCATAAGGAGGAAACGGAAGAAGTGTGAGGCTGGGACTGAGGGCAATGTCGCTTATGAGACAGTATGGCTTACCGACAACCCTTCCGACTTCTCTTCTTTGGTTCTGGAGCGCCTGGTCTCTTTGGGCGAGGCATATTAAAATATAGCTCCAGTATGAAGCATCAGCAACCTCAAGAGGACCGAGTACACGTCGAGGGTGGGGTAGCAACGCCGCGCTGCCAGGATCCGCACAGTTGAGCTCCTGCTCGATTGCACCAGCAAGATTATGTCGGAGACGTTTGGACATTCTCCAAGCGGCAAGGCGGCTCGATATTGTTGAAAAAGAAGACAAAAGCTGGAAGAGAGACTCTGAAAATACAAGTTCTTAGTGGTCGATATTGAGAGGAGCTAATAGATGCAGGATACTATCGGCGATCACGCTAACGATAAGACCATCTTCCAAATGTTCGGACAGTAGCAGAGAAATGAAGAATCATTAGTTTTTAAATTAGAAGCTTTTCTCAAGAACTTAGGATCGCTACAACTGACTTGCATCTCTAATCCGAGCGTGATAAATATTGTGAGGAAACCGGAACCTTGAGTAGAATCATTGTAGATTGTGTTCTTTGTAACAAGGTTGTTTGGTTGCCGGCTGCTCCTCCATGCCGACTGGTCTGGACCTTGTACGATCATCTCTTAGTCTGTCATTCAAACCGAAGCCGTACAACTTGCCTTTCCAATACTCTCAGATTGTCGATAACTAGTAGACGGCCACGAACATTAGATGGGGAACATTTTTGAGCCCAAGCTAGGAAGTACCTGCAAGATACTGAAATGTTGATAGGTGCGAGCCGAGGTAAGATACTTGGGCTGGAGCGTACCTATCAAACTCTAATGACTGCATCTTTAGGATTTGCCAGTTGAATCATCACTTCAGAACTCCTCATCGCACGAATAACCCATATGAAGCATATGTGTAGTCAACCGTGCCTTTACAATGAATGCCATCTTCCCTACTGAGACTACATATCACAATCATAGTTTTTGTGTCGCGATTGCTCCGAGAAGCGTCGGAACAGCACACTCACTCGCCGTGATGATATCATGAAGATGTAGGGCTTGGATTTGCCTTAATGTACAAGTGTATATTAAAATGGATGTGCCTGTGTCGTTATCGCACAGATTTTACAAATATATCCTCGAGAGCCTTCTTTCTCCATTGTACATAATCTTTCATGCTCGCAAACGAACTCAACATGAGTACTGACAAGGCAGAAAGGTCAAGTCCGAAGGAGTTCTTGGCAGTTGGTGTGCACTAAACGAATATAACTTCGACTCACTGAATACAGTCTATAGCCACGATCAAGGGAGACCTATCAAACATCACAGCTCCTCCATTCGTCCTCGCCACTCAATCCACCACTGAATTTCCCTCATATTGGGCCGAACATCCCGCTCTCTTCCTTGCCCCTGCTTCGGAGCCAGACCCAGCAGCTCGTGCCTTGTCTGTACTTCGCTGGTACTTATCGAGTCTCCGGAATCCACAATATGGTGGAAGAGATGAAAAGGATGGAGTGAAAAAACCATTGAACGCATTTCTCGGCGAGCTATTCATTGCACATGGTCGAGATGGTACGGAACTAATAGCGGAGCAAGTCTCACACTACCCACCCGTCACAGCATGCTATCTGTACAATGAAAAGGCTGGAATAAGTGCCGAAGGCTTCGCGTGCCAGGAAATAAGCTTCAATGGGAGTGTCCATGTCAAACAGATTGGACATGCGGTTGTGCGCCTTGACAAATATAACGAAAGTTACCTGATCCCACTCCCAAATGTCAAAAATCAAGGGTATATTGACAGGCTCGCCATATCCAGAGCTTGAAGGTCAATACCATATCACGTCTTCCAGCGGATTCGTGTCTGAGATCGACTTTTCTGGGAAGGGTTTCCTGTCTGGCAAGAAGAACTCGCTAGATGCCATTCTATACAAGCAGGAACCGGCTGGGGATAAAAAACATCCTCTCTTCACCATTACGGGACAATGGAACGAGTAACTCCATGTTCATCAAGGCGATGACAGTGGTCCAGTCATTGACACAATCGACATAAATAGTCTCCAGTCAACACCGATGCAACCTGATAGTCTGAATCAGCAAGATGCTTGGGAGAGTCGAAAAGCATGGGCGGGCGTAATCAATGCCCTAAATGCGGGTGACATGAAGGCGACTGTAGCGGAAAAGTTGAAAGTTGAAGAGGCTCAGAGGAGTATGAGGAAGATAGAAGAGGAGAAGAGTATCGAGTGGAAACCCTTGTTCTTCTCCCAATTGCGCGACAGAGATCCGCTCATTGAGGACCTGGCTGCGGAGCCGATGAAGGAAGGTTTGTTTTCTGAGCGGTCCGGAATGTTGAAGTTCAATTCGAGAGTCTTGAAAGATAGCGTCAAAAGGCCTTTCGTAGTAACCTAGTTCCCTAGAACGTATGAAAGTTTGGCCAAAAACATTCATTTTCTCAAGGCACAACAAAAAATAAAAGAATAGAATGGCGAATGCTAATAACATGTCCTCTGTGTCTGCGAGTCTTATTTTGATCGCTCTCTGCTCCTTTTCAGGAGACTGATTCATGGTTCATATCCCTAGACTCTAATAGCTGGCGTACTATCAACATATCCATATCGGGTATATGATGATTTGAAAATGTCTCTAGGTACAAGCTGTCAACCTCAGCTGCATTCGGTAGCTCGCAAAGAGAGCATTGTAATACTTTCTTGAACATGCACAAATGGGTTCGCTTGTGTTGATCAGACTATCATTTTGGGTTGGGTATCTCTGAAACATAAATTTACATGATCTCTATATTGAGAATTTTGATGTCCTCCTCCGGCTTCTCCTTGTAAACTCTTGCGTTTTCGATCTTATGTATCACATCTAATCCTTGGATCGCTCGTCCGAAGATTGTGTGCTTGTTATCAAGCCATGGCTGTATGTATGTCAATTAAACTACCTCTCTAGATGAAGATTGGGATAAACTTACTGTTTTCTCAGTCGTGATGAAAAATTGACTTCCATTAGTGTTGGGGCCAGCATTTGCCATACTCACAGTATATGGCTTGTCGTGTCTCAAAGTACTGAACTCATCTTCAAATTCCTTTCCCCAGATACTTTCACCGCCCGTACCATCTCCTAAGGGATCACCGCATTGGATCATGAATTTGCGGATGACTCGATGGAAGATTGTATTATTGTAGTAACCCTTCTTAGAGTGTACCACGAAGTTTTCCACTGCTTTTGGAGCGGCGTCTGGGAACAGGCGAATATGGATGTCTCCGTAGTTCGTGTGTATAATAGCGGCAGTCCCACTTTCTGCTGCTTTAGCCTCGATGGCTTTCCTTGCATTCAGATTTGTTGGCTTTTCATTTTGAACATCCCGCTCAGATTTGGAGATATTTTCGTCATTTGTAAACATATAAAATCGAACCTTGCCGACTCCAGTAACAAATAGGATGGGATCTCTTGTTTCAGATTCCTGCAATAAAGGATTATTAGAGGCAGCCATGGCAACTGTCGTGATACCTTTCTTCTGTGGTTGTCCTTGGTAAATAGCAATGTTAAGCGGCCGGAAATTTTCGTCCTTTCCATACACTTTAACAACACGATTGGTATAGGTATTGAGCACTTTAGTGCCTAACATAGATCCGTAGATGATGAAGTTGCCGGTCTCGTCAAATATGACGTTAGCCTTATTCCGTAGGGCAGGGGTATTTAGCTCCCTCTCAGTTGCCAGACGTCGGCCAAATTCGACGTCTTCGAGCTTTTGAAGGGCTGTTCCTGCTTGCTGCATTTCTTCGATGATTTGTAGGGACTCGTCGTATGTACGATACAATTTCCCGGTGGGAAAGTCGAAAATCCGGATTTTACGATCTGGAAAGGAAAATGTGGCAAAATGTGACCCAGAAGGTGATATGGTCAGCGATGTGGGCGTCGATTTGGCCTTTTTGAATTCGAAGAGGTTCGTAGAACTTTTATATTCGAATACATTATCCGGCTTCTCATAATTTCCTCCCGGCCGCCAATATTCTATCATTCCATTCTCATCCGTCGAAATAACGCAATCATACGCATCGTTGTATGCCATAAGAGACACAACACTTCGATGCAGTCCAGATATGGTGTGTAATGGCTCCTGGGTTTCTCCCCTGCCATCATATACCCGTATAGTGTGATTAACCTCATCGGACACAGCAAGTAGTGGCAACGAGGCACCGCGACCATGTATCCAGCAGACACATTTTGGTGTGAATTCCATGGAGAGCATAGACAGTAGATCGAAAGTCATAACATCGAAGATCTTGACAGTTTTGTCTGCACCGGCCGTCGCAAAACTCCTGCCATCTGCGCTCACGGATACACTCTTAATCTCCCCAGTATGAGCTTTGAATTCCTTTACAAACTCAATGCCCTCTCCGCCCTTTTTCCAGAACTTCACAACGCCATCCACAGAGCTTGTAATCATGAAATCTGTAAGGTGTGTCATGGTCACAAAAGCCAGTTGCTCTTTATGCATAAGAGACTTCGAGTAGCGCGCTGACGTAGGTAGAGCAGAGATATACAGCTTTTCGTACGGGAGCTTGCGCCGCTTTTTTTTGGGAGCATCTGCAGATGGGAGCTGCGGACCCATATCGTCGTCCGAGGAGGAGTCTGTAGCGTTGTTAGAATTCCCTACTATGTCTATGATAGCTCGAGACGTACCATCGTCCTCTGATCGACTCCTCTTATTTGATTTCGTATCCAAATTGTCTTCTGCCATCTTTGGATTTGTCTGATGTTTGTTGTGGAACAAAAGGACTGGTTGTTGGTGGATACTGTAACGAACTTCGTAAGGCTGAGAAATGTTTTCGCCTGCGGATGCACGCACGGCCATTGCCCTGATGATCTCACCTCGAGCCCTCTAAAGCTCCGCAACTTCTCACGTCGCGCCTCATTGCAGACGGCACAATTTCTTCGAATTTGAATTTAGATCTCCTTTTTCACAGGCTCATAGAACGCAATGGCTTCTCCTTCTCAAGAATTAATGGCTCGGCACCCTCTCCAGCGGATGGCATCTCCGTCCCGAAGCATTTCTGCAATTGTTCACATAATTGGCATCATCTCCTTCACCTTGTCCTACAAATACCTAATAGATTTCCCTACCATGATAAACGATTCATATGGATGGCACTGGCAATACTTGACGATTCTTGGTCTCACAGTAGCATACGCAACCTTCATATTTGGTTTATTGGCCGATATTACACTCTCTCCGACACTTTTTCTCATCAAGAATTATCTCTCGTTATGCAGTGCTCCTCTGGAAGTGCTAATTAGCGTATTGTATTGGGGAATAAGTGCAATTGATAAAACCCTGGTTGTGCCACCGGAAATACATATTGCTCCGGTTGCAGACATTGGATTCCATGCGATGCCGTCCATCCTTCTTGCCATCGATCTACTTTTCCTGTCGCCTCCATGGACCATCAAATTTCTGCCAGCGATGATATTGAGCTCCGGCATTGCTGTTGGATACTGGGCATGGGTTGAGCAATGCTATAAGTACAATGGATTGTAAGACCGAGGTATCCGTGAAATCGGAGGCAATTTGCTGATGTTAAAAAGCTATCCATATCCACTCTTTGGAGCGCTCGACACCACCCAAAGAATTATTCTTTTCACTGGCGCCGCTCTGTTGATGACTGGCAGTACGGCAATGTTGAAATGGCTTTACAGTTTGATTAATGGAAAACATTCGGGAGTGAAACGCAGTACACCAGCCAATATCAAAGGCGAATAGAGTCAAGTATACCATCAAATAAACCACAATAAGATTACGAGGACAAATCTCCAATATAGCACCAACCGTGATTGTCAAAAACATGATACTTACATCTACCAGCTGTCTTTTGGCAATCAGTCGTGGATAGGAACAGCCGTGGAACTTCAGCCCCTAAGAAAATCAATACTTATCACATTTCACAATTTTACCAGGTTCGAAAATGTAGAATAGAAGTCTTGGTACCTATTTTCTTCGGTGCCAGAAACAATCCTAATCTATCTTACATACACTACCATAATCCTATGCAAAAACGCTACCTATTTCCTCCAGCAGTAAGTCCCAGGTGATATGCCCTATAGCCTATAGCTGATAAGATAGAGGATGGATGTGACATGTCTCTCAATTTTCATCAGAACGGGTAATATCCACGCTGCCGAAAGCAGAATCCAGTTCAATGGTGGCGACTTCAGTAGAGATGTACGTGTGGACCATGCTTCGCGGCTTCTCTTCATCAAATGAATCGTTCCAATCACCCTCGATTTCGCGAAGGAACTCGATAGCGTCGTTCAAGTCCTTCTCAAATCTGAACACGGCGACAAAGAAGCGTTCGGATCCAGCTTGTTTGGCCATTCGTTCGACAACCCATGTTGCCCAAGTCTTAGTGACTTTGCAATAGGCAGAACAATCTTTTATTCCGCGAAATGTTTCCCGTGTGAAGTTTCTCTTCTCAATCTGGAAAACAGTCACTAGATACTTGTAAGACTGGTTATTGCATCACTTACCAAGTCCTCGAACATAATTCGTCTCTGGCTGGCCATTTCTTGTGACTCGTCCTTCTTGCATGGGGGAACGATCAGGACTGCAAACTTGGGCCCATCCTTCTTGGGGGCTATAATGCCTTGCTCTATAGCTCGCAATGGTGTTTGAGGTGGCAAAGGCGTTCGTGGGCCTTTTATAAAAGGATCTTGTTTGAATGTTAGCTACATTGCTCAGTGAGGGACTTCTCTAAATTACCTTGGTAGTCTCTTGCTGCGGAGCACTTCTTCTTCGTCGCGCTTTGATGATGGATCGTGCAGTAAGAAAAACGGCTTCGTGCTTTACTTTCTCGATGAATTTGTTGTGCGCTTGTTTCATGTCTCTTTGGTATTGTTCCATGATGAGCTTGCTTTGGGGTATTTTCCGCCGACGCTGAGATACACCTTCGTCGTCGTTATCGCTTTGCATATCTGCGTAGTTGCTCTTACGACGATTGGCTTTGCCGGTAATAGAAGTCTCCTTGAAGTCTCGATAGTGAGAAAATGCTTCACCCTCAAACAAGGTCTTGGCGGAAGACGAGGTCGTTCCCTGAGGCAGTCCGGGGCCTTTGGAGCAGTTGTTCAGGCTGTGTGCTTTGTTCAGATCCAAATTAGGCAATTTTGATGTAACGATATCCAAACCGGTTACACCTTTCAATTGAAACATTTCTTGAAATGTTCCATTTGCAGGGCATTGCTCATCCGGGTTGTTGAAGGCAGTCCGGACCGGGGCAGATTGGCTTTGAATTGGAGCCATTTCGTTGTACAATCTCTGAAGTAAAAGGATTGAAGAAAGTTGAGCAAAGTTTTGCTGGACTAACAACTGTTGAAGTGAATATGAAGAGGCCGTTTGTGTTTTTCGTATATTTGTATGCAAGATTGAAGTTGAGTGTGGGAATGAAGTAGGAAAAGAGTAGTGAACGTCTTTTTTCAACACTATGCTGTAGAACACATACCATAGCTTCTAGAAGTACGTCGTACCCTTTCTGGAGTTTGGACTCTAAGTGAGGCTATTCGCTAGCAGGATCCACCCTTCGCAAAGCTGACTGGCTAGCGCTATTCCGCTCAAGAGTGATCGCATCTTCACTTCCCAAGCAGCGAGAGATTTGTTCGGTCAGAAAAAACAGCTTGTATAATTTTTTGCCTAGTGACCAAAGATTTAGTCCTGAAATCCCCCATGTTTTGATGTAAAGCGCGATGTTGGTAGAAATGTGTGATGAACACTACCAACGCTTGTCATGCCAACATCGTTCACTGGAAACACCACATTGCTTTTCAAATCTAAACAAACCAATAATTTTAGTGATAGAGTAACAGAGTTTCTATTATGTGCTATTCAATGTTTGAGATACATTGTGGGGGAAGAAGTGCCCCTTTTTAAGCTGGCCTCGTCTGTTAGTTTCAATTTCAATGAAAATAAGGACTTGACAATAACTCTTTACCGAGACAATGTTGAAAATAAAAGACCAGGTTGTATTCGAAATAGTTACTGTATCAGTCCTTTCCCCTATTCTCCAAAGTCCCCAGTCACATTCACTTTCGTTTCTATCTGATATGAGCCAATCTGGGGCAGTTAGTGACCAGATGGCGCAAGTTCAGAGAGAGGACGGCAAGATAGGATTTGACAATTGGTATCGAGTTTCACTTTTGTCATCGAAATCTTTTTCTCAAATCGTGATAGGTATGATCGCCCATCTAGAAGGTACCTGAAATTTGTCTGCCATTGTCCTCAATAGAATGGTCCAGTAAGACTACACGGTCCATAATTTAGATGATTTTTCCAGCCAAATCCATGTTCTGGAAGATCGAAACTTCGTTCCTTATAATTTTTTTATACTGTGGTTTTGATCAAAACCCGAAACTTCTCGATTCAAAACATTTTTCTTTGCAAATAATTTACCTTAATTGCCCTGCTGTCTTCATGTCCACCTGCTTACTATTTTACATATACCGAAAAGCAGCTACGATGGAATGTCTACCAATACCCCCCAATTACCGATTTGTGATGCCTCACGATCCAATCTCCGCGAAGATCGCACATCTGGTTGCTGCTATCTCATTTGGGAAACTTGATGACCAACATCTCCCAGAATTGACTGATCAGGAGACTGAACTTCTTCGAGACCAACTTTTCCAAGAAGTCTCTCATTGAGAGGAGCTTGCCGAGTCTCCATTCAGTGAAGGACGCAAACGGCTGCTTCTCCGTATCCAGGAGAGCTTTAGAGATTTTGATGCTACAAGGGATATGGTGGAAGACGCATCAGAAATAGAAAAAGACACGGCGGTTCCCCGGAGTTCACTGGCCGCGCAGGCAGAGGGGGAACTATATGAACACCAGATGAAGCCTCAAACGAATGTCTGGGTACGAATACAAGTGCCGGGGCCACGGATCGTTTTGCTATTCACTTGATGGAGCGCGCGATTGATGCCCTTCGCTCAAAAGCAGATTGCGAGTATGCATGTCCTTCCACTACACAACTTGATACTGTTTTATCCATCGTAAGAAGAGGAACATATGTGGCGATGTCAAAGTTGGCTACGATCAAAAAGTCATTCACGTCCATTGCACAGAAAGTGCCAGCCTCCAATCTTTGGCTGGCATCGCTCACGTTATGGTGTTTACGGGCAAATTGGATGTGGGAAGAGCACCTTTTCTCGGAGATGTTTGGAACGTTGTCTCTGGCTAAGAATGCTATATCCACTGCATTCCTTGAGGATCTTGATGCCTGGGCTGAGTGTTATTTACGTTGGCGCATAAGTTCAACCGATTGAGCTATGCGAACTTGCACCTGATATGAGATGTCCATAGAAGAGACATGGTGTCTAGGTTGCGGGGTTGAATATTGTTAGCTGCTTTGGTTGCCTAGCTTATGAGAATTAAAGCTTCGGCCCTTGAAATAATCGATAGTCACGTATTCCTGCCTTGCCCTTGTCTAGTTCCTGTCGTCTGCTTCGATTGAAGGAGAGAAAAGTTCACCACAAAAGATTTGTAACCACTTAAACCTCAAGTCTTTGTTGTAGAAGAAACTTGTTTACTTACATTGTGCCATATTATCGTTCCCTTTAAGCTTAATTGGGGCATGTTTTTACTTCAATGGGGGGTTTTACTTTGCTACGATTTAGAGCAGTCGTTCTACCACTATTCGTTAAGCTTGATCCACAGATACAAACCGCTCAATCATCGAGAAAGCGGAAAAGCTGATTTACAATTTCGCCGTGATCAAGGGCTACACTTGCAAAGTTTGAATTTCATTTCATCGGTTGGAAAATCCTCGGCCCTATGACTCTGGATATTTGACAACCGGTATGACCTATTTCACTGTTAGTCTAAATATTTTGTGAATAGAATGAAGAGGAAAGAAACAATAAGCTTGAGATTGAGTGGTTTTGGTTACCTGCCCGTAGCTTATTTGGGTATATATATGCCACTTGCCTCGATTCCACAATACTGTCCAGAGTGAGCGATATTGGCGCCACGCGCAGAAATTTGGGATGTTCAGAGAATGGTTCACCTCAGTCAGCTATCACATACTTTAATGATGGGACACCAAATTTCTATGGATGTAGAAGTACGCAAATATCAAATAGCTTGCTTTTCTACGCTGGAGAGCCTGCTATTGATCACGCATTTGGGGATGAGACCTGGGTACCCAACACCAATTTCTTACTTTGCTGAGACCAAGGACTTGTCACTGATATAGGAGCATGCATTATCTGATATTCTGAGAACAAAGATGACCATTCTCGAATTTTCGAGTTGCTACAACAGAAGCTCTATCAATCCCACCTTCCAACAGCATATATCTGCAGTAAAGCCAACAAAATTTCAACAACACTCAGCCAACATCTTTTCAACTACATTTTACATCAATATGTCTTCTCCTTTCGGAAGTACCGAATTCTCCCCACATACCTCCATACCCGAAGTTCCACTTGTGAGCGAAGGCTGGCTACCTGGGCTTCCTTCCACTTCAACACAGGAGATGGTAGTGATATGGATACTGACTGAGAAGACATAGAAATTGACCCAGAGACTCAATTCTGGCGAAATCAGTACAGAGTATCCGAGGAACAACTCAAGTAAATTAAGAACGTTGTGTCGGCCTTAAGATATCAGAATGGAGAGCTTCACGAGAAGATTTCAGATCTACAGGACAGACTTGCGGAATTTAAGTTAAATGAGAGCACAATTTCCCCTTTACAGTAAAAGCGAATGCATCAACTATCCACCATTCAGAAATTCTTCCCATTGCCGACTCTATACAGGAAGCCACGACAAAGATGAAGTCATTCGAAGATCGCCTCGAAAATTTGAATAAAATACAACAGTTAATATTCACATTATGCTGCATGATTGACAAATCCATAGGGGTGAAAAGCCTTTTGGCACCTGGAGACATCGAACAGAAGTTCTCACAGATCTTGAAAGCTGTGGATACCAGCCACTTGGAAGACCAACTCGCAAAGCAAATGAGTCTCATTGAGAAGCAGCGGTCAGCGACAACTGAAAATATTCGACGAATTTAAAGTTTCGGTGTATGAAAGTCGTCTCCTAGTATTTATTGAAGAAAGACAGATGAGAAATTAGGATTCGATTTGAGAGCTCTGATGTGGCAGAGCATCAATCAATTATGGACAAAAAAGCAGATCGGAAAGCTGAGGACATTAGTAGAAAAGTTGATCTTGAGAGCAAAAAGGAAGATGTTATGAAAAGTTACGAGGTGAAATATTATCTTTAAATACACTATGTCTCCCCCTGATACTCCCTCCAACTTTACAAGCAAAATAATACATACATAGAAAATCCAGCTCTGATTATCCCCTCTTTTTCAGCCTCGTTTCTCCCCGTTCATTTCATTGCCCTCCTCTATCTTAGTGAGTCGCAATTGAGGTGGATTGGAACCTCGCATCTCCTCGTTATCAAGCTTGAATTCTCTCACAGATTCAATCGAAAAGCAATCTAGGGACCAATACAGCTTGCAATGCACAAACGTCTAGGGAAGCGAGTAGGATAAATCATTCTTTTCATCTATCTACGCCTCACTCTCAACCTAATAATCCCCTAGCCATGCCATGATCGTGTACTCATAACCATATTTCAAGCTATTCTGGTTCCTGTGTCTGTATTCGTGATTCTGTGCTTCAATTCGGGCACCTCCCCTTTATCTCACTAAGCCTTCTCAGACAACTGACTGACATCATACTGCGCAGCATCGTGATACAAATCAATCAAGCAGCCTGCACTCCATGCCTGGGTAGGTGACTATTTCTATTAGTTGCGTACCAAATATTGAATGACAGACTTACAGAGTCTCCACAGAATTCGCCATTCTTATTAGTTAACTCTGTGAGTCCAGCCCAAGGACTACTCTGAATAGCTTCTTTGCATCCCTTCAGCCGCCTGGTAATTTGCTGGAATGCCTCTGTCCTCTCTTGCGGTCCCTTTCTTCTCATCAAATCAAACTTTAGAAGCGCTCTTAGGAAGAATCCAGTAGGCCAAAGCCATTCAGGACCCTGATGGTAATTCCTTCCTTTGGAAGTAGCAAAATCGGTACTATCTTCAGAGTTGTTGTAATATGGACGGTAATTCAGATCAGCTGGATCAAGCGTTGCCATTCCAGTAGGTCCGCGCAAGACTTTGTCGGCAAGGGTAAGAGCATGAAGAGCATGCTCAGGAACGAAGAGATCTGGCGCCACAGTCATGGCAATTGGGAAATTAGCACGAAGTTGGTAATCCTCGTACTCTTTTCCTGACTTGTAGAGATCTTTGTAGATACCCCTTCTGTTGACAATCTTGGTATTGACATCATACTTGGAGTCGTCCTTAGCATCCTGTGGGACGTAGTAACACTTCTCGAAACTCTCCTTAATCTTCGCTGCCCAATCGCCGAAGGTGATCACTTTTAGGCTCGGGTCTGTCGTACTAACACCAGCATATTTATACTTGCCCGAATTGTGTAATTTCGAAACCCAGTCAAGAGTGCTGTAGAGAAGCCCAGTAATTTCGATTGCAGCTCCGTCACGTGGAGTTCCAGGAACGCCTTTGCTGTTTGCACGTTCAGACTCACCCATCTTGTCCATCCATGTTCCGCAATTGTCTTGAGTTCCACCAAAGATAAGACCGGTCTTCCAGTCGACCTCGATATGCTGATCGAAACCTTCCGATTTCATCTGCATGTCAAGCCCTGGCCCAGCATTTGCCTCTCGGAAAGTCATACCAGTTGCATGACGTTGGAGTGCTTCTTGAATGATATCTTCCAGTGCGCTAGACTTTGAATACGCTCGAGGATCATCAGATTCAAAGTAGGTGTCGTCGTAAGGAAGGAAACGTCTTGGGATTTTCTCTTGCAAGATCGATAAACCATTTGGAACAATTTTTGTGTAATCCTGAATAGTCTGTAACATGAACCAAATGGCATCTCTGGCATTGTAGCGAGGGTTGTTACCACTTGATAGCAAATTAGGGACCATGCCATGTTTCAAGACGCTTGCAAATGCAAAAATGTGTTCTTTGCAGTCGTCATAACGTCCAGTACCCAAGAATAATCCCCTTGCTGATATGAAAACATCACGACCCCAACACCGTGCCCATTCTACCGCGAAATGTGGAAGACCTGCGGCTAGTGAAGGCACTGGCTTATTAGGGTACAGTGAAGCGGACTTAACATAGCCGGTTTGCTGCACACTGACCATCGCCAGAGACTGCAAAAACCATTGACCCTTTCGAACATTTTCATTCATGAGTTCAAGACCTTGGTTCCATGCAGCATAATAAGCTGTGCGAAGTACTAGACCAAAGTACCGAGGAAGTAGGAAGCTTGGCAGTTTGCGAATAGCATCAAAACGTTCTTTGATCCATGTAGCCGGAGCTTCCAGGCTCTCATATCCTGCCTTCTTTGAGATTCTTTCAAGTCGACCAACTATATAGTCTAGTGGCCATTGGCCTTGTCTCAGATGCTGGCAGAGAGGATGAGCAAGATCGTTATCTTGGATGATATTCTTCAGCACACTCCACCACCCTTGCAAGCCTGCATAGACAAGTTTTCCATGACCAGGAATCTCATATACTCCATCTTTACCATCACTCGAGTCGAGCTCCTCAGCTTCGCAACGGTAGAGCACAAAGTTCAGGTCAATTAGGTTGACATTGGCAAATGCAGCCTTAGCACCGGATGTGACATAAGCATCTAGACCAGTAGAGTGTTCAGCTTCGGGGATCCATGTCTCAAATAGGGCAATGCTTCCTGGCGGAAATTTATCGCGAACTGTAATGACAGTTTCATCTTGTCGTGATTCCATTCTGATTCCAGGTAAATCAATGACCTTGCTTGGAAGACCTTTCAAGTATTTCTTGTCTCCCAATGCTTCCTTCATGGCCTCTTCACTGGTATCTACCTCCAGCATCCAGCTTCCGAGGTGTCGAGCCTTAGTACCGCCAAGATGGACAGGACTGAATCCGCCATTGCCGTTACCATAACCTGGGAAGGCAGTATGAGCAATTAAGAAATAGCCCTTCCGTGATTCAGGGTGAACACGATGAACCGTGATGTATTGGTCTTCATGATGGATATGTGTTTCATCGTAACCATCCTTGCCCATAAGGGTATGGATTTGATTCAACAATTTCTTGATCCCACCAATGCCGCCTTCACCACCACCAACATTGACGGCCTTTTCTGATGACGCGGATGAATACAGCCTTGTTTCTGAAACCAAATCCACAAGCTTAGGATAGACCTCATCATAACCCATCACACTTCCGGTAGCACTTGCACACATATTTACCAGTGCAGCATTTGGTAGAGTATCACGAGCATCCCGTTTTTGAGCTGGCACTTCATTGTCGTGAGTACAGTCCATGAAAAGCGCATGTACTGGAGTTGGCTTGATTTTTCGAACGATATCACGCTTCGGTGTTCCATTGGTGGTGCCGTTAGGGGTAGTTTTTGTGTCTCCAGATATTTCGTCCACTTCGAAGCTGCCAATTGGTCGGCCACCATGTCGATGAACAAGTCGACTCAATTCACCGGTTCCCCATGCTTGCATTGCCTCTCTGATTAAAGAGCTGATACCAAGTCGTTTGACGAACACATAGTCCATCTCTTCCGATCCGGTAAACAGTTCGGCGACAACAAAGAGGTTTGGTCTAACCCTGCGTGCTTCATCGAGTAAAAATTCTGCAACATGAATTGGTGTCGAGTGACAATTGTCAATGCGGAAACCAGTGAAATATTTTGCCATCAATTTGGTATAGGCAGCCATATGATCCCACAAATACGGACTGTCTTCTCGACTTTTGCCATATCGTAGCTTGACACAATCTCCCCATACAATGACTTCACGACGGAAATAGGCCCGTGATTTTGGGCCAGCATTATCAATCAAGGCATTGGCAGCCCAAATCCAGCCATTATTGACCAACGCAAGATCTTCTTGGTTGTGTTTGGCTGTGATCGAATTCTTGGGGAGTCTTGTGAAATATGATTCGATAAGTGGATTCTTCTCATTAATAGGTCCCAATTTGGGTCCATGGTCATCCAAGCGGACATATTTCGTTCTGTTGAAGACTTGTTCCAGTAGTTCTGCAACATCCGCATCGTATTCCTTGTAAAGTGGAAGATTAACTTCGTCCAGGATGCTCGTCAACCGACTCCGGACAGCTGCTTGATCTGCAGCATCTGAATCATCTCCTTCGAACCGTCCATAGATAGCCGTTATCAAGGCGGCACATGTAGGTGGATCTACCTGTCTGAGGAATCGTGCTCCAAGTACGTCGGAATTTCGAAGCGCTTTCGAAGTGAGAAATTGTGCTTGTTGTGTAGGGGTAGCATTTTTGATCGTCTCCAAACCCCCAAAATCACTTCCTCCAAAACCTCCTTCAGGGAATGAAATGTCACCTTTCGCCCAAGCCTCCACAGCTGCATCTGCGTTACTCTCTATATCGATCACATAGTACTCCCATAATTTGAGTTTTGCAATAACTTTGATCTTGATTCCCTCCATTATCTTAATTAGATCGTCAACTGAATGCAAAGTCGTGGGCAAATCGTATGTGGCGAGTTTGCTGCTGAATTCTAAAAGCTCTGTGTCTAACTCAAGGGCTGATCGTAACCATGGTGCTGTTGATACGTTGTATCCGACTTCTGGATGCTCTTGAAGCCATTTGCTGTTATTTGCAGTATGATTCCAGACCACATCTGTTAAACCCAGCAGACCATATTCTTTCTCCATGCTCTTGACAAGCTTCTTGATGTCCGCCTCACCATTAGGAAAACATTCCGGATCCCAAGAAAGCTGGTCATATATACTATATGGTGAATTCGACACTCCTCTATGTTGCAAAGGCGTGAAATGAATCATATTATATCCTCTCTCGCTGATGCCACGCAAATGTTTTTCCCAATCCTTGGGATATTTGCCCATGAATTTCGATATAATCGAGAATATGGATAGAGCCGCGAGAGGCATCTGCCTTCCCTCCAGAGAGAGTCGTGGGGCGACATCGATATAGAAAGTTTCGGTTCTCGCAGTGCTTAGAGGACTATGTGAGGTTTCGGTAAGGTCGGGGAGAGGTGTATAGGTAGTGTAGAACGCAAATGAGCCAGCACCGTGTATAGGTATCGAAATCTCAATTGTCCGATTGAAATCTGGCTCAAGCCTGCAAACATCAGGACATGAGGCATATGTCAATGAAGTATCTTACTTGAACTCTCGGAATTTCTCTCTTCTGTATTCCGCGCCCTCTTCTGGGATATTCACCCAAAGACTGCCATGTCTGCAGATTGAAGATGTTCCCTCAATGGCAAATCGCACGGTGATGGGCGCGCTTGACTTTGGAGTCAGATAGATGTACCCACTGGAGACATCTGGTGACCCATCATCCCTGAGGGGCAGTAAATAGATTTCGTTAGACACCATTGTCTTCGGGGGCATTGCTGTTCCAACTTTGTAAGATGGCGCGAGGTGAGATAGAGGTGAGGGGCACAGATGATTAGGTCGACACGCAGCAGACAAGCACCCTCACGAAAAAGCGAAAAATGATCGAGAACGGAAGAGTATGGGATTTCTTAGGATATTAATATTCTAGGTACGGTACATGGAGAGATCGGTGAGAAAAGTGTAGTAGTGCAATGCAATGCAGCGCAATACTGGGATCGAATCGTGATCTGGAACTTGGTGGAGGGCAGTAGCTCCTGAGGAAGCTACACATCGGGAAAGGTTGGTGGCAGTCAACAGCAGCTTTTCCAGCGATACGTCATGTTCTCAGGAACACCGACAACAAACCCAGTCAAAGCCGTTTGAGCTTGAACAATTGCCCTGGAAGAAGGTAATTGCGGCAAGAATGAACTTGGCAACTCAATTTCTGGATCTTGAAACGAACCTCAGGAGAAAAGACAATTTATTTCTCGTAGATTAAAGAAGGAAAAAGGCAATTGATCCGGACATAAATGTGGATTGTGAGTCTTGTTTGTTTCGTTGTTCCCTTCCCTATCTTATCCGGTTGATATAACCTCGTTCAGTACTGTACTGTACAGTACAGGACGGGGTAGTATGGCATATTGACTTAAAACCCCACCATCACCTTCAAAAGAAAGCTGACACCATCTCATCTCTTTTTCCAAAGGTCAGTGGCTCAATGGTTGCACTCCAAGATGCCTTGATACACCTTGAACCAACCTACCTACCTGTCAATTACCTATTACATTACTCTACACGTGCTGTTAGTCATGAGGATCACAACTCAGTCTCGTGCATATCGCATGCAGCGAGATCAGTTAATGAGTGGTCCAAAATAATGCTGCTCTTCGGCGTTCTGCGCTCCCCTGCGCTGCCATCCCGTCATTGTGCTGCACTGCACTGCATTACCATTACCATTACCACTGTGTTGCGCTGCTTCCCCGTTCCCGTTTTTGTCTGGCGACTTTTCCTTGATACGAGTGAAATTCACATGCAAGAGCCAGCCCAAGACAGAGCCAGGAGCCCACCAAGCTCAACACCCAACTATTCTCTTTTCGGCGCTGTCTCGGGCGGTGAGTCCGCATATCCTCGGGCTGGCTGCTCTCAACGCAACAAAACAAGAAGAGGCGTAAAGAGCAGTTGAGCACAAGACACTGTCAACCAAAGTCTGTCTCACCTCAGCCACTTTCACTTTCTTCCCCGGGTTTTTATCTTTGCAGGAAAACTTCTGCGAATCAAGGGAATCGCCATATGCTCACAAGATTCATAGTCAGAGCAAGTCAAGCTTCTAAACGATTATTCCAAACCTCCTACCATCTTAAACCTCCCCAACGAGCAAATATGGCGACTCTCGGTGCCCCCACAAAGAAACATAAGGTGACCATTATTGGATCTGGAAATTGGTACGAAAAGGCGCAGTGTAATATGGCTCCGCTAACAATTGAAGGGGTTCAACAATTGCAAAGATCATTGCTGAGAATACCAAAGAACATCCTGACTTATTCCAAGAGGAGGTGCAGATGTGGGTGTATGAAGAGGAGGTCATTCTACCAAAAGATTCGAAATATTACGACCCCTCCAAAGCCGATACCCCGCAAAAGCTCACCACAATTATCAATACCTTCCACGAAAATGTCAAATACCTGCCTAATATTACCCTGCCAAAAAACATCATCGCCAATCCTTCTGTTGTAGACGCAGCAAGAGATTCCTCGATTTTGATTTTTAACTTGCCTCATCAATTTATCGGCCGAATATCCAAGCAATTGGAAGGAAATATTCTCCCATACGCCCGAGGAATTTCTTGCAGTAAGTATTCACCTCTCTTTTCTTTCCAATTGGCATCCCGCCCGGTCCTCTGAATGAATAAAAAACTAACACCCCTCAGTCAAAGGTGTAAATGTCACATCCTCTGAGATTTCTCTCTTCTCAGAATGGATTGGATCCGGACTTGGAATCTATTGCGGTGCCCTTTCAGGCGCCAATATTGCCAACGAAATCGCACAAGAGAAATGGTGTGAAACCACAATCGCATATGATCCCCCCCCCGTTGACTCCCGTGTCGCTACTCCTACCGGTCCTTCTCCATCCTCCTCCTCCATAAACCTGACTATTACCCCGGCAGACGACGAGCACCGAGATGTTCTCGGCCGCGTCTCGAAAGTGAAGCTTCGAGCACTCCCAAAAGACTACCCGCCTCTCGATCACGCTCTCTTCAAGACTCTGTTTTACAGACCTTATTTCCACGTCCGAATGGTCTCAGATGTAGCAGGTGTTTCCTTAGGCGGAGCTCTCAAAAATATCGTCGCTCTCGCAGCTGGTTTCGTAGAAGGCAGAGGCTGGGGAGATAATGCCAAAGCAGCAGTGATGCGTGTAGGACTTCTCGAGATGGTGAAATTTGGCAAGGAGTTCTTTGGACAGACAGTTCATGCTGGCACATTCACTGAGGAGAGTTGTGGTGTGGCAGATCTGATTACGAGTTGTAGCGGTGGTAGAAATTTCAGGTGTGCGAAGATGGCGGTTGAGAAGGGAGTTAGTGTGGATGAGGTAGAGAGGACGGAATTGAATGGGCAGAAATTGCAGGGAACGAGTACAGCGAAGGAAGTTAATAGCTTTTTGGTAGCGAAGGGAAGAGAGGAGGAGTATCCGCTTTTTAAAGCTGTTCTTGGTATGTTTCGATTTTTTCAAACTCCGACTTCCCCATTTCTCATATCACGCCCTTTCCAGTTATCTACTCCACAAGCTCCTATAAAAACCACAGACCCAAACTAACACAACCCAGATATCCTCGAAGGCAGAAACACAGTCGATGATATCCCTGCTCTCCTAGCTAAAGTTGACGACGATTAAACGAATAATGATCATGTATTCTGTTATTCTTACTTGCGCTATGTTGAAAATGCGAATGAACGGTTTGGTCGGTGGGGAGGTGGGAATAGAGGTTAAGTTAGGTCTTGGGGTGGGGAGGTAGACATTAATGTAGGCAGCTGCTAACTTTAAGTCAAAGTGCTATGGTGCATCAATTGTGAGATTATTGAGTGAGATATATGCGCCTAAGTACCTTTCAATCACATTATTTGCCTAGTCTTCACAGAAAGAGTACCTGAGGCCTTGTTTGTCATAAATTTCGGAAATTGTCACATTCTTTCAAAAACGAATTTCTCAATCATTAGTATCTTATACTCCCACTCTCACCCTCACCCATAACCTTCCTAATCCCATTACTCCTCCTACCCTCCTACTCCCTAATCTCTAGCCCCTCAGTTCTAATCCCCATAATTAGTATCCCTACCCGGCTCCTCAGGATCCTTCCCCTTTCTCTCCTCACATGTTGAAAGATAGTCGCCTTTGCGTGATCTCTGTAATGATCTTCTTGTCTTATTTGGTGGATAGCGAGAGTCGGATGTGGAGGTGGGTCTGGTGGATTGGGTTGATGGAGCCATTTTTGGGGGTTTGACGGGTGGATGGGTGTGGGGCTAGGTAGTGGCAGGTTAGATAGATGGTTGCGATTTTGGGGGTTGAGAGGAAGAGGAGAGGGAGAGGGGACAGACTTTGAGCGCAGTATAATTCTTGTCAGTTTAAATTCGATCATGGATGGATCAGCCAGCTTGCACGCGTGTTTATAAGAACAAGAAAGTAAGAACAAAACGAAGGATTCACCTCTTCTTATAGTTATCTCCCTACCTATTCTCATCCATCTCCTCACACCAGAGTTCCCCTCCTAACTCTCCGCATATCTTTGCTTATCTTCTATTGAGCCACGCCAACGTGAGTAGTGGGTGATGAGTGGGTTGCCTTTATCGGATTGTGGAATGCGGGGTACATATATTGCATCTTGTATAGCTGGTGTTGTGTGATAAGAGCTGTATGAGAGGAGCTGTATGGTGAGAGCTGAAGGAGGTTACAGGAAGGTGTGGGGGAGGATCGAGTTGGTATGTAGACAGTTCCGTTGAATGTAGCTTGATTGCTATTCACTATTTAAAATAAGATATACCTACATGTAGTGAATTCCGTATGGAATATTAATACCGTTCCCAGTAAATCAAAACCTACTTTACCTTATCTCAATCTCTCAAAATGCTTATAACTTCTTCCTTCCCTCCCTCTCTGGAGTATATTCCCTATACATACTTCTCATCCCTAAAGCCCTTCCCACCATCGCCACAACACCTAGCACAAACCACGAAATCCACCTCTCCAATACACCCCCAAAACCCGGTATCCATCCTTCCAAATCCACCAGAATAGGATAATTATCCAATGCCCAAAACAACGTAAAAAGCTGAACCATCAGTCCCCATTCACCCATCCATTTCCTCTCCTTCCCAAAATCCAAAATAACACTATTCAGATTCCGGAAAAAGATTTCCTTCTCACCATCACTGGGATCTGTCCATTCTCTTACTAATAATTCTTCTCCTTCCGCCGAAGCGCGTTGCCAGCAGTGTTTTACATTTCGAGGGACCAGGATGATACCGGATGAAGGGGTGTAAATGGAGGTGGTGGAGCCAAGAGTTATGAGGGCTCGGCCTGAGAGAATTTGAAGGAATTCGGTGTGTGTGCTGTGGAAATGAAGGCCGGAGCACCAGGTTGAGTACGAGGGGAGAGAGATTGTGGTATAAGGTGTTGAGAAGGGAGGAGAAGGCAGGGTGAACGTTGCTGCGCCTGGAGAGGGACGAGTGAAGGTTGTGAATTGGGTTGTGTTTGTGAGAAGATACATCTCCGGTAATTGAGGTTGAAGATTAATATAGAGAACAACAGAATATCCACAAGAGTTCAAGCCGTTACAGAATATCTCAGCTTTCAGCCGCTAGACGAATTCCTTCACGATGGATGGCTTGGATTTTGGTATGAGAGTACTGGGATAGAAATATCCAAGGGGTCTATATAAATTCTGAAAGAAGTGTGTATAAATCTGGCAAATGAAATTCGAATTGAAAGAGGCGTCAAACCGCTTAATAATGCTTCAGGAGTCTAAACAGCCTGACTGGACTAGGACAATAAAGTGCTGACACTTGTCATGTTCTAGGGCTGCTACATAATACTGCTCCTTTCTTGTTCAAAACTTCCTGTATCTCATATGTAATCGTAAACTCCATATATGGGTGAAAGCAAGCTCAACTTCAGCCTTGTTAACTTGATTTGATTGAAAGAAGTGAAGACCAATAAGAGAGGAGGCAATAAAAAGCGGTCAACTCCAGAGTCAATTCCAGGCCACCACGTGATAGTGTGACGTTTTGCCCCTCGGCCTGACATCGGACAAAGCTTTGAACCAAATTTATATCGACTCACTCTCCCCGCTATTTCAGCTTCCTTGACTCACAACATATTTGCTTCACCTTTTGAAGACTCAATTGAACAATTGACATATCCAAAAATCTATCTAAATTATGGCTGTATGTATATATGCTCAGATTCTCTTCTGTGCGAAATAATTCGAGGAATATGTACACTGACTCACATTCTAGAGTTACCATATTATGAACCCCAATGTGGGAGACAAGAGCGGAACTGAGGATTGGAGAAGTAAGTCGAAATGTCAAAATGATAAGTATCAATTATTGGGCTAACCTTCCCCTAGTTAGAGGATACAATCCCCTCACTCCTCCAGATCTTCTTCAGCACGAAATCCCCCAAACCTCGAAATCGAAAGAAACTGTTCTACAGGGACGCAATGAGTCAGTCGATGTAGTAACAGGCAAAGATGCCAATGGACGTCTCCTCGTTGTCATCGGTCCATGCTCAATCCACGATCCTCCTGCTGCCCTCGAATACTGCGACAAACTTCTCACTCTCAAGCAAAAATACAAAGATGATTTGTTAATTGTCATGCGATCCTACCTAGAGAAACCCCGCACAACTGTCGGATGGAAAGGTCTGATCAATGATCCCGATATCGATAATTCTTTCAAAATCAATAAGGGATTGAGAACTAGCAGACAATTGTTTGTGGATTTGACTGAGAAGGGTATGCCCCTTGCGAGTGAGATGCTCGATACTATCTCACCCCAATTCTTGGCCGATCTGTTGAGTGTTGGTGCAATTGGTGCGAGAACTACAGAGTCTCAATTGCATCGAGAGCTAGCTAGTGGTCTGTCTTTCCCAGTTGGATTCAAGAATGGAACGGATGGTACGCTCGGTGTGGCAATTGATGCTATCGGAGCTGTTAGACACCCACATCATTTCTTGTCTGTCACAAAACCTGGTGTTGCAGCCATTGTCGGCACCGTGGGTAATGAGGATTGTTTCGTTATTCTGAGAGGTGGTACTAAGGGTACCAATTATGATGCTGAGAGCATTAAGGAGGCGAAAGCTGCTTTGACGAAAGCTGGTGTTAGGGAGAGATTGATGGTTGATTGCAGTCATGGCAACTCGTTGAAGAACCACAAGAACCAGCCTAAAGTTGCTGCTGTATTGGCAGAGCAGATTTCAAAAGGAGAAGATGCCATCATGGGTGTTATGATTGAGAGCAATATCAACGAGGGTAAGTGTTCCGATCACGTGGTTCAAATTATACTAAACTTTCACAGGCGCTCAAAAGGTACCCAAGGAGGGTAAATCTGGTCTCAAGTATGGCGTCAGTATTACTGATGCTTGTATTGGCTGGGAAGACACCGAAGCTGTTCTTGAGACTCTAGCAAAAGCAGTTGCTCAGAGACGTGAATTGTCCAAAGGACCAAATGGACATTCTTGAAATACATGACGTGGTGCATGGAGTTTAGGGTGAAAGTTTTTCAAATACCCTTCGAGGCAGGATATTTAAAAGTTTAATCGTGGTTTTATTCGGAAAACTTCAATGATGTGTACATAGTTCTCTAGATAGAACAGGGAGGGATGAACAAAAAGCACATTTGATTCTATGAGTCTTTTTCGAATAAACTGCATTTCATAAGTCTTAGAAATTATCAGAAAATTAGTAAGACTCTATCTATAGGTCAAAGGTTCAAATTCCAAAGGGTGTTCTCGGAATCAACATAAGTCACGTGATAAAATGAAGATCAGTCCATTAGCTCTTGCCCAATCAAATCTAACGCTTTGTGATCCAAGCGAAGCTTTTTTCGGCTTCGACATCGATTTAGAACGACTCTCAATCGCCTCACATCCTCAATCTCGCATCCCACCACTCAATTGGGTCACTCTCTCTTTTGTGAAGTGATCTCCAGCTGAGGCTTATTGCACTCAAGATGTTGGCCAGATCATGTCTGCGCTCAACGCGCGCGGTCGGAGCTGTTCGGAATGGCGCGGTTAACACCTCAAAGGTACGACAACAGACCATCTTCGAAGCATTGGAAATCGACTCGAGGAAGCTTCACAAGTTTCGGAATGAGAGGAGAAAATAAGATCAATTGCTGACAATGTGAAACACAGCGTGCCGCCTCCTCTTCGAGCTCCTCTGCAGACGCTGCTTCCCCCTTCCGATTGAACATGGCTGGATCAGCTGCAACTGCTGTTGCTATCGGATCAGTTGGATGGTATTACCATCTTTATGGCACAGAAGCATTTGCCATGACACCGGTTGAAGAAGGGTCAGTGATTTCAAGGACTTTCAATTGGATGGAGATGAGAAATGGGCGAACGGATCCTTCAACTTTGTTGAATTGAGGGATACTGCGATATTAGGAGACTGAATACTGACTCGGATTAGTCTTCACCCAACGAAATACCCATGGGTTCACGAGCAATACACAAAGACTTTCGACCATCAAGCGTGAGTGTGGCATCACCCTCGGTACGTTCGAGTTTCTAACAATTGCAGTCTTCGTCGAGGTTTCCAAGTCTATCAAGAAGTCTGCTCCTCATGCCACTCCCTGAGCCGAGTCCCATACAGAGCGTTGGTTGGTGTAACTCACACCGTTGATGAGGCAAAGGCAATGGCGGAAGAGAACGAATACGACTCGGAGCCCAACGACGAGGGTGAGATTGAGAAGCGACCCGGAAAGCTCTCCGATTACCTCCCAAGCCCCTATAAGAACGATGAGGCTGCTCGTGCCGCCAACAATGGTGCTTTGCCACCGGATTTGTCCTTGATCGTCAAGGCCCGCCACGGAGGATGTAACTACATTTTCAGCTTGTTGACTGGTTACCCTGAGGAGCCCCCACCAGGAGTCAAGCTCGCAGAAGGCCTTAACTTCAATCCTTACTTCCCAGGTACTGGTATCGCTATGGCCCGTGTTTTGTACAATGACTTGGTCGAGTACGACGATGGAACCCCCGCCTCGGCATCACAAATGGCAAAGGATGTCGTTGAATTCTTGAACTGGTCTGCAGAGCCGGAGATGGATCAAAGAAAGAAGATGGGCTTGAAGGTGTTGGCTATCACCTCGGTGTTGTTTGCATTGAGTGTGTGGGTCAAGAGATACAAGTGGGTTACAGTCAAGACAAGAAAGATCGCATACGCACCACCCAAGGCAGGAGGCCGGACACCCAATGGCCATTAAAATCCATAGGAGTGTTTCTTTTGTTTCGGAGAAGCAGGGGAAGACTTGTGCTATTAGTTGTTATTTGTACAAAGCGGCGGGGAGATAGTCAATGGTTGGATGCTTCAATATGGAGGCATACCGTAGAAGATCTTAGACGTGTGTCTGCCAATACTTGAAAACAAATGCTCTCAAATTGTTTCTGTGACTTAAAGACTCGAAATTGTGCTTAACGTCCCAACCTAGACTCGACATTTATCGATAACAATTTACATCCACAAAAAAGTCCTCGGCTAAAAATATCTCGATTCTCGAACTCGCCTTTAAGCTCCGCTATGAATTACTTTCAAAACCTCAGCACCACGCTCTTTCCCCCTTGTCACTCTCAGAATTTCCATTTTCTGACCTTCGATTTCTGAAGTAGTTAATGTCCATCTGCGGCTCGGATATATCCGAATTCGCCGCATGGGAAGCATTGCATCCGTCACAAGTATTTGAAGAGAGTGAACAGAAATTGTTCGATATGGTGGATCAAGAAAGGATATGGCAGGATCGCGACAGCAGTAACGATGCACGGAGTAGTGAGGAAACTGACGAGTCGAGTTCTGAAGAAGAAATTATTGGCAAGAAGAGTAGGGAAACAATGAGGGGAAAGATTGAGATTCAGGATTCACAACAGACTACGCAGATCGAGAGCCAGGATTTGGTTGGTTTATTTGGATTACATTAGGGGAGTGTATGCTGATATCCAGTAGGGTTCTGAGTATGAGCATCCACCTTCGAGTCAACCAAGGCCTGTGGAGTCGGAAGACGAGGAGGAAATGGACATTGATGCGAAAGACAATGCGCCCGAGGCGATTGAAGAGCCTGACGACGTAGATGAACTGGATGAATTCGAGGTTGACCCCGAGGAGAAGGAATTCCTCAAGGAACTGCTGCCAGTCGCCCCGAAAGAAGAGGTAGAAGAACTGAAGCAAGCCAGAAAGCCAAGGTCTCGAAATCGTGGAAAGGGAAAGGCACATCCTGAACAGGAGACCAGCATCGATACTTTTGCTCGTGAGCACCCTTTCTGGGCGAAAAGCAAATGGAATGACGAGGAACTCGGCGAATTCGAGATGGATGTTCATGAATTTGCTAAAGCGGCTGGACTGGGTTTGCTTGAATCTACTATTCAGGTCGCACGGGCTGTTGGATCCTGGAAGAAAGAGAAGGGTATTATTATGCTTAAGAAAGATCAAGATAAGCTTGAAGAAGCTTTGAGAATTATTGAGAGTGCTGGATTAGTCTCTGGACAAGGGAAAAAGAGAAAACTTGACTCGACTTATAATCAGCAAGCTGCTGTTGAGGGTAGTGTTGATACGACAGGTACAGGCCCGGATGCTAAGAGGCGGCGGAAAGAGGAGAAGAAGGCTCGTCGAAAGGCTCAGAGAGAGAAGCAAAATGGCAAAGCTCCAGATGTGCCTAAGCTCAATCTCAAGAGTTCCCAGGAATACTACGTCCAAGCTAGCAGTCCGATGCCGCAGGCAAAACCAAAGCATGTTTCGCATGCAGATGCAATTGCATTTAATCTCCCTTCGAAAGCTGAACTTCAGGCAGAATTATCTTCAAACGGGAAGGTCAAGGACGTATCTGAACCCACTGCACCTGGTAACCCACAGAAACCGAAATCAGCAATGTCAGAAGAGACAAAGGAAAGAAAAAGAGAGAGGAGGAAGCAGAAAAAGGCAAAGTTGTTTCAAGGTCCAACTACTTCGTCCTACTTCTCAAAACCTGCAGATGGTGTTACCTTAAATGCTTACAATGATCCTGGCCTTGATGTCACAATCCCATCAGCCAGTGCACAACATGAGACACCAGCGGATATTCAGGAGATCGCTAGAAAAGCACGATTAGCTGTGAAGCAAGCTGCTCTAGCCGTCGAGGAGACGGTTAAAGAGAATACCAAGATTAGTGGGAGTGAAAATGTAGACCGGCAAGATAATTACCAGGCTAAAAGCACCACGAAGAAGAGAAATATGCGTAAGAGACGGAGGAACAAGAATGCCTTGCCTGAAAGCGAACTGGGCATTCCTATTTCTAATTCTGTTGTTGAGAAAGTGAACAGTCCGAAACAGGTCGATGGGGACGAAGCACCGAAGAAGAAACGCCGCGAGCGTATTAGAAAGCCTAAGGGTGATCGGGTAGTCGAAGAAACTGGTACTCTTGTCAATGAGCCTGACCTAAAAGAGTCGGAAGTAGTTGTGGTAACCGGGTCTCCTAGAGTGGAACCTGTGGTATCTAGCGAACCTCCAGCCAAAAAGAGACGTGGTGATAGAGGCAGGAAGATTCAGCAGATTTCGGAAGAGAAAAAGATGGCTACAGCTATCGAAGCCGCGCTAGAGCAGACTCAACCAGTGATATCACTCGCCGACGAAATGAGAAAAGAGCGCACAGAGTCCCAAGAGCAGCAAAAGGAGGTAGAAAATGAAAATCCGGATGCCAGAGCGAACAAGTCGGAAGCTGCCGAAGAATTGCTCGATGCAGTTCAGACCCAATTCGAGTCAGCAGAACCTCTAAAGAAGAAGAGGGAGAGGAAGAGAAAATCAAAAGTCGTTGAGGGTGCCGAAGAGGCGAACTCTCTTCTAGCCCTCGAGACTCTATTGAATGACATGCCCAAGATCAATCCCGTAGAGATTGTGGATACTCCAGAACATCCTCAGTCAGCTGAGCCTGCTGGGAAGAAACCTCGACAAAGAAAGCGAAAATCTAGAGATAATCAAGCCCATATCCTGGAGGCCGAGCCACTTTCTGTTGGAAAGATAGCAGAACCGGCACCGGACCATGAACCAGCCGAGCAGGACAGGTCTGATGCTCAAACAGCCGGCCCTCTGGATGGAGATGTTGAAATGGCAGGAGCCTCTCAGCCGACAGCTTCTGAGCCCCTCTCTGAATTGTCTAACACAAACGCCGAGAAAGCTGCTGGACGCAAACGAGACCGTTCTCGGAGAAAATCGAAGCTCGCCAACGATGTTGATGTCGAAATGTCCCAGGCGTCAAACTTGATCCACTCGTAGAAGACCAGGACTCTGCGAGTGGTAAATTGCTCCTGGACAACAGTGATGCAAATGCAAAAAGTGACGAAGAACTATTAAATGGAGACATTGACGAACGGTCGGATCGCCCTTCAATTTTCGAAGAGGTCTCCGACGCTGGGTCCGTTATACTTGGAAGACCGGATGGGAATAGATATTCTCTTACTGAAGATGAAGAGGGGATTGATGGCCAGCGTGACAACGGCAGGGAGCAGAGACCAGCAACACCACTCAAACGCGGGATACAGGTTGTCATATATTCACCGTCTAAGAACTGGGTCCCTGCAGACATGGGCCACACAGGGCGTCCTGGCTCTCAGACTGTAGCCGAAAGGCGACCTAGTCCTGAGCTTGGGTATAATCCCATTTCACCGAAAGGCAAACGACGAGCTTCCGCTCCATCTATAGGTAATACAGCTGAATTTACTGCAATTCCTGTGACAACCACTCGCAGTCGATGCAATTCTCTGAACGTGTCTGAAAGCTCCAATAGAAGTGTTTTTCTATCACGAGACAGCAATGGTCGATTTGCATGGAAGCCTCAGGTCAAGGGTGAAAATGGAGAAGATACTCAGCCTCAAAAACGCAGGCGGACCTCATCTGTTTCCGCTTCATCATCTAAGAAGTTGAGATCCGTTGTACGCAATGAGAAAGGGCAATTCGCTCCGAAAAGCTCTTCTCCTGTGCAGCCTCGTTCATCCCCACCCCATTCCCAACCCAAAACTCGTCCCACGCCTATCAGAGATTCGACAGGAAAATTTACGGAAAGGAAACAGACGCGGATTCAACCGCCTGTGCCTACACTCGCACTTCACGATCAATGCACCGCCGATATAGAGAAAAGTCCATCGACATTGAAGAGGGATTGGAAAGGAAGATTTGCACCCAAGAACGGTTCTCCAACGCCTCCTCCAAATGCATCTGTACCTTCTGCGCCTAAGGAACAGAAGGGAAACAATATCAAAGAAGAGCGTGGCCTCGACAATGATGACCTTCCAAATCAAAAGGCCAAATCAAAGCGGCCTCCAGCAAAGTCGCCTTACTTCACGCCTCCGATTTCACCCTCCGAATCTAGGAAAATAAAAATTGACAACGGTGAAGGTCCCAGTATGGCAAAAACGCCCAAGAAGAGCGCTTTGTCCAAATCGATAGATCCCGGGACCCCAGAGGATGGAGAAAGCGTGCCTTCATCTCAAGAATCACCTAAAAAGCGGTCTCCTGGAAAATTGGTCTCTTGTATTCCTTTCCCACCACTATCATCCCCACACTTCGGACTCATCCAAGAAAAGCTTGCTCATGATCCTTTTCGGCTCTTAGTCGCAGTTACTTTTCTCATTCGCACCCATGGCAAGCATGCAATTCCTGTTTTCTTCGAATTGATGGAAAAGTACCCTTCTCCGGAATCGCTTGTAGATGCAAAAAAAGAAGATATTGTCCCCATTATTCGCCATCTGGGTCTCCAGAACCAGCGTGCAAGTACTTATCAAACATACGCAAAGATATGGCTTCAAGATCCACCCATGAAAGATAAGAGGTATCCAGTTCGCGGATACCCAGATTCAGATTCCGCTCGAGACGTGAAGAAAGGAGAAGTGCTTACTGACGACGACGAGCGGCATGCTTGGGAGATCGGACACATGACTCAAGGGCCATATGCTATTGATTCATGGCGTATCTTCTGCAGAGATGTGCTACGTGGTGTAGCCGAGAGCTGGAACGGAGAGGGAACATCTGAAGGATTTCAGCCTGAGTGGATGAGAGTGGTTCCCGAAGATAAGGAACTGAGAGCGTATCTGAGATGGATGTGGTTGAAAGAAGGATTTGAATGGGATCCGTTCACAGGCGAGAAAGAAGTCGCAAGCCCGGAATTGATGAAAGCTGCCATGGAGGGAAGGATTGCGTGGGATGATAGAGGTGGGATGAGGATTCTTAACGAGGTTATGAATGCCGGACCGAATTTATCTCAGTTTGGAAATTTGGATGTTGAAGAGGAATGAACATTCACTCATGGATTGACTACTTGTGTTGTATGTCAAACAGATAAAGATACCCGCAATTGCAATTGTGTTCTATGAGAACAACTCAAAAATGGTTCCGTACCAGAAGGGCCAAACACCCACGTGACTAATAAAGATTGAGCAGCATGCAGAGCCTTAGCCTGATGTGAGGAAAGAACTTCCAACGCCACGTCACAGATTTAGCTATTTAGCTGCGGCTGAGCAAATCTCAAGGCAACAGAATTCTCGAAAATCACTGGGAATTTCTTCACAAGTCAATCTCTGATCTTTAGAACATCTTGTTATCAGATCTTATTGAATTGCACATTTCGCTTATACATTTGCTCGCAATCTCACATTACGACACTATGCGGCTCTTAAATGTCAAGACCGAGAAGCTTGAGGAATTCTTTAATAACATTCCACCATATAGTATCTTATCTCACACCTGGGAGGATGAAGAGGTTACCTTTCAACACCTCAATGCCGGCGGCTATCAAGGCATGGTAGGATACGAGAAGATAAGAGAATGTTGCAGGGTTTCTCGAGCTGAAGGCTACGAATACACCTGGATCGATACATGCTGTATCAACAAGTCCTCCAGTGCTGAGCTTTCTGAAGCTATTAACTCCATGTTTCGCTGGTACAACGAGTCAGCTATCTGTTATGCCTACTTAGGCGATTTGTCTGGTCGCCCCGGAGATGAGAACTTTGAGACTGATATATCCGCTAGTAAATGGTTTACTAGGGGTTGGACTTTACAGGAACTAATCGCACCTCCGATTGTTGTTATCCTGAATAAGGGTTGGGTTGAAATTGGGACAAAATCATCCCTTAGCAGGATCATCTCTCGGATTACCAGAATTCACGAGCCGGCTTTTAACCCAACTTTGGGCGGTCCTATGATCAACACCTCTCTCCAAAAGTATAGCATTGCTCAAAGAATGTCTTGGGCAGCCTGGAGAAAAACTACTCGGCTTGAAGATCAAGCTTACTGCTTGATGGGGCTCTTCAATGTCAACATGCCACTGCTTTATGGGGAAGGCAAGAGAGCTTTTTTTCGATTGCAGCAAGAGATAATGAATACATCAGACGATTGCACTATATTTGCTTGGGAGGTTGACCCCGTCTCGGGGCCATTCTCTAGACTGCCTTTTAGCATGAGCCTGAACCCCGCTGAAGTCGCCGAAACATGCGGGCTGCTGGCCAGTTCTCCAAATGCCTTCTGTGGGTGCGGAAATGTGACCATACGCCGCCCCCCGTTGATGGAAAATACAAATATACTCCAAGTTCCCCAAATCCCCTCATTTACGCATACATATGTAGTCTCGAAAGGCACCCTTCAACTGCGTGCTAACTATCTGAATTTCAATTTCAAAACCCTCATGCCAAGCGATGTACTCTTCAACTTACATTGTGGCAGTCATGTTGGACGAAAAGCAGAGAGTCTTGACACAGTCTTACGCCGCACCTACGTCCCGCTACGGTATTCCGAAATTGGAGTTGTGTTTCTGGACTGCGAGAATAGTCGAGGCCAAGTTTGCTTACTCCTCCAAAGTATGAGAAATGGGAAAATGACACGATCTCAATTGATTAAAGGATTATGGGCCTCGGATTTTCCAAACCGTGAGATGTTCCTTACCACAGAGATATATTGCGAGCTTCAATGCTCTCAAATTGAAAGTGTAGAGGACAGCAACTCGTATCTCATCAACCTGATAGATCCTTCCAAGTACGAATGCTTAGCATTGATGGAGAGCAAATTTGCAGCGCCTCTTCATGCTCCTATTCAGAAATTCTTGCTATATGGGAATATCAATCAATTTATCTTCAGGGGCGCGTCTGAATTATGGCCGAGTATTCTATTTACGTGCCGATTGGGTTATGGGTCAACAGCTTATGCTGGGTACATGCTCACTGGCGAAATCACACTCGACAGGCCTTGGACTGCTAACGAACCTTGGCTTTGGGAGCACGGGATCCCAATGCAGGCCAGCACGGACACAAGTGAAATCAGGGGTCCTTTGGGGCATGGGAAAGAGTTCGTCGTGAAGCTTCGTGCGAAGTCAGATCAATGTACCTTTATTACCAGTATTGAGTGACGGGGTGAAACTGGTCGGGCACTATGCGAGGTGTAAGTCTAAGCTCTGTAGAGTCGTGGGTTATGTCGTTGTTTTGTGATGGCTAGTAGAAATGTCCAACTAAAACTTGATAAGTACAGGAAGGAAATTCCTCTGTTCAAAGTTACGTCCCTTTAGTTCTGTCTAGCCTAACATGAATTTAATGTATAAAACCACAATCTAAGCTAACAAGGTTTCTAGCTCTCCCGGTAATAATTCTGTTGTCTATAGCAATTCCAGCCTGAAAAATGTGTTCCCCTCTTAAGCTACACTTTTGTGAAAATGCCCGTACAGTTTCCATCATTACCGTACTCTATGCACCTAAAGGGTCCTCATAAGCATAGAGTATAGCGAAACTTGTCTACCTAGGCAGCACCTGCAGCCATCTTCCTTTTGATATTTGTCCACTTTCCAAACAATGAGATCACGAAAGCTACCCCGGAAGTCGCAATCGCAATGATGAATACAATTTTTAGAGCTGACATGTACGAAGCGATAATGAGTGGCAGCTCTGCAGCAGTGAATGTCTCGCGCAATCCGGATGCGCCTGCGGCAAGAACGAGAGATGGATCTACAGATGGTGCATTGATATGAAGCTCTGAAGTGAGGATGTTGACGAAAACTGCATTAGCTGCCGAAACTAGCAGCGCGCCGCCTAGAGTCTGAGCAACTGGGACGTTATTAGCTCATCTAGTGGCAATACAGGTTTGGACATGTAACTCACAGAGAAGAATTGCTGTCACTGTAGATAGATCTTCTGGTGAGGCTAGAGCTTGACTCGACATAATCGGTACTTGGAAACACAATCCGAGTCCTATGCCAGCGACAATCTGATACCCTACCCATTGCGCTGTAGAGCTAGTTGTCGAGAGGGTGTATAAGAGGCCACATCCTATGGTAGCGATAGCTGATCCGGCGATTAGGAAGGGTGTGAAATACCCAGTGACAGTCACGAGGCCTCCTGCTGTGATGACAAAAAAAGCTACGGATATCAGCTTGATTTCTATTCAGTGAAAGAGGCGACAAACTCATGACGATAATAAGGGGTAAATTGCGAATACCGCTCTGGGCTGCTGATACATCCTGAACAGATTGAAAGTAAATTGGAAGGTAATAAAGAAGAACAAAGAAGGCAGCTCCAAGACTGGACACCAATTTGTCAGTGATAGACCTCACAAAACAAATCTTAGGGCGCTCAAGAACTTACAAGAACTCAAAAAGTGACCCGACGATCGTTGTTCGGTCTGTGACCAATCTTTTCAGCATGAGTGCCCTATCTTTCTGAAAGTATTCAACGACAACAAAGAGACAGACGATAAGCCCAAAGGCCACAAGAAGTCCAATAATATAGGCTGAATTCCATGCTTCAGTGACACCTCCGCTTTGCAAAGCAAGGATGTAGCAGACGACGGATGCCATGATGAGAAAGGCTCCTGGAATATCCATTTGAAGTACCTTTTCCCACAGTGAGACCTCAGATGAGACATGACTGGTGAGAGCGTCAGATTCAGGCCACTTATGCAAGATGGCATGGCAAACACAGTGTAACGTACGCTTTGGGACTCTTGAAAAAGAAGATAATCATAACAGCACTGACTCCACCAATAGGCAGATTGATATAAAAACACCATCTCCAGCTTGCCTTGTCAGTAAACACGCCTCCCAAAAGCGGGCCAACAACAGATGCTGTGCCATATGTCGCGCCCAGTATTCCAGAAAATGCCGGGCGCTTGACGGGAGCGACTGAAAGTCCGATAATGCTGAAGCAACCTCCGATAGTCCCAGCAGCTCCAAATCCAGTGATGGCTCTGCCAACAATCAATGCAACGCTGTTTGGTGCTACGCCGCATATCAGACTTCCTAATTCGAAAAATCCGATGCCGATGAGGAAAACTGTCTTCAGAGGAAAGTACTTGTACGCCTTGCCCCAACTTGATTGCGATGCCCCACAGGTGAGTAAGAAGGAGGACTGTAGGCAAAAGACTTTAGCTTAAGGTCATATAATATGGAACATCAACACTCACAGCGTACCATCCGACGTCGTCTAGGCTGTGGAAATCAGAAGTAATTTTGGGAACTGCTGTCGAGAGAATTGTCATGTCAAGAGAAGCCTATAGCTGTCAGCAAGTGGCACATAATTGCTTGAACAATGTTGCCTGACCAGGAACATCGAAAGAATCAGTGCTAGAACGATCATGGCTAGCTTTGAGCCGCTGGGATATTCGTCTTCCACATGATCGGAGCCATTCGAGAGGGATACCGGAAGTTGTTCTACGCCTTCATTCTTCGAATCCGAAGAGTCTTTCTCTAAAGTGAGTGTAGTATTCGAATCAGACATGTTCTACTATAAAACTTTGAGTGATCTTGATTTGTAGGTGTAAGACTGAAAGGAGGTGCCCGATGTCTCTGATAATCTAACCTGTAGAAAATATGTAGACTGGACACTCCTTATATCGAGGAGAGATCGTCCGAAATTCGGAAAAAAATCCCCATATCCAGTCACTTCGCAATCGAAGGGACACCGCACTCCGGGTCCAGATTGAAGACGAATCATAATGTACTTGAAATCGGTACGATTTGCTTCGTCCGAGACTCGCTTGTTTGGTCCGAGCCCCTTAATTTTTGTCCGAGAATTATGATTTCGTCCGAATGACAACATCGAGCACCCTAAAAATATGAATTTCGTCCGAGCGATCGCTCAAAGGCAATGGTGTTCTTCATGACACCGGGTTATATGTGTGCATGTCATGATAATCCAAAACCAATAATATTGCGTTTGACTTTGTCCCCAGAGATTCGACGCAAACTCCTTTTGAGCTACATCACCCCATTGTTATTGACATCTGCTAGCCAAGCCCAATCATTATCCAAGTCTGTTCCAATGACATTCAGCCAGTCCAGATCCAGATCCATTATAGGCACATCAGTGTCAAGTTCTACGTTACCGAAGTGATTGACATCTGCAGCCTGATTTTGTACGCCCATATTTCTGCCTAGCAGAGCTTGGTCGTCACCATGTGACAAATTGAATATTGGCAGGGGCCGTTGCGACGTCGACTCTGGTATAGGAGGAACACCCCTTTGTATAAGATGCCCCGGGGATATTGTGATCACTCCTGAGCCTGGCACTGTAAGCTTTACATATGACGAATGAGCGTGTTGACATGTCGTCCCTGATCCATCTACGGAAGGTACAAGCCCTGCTAAAGTTTTGAGACTCTCAAGCGCCTGTGAGGCAATGGTACTATTTGAATCCGTCGAAACTTTCTGGAGGATCTCAATCGTATCTTGCACCGTCTTCCAGTCCTGGTTTTGATCAAGTACGAGTGGAGGTGGATTGAGGCTTCCATAACCAAGAATACCAAGTATGAGAATTGTTGCGCATATGAATACTTGGTGCTCTGCGACTCTACATAAGCTGAACGCTGAGTTCTTCTCGGAGCTAACAAGTCTGTATATTTTTAGAGTTTCTCGACACGCATTTAAACATGCATCTCGATGTTCGAGGAGCTCATGATCTTCGAGAGATTGTATCATAAGTGGCTGATGTAGTATAACCCTTGCTTGCCAGAACCAGAACAGGTTTATGACATGCTCCAGGAATTCTCGTTGGGTAATCATCCCTAGTTGCAACCCTAACGGAGCATTTTGGAACTTTGGAGGAAGTTCACTAAATACCAAGTCGAAAGCGTCCTCAATATCTCGTGTTTCAGAAACAGAATGTTCCAGTCCAAATTGATTTCTGTCGATTATTCGAGAGGAGAGCTTCATGAGCTGGTACTGAAATGCCCTCAATGTCCCAGGCGCGCCTTGAAACCCGGGGGGGATGGTTTTCCAATGAACGGCGTAGGGAAGGCCAAGGAGCAAGCTGCTATATAAATCTCGCTCACAAATGGAAAACCATATTTCACGTCGAAGATTCTCGTCGGATGTCGATTTGTCGAAAGTGATTCTATGTGGCAAATGCGTGCCTAGAAGCTGTGCGTGTGAGACTGCTCGGTGCACAAGTATCCAATTCATCTTCAGCAATCCGAGATTCATATAAGCTTTGCCTGCCATCATGATAACCTCGATACCAGCGTTAGAGTTTGAATAGCCATTATGGTTGATGATCAGACGATATACGCGACTTAGATATTCCTGAAATAGTGCCCCCGGTGGACACCGAAGCTGACGTATGATATGTTGGTGGTGTGGATGGTGATGTCCCAATTGTTGGAGGCACGTTGCAATACATATAACCCCAATGGCTGCAACAGGTGGTTCAGCAGATGCCAAAGTCCAATTCACAACTTCTTGAAGTGTAGAAATGTTTCTCTTCGTCATTGATGTTTGTAACCAGTAACCTGTAGCGCCACTATATAATTCAGAACTTGTTATCTCCTTTAATCGAATTAGACTTCAACATACCGCGAATTCCACCACAGGTCCGACGTAGCTTCGACGATTTGTGCAATCAGTCTCGGCGAAGGAAGACCTTCGCAGAGTTCATCGCATACACGGGAAGCTCTCGATTCCTGCATCTTAGAGTAGATAGTACCGCTATGAACAAGATTACTAGTGTTTGGGGGTGTGTCTATACGGCTACTCTTTTGACGTTCATGTTTTTTCCACTAAATTCATATTAAAATCCTCCTTTTCACATGCAAACATATTGCATCATGTGAGTCTTACAATTGCATTGTTAAAGAGGGTTCCTGGAGGGTCCAAGTCTCCGTGAATGTTTTCACATTCGTCGATCTCAGATTGATGGTCCAAAAGAGGCGTGTGAGGATTTGTGCTCCGATCTGGGTCTCTCCCGCGGATGTGAAAGTCATCGAAATCGTGTTCTGTGCCTTGACTTGGTTGTGGTGTACTTTCTGCAGCTTGAGATCGGAGGAGGGCCTCAAGTTGTGCCACTCTTTCTTCTAAAGTAGTGCTGGGAGAAGGTTTTGTCACATTAACAGACGAAACCTTGCTCAGGCTTTTGCTTTGCATGATGCATCGAGTTCCTCTTGCAATGCAAGTCACGCAACTGCTTTTCGAATCATCAATCCTGAAGCTACATTTAACTTTACGTTTTCGACCTTCTTGAATCAGCATGATAACAAGTGATGATGATGGAATGACTTGGACATTCGATGCAGCTCTTTGTACCCTTACGCATCCCCTTTTCAGCCCTTGGGTCAGAGATTTTGCTGGTAGGCATCGTAATCGGCAGGCTGATTTCGCACAATAAAGATTTGTAGACCGAATTTTCGGCAATCTAGTATTCTAGAAGATGTTCGTGGTGTTGAGAGAGAAACAGGATGTGGTTCATTGTTGACGGCAGAACTGGACGTCAGGGTACAAGTACAGTACAAAAATATGGCCGAATTTGTCATCAAATTTCCTTGAGTATCATTGGCTCGTTGCTCTCAGCTTGTGGACACAACATTAAGAAACAAAACCAATCTCAACTTCCAAATCACTTTGTCATTTTGATCTGGTCTTTTGAAGCTTTATACTGCCTTGTTATTCATGTTGTTTCTGAGTAAATATTTCTTTGTGTGTTTTGGGTACCTATGACCTTGGCGGGGTAAATCTTGGCAAGCGGGGGTCCAGGAAAGCCGGGCCTGTAATACCTAATACCTAGTACAGTATTTGTCTTGCTCTTCACACTTTTAGTGCTTACAAATATAGTTTTCCAGGAGCCTAGAAAGTTCATGTATTTAGGTGATCTACGTAATCACGATGAAGCCTGATATGTAGGCATGAAGCAGTCCACTCAAATGTACCCGAATTGAGGTCTAGATATATCCCAACTAGGCAGCTACTTAAAAGGGCTTAAAAGCCGCACGATGCCAGAATTCGACCCAGGTACCACACATTATCAGAAGATTACCAGCAATCAAATATGGCAGCAAAGCATCTAGAAGATGAGACGAAGTCTGAGGTCTTCAATTGGCTCAACAACACTCGATATGCTTCAACCTCACTTCAAACTTTGTCTGGAGGATCCGCAAATTTCATTTTCAATGAGAGATTATCTGAACCCCTAGAGGACGGAACGAAGGATGTTTTGGTAAAGCATGGAAAAGCCTATATGGCAGTTGCAGCTGCCAACAAGATGCCCATCGAACGTTGTGTAGAGCATTTTGTTTCCCAGTAGCGCTATCAAATATCTGACAGTTTCTAGGAAATTGAATATAAGTGCTTGGAGTACCTGACAGATTTCACTCAAGAACTTTCCTCTCACGGGAAATCTTCCCAGTATATGGTCAGAACACCCAAGCCATACATTTACGACAACATAACTCATACTCAAATCCAAGAGTATCTTCCCAAGGGCATTGATCTGAAGACGTATATGCTCAATGAATATCCTTCTCCGACTCCTGAGAGCTTCCGTCCTCAATTCCACGAGCTTGGAAAATCATTGGCCATCTATATAACGAAATTTCACCATACATCACATAATCCTGAGATATACGCAGAACTTGAACGCAACACCGACATGCAAGCATTGAAACACATGATCAACTATGACTGGATGATCCAGCGCATTGAACAATTCCCTAGTATTCTAGGCGGTTGCAGGGAGACCTTTGAAAAGATTAAACAGGATGCTTTAGTTGAGCTTGAAGGTGGTTCGGAGATATTGATAGGTATTCATGGGGACTGGTGGGACGGAAAGTAAGTTAATGGAGTCAAAGTTAGTTTCGCTATAGTAGTTAATATTTCCAGCATCTTAATTCCAAACACAACTTACAATGAAGGACTAACTATACCTGTTTTCGTCGTCGACTGGGAAAACGCACAACTTGGCGTGCCTGCGCTAGACCACGGAGAGATCATTGGTGAATTTCTGGAAAAGTGGATGTTTAAGAAGACGGATGCTGGTTTATGGATAGCACAGGGATATGCTGAAGGCTTGGGGGCTCAAGAGGAGGATCTAGTCTGGCGTACTATATTGCAAATCGGTGTCCATATTCTAGCCTTTGGTCTCCTGGACAGGGGTTGGGGATCACCTACTCAAGTTGAGGAGGTTGCTAGATTTGGGAGAGATATCGTGTTGAATGCATGGGAGAAAGACAAACAGTGGTTTGAGAAAAGTGAGCTTGCTTGCTTCTTCACTCAGATGGTGTCAAAGCAGAGCATAAACTATTCTTAGGATGAAATTCGTAAGAGCCTCGCGGGAGAAGAAATCGCAAAATACCGGAGCGGAGCTGGGTATAGAATATTACCTTAGAGAGTGCGCCAAAAATACACCAATGTCAATGAAGTGCTTGATATTTAACGATCGGCTTCAACCACTTTGAATTCCAATCCACTTCGAAACCAATCCTCGTCTATAATCTGCTCGAAATTTTGGCAAAATCTATCACTGAAAATAATTATTCTCCACGCACAGATCCACCCCACTCATTCCCCGAACGTAAAGCCCCGAAATTGGTGCTTAGTTTTCCACCTCAATCAACTCCGATTGTGTCAATACTGCAAACCTGAAGTCCAATCTTTTATTTCCCTCCACTTTGGTATTCCTGGCGTAATCCTCCTTCTGTTCTGCAGTCCAGCTATTCCAGATCCTGTCTCTTCTCCTATTTTCCCACCGATAGTAAAGCCCCTACAAGAGCATATAATACAATGTTGCCATTGATAATTGAAACAAGAGTTCTATTTCCTCGTTTATACCTCGATTTGTCGTCCTCGCGGTAGATGTTCGATACCACGATACCTGAAGCCTGGCAAAACATGTTGTACATAGCAGCAGAGACTGTACGAGAGCGGACTGTGTCTGAATTTTGGGAGTTCCAACCTGGGGCTATCAGCAGAGTGTAATGGAGGTAGAACGTGACGGAAGGAAATAGGATACGAACCGACTTGAACAGCATGTGCAGACGGATAATAAAGCAGAAGCGACACAGCAGCCCAAATGGCCCATTTGTTAGTCGTTGCAGGATTAATGATATATAAAGCCACCAAGAATGGGAGAGCCCACAGCTGACCCGTTACTGCTGATGCAGCATATGACGGATCCTGTCTGAGAGAGCCAAGTGACCCCCATCATTGTGATAATATGTCCAACCTGGCTAGGAATAACAAGCAAATTTGCTTGAACAGTATCAAATCCAAGATCTCGTAAACTGAGTGTAAGGTATTGGGATGGTGGAGCTAAAGTAATACGTTAGTGGTCTTCAACAATGTAAAGTGATTGAACTTACTCATTGGCACCATGAAGACAAATCATAGAACATAACTTCAAAACATTTAGCATAAACATGAGTATATTTGAACGCTTTACTTACAGTGGCTATAGATGATAGTCTATCATCGATTTATAAAGCCGCTTTGGGGTGATAGCTTGACCTGTCGGAGCGAGAACACCTATGATTGTGCACCAATGGTGAGCTAACTCTCAAAATGTAGAGATCGCAGTTAATTCATTGCAGCCTTCAATCTCAGAAATGCTGCCTTCAAATTGTCATTCCTCTGTGCTGAGTTACCCTCTCAGTTGGTATCGAAAAGGATAGTACGTCGATTCGTCACAAATATAAGAGGCCCAGAGCTGACCTTACATGTCTTTAGGGACCTGGTCGGTGGATACCTATGCAAATGGTCTTGTGGAGTGTTGTTGCCTGTTCACAATTATACCCTCTCAAATACACAGATGCTGCCCCATCTTTGAAGTACTGGAGATACGTTTGATGACGCACCTGCACGGTTAGACGACCGGTGACTGCCCAGCTAGCAGAAGCAGATTCTGACAACTGAATGTATTGTACAATCAGCCTCTCTATTTCCAATACAAGCTTGCCAACAGATATCGGCTTTCAATTTTCGATCTCATTCATGCTTCTCTCATCATATCAGACCATACTACCAGTATCTCGCTGAGCTTATCGTCATCGTTAAATTGTACCCCAAGAAGGGCAATACCATTTGGATTGACAATCGGACGCACGCCTCGCCCTACAGACATGCAACCAGGTACAGATGAACAGGTCATTATTCCTAAGATCCATACTAGATGGACTGGTATACGAACATATTTTCATGAGGCTCGTAAGGAGGTTGAGGAAGAGGTGTCTAATCTCAATGAAATGGATCTGCGAATTCTTCCTGCTCCAAGTAAAGATTAGATGTAGTTATAAAGCAGTAGAGATGTGAAATAATACTACAAGACTTACCTGGGATGTTGAACTGAATAAAATTGATAATTCTCCAAGTCTTGGATGAGTTGTGATCGCTGTATCGAACGGTGCCTTGATGAAACAGAACCGCCGAGTCTTCAATACTACTGGACTAAAATTATATAGCAGAAGGTATGGTCTGACTATTTCGCTGAGGCCAGAGAATTCTCTAGACTGGGCTCACAACATTCAGGAATTTCGAAGCCAAGATCATACTGACCTCGCTCCACAATGATCTAGCTTCTACAAACTTGAGATTTCGCCCCCAGCTGACTCCTGAAACCCCGAATATAAGGCCAATAAGGCGATTGCAGCGAAGTATGAAAGAACTCATCCCGTACCCCGCACCAAAATATGCACTATCCAAACCACAAGGCATTTTGTTTCATAATTGTTGAAGAGTAATAAGATGATCATACATACTGATCCATGCTTACGAGATAGCTGAGATCACAACAATTGCCCTGCATTACTAGTGCATGACCCCTGGAAATTCGTACTTTGTATAATCGAGTAGTGATATAACAAACTACCTTCCAGCCCCAACATTCACTTCCACAGCCCCGAAATGCTTCAATAATCTTCCCCATACAGGCTGTCCTTTCTCTCCCATAGCGATAGGCCATAGTACCCTTCCAGCTCCATCTTCCCACCCAATCGGACATGCCTCTCTACCTTTCTCCCTCCATCTCTGCTCAATCTCCGGCGCAGCGCTCATATATCCTGGATCTACACTATTAATCGCAACCCTTTTCTCTTTCCAAGCTGGCTCTGCCTCGGTTTCGGTGATCATGTTCAAAGCTGCTTTAGTGATATTCGTGTGTACGTGATGTCCACGTTTTGAGGATGAATCGGGATTGGCTTCGAAGATACCTTCACGAGACGTGACGTTGATGATGTGTGCGAGAGGATTGCTTGATTTAGATGAAGTGAGAGGTGATTTGGATGTGCCCATTAGAGGCAGTAATTCGCGAATGAGAATGAGAGGGACAAAAGTATTGACGGAATGTGCGGACACAACGTCTTCGTATGGAATTTGGTGCAGGGTTTGCATCCATGATGATTTTGGTTCAGGATGATACGCAGAGATCGTATCGTCTGGCTGAGCGATAGAAGCGATAGTATCGCTACTGAAGGGTGGCAGTCCTCCTGTCCTCTCTCCAGGCTGGCTTTTCTCGAATTCCAGGAGGTGCGAGCTTTGCACTCCACCTCTGATGCGGACTTGATATTTCGATTGGCTCAATACGTATATTGAGTTTGGGTCTTGAGCAATCAATTTTTGTTCTCTTTCGACAGCATGCCGCTCCTTTTCCAAAGGATCTGTTAGCGTTTGCGCAGCATTGTTGATCAGAATATCCAATTTCTTAACACTGCTTTCATTCCAACGATGCAACTGTTCCTTTACAACAGCCACTAGGTGAAACACATCTTTTGCTGCCCTGAAGTCCGCCCCTATGATCCTCAAAGAATTGCTCCAATCTTGAGAATCAATCTCGCTCAAGAACCTCGTTTCAGCATCACGAGGGTATCGAGAGGTCACCATGACCTTTGCCCCGCAACGTAAAAGACGTAAAGCTGTATGATATCCAAGATTGACTCTTCCTCCTGTTACAAGAGCTGTTCTGCTCTTGAGGTTGAGAGTGTTAGGCAGTGAAATATCACAACTGGCGAGGTTGAAGTCCCCACATGACTTACACAGCGACGGATACTGCAAATGAGGCGAGATGAGGAGAAATTGACAAATGTAGCATTTCTTCTCTTGAACCTTCATGTCTCGTTGTATCGGAAGCGACGAGTTGCCTTTTAGATCAATAGACTCATTCTGGAGCTGACCTTGTAATATTTGGACGACTTCTTGGAGAGGTGTGTTGAGATTGATATTCACTTGACCTCGTTTCGTGAAAAAGTCAAGTACGCTTAAAGTGCTTTCTATGTCTTTCTTCGAAGGAACTGTATCATCTACAGGGACGGCTGGAAGTTTTGGACCTTGAGGAATATGTGCCATCGACTCCAAGTACGATTTGATACTTTGAACGGTTCCGGCATATTGGGCTCTGGTAATGGAGCGACCGTACCTGGCAGTTTCAGGGAATAAACAAAGTGAAATCTTGTCAGCAGACAATGAGCCCACGGGCGGGAGATAGTGAACCAGTATACTTGGCAATTTTTGTGATTGACAAAATTCCTGGTCTCGGCGAATCTGAAAGGCGATGGTTGTTGGATCCTCTGCTGCCAAGAACTCCCGGCAAGATGCTTCCGTGTTTAACATTTATTCTAGTCGTCTGGAGATATCACAACCTTGATCTCGTCACGTTCATATACGGAGTGTAATCGATCGCTGAAAAGTCGAGCAAGAAGATGAGTCGAAAAGGCTAGACAGACCGGACAATTGTAATTCCCTCCCCGGCACAATTGAATCCTTCGTATCTTGGCATTTCTGTTGTCGCCTGCTTTTGAGTCACCGTACATGCTCGGCTCATCTCTCGTTTCTAAAAGTTCTGTTCTTCTCCCAAAACTCGATTTTTCACTTGTGAGCAGAGAAGGCTCTCGCAACAATGGAAAAATCAAATCCCCAAGACACCGCGCCAAAATTGGTTCGCAGCCTCGCAACACTTCCTCGGGAACTCGTTCACAATGTCTTGAATGACTTGCCTCTTTACAAAGTTCTCCAGATCCTCAGTCATCAGAATCAATATCTCGTTGAATGTGTCATGACACATATGTATTATCGGAGAGTTTTCGTATCAACTTGGCTTATTTCCAATGTTGTCGGCTATTTCAATATCCTCGTAGAGATTCGAGCATTCCAAAATGTATCTGTACTCAGTTCGTATAGGGAAAGATATTTGAAGACAGCTGCGGCGTCGATGAAAGGTATCCACCCCGAAAAGCTTAAGTCTTGGATGATTGCTAGTGTGGAAAAGGCTTTGGATCTACCACTCATTGACCTCGAACTCCTCCAGCAATACTCGAAGTCCGCCTATCCTCAAGGTTTTGGAAACACCACAGTTCAGAAATTTCGAGAGAGATGGGAGTGGATCAAAGCAGTCAAATTGCAAATCAATGCCATCAAAGCACGTCAGCATGAGATTGCCGCCGAGATCATCTCTACATTTCCTGGAAAGATCTTGTTGAAGAAGCTGCTTGACCCGTCGCAAGATGGTCTCCGGAAGAACACTCAACATATCGCCGATAACTTTCGTAGTCGGGCAAAGAAAATCAGACGGGATGACAAGCTTGACCACGGCGCCAAGAATAAGTGTTCAACTGAGTTTGACTATCTTGATCTGATACCATATGATCGTTACTTGTGGCTTTACCTGGACATGGTTTCTAAGCATCCGCTACCAGATATCGAACCGGAAAGCGTGGAAGTAAAGCTGAATGGCTTGTCGTTAGACGAAAAACGAATCCAATTCGAGAATAAGACCGAGTCTGAATCCGCCGAGCACTTCAATGAAAAAGTTGGAGGAAAATCGGAAGGCTGGAAAGCTCATGAGATGCCACATTCTGATACAAATGCGGCGCAAGGCTCATACTATCCCGCTGAGATTCTGGAAGCTCTGAAGATTGTCCAGAATGGCCTTATGTTTGTCTACACAGGCTCTCCTCTACTAGTCGTGCCCCGCATCGACTGGAATCCGAAGGGTTCGACTGGAGAGAAGAAAAAGCCCAAATTCCTCACAACGAAGAAGGAACACTCTCCTGATATTGCAGCAGCTCTGCACCGTTGTCCTGTGAGGAAAACAAAACCCCATGATAAGAGAGAGTTTCAGTGGTTGAAGGCATTCCTGAAGGTCGTCACGTGGATGGAGGAAACGGAGCATCAGGCTGTAAAGTCGGGACAGTGATCATCTCCTGAAAGTACCTATATAGGATGATCAATGGACCATGAAGATTGATAGCTTAATTTGTTCAATAAGTTGTTTCCTAGATTTTGAACATTGTCTCTGTGCTAGTCATCCCTTGTAGCTCTACACCTGTACTAGCATCGGCGAAACGTACCCCCGTGCCGATTCGATGAACTGCTTCACCAGCTTCAATTTTGAGACACTGTGAGGCGGCATCATTGCCACCCGCAATGCTATAATCATGCTGCAGATGGCGTGCTAATAGGTACGCTATTTAAATATGGTATAGCTGGAAAGCAACCAACCTTAACTGGTCCATGTTACACAACGCAGCGAAATTTCGTAACCCAAGAAACGAGTAAAAAGCATGGTGAAGCAGTCACCACTTAGAGAAAGTCCAACTTTTTGACACATTGGCACTTCGTAGGAACTTGGCTAACGAAAACAGAACTGGGGCAGCCTCGTATTAGCTCCGCATATCTCCCAAATGTCGAAACATTATCAGCGAGATATCTGCTCTCTGTGGTCCAGAGAGCATATCAACCTCCAAGATTGAAGAGACCGACCCCGCGGCCATCGAAAACTCCAGCATTCGGGAAGATGTATTCGAAATACCTGTTCCTCCTGGAGCTTTAAATGCACCACCGGAGCTCCATGCCAATGAGATATTCCTCCACGAATGTCATGTCCCAGCATCGACGCAAGAAGTTACCTAGCGCAGGATCTTAGGTGTCTGCAAACAAGACAGTCCATTCTCTATCCGTACACCCATATCATGTACACGAGGTGATCTGGCACATTGACACAAGTGGATGTGCTATTGAAATCGGAGAGCACGACTTGCATATAGATGTGGCTAGAATCCTCATGACGAGCACACTGATCCATTGGACAGGAGCTAGAAATCTTTGCGGAGGCCCACAGGTAGATAGTGGCAGGCTCCGAAAAAGAGGGGATTGACGAAGTCGAGAATCATGTCACGGCTGTCATTTGGGATTTATGTGAGTAAACATGCACCACGTAAACCCTGATTAAGAAATATCACAAATGGTAATGCGATGGGACATGGCAGTGTGACCTGCCATCTATCATACGGCAAGTAAAACTCTGTAGCGATAGACTCTATCAAGTGGGCTGGTGGCTGTCTCCTCTATAGCCTTCCTCGCCTGTCACCGCGGAAAGCTTCTGGGAATACTCGTAGGCTATTCGAAGAAGATATACATGTCATAAATCTTGTCAATATTCTAATACAAAGATGCCCCTCTATGAAGGAATCACATCCACCATCTCATCCCTGAAGGTTCTGTCCCCTCTCATACATCGCTTGACTCAAGTCCCCATCCTCCTTAACCCCATAAGCGCTCCGATACCCTCACCAGCAGCCTTCGATTTAGACTTGACACAAAACTCCCCTACCGTCCTTGTCTTCCTATTCCCCATAATCAAAACCTCCACAACAAGTGTCCCCCATCCTTTCATCTCATTCTCATTCTCCTTCCACTCTCTCATCCTCTTCTCCACCTCTTCACAAATCTCTCCTAACGTTCCCTTCTCACCCCCCAATCCAAGCGCGAGTCCATCCTCTAATTCTACACTTTCCGCCTCCCAAACCACAATCTCTCCCGCTCGATACCAAGCCGGGAAATGATCGATCAAAAACGTGACTTTCAGAAGCTGAGGGAAAGAAGATAACCAACGCAACAGCCAAGGAGAATCAAGTGACATTCCTGAAGCGACGCGGTGGTTCCAGGGTAGAGCTAGGTTTTGAACTAGGGAGAGAAGAGAATGTGTTGACGAGTAGCCTAGCTGACTTGCGTCTCCTTGGAGAGGAAACGTGGGATTGACAGTATGTTCTGAGATGCCATCTTCATCGAATGCTTCTCCGAAATTGAGACTGAGTCGGATATTATGGCTTTTTGGCGGCTGGATGGAAGGAAGATAGAGTGAATCGTTCACGGGATCCCAATATGTTTTCGGGAAACGCTGAAATAAAGTCTTGGAAGGAAAAGCTGAGAATCCTAATTTGAAGATAGAGAGGCCGACTGAACGGGACTCGTGGTTGATATGTAAGATAGTTGGGATCCGGGGCGCCGAGATGGGATATGCGTGTTCGTTGGATGAGCCCCGTGTATAGGGACTTAGATGGAGTGATATACGATGGATCGTAGATGGGGGGATTGCGAAAGCCCAGATCATAAGACGGAGCTCGGTGGGCAGAGAAGAGAAGGTTGTGGTGTCAGAGTGGGATTTGATGTTCATGTGGAAAGCCAGGAGGTCTGCGACTGAGTCGCTTCGACCACGTTCTGTTAATTCGATATCTTCTCCTATTTCTGTGGCTTCTGTCTCGTAACGAGAAGCTCTCATCATAGAGAGCGTTTGGAGTTGGTATATTGAAGGCATTGTGAAATATTTGGATAAGAGAAGAGGAAGAGTAAGGGAAGGGAAATGAGATGAAAATAGAAATGCAGTTGGTGAGGAATGTGAGGTGTGAGAGTGAGATAAGAAAACATAGCAAAAGAAAGGTGTGAGGAGGGTGTACGGACAGATAAAGGGCCACCAACAGTTAGATCAGTCGCACCAATTGATGCTGACAAGAGAACGCCATTTCTGTCATCTCACCGCTGAGAAAGGTGCTAAAATAATCAGAAAATCAAGAAAAGGACCAATGGCTGGAAGGATGCACAAAACCCCACCCTCAGCTAAAAGTGCCAACAATACCCCTCTTGTTCTAGACTGTTGACAGATATTCGATGGAAATGTGTGAAGAAGTAAGAAGCTAGAAGGAGTTGGTTTGATATGCAGATATGTGAATATATATTTAATTGAATCTTATGCATGTTCAGGGGGAGTGCTGGTGCATCGGGGATAAATGTGAAGTGACGGACTGGCAGTTGCACGGACAATAGCGAGGGCCACCCCTGAGAGAATAGTGGTCTGCTCGCTAAATCCTACACTTCCACTCTACGCGTCGGCGCGTCTCCTCTTCCTCCAGCTATCCAAGACATCGACCTCCGTCGCCAGCAAGATGGGCAAACCAAATCCCTCTCAGAGCTCGCAGAATAAGAGTCAGAAATCAATCTCGAGTTTCTTTACTCCTAAAACTGCTGTGCCAACACGACCTTCGCAGCCTGCTCCAGCTCGGAAATCATCGCCACCATCTAAAGCTCCTAACCTCTATGATGCCGAAAGTGATAGTGATGTGGAAATCACCAGAGGTCGCGCTTCAAAGCGGGCACTGACTGAAGATGCAAATGGAGGGAACAATGGACCAGTAGAACGGCCAGCAAAGAAAGCTAAAGGCGATAATGATAGCGGAGGAAGCTCGTTCTTTACAGCGCCTGCACAAGCATCTAAACCAGCTCCTGAAAAATCAAAACCTTCACCGCGGACAGAGCGATACATCTACACCGGCTCAAGTCAATTGGGTACCTGTCAGCTCATCCCAGGACTGGAAGAAGACGACGAGGCGGAAAAGGCTAGAAAGCAAGAGTTACACCAGAAATGGGTAAAGAAAATGGGAGGTGCACAAATTGGTCGGCGTTGGCACACCGAAGAAACTCCCGTTGCAGAAGAGGGAGATGAAGGAGAGGATGAGGAAGAGGCTCCCCTACCGAAGACGAAAAAGAAGGGTGCGAAGACTGGAAAATTGACACCTCTCGAAATACAGGTTCTAGATATCAAGAGGAAACACATGGACACAATATTGATTGTGGAAGTGGGATACAAGTTCAAATTCTTCGGTGAAGATGCCAGGACCGCTGCTAAAGAATTGAGTATTGTGTGTATACCAGGCAAATTCAGATACGATGAGCATCCCTCCGAAGCGCATCTGGATCGGTTCGCATCTGCTAGTATTCCGGTCCATCGACTACCTGTCCATGCGAAAAGGCTTGTAGCTGCGGGGCACAAGATTGGCGTTGTAAGACAAGTCGAGACTGCAGCTCTGAAAAAGGCTGGTGATAACAGGAATGCCCCATTCACGAGGAAACTCACGAATGTGTATACCAAAGGAACATACATCGATGATGATGGACTTGATCAACCCACTGATGCTCCATCTGGTGGCGCTCCGGCAACCGGATATCTCCTATGTATCACAGAATCCAAAGCCAACGGGTTTGGTACCGATGAGAAAGTGGATGTGGGCATACTGGCTGTACAACCTGCAACTGGAGACATTATCTATGACACTTTCCAAGACGGATTTATGCGGAGCGAAATTGAGACGAGGCTATTGCATATTGCGCCATGCGAATTTCTGATTGTAGGTGAACTCACTAAAGCTACAGAGAAGCTGGTGCAGCATCTTTCAGGCTCGACAACGAATGTATTCGGTGACAGAATTCGTGTTGAACGTGTTGAGAAGGACAAGACGATGGCAGTGAAAGCACATTCTCATGTCACCCAGTTCTATGCCGAAAAGCTCAAAGCTCAGGAAAGTGAGAGGGAACAGAAGCTCCTGGAGAAAGTTCTGTCTCTGCCAGAGGAGATCACTATTTGCTTATCGTCCATGATTACCCACATGACGGAATATGGTCTAGAGCATGTATTCGACTTGACCAAGTACTTTCAGTCATTTAGTGCTCGGTCACATATGCTATTGAATGGGAATACTCTGACGAGTCTGGAGATCTACCAGAATCAAACAGACCACAGTGAAAAGGGCAGTCTTTTCTGGACTGTCGACAAAACACAGACTCGTTTCGGTCAACGACTTCTTCGCAAATGGGTTGGCCGTCCGCTGCTCGACAAGACTCGATTGGAAGAGCGAGTAGCAGCCGTTGAGGAATTGGCAAATGGCCACCAATCCATGAAGGCTGATAAACTACGATCGCTTCTTCGAAGTATCAAATCAGATTTGGAGAGGAGCCTTATTCGTATCTACTATGGCAAATGTACGCGGGCCGAAGTTCTCACAGCATTACAAACGCTATATCGGATCTCCATCGAATATGCGACTGTCAAAAGCCCAGCGGATGCCGGCTTCTCCTCTCCACTCATCAATGAAGCAATTGCATCGCTCCCAACAATCAACGATTTATTAGTCTCGTTTCTTGACAAGATCAGTGCGGAAGCTGCTCGAACAGATGATAAGTATGCTTTCTTCAGAGAAGAGCACGAAACAGACGCTATTGGAGACCACAAACTAGGCATAGCCGCAGTGGAGCAAGAACTCGATTCTCACAGAGCAGAGATCGCAGAAAAGCTGCAGACACATAAGAAGATATCTTACAGCACTGTCGCTGGCATAGAATACCTCATCGAAGTTGAAAATGCAGGTCTGAAGCGAGTCCCAGCGTCCTGGATGAAGATCTCAGGCACGAAAAAGGTCTCTCGTTTCCACACCCCAGAAATAGTGCGTATGCTCCGTGAAAGAGATCAGCACAAGGAATCCCTCTCAGCAGCATGCGATGTAGCATTCTCCTCCTACCTCTCCCAGATATCAGCACACTACGCTCCCCTCCGCGACGTAATTGCATCCCTCTCCACACTCGATTGTCTCCTCTCCTTAGCAACCGTTGCCCTCCTCCCAGGCTACACCAAACCCGTCTTCTCCTCTACAACTGAGATCTCCGTCGTGGGCGGTCGACACCCAATGGTCGAGCAACTTCTCCCCTCCTCTTACATCCCGAACGACACCTCCCTCTCCACTTCCGAGAACCATACTCGGGCTTTGTTGATCACAGGTCCAAATATGGGCGGCAAGTCATCTTATGTGCGCCAAACAGCACTAATCTGTATCCTCGCCCAAATCGGCTCGTTCGTCCCAGCTGAATCAGCTACATTGGGGTTGCTAGATGGGATATACACCCGTATGGGCGCATTTGATTCTATCTTCACGAATCAGAGTACTTTTATGGTTGAGCTATCTGAGACAGCAACGATTCTCAAGTCTGCGTCGCCAAGGTCACTGGTTATCCTCGATGAGTTAGGACGAGGAACGAGCACGCATGATGGTGTAGCGATTGCCGGAGCGGTGCTAGATTGGGTGGTCAGAGAGACAAAATGTTTATGTTTGTTCATTACGCATTATCAGACTCTTGCTGGTGTTGCGAGGGGTTTTGAAAAAGGAAAGGAGTTGAGAAATGTTCACATGAAGTTTACCGCTGAGAGCGCGAGCGATAAAGGAGACGAGGAGATTACATTCTTGTATGAAGTAGGTGAAGGAGTAGCTCATCGCTCCTATGGTCTGAATGTGGCTCGTCTGGCGAATGTGCCCAAGTCAGTGCTGGAGACTGCGGCGGAGAAATCACATGCACTAGAGATGGAGGTCAAGCAAAAGAAGCTGGCAAGTATTTCGAAAACTATCGGTGAATTTCTATTTGAAGAGAACGCGGCCGACCAGATAGAGCAGCTAATAGTCGGCATAGAAGAGCTATGATGTATGGTACAGGAAAGGAAATAAATATGTTTTGATAATGCCAAAGCAACGCAAGTTTAAACTCCAATCTGTAGGAGTAATGTGCACCGCCCTGTGCAAACCTTCGATATCGTCATAAGCAAATAAAGTAACGCAAATTTTGGGTGCGAATAAAAAAGGAGGAAGAAAATTGGGCAAGCTCCGTGCCACAGCCGATTTAGCAACCATCAGGGGGCGTCATAATTTCGTGCTGGTGCTTGCGGACCACATAATAAGAGCCATTTACGAATCGAAACCAGCAGTCTCGCCTCCAGTATTTCCATGGTTCTTCGAAGTAGAAGAAGGTCCTTGTCGTGCACGGTTTCTGATGTTGCTGCCGGGGGGTGGTGGGAAACCAGAGAATCGTGTCATGCCTGGCACGGTTTTCCACTCCTTCGGGGCAGTAGTCCAAGAGAAGGATTCATGTTGAAAATGATTCAAGGGACCGAATGGATTGACATACACTTGGGACCATGGAGTCTCGGGCATGGGACGAACATCAGTCTGAGTTAAGGCGAGTCGAGTGTGAGCAGGGAGGAGCTCATCACGGAAGCCGTTGAAAACCCAGTAGGGTGGCGGGGACGCGGGGGCTGCAGTGTTCGAAGCACCATCAAATGGTTGATTAATGTGTGGAAGGTCGAATCTGCAAGGTGCAGTAATTAGTAATCTCATGCACATATACCAATGATAGTAATTATAATCGCCATACCTATGCTCCTCCAGAGGACTCTCGGTACGACCTAGCAATGTAAGTTGAGACTTCTCTGTGTTTCAATTGGTAACTCACTTGGGCTGGGTTGTGGGCCATCTTGGAAGACGTTGAAAGGTCTCTTCTTTCCGTTCTTGTCATTTTTGCGCATTTGGTAAGTCATCTTGTGTTCTTCATCTGCCTCATTCTTGGAAGCAGCTGCCAGTGGATTCAAGATTGGAGGTGGAAACAAATATTGAGGACGAGATTGAGCTTCTTGAGCATCATTCTTCACTGGGGTTTGACCACTACCTCTCTTGACCTTTTGTGCGCGCACACGAGTGTTGGTGCTCATGTTATTGAATGTAGGGGCTTTCCGAGTCTTGCGCTTCTTTGGGGAGGGAACAACCTGTAGCAACTCAATATGTGCATGCATAGGAATGTCAAATAAGATAAATGAGTTACTCACAGGGCTGGTCTCAGTTGAGAGTGGGCCAAAAATATCTCTGCTGGCTCTGAATTCCCCATTGGCATGATAGCTAAGCTCTGCAGGTTCTGTCTCAAGTGAAGTGGCAATCATGTCTTTGATGACACTATCGTCTTTCTTCTGATTCCTCAATCTCTTTTGCTCAGGGGTTGCTGCATCAAAGATGTCCATGCCGGGCCAGATGGTGCCTTTGAGTTTGGCGCTATCAGAAGATTGTGGAGCGTTTTGGTCAACGTCATATTGTTCTGGTTTCTTTGGGGTCATCAACCTATATACTGGTTAGCGTCGTCTGATCTTTTGCCAAGCGAATGACAGGAAGTGAATGGTGTTGGTGAGGGTATCAACATGGCTAAGTGTTATGTGAATATGTCGGATCACGGCGAGTTTGAGAAACACGACGAAGTCCAGAAGTTAAGGCAGACTCCAGAAGCTTGGGCGAATCTGGAAGGGAGTCAAGCTTGAAATCGAACCGGACAAATGGAGCATAAGATAGAGTTGTGGTGCGGCGTAAGTGATGCGTGAATGTGCTGAACCACGGGGAGCTCGAAAAATGCGGCGAGTGTGTAAAATACGGCGAACTTGGAGAACGAAGGGAGAGAACTGAATCTCGCGGTATGGTGATGAAGCGCAACTGATTGGTGATGATACTTGGGACCAGCGAACTGTAGAACGGAGGCGACCTCAGGGTGGAAAGCGAAAGGCCGGGATAAAGATAAGGGGGTGATATGAGCGAGGAGTGAATACCAGTAAGCGATGCGTGAATTTGCGGTCCCGAGATGTACTTGAAGGTAGAGCGAAGGATTGAAGTGTAGGTATGTGCAAAATGACATGAGGGGTAGTTATCATGGAGTATCATCGTGTGTAACTTACTTGGGATCAATCTTGTTGTTATTACCAACATAATCGCCAAATCCTGGTAACTTTCTGTTGGCAGTTGGAGTAGCATAAATGTGCTTATACTCAGCAGATTCCCAATCACGAAATGCCTCATGTTCATCATGTGTAGCAACATCAAGCTCAGACATCCTTGGAACTGGAGCACGGAAATGGGTTCCCTCTTCGAATGGGTTGGATCTTTCTGACTGACTTTCAAGCTCTGCCTTTGTCTGTGAAGTTCCGGTTAGTTTGGATATATCCAAACGCGTGGTGGTATATGAAATAGCAATAAACAGCCGCGGAAAGAGAAAGAACGATCAGTGGGAAGAGAGGGGTAGATACGACATTGGGGCAATACGAAATATACAAGAAGGGTAAGAACGAGGGTGGTATACTCAAATCGCCTACTGGCGATGAATTAGTACAAAGGGCGGATGAGTACTTGGCCAAGATCAAGAAGGCACAGACGCTTGTACTATCATTGACACCGTCCGATATAGATATCGTCTGATATAGACATCGTCCGAATTAGACTGTAACCGGCGTCGACAAAAGTTCTAAGATAAACCCAAGTTAAGTAGAGGAGGGGAAGATGCAGGAAATATAAAGAATGACATAAAGATTACTTAGTCAATTTCGTCCGAGGCTAACTAACCTTGGGGCCAGCAGCAGATGAGTAGAGAATTCGGATTGGTATATAACTTACAGAACGACTAGAAGAACCAGAGGCTCTGCTTCTTTTGGGCTTCTTTTTATCCTTATTCTCTGTTCTCTCAAATAGCAATCTGCCAATCCCATGTGCCTGCTCCCAGTGTGTAAATTCTGCTAGCTTAGCCTCGGCCTCAGCATCGTTATATGATTTGATCTTGAGCTTGTGTTGATGAGAAAGGTGTGACTTGGAAGCCATATGAGTTAAAAGGTGGGAGACATCGGAGAAGCGGGGCTCTTTCGGGCACAGGGTGCATATCAAGTCAATTGCATGCTCATTTGCTGGCTTCGTCGGCATCTTGAGAACTATCTATCGCAAACTCGTTAGCTTGGGTTTCTGGTACAACATTTGCTTTGAAGTAATAGCATCGAAAAATAATAATCCCTCAGGTGGATAAACAGAATATGGCAAGGAAGGTTCGCAGCATAACATTAGAGCTAATGCTTTTGCCAATTTGAGGTCTTGGAATCCAAGAAGCAGATCCAGCAAAATGAGCCATGCCATATTATGTTCCGAGTTGTGATGGGATTTTCAATAGTGCCGGCGAGTGAATTGCCGCTATGCATCAATGTGAGGAGTGATGGGATTTTCCGTGCCGGCGAGTGAATTGTCACTATGTGTCGATGCGAGGAGTGAATCATAGTTGAGAAGTCTCTTGGTGAAGACCGTCCGATGTCGAGGGAGAATATCGTCGAATGTCGAGCAGAACATCAGACGATGTGTTTTGGGTTGCTCGTGCAATCCATTGTGCTTACCTGTAACGTTGGAATAATCTCTAGAGAGGTCAGAAACGAAGTGCTGGCCGAACGCGAAGTGATCACTTACCTGCGAAGAGTGAATCTGTAATGCTGGATGGGAATGAGCAATCTCTGCAACACCGGAGCTTTCGAATTTGATGTGGGTGTCGATGGAGAGACACAGCAAGAGAGATGGCTTGCAGATGCGTGTAGAGGGAAAGAGGATAGAGGTGGATGGGTGTGGAAAGTGTGGAAGGAGAATTGGATGGAGGAGGTCGAATGGCGGGAGTGAAGGAGGAGTTTGAAAGCGTGACAGGAAAGAGGGAAGTCGTACCTTAGGTCTGTTTGAAACAGAAGGATCGTCTTAGGTATAAAACGTGATGGGTAACATTCAGATATGGAAGTAACAAGTAGGAGGGAAGTAGGAGGTGGAAGGTGCAAAGAGAGACCTGTGGCAGCCGCTTGCTGCAAGATGGAGGAGATAGTTGGAGATGTTGACTTCCGAAGATGTCCCGAAGATCAACTCTTCTTGTAGATTTGTGTACAAGTCTACTTTGGAGTGAATCTAAGTACAAGTCTGCATTGAATCCAATTTGTATACAATGTTATTCCAGCTTGAATTTGTGCATAGATCTGACCTGGATTGAACTTCTATAGAATCTTGTCGCAGCTTGAATCTGTATAAATTCTAGCTTGACTCGGAGTCAATATGTGTACAATTCTACACTAGATAGAATCTGCATGCAACTCTAAAGTAGAGTAAGATTCACTATCCAACATAGATGCATAGTAACTTTAGAGACGATAATACTAATATAACTATCATTTCAATACTTTACATGCAAGCATTTCTATTCAACTACTATTGTCACTGAGGCAGGCTTTTGTTTACCCGCCCAAGGCAGTGATACATTAAACAAATATACTATAACAGAGAAAATGACACATGCAGATAATACTAGTATTCCACGGGATTCCCATCACTGTACCTGGTATATGCAATTTTCAAACAACTAGTTGACCTCTTAAATCCGCACTCCTTCAGAAAATATTGAGCGCGTCTTCTTGAGCCGCGACAATCACCCATACCACGGCCCCTTTATAACGGCCTAAGGAAACAATGAAAACGATTCAACCTTCAAGAGATCTGCAGATCTGTCTTCTGCTTGAATAGGGCTGAAGAAACAATATCTGAATTGCAAGAAGCCATCTCTCGCTGTGAAGCTCGAAATACTTTGTCCCTCCTTACTTGTCGCCACTGCGAATCGCGAACATCTGCGAAAGAGTTGTCTTTGGCTATCAAAGAACTCTTGCTAACTAAATATGGTTGGCTAGTGAAGCCAACTGACACGTGTACCTATACTGTACGGAAGAAAAGTCCTAAAAATTGCTAGACGGAAATCATCGGACCACTTGCCCTTCTGCCTTGCAAGTTTTGAGCCTCCACCGCGATACTGCCAACTATGGTGATTAAAGGAATATAGCCACAGCATTTGAGCAATCAAATTACAGAGTACAGAACTTAATTACTCTCAAAACCATGGCGCAATGCTCTTCTCCTGCCTTGTATCCTTAATCCACGATATAAACAGGAGCCAGGTTATTAGATGGCAGGAGATATTTTCAATTATAACATCAACTACAAAATTACAGAATTAAAGTTTACGACTTACATTTGAAAGCTATAACTGAGTAGCAATATTGCGATTACGGGATTCGGTTAGAGGCTCTATCGTTAATATTATGATTCCTCGTCCTCTGTTTTAGACCCAAGCACTCGCTCAATCACTTTCTTTGGCATGCAACTGAGGATATTAGTATCTCTACACTTTGGAAGAAGCCATGCCAACTTACTACACAGGATCGACTTCCTCCACGCCAGGGTATTCTAGCAGAGAGAGCCCAGCCAGCCCGAAGCATGTATGAAAGACATCGACCATATCCCCAGGCCTATCCGCAAACCCACCTCCAATTGGATCCTACCACAATCAGCTTGCCTTTCAATCTCTTCCAGAACAAAATATCCAACTCACCTGGCACCTCAAAATATACTCCGCCAACATCCCTCCATCAACCCAATGTAGGCGTCCAATCATTGCCAAGCTACTTCCCACCCACCAACTATAGCAAACATCCTCCAACTTCTCCGGCCTCCCATTCAATCCTCCCTCCTCCACTTGTCTCTCACTAAGCCAGCGACCCAATTTATCCTTATCTACGACGTCCATTCTACCAGCGATACTCAGCGCCGCCAAACAGGCAAAGATCTGCCCGGAATGTGTCTCGGCACCAGGGGAAACTCCATAACCGCCATCGAAGTTGGCACAGGAAATTATGTATGAGACTGCTAAATCAACGTCGACGAGAGGAAGGAGATGGAGCATCGAAAGAGCGTTGAGAGCTGCGTATAGGAAGCGCGTGTCTTCCTCACCCCATTCGTCACCTGCGAATGTACCTGTTTGACGATTCTGGAGAGCAGCGATATCTGTATCGTATCAGCACAACCTTCGAAGTCCCCAATCTCCAGAAAGTAGATTACGGACATTTCCCCACCAGCTCTCTCCCCTTCCCTTCATACCTCTTCTCCAGCTCACCAATCCCATCCACAAGACACAATATCTGCACAGCACTGCACGTGTGCAACAGATGTGCATCATGTCCTGGCGCAGCCCCAAATCCACCATTATCATGCTGGCAGCTGAGCACAAAATCAATTGTTTCCTTTCTCGGTAACGCATCCGGCCTATTCAAGAGATGTAGCGATACAAGTCCCCAGTAGAGCCCGTTTAGTCGCAGATGCTCCGTAAGCCAGTATTCGAGCTCATCTTTACGCTATTTATGTGACATTAGATATTGCGATATGAAGGGAGGTGGGAGAACGGACGGTATCGAGGCTTTGTATGTATTTAACGTGTGGCTCAATGGCGAGCTGGAGTTCGTCTGGCAGAGAGGAAGAAGATGCGACGCCAGGCCCAGATACAAGTGCCATGTTTGTGATGTTGTTGCGTATGATAAACAGACTGTGATAGAATTGTAATATTGTGGTCAAGAATCGTTGCCTTCTGCTTGAGGTGAGGTGAGTACCTCCACTAAACTTTGCGAACGAATCAGATGGTTACTCAGCCTTGGTGGGGGGTTTCGATAGGTATAGCCTGAAGACGGACGCTAAATGTTTTGGTTCAGGGGCATTGGGGCATTAGGCGACCTGCTGGCAGTGAACCCCTACAACTGGATGCTAGGATTTTCTTTTTTTGCCCACCGACCCTTGGTGAACCTAAATTCGAGCTTGTCTTATTTTGCAACTGATTGAGATGGGAGATTGTTATAAACTTTACTTTTTTATCTCAATCATGAAAAGTTACACGTAGGAGCCTAATACGTCAAGTCTGTGCGATCAGGGTCAAATGATGCAAAGTAAGGTCACTAACCGCTCCAAGTCAGTAGTAGCTGATGAAAAATTCATTAGCAAAATTCAGGTTCGTGATAATCTTAGTGAACAAGCTCATCCTAGATTTTCTATAGCCGCCATTCTCTTGTTAATATCCCTTGTCATCCTCCTTCTTCTGCTTATGATCAGCACGGTCAACAATATAATGATTGCAAATGCCAAGGGCAAAGTGACCGAGATATACCAGCCTCATACCCTCCGTGATTTGCTGATGATATCAGTCATGCCTAATAGGATGAAGATCGTTCCAAAGTCAAAGTGGACCAGCGGATCCAGCAATTGATGTCACGATGAAGTCTCAGAGTCAATGAACACGAGGCAGAAAAGGAAATCAAGTCTGGATTTCCAAAAAAGATAAAATTTGACAGCTTTGCAACTATCTCCCTATAAGTGAAGAAAGGAGGAACACGCCAAGTGACAAGAGTGAAGGGACAACAATAGCATTCAAAACCAATCCCAGTGCTACAAAATCGATACACGCTACATATTCCACACCATCAAGCCTCCACCTCTTTGACTATTTACACGTATTCCACGCAGGGTTCGCATTGGTCCACGCGATGAAGTCTCCCTCATACGCGAATTAAAATGTGTTGAGCTTCCTTTCGTTCATCCCAGTGTAGTCACGCGAGTAAAACACCACTGAAGAAATCACTTGAAATTCCTTCCTTGATGTAGATGTTTTAGTTGTGCAGTATGAGGCAAAGAATTTCGACGTGCATGAGCTCATGGCTCAGCGATCACCTGTCACAGTAAAAAGGCTGCAAACGAGCCTCGAAGATGATAAGAATACAGCCCCTGCGATCAGGAGCATAGGATAGAACTCTCTCGCCGCAATCCCTTCTGTTCTCATCCTTTCGATTGAACTTCAAACTTGAAATATTTTCTGCTGCGCAACACGGGGCCAGGAGCGTGTGCATATATGGGCCAAAATCCAGAAAAATATTTCTGCCAAACTTGATGGCCTTTAAGAACATCTTGGAGATGATTAAATGCCAATTTTGCGGGTTAGGAAGGCAGCGAATGATCAATTGCACCTTCTTACTAGACAACAAGATGTTATACTTGACAGCATCATCTGCTCGCAAGACATCAAGACCATTTGGTAGAGCTCAAGCGCTAACCTGAGCCGAACTTGCCACATCATTTGAAAAGAGTGGTTCGGAAAATACAGGTGAATCTTCTTTTCACAACTCTTGCCACACCAGATGCAAGGTATTCCTAGGTACCTTGGCATGCATCCTGCCGACAGCCTTAAAAACACCTGAATTTAGATCAATATTTCGCGACACGCTAGTGGCAGCACATTATATGTTTGAGAATGATCAGCTTCTTTATTTCCGGTGGCACAGACTACGTCAAGTCACCCCAATTGCAAGTCTTGGTGCTGTGTAATAGGTGAATCGTTATCTTCAATGATATGTTGCGCTTCTTCCTGACTTGGCATAGGCTATCTTTGTACACAGGATTTTGTGCCGCAAATGCATCCACGAGATTTCGGCTCCATGCGGCCACGATTTGCAGGCGCAGATTGACTTGCTCGAAAGAGGCGGGGTCAAGACTTTTAAAAGATCAGAAATGCTTTCAATGTAACATATAATACTTGATCTATGCTATGTGAACACCGGTTTGTTTCAAGCATAAGGAACCTATCTCAAGTACTGCGCCGAAGAGGATCAACCACCCCATGAAATCAGAGAATTGCCCGAGACGTTTACTTGGAGAAGAGGAATACCGGTTTATAACCATACTTCCCTTACCTTGGAACACTTGCTCCAACAGATCCTTGGACCTGCATCAATGAACCTTAGCGTTCAGCTGAGACAGCAGACATGATTTTCATCCTGTGCTTGGTGCATTAAAATCCTGGAAGTTCTCGCGACTGCGGAGGGATCAATCTTCTGTGCCGAGTTTGGGTTCATAGAAAGTTCTTGGGCGTGCAGCGCTTCCGTATAAGAATAGTATTAGTTACTTGATGATATGTGAACAGAATGGACGACGAATTTGTAACTTGGTAGGAATCCAAACCCAAAAACTCTGTAGTGTGCTTGATCGTTCGATCAATCGCGATATATTTCGTCGTCCAATTTTGTCTTCTCCTCTCCCAATGTCAAACCGCCATTCTCATCCTCGGAGTCGCCGATAGTCCGTTCTCCATCCCCAAATACTTTCAACATGACACCATCATAGACTCCCCAGAGCAGCCTGAACACTATTCCCATAAGTGCCGCCAGCCAATCTGGTATCTTACCTTCGTCGTCGGCAAATATCCTTCCCAGTCCAAAAAGCATCAATAAGAAAGGCATCCACAATGTTATAATGAGTGCCTGCCCAGCTCTTTGCCTCTTGGTTGTGATGGTGTACGGCCTAATATCGTACAGGTATTTCATATACTCCTCTGGTAGAGCATGCTCTTCTGCTCCATTAGTTATGAGCTTCAAATAACGAGCAGAAGCTTGCGCATAGCTGGGATCAGGTCGATGAACCCTACCCGCCCTTGTCCTTGTTACCCTTCCACGTTCTTCATCGCTATCTGGCTGAAGTAGTGTATGTGCTTTAAACGCTGCTCCTTTCGGGCTAGGATCTACCGTTTCTGTGCCCGGTGGCAGAGCATAGCATAGCACAATCACATCCTGATAGCTTGCGCCACCACCTTCGGTCGCGATGATCGTTCTATAATCCTCGGGTGTGACTTCGTAGACAACCCCAATGAGTCCTTTAGTCCATCTATCTTTGTGGTAGTCTGTTGTAGAAGGAGGTTTCGTAGAATTGCGATATCGTGTATTTGCGAAGCAGGGCTCGATATACGGTATCCCAGCAAGATCAAATGTGAGGTCAAGTGAGGGGACATGAACATTGACAGCAGAGAGGGGTTGAATCCCTCTATTGCCTCGAAATGTTTCGGCGGAGAGATTGGAGCCGTAAGCTAGGTAAAGGATTGTTTTCGAATCGGTAGCAGACAGGCGTTCTGGAGTTGTTATAGGGAGATTGTGTGGCTGGGGAGAGGGATGAGCAGCATATGTATTACAGAAGCGTTGGAAGATGCAAGTTCCTTGCTCTTCCAATCGGACTGTTGATGTATTTGCCATAGCTCGAGATTGAAAAGAGAGATGTGAAGAGGAGTGAGATGAAAGTAAATCTAGGACTTGCAATAGAAACAATTCAATCTTCCCTGGGAAGAAATGCAACAGGCAACGAATGTTACTGCGTAATAGTAATGGATGGGATATTTGATCTGGAGGAATTGATATCCGCGGATTGGTAAGAATGTCTTCGTCCGAGTCCGTCGGCGCATTTCAAAAGCCGACCGAGAAGTTTCGCAAGGCTGAAATATTGACGTATGAGTCCAAATGTAAGTGAAGATACTTTGGAATTATAAGACTGAGATATCAAAGTCTCGATAGTAGCAAAAACATGTTGCCCTTGTTGCATTGCAATGCAGCCTTGCGGACAGGTGAGGTGAGGTGAGGATGTGAGAGTGAGGCTGAAAGACAAGATGATTGGTTCGCAGAACAATTATCATCAAAGCTCGACATGTCGTGCTCGAGATAACCTTTTCTATTACGTACAACCATACGAAACAATCCATTCCATTAAGGAGGAGACGAACACATCTGCAGCCCAGTTTATTGGAGAGATCTGATCAATGTTTCCAAAGCATGAGTATATTAAGTTTGCAAGGCAGAATGTACCCACAAATTCGGCCTGAGCTGACAGCAGCAACTTGTCGCCGGAGCTCTACGATGCTGCTAAAGAGCTAGACACAGAGTACATCAGACCCTTCCGATGAAATGAGAAACGACAAATCAGGATCCTTTGTCTAGATCACAATTGATCCCTTTCAACGTTGTGACTGATGGGTCGGCGAGCAACCTATCGATTCGGTCACTTGAGGACAGAACTCCAACGCATTCACAAATTGTATAGCCTGTGACTCTGAAAGGAACATAGAACACACGAGACGTAACGAAAAAATGAGGTAGAACTGATTACTTCGAGATATTTATCGAAGGCCTAGGGCATACACATTTGTCGACGATCGCATACTTTGTGCGGGGTTAACTCAAGCCTGAAACATTTGGCATCTTTAGGTACATACACACTTCATCAGCTTTCTCTCTTGGATATGGGCATTCCTCTTGTTATATTTTATTTCCTCCTTTGTGTCATTGTACTACCCAGCTGCTTTCAGCTCAAGCGGGTACTGTAACGTCCAGCTCCCAGGGCATGGAATGCTTTGCAGAGCCTGAGGCCCTTGTCTCGTTAGCACCCCAAGTATTTCTCCAAAAAATAAATATAATACTAACAATATTTGCCATGAGCGAGAGACGTTCAGTCAATGGAGATTTCCTTGAATTTGTTTCTTTCTTGGTGTGGTCTATGATTACATGGACCACAATCGCCGGTCGTATCGTTGGCCAAGCAAGCCACGTCAAAGTGCTACAATTTTGTGGCACTTCGCCAGTACCTTTGTGAGAAGTAACAAGCCTTATCGACTTAGGTAGAGCATGTCTCGTATCAGTGGTACGTTAATTTCAAACAGAATTTCGATTGACATCTCCGAGCATCTGGGTATATCTTGAAGTTGAGCGCTGATGTAGCGCCAATAGCACTGACAGGTTATGGCACGCTTCAACTGAAACCCCATAGTGTAGAAAGTCAAGATACGCGAAGGGTTCCGAGATCTCCAGAGCTCGCCAGGAAGAATCGTCTCTATCTCGATATCTCGGATTTGAGCTCACATTGCTAGCTAGTAAATACCTTTTGTTACAACCCAGCCCTGCAATTCTTTCTAAACTTCTTAGAAAACCACACCGAGTTTGTCATAGCAACATCCAGCATAATTAAAATATTACTTACCATCCAATCATCACCGATTCACAGCCTAGAGCGAACCGAAAATCAGCATGTCATTCGTTGTTCCCAAATTCAACTTCCACCCAGTGACTGCGCACAACACCCTTTCAAACGCTGTCAACAAGGCCATGCCTGTGCTCCCCAACACTGCTGAATCGGACAGGCAGAACATCACCATGTGCTGCATTAATGGCAGCGTGACTGTCAATTCAATGTCTCAACGAGCAGCGAGTATGGGGGTAATGGCGATATTTCAACCTCACCCAAAAAGCTCAAGGCTAGAAATAGCAATTCGTCTGGATCCTTGTTGATTGTTCCAATCATATTCACTCTCGTGATAACTGCAGGATACTTCCTTATGGCGGGGTTCAAGTTGCAGAATCAAGCTCATAACGCGAATATGGAACTCAGATGGCCCAGATCCAGGCGGTGGTGCAGGACGCCATCGAGCTATGACGCGACTTCTGAGGATGTATATGTGCAAATGAAGTTGCAGGATCTGATTAGGGTGAAAGCGACGAAGACTAGCTGCGCCAGTGAAGTATGATCCTACTCCACGGAGGATCATAGAAAGTAGGCTGAAGTGGAAGCACGAAGGTCCGGGAAGTATTAGAAGAAGTCGTGATCACTGAGTCAGGCTAGATCTGGCCGCATCAAGTATCTTCTCAATCGCGATTTATCATCCCAGAGATCACATGGGAGAATGACTGGACCATGTTTCACTAGTTTGTCGATATTGGCTTCACTTTCACATTTTGATATTTCAATTCAAACAATTTCTCAGATCTCGCTTTTTATTCGCTGCGTTCATCCACGTCACCTTGCTACTGTCCCCTGACCACTCCTCCATCTCGCAACATGACTTCAAATTACTCCTTAGGTGGGCATGGAATAGTTTCCACACCCCTCCCAACAAGCCCACATGTGTTATAGAGTTCACCCCTTTTCTCCATAGGGCCACAAGGTGCAGCTTCTCCACTTCTCTTGCTCAGTGCGCAGTTTGCGTACAGTTTGCTCCTCTCTTCCAAAATCGGGCCACAATCTGCGATATCTCCAGCTCTTTTACCCAGAACGCATACTGCGTACATCTCGCTCCTGGCATCGAGAAGAGGTCCACAATCTACGGCGCGACCTAGGATTGTGTTCATGCAGTAAAGACCATCGCGCTCCTCTTCTGAAGATTAGAACCGAAGCAATTGGCATCTTATGTTTACTTACCAACGATGGGAGCAGCAGTAATCACTGGTAGCAAGGCTACAAATGCAAGGATTTGCTTGAGGTGCATGTTTGGTGATGTGGAGTTCGAGATGGATTCTGAAATCTGGTGGTTGTTTGCTGTGATGAAAGTCTGTTTCGCTCAATTTGTTACACAACATTCTGGCATTTCTTATATATCTTGGGATCACAAGTTTGCGAACATTGATCTGCACTCTCAATCTTCTTGATTTTCTCAGATAGGAAGGTTACTTTCGCCAGCCCAATATTCAGTGGCGTGGTCAAGCACTACAGCGGCGAAGCAAAGCAATATGCTAATACACGAGACTACACATTATGCTAAAGGCCGCGATTGCCGTAAACCAATTAGCCATCCCAAAGTTAAGGTATACTTGATTGTGATACTGGGCTACAATCTTCAACCTGCCTATCCAAGTATTTCGATAATGAGGGGAAGCGTCATGTGTTGCAGCAGCGGCAAGGGACCCACCAAGCTTTCCAAGAAAATAGAAGGGAAGCTTATAACACTTGGCGAATAGAAAATAGATGATAACGGATTAGTGGTTTACTCGACATAAGGTTCTGAGGTTACGCAAAGAATGAAGCTGTGCCCCAAGTTAGATTACCACACCCTGTGCTTGGAGCATCCGTTTTGCCACTGTCATGCTGATAATACCTGCCGAATGTAGCAGAACGGCAAAGCAATGCAATCATATCTTTCGCTATCTATACGGGTTGTACCGAGAAGGTATCAACTAACGTTTCGTTGCACTCTCGATGAGAACAACGGTCTCCGCTGCAAACACCCGACCCTCAACCTTACCTTTCCCCCTACCTAGCAAGGGACCTGATTCTGGGAGTAAGACTTTCCTAGACATAGGACTCTATGCCTCAGCACACACTTTGGAGATTGTAAAGCTCTAGGCTCGAGTCGCTCTCATCCACATGATACAAGGCTTGCACATACTTACAAAATGAAACTTCCTTGGAGACCAGCACAATATACCTCATTGTCTTCAACTTTTGGGTCATCGAAAAGCTCAATCGATTCTGGCTATGAAGAAAATGGAGAATTGCTATGCGGATATTCTCAAGCTGGAACTCCACGCTTCAGAAACCAAGATCGAAGTGCGTCCCGAAAAGTGCTGATCGTCTCGAGCTTATGCAATTTCATACTGTTCTCCTTTTCTTGTGTCTTATATTTCTCCTCTCATCAGCAGCCTCGAGGGAGGAATCCTTTGCTGAAAGCAACCTCGTTCTACTGTAAGTCATAGAGATCCTTTACAAGCTCCTAGATTACTTGCTCACTTACAACATCCAGCGCCGATTCTTGAAAAACTCACAATACCCACTTTCACACAAATCATCAACGGGACTCTCTTCCCAAGGCTAAATCCTTCAATCGCCCGACAGCTTCCAAATCCCGCAGCAGACAGTATTTGGGACGAATACGAGCTACTACGTACCATCCCATTAACAGGTGACGAAGTGAGGAAGCTAGGTAAAGATCCCGAGATGGTGATCAAGCTAGAAGACGACATCTGGGGTCTTGGAGATGATGCATACATGGGCTCTCTTGGTATGTGGCCCCATTCAATCCTGTTACTATACGGGCTCACTTTCGAACATTTCACTAAACAATGTGCCATGCCACAGACATCTTCCACCAACTTCACTGTCTCAACTCCCTCCGCAAACTCATCTTCCCAACATACTACAACTACTCCGCCAACACCTCGCGACACCCTCGTCTCTGGACCACACATCTTACGCACTGTGCCGATATCCTCATGCAAAACATAATGTGTACCGGTAACACCGACATCGTGCCTATGCAATGGATGGAGACGCAACACATTCCCTTCCCAGATTTCAGTATAAATCATCAGTGTCGGGATTTTGAGTCGTTAGTTGAATGGAGGAAAGAGAACAGTTTGGATTTGAAGAAGTATGTGGCGTTGAAGAAGCCAGAAGGTGTAAAAGAGGCGAAGATGGATGAGATGTATTTTGTGCTTTTTGATGAGGAGGGAAATGATAGGGTTGAGTTGGGAGAAGGGGCTGTGGGTGAACATGTTCATTAACGGCAGCTGCCATTTTTCTACGAAGGAGATTTTTCGCAAATAAATAATGTTGTCATATTTGCGTTTCGAAAGCGCTGCATCTGAGTAAAGGGATTATTAGTACCATCTAAGCACTATTACCTGTTCCCACACCCCAGAAGTACGCAGCCCAGCTTCCCGCCACCCAGAACATTAGCACCGCGAAAGCGCCCTTACTGATCTTCTTCATCCTCTTCCTTTCATTGGTCTCACCCTCCTGCCCCAAATATTCGTCCTCGTCCCCAAAACCCACAACGGCTTTTCTCTCATTAATCAAACTTCCATTCGCAATCCGCTGCTTCCGCGTCCATTGCAATCGTGCGATATCGACGTAGATACTCTTTTTCTGTTTCTTGGAGAGGAAGAATATGAATGTCATGCCAAGTGATACAATGAGCGAGAGAATTGAGAGAATGACGTAGAGGGGTGTAACTTTTTTGTAGGGTGATTTCTTGGGGGAGCTGTCTTGCAGGACACCGGCAAGAATGCCGACGATTATGTTTTGGCTGTATGGATGTCAGTCAGGATCCTACACAATGATATGGCAATACTCACGCATTATTCATCGTGATCTTGACTGCGTATGCGGATCCAAAGACGGACTGATGCCAGATTGATGTTCTGATAGAGTCGATGATGAGAGTTGGTCCGAAGGAGTATGCTACTGCGTAGATGCCAAACGCAGCTGCAGTCCCTTTCTCGGTTGGAGCCCAGTTTACCAGACACATTGCGAGGAGGACTCCGCCACCGCAGATAATCACTTTCAACTAGTTAGCAAACCTTCAATATCAATAGAGCGAAGGGGTGGTCTTACTCAAGGACAACCTATTTCCGTATAGATCGATAAATACGCCCAAACAAGGGACCACGAAAAATCCAGCATACTGAAGCACACTCGTATACCAACCCGCAGTAACTGCATCGGTACCAAATCGGACTTCCGCCAATTCCGTAGCATTCGTCTGGAAAATATTCGCCGTACTCGTCTCAAATAGACTGAACAGCATCACACCCCAGAAAATCCACGGCAACTCAAAGACCTTCTTTATCTCAAACTTTTTGTTGCTCTCAGTAAGTTTCTCTCCTGTAGCGGGATCAGACATGGCTCTGAACTTCTTCTCGCAATACTTGGTGAAAATGTAGAATGCCAAAGTCATCACATTGGTAAAGAGATTCATGAACACAGCTGTCCAGTACACCCAGGAAAAGTCTCCTGTCTTTTTCGCGATTATGTTCGCTGTAGATTTTCCGACAAAACCACCAATCTATTGTATCGTTAGTCTTGAATCATCAGACGGAACACCAAAGCCATACCTTGCCAATTGCCAGTTCGAGAGCAAGAGTTGAAGCAAATCCGTGACTTGGTGGGAACCAGCTTGAGAAGATTTTGTATTGTGCGATTTGAGTTGCGATATTTCCAAATGACAAAACAACTTCACCGACGATCATAAATTTATAGCTTCGGATGGTGGTCGCTGCTGCGAGGAACATGGAGCCGACGGTGTAAATGGCGTTCCCGTACAAAATTGCCCCTTCCAAAATTAGAATTTGCAAGAATAGGTTTGTGCTTGGTTCTAACTTACTCGCGCCTCCAATTCGATCTGTCACAATTCCAGAGACCAAAATTAAAGCCGTTTTCATGAAATCTGCACTTCCATCAATCAGAGCATACTGCTTGTTGTTGATTTTTAGACCCTGTCAAGGTCAGTCGACGAAATACTAGTTTATTGCAAGGTAAATAACCTTCTTCAGAGCAGTTTTCTGTTTTTGACATTAGCGCGTGTTGCGAAACTGCTAAAACTAGAAAAGGAGCAACATGTGTAACTCTCTGCCGTCCTTTCCCAGATAAAAAATGACATACCATAGCGCCCGTGATACCACTACTCCATGATGATCCAAAACCAATTGCTGAGACCATAAGAATAGAGGCAATTTTGAAGCTCAGCGGCACATCCTTCAGTGTTGAATCTTCATCTCCAGAGTCTGATTCGTTGCTCTTCTCTTCGATTGAAGGCTCGTCACTTTTGACGACAGCTTTCTCGACTGGGGCTACATCATGAGATGGTCCCTTGGACATGATAGGCTCACTCATTTTGTCGAATGTAGTGACCATGAAGTGGATAGAGAGGGCATACACAACGAATGACGGAAAAATTCGAAAGACATCGGGAGCATTCAATCTTTAAAAGCACATGGACCAAAATACTACCCCACCTGAGGACGAAAAGCGAGTTCGGAGAAAGTGGGAATCTCATGGCTGGAGAATCCGCTAAGAAAACCTACTCAACAGCCCGGGAAACAAAGAACGCAAGCTTTAACCTGTTTAGTGTCAAAGTGGATGCTTTTGACAGGTGCCAAGTGACTTGTGCCGAAGGACATCTTATCAGATGGAGAGATAGGATCCGATGAGGCGGATCTGATAATAAAAACTCGCATGTTGTCCCACTTTCGGCGGGGAGAACTGCGTGGTTTCTCATGCGCAAGTACCCGCATTTCTGTCCGATTTTTTGCGCCAAGGTGGATTGTAAGTTTAACACGAGTTTGCATCGCACTCGTCGCTACATGCATTTCTTCGGGACCGAATGTAAAGAATTTTGATGCTCAGAGTATGAACAAACTTCCATGCAGCAGCACCTGTCTTGAATAAAAAGAAGTTAAATAAGCTTTGTATAGCTCGTATGGGTGGTCTGAAAAGTGCAGCACCAGGTATTTTTCACTTTGCCGAGGATAGCGAACTTATATGCACGTGATGCATATAGCATCCTTCATGATTCTGACGTTGACTTACTGAACAAGCTCTAGTAGATATAAACATGATATTAGCGTCATGGGAAGATTAGATACTACAACTAGCAGCCAACTTGGTGACCTTGACAGTATATGGCATGAGCTCCACGTGATGTAAATCCATTAAAGGGGCTCCGCTTAATGATAACTCTGGGCATTGAATTGCACACCTACAACCCCTTTATCAACTTCAAGTATGACTTACCTCTCAATAGGGTCAACTCCAAATAGAATTGTGGTGTGCGGAGATGGGTGTGCTACGTTCCGAAATTTCACATTAGTGAGGCTGAGACTGCATGCAGGATCTGGAAGTATACCTGGTCAGCCCACGACATCTTTGAAAAAGTTACTCGCCAGGCTGCATTTATGCGATATTCACCTCTAAATGTGTGTTTTTCTGCAGTCTACTCACGATTCCTTCTCTGCGTTCATCAAAACAATAACATGTGCTCTTATTCCTTAGACTCCACTTGCATTTAGGTACTCTGATTTTCAAGTCACGTGAACGACGAGCTGAGCAAAATCCAGATCATGGAGAACGGCCATCCCTCAGAGCTGCTCTATCAGCCGTTGGATACCATACGTCTTCTGCGTCTAAGCAAAAGCAGTAGTGCCAAGGCATGGGATGGGGAGCTGCTTCCCTTCCCCCTTCACTCCCCTCACCGCCCGAACTTCATAACGCTTTCCTACACTGTACTGTCGCACTCTTCCTTTTTTCCCCTAGAATTTTGCTGTGAAGGAATTCTTTCATTTCCCAAGCAGATTTAACCTTCACTCATATTCAAGACGTAACAAAGCACAATGCTAACCTGTTGCAGTGGGGCCCGCCGACAAACTCAAAATCCAACACACTCATAATAAATGGATATAAGGTCCCCATCTTAGATAGTGTTTACTCATTTCTTCAAAACGCTCTCTCCATTCGGGGTCTTGATGGAGATGTGTGGTGGTGGATAGACTCTATATGCATCGACCAAGATAATTTACAGGAAAGAGGTGCCCAGGTCAAAATCATGGCACAGATTTATGCTATGGCCAGACGGACGGTTGTCTGGCTTGGAGATGAGGTTGATAACAGCTTTGAAGGAGCAGAGGACTGCTCTGGAGCAATAAATTCTCTGCAATTACTGTTCAGGGAGAGATGGAAACACACGACAACTAAGAACGGCAGGAGTGTGGTTGATACTGCTGCATTCCCTCGTCTACGTGAAAAAGGAAGTGGCGTGGATTGGAAGGCAATTGAAAGATTATTTCTTAGACCGTGGTGGAGGAGGGTCTGGACATTGCAAGAATTCATTATTCCGGAGGACCTGGTGCTGTACTGTGGAAGCAAAGGCATCCAAAGAAGCAAATTCAAGAGTGCGATGTACGCCATATATCTATCAGGTGTTGGTAATGGCGGACAATCCACTGAGTCCGGACTGATGTCACAAAGAGCTTTCAAATTGGCATGGGGAAGGAGGCGTATTGATCAATGGTACAGAGAGAAGGACAAGCCCATGCAACTTGTTGCTATGATGGCTTATATGAGTGATTGCGAGACGACAGATGAGAGGGATAGAGTTTACTCAGTCAGGGGTCTTGTCCAAGACTGTGAGGTATTCGGTGTTCCAGATTATGAGTCGTCCGTTGATGAGATCTACACAAATGTGGTGCGAGCATATGTGGAGAAATATCGTAATCTTGATATCATTTGCTACGCTCATCTGTTCAACCACTATTCTCCAAGGATGGTGATAGGAACTGCATTACCGTCATGGGTACCAGACTGGAGAGCGAATGTAGAGAGCAAGGTAATTCCTGTTATGGCATGTCAAGGCTCGCAGTCAAGCATTGGGAACTTTCGGCCGTTGGAATCATTTGAGCACTATACGAGATACGCAGCATCTGGCAATGTTACTGCGAAGTTTCGCTTCTCTGGAAGTGGTAGGAGATTCATCTGCCAGGGGGTTGTGGTAGATATCATCGACGGTCTGGGAGGTACAGCACATGTCGACGCAGATCGGGAAAAATTTGTCGAATCGAATCCGGATCTACAGATTTACCAGTCGACGTCGCACATCAACTGTGGATCGAATCCTCTTTCTATTCCAGTTTCTGAAGAATTGTCGAGTCCATCAACTAAATCGAGCCTTGAGCTCATGGAAACAGTGGCCCACTGTTTAGTGCTTGACAGGATTGATAGATATCTGAACGAGAAACTTCCACCAGGTCATTTTACCGATGATTTGGTATCGTTCTGTCTGGCAGTACTGTCACAGAAGCACACTCATCCCAAAAGAGTTGCTTCTTCGGTCCAGGACCTTCCAGTCTCAGACTCAATGAACATCAACCAAACTTTCCTTCAATGGTTTGAATTGAACGAACATTTAATGATTCATGGAAAATCACTCCGAAATCATGCTATCTCATTCAGTTCAAGACCTCTCAGGAAAATGAACTTCGAGACTAGCACCGACCAGAAAAGTTTCTTAGCGCGGTTCTGGTACACCATCCAGACAATGGCGCGACGACTGGCTGTTACTGAAAAGGGATATCTGGGGATGGCTCCTTGTAGAGCAAGAAAAGGGGATGTAGTCTGCGTACTTTTCGGATGCAATATTCCTGTGGTTTTGAGAGAGCGTGAGGAAGGCACTTGGGATTTCGTGGGAGAGATCTATCTACACGGGTTCATGAATGGGCAGGGCTTGAGGGATAAATATGGTGTAGAAGTTGGGAGCCGGGAGTTCGAACTTGTATGAAGCATGTCAAATCCATGTCTTTGAGTAGAGCAGTAGACAGATTTAGGGTCTACCTTTTGACTTTCAGAACTGGAATACATAGTTCATCTATCACGTATCTGCAACAGCTAATTTCAAGATAAACGATATACTTCTTGCTTCAGTTGATTTTGCAGTATATATACTACTGATACGGTGAACCTAAATACTCTCTTCGAACCCTCGGTACGATCTCGAAGGAAGCCAACCTTCTGGACAGCTCTAACCTCGCATTTTCAATCGACTCCATGTTTGACCATAATTCCTCCCAATCACTTGTTGGCAGATAGTCTATCGTCAAACTTTTCAAGCCCGTCATACGCTTCAGATTCTCCCAAACTCCTACCCACTCTGTTTCTAGTGCAGGATGCTCATCGTAATTCCAGTGCAACCGCAAATGACAAATCTGGTTGATGCGTTGAGGCAGAATGCAGTGATCAAGATATAGAAAACGATCAGCAGTAATTTTGAAGGCATTTTCACTGTAAAGCATGCCAATTGTTTCGAGATACCTAATACACGCATTAATCACGAATTTCTATTCGGCAATACGAAAACTCACAATTGTCGACATGATAGGGGGATGCTTAGAAGTCCTCTCTTCGTTTTTTCTTTTGCATCACCATAAAAAATTACAGCCTCAATTTTCTTGCTGTCCATGTCCCATCTGAAAGTCATATCGCATAGACACAGCTTCCATATCATCTGCTTAATTTCAAACGGCAATCTAGCTAGCCTGGAGCCAGACTGGCAGTCTGAGACGTCATTTGTGGAGGACAGTTTTCGAAGGGAGAATACCGAGAGACTTCTTTCTCGTCTCCTACGCCGTGGTGGTTCCTGGAGCGCGGGGTAATATTCCCAGACTCTACTTACACAACCGGAGCGGATTTTTCTACCATAAACAGGCGGCTTGTAGAGGCCTAATTTGTGAAATGGCTTGAGATACCAGGGGGTTGGTGGCCGCAATCTTCTTCGATAGGGAGAGTACGGGATATTCATGCGTCGTCTTGTTCTTGCCATGATGTACTCATCAGATCATTCAAAATATAACGCAGTGAGGTTATCGAGAATGAAGTCGGGATTGTGATGAAATTGGGTTCAAGGCAAGCTGAGAGGAAGTGGGCGAGGAAGTGTTGCCTGACGGCTGAAGCTCACCAATCAGAAAGGGCGTTCCTCCAGCCGCGATTCAGCTACTGATACATCGCAGTGCAATGTTAATCATCGACTTTCAGGGACTAAGTCTCGGTGTTAAAGCCTGTAGCATGAGTGACCGCGGCCTGAAATTCAATAATTTCTACAAATTCAGCGATATGTAGCTTGTGACTACCGGGTGTGGTACCTAGTACCTCAGCAACTACTGTTTGACGAGCTCTTGACACATATGTATGACGCCTTTCTCCTCACAAAATTGCCAACTTGATTGCTGTATTTTTATTAAGCTTTTATAGCATATATCGGGAGAGAAGCAAGTGCAAATGCTGGGTGTTCAAAATGAATAAACCCTCTAACTGGTAGAATGTTAACACGTGATATACACGTGATGATCTTCCAGCCGCTCCTTAGTGGAAGTTCCGAGGTGAGGCTGCTGTGGTCAAATCTCACCGGAATGTTTTTCTCACTTCTACACATGCAGACGGCATCTTCAAACCTCACAACAAAGTCGCTTCATCGCAGCGTATTGCCATCATGAGTAGCACTCATACATTCACCGCTACAGCCAAATTTTCAGCGCACTGCAATGTCTTGTAATGAACCTATCAGCCCCTAAATTTCAAACCACCCTAAATTTTGGCATCTCAGAAGCTGTCTTACGGATGAAACATATAGATATTCATAGTCAAATGATCAAGGGCTTGCTCTCTTCCGAAATACTATCGCAATGTCTGGCTCAGATACAACTATTGCGGCTGCTGCATTGTCAATCGCACTTGTCGCACTACTCACAGCCGTCGGTCAATTACTGGGGCAGTACTTCGCAACAGCAGATGGCTACAGACGCTGTCATAAATCCGTTATGGGAGAGTATGCTAAAAGAACCCGACTGCATTGGCGTTGGAGGGAGTTCAGATTCGAGACACTGTATACCACCCCGGAAATTTTTCTCGCTGGCGATGGTGCTCTGAGCAGGAAAGGGCAAGTGGTGCTGACGGGAAGTAATTTGAGTAGAGAAAAGAGCTTGGTGCCATTGGAATTGTCAGAACAAGGGGATCTAAGTGAAGAAGGAGAGTGGATTGCAGATGGTCCCCAACTCCAATCTTATCATGGTGCTGTTCATACATGCCCAGAAAAAGTGACATCTGATACGAAACAAACTTGGAGTGATAGAGGCGATATTGCATGTTGGGTTCCATTTCTAAATTGGGTGCACGAAAGTTCTCAAGCTACTCTGGGCAAAGAACGGATTGCTGGTGATCCCGTCGATTTTCCACCATACAAAGTGCGTCTCCCAGTCCTCATCTTCAGAGAGCGAAGCTGGGATTTTCAACGTAGGTGCATTTTCAATTAATCCCCACGAGAAAAAAATATGCATTGAAGTACGTGTTGCAAGACTCCAAATGGATTCAGGCCCACATGCTCGTGCAATTTGCAAGAAATAGTGAGCTAACTCGTTGCAGCGCCAGATGTAGTGAGGCCCCTGGCCAAGAGTACTTTATCGGATATTGCTATCATTGCTAGGAGAATGGGGATGAAATGGAAGGATTTCCGACCAGCAGATGGGATCTTGAGGGCGGAAGGGCACTCTCATATCATCACCTCGACGGTCGTGAGATCCTTAGGAATTGTTCTTCAGTATTCGTACACTGGGCAACACCAACGACTTCGATTGGCCGAACATAATCTGCGCCGTCCAGCTCAACGGGGTTCAATTGTTGAGGAGAGAGAGGAGATATACATTCCTCGAGCACGAGCGGATAGACTTGGCTGCGGGGTCCTCAGAGGTGAATGTGATCTTGGAATCCCGGATATGAGTGTTTCGACTCAGCAGGAGATAATCAAAGCTCTCACCTTTCTCGATCGTAGCGGAGAGTCTTCGATCGCGCTCACGAAGCGCTTGCAAAAGGACCCGGATTTTCAATTTCGAATTGCTGATCTGGTCGCGTTCACCACTCCTCCAGCTAGATATCGAGGTTCGTCTCTTGTTCAAATCCCGGCACCGAGCGACAATGTATGTGGAGTGACATCAAGCCCTGTTGGGCGGAAAGCTTTTAGAGAGGGCCTCCAAGAACACATTAGAATTCACCACGGAGACGTTGGAGAGCAGACCCAACGTGTCCTGAGTTTTTGTCGTGATATTGGAGCGAGGTTCGACATATGGGATGGCACCGATGAATCCTGTATACACCCAGAGCCTTGGACTGTGACGCGGAATTCAGCCTATTTAGATGCGGTGCATGAACAAGTTTATGTCTTGACCAAATTGCTCCATGATTGGGAACAACAGCCCACATTTCGGTACATCACCTTACTTGGTATTCATATCAGATTTTTGATGTTCGCTGAGGACGGAGAGACCAGCATGCAGCGGAACCTTGGACAAGATTATAAAGCCGATGTGGACGGGTACTTCCGCAATTTAGGGAAAGTGGTTGAAGAGATGCGAAAGACTGGCTTTATTGACCGCCAGATGATTGTCGATGCCTGGGTCGTCATGATGCTCAGAGCAATGTGCTGGGGAGCTTGTCATTTCTTTGTTCCTGGCGAAAGAGTCCCGATTCAGTATTTCGGAAGCCAGCTGCCTGTTTACATTGGCTGATACCCCATTCGTTTTCACAGCTATCTTTGCATATATATCTACTACAATCACAAGCATTTACCTCACCCCAACCGGCCGTATTTGCACTAATCTGGTTAAGTGTACCGCGATTTGCCCTCACTATAAATCCCAACGATCTCTCCATCTCGCAAATATACTTCCTCCCACCCTACTGTCACCATCGAATTTACTTGATTCATAAATTTCGCTTCATCTGGCGCAACTTTGACAGGGTATTCCGGATCTTGAACAGCTTTCTTCAAGTCTTCCACATTTTTGAGAAGTATCTCAACGTGGCCATCATATGGAGACATCTCGTATCCGTACTCCTCGACTACGCTCGCAGCTAGGTTGCGGGTGCTGGTAGGCGTATGGCACTGCTCGAGATGAGCCAGGAAACGTATCGCATGATTTGAAACTTACTTGTGTATACCCTAAGAGTCCATTCCTTTGAAACCAAGCGCTTGCTAGTGGACCATGCTTTGCTGTCCAATGCTTGTGGAATTCTTCTTCTGTCATATTCGGATTGCGTTTCTGAAAGATGGTCAATGCAACATATTTTCCTTCGTCCCCATTTTGTTGGCTTGGTGTTTCTTATCTCACAAGGCATATCACTCAGCAGCGACAAGTTTCTCGTGGGAAACCACATATTTATAGCACTGAATCGTTCTTGAATTTGATCGATAATTTTTGACGTTGAATCCTGCATTTTGCGTGACGTTCCTGTGGGAGTGATACCTTACCACGTTAGCACCCTCTGTCAGGGCATCGACGCTGGTATTGCCGCAATTTAGTGGCATCCTAGCTCGGTTTCGGAGCTTCCCCTTTTACACCGTGCAGCACGACACTTTTGAATCTTCTTCACTGCACTTTCTAAATATTGCTTATCTAAAAATGAATTCAAATCGCACCAAATTTGAATAAAACTTTCATACCCTTTATGTGCATGTCTCCTCAAGTCTCACGAAAGTCCAGCGTTTTCAAAAGGTGCAGATTTTGTGGCATGCTTTGAAAAAGACAGTAGAACGGCACAATAGGCTCAGCACTGATGGCAACACCATGATGATTCTTCAAGGACATCCTCGAAGACTTGAGGCAAGTATCATCGAGATGATTGTGGATTATGAACGATTGGTTAATGCAGTTGCTGCACTACCTTGTTTGAGATGTTGCAAGTTACTTGCAATGGCCAATTGCCTTTGCACAGTTTTCAGCCCTCTGAAAATTCATTTGATAATGCAGTCATCCAAATGTGGCGGTAAGAAATGCTCAAATAGGAAAACGCCCTCACTCCACCAACTCTGATGGCTGAGATTAGTAAGACGCCTCGGCGCCACATCCAATCATTTATCGTAGCTAGCCACTCAGTCTCACCTCCTCTCACTATTCAATGGACATAGATATAAATTTCTATATATGTGATACTGTGTCCCATGAGATTTCACTTTCATCTATCAATTTTCGAGCAAAGTATCAAGTATGTCTACCGAAACGCAGCCATGGGCAGATAGCCCTTTCTCTTTGATTCCGACCCCAGGTCGCGGTCAAGACATTTCAAAACTCCACTCTTCCTTATACATTGCTCGAGACATGGCATGCGCTCATAATGGAATCTTACGAGGTCTTAACTCGATCTATCAACAATGCATTCATGTCACTTCTCCCAGCGACGTAGCAGATCTTCTCAAATACACTGAATTCTGGTGCGGCTGGATAAACGAGCACCATGACTATGAGGAGGAATTTTTCTTCCCAGATATCGAGAGAATTTCTGGAGTAGAAGGATTGATGAGCGCAAATGTTAGGCAACATGAAGCGTTTATGGGAGGCTTGATGGAGCTATCGGGATTCGCTAAGAAAGGGGTAGAGGGATATAGTGGGGTCGAGATGCGTGGCATTATCGACCGATTTGGTGATACATTGACACTGCATTTGAGAGAAGAGATTGGAACTCTGTTGGCACTCAAGGACTATGATAGTGCTGCATTGTTGAAAGCGTATAATGTGTTTGAGGGCAAACTGAGAAGTGGTGATAAGGCAAGCTATCAACTTTCTAATCAGCAAGACGTGCTTTGGACTTACTAACATTTAACTAGGCAGTACTGTTCCCTATTGTGATGGGTACACATGATACAAGTTATGAAGAGGGGTTTACGTGGCCTGAAGTACCTGGTTTTGTGAGGCCATTGGTGCATCACTGGTTCGAGAGAAAACACAGGGGAGTTTGGAGATTTAATCCTTCAGATACCTGGGGGAAAAGGAGAGAGCTTGAGTTTTTAGGGGCGAAGAAGTAATTCTGTTAGCAGGGAATTGAAGAACGCCTAACTTACTATTACGAACTTTTGATCCTCTACAACAGAATATTTGTTTGTCGGCGCTCAGTAGACAAGATACGGATTATGCAACATGAATCTGTCCCAGCAGATATGGTTTCACACCTGGTACACAGGAGCAGGCTAGGCAGCCCCAGTATTGGTAAAGCAGAGACATCGCCCCCATTGAAACAGCCTTGGTAGTAGAATTCCATTAATAAGTAGACTTCCCTATTCAGCCGGGTGGCTCTGATAATGGATAGGTACTTCCAAATCGTAGAACAAGGGTGGAATTGCTAAGTCATCACCTAGTCTTTCCACCAATGCACTACATTTATCACGGTTGCGGTCCCAATTGTCGCGTTCTCAGCTTCATTTACCCCGCCAATGGAAACTCACCTACCACCCCCATCTTAAATTCACCAAAGCAGCAATGAAGAATGGCAGATCAGAACTCGTACCTGCGATACAAGTGAGACACGAGGTATCCCATATACTGGATGATCAATGCTTCTAATTCCATCCTGAAACTACTTTCCTCAAAGCCGCCCTTGGCAGCAAATACTACTGGCTAGCTTTCGGTCTCAGCTCTCGTACGAGTTTCGAAGCTCATAGCGGAACATATCGCACCCAGTCCATCTACGATTTACAGGCTCTTCCAACTGGTCATTGAAGCAAGAACAGCTGCCCGCTCAGCATTTCAGCAGCTTGTATCCAAAAATCCAGATCCGGAGGTACAAAAGAGCAATGATGAAAGAGAAAAGGGGATCTTTGACTAAACTCGTTATGGCCTCGAATGACGATGATCAAGACTATCCCCGAATCATTGCGGAGGTTTTCGAGAACAATAGAAGCGGGGTTATGGACAATATGTATTGGGAAGATCTGCTCGACTCAACGAAAGTGGCTGTAGAGAAGAAGAGAAAAGGAATCTCGAAGCAGGATGAGGAACTTCTTGATGCTTGTGTGATTATGTAACGTCAGGGTGGTAGCTCCTCCAAGGCAAGATTCACGATATCTTTTGCGAAAATGGAATGGTGTTTAAAATTATTTCATGTCGGCGGTCAAGATTGCAATCTGCCCACTCGCATTTGTCAGGTTGCAGAAGCCTCAAGCTTGAACCGATTTTGCACCTTAGATCAGAAGCATCATTAGGTTACTTGCGTAAGCAAAACATGTATTTGTTATCAGAATAACCTAGATGTTGACCATCTTTCATTTGCTCAATACTCCTCGCCATTAATATTTATAGTGAATTCAAAGGTCGCTTTCTCGGACACTCATCTACCAAACAAATAGCACTTACTTGCAGACTTTTGCTACTTTTATCACTCCTCGTTTAATATTGCACAGCGGAACTGACATCTCAAGAATTTCACATAACTAAAGTCAGTCAATTCATACATGTCTTTAGATTTCTGAGAACTACCATCTACTAGAGCTATCATCGAGCGTGGAGGAAACAATTTGCCTTCTCGCAAGGCTACCCATCACAGAAATTCTTCATCCCCGCACATACTGGTCCATCGCCAGTTGCCCAATCGACCCTTGCATTTCCTAGCTCCACTAGCTGTTTTAAGTTGCAGTAAAAGACCTTGAACATTGCTTTGCAGTTCTCAAAATCTGGATTCGGTCCTCCTTCATCGTGGGTTGAAGGGTGATTAAGTGAAGGGATGCTGATTTCCTGGGAACAAATATCTGAGAGGAGGGATTTGCAGTGAGAGACAGTAGAGGAGGGAATAGTTGCTGACTTTTGTGGAGTAAAAGTCCCTGAGGCTTGAATAGTTGTCGTGGATAGCTGAGTTATGGTCGTCAGAGATACCTGGAAAGAAGTCTGTGGTGCCAGTGTTGATGTCGACGTCACAGTCGGAACCACCGTCTGCGTCGGCGCAATCGACACCTCTACCTTTCTCTCCGTGCTTAGTTCAGTCTTGGTACTTACCTTTATCAGAGTCGTTGGCAGGATTGATACAGCTACCGAAACCTGTGTGCTTACCGCTGTCGACATAAGAATCGACATCTCACGCCGAGTACTTAGCTGTGTCTGTACCTGCGTTTGCAAATGTGTTTTGGTCAAGGTGGTAGGGTCCAAAGTGACTTTTCGCTGTGTACTTACCTGCACGGTAGTTCTCTCCACGGCACTCAGCTTGGAGGCATTCAGACCCTCTCTCTCCGCCGATGCAATCCGCTCTTTCTTTGCGTCCAAAATGAGCAGGGAAATAGGAACAACTATCACAATCACGCCTAAGAATATTATTATCGCTATCAACCAATTCTTCCAGTTACGTCGCGGCTTGTAGAATTCAAGCTCAAAGCTTTCTGGCGGGGGGAGTGGATCCCGATCCGATGCGAGTTCTGAACTGGATAATGGGATAGGAGGGATTTCTCGGAGCTCGTATGCTGGAGGTGAGTCGCTATGGCGAGGATTGAGATTGAGACCGCGAGGGAGAGGCCATTGAGAGAATGTGCTATCGTGACTGCCTGGCGCTGCTGGCGGCACTGAGAGAATCGCGTCTCCTGCTGTTGGCGGTACTAGAGCAATGGTATCTCTTGCCGGTGACTCTACTGGGAAAAGTGCATCTCCTGTTGTGACCGCTACCGGAACAATTAAATCTCCTTCTGTGGATGTTAGAGAAGGTTCTATTGTGTTCGGAGGAGTATAGAAAATTTCTATCGTGTCGGAACCCCTGTTAGAGTCTGGCATGCTATCAGGAGTTTCTGCTGACATGCTTGCTTGATTTTTAACTTAATCGATGAGTGACAACTTTACTGAATATTGAAGCTAGCGGTTTGTTGATAGCACCAGATACGTCGAAAGGGGTGTCAGAAATGGAGAAGACGAAGTGAGTCCTTTTATCCTTACCTCAACAGCCAAGTTGTTCAAGCCCTCCGAACGCCCAGAAATTAATCTCACTGTACTGCACGTGAGAAGCCTTATATTTGAAAATAAGTGACAATACATCTCTTTATCTCATTTTAATAGTTTGTTCAAAACGCGAAGGTACGACAAGGAAGAGGGTACTTGAACAGCTTTGTTGTTGGTTTCGACAATAGTGCTTCTTGTTGTAGACAAAGAATCATGGAAACAATACTTCTCAATAAATATTACGCTAAGCCTCTCGAGAGAAAGCAATAGCTCTGTTCATAATACGCTTTGTCTGACATTACTTCATAAATCCCAAAACTCTTCTTCTAAACCCCTATCATTAGTATTCCATTCTTCTTTGTGTCTTCCACTATAAGAACCACATATCACACAGTCAAACATAAACTCACCATGTGTTTCGAAATCCACAAACAATACACCTGCGACCACGTCTCCGTCTCCAACGTCTTCACATGCGAAGAAGATCCCAACTTCACCACCAAAGACTGCGAAGTCGCAAAACATGTCATCGAGCTGAAACATCGCTGCTCTCTTTGCAATACCCCTGCTCCTGAAGAAAAAGGCAAGCAATCACCGCAACAAAGATCAAAAGAGGAAGAAGAAACAAAGTGTGAGCAAAACAGCAATATTCCATCGGTCGAAATATATCTAGCTCCTCCAAGCGAGATGGAGACGAATTATGTCCTCACTATCTCTGAGACGGATGATCCAAATTTATTGGCTATTAATGGTCTGCCGTGCTATTTGTGGTACCCCCATTCCTGCGGTCCCAAGAGATCAGAAAGGAAACGCCAGATAAAGAGTGGGCAAAATGGGGTTGTTCCACTAGGACAAAAATCCGTGGGCCCCTTCGAGCGAGAAGGAGATGAATTATGTCCTTGCTATTACTGAGACGGAGGATTCAAATTTATTCGCTATTAACTTGCCATTTTATGTGCCTGATCACCAGGGAAGACATGGCGGTCGAAGACTGGTGTGAAGGGAGGCATGAGAGCGATGAGGTGAAAACTAAGGAACTGGTGAATAACCCACATAAATCATCAGTGTCTTTACCTTTTTGCCAGAATGTCTGTGGTGGAGATCGAGAGAGCTGGCGTCCTGGGTAAGTATTGAGATACGAGCAGCTAAGTAGATGGATAAGGGAAATGTTTCTTTCATTTGTATAATACATTATTTTTTCTGTATAAATATGTTTCTCCATAGTGACGATGGATAATTCGAGTGAGTGACAAAGTTTGTAGGTTTTCTGAAAGGTTAAGGAGAAATAGTGCTTTATATTCTGTATCCTAGTCTCAATCTTGTACACGCACAGCTATACGTGAAATAATTTACAAAGTATACATAAAATCAGGTCTCTTATCTCCCAATTTCTCAGCTTCCCTCTCGCTCAAGCCCTCCACCCAGTGATCTCTCTTGCCCGCTAATCGCGCCTTATTCTCCCGCGCCAATAAGGTTCTCAGAAGAAGACTGCCACCAAGCAAGCACACAATCATATATGCCATAACAGTCGAGTGTCCTATTTTATATTTTGGTGGATTGCGATAGATATTAGAGCTGACGATCCCATTCAGATTTCCCCATCCGATCACGAATCCCAAGACTACACCTCGCTTGTAGACTCCTTCGATATTGTTTGAGGTCCAGGAAATAGTGTTGGCGATACATGGATATATACCGAGGGCACCGAGGAATGTACCTGCGTATTTCACGCCCGCTTTCTGGGATCCCAAAAGCATGGCGAAACCAGTTATACCGAGAAATGAGACAGCGATATTACACAATCCTCTTTGTCTTGTCCTATCAGCCACGAATCCAATGACAACCGTCAAGATAGCAGCAGCTGCATAAGGGGGCACACTCAAAAGTTGTGCTTTCGTGGAGCTGTATCCGAGTTGATTGATGATACTTGGCAAGAATAGAGAGAACGCGTATAGAGGCATATCGCAACCCATGTAGATGACCATTCCAAGCCACATTTTATAGTCTTTGAGAGCGAGCCATATGTATTTCATCTTGAATTCTTCGTGTTCGGCTGAGGATTGCTTGTCGGTTTTAAGACGGCGGATGACGCGTGCTCGGTCGGTTTCTGAGAGGAAGGTTGCTTCGTCTGGGAAATCGTGGACAGCCCAGAAGGATGCGATGCCAAATAAGACTGTAACGATGCCTTCTAGTATGAAAATCCACTGTTTGTTGTCAGATACGGGATTTCAGGGAGATAAATGCGGCAAGGGTAGGGAAGCAACACTTACTGCCCAGCCAGCGAGACCACCTAGTCCGTCCATTTTCACAATTGCAGCAGCTAGGAGACCACCAAAGGACCCAGAAACAGCTGCTGCGGAGAAGAAGATAGCAGCTCTGACACCGAATTCCGATCGTTTATACCAGCATGAGAGGTAGTAGTTAATGCCAGGGAAAAGACCAGCTTCAGCGAGACCGAGAAACCATCTTGCAGCCATCAAGCCACTCCAATTTTCTACAAAGCCCATAAATGTCATTGCCAAGCCCCATAATACCATGATGATTGGGATGAATACCGATGGCCTTAATCTCTTCAGAAGAATGTTCGTGAGTGGTTCGAAGACCGAATACGAGACGAAGAAGATTGATAGTGCAGCATTGTATCTCCCCTGTGTCATTGGTCGTCCATTCTCTGGCAAATCTTTCTGCAGACCATCGATTTTGGCATTTCCGATATTTGTTCGGTCGAGGAAGGCTAAAAGGTATAGAAGACAAAGCTGAGTTTGAAATTAGACCGTGTATAGTTGTAGACAGCCGGGAGGAACGTACCCAAGGGATGAGAGTCAAATCGAGCTTCCAGAGTAATTTGCGGTCCTGAAGTTTGGGTAAGCTTCGCCAAGTATGGGGCGCTCTTGGAAATGCTTACAATTGCGGCCCTCTCCTCGGCGCTGAGATGCGCATCTGGATCTGGAGGAAGAGCGAACTCACTCTCTAGATGAGGTGGAGTTCCGATTTTCTCTTCGCTGCTCCGATCGCTTTCGCGTCTAGGACTTTCTTTTGACTCCATGACGACAGATTCAGTCACCCCAAATAAGCTATGGAGATGCAAATTGATTGGAAACTGTTTCCTTATCAATTCGAAAATTGAACGAAGAACGTGAAAGAGTAAACACTCGAGGTTCAAATAAAGATGCGCTCATCAACTGTCAAATACCGAATTGGAAATCGATGACCAAGCTCACGGAAGGATGGTTCCTCTTCCACCACCCTGTTTATCAGCGTGACATAGGTGGTTTTTTGCCGAGGCGGGAGAGGCGATGATGTTATTCGCGAGCGGGCGGGAGTTGCGGGTGGAGCTTGAGAGTAGTGGGAGTGGTGAGAGTAGCTCGACCGGGGAAAAAACCTACCCCGCACCCAAGCCCCATCAGCGGATGGCTGCAGCCCCAATTATCTGGGCTGGGAAGGTCATTTGAAGTATAGATTTACAAGGGAACGGAAAGGTGAAGCGGCATATTTCAACATCTATTGAGACATGACATGTAGATGTCATCTTTTATGCCTTGCTTTGAAGTTTATCGAGTATCTTCCATTGCTGTTATATCGAAATATAGGAGGTTTTCCAGGCCAAAACTTAGAGGGTGTCGGGAATTAGGTTGGCTAGAGATTTGGACCATGTGTCTAGCAGTGTTTTCATTTAATATATTCTGGGATTAATTGTCAAATCAAGATAATGGTAAGGCATACCTTGCTTGCTCTCAAGTTCTACCTATCTAGGATTTCCGATAGACAGTGGTCTGATAAGATGAGCATGTCGGATTACAAAGTCGACCTTGCTCAGTATGCAATGTTCCGTCAAGTAATGTGTATTTGAGGCTTTATAGGAAACCGTAGAGTTTGTAATCTCCTCAAAAGCATTTCAGAGTCTACATTGTCTTCTATCCATCGCCGCCCAACTTTACCGAGCCCCTTTTGATTATTCTTCGGGGTCGTGGATGATTTTGCAAAGGTCACATGATCCGACAAAGATCTAATTGTTTTTTCTTCCACAATCACTGATGTTTTCAGCATCATATGAAAACAATGACTTATATAGAATGATTTGTCTTCAGTTTGAGAATCGACAACCTTGACCTCACTGCGCATTTCATGCTCGCACGTGAATATGGAAAACGTGCAATTGAGGTTTCTGCCGGCTAAACTACGGGAATCTCACATCCTCTCACCAACGTCCCTGCATGTCAGAATATCGGTCTCATCGACGCTGAGAATCCGCATCTAGCTTCATTCTTTTCACATAATGTCTGATGTTTTAAAGTCTTTCACAGTCTTCAGAAATTGACCTGAAGTTCATATTCAAAATTCTCCGCCGGTCTGCTCAACCCAAGATAAAGCTGGCTTTCAAAGCCGCCACAAGATTGAGGCCCTTCATCATGCCGAAAACAGTCTGTGTTATTGGTATGAGTCCCGAATTATGACATGAAATTGTTCTAATAGCTATCAGGCGCCGGTCCGTCCGGACTTGTAGCTGCCAAATCTCTGGCTTATGACCATCCCAACAAATTACACGTGACAATATTCGAGCAAAATCATCGAATTGGTGGTCTCTGGCCTATCTCTAAAATCGATGATGGACTAGTCAACCCGGATATGTGTACGAATCAAAGTCGGCATACTGTAAGCTTCAGCGATTTGGCATGGCCAGAGACAGCTCCGTCTTTCCCTAAAGCCTGGCAGGTGGGCGAGTATCTTCAGAAATATATCGAGATGTATCCGGGGTATGATATTCGCTTGAATACCAAGGTTATCAGAACGGAATTTGTTGGTGAGAAATGGAAGGTTGATGTGAAGGATGATGAGAATGAGAATGTTGAGTCGAAGGAATTTGATCACCTGATCGTAGCAACTGGATTCTTTGGAAAGGCAAAGATACCAAAGATTTTCGAAGGTGCGGAAGTACCTATCTGGCACAGCTCGAAAATCCGAGAGGTGAAAGATCTTAACACAGATAACGGAAAGAAAACGCCAAGGGGGCGGAATATAGTGGTTGTTGGCGGACAAATGTCAGGTGTGGAAACGGCAGCAGCAATTGCCCACCAAATATCATCCTTGGCAAATTCGCCAGGCGAGAGTTCTGTTCCTGGTAAGAATCAGATTTAGTAGTAATGTCATCATTCTTACTTTGTACAGATGCGAAGGACTACATTGTCCGGCATGTCGTTCAAAAACCCGTATGGGTGATGCCCCTCTTTTTCCCAAATAATCCTCTCCTTGAAGTAGAAGGATCATCAGATAAGGCAAGGAAATAACTCCCGATTTTGCTCCACTTAGTAACTAGTGGTGTCTGTAGAAGCAAAATCGCTCCCCGAATTTTCTACCCCTGGATCTCGTATCCTACAACCTAGGATGGAGACCTCCTGGACCAGTCCAGAACACATCAGGGCATATTACCCCGGAAGCAGCAAGAATCACTCATGGCTTTATGAAAACCTACATTGGAAGTGATCAAACCGATTTGGATTCTCCAGTCCTAGGAATGAGCAGTGAAGAGACGCTTTCTGAACCTGCTATATTAGCTTGCAGTGATCACTACACTGAATTTGTGCGAGATGGAAAAATCGAGGCCATCGAAGGCCGAGTGAATGTGGAGCCTGCAGGCTCCACCGTGAAAGTTGAGAGCCCGACTGGAGAGACGACTGAGATATCTGAAATCGCCGCTATTGTCTGTGCAACAGGCTTTGATGCAACCCCATCCTTAGACTTTCTTCCCTCACAAGTTTTGACCGACCTTCAATTCGATCCTAACGATGATGGATTCCCCTTGGCCCTTAATGTTCACACTGTTGTCAGCAAGTTAATTCCATCACTTGGCTTTGTTGGATTCTACAGAAGCCCGTACTGGGGAGTTATGGAAATGCAAGCGAAATTTCTTGGGGCATTATGGACCGGAGACAGCAAGGTCGAGAAGGCTTTAGAAGAGGATTTGACTATGAATGAGATGCTCAAGCTCCGAAATAATCCTCGACGATCACAGTTTCCAATGGGAGACTACGCGTATTTGATGGAATCATTTGCGAATATTCTCGGTTAGCCATTATATCTGTACGAGTCAAGGTTGAACACTAATCCTCTTACATCAGACATCAAGCGCCTAGAGCCTGAAAGCTCGGCTCCGGACTCGAGAACAGGAATTGTGCTACCATCTCGATATATGTTCAAGACAGCTGATGACAAACAAGTCGACGAAGCGAAGAAAGCTCTCAACATCCTCGACAAGATCTTCACCGAATCATCGTCAAACGCAAAGTTTCTCGCAAGAGCCGTGTTCCGTGCTTTGCAAGGAAGTTGGAAACTCGAGCGTACCATCACTAGTCGTATCGACACATTTCCTTCAGGTACATTGCACGGTACAGCAAAGATGCTACCCCGCAGTCCGACTGGGGATGCGGATATGGAGTATCTATACTTCGAAGAAGGGGACTTTAGACCAAGCTGGGGAGGAGTCATGAAGGCAAAGCGAAGCTATGTCTATCACTATGTCGAGAAAAGCGATACGATGAATGTTTGGTTTGCGAAAGGTGACTACAAGACATCGGATTACTTTTTCCATCAGTTGGAGTTCTTGATACCGGAAAAGCCCAGCACGGGAGATGAGCCTTGGCGAGCTAAATCTTCACATCTCTGTAAGTTCATCTTCCCTTACTATGAATCTTTCGGATAATACAGAGTCAAGACTCAAGATGAGTCAAATGCTTGATTCAGACCAGTGAGCGCTTTCGCCTGAGGCTTTCTCCGGTATCTGCTTTGCTAGATCTTGTTGAGGCGGAAATGTGAGCGGTAAAGGTTTGATGCTGACCAGTCACAGGCATTGATGATTTCTACGAAGTCACGTATGAATTCTTCTTCCAGGGAGCTGGGCTCTCAAAATGGACGTCCAGATATGTCGTGAAAGGGCCAAAGAAGGACTACATAATTGAGAACGCGTATACTAGACCTAAATAGATGAGTTGACTGCCTCAGACTTTGAAAAAATTAATAGAATTCTTGCCGAATGTGCTAATTGGACGTTCTAGGGAGGTGCACATTAGAATTCACCCCGGTCTGAAATGTTTGTGACTCCCAAAGCATAGGACTGGCAAGAGCAAGTGCCTTCCGCAACTGTTTTGGCCCAGGTGAATTGAGACTCCGGGATATAAATACCCACATCTTCTCCACAGCTCATACTTCTTTCTTACAACTACAACACACCCTCCTCATGCCTTGTCTGACCCATCAATAATATTGTCTCGATTACCTATCCTTTGTTACATCGCAATCAACGCAGGTCGTTGAAGCACATTCACGGCGCTTTCGAATTCCCCATCAGTATCATAGCTGCACTCTTATACACTCCTCACTAAGTCATCGCTAGTCTCCAACCAAACATTCACGCGTTCATCTACATCAGATAAAATCTCTACCACAAAAGCGGAAGAGATAAATCCTATCTTTTCATCATCTCTCCACCTCAAGGATGAGGGTGCTCCTGTTCACCTGCCTTCTCACTCTCCTTCCCTGCCTCGCGACTGCCCGTTCTGTTCCTCACGCCAATCCCGATGCCATTCAGAAATACATTCTGCCTTTCTCTTCGAGAACAACACACCATTCTGATCGCGATGTCTCTATTCCTCCAATTGGTGAACACACCTCCACTGTAGATGTCGGCACACAAGATCACAATATATTAGCGCAACAAGAGAAAGTCATCGGGCTCGCCACACATACTTCTGCATCTTCTCTGTCATCACAGTCCTCTTTACAACACTCCAACCCTCTTGATCTGAGTAACGACATGGATGGAGGAGTCGCCCTGCCCAAACAGGAGAAGTTTCAAATGTGTGGAGTGCCATTCATTTTCATCTACCCTTGTGGCTTTTATACGGAAGAAGCGAATCGTCTCATCCAAGCCAAGATAAGAGCTGCCAGTGTTGCAAATGGCCTTCAAGCACCACGCGTCATGGCGGCTCCGATGGCGATTTTCAACACACTTGCTGCAATTCCCAGGACCCTCGCTTCCGCTATCTCTATCCATAAGAAAGATGTCAAGACCTTGAATACTACCAACTTGACTCAAGAAGAACCCTCAACTTTCTGGACATTTGGCAGCAAGAAGAAGTGTACACCTGATATGTTCTACCAATTTGGGTACAGCAACAGCGCTGCTGGCTTACGGGTTCCAAGCATCTTCGGTGCTCCAAGTTTATTTTTCAGCTTTATCAGTGGGGTTCCTTCAACACTAGGGGCTTCTATTCTGGCAACGATTATCGATAATTCAAACGTCAACGATTCTACTATTAAGATCTCACACATTGGCTCGATAAGTGGCAAAGAGAAGTGTACCCCTGATATGTTCTGTCAATTTGGTTACAGCAACGCTGCTTCTGGGCTACGCGTTCCAAGCATCTTCGCTGGCCAAAGTCTGCTTTTCAATTTTATCAGTGGGCTTCCTTCCGTATTAGGAGCTTCCATCCCAGCAATGACTATCGATAGATCAACTCTAGGGGACTCTATTACTGGGAGTTCCCATACTGGCTTGATGATCGCCAAGAAGAAGTGTACACCTGATATTTTCTGTCAATTTGGTTATAGTGCCGGTTCCACTTTGCGCCCCCCAACACTATTCCATGGCCCGACTTTGCTCATCAGTCTCATTAGCAAATTACCTTCAGCATTGGCCTCCGCAGACATCGCTCCAGAAATCACTGATCAAATTGAGAAAGCACCTACATCCATCTTGAAAAGGGTCTCGTGCAACATCCCGGGTGTCCAACAATTGCACTGCGATGCAGCTTCGGGCATTCGCGTCCCATCTTTAATTTCAATCCCAACCTCTCTTTCGAAATTGGGTGTAAACGTTCTTTCCAAGCTTATTGCAGACATCCAAGATATGAAGTTGTGCCTTATGCCCATTTTATCCATGTCGACAGTTCTCTTCAATCTACTCACCCAACTTCTCGGCGCCTCTGCACTACCATCTCAGGAGTCACCGAATCAAGGTGTACATGGAAGCACCGTAGAGTTTCAGAATACTGGTGACTCCTTTTCTCAAGTATCAGAACTTGCTATTCCCGCCGACTCTCCGTTTGAGTCACCAAATACTTGGGCGGACGCAATCACAAAAAGAATTCCATGTGGCCCTCTTACCATCAAATGCTCCAATGGTGCTTCTTCAAAATTCAATGCGATTCCCAAAGCTCTCACCCTTCCGACTTTGTTGCTCAAGTCACTCCCTGGAGTTTTCGCTGCTGCACTTCCACCTTCTGACGATGTAGGCACTGCCAAAATTCAACCAGTAATCGAGAACAAGAGAGCACACTGTGAGTCAGGCTACAATGGAGTCGTCAACTGTTACAGTAGCTCGGCAAATTTGCTAACAGTCCCTCGTATCTTCAATCTGCCAGCTGTTTTGTTACAGGTGATCTCATTCAATGTATTCGTGTCTGCCAACAAAGATCCAGGGAAGAGCAATTTAAATGTAGAAAGGCCTCCTGAACAAAATCGAAGAGAAATCGAATGCTACAATAATCCAAACATTCAATGTTATGGTGGCACGAAATCCTCAAGCTCTTCACTCAGAATACCTAGGTTCGTGGATTTACGATCATTGGTATTGCATGGGATTTCTCTCATTCCTGGTGTAACGGGAAACTCTTCTCATAACGCCTCAGAGACCACTCGTGATGCAAGATCTAAAGATGAGGATCATCTAAAGTGCAAAGATCGCGCTGGTATTGAGTACATCAAATGCTACAATGAGGCTATGATCCGAAAGCTCGAGAACATTGCAGCAGATGAAGCAGAAACCAAACACCTACATTGTGTTCACGAAACTGGTCAGGACTACATTCATTGCTACAACGAAATCACAAAAGTTAGCGCTTCTTCCACTTTCAAACCACCTTACATCTTTCGCATACCACTCTTGCTGGCTCAAACGATTCGATCACTGTCATTTGCAGTAGTGGCGCCGTCCCCAGCAGTCTGGAAAGATGACCAAGCTACAGTGCCAATTGGAGATTTGGACTTGGTACCAGGGACTTGCACCTGGAACACAACCGCAGAGGAAATTGTTTGTTTCGATCAGGTGTATGGACATAAAGACCATGATGCCGTGATGAGGCCACGAGATGATTCTACTTTGACTGCTACTACAAAAGATGGAGCAGAGCCCGTGATTGTAGAACCTCGCAGAGGACCAAACGAGTGTATCAACAAATCAGATTGCGAAAAACCGGACCCTGTCAGCGCCGCAGCTCCCTCCTTGCGCGTCCCTCGCATTTTCTCTGTAGCTTCTATGCTTTCTCGAACTGTATTTTTCTCTCTATATCTCACACCTATCTACGCCCTCCCCGTATTCAGCGCCCCGACTACCTCTATCGCTGCTCCAGACTGGACACCAGTTCACAAGGCAATGAGCCAGATCAGACGATACATAAAGAAGTGGTTCTCTTCAGCTGAAACAAATGTCGAAGATTGGGAGAGAATGTATGGTTCTTATTGGCCACCTGGAGCTAAATTTGGCAAGAGAGGTGACACCGGATCACCACATGCCCAGGTAACCAAATCCCCCCCTTCTACTCACATTCCGGATGGCAACTACATTGACTCCGCTCCAAGTACGTTTAAAAACCACGCTACCCAGAATGTCAACTTCGGAGAGAAGATGAGATGGATGGGAGCAGGCATGTTTGTGGTTGCAATTGCTTTTGCAATTTTCCTATGAAGTGGACGCCGACTGAAGGGAAATGAGCCCTACGTTAGATTGCGATGGTTTGAGTATTTGACCTGGTAGTCTCTTGATGTTTTGAAAAGCGATGGGATCTGCGGATACAAGTTTACGATGTTTTATTGCAAGGTTCTTGACGGTATTTGGGAGTTAGTGAAGGAGAGAGGAGCGCGATGATACTCATATAAAGTAGATACGAAGATCTAGCGACATATAGAATCCAATGCGATGTTCATTTAGTATCCTATCGATTTCTTGAAGAAAGGGGCGTGGCGTGAATCGCGGAGTCGTGGAGGGGTAGTAACATGAAGTTTAGAAGTTGCTATTACCCTTTCTAAAAGATTCTAAAAAATTTGGTGATGAGTTTGACCCCTGTGTATTCCAAAGAAATGTTACTGGTTAGATGTTATGAAAATGCTACACAAAGAGACTCTTTCACCTTCAACGATTCCCAGAATCAATCTCAATCCTGATAAAGAGCAACTCCAATTCAGTAAAACAAAAGGTTTCAAGATTACACTCATCCTCTACCTTCCAGATCTTGTAAAAATTGCACAACTACCTGAATAATTAATCTTTACACAGCACCTCCAACGATCAAAACGCAACCCCCAAAATTGCCACTAACCCACCTTCCTCCCTCAGCCTACCCAACCCTCGACATCCCCTTCCCTAACCCCCCTAGCACCTCATCAACATCTTCAAGCACAATATCCTCCACAATCCACTCTTAATCCCTTCTCTCCCTCTCCAGTATATATACAATGTATCCTCTCTCCCCTCAAAGTACATTGCTCACACATATCTGGAATAAAATACCTGGACGGAAGAGAAGGAGTGTTCATTTTATTAGAAAGAAAGAGGGGAGAGAATAGGATAGGGGGAGGGAGAGGAGGAGAGAAAAACAGGGCTGGACCAGGTGGTAGGGAAAGTGTTTTGTTAGTGGGTTTCTCCTAGGAGATTGTACGGGCGTTGGGGAGAAGCTTGGGGTGTGGAGGTGAGATAGGATTGTTGAAGAGGAAATTTGTTATAATATTTGAAGTCTCCGGCTTTCTAAGTCCAGATTTGTCTTATTCATTAGACCTAGAATATTCTCTAAAATGTACCACTTGCCAAACTTTACTTTATAACAAAGTAATAACATTCGATACACAAATCTATGAAAAGACATACTTGCAGTGTTACAACGGCGCAGGGTCACAAGTGTATAGACCCATTTCCTGCCTCATTCGTATTGCAATCTAAGTGACACTTTCGTTGGTTTCCTCTGCCACCATAGGAGCATCACAGCTATTGCTGTCTCTCCTAAGATACCTCCCAGGATGCCACAAGCAGAACACAGCTATAGCAGGTACCATCGGTACACTCTCAAAAACATAGAACATCCATTCATGCGTGAAAGGATATCCAAATATTCCTAAAGCAAATTCAACTAAGCGGTACACACATCTAATCTGCTACCGTCAGTTTTGGGTTTCCTCATCCATGCTTGAGGGATGAGACACTCACGATAATCAACCCACTACTAATATAAACAGCATTCAACCCCTTTCTCCAGCCCCTCTGACCCTCATTCTTCCCACTCTGCCTCCTACTAATCCAATCAAACCGAGCAACAATGACAAGGAAACATCCAAACGTCACCAACTGCAATGCTAAACCACCAATCAACACATTTTCTCCAGCTTTCAAGGAGCTGCCTTCCCAATTACTGGAACTAGCGATGCCAGAGCCAGATGCTTGGATGAGAAATGTGAGCATATCGCAGCAGACAAAGATTTTGGTAAGGTGCGTGATAGGGATGCCAAAGATACGGAAGCGTCGAGTAGAGGTGGGATGGAGAACGAGGACGCATAGGCGTGTTATTAGGAGGTAGTTGCCTGCGGATACGAAGAGGGGAGCGAGGATTATGAAGGTAGATTGGATGGCGAAGGGGGGCTATTTCATGTCAGACCTGTGTCACGACAGGATGTGACCGTGCAAGAAGTTGAGCTGCAACTTACGATGGAAGATTTGTTTCTTATAGAGATGATGCGGATGATATAGCCTGCTACTTCAAGGACGCCGCCAATGAAGACGACGAGGAAATAGTAAGTCTTATATTTGAAGACAGTTTGGTAGAGTTGCCAGATTGTGGGAATAAGGTAGAGGATTGTGAAAATAACGGCCAGTGGGAGGGAGGGATCATATAGCCAAACATCGCCGTCTGAGGTTTCTGCTCTAGCTGTGAGAGGGTAGGAAGACATTTTGTGGAAATATTGTATGTCCAAGGGCTTAATTTATTAGCTGAAGTAGAGCAAGCAATTGAAGTCTTGCTTCAAAAGGATTTCTCGTGGGTACTTCGCATTTTATATTGCATCTTCTGTAACAATTTTATCATCATAAATGTCATCTATCAAAAGTCATAGATGCTTTCAATCTTGTTGACTCGAATCAGGGCAATCATTCCACGCAATACATTGCGCAATTCATGTAAAAATAGCGCCCTACGCATTCAACTCGCATTCATTCCGTCTTTCTTGATCAGCCTCAAGTCAGATATTAACATATTTGCACTACCTGAGTACGATGTTTTTTTGTGCTTCAGTATAATGAAAGAGAGTGATTGGGCAATGAATCGGTGTCGCATTCTTTCGCGTTGCAGTGCTGAAGTGATGGGACGGGAGCGGAAGATTTTGATGTGGCGCTGGTAAGACGGGGATTTTTGTCCCATTGAATACGGGTGGCCAAGACCAGCCATTTCAAAGGAAGACTAGTTCTTTACTGACACAGTACTTACTATGACATTTGTGCCTTAAGTGATAGGATGACTTCTTGTAGCACAGCTCGGTCTTGCATCTATTATAGGTGATTTTTTGTTTCATGTGAGCCAAATGCTCTTTCAAACCTTGTCCCTTGAACTTGTTTCTTCCTGGTACGCAATGTAAATTTGGTTCTTTTCTGATTTGTTAGTTGGCACACCAAAATGATGATTAGCTCGATGAAGATATGGATGAAAGGTTTCAAACAAGAGTTCTGATGGTTTTGGTAGAGAATATATTCTAAGCTTTCGGCATTACTTTGCGATATAGGAACCCAAAAGAGACTCGGAATATGATCTCAAGCTCAGATAATTGAATGGTTCTTTTATGCTGCATTCTCCACATTCAACTCTTGGTCTTCCACACTCAAAGTTCCGATCTGATTTCCAGAAAACGCAGAGACAACAAGAATCTTGGGAACTTTCCACTCTGGGTGATTGCCCGCAACATTCCTTAAAGTATGGCGATAGGTATCCATAAGTCCTCGGGCAACCTCATCGTCCTCCTCCCATGGCACAATGCTTAGCTCCTTCAATGAAGTAAATTCGCGAATCTCGTCCCAGCAAAATGATTTTCGTCCGTAAACTCCTTCATCAAGATCGATAATCATATACTGAACTTTTTCCGCATCATCTGCTCCAGAGTATCCACCACCAAGAAATAAATCGAGGAGATAGTCACTTGGCCCTGCTTTAAGCCAGCCCAAATCCTTCGATAGAAAATCAGATCCTTTCCCATTGCCGAACCATAGCGTGTCCTTGGCGAAATTGAAATAGATCTCTCCTTGGTGGAATACTGATCCAAAGGACGGTGGGTATGATTTCAGGGTCTCTTCCCGGGACTCGTGACAGATGTGGAGAGCTACAGGAACTGGATCAGGGCTTGTCCAGACGACGAGAGGAATTGGCTTCGGGCGTCTCCATCCTCCATATGTGCTAATGACAGTCTTTCCTTTCTGAGCATTGGCACCGCTTTTGTATCCTATGCTCACAACCCGTGGCGGAGGGGCACAATGCCTCCAGATTTTGAGGCGAAGCTCGAACGGTAGCTTGGGAAAGAGCGTAAAGCTCGCGAGTGGAGGTTTGAATTCCATCGTCATCGCATACAAAAAGAACAAAGACGTAAGAGATATGGAGCAGTAGTAGAACTATACTTTCATTTATGTACTAATATCAGCCTTGCTGAGCGTCGTAACGGAAGGATTAGGGGAGGCAGCAAGACTTGGCAGTTGAAGGCTGACATGCTGTGGGCTTGGGGCGGTAAGACAAGGAGCAGCTTACGTAGCTGCACGTGACTGCAGAACACAAATCGCGAGAGGGGAAATTTCATTTGGTACGACGCGACAGTAGCAGGATTTTACAATAGAACCAGCTGAGTGTCAGGTTCAAAGTGAAGTGATTGAATTGTCCTTGGTAAGCGTCATGTATATCAGCCCTATCTTCAAACTAACCAATTTCTGGCTAGGCACTCAGGCTCTTCAATCAGAAAGCTAGATTCACCAGTAATCCAGACCTCCGTCAAATCAACAAATCTGCTGTGTCGAACAATTGAATTCGCCGCTGAGGCGCTCTTGGCAAGCTCGAATACCTTACTGTTTTTGTCTGCCAACCGTTGAAGCAGTTCATACCAGCTGGGATCTTTCGTACTCTTCTGATCCCCAACGCTGGTAACTGAGGATACAAACGTGTTGTATTCAGAGCTACAGCCTGCTCTGCCGCTTCGAATATGACGGACGTTCCTTTGGCTCAGACATCAGCCGCGACCTCAACAGGAATGGCCGACCCTGCCGTCATCGTACCCATGCCAACGACCCTCAACTCATTCACATTATTCAGGAACCTTCCGAGCGAGCTTCGCATACTCATATGGGAGAAAATGGCCAAGCCACGTGTGGTGGAAGTGGTTTATGACGGGGACGAAGGTTTCACATCTCTGGCCTCGAGTCCAATGGTACTGCAAATATGCAAAGAATCTCGAGAAACACTTATTCAATCTTACCCATTATGCTTCGGCTCCATCTTCCACCCAGCAAAGGTCCGGTTCAACTTTTCGATTGATACCCTTTACATCGATAATGATCTAGAAGAACATATGCCACATCTATTCGCGACTTTTAGAGAGCCCGAAATCAATGGTTTGCGCTATTTGGCCCTAGATGCATATTTCATGGAACCAGGAGAGGAACCTACCGATGAGTATGACGGGAGTCTCGATCGGGCAACCCGGTGCTTAAAGTCACTGAGAGAAATACAAGTAGTTTTCGATGTCAGCTCCTTGACAACATCTTCTATCGGGTGTCATGACGAGCATCGAATGGAGTTATATGAAGGAGTGCCTCCACCACTCATCCACCCAAAGATTCACATCGAACAGCTTCCTCCACCCGAGGAGTATGAAGGGCCAATTGAATGGGTTGTTCCATGCAGACCAGTTTATGGATGGCGACGCTGTCCAATTGGGATGGACTTTACCAGCTTGGGTGCTATACCGGATGATGACTCTTTGGTAGGGACGCCCTTTGGATATCCAAGCTTTGAGGATCACATGGGATATTTGTGGGGAGAACCAGACCCTTACGGATGGGAAGACGACGATTCTGACATTGATATGGATAATGAAGACGGATATTACAGTGACGATCATGATGAGGAGGAGGAGGAGGAGGATGGTGAGATCGACGTCACTACTACTGGCTAGATACGGGGGCTAAGACACAAAGTAAGGGATACTATTTACAAGTTGCTAAGAGTCTGCGAGAAGAATTGAGCTATGTACTGGATTGCCTTATAAGTTCTGAGTCCGTGATACTCAAGTAATGGGCTTGCGTAGGCGGAAGAAGGACTCCGAAAGTCGATATGACAGCATGTAAACACCGGATGGCTATTATGGGGATTGACTCTGATTGGTGAGTGTCCTGTCTTCACGCTTCTGATGAAGTGGCTGCTTTATTCGGAAATCCATTTGTCTTTACGAATCGACTGCTCTTGGAAAATGCAGGGAGATATCTGTGACCACGATACCACACGGAAGTCGATGTTGTTTGCGTCCTCCAGTGCCGGGATAGGTAAGATTTAAGAAATGTACAATCATGATGCAGGCGCACTCCAGCCAGCCTGTTATGTAAAAAAGAAAAAAATCTATATACATGGACCGATAAACATAAATTTGCACGCTTCCAAAACGCCGACTCCAGGTGATCTTCTTATATTACCTAACCTGGTCCTCATCTAACTCAAAGTCCAAAGAGTCCTCATCATGAAATATCTCAGACCGATCCACCTTAGGAATTACTGTGTGACCATCAGCCTCATCCCAAGATGGAAATTAGTTGCTCGACGGGAGTACTGTCTTGACTGGGTCTCTCCAGCCAATACAGTATTGTGCCGTTGAAACAAGCGGGAGTAAACATAAATTAATTACCATCTTCCGTTTCAAGTGCCCTCTCCCAAACAGCACGAGTATGTTCATACACCACTTCTCCCATATTCTCTTTCCTGTACTGATCAAGTATCTTGCTCTCTTTCTGCACTTCTCCATTCCAATTTACGCGATAAACGCCATTTCCCATGCCATCTGTCATGATGGTTGAACGAGCTACACCCACACCTTCAGGACGCTCAACCCAGCCTGCTGTTTTCCCGTTTCCTCCATGATCCGAAGACGGCGGGTAACGGCCGCTGGTGGCAAGGAAAAGAGTTCGTTCTCCTGCTTCATCGGGTGTCATGCACATCAGATGCGTGTAAAGCGGGATGATGGTGTATCGAGGGATTTGGGCAGGGAACCAGAGTAAGCCTGTTGTTGAACCGAGCATATGGTCAATGATATGAGTACCGACCTTGCCAGGATACGAATGGATGAAACTAATAGTTGGGTGATCTTGTGCTAGTTTCTCGAAGAAAAGATCGGTCATGGTGGCAGCGCCCAGACTGGTCTTGATGAAAGAGTAGCTTTTCTTTCGATCGAGGTCATTTTTATCGATAGGGCCTTCGAAACCGGCTGCTAGGACTGATATGACCCTCGGCGAAGTGCTCTTCTCAAGTAATGGGATGAGATTGGATGTTAGGCGCTGGCGAGAATAGTACTGCAATGCAAAATCTGTTTCTATACCTTCCGGTGTGTCTGTCACATGTTAGCACATGATGTCAAGGTCACGGATTTGCAAACATACCATGTCTACCGCCCAAACTCAGATAACCAGGACTCATACACAAAATATCGACGTGAGATTCATGCTTCTTAATTTCTTCACAAATTCTATCCACATCCTTGATACTCGAAAATTGACCTTCGACAAAAACGAATGTCCCCATGGGACTGATTAGCTTCAGCTTGTCGATAATATGCTGTGCTTTTTCTCTAGACCGCCCGATGATGTATGCTCTAGGTCCATTTGCGTTCTTCGCGAATTGTCTTAGTGTTGCAAGGCCGATTCCTGATGTTGCTCCTGCGAAAACTGCCACGAGGCCAGGGGGAAGAGCTTCGAGGGAACGATTGGATGTTCGTACGTCTTTGAGACTGACCATTGTAAATGTGGTTTATAAAATTTTGATCTATACAGGAAAAATGGAAGAATGAGAGGCTACGGTAGGTATTTGAGTATTTTCAAAAGTCGTCACCATATTGTCACCTCATGCCTCGTGCAAATGTGCCACCTGAGAATCTCGTACTTGCGACGGGATCTTGCATCGATATCGTGGATTGCATGATAAGTTCTAAATACCGAGGTACAAATGCCGTAAATGAAAACGAAAAGTGGTGTGATGGTCCCTGAAAGTGGCGTTGATATATCATACGCCATGTCAGCTGAGGATGTGGGATTACTCACGTGATGCAGTTCCACATGAGAAGTGGCTTGCAATTTCTGTTGCAGAGAACTAGGGGGATACTTCTCTACAGAGGCTGTGGATATAATTCCTAGGATCTACATCTCCACCCTCTCCATGCTCATGCCATTGCATAAGTGAAATTCTACATGTTAATACACTAGGAGTTTATATACGAACACATCAAGAATTCAAACCGGGACAGTTCAGCATGATTATACCTCAGAGACCTCTTTCATCATCACGAAATCTTGCAACATGCCTTCATTTCCAAACTCACTTTGTCAATATTCCATCGTGCATAGATGGTGGATTAAGACTGTCATCTGCACCTGATTCCAACCCCTTCGCTTAATTCGCTTAATCGAAACTGCTGCCCCTAAGCCAGAGCATGACGCATATTCACTTGGACTGTGTGTCGGTGACAGTGTTTGAATGCGGGGTGATTGATAGATCAAAAGAGAAATATATACATAAGTGTTTGAGGTGTGAGATATTCCATTGAACTATCAACCTAAAAAATGATAAGTATAAGCCCAGCAAAAAGGCGTACACAAGCTCAGGCTTGCTGCATGTTGTGCAATCCTTGTGGCTCTTCACCTTGTGAGGGTTAACTTTCAGCCGCCAGTATCATAACAAAGAGCCCTTCTAGAGATCCTCCCTATAAATGTCTGCCTAAGAATTGCTACCTACAGCGCCGACCGGTGGATAAGCAAAAGTCGCTGTGTAGCTCGGCGCTGAACTCGTGCTCGAAGCAGACGAAGAAGCACTTGTAGATGATGCACCAGCAATGCGCCCGCCCAAAATCTCAAATTGGAAACTATACACAGGTGCTCTTGTACTGTCTTCGTACTTCAGATCATAGACATCTCGAAATAGAGATGTGGAAGGGGTCCACAAGTATGAAGTGGTTGTGAGATTGCCTGCAGAATAGTCAGCACCCTCATTCATTGCATAGGGACGCACTCAGTCTAGTATGGAATGTAGATTACTTACCGCCAATGACACCAGCTGATGTGAAAAAAGCTGGTGTAGCTCCTTTGAGCAATGTTATCCTGACTGGTCCTGAAGCATCGGCCCAAGTCAGGTTGAAAGGTTTGCCAACGGTGATATTATTGAAATTGATGTTTGTGAAACGGAGAGCAGCGACAGAGTTGATTGCCGCTGTGGCAAATGCGACAATGGAGATAACTTTCATTGTGACTTTCAGATGAATTTTGTGTCTGCTGCAGTTTGAGTTTATGATGTGAAGTGGGGAGTTTAGGTACTCACATCTGAAGATAAATATTTGAAAAAGGTCTCCGAAGTATTGTTCATGAATGCTGAAAGGTTTGAGCTTAGGGCATGATCTGGCAGAGTTGATAAGGAATGGAATTGAATGAACTTAACGCACACGCCTTCCGCGGAAGAGAGATTCGGTTCCGAAATCGTTCTTGAGCTTGTTTTCCTATGCCGAAAAGCTGATCGACGATCATAGATATGTTATTCGGCCCTTCTGTACCTGACGTTGACTCGTAAGCTCTAGTACCTGTATATCATGAATGAAGTCCTTGATAAAATTCTCTGCCAAGAGATTTTACCCCTTCTCTAGCTTAACCAGAAGCATTTCCATCGGATTTACTCCTCAGATCCAGATGTCTTCCAGATTGCCTAAGCCTTTACAACTTGAAATTTGAGTATATTTCGCCATGTATTGGCTTATTTCCAACACGGATGTAACTATCCGGACGGAGTAGTTCATCCTGTCGCTAACGAAGCTGTTGCATCCTGTTCATCCCATTAATGTCTTTGCCCAGACATTCGGGACCGAATTTATCTAGGATCAATTACGCTCATGTCTAAGAAGCTCAACACTTGATGCGGGGTAACATAGTAACCGTCAGAGCTCGCCCTCATGGTACACGAAGAAGCGGCACCAAATAGCAAGATTTTGTAAACAGCCTGATTTTCCCATAAAAAAATATTATCCTAGATATTTGACAAATTTGAAGAAATGCACGTAGTATTTTCAACTTTGGAAATTTTCATGGTGCAAAACTCTTATTCCCACTTGTAGGAGTCGTATACAAATTTTTTAAAGTTCCAGGGTCTATCATTGAATTATTTCCGCTAGATCCACGAGCCGCCCTGCCATCCCGCATTCCCCATTGTTGGAATCGTGTTTAATTGGTTGAATGTTCACCAAAATTACTACCGAGTAGTTAGTAACTATCCCCGCACTCTACTTCTCCAAAGGCCTCCATGTTCTCGGATATCTCCTCTCGCTGCGAACGATTTCTCGGAAAGATAGCCGACGAGTATTTGACTCGTTACGGTAGATGACACATATCCAAAGAAGGACCGATTATTTTTGAGCTTTGCGTCTACAGTAGTAATTCCAGACTTGAATTGGATTGAGCTGAGAATTCTTGGGCCTGCTTCCATGATTTGCACGAGGATTCGGGACCGAATAGAGGGAGGCGGGTGATTTGAAGACGAAATGTGGGAATAGGCAGAGAAACTTGGTAGAAAGTTCAAAAGAGAATAAAATCCCTGTTTGAGAAATTTGATATATCAGCCCTCTCACAATCTCGGGATTTGATAAGTTCCTAGTGCTGTCAAAGTCTAGTGACAGCCACTTCGTTGCTTTTTCTTTGAATAGCTCTTCCCAAGTTTCAAAACACCCACCATGTCTTTCAAAGGATTGCTTCTTACGTTGGGAGCAACTTTGCTCGCACTACCTCATATTACGGTTGCGCAAAATTCCACAGGCAATTTCCTGGTTGGCGCCGCAAGAGTCGATATCACACCAAAACCAAACCCTCTCTGGCTTCCTCTCAACGAATTTGCGCTAGAACCTCTGCATGTTCGTGCTATTGTCTTCAGTAATAATGGAGTGACCGGCGCTCTCATGACAGTGGAGATCGTCTCTACAACAGACGCAGTTATGAAATCAGTAACTTCTGCTGTTGCGGGCGAATTGAATGTACCGGTGGCCAATATCATATTCTCGGCTACTCATTCGCATGCAGCTGGACCAGCTGGAGGATCTCTGACCGCTGTGTCAGCATACGCTGCAGGACCAGTTGGGAATTATAAAAGTTTAGCAGATGCCGCGGTTGATGCAGCGAAGCAAGGAAAAGCAAGCATGAGAGCAGGCAAAGTTGGGTACTCCAGCGGAGCTTTCTACCTCAATGTTAATCGGGATGCACTGAATCCACTCACCGGTCGCTGGACCCAAGCAACAAATCTGACCGGCCCTGTTGACAGAGAGGTGCAAGTCCTTTCTTTCCTCGACCTTTCGAATGTTCCAATTGCCAGCTATACTTCGTACGCAATGCATCCTGTGCAGTCCTATCTTTGCGGCTACACCAATGCCGACTGGCCTGGAGCCATGAGTACCTGGGTAGAGTCAGCATTTTCTACTGGCAGCAATACACATGTTGCTTTGCTCGCGCAACAAGCTTCTGGAGACGTGAACCCTTTGTTGCGTCGTACGGGCACCAACACTCTTGCCAGTATGGCTTCCATTCCCATCACCGGATTTGAGATGGCCCCTGAAGCCATTGAGGAGCCTGTTCGTGATGGGTACATCCCGCTCATTCGACCAGATGTGAAATACACACGACAGCTGTTTCAAGAAATAACAGCACTTGGGATGCTTCTTGGAGAAGAGGTCATCCGAGTCATGTCTGCTACCACAGACTGGAATAGCAACCCAAAGATCTGGGGAGGTCAAAAGAATGCAACATGTCCGGGCAGAAAGCGTCTTGATAATGCGCGAGAAGGAGTGAGTGGGCAGTATGTGCTACCAGTTCCCGATATTGATATCTTGACATCGGTTGTAGCCTTGGGAGATGTGGTAGTCAGTGGCGTAGCAGCGGAAATATTCACGAGAATCGGGTTCCGCATCAAGGACGAGACACCAATGAAGAACAAGACGATGTTGGTGACGCTTGCGAATGGTAAAGCAGGTAGTGGTTATGTTGGTGATCTTTTAAGTGTCAATCAAACGTGCTTCCAGATGTTGGGGACGAGCTTGCTGCCAGGAAGCTGTGCTGAAGTCAACATATCGAGTAGCATTGCGTCCTTAGTGTCACAGTATCAGAACAGCTGATGAGAACTGGAGATTCTCAATCGAGAGTGACCTAGGGATAGCTTTTGCGACTACAACACTCGGACTTCCTTACGGAGCGCTATAAATGAAAATAATGGCCTTTTATATTCTGCAATACTACCAATAAAATACTTAATCGTTGTTTCAAGTAAAATTTTAGTGCTTACCCCTATCTGTGCTGTCCCTCAGTCATAAGACCAAAATCCAACAGACAGGCTGGAGGTGTCTAGCAATACACAACGGGTATCTGAGTGAGAACATTATATTTTGGTACATCAACAATTTCTATGTCTAATATAAGATACTGACGATCAAGTCTTTCTTTCCGAGTTCGCGTCTTACCAAATTTACATCAACTAGGAACAGAACGTGGAAAGCGGAAATGTTGAGGGGCTTGAAAGTGGAGCCAGGCTTTTGGGCTGGAACCTGTCCATTTCAAGCACTTGGAGAGGAAAGGAACAATGACCTCTACTTGAACATTGGGATTTTCGATAATTGCAAATCTGAGATTTTGTCAGTTGTCCCCGCTGTGTAAATTAAGTGCGAGGCAGACCATGCCTGTGACGCCGGACACGCGCGCTAGGTGTTTTGTGTAGCTTCTCACTTTGACACACATTCTGTGGAAGTTATCAACTTGTCAAGTCAAGATGCATATCATATTCTCGAAGCTCATAATATCTTCCATTTTCTGTCATTATCAGAACTACATTAAGCTTGTCCGTCCCCCTACCTCTCGATTTCCCTCTCCACTTTTCATTTCCCCATTCCTCCCAACAACAAACTCCCTATAGATAGCTTCCAGCCTTTGCCGCTCCTGTGCACTGATACTAGCTCTCGTGGTCTTCAAACTACTTTCGATATGCTTCCACGCAATCATTACTTCTTGCTGCTCCTTCTCCTCTTTAACGTCCTTTCCATCATCTTGTCCTTGACCTCTCTGTGCCAACTTGGATCGCTTCTTCGCGGCTTTGATCTCTTGTAATTTGATGGAAATAGCTGCTCTCTCAGCGAGTAGTTTGGACTTGTTGTGTCCGGCTTTGGCGCGCATTTCAGATTCGTGGCGGTCTTCATCTTCACCATATCGGAATTGTATAAAATTCTTGTTGCCAGATGACCCCGACGTTCCGTTTGTACGTTTGGATCCACCTATGGGAGTGTCATGGTCACCGAGGACGTCATGAATAGCTTCAAGATGTGCGTTATATACGAGCGCTTGCAAATCTGCCCCAGAATAGCCTTCAGTATTGCTTGCGATCTCAGGCAGGTGGTCGAGAACCTCTTCGCTGAGTTTCAGCTTTTTGCCTAGTGCACGAAGGATGTCGATCCGATCTTCTCTATCAGGTAGATCGCATATCAAGGACTTATCAAGACGACCTGGGCGAAGGAGGGCTGGATCGATAAGATCTGGCCTCGATGTAGCAGCAAGAACATAAACACCAGAGAGCCCTTCTGCGCCATCCATTTGTGTAAGCAATTGATTGACAACTCGATCAGTGACACCTGTGGAATCATGACCTCGCTTTGGTGCGATTGAATCGAACTCATCAAAAAATAGCACACAGGGCCGTGCAGCTTCTGCTCGGTCGAATAGATCTCGAACCGACTTTTCTGAAGCACCAATGTATTTGTTTAAAATCTCTGGGCCCTTCACTGAAATGAAATTCAAGCCGCATTCTCCAGCAACAGCAGACGCAAGAAGAGTTTTCCCACAGCCTGGGTATCCATATAGCAGCAAACCAGATCGAAGTCGCAGAGGACATTGTGCGAAGATAGGAGCATACGTTGTAGGATACTGAAGGGTTTCGAGAAGAATCTTCCGAGTTGCGTGAAGCCCACCAATCGAATCGAAAGTCGTGGTACTAGTCTGGAGAGTAACGTTCCTTAAAGAAGCTGGAGTAAAGCCCTTAAGTGCACTGGTGAAATCCTCCCGGCTGAGTTGTATATTTGTTGAATCCGGTCCTTTCGGCGCCTGTGTCACTGCACGAATCAATGCCTCACTTCTCGCTCGAGCAACAAGCAAGACTAAGTCTCCAGGCATGTAGCCATCAGTCTCACCGGCAAGATCGAGGAAATCTAGATCGGGCGATATGAAGAAGCCATCTTTACTAGATGTCCCGGGGCGACTGGCTGCACTGGAGCTGTCCATCCAAGCACCATCCTCGTCTCCTCCGGCACTGCCGTCTGCGGTTGTTGGACGACTGCCGACGCTCTTTCTCTCGTGTGGGTCATGCTCGCTAACATTTTGTTTGACGACCATTTCCATCACTCTTCTTCTTCCTTCCTTATTCGGGGCCTTCAATCCAACTATTTCTCTCACCACATGACCTCCAACAATAACATTATGCAAAGACTCCTTGGCCTGGGCAGTCGCGAGTAGAACGATTCCACTATCTCTTCCACAGTATTGCCTCACTACAGAACATACGCCTTCACTGATTTGCCTGCTCCGACCATTTTCACTTCCAACTTCAAGCTCTGTTTCTACGGGACACAACTTGTCTAAGTCATCCAATATCACAATAGCTTTGCCGCCAAGTCTAGCACCCCACGATGCGCTCATGAATAATCGTGTAAACGTTTCCTTGATAGCAGAAACTCTGGTCTCATCCGTGACAAGCTGTCGACAAGAGAAATATGTAGTGTGGAAAAGTGTTTTTGACCGTAGACGATGAGCCAACAATTGAGCAACGGAGCTCTTTCCGGACCCAAGTGCTCCGGTGAGGAGGACTGAGGACATATGCGAGAGATGTGACTGTAGCTGTTCGATCAAACTGTCGATACCTACAAGATGGGGCGGCTCAACCAAGAGCGGATCCCCAACTGTATTGGATTTCAACAATGATGCTGGTTTCGGTACCGCAGCTTGAACCTCGATTGTAAACTTTCGATCTGAACCAAGGAACCAGGAACAAGTCTGCTTGGGATTCTCTGCCGGGGTGTGATCAAATCGTAAGATACCACCCTCCCATCCAGCAATCTTGTTCAAAGCAGCACTGCTGCCGAGAACAGAACCATCTGTAATCGGACCATCCAGAATCCCATCCGAAGTGCCTTGCTTGGTATACATCTTTAAGATCCGTTTCGCTGCTTCTTCTCTTTCCGCCTTCGACTCCCCCCCAAATTTGAGACCCTCACTGAGCTTCCCTGACCCGCATACAAACGGATATATCTTGACAACTTGATTACCGCTCTTGGGAGCTGACGCATTTGGATCTTTGACAGCCGAAGTCCCCCGTGATGCTTGCGCAGGTGCAGGTTCAAGCTTGACCACGCCACCAACCATAAGATCACATCCCACAGACGCGCATAGGCCTGAAGACAATGCAATGTGTTGGCTGTCTGGGGGATCATCCCATGCAATCAATCTTGCAACCACTTTTGATGTTACTTTGCCAGCTTCGCCCAAGCTTTCGATCTCTTGCTGTTGCTTTTGAGGATCCACGGGGGCTTGAAGACTTGCAGGTCTAACGACAGTAACACAAACCCAAGTCACACCCTTCAAAGTCTTTGACAGCAGAATATCTCGGTCCACCCAGACTTTTAAACCGACATCTTTGGCATCCTTGCTATCCTCAAACCACTCTCCACAGGCTTTTCTGTCGAGTCCTCGGAAGAACATGGCTGGGCGGGCCTCTTCACGGGCGCTTCTGCGTCTTACTGTACTCGCGCCACTTCTTGCGCCAGCACTTTTCCTCGAAGTGACGCTCCGGTTTTCCCCAGAAATCCGAGATGGCTTTGATCTCGTCTTGGGTGCAACAATAACTTCGGCATCTGGTGCTAATTTCGCGAATGGTGAGTCGGATGCTGGATCAGGAAGCAGAGATGTTATGATGATATTGGCTGTGGATGTTGGCGAAAGATGGAGGGTTAATGGGTGAGGGGGCGATTTAACTCCACTTGCTGGAGTGTAATTGGGGTTGGGCAAAGCTCTGATCTGGGAGATGAGATTCAGCTCAAGAAATGTAGCATGTAATTCTATAATCTCCCAATCCTCCGGCGTAAGAGGCTCAATATTGATTGTATGCGCAATGGGAGGATCCACATGTATGCTTGCAGTGACCTTTTGCCCATCTGATAGCCCCAAAGTACGCGCAAATGTCGCATCAATTTCCACCAAGGACACTTCTTGTTCTCGGCCTGAAGCATTTCCTCGTGTCCCAGTTATACCATCCCGATTGACAATAGGTGCAAGTTTGCGCTTGCTTTGCATACCAGTCCAGCCCACGAATATAGACCGTTGGGTTGGCGCATTGCTGGTCGGGCTCGAGCCAGGGGGATTTGGCAGACGGTAACTCAGCTCTATAACGACATTCTGAGCAGGCTGAGGAGGTTAGTAATCATGAATACAAATACATCTCAGCGACAAACCGTGTTGACATTGACCAACAATGAAGATAACGACGATGGCAGATTGACCAGGCAGTTTTTGAGATGAATAAGAGAGATTTCTGCTGAAGTTGCTTGGCTATTTCGCCTTCTTTGGTCGGGAGCCATGATTTGAAGGTCGTATTGAAGGCTCAATTGTCGTCGGAGCTTGAGAAGTCTCAACAGCTCTTGAATGTCCGATGTCAGTTAAACATTGAACAGCCTCGGCACCGATCGGCCAAATGATGGAGAATATTGTGGCGGTGCTGTGGCTAGTAGCCGGCTTTCCCCTGAGGCTGAAACTGGGAAATCGCGTTCGACGCGTTCGCGACGTGACATTTGGATTCTCAATTTCTACCCGCCCTCTGCTTCGTTGCGACTCCAGCCCCTCGAACCCTCACCATTTCCCTCCTCATACTCCAGCGCAAAACACTTTCACGACCAAAACAAATTGCGCAAAAAGAATTGAATTCATCTCTCAACAGTCCTCCTTCTGATCATCCAAAATAATTTCTCCCAGTTTCCAGGGGCTTTGCGCAAAATGGCGCTTCTTCAGTTTAGAGCTCCGGTCAATTTTGATGATCACCAACGTAGGTTGCAGATTTCTGGGGCTTTGCGCATTAAGTTGACGGCTTTTAGTTGCGATAGAGGATTTCTTGCAGACTTTCAAGACGTCTCCTAAGTCCGGTCTGGAAGGAGCTCTAAGTGATATGAATATTGATGAGGATGATTTCAGTGACGATTATGACTTTATGGACGATGAGGATGAGGATGATTTAGCCCAGCAAACACGGAGAAAAGATAGACAGGCTGCGAAGATACCCAAGACAAAATACATGGACCTGCTGCAAAAGGTGGCGGACAGATATGAGGAAGAAATCACAATTGATCTGGATGACCTGGCAAAGGTTAGTAACTGTACCTGCATTTACGGACTGCAGGCTGATACCACCAGTATGACGATGCACTGCTAGAAAATGGGACCCCACAGAATCTGGTCGCTTCGATCGAGACAAATGCTAAACATTACTTGGACATTGTGGCTAAGGCAATCGATAAAGTTATGCCCGAGCCAACACGGGAGATAAAGTAAGGAAGCAGCATCTGGTATCCAAGCCTATACTTACAGCTATTAGCTACAAGGACGATGTATTGGATGTCTTAATGGGCCAGCGAGCTGCCAGAAACAATGCCCTTCTCCGAATGGCGGCTGACCAAACAGATCCAACTGTCGAGCCTGAACTGTTTCCTGCCGAGCTAACTCGTCGATACACTTTGAATTTCAAGCCACGAACGAAAGGGGGTGAACCTTTGAAGGCGTACTCTGTACGACAAGTGCGAGGAGAGCATTTGGGACATTTAATTACCATCCGTGGAATTACTACCAGGGTTTCAGACGTCAAGCCGACTGTGGAGGTCAATGCATATACCTGCGATCGTTGTGGATGTGAAATCTTTCAACCCGTTGGAACCAAGACATTTGGACCCTTGGTTGAATGCCCCTCGGAAGACTGCAAAACGAACCAATCCAAAGGTCAATTGCATCACTCAACCAGAGCCTCGAAATTTCAACCCTTCCAAGAAGTCAAGATCCAAGAACTGGCCGAACAGGTTCCTGTGGGCCATATTCCCCGCATGCTCACAATTCTCTGTCATGGCGCTTTGGTCAGACGAATAAACCCCGGAGATGTTGTCGACGTCGCTGGTATTTTCCTGCCCACACCTTACACTGGCTTCAAGGCTATCAGAGCGGGTCTTTTGACAGACACATACCTCGAGGCACAACATGTCATCCAGCACAAGAAGGCGTACGAAGACCTTGCAATTGACAACAAAGTCTTCAAGCGCATCGAGCAATATAGAGCTTCTGGTCATGTATATGAGTACCTGGCAAAATCAATTGCACCAGAAATATACGGTCATCTGGACGTAAAGAAGGCACTACTTCTCCTTCTTGTCGGAGGAGTAACCAAATCGATGGGCGATGGCATGCGAATTCGAGGTGACATCAATATATGCTTGATGGGTGACCCTGGTGTGGCCAAATCTCAACTGCTCAAATATATCACCAAGGTTGCTCCACGGGGTGTTTATACCACTGGTCGGGGAAGTAGTGGTGTTGGTCTTACTGCCGCAGTCATGAAAGACCCTGTAACAGATGAGATGATCTTAGAAGGTGGTGCTTTGGTACTGGCTGATAATGGCATCTGCTGTATCGATGAGTTCGATAAAATGGATGATAGCGACCGAACCGCAATCCATGAAGTTATGGAACAGCAAACAATTTCCATTTCAAAAGCCGGTATCTCCACCACTCTCAATGCACGCACATCCATTCTCGCAGCTGCAAATCCTTTATATGGTCGTTACAACCCAAGAATATCTCCGGTCGAAAATATCAATCTTCCAGCCGCTCTTCTGTCTCGTTTCGATATTCTCTTCTTAATCCTTGATACCCCAACTCGAGACACCGATGCACTCCTCGCTCGTCACGTCACCTACGTGCATATGAACAACAAGCATCCTGATACAGAGGGGGTAGTGTTTACACCTCACGAGGTTCGCCAATATGTTGCTCAAGCCCGAACCTTCCGCCCGATTGTTCCTACAGCTGTCAGTGAGTATATGGTCAAGGCTTACGTCAAGATGCGAGAACAGCAGTCTCGCGACGAGAAGAACAAGAAGCAATTTGCTCACACATCTCCACGTACACTTCTCGGTATATTACGTCTTGCTCAAGCTCTCGCTCGTCTGCGTTTCAGCGAAGAGGTTGTTCAGGATGACGTGGAAGAGGCGTTACGACTCATCGAAGCTAGCAAAGAATCCCTCCATCACGACCAAGGTGGCTTTGGACGAGACATGAGCCCCAGCTCGAGAATTTACAACATGGTTCGCGCCATGGTGGAAAGTGGTCAATGTAGACCTGACGATGCAGATGAGGATGATGAAGTCACTGAGCTGAGTATGAAAAAGGTGAAGGATAGAGTGCTTGCCAAGGGTTTCACAGAGGATCAGTGGGCAACGGCTGTCACGGAGTACACGAACCTGGATGTAAGTTTGCCCGTTTACTACAATGGCATGGCCGGTATTAATGAATGTAGATTTGGCAAACAGCAAGCAACGGCACAAGGCTCATTTTCATTGTTTCCGATGCTGCAGATATGGCTCGGGATGCCGAGTACGATATGGAATAATTACCACATCAGGTCTCTTAAGAATTGGGTATTGTGCAAAATGGAAGTGGTCATGTGAAGCATGTATGTCATTTTTGGCGTTAAAGGGAGTTTTACATGCGCTGAACGTGTCTCGGGCGTTTTGAACGTTGTCGATACCGTTTGTTAGAGTAGAGAATGATAATTAAATACTACTGCCGAATCATGTGAATATAAACCTTCTATTCGGGCTTGCATTGCAAAGCGCTTAATCTCAGTCCAATAGTCAAATACGAAGCTCATCAGTATAGCCTGAATACCTTGGTTAATACCTCACTAACTTCCGAGCGGGAACCTTCTTTGATATTCTAGTAGAATGAAGTTTGCAATTTTGCCAAGTTGAGCATAGAGTTTCTAAAGCTTACTCTCAAACCACACAGAAGTTCAATTACTTTTAAAAAACCTTTCATATACTTTCGATCTCTTTGTCTGCACTCGGGTTTTCCTACACGGCAGGGCGTCCTCGCTCGAGAACTGATACAGATTGAACATGCGCTATTTTGGGGAATGATGAGGCGTGGGTACAAGGACCATTGCTTTATGAGCCTCTTTACCTTCCATTGTACTTGCCTAATGAATTACAAAGTAGGGACACAATGTCTCATAAGGTTATTGAGGTTCCTGAAAGGATTATGCCACTTAGGACTAACGCCTTTTATGGCTGGAATTGTACAAAGAAGAGTACTTGAACTCGGTGTTGCTTGCAGCATTCACAAAGACATTTTGGAGGGCTCGATCCTTTCCCCTATTATGAGCATCGGGTGGCGAAAAAATTGGTTTCTCAAGTATGCCAAACTTCTATCACGAAATTCAAGAATTGACTACACCTCATTTGAAATTGACGATTCACTTGGACAGAAAAGGATATTCTTAATGGGGCTACGAATGAGACCAACCCAGGAAAGGCGAAAAATCCTCCGTGATCGCAACACGAAAGGGTCGTATAGAAAGCAGTTCATAGAAGTACCCCCAGCTCGAATTAGAGAAATACAGGCGGTTTGCAATGAACTCACTAGTTCTAATATGGACGACAGGCTCATAGCAGCACTGCATGACCAAGATGAGGATATTACACGAGCAGATATCAATCAATTCTTCACCAATAACCCTGAACCAGATATTATGCAGGTCGCAAAAGTCGCGAATTCAATATGTGCGTACGTCAATCAAACAGCTAACAGGGATCCACAAGATCCGTTATGCGTTACATTGCCCTTTTATATGTGGAGTTACTTGGAACAAGATGCTTTCGATGTTGCACCAAGTATCATGCCTGATACTGTGGTCGGTGGAGAACAATTCTTCAATATCGAGAATATCTTCTTGCTCGTACCGATAATATCCAAGGCTGATGATCTTGTGGCCAAGCCAGATGGGACAACGAAAAAGAGGGATAACCATCAAGCACTTGTCGTTATATCACCTACTCGGCGAACTGTTGACTACCTTGATAGTTCGCCTACTTCCCGCTGTTCGTCAGGGGAGGAGGCTCTAGTATTTGAGCGCGTCTTCAGATTTCTTGAGGCGCATCTTGAACGAGATTTTGTTTGGTGTGAGTAGCATATGCGAAGAGGTCAAGCTATGGTTCAACCTTTGTGGAATGGTGATTGCTCCATTTATACAACTGCAAATCTGATGTGTATTGCTTTTGGATACCCACTCTAATATACACATAAGGATATAGAATTTAAACGAACTCGTATCGCATCTGAGCTTTTACATGGCGGCTTTGATATGTATGAGAACGACGATAGTGATGAAAGAGCCCCGTTTGCATATCAATTTGGGGATGAGAAACAAATTGTGCGAGCAGAGAATAATTTCCATCCGCTTGAAGGACAGGTTTTGGATGTACTATCGCTAGAAACAAAGAATAACAGAGGTATATGTAGAAAAATAAGGAGTAAAGATGATTTGGTCGCGAGATTATCAACTCGACGTGGGTTACAGGCAGTACTCAAAGAACTTGTAAGTTGGATCATGTCCCCAAGACATGAGCTTGCAGATTGCATCCTGCAAATGGAAATGTTGGATGCGATCACAAGGGAGAAGGGTTGCGATAAGAGATTGTTGTATGAGCATCTGCATATGACCGTCAGAACTTTGGTCAATAACCCCTCTCCCTTTAGGAATACGTCAAATTGGCTAATGATTTAACAGCAAGAAAGTATTCGACGTAAGTGGATAGTCCCGCCAAACTAGACGAGACCTGTCTGTCATAGCTAGGGAAAGATGTAAAGTGTATATCAGTAGTGTCCTACTATCTCCTATCTAAAATCTATGCAAAACAAGTTTTTGTCAGGAGCATCAAAAGGTATGAGAATCATCCAAAATAAGGTGTACACAGGTAACTTCCTGGATTGGAGGGGTTTGAAGAGCCCAGAGCCGATGTAAGACTAAATTTATGTGCAAACAAAATACCAGGAGGAATTCGTGATGAATTTATCATGACAATCCTTTACCGACTTTCATCATCGCACATCAAGTCCGACAAGTCGTAGAATTTGCACCGAGCATAGGGGTCTTCGTCCACCTAGCTTCTGATTGAGAGCCAGCTGTTCGTCAGAAATTTCTCACCAAGCAATTAGCTATTGTATAAACGCGACCTTGACTCAGGTAGAATCGCGAAGGTAAGTGCCTAGAAGTATAGAATTCGTGCTCCTCCCCGTCTATCATATAACCAGCTCTAGAATTTGCTGGTGCCAGTCTCCCTGACGCTTAATAGAATCCGTTGCTACTGAAATACAGCATATTGTGTAGTAAAACTTCAAGAGTCCTGTATCAGGGGCGCGCCGCTCCATTCCGACTTGTAATGGAAACCACTTCATGATGTCTTATAGATCTTCCTTTCCCCGGAGACAAATATGTTCTCAGAGCTTAGTAGTACAAGAGTAGTGTGTCTGATCATAACTTGAAATGCCGACATGCTAATGGTCAAGGGCAATGGTTGAGGGTGGCATCACTTGATAGTCTGAGTATAAATTCGGTGCGGTAACACCTCAAATACAGGAAGGCAATTCTAAAAGGGAGGGAAAAGTGCCTACCTGTGTGATTCGTACCTGCAGCGCAGGATCAGATCAAAGGTGGAGGTGAGTGATGTCATGTGACTCGACCACTTCGAGCCTTCCCATTTGGGAAATTCACCCGCAACCATTTTTACCATCGCCTGTCAAGGCCAACCTAAAACCACCTCTAGTGAAAGTTTTATCCCAACTCGGCGTATTCAAATCGTTTCGTCCTATCTCGTCCTGACGCAATACAACATTTGAACTGTAACACGAGGTTAGTACAAAGTCCCACCCTCTATATACCAAGCACCCGAGAAACGCGCTTCCTGTTCAATGATACTCCACTTAGAAGGGATTGAGTATGAATAGGTTGAAGCTTCCCCTTGACAAAAGGGCCAGCTCTCTGCTGCCGATAAAGTACTACGCCAGGCTGACATTTGTTGGTCCAGTACCATATTTCGATCATTCAGAAGATTTGATGCTCATTTAATGTGACAAATCCGGCACCTCAATTCTTCAACACTGCAGAATAAGAGTCGCCGCGACTTAATAGTTCAAGAAGCCCTTCCTCTAAGTCTTGTGCCTGTACTTTCAGCGTTCGGATAGTCGTGGCAGGACGCGAAGCTGGAGCTAGACGGCTAACCCAGGCACTTCTTTCCTTGCTCTGTTAACCAAGGAATTGGCGCCTGAAAGGACACAGCCAAGTACTAAATCGCCCTGAGTAGACCCTCTATTGAACCAATTCATTCTAGTTCCTCGGACAGAGCTCGACAACCCCGACAAGATGCCCCGAAAGTCATCCCACAGTCAGCTGCCAAGTTTGTCCCAGGAGGGAAAGAGTCACGACGCAGTACTTAAGCTTTGTCAAGAGATCCAGGGTGAAAAGGAGAAGGACCAAATCAAGTACCACAGCGCTTACTCGTCCTTGAAAATACTGTTGACCATTATCCATAGGGCCGAGAAGTCATGCAACATACTCAAGGAAATTCTGAGAAAGTATCGGAAACATGGCTGGAAGTTTGACAAGAAATTGATCCGCGAGCTTGCTTCGACACTCGAAAATAATGGAAGTGATCTCTGCCGCAAACTACATCCTAATGCTTTTTCTCTTGTGATAGAGACAGTTTTACAAGGCGCACCTTCTCGACGTGGTGAACGATGCCTCACTTTACTTGCGGTAAGTTCAATTAAATGCCCGACTAGAATGTTGAAAATGACTGTCATAGGCTGCTATGGTTCCCAAATCGGACGCAGACCGTGGATTATCGGGAAACAAAGATGTGATTGGGAAGGATGAGATTGAAAATCTGCTAGAGCATTGTATTGATGTAGATGATGATATTGGTTGCCGGAAATGGGTGAGTGAAACCCCTTTGCAAATCTACATTTACTAAAGGCTCAAGATGGGTATGCTATGCTTATACCTCATCCTTGGATGCACCGAAAACCGAGACCGGCTGAGGGACGCCCCACCTGAAATCAGGTACGTGAGACTAATGACAAACGAGACCATCATACTGAAGAAATTTGCAGAACGGAACTTGGCCGTCGAGTTGTGGATGAGCCCGATGAAGTTATGAGACTGATATACGCACAGCTGCTAAGGCTTCTGGCGCTAGGCGGCTTAGATCTCAAGTACTTCTTTCCCGATGAATATGAAAAAGAGGTTTATGAAAGATTTCCTGTCACATCTGATGAAGGAGAGAGCTGGGTTGCACATTTTCGCAATTATGTTGAAGAAATAATCAAAATACCCCTGCAAGAGATAGTAGAAAGGTATGTCAAGCCAAAAGGTTCTGTGTGCCAGCAGCATGCTGATGTATCTACAGTGCTGGAGATCTGTTTGCTTCAACGACGATTGACCTGAGACCCGGGCCCGAATTCGCTCCTGCAGGGCATCAGACATATGTTTATGTCGATGACGAACAAATTCACATCATTGCTCCGTTCGACGTTGATTTCTGCCAGAATATCGTTGAAGTTCCTCTCAACTCGATCCAAACGCTGATGGTTGAGGCCGATGTCGAAACACAACAACAAGTACACACTTTGCGATTTGATCTCGATAGCCAGAAGGGGCTGTGCTGTTTAAATGCCGAGCCTACAGTTATCAAAGAGCTCTGGGTGACTATGCATTCGGATGGGGTTGATAAGTGCGTGAGCGAAATTCATCGCAAATGCCCCCGACTAAGGGAAATGAGAAAAAACGAGCGAGTCTTTGACTCCCAGCGAAGCTCCACCAGTGTGAGCGTCATAACTTTTGGAGTCGACAGGAGCACTGGTGATCACGATGATCTTGAGACAAACTCCGATTCACAGATTGATGTGGTTGGAAAAAAGACTAAATACCTCGATATATCGGTCGGTCGTAGAGAGGGAGTAGCTAATAGAGTTTCAGATGCTGAGGATGGACCATCATTTATCAACAGCGGCAGACGCATCGATTCTGCAAGAATTCTGATGCCTCCGCCTCCTCTGCCTGTGCAAAGTAAAAATTCACCAGCAAAGCTGAAGCCAAAGATCCAGCCAAAAGCGAAGCCGCCGATTGTAACGGCAACTGGAGGCAAAAGCAGTTCTGGCCCTTTGTTATCACAGCAGCAGAATCCGGTGCGAGGTAGAGGCGGTGCTCGAACTACAGCTTTACCTCATGCAGGCACCGAAGCCAAAGATGCCGGTAATGATGGAGATCCAAGACAGAACCACCCACAGACAGCAAGCACGGCGAGAGAGAAGAAAACTCTTAAAACAGGGGACAATGCAAAGAGCAAGGTTACGCTTATGTCAAGTGCTTTGAATCAGGGTGTGTCAGGAACGTCGCAGTCCAAGCATGATTCACCTCGCCGGTCAACTTCTGGGCCGTCCAAGCCAGCGACGGGCGACATTTTTGATTTCCCAGAAGATGAGGTAGAAGAAACTATTGCCCGCCCAAGCCAGAGGGCTAAAGGCGCAAAAAGGCTTGCTGTTGCCAGAAACGGCTCCAGCAACGTCAAGAAGCCAGTTAAGAAAGCCGCGGTGACAGAGATGGCTGTCGACAGTAAGAAAAGATCGTCTCCACTGGCAATCCAGCCCAAACCATCCGTTCCCAAATACAGTCAACGTTCAGCTGCATCTCAGGCATCTCAAAACTTGCGCGAGCCGGATGTAAGTCGAGACGAGTTAGAAGAGGAAGAGGTCATAGAGCCTGAATCAAAGCCAGCTGCAGCTCCCAAGGCCCTGGAGATTAAGACTTCTCAAATACAGGCTCAAGCTATCCCTGTCACGGAGCAGAGAGGAAATGCGTCATCTCTTGGACCTATAGATGAGGATGATGAGGTTTTGGAGCAGCGGAAAAGTGATGCTCATTCATTAGGACTCGTCCTCGACGAGCAACCTTTTTCCCCAGGAGAACCGGGTCTACCATTTCATGTGAACGATGGAGACCCAGCAACCAAGTCATCGATCAACTCAGGTTCGCAGAAGCGAAAAACTGCTTCTGCTGCTGCCGCAAAGAAGGGTCGGAACTCGGCTACAGAGCTTGCAAACTTGCTGGGCAGTGTCCTGGGCGATATCGATGACGAAAAAAGTCCTGGACAGCTCACAATGACCAGCTCCTCCGAGAAGATAAGTGGCGAGAAAGAAAGGACAAAATTCAAGCCGCTCATTGAGCACAAGCCACAGGAAACATTGGCCCCTAAAGTCACTGATACGAAAGTGTTTACGAAGGAGCCAATTGAGATACCATCATCACCAGCAGCTATCGAGCAACAAGATTCTTCCCCATCAGAATCTCCGATGATAGCTGGCCGAAGACACGTCCTCTTAGTCGACGACTTGAACGAAAAGCTGACTTCGAAATCAAGCAAAGAACAGAGCTCCGGGTCGGCCAAGAAGCGTCAGGCTGAATTCAGCCTAGACACTATTTCAAGAAAGAGACGCGGAGATAGGAGAATTGACAATGGTGAACAAATAATTGCGGCGAGTGCGGTCAAATCAAATTCCACGTCCCGATCACGTCGAAGTCGTGACTCTCCAACGACTAAATCCCCCCCGCTTCGACGAAGTCCTCGCCTCCAAGAGGGCTCAAGAAAGGCGCAGCAAAGCCAGTCAAACGAAAATTCGAGTAGCAATCCTGTCAAGAAGGATATCCACAGGAAGCCCCAAATTATTGCATTTAACGCTCTCGGTCCACGAAATCAGGGTATGTCTAGTACTTTCAAGAGCGCAACAAAATCGGACGCTCCTGCAATGGCTCATCAATCGGAAGAGAAACTTGAACGAAAGCGGAAGCGTGACGCAAATGTGACAAACGACACTGAAACTGAAATTGACATCCCATCCAGCAAACGCCATTCGAGCGAGCCATCAGAAGAAGTTTATGAGTCTGAGTCTGATCACGCAATGCCACCAGCACTCAACAGCGGTCCGCCAGTCCACGACCCTCCCTCACAACCATCTCGCCCAAAGATGCAATCAAGGCCTAGCTCGCAGGGATCACGGGTTAATTGCAACGGAAGTCCCATGGGGCCCAGAGGCAGGGTACAAGTAGACCATTTCAAGAAGATGGAGCAAAAGCTGATTGAGGATGAACCCGAAACAATGGTGCTGAGTAGCGAGAATAGCATGACAAAAATCGACGGCTCTACTGCACAACAGGACAAAAAAGCATTGGAGATTTCTGCATCAAATAAAGTCGAGGGAGGAGAAGAGCACGAGACTGCAGCTGTCATTCCCAAGCCACGTCAACGAAGCGCCTCTGAGATTTTTGGGCCGAAAGTCGCACTGCGTCCAAGAGCCAAAGCACAACCATCATCTCCCAACGAGGTCACCATCCGCTACGTTCCACATCAGAGGACAGGAAACGGCGTTTATAAGGAAATCAATGGTGAAGGACTGGTTGAAGATGCCAAGGCGCTCCCTGATCCTTTCAAAGAGAACAGTCAACGGCCAAACATCTTCACAGATCGCTTGAGAGCGGGCTCATCCAAAGAGCTTGTAAAGCAGGTCCCAGTGGCCACAAAGCCAAGCCCAGTACTGCCGCCCGCTAAGACTGAACAGAACCAAAAAGATAAGTCAAACACCAAATCATTTGCAACTCAGAAGAATCGCAGAGCTACCAGTCAGCCTGAGAGCTTCCCCAAACACCTTCGTGCTTCCCAAATAGCAGATCCAGATAAGACTCTGGTAAACATGTCACCCAGTGACTTGACGAATGGTTCCACTCAAGAATCTCAATCGAGCAGTTCGGTCGAAAAGCCTAAAGATAAACCAGCAGACATGTGGTACAGGAAAGTAAGACCACATTACAAGAGCTTGAGCGAGGCCATACACAGAGTTGCTGATGTAAGTATGATTCGCTCTTTGAAACTTCAAATTCTAACGGCCAGTTTAGGAGGTCATCATTCGTTTGGAAAATGAAGAAGACAGGATGGGTCTTCTTGCCCGGCAATACCAGGAGAATGGGGCGAAGGTTCTTGGCAACATGGCAAATAAACACGCAGAAGAACGTGCATCAATGTCGCAAAAGCTCGAGGGAATGAAGGATGAGATGAAAATTGTATATCAAGACACGAGCAATTATATGACCGAGGCTGTTGATGGTATGAAGAAGGCTCCAACACAAAAACTCCAAGAGGCTTGGCAAAAGCAGCAGGATGAGATAAAGAAAAAGATCTCTCAAGGCAGAAAGGTTTCCGAATAAGGTCGAAGTCTGTAGAATATAGTTATGGCTCTGCTTCTTTGCGGGCTGGCCAACATTCGAGAGAATATTTCTGAGCTGAAGCTGGATGGCTTTGTACTTTGTATGATAACTCAGAGTTTGCGGACAGAAAGGTCTGAATAGAGAAGAGCGATATGTTGCTGAGACTGGCTGGAGATAGAGAAGCAATAGCTGAGCAATACACATTTGAGAAATGAGCCATCGTATGATTCTGGTGCAAGCTTCCACAGTGATACTGCAGCGTTGTGGCTGACACTGCCTCGAAAGACCCTCCCTTCGTGCACACGCCGTCGTTTTGGGGCTGTGAATCACTGCCTGCAAGTGATGGAGATGGAAATTACAAGGGGGACACAGGCCGACATGACGTCTCTATGCCGAGTCCAGATCAATTCCCCACCGACGATCTTTACCAACTCCCGCGAGAGTCAACTTTCAACGAACTTCCTGCCACCAAAATAATATAATTCGAAATATATCCACGAAGATAAATTGAACGCAGCTTGATCCCGAACCTCTATTCCCTCCTATCCGCTCTCTTACTTCCCCCAGCATCATCCCAGACGTCGAGCCTCATCCCACCTTGTCTCGGACCCGCTCGAGCAGAAGAAAAACACAATGGGCCGCGACGGCTTCCATCCATTCAAAGGCAGAGTGAGCAGGCATTTTGGGGACTCGGTACGGTTTGATTCTTTGTTGTTCCGCATGTCCGGAACGACGATTTCTACAGTATGGGTTTTGGAACAAAACAGTGGCTGACCAAGAGAATTAAATGGAAACAGCTGTCTCCCAGCGATGCCTATGTGAGCTGTAAGTTCTACCTTATTGGCTCTTTCTCCAGAGCTTTCACATGCAGATATAGATGCTGATCATTGAGTAGACTACGATATACGATGTAAGTGGGAGTCTAAGGCATGGAGCCCTACCTAGAGCCTCGCTGAATTATACATAGTGACAAAGGAAGATGTCGATACTCTCAAGAATGACTGGCTTACTGATAATGTAAGATGCATATTCCCCATGCCCAATCTGCAAGCTAACTTCCTGATAGACAATCGCATTCTGGGAAGAGTATACTTTGATCTGCTCCCGCTCTTGAGCCTCACTGATCACCACAGATATCTCGAGCGCGAAGAACTCCGAAAATACCCCTCCTCCCATATCGTCCTCCTCCGACCTTCCATGGCATTCATGCTCATGCAAACCCCCGATCCGCTTACCCTGAAAGATGCTCTGCCAGACTTTACCCGCACTACACATATTTTCCTCCCGATCAACGATGCACGAAATGTCTCTGTGGCAGAAGGCGGCTCACATTGGTCTCTTCTACTCGTCTCGGTCATTGATGGCGTAGCTTTCCACTATGATTCACTCACACCTTCAAATTTCAACGAGGCAATGGTTGCGACAAACAAATTGGGGCAATTACTTGGCAGGCCATTACGCTTCATGAATTTGGAGGACAGCCCGCAACAGGAAAATAGTAGTGACTGTGGTGTCTATGTGTGCATACAAATGCGGCACCTCTTACTCAAGAGACTTTTGAGCGCAAATGCGAAGGAGAAAGTCAGTATGAGTATGGGAGGCAAACTGGTGGATGCCAATGGTGGGCGAAAGGAGATGCTGAGAACAATTGAGGGTTTTAGGAAAGAAGGAGAGCGAAGACGATCGTGAGATTACCAGTCCTGATATTTTTAATACATCACTAACATGTTTAAAGGCAAGAAGAATCTCGCAGCGCCTCCCCGTTCGGCAGTAAAGGGAAGAATGATTCAAGAAGCCCGCCTCGAATCGATTCATAGCATCATCGAACGATCTTCATGAGAAACGACAGGAACAAGACGAGTTGCTGGGTATATGAATAGCGAGGCGCACAGAGGAGTTACTGGTTTCTTTGAAACGAGGATCCATCGTTTTGGATGCCTTCAAAAAGCTGCTTTGCAGCTCTCGACGTTGGGTGCCGGAATGACATCCGAGGTTGCTGGGATACCTTCGTGAATATTGTTTCTTGAACGCTATGGCGACTATTTTATGCGTAGAGTTCCGTGTGAATTGCTCATAAACCTAAAGAAGAAATGGCAGATCGAATCCACCGTCTATCTTCCCCTACAAATTCTCATGGTGTTGCTACATTTGGCGACATAAATATAAAAAGTTAACAAGTGTCTCTTCAAGGTATACAGCTGTCGTACAAATATATACAAGGAACTGGCACAAATTTCAAGTGGAACGACTCGTCCTCAATCTAAGCGGCTTACAACTCACTTCGAACATTCATCCAAAAGCCGCTTATAACTCTCCATAGCACCCTCACAAAATTCGCCCATCTCATACTGCTTCATCCCTCCATTCCCATCCTGTCCGCCATCGAAAACCTCCATACTGAACCAACACCTGCTCCCTGTTCCTAGCACAGCCTTTGCAAATAAAACACACTGTTCACTCAAACGCCCTCCATTCCACAGATATGGTCTGAAATCATGACTCCATCTTCGTCTCGGCCTCAATCCACCCACCTCTTTATCCTCGAACGGTACAGGCGGTCTATACGCGTCACTGATTTGTAATAAATATATTTTCTCCGCTGGCACCGTTCTTGTAAGTAAGGCAAGAGAAGCCATAAAATCCATCTCTACTTTATGCTGTGTGCCTTTGTGCTCTATCAGCCCAGACTTGGTCGTAGGATTTGCATACTCTCCTCCTGCTGTCTGGAACGTATCGAGACAGAGACTGATATTGGGTCGATCAGCTTTTTGTACCATGTCCCAAACGGTAGACCAGGTTGGAGCTAGAGTAGCCCAACACCAGTTCTCGTAGGCAAGACAGAAATTGTGCCGTGCGAGGAGGTCGGCGAGAGAAGCTAAGTCGGAGGAGATTGTTTCGGGGGAGAGAGAAGAGAGTGGCGCGTCGGTACTGCCGACTTGTTGACAGTTAGATATATCTGTATGTTATGGTAAATGGAAGAGAAATGGATACTTGAAGCATATCTGTTCCGATAGCCTTCATAACCTCAATCCAACCCTTCGCTCTCTCAAACGCGTCTTCTCTCTCCCTACTCCCCTCTTTCCATCCCTCAAAATTTGAAAACGGTTGTAGCATCATAATTTTCAATTTATGTTTCTCACATAGCTTCTTGACTTCTTCTCCAGCTGAACAGAGACTCTCATAATCATTTTCTTGTATTTCTCTTTTATGATGAGCAGAAGCAAAATATAATAAATATGGGAAACCAAGCTCAATGGCTTGGAAACCAGCGGAGGAAATGTGCCTCAGTTTTTGTTCGAGGGGGTCGGAGGGTGTGCTGACGGAGACGGTGGCGAATGAGGTTGGAATTGAGTTTAGAGAGGAACGAGAGATTGGGAGGGACATTGTGGAATAGTATGGAACATAGGTATTGCTCGAGAGTGACATGTGAGGGGAAGAAAGCATATAAAAGAAGTGTAAATACATGACGTATGCGGGGTTGAATCAGCCTATCTCCCCTGATCGCCCACTAGCAACCGAAAAATATGTGAAATAAAAATCTACATACCAATACATGAGACAAAAAGATCCGAAGAAACCCTTCAATACCAAAATGAAAGCCTGCAAAAGAATCATATCACAACCCGGAAATTGTAGAAGCTCAAAAGGGTTATTCACGACATCTTTGTCAGAGTCGCACTTTTCAAGCATAGGCTCGAACCGAGCAAATATGTGGGATTCTGCAATTCCTGCTATGGCTGGTATAAAAAATTCCGCCAGCCGTATTTGGCAGTGGGATAGTGGAAAGAAGGAAAACGTGGAATCGCAGCGGGCACATCGCTATTGCTTTCGCTCATGAATTTCGAAATTTTTGAAATTCTATGTACGAGAAAAAGTTCAAAATTTGGGTATCATACAGAAACAAACATACCAACGCCCATATATGCAGATGTCCTTGTAGAATATTATTCCTTCTCCTTCTCGAACCCAGGATGCTTCTCCATATTCGTGTTAACCCACGCCCTCAATGCCGCGAACCTCGCAGAAGTTGCAGCTTGTGGCACTGCCGCAGGTGCATTCCCAGTCTCCTTACTTGTGGTCGGGGCAACTTGCTCCTTGGTCGCCATAATCTGCGCCATATTCTTGCCAAATCTCTCTCTCTCCATCTTCTCTACCTTCTCTTTCCTCTTTAGCGCTCCAGGCCTACTCTTCAGACTCTTCATCTTGATCTTCCCATCTTGCACTTTGTCACTAATCAGATCTTCTACATTTGGTAATGCATCTGAAAGTCCTTCCATTGTGGTAACGAGCTTCTTGTTCGGTCGTCTTCTCTTCAATGGTTTCTTGTGCGCTTTCTCGATGCGGTTGAGGAACGAGGAATGCTTAATTGTTCGTTTGTCCTTTTTCGAATTTATGAAGCTATCGGAGATGACTGCACCTTCGCGGTGAACGGCAGGTCGTGCAATCATGCCCGAGCCAGAATTGGACGATTTAGCTCGAATGGAGGGGCGTTTTTTGGGTGCGGTGGGTGCCTGCGAGGAGTTAGATTTGCATATTAGAATGGATTACATTTCCGAGGAATACCATGATTGCAGATTATGAGCTATGTTAATTGGATTCTGTATGTGTCAGGTCGAGCGTGGGTGAAAGGATCCGGAGATGTAGTTGAATAATTGAAGTTTGATAGATAAAATTCCAAGATAGGTCAAGCCCACAGGACCCACCTCGAAATCTTGGCGGACCCTGAGTATTTATGCAACAAGTGTCATAATTATTCTCTTATCATCACTCGAAAATCATGGACGGCGCAACGCAAAGTGCAGATACGCTTCGAAAGCAGATTTCTGCTACGGAAGAGGAACTCAGAAGGCTCAAAGAACAACTAGCAAGTCTTGAAGCTTTTCATGGAGTAGACGATATTGAAATCGCTTTGGGAGACTGTGACATCGATGAGGCAAGTCTCGTGACTAACACGAAATGGCCGCTACTTCCGGAGGAATACAAAAGATATGGGAGACAGATGATAGTTCCTGATATTGGGATTCAAGGTGAGTTTCGTGCAGTTTTCTTGGATTTGTTCGTAATTGATAGGTGTTATCTAGGGCAATTACGTCTTAAGGCTGCTCGTGTACTGTTAGTCGGAGCAGGTGGTTTAGGCTGCCCTGCTGCAGCGTATCTAGCTGGAGCAGGAGTAGGAACTATCGGGATTGTCGATGGAGACACTGTCGAGACTTCGAATCTCCATCGTCAAATTTTACACAATACTTCAAAAGTTGGCATGAAGAAAGTTGACAGTGCCATATCATACCTTTCATCGTAGGTGCCCTTTAAAGCTCTTGTTTCAAAACTAACCATTTCTAGATTAAATCCACACATCAAATATAATGCCCATACTGAGCATCTAACACCCGAGAATTCGGAAGATATTATTTCCCAGTATGACTTGGTCTTAGATTGTACCGATCATCCCACTTCTCGTTATCTGATATCGGACATCTGCGTTCTCCTCGGAAAACCACTCGTCTCCGCATCAGCCCTCCGTACCGACGGCCAACTTATTGTTCTGAACTCACCTCCTCTCCCAGCTGGTAATGAATCGGGAGGCCCTTGCTATCGCTGCGTGTTTCCAAAACCTCCTCCTGCCGACAGTGTTGTCAGTTGTGGCGATGGAGGAATTATTGGTCCTGTTGTGGGAGTAATGGGTGTGCTGCAGGCACTAGAAGCCATCAAATTGATAGCTGCAGGGAAGCTGACTGCAGTAGAACCAGAAGTAAAGAGTGAGGCAAGCATGCTACTCTTTTCTGCCTGCAGTACCCCACCCTTCCGCAACGTCCGACTCCGCTCTGCCAGACGACCGAAATGTTTCGCCTGTTCATCTGACTCAGGTCTGACATTAGAAAGCCTACGGAGTGGAAGTCTCGATTACATTCTCTTCTGCGGGCTTACCTATCCCGTCAAACTTCTAAAGCCAGAGGAAAGGATCGAAGCAATGGACTATGAAAGCATTCGTCGGTCGAAAGAGAAAGAGCATTTATTGCTCGACGTCAGAGAGAAAGTCCAATTCGACATCTGCAACATAGAGGGCTCAATCAATGTCCCTTTCTCAACAATTCAAGGCAGTCGGCCTCTCGCAGCTGAAGGAGAGTTGCCTTCCTGGCTTCCTAAATCGTTTCCAGCAGATGCACCTATATATCTCGTGTGTAGACTCGGGAATGACTCGCAAGTTATTGCCAAGAAGCTGAAAGAAAGTGAATTAGGAAGAAATGGAAGGTATATTGGAGATATCGAAGGTGGCTTGAGGTCTTGGAAAATTCAGGTAGATAGTTCGTGGCCTGAGTACTAATTCTAGCACTCTCTCTGATCCTCCCTCCTTCCTTTTTCCCTGGCCGAAACCCCACAGAAACCTATAATCCACCAGCCACAACTCCTCCACTCAAAACCAGTGGTCCAACACTACTAAAATTCTTCACATCGCCCAGAACCTCCGCCCCCTTCTCCTTCATCGCCTTTCCAATACACTCCGCATTCTCCCATACCATGACCGTTTGAAGTACGTATCCCGATTCGGGAGCGAGCTGTACAATGGTCCATTTCACGAGACCGTAGGAGGACCATGCGCCCAAGGCGAGTGGGACGTGGGTTTCGAGATAGTAGGTCGTATTGAAGGGTTGCTCTAGAGGGTCGTCAGATGAGTGGAGCTAGAGGAGGGGATGGAAAGAGAGGTCGGTTCGACGTTAAAAGATAGCCGAATGGGAACAAGGTGAAAATCCAGTCAGAACGGACTTTGGTAGCAGGAGTGGTTGGCAGTAATGAAAAGAACAAAAATTAGGACATACCATCAGCTCCTGGGATAGGAAAAAGTAGAGTAAGAAGAGTCGTCATTTTATCTTCTCTTTCCCTGTTTTCTTCTTCTCTTGAAATTCAAAGTTGTATTATTGTTTGTCAGATTGCTCCAAGTGCTGCTGATTGTTGTTCAACACTCACTTCCATTCCATTCTTTATATACCCTCCTCTCTACCACATCTCCAATTGACCAACGGCTTATCTCCTTATCTCCTCTATTATCTATGCATTAAATCCGGGCAATTTGATGTCCGTACTGATTCCTGTGTTTAAATCATGGTGATTTGATTCGTGTTGTAGGGACACAGGGAGATGGATCTCGGTACGAGTGCTTGGCTCGGTAGGGTCGGTAGGTGGTGCTACCGAGATATTGTGCTAAGACCGAGACCTTAAAGACGAGATTTGAGTGATATTGCGACTAAGATTTATAACCGGTAAGAGGTGAGTATCAAGCTGGGATTTGTTGGGCGGGGGTTAGTAGATGCTTGGCTATGAGAGCTGTGCCATCTTGTGGTTTTGCGACCTGTATCGATATTTGGCAGTATAAGCAAGACGAAGCAATCGATACTTACAGACTTCCACATCGAAAGCTGTGCTGCTCAGGTCTGGAAGCTAGAATTAAGTTATGTGTAGCATTTATCATTACTATACTCGTACAAGTCATATACTCTACACATGTACATCAACAGCAATTTACCATTCCATTGATTCAGAGCTCTGCATGCTCTCCCACGTTCGCTCCACCCTCTCCAACACCTTCCCTCTCTTTATCAAAAATAACGACCACCTTCCCCCTTCCACCACCTCCCTTCAACTTCTGATATCCCTCTTTCACACCCTCAACCCCAATCTTCTCACAAATTACACTCCTAATCTTCCCCTCCTTCATCCATCTAGCCAACAAACTCCGGCCCTCCATCTTCGGGTCTCCAAAAAAACGCAACATGTCTCCTTTTAGCACCCGTCAACCATTTTGGGAAATACTGCGCTCTCGCCACGAACCAGAAACACTCCAGTGTCGAACTCATAGCCACAGTGACAAATTTCCCTTTGGCAGACATAAATGTATCTGCATTCCAGAAAAGCTTTCTAGAAGCTGCGTTTCCGACTAGATCGATGAAGAGATCATATTCCTTCTCCGAGGCCTGTAAACCACTCAAAACATCCCTCATCTTATAATCAGTAACTTCCTCTGCTCCCAAACTACGACAAAAATCCATATTCCCCGTAGAACAACTAATACCCACCTGCCTGCCCTCCAGCTTCGCAATCTGGATACCAAACGAGCCTACTCCCCCGGAACCACCTTGTGTAAACATCCTATCTCCCCTCTCCGAATACTTCAAAATGGAATTCATAGCCGTTAACCCTGCAATTGGCAAACTAGCAGCATCCTCCACTTTAAATCCCTCTGGAATAAGACACATGTTTTGGGAGTAAGCAAAACAAAATTATCCCATCGCGCCACCATACATAAAGTTCTTGCCTGCGCCGCCAAACACTAGGTCTCCTTTCTTGAAGGGGGAGTTTAGGGCTGGGACGAGGATCTGACCGGCGATATCGTAGCCTGGGGAGGCAGGGGAAGGGAATTTGAAGCGGTGAAGGAATTGGTTTTCAGCGAGAAGGTAGTCGGAGGGGTTTAGGGAGGAGGAGAGGACGCGGATGAGGTTTTGATTGGGTTTTGATTGGGTTTTGGGGTGGGAATTGGTGTTGTGGTGAGAGTGAGGTTGTGCGTGAGAGTTGGAGAGGTGCTGGTGTATTGCCAGGCTCGGTAGGAGGAGGGGATCGATTGATCTGACGATGGTTCAGGGTTTGGTTCAGGTGGTGGTGAAGGAGGAGACATTGTGCGGCTCTTGATTTGACGTTGTCTGATGATATTTGTCGCTGATATGTCGAAAACGACGAGGTCAACAGCGATGATAAGAGAAAAAGCTGATAAAGTTTCCAACACTGAGATAATTGAACAAGGAGACTGGTGTGGATTCTCCGCTCCAGAGAAGATTTATTCCAACGACGACTGAGCCTAAAGATTCATACTCAAGGTTCCTCAGCATGAAGGTGAGTTTCCCAAATCAAGTCCTTCCAAATAATAAATGAACGAGCAAGAAGAAAACAACACAAGAACCTCATCTATATCGACAGACCTCCACATCTAAGGCCGGCAGCGAAAGTGGCCACTTGGGTCTCAGGAAACGGGTATTATTTCGATCATTCGTCCCTCCTTGGGATTCAAACACGCCCTGGACGCCACAGTGAAGAGAACCCAAAAGGGAGAGATTATGGATTGTGGGGAGATGGTACAGAAGCTTCAACGGTTGCTTCCCTGGCGGCACTTGACCTGCGCGGGAATATTGCAGACATTCATTAGAAGATAGAGGAATACGACTTTGTACTCTCTCTTCTCATCCAAGATTGTTCAGCTGTAAGTCCCTTCGCATCGCCTGCCCCATTGTGACCTTACCCCCTCCATTCGCCCCTCCTCACCAATCAACAATCGATAAGTGAAAAAGGAAACCCAAAAATGGCTGATCAGAAAACCCAAGTCAAAGCAACAATAAGCAAAACACTCCGGAGAAAAATATTCATTAGTATCAACAGCCACCTACTTAAAGTAAGTGGGTAAGCACTAAAAACTATACACAATATCCCACATGAACAGAAACCTCTGTTGGTTTTCTCAGCCTGCTAGTCCGGCACACACTGGTATCTCCTCCAACCCACCGAACAGGCACTCCTCTTAACCTCCTCGGTCTTGGAGACGATGAATCTCAAGGCCAACCCTTGGGCAAAGCAAAAAGCCAAACCAGGAAATAACACCCAAACCCCGTCCCAAAATGCAGAACATTCCCAAATATTTGTGTCGCCAGCAATCATTACATTGAAAAATGGTAGTAAACGCCTTTTCCAGTAAAAACGCCCCCTGTACATCCAAGGAAATTTTTAGTGTGTCGTGAAGAACTTTCATTAAGTTGTTTCCACTCTTTCGCTTCTTCGTCGATATTATGATGCAGTTTTCCTCCCGAAAATAGTCCTCGTACGTGATTTGTCTCTCTTTTTCTTCTCTTTATCATTTGCTGTTGTAGGACGACCAGATCTACTTTCCGATGAGTTCTTCTTCTCCTTTTCTCCATCTTCGTTGTACTTTGATTTGTAGATCCTGTGTGACGTTAGATATCATTCATTATGAGATAAGGGGAAACCATACCAACTATTCCCAATCATACTAATCCCCTTGGCTTCAGCTTGGCGGTAAAATTTTGCACTCTTCTTTAGATCTTTCTTGCACCCAACCCCCTGGGCATAACAGAATCCAGCTTCAGCCAAAGCATCGGCATCACCCCAAGATCCAGCGATTTCAAAACACCGGAGTGCAAGAACTTTATCCTGATCGATGCCCCATCCATTCATGTGACTAACACCAAGCTCGTAAATACTTAGTGCAAACTGTGCTTTCCGAGTCTTCTGCTCCAGGATATCCACAGTTTTGCCTTCCTTTAACAAATCTTCATCATCTGCAACCTCCAAGCTTGCAGAATCAGCTGCCTTCCTTAGCCAAGCTACGCCTTCCTTCTGATTTGGTCTCATCCCCCAACCATGCCTACAAGCAAGCGCATAAAGAAGCATTCCTGTAGGATGGTTTTGGCGCGCTGCTAAACGAAGATGATATGTCGATTTTGTGAGAGCTCCTGCTTCGTGGAAAGCAATTGCTTTTTCAACATGCTCCTCCGCAGAACAATCGATTGTTGAGGGTATCGAGTGTTGGGATCTGGCTTTCAAAGTAGCGTTAGATGATTCGGCAGGTGACGAAGGACGATTCTTGCCAGGAGATGTGCGTTCGGTTGACGAACGGCTCTGGTCAGTCGAAGATCTCATTCGATCTAGAGAAGGTCGGCTAGGACTTGTGGAAGGTCTTGAAGGGTCATATGACGGCCTGCTCTCGTACGAAGGTCGTCCTGGATCAAGAGAAGGTCGGGTTTGGGTATGGTCAGGTCTTAAAGAAGAAGTTGAAGGTCTCGATGGAGGTGAAGGGGGTGCTGCTCCTTGAACAGTGTGAGCATTGCTAAATGGTACGGGTTGTTCCCATTGAAATTGCGCTTGTGGCATCCCTTGCTGGAAAATCAATGAATTCCTCTGTAGCATTTTCCCTCTCGGTAGGGAAAATTTCGAATATACGTACGAGGGTGCCGGCGCATTTGGATCGCTCGTATCTGGGAACCCCTCGCTGTGCATGCTAACTGGTGTGTGCGCAGTATCGTCTGCAAGAACAAAAGATGGCTGACTATCTGAAGAAGCTTGGCGTGAAGGGACCTCAATTGGAATACCGTTCATACTTGCTCGACTTAATGGTCTAGAGAAATTGAATGCCGGCCTCGGAAGATGTGTCCCACCAACAGATATTTCAGAGCTTATAGAAGGCGATCTTGTAGAATACATGGTAGGAGAAATCGGGGAAGTCGACATGCCACTTCCGGAAGAAAGTTTTCGATGTGGTGACATAGCAGGTGGAGGATTCAGAGTCTGGTAATCATCCTCTGAACTGTCATTAGACATTGACCTAGGACTCGGTGTTCGATGGGCGTATGGTGATCGTGGAGGTGCTAACGCTCGTGAATCGTAGCCATTGACCCCTAAAGAACCATCTCCTGCCCTTCGTGATGGATGCGCGCGTTGGCGCATTGAATCAGTACTTGGTCGAGGCCGAATATGCGACGGCGAATACCCCTTCCCTTGAGGTCGATTCTCCTCCTCTAATGAGGGAGGTGATTGATCCCTCCTCGCGCCAAATGACCCCATTCTATCCAAAATCTTTTCAGGACTTGGCGGACGCCTTCCTCGAAATTCCTCTTCTTCTAGAGAATTGAATCTTCGTGGTAATGGCATAGGAGGCGGTGTATGATCAGGTATCCCACTCAATGTTGGATGTACCGACATTGGTCGACTTAAAGGCGTCTCTACCTCTGTCTTCAACCCCGAACCAGGACTCGTCGGTGAAAGTTGCGATTGCCCTTCTGCAGATACAGATCGAAAATAACCAGGCCTTGCTTGATTTAAAGAGCTTGCGATTGTCAGAGGTGGTAGTCGACTCATTCGTCTCCCTCCACTCGTACTCTCCTCCAACTGCTTCGCCAGCAGTCGGCTTTGTGCAGCGAACGCATCGAGGGGCGATAACTCAGGTGGTACATCTCCCGCAATGTGTAACCGTGGTGATAGAGGACCTCGAGGTGATGGGAGACCTGTTCCTAGAGGTCCGTGAGATTGCGATCGCAGGTCGATGAAATTAGGTCGGTTGGCCATCGTGAGACCTTTTGCCGTAGGGCGGTTCCAATTGTATGCCTTCCAAACCGAGTATTATTATCTTCGCACGATATGATTTCGAATTTGTATTCCAGTATTCAGTAGATAATCGTGAGAAGTTGAAAAGGAACTATTGCGGGTCCTGCTCTCAGACGTTGTGGCTGCAGGTGAATGAAAGTGACGAGTGTTTGAAAGGGTCGAGTGAACGGTCAACGCGGCTGTGTATGAATTGAAGGAGCTGGAAGGATTGTCTGAGTTATTCGTGGAATGAATCAAAAGAGTGGCGATGTTGGTGGTGGGTGGCGATGGCCGCGAGGTCGCAATGCGACGTCTGTCTTCAATTGAATTGCGAATTGTGTAAAGAGAGTTGAAAGAGTGTGAATGCGCTGCAATGGATGAGGTGTTTTGGATTATGGATGGGCGTCAATCGCAGACAGGAAGAACTGGGGTGTCTGGGGATATGCATGCAATGGGGTGAGTGAGGTGATATGATGTGATGTGAAGGCAAGTGCCAGGTGCGTCTTTATCTCGAGGAGGCGTTATGTTTCGAAAAACCGTGGATGAGGATCTGTCAGGAATACGGAGCACAGCATTCGAGAAAAGTGAGATGTTCCCTTTCTTTTGCGCGCTCAGCAGCGTCAGGAGTTGAGGATGAATGAGGGTGAGGATATTCTTCTGGGACAACGAAGCATGCCAGCTCCAGCAAGAGAGTGTGAGAGGGATGGAAGGGGGATTGGGAATGGAGTACGAAAGTTTGAGCAGACACGATGCAGCGACAGCAGCAACTGGGAAAGCACAGCACAGCGCCGAACAACAGCAAATTTCACTCTCATGCCAAGATGTCAAAAGAGTCGAATGAACATCACGAGCAGAGCACCCTCTTTTCCCTGTCGTCGGCGAAACACTTTACCAAGTCGATCTCCAAATGATCTTAAAATACTCTTAAAATACACCTTTTTAATCAATCATCCGCTCCTCTCCGTCCAACACCTTCCGTCGTCCTGTAACATCGTTGCATTTCCCCTGTTCGGGCAGCAGAAAAGATGGGGTCCCGTCTCTAAGCATGGCCTGCAATTCAGGGGCTCGACCGCTATCCTAGTTCTAGAAGACCAACACAACCTCGGATCCAGATCAAAGACAACAGTAAGGAAAATCAATCAGTTCTTGGATTGTCTTCTGTGTAACCTTGCGGAAACCCGTTGTGAATCATGACGAATACCGGTGGGGGATAACGAGCGAGCAAAAGGAAGAGACTCGTTTCGAAAGGATTGGCTCTGTGCTGTCGAAACCAAATTGTGAATAATATCATAATATCCCCATGATCTCTTATGAAAGACATCTGGACCAAGCCCCTGAATACCCGCTCTTCATACATGCTTATTGGCTGCGTCCGGCATATTAGCAACCAAGTTTCAACGGAACCCTTTCTTTTTTAGAGCAACTCTGCCGTTGCCACGATTTCGGATACGAGCCTATCTTGCCTAATGCATCAATCGGTTGCCGCAAGTGCATTATTCGGATGGCTTCAACCAGATCTGGACTTTGTTCATGGAGGAAAATCTCAAATCTAAGTCCTTCCGGCTCTCGTATTGGCCACTTTAGGTTCTTCAGCACCTGATATTGGAGCCGCTTCTATAAAACTTGGGATTTCTTCGTGTACTGTGCATATAACTCCGTAATGAATTTCTGGGGTATGTAATTCGCTGCTAATTTCACCTTCTCCACTGAAGAACCAGTAAGAACTATTCATGCATGTCCGGCACTCAGCTCCGAACCATCACATGTTGAACAGCAACACAAGTGTTAGTCTCTAGATTTGAACTTCGAGATCGGTGTGAAGATTCCAGATCCCGATGATCAGCAATGCCAATATGAGTTTTGACAACGGGAGTCTTGGCTACGAGAACGAGCATATGGAGATGTGTTTTATGCCATTGAGATACCGACCTTTTTGTGGAGAAAGTCTAAGCCTACTGTAATTCGGTGACGGACGATTTCAATTGTATCTGAAAGCAGGTGGAGTTTATTGTTGCACAACCTGAGGATTGGTGGGAGTATACGTCCATGCTATGTGTTACAGTGAGTTGTACCATGGCGTTATCAGGCAAGCTATATTTTGAACTCGTCAGCTCTTGAGAAAGACACTTTATACATCTAGAAGTTGTGGAGTCTGCTATCGTAGGTTAAATATTTCGCAATGTTATTTTATCGATTCTCATCACAATTCAATGCAGTTTTGCTTCGCTCGAATGCATTTGGTCACCGCATTTCACTTTCCTATCTGGTCAGCAATACATCAATATATCTAAGTGAAGACTCATATCTAGAGACTTCCAGGGACAACTTCAAAATGATCTACTTACATTAATATCCTCGGGAATTTTCCATTGAACATTTTGGCTTTTTCCTTCCTCTAATTTCCGTTACACCGTCCTTGGATTTTCGTACGACAGCAGTAGATAAGATGATATCAATGTACAGCGAAAGTTCTCATTATAAAGATAAACTAATAAGACGGTGAAGAACTCATTTCACCGATACAAGTCCCTACAAGAAGAAAGCTGTCACATACGACCATAGACTATAGAGAACAAGGGATCCCGTCCGCTCTCCCATATTTAAACTGTAGATCGGTGGATTAGTAGTTGGGTGGGTGACCACCAGCGAATACCCACTGTTGTATGTTTTTTTTGGTATTCTTTTTGCTTGGAGGGTGGAGATGTTTTGGCGAGGTACATTTAGTAATGCTATACTTGTACATGTCGAGTGCTAAAAATATGCAGATAAAATTTTAGGGATAGTACAATATTAATGCTTTCGCAGTTTCTGAAGGGTGGAATTTATCTCGAAATAACAAAATGGCCGAGGATTTTATGGAACGGTGATGAGAGTATGTGCCTTTGAGCCACTTAGAGCAACATCAGGAATCAAGTTAGACAGAAGTATGTACTTGTACTTAGACACTTGCGGGGCATTAATATGGGAAAGCGCTGTCTAAAAAACGTTTCGAAGTCATAAGCTCAGAAATCCTAAGGATCAAGGAACTGGTCGGTATTCTCCATGTGCGGATGTCTTTATATCTTCAGACTACCAAAATGCATCAAACATTTCTTCGGTGTTTAAGTGGGGCCGGCCTCTCGAAAGTAATTGTACACGTGACGCGGCCGCTCCATAATCTCAACCACATTTCTCATCTCTCAGACCAATCAAGCACCTGCTACTGAGATCTTCAAAGCGTCAATTCGTGTTCATCATGGCAAGCTATCGAGTACCTGCACTACGCCATGTAGTCTCCGGGGGTGCCCCATATCTGCGCGCGACACAGCGTCGCTGGGCGCAAGTTCATGATGTTCGCTTTCTTGCCACTCAGCAGTCATCGAATCGGATACTAGAAAAGTACAAGGAGAAATTGGAGAGGAAAGCCAAAGAGTAGAGTTCTATCCAAATTTCCGGGAGATTATGTGCTAAGATGGTATGACAGGGAAGGTCTACGAGATGCCAATGAATTGAGAGAAGCATATAAAGACAAGATCCAATACCTCAAAAAGAAAGCTTCAATTCCCATTCCTACAGCAGCTCCTCCGATACAAGAATCAATTTCCTCCTCGTCGCCTTTCCCACCACCACCTCCCGCTCCCCAAGTACCAGTCGAGAAAGCGCCCTCTTCTCCTGGCATCAAAACCCTATCTTCCTACCTCGATCTCGAAAAAACTCGTGCCCTTCCTCAAAAAGAATTAGAAGCTATATGGCGTCTACGGCACGTCTCAGATGCACAATCGCTATGTGCAGTTATACCACTAGACGTATACAAAACGCTTGAGGCTACAGCGAAGAAACATCCACATTTTATACTGCCCCTTCCGAAAGAGGGACAAGGTGCCGAGATACATTTCCTGCAATGGACTTTTCCAGCAAAAGATACCGTGACTGTGCTGTTCACCCATCTCGCTGAATACAAACTGAGAGGAGAGTTCAGTCAACCGCATACGACTATCACACACCATCTAGAGCTAGCGGAGGAGAAGGGTGTGGTGCTTCTACAAGGACAGGTTGTAGAAGGGAGAGGAGTGAGTGTAGATGAGGCGAAGTGGCTAGTAATGTGTTTGCAGAAGTTCTATGGGGTAAATGGAGAGAAGAGTGAGAGAAGGAGACTGCTGGAGATGTTCGGGAAAGGAGATCCGGCCTTCAAGGTAGAGGATCTGTTGGAGGAGGCAGAAAAAGTCGTCTGAAGACCGAACAGGTCAAAACGGTTGGTGCTAATCCAAATGATAGACGCCCAAGAGCAGCTTCAAGTGCTCAGATAGAGCTCTTTAGATGGGCGAGAGAACCTTTGCACTGCATAGGAGTAAATGTACAGGTACAGATAGGGAAAGGGCATGTCAGGCGCATTAGGACCCATGTAGAGTATAAAAGACATTCTCCGAAGGCCCAGTGCCATCTCAAACCCTGCAAGAACAATCGGACTTCCGGATAGATTTGCTTTGTCTTCGTCGGGTAGGCAAAAGATGCAGTGTTTTGAAAAATGCTCAAGCTACTGCATTTATGAAACTGTACAACTCCTTCGGGAGCTTGCATCTTACGTTTCTCAGATGTTTCAGTTGACTAGGAATTGAAATTCCATTTCGATATGTGTTGATTGTCTGTGTTCATTGTCTGAATGGAGGCAGGACAACAACCATTGTGCTTGCTTAGACTTATAAGCACATCCGTTACAGAATGTTTTTCCGAGAAGGTGAGCTGAACGTCGAAGTAGACATAGCTTGCCTCACAACTACAAAACACTTCCTTGAAATGTGTATATTTCTCTTCGGGACAGAGTTGTGGTAAAGGACAAGGCCAAGGAAAGTAGTCTTGGTCTCTGGTTGGATGTTCTTGCCAGTTTCAAATAGACTTCGAGTGAAATAGGTTTTATAACTCGTCTATCCCCGGCCTTACCATAACAATAGCTTCATGTTATAATACTTGTCAAACGGACAATACTAAAACCATCGTATTATAATATCTCAGATACAGGTTAAAAATCTACAATACTACGACCTACTAGTAGGGTTTGAAAATATCATCTATGATAAGTTACTCTAAGTTGCTCCTACTCGTCCTTACCTACATAACTCAATCACGGTTTCCTTTGCTACTCCAAGTCTCACGCATCCAACCTTGCCACTAGGAGACTTTTTCATCCTATCTACATATTCATTCAACAAGATTCAGGCAAATCTTCGGTCAAACTTAGCATATCGAAGTCATCCATCGATCGATTCATCTAACATCATTCCAATGACAGCAGCAAAAGCGGTATGTCATCAAGAACACTAGCACAGCCTTGCCATCGTTATCACGTTCACTTCCCAACGACCATTCGAAACCACCGCACCCAGCAAAGATTCTGTTGTGAATCAATATTCCCATTCACAACCTCAAACAATCGGCAACGATAAATAGTCAACCATGGCGCAGCCAACGACCACGTCGTGCTTGGGGCCATCCTCATGAGTAGCAATCTCTCCCAAGCAACCTCTTTTAAAGCCAGCTCCTGTGAAGTCAGCCCACTCAATCAGCGCCACTGAATCCACGGTTGAAGAGGCTGCGGTACTGCCGCAATCGGCAGCTTCAACCTTCGATCTAGTTTCATTCCTTTCTTTCAGACGCTCTAAGAGTATATCTCGGCATTCAACGCCTTCTGAGATGTCTTCAGGTTTTACGACCAAGGTTTCGGAGTCCAAGACCAAAAAGGAAGCCTCAAAGACAAGCACTCCCCAACTCCCCTCATGTCCCGAGGCCGCAGGAACTGAGATTCGATATACTTCTGTGGAGATCTCAACATTCATCAGTCTCTTTGAAGCCATGTCGAAGGCATGCAAAGCCGCATCAGCTGCAACTCTGCTCAAAAAAACCCAAAGTAGAGTGTCTTCGAAGCCAGCTGCAGCGCCAAAAGTCGCGTCGAACCCCGCGTTGGCAATGGCGAAATCAAAGGAGACTCAGAGGGAAGTTTCCACGGAGGCTGTCATCACATCCCCTATGAGCCAAGAAGCATCATCACCGCCTAAGATCAAATTGGTATTGAAACTCTCGCCTCAAGCAAACAAAGTCTCGGCACCATGTCTTGCACTAGATCCACTCAAGAAGTCGGCCTCGGAAGCCTCAACTCAAAGACAATGCTCTGAGAAAGAAGCTTTGCCATACACGCCTGATGTTCCATCTCCTTTCCCATCTCGAAAAAATCCGAAGCTGACGTCCAAGATTTCATCTTCTGAACCCACTTTATCTCTAGCCAACAAGCCATTCCCGGCATCATCTCAAACAGCACCATCCTCGATTTCCGCAGTTGACGCATCCGTAGTCGACAAATCAACTACAATTGCGACATTCAAGTCAGCTGCTCCGGCAAATGCAAATCCACGATCGGTGAAGTCGAATACTGTTCTACAGCCATCTGTCGCCAAGAAGTCACCTACTGCGACCACCATCAGCCTTAGCTTGAAAGCAATGCCTAAGACTGCGAGTACAGCGATTAGCAACTCTATCCAGAAATCTGTTCTCGAGCCAAAGAAGACTGCACCTTCGTTCAGGAATCGCCCAGCACCAAAGCACGGTTCTAATGCAGCTCCAAAGGCAATCTCGAACGCAAGGGCGACATCAGCCCCACCCTCAAGAGCAACATCTCTACCACCTCCAAGAGTTGCGAAGCGCCAACGGGATAGAAGCGCTTCTCCAGACCAAACTCGATGGAAGCGTCTCAAATATGAAGCTCATGAAAAAGAAAATGCCAAGAAGGAGGAGACCCCGAAAGAGACGGCCGCGTCGAGTCAAACTTCCAACGAGGAGGGTGTAAAGGGAAAGGCTTCAAGCGGCAAAGCTGCTCCTGAGAACGATGCAAAGGAAAATACTGCCAATGAGAAAGCTGTTCAGTCAAAGAATACCGAGGGAAAAGTTTCGAAGGAAGGTGTCACAAAACCATCATTCTCTGAAATCTATGGCTTCCTGGATGCGTACGATGACTTTGAAGACTTGAAGAAGAAAAAACCTGCCAAACGAAACACACTTAGCGATGACACCACCACCGTCAAGGAGCGACTTCTCAACGGCGATGAAGTCCCATCCAGCTTCAAGACCATCAGTGTTGACAAAGTTCCCGAAGCAAGATACATTGGTGGTCTCAACATTGAGACAGTCCTGGACAAAAAGAAAGCTTGCATGTTTCCCTTAGCCCAGGATATCAAGATGATGCTGTGGATGAAGAAACACAATACGCGGTCTGTTGGCATTCATAGAGTTGCCTTCGATAAGTTGATCGTTGACTTGGGCTACACCAATACAGGCTTCGGTGCGGAGATCGAGTCTATTTTACGAAGAAAGGTTCAAGTCAGATTGCCGACCTTGTTTAGGGCCATGTTGAGAACTGGTGCGGCCGTGCAAGATACCGAGCATGATGCTATTCGAGAAAAGGAAAGTCCTGAGAGTGGTGACAACCAACACGATGTTGTCATGGAAGACCGTGCCTCGGAGGAGCGCGCCTTGGAGGAAAATGATGAGGAGATGGCGACTGACGATGCTAAGGCTGCCAAGTACAAGGCAAACTTCGCAGAGTGGACTGACTCATGGCTAATCTTTGGCTGGGATGGCTCCATGAACAAACCACTTTGGTGGGATGACTACAAAGAATACTGTGCATTAAACAGCCTTAAGCCATTCGACTCACAGCCAGAGGATATCATTGAGGGCCCTAATGAGCTGGAAGAGTTTATAATCGAAGAACCCTTCTTTATTGACCTGATTGGAGATGCGTCATTATCGATATCTGGCAGCGCAAATGAGGATGGCGTTGAAATACAAGGCGACTGGAAGGAAATGGATCCTTACAATTTGGATCTATATCAACGATTTCACACCACCCCGAACTTTGCTACAGATGCCGACTCTGATAGTAAACGAGGCACTCCTGATATGACTTCCCATTACCCATACACCACTACTTCTCCCTCGTCCAGTGGGTACCGCTCTCGTAGCCGCAATCCTAGCGTCAGGTCGTCCGCATCCTCTATCTCCAATGGCGGAGTAGGCCCCCGTCATTCCAAGATGAGATATTCTCGACCAACCAGAAGCAGAAGCAGAAGTCGCTCGCCTGTACGAGGGCCAAGATCAGTTCACAAATCCTTGGTTAATCCACGAATCTCCAAATTAGCAGCTGCATCAGCTTCAGGCCATTCCAAAACAAACACAACTTCCTCTTCTACCACCGCTGCTCATGCTTACGCCATCCCTAACACACTTCACCGAGTCAGCTTTACTGCCAACTCTGTCATTCGAGGTTCTCGTACTGTCGAGGCAACCTCGGTTCATGAACCGAAGCCAATTGGGTGAGCCACGAATGCAACCAATACAACTGTTGTTGGTCCTCATGATACTTCAAGCTCTGCTGAGCTAGAAATCCAAGATTCCTTTATGACCGATAACGAACCTCTCAGTCCACTTGCGTCTTTCCACTGAAGTCGCGTGGTCTAGATCATTACCATGGACGTGAACAAACCAATTATGTATTTTCGAAAAATAGTTCATCCATTTCTAGACCTAATTGTTGGATGATTGTCGGAATCGATACCCATACCTTTTTTCTTCTTTTTCTTTCTATACATGATGGATGTGGGAAGTTGCGATGATTTTGCTAGACTGTCAGGCTGCTCGTTCATTCGGAACGCTGCCTGCGTGGGTGCAAGAGAAAATTTCGGTGATGGATGGATGATGAATTGAACTGAAGTGGAATGAAAGGGAAAGCGATCAAATGGAGTTTGTGCATAACGCAGTAGCAGAGCGATAGCGAATTGAAATTGAGACTTTATTGTATTTCCTGTTCTATTTTGGATGTGATGTGACCTCTATTCTATCTGCACTTCATTTGACTTGAAGGGCGTCGTCAGCGAGAAAGATTATGGCCCTGACACTCGAAAGAATTGGAGAAGTTGGCTACTCCAACACGCGATTGTGTTCGCAGTGGCCTGCCCAGATGTTACCGCAAATGGGAGTCTACAGCACCGTTGCTCAAACATCGTGCTGTGTCTGAACATCACATTGCAGGAAGAATTACGAAGCAGAAATAAGACTTGGAGAAACCTTGATCATGCTCTACAGCTCAAACTCCTAATCATATATCAAAGCTGCACAAAGACACAAATAATATGTGCTCAGCAGAGATTCTCCTACTTAAAGTAACAGAAATAGAAATAGAAATAGACTCTCTAACAGCTTCCCACTTTAGCCCCTTGAGTATCGAGCATAATTCACTCTCCCACCATTACGCACAGGTCTTGCGAATTACTCTGAGATCTAACAACAATCTATGCTCAGTTCTTTATGATTTGTGTATGGTCAACCCTCATTGCAGCTCCTGAGGACTTCAAGATATGCAGAAGTAAGCTGCATGTGTTCTTGGCGCGAGGATGTTGAGGGAGTAAAGGAGATCGACGTCGTTGAGAGGATGATAAGAGCACAAGCAACGTTGGAGATGGAGTAAGGATACTGTAGAAAGCAATGAGGAACTGCTATGATGTGAAGGATTGGTGATGGTGTTGTGTTCATGGGATGATGAGGAGTGTCGCTAGGAGAGGAGGGGTGGGGGGAATGCAGGATGGGGAAAGAGTACGGGAGGGAGAGTGAGATTGAAGGGTGGATGAGGGAGGTTGATATGACAGACCTGCAGAGGAGAAAGTTGCATAGTATAGAACAGGGTGGGACGGTATTGCATACAGAGACAGCACCCGGAAAAGCTGTTTCGCTAGAGTACAATTCCACGCATGCAAGGTCAGGAAGCTGGACAGGGGAGCAATTCAAGTCACGCATCATCACATGCACATTCAGATTAGAACATCCGTAGAATTATTCACAGCTCATGGTATTCCCTGTAACAAGCAAAGCTATCTAGAGATACCAGCAGACAGACAACATTGGTATGCCCATCTCTACGAGCGCCATAACACCTTCGCTCCAAAGCAAGAGAGCGCCAACAAATAATCAGGCCCACAGATCATCTATGTCAGAGCAGAGAAACTGAAAACGTGAGACAGAATGTACTCAGGGGTAGAGACTGAATTAATATCCACCCATAGCAGTGTTCTCCTCCTTGATCAGGGACGAAATGTGCACGCCAGTGCTCCAGAGGTAGCAACGCTCTTCAACGAACTTAACGCCAGCTTTGCCCCCCTCGGATTCGAGACTGTATTGTGTTCCGTTCAGCAGCTTTCCCACATGATGGTGATAAGTGCAAGGCCAGACACCCTTCACAGTCTTCAGTCTATTTTCGTTGCCGCTGCACTCCAGACATGTATTAACCTCTCCATGGCAGTCTCGAATGCGCGGATCCTCGCCACGGACATGGACTTGGACAGCGTCAAGAAACTCGGCGGCAATCTCTGGGTTGGCAAGGAGAGGCACGACGAGTTCGTTGAGCTCACGGGCCTTTGATCGATCCTGGATACGGATTTGGTGGACGATAGTATGGATGATGAACTTGCGGAGGAGAGATGGATATTGGGAATGCTTGAAGACCTCCATTGTGGTAGAGAGAGAAGGGAAACACTTGGAGATGAGGTATCCATCCTGGATTTTGTCCATGGTCTTGTTCAGAAACTCGAAATTGAAGTGCAATCGGTCGGCAAACACGTACAATTGCAGTAGCTTCAAGAGGTGTTTTGCCTTCTCGGTCTCTGACATGCCTGGTGTTACTGGAGGGACCCTGCGGGCATACAAGGATTGGACAAGAAGATTGAAGACACCAGGGTCCTCCCTCGACATGATCAATCTGGTATCTCCATCCCGCTTGTTGTATACTCTCTCGAAGTATGGAGATACCGCCGTGATAAGGTTGACGTGGATGGTGAACTTCTTCTCCAGGGGACCAATGAAGAGGGTCATGACATCGGATTCCATGAAGCTGGTCTAGTGTTAATTACATTACCAATGGCTATTAAAAAATACATACTTCTCAGAGACATCATCAACTCTGCTTGGAATTACGATCGCACCATCAAGTAACGCCAACTCATGATCTGGCTTTCGCTGAACGAGCGCCAAGCTATCGTTCTTCATCTTGGGAATCTCCTGCTTCAAAGTGCGTTAAAATCAGTTTCCCAGGAGTCAAATCTTCGGGGAAATTAACTTACAGCCATGAAAGAACTTTTGGTGCTTGGAGACGCGTCGTTCTGATGTCCAGACATAGATATTCCACTGAAGGTTGTGTCCAGTGAAAGTGTGGTGGAGAGAAAACAAGAAACAGGAACCAAACAAAAGGGGGCTCGTTTACCGAGACGTAAGCGAAAGGGCAGCTTCAGACGCTACTGTATTGTAATTGCCATTTTAAGAAGGAGGCTTTGTTGGGAGAGGAAGAGGCTGCTAAGTAACCAGATCCGAATTCAAGAAAATTAACCTTCCTATACTCCAATTCTCTTCCCTGTACAAGAGCTTCTTTGGCAACCTTGACAGAATTCTATTGTACCTACCGCAAGTAAGAGTAAGAGGTAACACAATCCTTTTGGAGAGAATGAATAACTACCTGCTGGCAGCTTTAATTGAGCTTACTGCGACCACTTTCTCACCTCGGCCATCACCAACAACCATTATACGACTCCTACACGATGTATCATTCGGAAGTGCATGCAAGCTTTAAAGGAATAAATGCATCAGAAAAGGACCAGACATTCTTTCCTTGCAATCCCTCGTGCAGCTCTAGATGCGGCACTTCCCCATAGCAAGGCCTCCCTCAGAAGCTTGCACCACACCATAATTGGAAGCGTGAAGAAGTATCAATTGCGACAAGAAGTCCAAGATACTTGGTCAGTGCGTCCTTTTGAATTAATCATGCTCTCATCATTGTGCAGTTTACTGGGTGGTACATTCACCTGACTCCTGAGCTACAGCAGAACAACACTGGTGCACTGTATTACAAGGCTTTAAAAAGAAGTCGGCGAAAGCGCACAACAGTTTGATAGCAAAGAGGTAAATAAGGCACTGTATCAAGCAAGAAGTGTGTACAAACTCGCCGCTTGGTGGTCTTCCCTACTAACCCAGATCTTTTGACCCCAGACGTCAGGCTTTGGCTAATCATATCTTTCCCTTCAGGGACCAACTTCAATACGTCTGAATATTTCTGGCACAAAAATAATACAATAACTGAAAAGCATCGAGAATAGCTTGACCGTCTATGCTTGGAGTTGAAAGTACTGCACACTGGAGTATATTCTGGACATGCTGAGACAAAATAGTCTCAAGTTGCTACTTGGCTATCACATACAGAGGCATCCTGGCTGGGAGATTATATCGTATTTGAATATACTAGCAAGTCGTTGGACTACTACAATCCTCAAGGTCGGAGCTTTGCATAAGCTCTTCGTTTTGTGGTTCCGACGGCCGTCATGCTTCAGGATGGGAAGGGTCAACGAAACGACCCTGGGGCACCGATAACCTGACAGCACTGCGTTTATATTGTTGCATACAAGTTGGCAGAATCAGTTGATACACTCTGGAACTGGTTGGCACTTGCTGCCTCTTCCGCTATGTTGTGACTTGCAAGCAAAGCGACATCTCCTACAACAGTGGTGGATTCTACTGAAAACGATATTGTCCAGAGTTGCTGAGTCATTTGAAACGCAAGTAATTAGCTTGATCCCACTCGGGAGTTTCTATGAAGCGTGTGCAAAGTTGCGTCAACAAGAAATGAGGAAACTCGGCGTGGTACATCAGCCTCCAAGTTATGCTGTTAGCTGCTTCTGTTCAAGTTGAACCAGTAAAGAATGTCTGTTGACGTAGCTATCACCGGAGACTCAGTGGTACATCGCACTTGCAGTGTATACATTCCGGAAACCTAATCCAGGAATCAAGGATGCCCTTCCAGCAGATGGTGTTTTGCAACGTCGGCGTGTCGTTCTCCAGGGGCGGAGAAGCCATGTGTCCACTTCAACGTGGCTAGAGCTGCGAGTGTAGCGGGGCAACTATGCAAGACTTTGCGAGATATACCGTAAGTTACAGCGGTCTAAATATCTTTATCTCGGTCATTAACAAGACTATCTGCGCAAATCAGTGTACTAAACGCTCTGAAACATGCGCTTCAAGTCCGGAAAGAGCTGAAATGAAGTGTGGTTGAGTTTATTCAATTCGAAACACTGTGAACTATGGTTAAGGATGGACCTCATTTCTGCAGTTCTGGGTGTTTAAAACCGTGTTTTTCAAAAGCAATTGTCTAGATTCATGTCAAATCATGTTTTCTTGCTAATTTGATGACGAAGATTAGCAAAGCACAGTGACTCAGCGAGAGACCAGATGAGAAGCTGCTTATCAGTGATTGAACGCATTGTATTCCCTTTCAACTTATTTTTCAATTGTCACATACATTTCTGTTCTGCTGGTACTTTGCTTTCTTTCCATTTTAAGCTTTTATTGTATTCTTTGCTATATTGTATGTCTTTTAATGGGTCAAGCTCTTGGTGCAATTGCATACGAAGTACAAATATACTATATATTCGTGCAAAATCCAATGGTAAGCTAGCAAATTCGCCAGTCAAAGCTCGAATATCATTTCAGGCACACTCTCTTCAAACATCAAATGATCGGGTCAAGAAGCTCCCTCACAAACATATCAGTTTCCCAATTTTGGATTTCTAGCGCGACTTCCATCCAGAGGCAACACCAATGCACCAATTATCATTATAACTTCTCTTTGACGCTGGAACTTCAACCTGCCCAAGCAGCTACAGTTACTGCTGCTTCTCTCACGTTCCCCAAACCCCTTTCGGGAATGCATCACGTGCTCGGTTACATAAAATTAGAAAAGGGGAGAGCATGATTGGCCATCAACGAACCTCAGATCGCCTGTTGCACGTCGCCACGACGTGCGACAAAGAAAAACTGCCTCATCAGCACTCTCCTCCCCTATTCAATTAATTCCTCCATCTTCCTCTCTCCTTCTAACAATTCTACAATATGTCTCACAATCTCACCATAAACTTTTCAGGCTTCAAAATCATCTTATCTCAATTAGGATATGTATGAATATGGCTTTTCATCAAATATCGATTGGGAATACGAAAGAATGAGATGTCTGCAAAGGGTAAAGTTCAAAATGCCCTTCTGAGGGCTGTTTGCGATGGACAACAAAGTTGGCTCTCTTGCTGAGAGCCAATCATTTGAGACCAGGCTTGGCGCCGTGGAACATCAGATTTTAACAATTCCATACAGAAATTGCATAGTCAATTATTATCCTAGTTAAATTCTGTAGATGCGATGTTTCTTGGTACTCTTGATTGCTTCACTCAGAGATGGGAGTTGACAAACAGAGTGGAGGTCAGCCATTTTGACTAAAAGAGAATTGTGAGGATGCCCTCTGACTTGGCCGAAAAGGGCGAAATGAGGGCGACGCGATTGCGATGTGCAATTTTATGCAGGTTGTGCATGGATGTGAAACGGTGCCTGTGAGTGGATGAGGAACTGGCAGGGAGCCGAAGTGGGCGAAGGTGGATGACTAAGCGAGAGCGAGAGGCTTGGAATTTGATTTTGGGTGCTGCGACTACGATCCTAATACTTGGATGGTAAATATGTGTGCAAAATTGCAGACTCTATTATCAATAGGTATTCAAGGTAGGGGAGGAGCAATGGGTAAGTAATCCACATTTTATGGGGGAAAAAAATTTGGTTGCACATTTCTCCCAAAAATACCAACAGGTTAAAACTTCACTCCCCGAGTTCCCTTTCCCGAATCTCTTCAAAATCGAGTACAAAAATCATCCCTCTTAGTCCGACAAATACCTTCAGATATCCCCACCAGCAAAAAAGTACAAAAAGCAAAAGAAAGTGTCTCACTAACAAAGCGGTTCTCAAACGGGCTCTGGGAGACTATCAGCTAGACCCTCCCGAAGGAGGGCTTACGGCGGTCGAAACGATTTTACCGTCAGGTTTGAATGACTCTATAGTACTGCCCACTAAGTCACCTCCCCTAAGCCGACGAAAGTGGATATGGTATTTTGAATTATAAAGGTAGGTGTGGGCGGTGGAAGCTTACTAGCGAGATGGGAATTTTGCCTTTTGGTGTTGGGAGTGGGTGGTGATGCTTGTAATTTTTATTCTGAGTCTATTGTTCTTGGGGTTAGGGATAACATTGTACTGATTGCCAATGTCCGTCTTAACGGCTACACTTATGATTCCAATCACAGTTTCAACACTTCTCAACAACTCCAACCTTCGCAATAGTCCCAACTCCAGAACCCAACCACATTGCGAGCGAGGAGTCCGGGAGTACCAGCCGTCAAATCTCCTTGCCTCCAAACATCCCCTACACCAAAATAATGTCCTCTTCCTCCCTAACCCCAACAATCTCCCCATCCATAATCCCATCACAATAACACTCCCCCAAAAGCCTATACCTTCCCTCCCCCTTGCCCCTCACAACAAATGGTACAGTCGCCCCCCTTAACACCACAACCTCATCTCCATCCTTCATACACATCGGTCCCATTCCCACATAACCCTCTCTCGTAAAAAAGGGACTCTTCCCCTTCATCTCCTGCATCCTAATCCTGTACGGACTCGATTTCTCTTTATCCTCCGACTCCTGCACCTCCTTTGCCTTAGTCCGATACTCTTCTAAACTCTCAAATCCTTTCCACTGCATCTGTAATTCAAGTTCAGCCCAGCACTGTCTATATGCTTTCTCCCAGCTAGGTGTAGCGCGAAGTGCTTGAGCGGTATCATCTTGTTCTATATCTCCTACAGGAATCCGCCACTCTGCTTCTTTTCTTCGTTCTTCAGAGCTGTAGATACCCTTGTTCCTGGCTGCGGAGAGTTGACAGAATAGTCTGATTTGAGTGAGGATGTTGATGTATGCTTCGTGAGGAAAGCTTGATAAGCTTTCGCTGTCGCTTCCGGTCCAGGGTCCGCCTACTTGCTCAACGGTATCGACTTTGAATCCCCTCAGTTGAAGGACTCTACCGCTCGTGTCGACAGAGACGATAGCTTCCAATTCATTTGAAGCTTTGAATAAGGCCTTTCTACTCTTCTCTTCCCTCAACCATGCAAAGGACCTCCTTATCTCACTCCTCCAATCCGGCACCCAACTAGGCAACGAGATATCTTTCTTGATATGCTGCACGCAAACCAAAAGATCGATCTTTCCAGTTCTGAGAATGGCGCGTGCGGTACGTGTATAAACATTTTTCGCTTCCCCTTCTTCCCCTTCGTAATTGATGCCAATACCCAATTCCTTCCAATCAGCAGCCAGAGCTTTGAGCCCATACACCATATCACAACCTTGTGTAGCTTGCATATTATTACCCACATGTACTCTCCTCAAAATATCGTACATTTCCTCTTTGTAACCATGTTGTCTCCTTCTCCGCGAAGCGAAAAAAGGTTGCATTGTATTTAAAGTACTGTTTACCTCCAGCGCTTTATTCATCTCTCCATCACTGGTCGAGATAGCTAGTATCTTGCTCGCTATAGTGTGCTCAATCGTGTTAAGAATTACCATCAGGTGATCAGCATCGATGCGTTTGGCGCCGCATATAAATGTAGCCTTTTCTGCTAACGCGAATTCTTGAAATACCCATGCGCGCTGGAACCATCGTCTTTTGTACAAGACGGCCAGCGCTTCAAAAACCTCTGTTTTGAAGAAAGGAACCATTTTATCACAAAAAGCATGATATTTCTTCGTCGCTTCATCCTCTGGATCTTCTCTACTTATGATTTTGGTTAGTAGCTGTAACCTCTCCTTCGTATAATATCCCAACAGATCAAAGTCTTGCGCAAAACCACTCATTCGAATAAATATACTCATCAATTTATTCGAAGAATCAGCAGCTGGTCCTAACCACACGAGTACTTCATCCGCCGAAGAATAAATCTGATCCATTATCTCCACCTGAGCTGATTTCTCTGTATTTTCTTCTCCTGGCGTTTGGTTGATACAGATTTGATCGATCCATATATCCAATGTGTGAGATCTCGGTCGGAGATGATGGAGAGCGAGAGCGAGTGTGGGTGTAATGGATAATTCGGAGCCGGAGATGTATATGCTGGTAGAAGGGGAGTCGGTGCCCCATGTGTAGGAGAGAGCCTTGTATTTTGGTTTGGAGGAGAGGCGGACGACAGTAAGCGAGCCGTGAAGAGGAATAAGGAGCTGGAGGATGGAAGGGAGCCAATTAAAGTACCAAGGCGGTGGGTACAAAGCTATGAAGTGGAGAAGGAGGTGTAGCCAGCGGAGATGCCATGGCGGTGGGTAGAGAGTCAATATACGAATGCTATTGTCTTCTTCGGCGTCTTCAATGGCATCCTCTTTGATATCTTTGGTGTTAGAAATGAGAGGTACGGCAGAATAAGAGACCTTCCTTGTACTGAAAAGATTCCCCATATTGAAGCATATGATGAATTCAGTGATCGTGCCGTTTACTGTCCTGCAATACTAATAAGATACTGTAAATGCGAATAAGTGAACTTAAAGTCACCTCACCATTTAATAGCCCCGCAGCTCAGCCGCGCGAGCTGAATCGCTAACAAATATTGCATACACCCTTCTTGTCCTTGATTATATGCAGCTCGCTATATCAAGAACCTTGCAGCAAAAGAATACCGAATGGAGTTGCTCTACCGCTGTGGCGTTCCTGCATGACCTCTTCACCCCACCATTCCGGTATTGAAATCAATTGTTTGGAAATGCAGACAACCAACTTCACTTGGAGCAATTTAAATATTTCTCAAACGAAGATCGCCATCTACCAGTGAATTAAGCGTTGTAGAGAATATGTTGCTGGACTTGGCAAAAAATTGAGTTATGGTTTAGCATCCACTGACGATCAATCTTACTTTGCTGTGAAGCTTACCTGGGTAGCTTATCAACCACGTCCATCTCAGCGCGGTAGCGAATAGCGACAACGAAAAGACGCTTGATTCGAGGATGGTAACTTTTGCCAAGCAGAGAACATAATTTGCACTGCCCAACTACAATAAACCAAATAGCATGAATCACAGTAGCATGGCCACAAGTTTCAAGCTGCTTTGCGGCAAGAAAGCTACGCAAAAAGCAAAGTCTTCTGCATCTCGAAATCGCCTCTATTGCATTTTCTCCTAAATACAACTACAAATGGGGTATCTGGGTCATCTTTTGCTTCTCTCGTCTTTTCGCTTCCATGGCTGCCTTTTGAAAGCAGTAACCAGTATATGCACCAATGCGGCCTATCGTACAAATTCATGATCTCGTCTCAACTCCAAACGCCAGATGCCAGATGCCAGATGCCAAATATTGCCGAGAGCATGCCCAAATCCTTAACGCCCATAAAGAAATTTCAATGACCATTCTTGTTGATCGGAGACCAAGCACCTGCGCCGTTGTATTTGGACACAGCAGGTTTGGAACCCGAGCCAGCAGAGGATACTTCATCACTTTCTTCTAGGTCCTCGAATCGAACTCGACTTGAAGATTTGCCTCCATTGACACTCTTCTTGCCGTTGCGATCGGCACCTCCATCCATGTTCATGTCTCGATCGTCAGCCATCGCGTCCTCGGCACCTGAGGATTCCTTCATTTTCTCCCACTTATCAAGAATACCGGTACCAAGATTGCTTTCTGGCTCCCAAGAATCAGGGTAGTTACCCTCCCACTTGAGTAAGTACCACTTCTCGTATCCACCGCCCTCGGCTGGTCTAAGATCCTCAGCAAGAACTGCTTTCACGTCGTACTCCTCGTTTCCAGTATCCTCATTCTCAACCGGGGCTGGATCAACGCGTTCGCTCTTCTTTCCCTTCTTCTTCTTCAACTTAGAATACTTGGCAGTGATAGTTTGCGCTTTGGCTTTCTTCTTGATCTCGCTTTGTTGCAGATCCTCGTAGACTTTCAACGCTTCTCTACTGGAAGTGCCTGCGACAGAATTTCTTCGACGACGCCGAGGCTGCGATGAATTAAGACCAATGTCATTGTCACTGGGCGAAGAAGTTTTGGAAACGCTTCGAGTGTTGGGTCGGGATGAACGTCGAGAATCAAGACTTACTCCTTTCTTCGATCCTGAGCGAGGAGGCGGGGGACTTGGACTTGGACTTTGCAATGCGTTTCCTCTTATTTTAGCTGGCTCTGGTGATTCAGATCGGGTGTAAACTTGATTCAGTTTCGATCGTCCTGGTTCAGAATAGGTGCCGTTGAATTGTCTATCAATAGCGGCAGCATCCATAGAAGAAGAGTCGTAGTCCTCCTCATCCTCTGTTTCTGACTCGACCACAACATCCGCCAGGCCTCGTTGCCTAGTCGAATTTACGTGCTTGGGTGCAGCAAATACGACTTTTCCTTTAGGTGCAGAGGCAACCTTCATCAACTTCGAGTTCCGTTCTGGCTCAATTTCTCTCTTTCTCTTAGCTGGTCGTCCCTTCTTGGGAGACTCAACACGTGACTCGACTTGCTCTTGTTCTTCTTCAGGTGAGTCCTGTTTTGCGATGCGAGCAGAGCGTCTTCGTTCGCGAGATGCCTGCGTCTCAAAGTTTTCATAGGTTCTTTGAGATACCCAATCCAAAATATTTTGAGGCCTAACGCTGACACGTAAAGCTGGATTCTCATCATAAGTAACCAAGTATCTCTTTTCTCCGTAGATATCGAGCATGGAGTCGATGACTCCTGGCTTATCATGAGGAGGCATGAGTGTGATAGGTCCAAGTGGTGGACCAGAACCACGTATGTACTTTGGGCGTTCTGCAACGATGAAATCGAATCCAGCGAGTCGCGACACCTTCTTTGGCGTTCGGTTACCAATTTTGGCGTCTCGATGCTGAAAACTTGTCAGCATGACAATAGGGACTTGTTTTGACTCCATCTTGGGGACGTATCCCCATCCGGGAGGTGATAGGGTTGAATGTGAATTGTGAACATACCTTCAGAATCTGATAATATGTGGTTGAATTACGGTGACTTTTCGCGCCAGTTACGCAGTCACGTGGAGGTTGGTAAGGAACTGGAGAAGATTGAAGTTGTGATTTGGGTCTGAAAAGATCAGATGGAAGCTCAGCGATTGATTAGAAGTATGTCGTCTAAAGCGAGCAACTTCTGTTTGCGAAGATAAAGAGTTGTAGAAGGTCCTACAAACAGAGGGGGAGTTTGCAAGTCAATGGCAAACGCGTTTGACTGAACGAAAGTTTAAGAAAGTTGTGAAAGAAAAGAGGAAGTTTTGTGGAAGATCAAATTGAGGGCGAGAAGGGAGATTCAAGTTTTCAAGTTCTCCAATTCATTCCAAATATAAACTGCGCGGGCAAAATCGAATGTCGAATTCTATTCTACTTACTCCTCATCCACCACCTAATTGGCCCACTACCCGCTTCAAGCGCTCTACACGCGCATATCGAATTCCTGAATCAACTTGCGGAGAAAACAGCTCCCAGCAGCACCACATCCACCAAGACCACAATCCTCACAATGCTCCTCACAGCACCTACTCTCCGCACCGCAGCGATTGGCTGCCGTCTGCAACCCACACTCCTTACGCCTTGCACCTACACCACCAGCTCTCCCACCATCAGACCATCCCAAGAACGCACGATTTCAATCTCCCACCGCAGACGAGCACCCATCCCAAAGAGAAATGTAGCTTTCAAACAATCTTCTCTGGTACGCTATGCTTCGTCCGTTTCTTCACCCGCTGGAACAGCTGCTTCGGCATCCACATCCGAACCTCAAGTCCCAGCCCATCTAGACTGGAATACCTTCTTCAAGCTCCGCAAGACTCGTCGCTGGTACCAACTAGGCTCTAGCATCGGCACAGGCATTGGTGGTTTCGTTACCGGCGCTCAGATCCTCACTCGTTCCGATATGGATGCTTTAGTTGGGCAAATCCCTCTCGATCCATTCATAACACTTGGTTTGATCACATTTGCATGTGGAGGAATTGGATGGCTAGTTGGACCTATTGTAGGGACCGGAGTGTTTAACTGGCAGAATCGGAAGTTTAGGGGTCAGATGGATGAGAAGGAGAAGGAGTTTTATAGGAGGATCAAGAGGTTTAGAGTTGATCCTAGTGCGAGTAGTATGGCGAATCCGGTGCCTGGTAAGTTATTATTTTCCTACCCTTTACTGCTAAATCAGGGGAGGGGAGCATAACTAACGCCATCAGATTACTATGGTGAAAAGATCTCCAGCGTAGCAGGCTACAGACAATGGCTCAAAGACCAACGAGCATTCAACAAGAAACGAACTACATATATCAAGTACTAGAACCCTCTACATACCCCTCACCCTCACCACACTCTCACCCGAGGAGCACCACCCAAGTTTTTTATGTCAGGAAATGAAACAGCTGAAAGCTGTGATTCGCGAATGGATTAGGTACTAGGCGTTTATGAGCAAGATCAGATATGAAAGCAAAATGGAACCTCTCCCTTGTAGTAACAGAAAGTCAGATGGATGGATATCCGAATTGGCAGGCAGAATATGGGATCGTACTTTTATGAAAAGTATGATGATGTTGAATCTGAAATCCCCTTTCCAAAGTCTAGTTTTACTCTGCTTTTGAAAACATGCGATTTTCTGTGATTTGGTTACCTCACGATCTTACTGAATGTAAGGAAGTACGTAAGTACATTGGACTCACTTTCCCTATAACTCTCTCATCTCGTCCCTTCCATTAAGAAGCTTTATATAAAACGCCCAACACCTGCACCATTCCCATCGGTCTCTTGAGAAGAAAAAAGAGTCGTCTCTACTCGTACATATCCCCTGTGAATTTTTCAAGGGTGCCCAAATAATCCCAACTCCATCATCAAGACTCGAGGACCACCCCAGTCAAAACCATGTATCTCCCAGTATGATACGCTATAAAGTAAAAAAAAAACCCATATCGATAAGAGCAAGTATATCCGTCGATGTATGAAAACATACATAGCATTTTTTTACCTTCCTCCCTCTCCTTTAAATTCTATCAACATAGACCGGGTGGTTACTTAGATATCGCTCTCTTTTAGGCTCTACACTTTATCTTGTTCATTTGTATATCGTCAATTGTACAGTACATGAATGCAAGAATACCTCCTCCTCCCCTGGCCGCTTGCTCTCTCTCATGGCTAATTTCTAAAGTACTCACTCACCCTCCCCTTTTCCTCTTCTCTTTTCCCACCTTCATTAAAATTGAGATAGCAGTCTCATGTAAGTTGTAATGTAAGAAGACGTTGATTTGTTTAGAAACGAAGAGGAAGACAACAGGGTCACTTATTCCGCAGGTAAGTCTCAGCCAGGGACTTGATCGGTATATACATCTATTCAATCATTGAAACGCATCTATACAATAATATGCTGACGATACTCTATAAATATCCATCTCCATTCTCATCTCTTCTGTTATTCTTATCGAGTAACACTCTAATCTACTCCTCTCATATAAAACAGTGCATTCAAGCATGCATTATCATTGCTTTTCTCTCATTCTCTGTCTCTCTCATATAAAAAGCATGTGTATAATCTCCTCTTTTGCAATAGAGAAGCGCAAACGAATGATGCAGAATATGTAATTTTACGCCTGGAACACCCCCTCAGCAGCGCTGAACACGGAAACCCAATGATATGCAAGCAATGCCAAAATTCCATCCTCCGGCTCAATCCACGACTCTATCCTTTACATGCTGAAGAGCCGATTATGCGACTGGCTTCATCTTCATTGGTGGGGTGCCGAGACCGTTGCGGTTACGGAAGAAACTGTTTCCTATTAGTGTTGTACTCATGATATTAGAGGGAAATCAGAAAACTTACAGAACACCCTTGCCCTCACCCTCCGCTCCCTCACAAGGCTCAACCCATTGACACCAACGAGCACTTGTCCACAAACTTCTCAAGAATCCCAAAGATCCATCCTTGACATCAGCACGGTAATGCTTGCCCATGATTGGCTTGATAGCTTCCGTAGCTTCATCAGCGTGGTAGAATGGAATGGTGCTGATGTAGTGGTGAAGAACGTGAGTCTCGATGATACCGTGGAGAAGAGTACGGCCGACGAAACCAAATTCACGATCAATGGTTGCAGCGGCTCCACGGACATAGTTCCAGCTTTCACCGGTGTAGTGGGGAAGAGTTGGGTCGGTGTGTTGGAGGAAGGTGATGGCGACGAGCCAGTGGTTGACCCAAAGGTAAGGAGCAAAGTACCACACAGCCATGTTGGAGAAGCCGTAGGTCTTGCAGAGGGTAACGAGGACGGTGACAGTGATGGCAAGGCCGAGATCACTCAAGAGGATGAGTTTGGCATCTTTGGCTTCATATAAAGGACTGCTTGGGTTGAAGTGGTTGACACCGCCGAAATACCCATTTGACTTTCCCTTTCCACGTCCTTCACGTTGATTTTCATGGTTGTTGTGTCCAGTGACATTAGCAAATAGGTACAATGGCCAGCCGAGAAGTTGTTGTCCAATAGAGTGGATCAGAGTGGCGATAGGAGTTTCCTCGGTCAGCTCGTCGAGCTCGTGAACGAATTTTCCAACACGACTGGCATAGGTTTGACGATCCTTGGGAACGAAAACCATATCACGCTCCATATTTCCAGTTGCCTTGTGGTGCTTGCCGTGAGAGATCTTCCATGAAAAGTATGGGACGAGAAGAGCTGAATGGCAAATCCAACCAGTAGTGTCGTTCAAAATCTTCGATTCAGAGAAAGCTTGGTGACCACATTCGTGAGCAAGAACCCAGAGACCAGTACCGAAAAGACCTTGAATGACGGTATAGGCGGCCCAGAGGATGGTGCGAGCTGGTGTGGATGGGATATATTCTGGAGTAACAAATTTGTTGAAAAGCACAAATGTGGTTGCCAGACTGATAATATCACGAGCCACATATGCCAATCCCCTCAGTCCAGATCGTTCGTAGCAGTGCTTTGGAATAGCATTTCTGATATCATTGACGGTATAATCTGGAAGCTCGAATTTGTTGCCCAGAGTGTCAACGAGGTTTCCATAGCTCTTCTCCTTTGATTCTTCCAACGATGACATAGACGACAATGAAGTCGACGATGGTGATTGTCTTGGAGTATCGTTGGGCGATCCAGCAGCAGTCGAGGGGGAGGAGTCGTTGGTGGTTGCGGTAACCGTTCTTTTCAGAAGGGTACGCTTAGGGACAGCCGTTGAAGACATCTTGAAGATATGTAAATCGATATCCGACCTGTATCGAAGGAATGTGTGTTCAATCAAGTAATTGAAATCTGTGCGACTCGATTGAAATGTAGTGCAGTCCGAAATGAACGAAAATCGGTCAAAAGTATTTTGTTGAGGTGTGGACCAGCGGACACTTTGTAACAAGGTGACTTGCTCTCGAGACAGTAACAGCTAGGATTGTATTAGTATATGGCGGTCAATTAAAGGAGGCAATAGAGAAAACATACAGAACTTGCAAGCAATTCAAGCAGACATACACAAATGACCAGGTCGGGTGAAGAAGGAACGGTGTAAGGGAGGAGAGCAGAGTAGAGGGGGTTGTTCGTGGGGCCAGTAGGCTTTTATTTGTGTTGTGTCCCGCCAAAATTCTCAACTCCCGCTGGCTGGTTCGATCTTTCCAGGGTCCGTTTCGGGCAGAAAAAGTGCAGTGCAGTGGACTGCTGCGCAATAAGAAGTCCAAGTCTGGTTTATCCGCCCCCGAGACAGGTCTGTCAGAAGCTAGAGCGACTTAGAGAGCTTCCTAAATCACCTAGGCACGACTCGCCCTCGAGATCGACGCTGCTACAAGGACAACATGGCAACTTTTCAGTCTGATTTTTCAAGAGAACTCGAGGCTCAACTTTATAAGTGGATATGTCGAATCGATATCCCTGACTTTCAACAATCAACTTGGCTCTTCCTCAGACATGACTCCCGTAGTATGCAACTATTCTCTACTATCATTTGTGGGTAATTCCTGCGGCTTGGCCAAGTTTATGCAATGCCTCACTGTAAATCAAGTAACTAATATCTCGGCGAGGATGTTCCACAACCTGTCTGTTAGGCTGTTACACATGCGAATCGTCGTTAAGTCAGATTTCGTTTTTCCATGTTCAATGAAACTTCCCCAATTATTGCCCGAGACTTTCTCTTCAGCTGGTGTTATGCAGCCATACCTCGCATCAACTCTTGATGACGGCCATAGATGTGTTCAATATCACCACTTCGAGAACAGCAAGCCTTCCAAATCCCGCATCGCCTCTCTGTCTCCATTTTCTTCCTTTCCGTGCTGCTTTAGTTTACTCCTCCACCTCCACCTTGTATGAAATAACCGTGGTTGAAAAATTGACAGCGGCAAGCTTGAATCGGGATGGGTTGAATATCGCGCCACCGACTTTCGAGCCGGCGTCTGCTTGTGGAGAATCCTAGCATCTCGAATTCAGCGTGCTTCCAGATTAAACATTAGCGGGGTCTTTTGCTGATGGCACTCAGCCTTGACCTCCACATTCTCCTCACCGCCAAATATCATGGTCCGAAATGGCCCTTGGATGAAGTGGTAATAGACCTTCGTCAGCTCACAAAGCGTTTAATAAGCTGTTCTGTCAGGAGACCCAGAGCACATATTGCCTCAGTTGTTCCCAACAGTTGGTATTTCTTGGGCTTGGAGTTATTCCACAAGTGAGGATGAAATATATTTCACATGCAAAGAAGATGCAGCCGCGGGACGGGATCAAGGCGAGGCGTATGTGTGTGTGTATGTGCGTGTGAGTGTGTGATGGCATCAGAGAAGTGCAACATTATTTCCGTACCTCGAGTTGTCAGACCAGGTACAGAGTATATGAACCAGTCAGAGTGAGAGGAGTTGTAACATCGTGGTCCCTGGTCCTGTCAAGACCCTTTGCTGATCGGGTTGACCTTTCTTGTGCTTGAGAGGAGACAGACGAACACAGGACAACAAGAGTCGACGTGTAAATTGACGAATCGCGGGGCAGTAAAATATTGGCAGGGTTGTAAAATGCACCAAGGCATGCAGGTGCTGGCCCGCAAGTGGGGGTTTTAGCCGACACAAGGGTCTTTTGTTGGGATTTTTCGTTGAGATCTGGATGCCTTGACATTCAGGAATAGATACTCATATTGTGCTGCAAATGAGAAGATTTGATTGTCAAGTTTCAACAAAGTCATCAGTTGTCACATGAGATGCTAATCTGAAGCGGTCAGGAAAATACCGAGGCTCAAATGCTTCGAAAGCTCCAAACAGTTCTGCTTGGACTCAAGTTTTGCATTATGGTCGAGCTCCAGCGCTTGAAGCGACACTTGATATTTGCCACCGCAAATCCACTGACTCGACCGTGAGCGTTGGGTCCCATCTGTTGCTTCAGAGGGAGAAAGGGTTCCAGCAATGGAATGCCATGTGAAAGTTCACATGTCAGCGACTCCAGTCTTCAAGAATGGCAGCTATACCATTTTGATGTATATTTGCAAAGCCTCGTGACAGTCATTGCCATGCGTTTATGTCGCTGGCCCTGTTTTTGCGGCCTCTGCATGTTCCATTCGACCGATACTCTGCTCTGAGGCAGTCATACACCGTCTTATGCAACCATTCATTCGCGACTAATTCTAGGTTGAAGCCTGTCAAATATCGACCGTACGCTTCGAGCGTCACCAATCTCTAGATCGGCATCCATACCCAAAGTTACTTGCTACCTATGGTTTATATAGCGCTAAGGCTTCGTTATAGTAGAAAAAAGAGCCACAACACCGTGGATCTACTCAGTAGGCTCCACTCCCTATGATATGTCATTTGCTTCCTGCGCATTGATGGCATTGGTGTCTGCCGACTTGAGGAAAAAAAAAAGTACCGGATTCCTTCAATTCGGTTGAATCTAGTTCGTTCCTCAAATCATCCCATGTAGTTGTACGGAGTCTTTTTCGATTGGTTTTGAGTTTGAATCATATTGGAATAACGGCCAACTTGTCTTCGTCATTGAGATATAAAGAAATAAACATGAGTCAAATTAGACTATTGCAGAGATCGCTCTCTGGCTCCAGTAGAGGATTTATGGAAGTCTTCTTGGACAGCCGCAGTCTTCTTGGGCAATCCAAATCTCCTGGGACAATTCGTGTCTCCTTGCACAATTCAAGTCTTCTCGGCCAACCCAGGTCTTACTGGACAGCCCAGTACGAAACAGTGCACCCGCCACTGACACGGGCAGGTGACCCTTAGTCTATGTAAAAGTGACAATACCACCCCTCGTTTTCTCCCTTATATGCTCAAGAATCTCGCTAGCTCTTGTGAACTGCGCATGACCTGTATGAGATTCACATCCCCAAAGAACCCCAACCCATCGCAGATTCTTATCAACCAACATGCTTCCGGAATCTCCTGGCTCGACCCAAGCAGCGCTATTCGACATCGGCTCAGCCTGGTACTCGTACGTTTCTACCTCTTTGTTATGCTTCCTCCAATTGGCGCGACCTTTCAAAGAATTGGTAAACGCACTGGTGATCCGGGACGTCATCCCTTCCTCGGTGAGCCACATATTTAGAGACATATCTACAACCTCGGTCTTTGTAGATTCGGATGTAGCATTGTATATCGTCGTGTCAAGCTCTCCTTCACTGAATGGCTTAATAGGGGGGTTGTTCTTTGGTATTTTCCCCATTGATTGCTCAGACCATTTCACGAGAGCCCGGTCAGTTCGATGAGCAAGGTGATTTTTCCGCATTCCAGAAGCATAGAGTACTTTTCCCAACCCTCTGGCAGAACCAAAGAGGTATTGACAAGTCGCTGCATCTCCACGATCATCTCGTTCCAAACATTGGCATTCGGGTTGTCGTCTCAGCACTCAAGGATAATTGTCTGGTCGACATAGTCCAGGTATTGACCCTTAGACCCTCAGCGCGGATTCTGTAGTGTTCTGGTTCTAGCTGTGAATTTGTGACTATTTTCATGAGTGACACCGACGTCATCGAAGCATCGAGAGTACTTGCATACTTGCATGGCCATGGTGTCAAAGAAATACCTGATATAGTGACTCGATAAATGCCCTTTCCTGCAACATATGCTTCGATCGACATGCTATCTACATCAGTTAAGTCCATGTATCGCCTCTTCCTTAAATGAACCATGTTGGTAGAATTGAGGCTTCGATCTTTGACGTGTTTGAGTAGAAGGGGTTTCGGGAGTTAGAAGTCCAAAGGGCGACTTTTATACGTCTTGCGCTAGATCTTAGGACCCAGCAACAGTTTGTACTAGTGAAGTTATTCCTATATAAAGTGTGCACTATAGGATTTTCTTCGGGCTCTAGAGTTCTAAAATCCTCTCGATCAATTAAGTATAATTCAATAACTACAAACTCTAGAATCTTAAGCTTAGGTATAATAGTTCACACGAAAGTAGTACTGAATAGTCGGCCGGAGAGACCGCCAAGAGTTGCTCCAGAGACTACAATTCACTGTGGACATTTTATTAGACCAGGATATACGAGAAAAGATAAAGCTGAATCAGCCAAGCTCTGAACGACCCCTAAAGCAAGACGCTGCAAACCAAGATCATGCAGACGAGTGGGACAACCGGTATTCATGGAAATAGAGCCAGGAGTCTACAGAGCCAAGGCCGCGGCAGTAGATGCCAGTCAAGCATTCGTGTCGGATGAGGACTACGAGCTGGGACCAACGAAAGTTTGGGGCTATTTTCTTTCGGCACTACAGAATTACGATATGGCAGACGAAATCGCATATAGGCACCTCGCTACTTGCTCGTGACATGATTTAGATATTGTACGGAATTAACAAAGTATCAAAATACTTAGATGATATACGGAATCAACAAAGTATTAAGCTTTTAGATATTGTAGAAAAGTAGCTATCGTGGTAGCTAAGTAAGTGCTAAGCGAGGCCAGGCACTCACTGTAACAAATACCCCTTTTTCAGAAGACCCTCTACGCCCTCGTAGAGAGTAACTAAAAGCAATACTGCCATCCCTCATAGACCACCATCGTTGCAAGAACTTCCATGGTCGTACCCGAGATTCGAAGGCTGCTACAGCTGAAGGAAACCATGAAGAAACCCTTCTGCCATTGAGGTAACAAAAAAGTATCAAAATATTCAGATATTGTACGGGATCAATAATATATCAAAATTATTCATAATTTCTACAGGGTGCACCTTGTGCTATTTGGCCCTAATCGTACAGACTTGGAAAATATTAGGCTCGTGAACCCCTTCACTGGGATGTTGCACAAATATTAGGAAACAAAAAGTGGTATAGTTAGTGCAACCACATCAGACTTCGACTTCAAAGCAGGTGAGAACTCCGTCATATCTATCCAACAAATCCTCAAAAGCGCACAAAAGACTATAGGAACAATACTCGCTCAAATCTCGAGAATAATATGTGACTCGAGAATAATATGTGAGAGGGATAATTTCGAATTGTCATCCTTCTACACATCTGCGATTCCGTATCTCTGCAGAACTGATATACAATCGCCAAGGTCATGATCTCTAACGCCTTTTCCCATGCAAGATGTTCCAAAAGCGATTTTTGTACACACAGTCTTGATCTCAAGACCTGCCAACACTTTCTAATCATCACAGCACCGTCTATTTCGGCCACTTCTTCCAGCCACGACCATGTCCTCTCTGTAGCCGGAATTAGAACTGTATTTTGGACATAATTGGGAGAACTTACCTCTTTCCAAGTCTGTATCATCTGTGGCATGCCGATCATAGCTTGTCTTCTCTTCTCCAATCTGTGCACAATAAATCAGCGTTCCATTCACACCTTCCATATTCCCCAATTGAGCACCACAAAACCAATGAAATTCAACATACCGTCCCTTCAATGTCCTCTCTCCCTCTTTTCCCTTCGGTCTCTCCCCAACACCCGTCCCCTTCACCCTTAACCCATTCTCCATTCTCCTCCTCAGTCTATCCTCCATACTCTTCACACTATGCGGCAACAGCTCTTCCACGCCCTGCTTCCTAGCCAATTTACACAACTCCGCCTGTCTCCGCAGACTGAATACTGGATCGTGCCATTTGCCCGTAACAGGATGCTTCTGCGGTTTGAACGGATTGGGTGTTGCTTCCGCAGACGAAGAATCGGATGGTGTAGATGTGGAAGGGAGAATTGCTTGGGGAGGGTAGCGTGCGAAAAATCGAGTGAGGCGCGGATGAAGCTGCTTTGCGAGCTTGACGTATTCTAAGGATGTGGCTGCCATGCTGGGAATGAGAGCGTGCGATACGTTGCTGGAGAGGAGGGATATTGAAGTTCGGGGGAGGTCGTGAGAAAGATTTCGCTTACTAAGCTTTTCAAGCCTCGACTTCAGCCTTGCATGTTAACTTTTGTTAAGCTTCTATCTTGAATCGCATCAACACTTACACACTGTTTTCCACAGAAACTCCCTTGCTGTTGAGAGACCCGAAGATTGTGTTGCAAGTGACATCTACACACTCGAAATGGAAAACTACAGCAATGGCGACTCCTCCATCCCACCCGCCCCTCCAGAGCTACCGCCTCCTCCACCACCCAGCATGAGCGCCCCTCCACCTCCAAGTGACCTCCCACCTCCCCCTCCCGAAGACGCGCTCCCCCCTCCTCCAGAAGATCCCCCAAAGAAGAAAAAGGCAGGCTGGGGAGCTCCGCGCGATCGAGGACCTCTCAGTATCGAGGACATCCTCAGGAAAAAGAAGGAAGCAGATGATGCTGCTGCAAAGGTATGTTCAGCCCTTATCAAACCATCCAGTAGCGATGTTCACAATCCGTGTTTAGTATTCTATGTAGCATTTACTAACTATCTGATCACTCAGCCGAAATTCTTGTCCAAAGCTGCGAGAGAGAAATTGGCTCTTGAGAAGAGGGAGAAAGAGGTCGAAGAAAAGAAGCGGAAATTAGAAGCCGAGAGAAATCCCATCCCGGCTGTAACGAATGGACATCTTTCTTCGAATGGGAGAGATGCTCCGAATCATAATTCGTCGAGAGACTCGAATCGAAATTCAGCTGTACCTACTGGACCCAGAGCGATGAGAAATGGCAGACCGAACGATTCAGCGCCAAATGGTACATCGAATAACTCGGGCAAAATGGCACCTCCTACAAAACCTGTAAATGTAACAGGAAAGGCGTCTCTTGCGGGAGAGAAACGACCGGCGAATGGAGAAGACACACAAGCTGCTCTAATTCGAACACGATATATGGGTGCCGAGACAAACCAATCTACATTTTCTGCTAAGAAGAAACGTCGACGGACCACGGAGAAGAAATTTAATTTTGAGTGGAATGCTGAAGAGGATACGAGTCCAGATTATAATCCTATCTATTCCATCCGTGCAGAAGCCAATTTCTTCGGTAGAGGCCGTCTTGGTGGTTTCGCTGAGGACGTCAGTGAGAGCGGGGCATTGAAATATGCTAAAGCTCTGGAAGAAAGAGATGCAGAGGCAGGAGGTGCACGTGCGAGGGAGATAATGGAGATGGAGAGGAGGAGGAAAGAAGATGCGGGTGGAAGAAATTCTCTTGATAAACATTGGAGTGAGAAGAAATTGGAACACATGCGAGAACGAGATTGGCGTATCTTCAAAGAAGATTTCAATATCAGTACGAAAGGAGGTGGAATTCCAAACCCGATGCGAAATTGGCAGGAATCTGGCCTTCCGAAACGGTTATTGGATGTTGTGGCTCAGGTTGGATATGATGAACCTTCTGCTGTTCAAAGAGCTGCTATCCCTATTGCACTACAAGCCAGAGATCTTATCGGTGTCGCCGTCACTGGTTCTGGTAAAACAGCCGCCTTTTTACTCCCACTACTGGTCTACATATCCGAATTACCACCTCTGAACGAGTTCACGAAGAACGACGGTCCATACGCTATTATTCTTGCACCGACTCGTGAGTTGGCTCAACAGATTGAGACGGAAGCTAAGAAATTTGCTACCCCTCTCGGATTTACTTGTGTCAGTATTGTTGGTGGACATTCTCTTGAGGAACAATCTTACAATCTACGAAACGGTGCTGAGATCGTTATTGCAACTCCTGGTCGATTAGTCGATTGTATTGAAAGACGAGTTTTGGTCTTAGGTCAATGTTGTTACATTATCATGGATGAAGCTGATCGTATGATCGATCTTGGTTTCGAGGAATCCGTGAATAAGATCCTTGATGCTCTTCCTGTTGGAAACGAGAAGCCAGATACAGATGCTGCAGAAGATGCACAAGCTATGAGCAGACATCTTGGTGGAAAAGACAGATATCGACAGACGATGATGTACACAGCCACTATGCCTGCAGCAGTCGAAAAGATCGCAAAGAAATACCTCCGACGACCTGCCATCGTCACAATTGGTAACATCGGCGAGGCCGTCGAAACCGTCGAACAACGCGTTGAGTTCGTCTCGGGCGAAGACAAGAGAAAGAAACGTCTCAATGAAATCCTCGCATCAGGCGAGTTCAGACCTCCTATCATCGTATTCGTCAACATCAAACGAAACTGCGACGCAGTCGCTAGAGATATCAAACACATGGGCTTCTCATCCGTCACTCTCCACGGTTCCAAAACCCAAGAGCAGCGTGAGGCAGCACTGGCATCTATCCGCTCCGGTGCAACCGACGTGCTCGTCGCCACCGATCTGGCAGGCAGAGGTATCGATGTTCCGGACGTCAGTCTGGTCGTTAATTTCAACATGGCTACCAATATCGAGAGTTACACGCACAGAGTGGGTCGTACTGGTCGAGCTGGGAGGGAAGGTGTGGCTATCACGTTCCTGGGTAATGAGGATTCGGATGTGATGTATGATTTGAAACAGATGCTCAGTAAGAGCTCTATTTCGAGAGTACCGGAGGAGCTGAGGAAACATGAGGCGGCGCAGCAGAAGAGTACGAGGGGTGGTGGTGGACAGAAGAAGATTGAGGATGGGAATTTTGGGGGGAAGGGAGCGGGTTGGTAGGGGTTGTGAATAGATAAGCAAGTGAAATGAAATATTAAAATGTGATAACATTACTGATTTGGGCTTATAGCTCTGCGGTATCATTCTGACTGGAAGATTTTCTCCAATGCCTGGCAGAATTCGTGTCCAAGTACCGTCTTTTCCCTACTTATACACAACTGCACAAGCAATCGATACCTCCCCATTTCCAAGTTCTTTTCGGATATTGTCAAGATGAGCAATTCTCAAAGCCAAATCATAAGGTGCCTAAGACTTTCCAGTATTGGGCAGGAAAGGAATCTCTAGCACAGTCCACGACTCCACCCATTAGCTACAACGATATGGATCTCTGAGGACATGGTTTGGTATTCTTAGTTTTGTGTGGCAGTTGAAAAGGCGGCCGGACTTGTTGTATGCTTGCAGTAGCTGACATACGGATTGAGGAAGGGGGTTTTGATGCCATGACATGAGGCGAATCGGTTAGCCACTGCAACCATTTAGCCCTGTAATCTGTCAAGAGTCTAACAGGCGAGTACGTCGAAATCTCCTCAGGGGTTGGCCTTTTTCGCTTCACAGTGAATTTCAAAACCAGGAAGAATGAAGAGGGTTCCATACGTGTATGATGATTACTCCCCAGGTAGCTAGAATCACCAGTCAGCTCTCTTACCATCCTGTCCTTGCAGCTGTTTTGTTAAAAAGGGAGACTTAATGGAACTCACTGTCAACAGTTGCAAAGGTAAACATGAACCATACATCTTCCCTCCCATCAAAATGAAGCAGTAACGAAAAGTTCACCACAGTAGAAGCAAGGATACCCAGACATCCCCAAAAGGCTTTCCGAATAACAGTCAGGAGAGCTTTCTGAGATATATTGATCGAGTCCACATTTGTGAGTCGCTCGTCACAATTCCGTCCTCTACAAAATGTCAATTTAGACAGGATACCACGAATAGCCGGCTCAATGAAGGTTCCTCTGTAGCCTTTCACCATGTACTGTTGACATCGTTTCAGAAAGGCGATAGTGAGAAAGACATTGGTGAAAACATCCCATCCCAGGAGAACAGACGCAACAGGTCCCATGAATCCGATATAACAAAGTTCTGTATTCTTCTTATACTCTACAATATGCATGACAAGCATCGCAATACCAATACTTGTAAAACTAACAAGTACAAATGATAGTCCGGATAGGTATACCCAGTCCCTCATTCTCGGATGTTTGGCTTGTACCGAGTGTGTGCGCTCGACGAGGAAGAGATACAGATAGTACTTCTGCCCAAGATAGAAAATGAGACTGAGGCAAACGGCTGCGTGACATGAAGAACGGTCATAGATTTTGTGACCAAAGTAGAGAAGACAAGCCGAGACGCAGAAAGCACAACCGAGAAAATATATGATGAGAACGATAATATGTGTAGGTTTGAGTTTGCGTAGAGAACGAGTTTCACGGATTGAGGGTATTCGGATAGCTGTCAGAGATTAGTATCGAGTGTTCCGCTCCCCTGATTTTGGGGGAATCAGTCGATGTTAGTCCCGACCTACCAATTCGAGATGACTGTTCCGATCAGGGCCATAACGAGGTAGATACAATTTCCTCCATTGAAGTCGCTGTGGGTAGTAGTGGTGAAACTGGTGTTTTCATACTGTCTGTGTTGTAGGAACGGGGAGTCGTTTAATAATGAACGAGTACGCATGGAAGCTCTAGGGTACATGATCGAGTAGAGGATGTCAGGTAATAATTTAGCTTCTGTATTTACATCCCATAAGAAGTGTTGGTGCTTTTGGATATGAGTATAGTAGGATGGATGGAGAGACAATAGGATTGAATTTATTGATGGTATCCAAGGGAGAGCCTGAGAGCTCAACGAGTTGGATAAGAGGTACAATTTGAGATCCATCTAGATGCATCCCACATGGGATTGAAGCTAGAAGGAACAATAACCAGTGAACTCTCAACGCTTGTTATATAGATTATGGTCTAGACTTCGATGTTTTCATGAAGTGGAAGGTATGGCCTACCGACGACTTTTCGAGTTCAAGTACCAAATTTGGCTTGGGTCTATCATCCAATGAAATGATGAGTTTTTATCGCTCTGAGAAATTTAGATCCCTTGGAGCTAAAATGTTCGAGTTGGACTTTCGACGGATGAAATTCATGTTGGCTGAGGTTGGGACATGATTTTTGAAGGAGGACAATGATATGGCAAAGAAATAAGGGCGAGTACTTGAGATCATCTGTCCCCTATCTGTGGTCTTATTTTATTTCTTGGAAAGTGAATTGAACAAGTGGCTTTATAAGTACAAATCTACGTGCAGATGCTCGGCATATCATAAAGTGTTTCCCGATACTGATATCAACTTCGAAAACTAGAGGCGTTAAAAACCCTTGCAGTTATATAAGCTTAGTAGAGATGATATTGAAAAATTGAGATTAGATCTCTAGACTTTATAAACTTATCATATATGCACTAAAGTATTTTGAAAGAAGAAGTACCATTGTCAACAGCTGATTAATATCTAAATGCAATACAAGTAATCGGTATCTCTCGTTATATTCTCTACACCGATCAATACCCACTTCTCCAAAAAAAGAAAGTGACGCTCAAACAGCTTTGCAATCAAAATCTACGCAAACATCTAAAGTTAAACTTGACTTTGAAAACACCTACTGGAATGTTAATTCTGAACAGGTAAGTCAAGTTGCGTGACGAAATAGCAACTTCCCTCTGGCGATTGTCCGCGAAAGTCTGGACATTGGAATTGCGTACTTCTTGAAAGATAAGAATTTCGGCAGCGACTTGGAAAAGATTACAGAAGATGCAAATAGGAGGTTACCTAGTATCTGGTAGTATGAGAAGGCGGAAGCAATGTTTCTTGATACTATGAGATGAAGTCGTTATGCTGGTGGCAGCGGGGGCTCCAACCACCTACATAGAGTAGTTTAAAAACAGATAATATCATTTCGTTTTCACCATCAGATATTAGCCCTTTATATAGCAGCTACTTACACGAGTGTTAAGACTTTTACGTTCGCGGGAACGACGATATTAGGACAGAAACCTCACGCGTCGTGAGAGAATGGAAAACGGGTACTGGTAACAAGTACGAAAGCTATGACAAGAGAGTAGTTCTTAATAAATATATCCTCTTATAAACTCTGCCTCTAATCCCTTGAGGATAACCCCCGCCTCCCTCCAACCATCCCCAAAAAGCGAGGAGCGAGGATGTCAAAGCGGCAAAATTCGCACATTCTGTAACACCCACATACCCCTTACACATCACCAATTCCCAAAATTATGCATTGTCTTTCTTCTTCTCGATTCCCTTCCACTCCTCATCCCTAATGCTTTTCTCTCTCACAACTTATAATCCCGCCTTCACCAATCAATCACGACATTGATCTTTAGTACTTATTTGGAATCTTCTATCTAACACCAACACTTACAATCCTTTTTCCCATCCCGCAAACACCGCACATCGAGACTTTTAGGTCTCCGCGGACAGTATATAAAAAGCCTAGACACACTATGCAACGAAGAAAAAGCACATCCCCTCTATCGCTATCTACAACACCACTCAGCCAAGACACGTGGGACATATCTCCATCTAAACACAATCAGAAACGTCGTGTCCTGAGGTGGGATGAGATTGGTGAGTCTTCTTTCCTTCTATAAATGTCTTACTAGATTCTATTTTGCTTTTTTCTGGCTTGTTTCGTGGGGGATGATAGTGGCTGATTAGGTTGTGGACTTGGCGTAGAGATTTGGCAGAGGTTAGTGAGACATTCTAAGTGCGGGATGGGAGGATATCATGTGATTGTGCTGATGACTGTGTTGATCGGTAAAGAGAGGATAATCATTTTATTGAGACGGGATATCGGTGAGTGATGTGATATACAGGACGGGAGAAGGTGGCACGCCAACACTTTGAGCTGCCAGTCGCAGAATCGGGGGTTTCCTCGTTCCTTATTCGAGGTTTGGATAGGTGAACTTGATTCAACGACTAGTTTGCTAGGCATCTTTGCGCAACTGCATGCCCCAAATTTGATGGAGAATGAGAATTGAACTAATAGGCACAGGGAAGCATCAGGATCACTAGCCGCTTGTTTTGCAAGTTGGACATACATCCATAATGAGACTGGTAAGTTACCTTTGCTTTGTAGCAAGGCATGATGAGCATAGCTGACAAGAAAGTGAATATATATTCTCACGTAATCGGAAGTGCAATCTTCTTAGCCCTTCCCGTCTATTTCTTCAAGACTGAGATACCGCCTCGGTATGCCCAAGCATCATATGCAGACAAACTCGTGTGCATGGCCTATTTCCTAGGCGTAGCAGTATGCTTTTGTCTATCTGCAATGTAGGTTCGTCTCCCTGGTTGTGAGATAAGAGCTCACTTCAAAGATATCACACTGTGATGAATCACAGCTATCAAGTAGACATGTTTGGAGCACAGCTCGACTTTCAAGGTGTAATTCTGCTGATGTGGAGTGCTACCATTCCACTAGTATTTTACGGATTCTATTGCGAACCTAAGCTGCAATACACCTACTGGACACTAGTCTGACTTCCCACTACCACTTTCTGCAAGCCTAACCTTTGATAGCTTTCTGCTTTGGCAGCCATCTGCTCGATATCAACTTTTCAACCCCGCTTTCGGGAGCCGTTTCTTCGCCCAGTACGAGCTGCTACATTTGGTAGTCTTGCATTCTGTACGATGATTCCAGTCATTCACGGAATATACACAAACGGATGGCAATTGCAAAACCAGAAGACAGGAGTAACTTGGGTACTCATAACACTCACTCTGAATGTTACTGGCGGAACAGCATACGCGTTGAAGGTTTGACAGACACACAAAATGTGAACGAAAGCTGACTTCAGCAGATACCAGAAAGATGGTACAAGAGAAAGTTCGACATCATAGGCGCCAGTCATCAGATCTTCCATATCTTAGTAGTTATCGCCGCTCTGACATATACCCGAGGAATCCTTCAAGCATTTGACTTTGTCCATGCTCCAGGTCATACGTGCCCCACAGCATAAACTGACGTGGAATCCGAGTCATCAACTCCAGGTCGACGTAAACAAAACAGACTTCAGCTGATAATTACAAGGGATGAACACTCGTGCAAAATAGTAATATATCAAGTTTCAATCAGATAACGCCACGCGCAACTCAGCCTCACCGTACCACAAATATGGAGATCTTGGATAGGGATAAATTGCATAAAACAATTTCAATGCATGAATCACGTTACTCATAAATAGACACATGGTTCATGCGAATTGGCAATCATGTCGCTTGACACAATCGAAACACAATTCTCCACTGTAATCGTTATCAAGGTCGGCGGTCCATGCCGTCGGCCCAAAGAGAGTACCACACTTGCCGTGTTCTTTGTGGCGTGAAACGTTCGAGAAGGTCCATCATCAGGGTCCTGGTACGCTGGTAGCGGATAATGTCCATTTACAGAAGGAGAACCGTCGGCGGAATAAGAGAGATTTATGATGATCTATCGACAACAAACTTGCAGGGTTTTTACTCACAAGGGTCTGCGGATTGGATCCCGGAATATTTCGTCCCAAGCAACCGATTTTTGATGTGCCGAGGAGTCAAGAGGTGGTTGGGATCCCTGATCTTCAATTTTACTCCAACTCGGGTGAATGTGGAGAGATCTTCGTTGGTGAATGGCCTCAGAATTGACTGTTGAAGCTAGCTCGAGCTGATCGCAATTACTTTCACAAACGGCAATAAACTGATAATCGTCGGAGAAATGGATGATCTTGAGAAAAGCCTACAACACACTCTACATCTGGTGTGGCAACCTTGAAGAATTATCTTCAAAATAAATGTTTCAAAAGGTCGTATCTGGCAAAAGTGGAACGAACTCGGAAAACCGTTGGAAACACGCCACAGACTTACATTTGACGCACCAGGTCGAATCCAGATGCAATCTTCCATCCTCATGCAGGCCCCATTTTTGCCGGCAACCAATCAACGGATATCCTTGATTCGCCGACCCAAAATCCTAGAAGGAATCCGGGGGAAATTATATCTCGGCCGTCGGTGATTTTACCCTTCAACGAAGGAAGAATCTACCTTGAACGTCCAGACGGTCTAACTAAAAAGACGATAAATCCTTATTGAATCCAGTCTAGGTATTAGATAGTGTTGGCTCGGACTGGTAGGTCTCTCCTCCATTCGGGAGAGATTCGCGGGCCGCTTATGGTGTCATTAATTGAATTGCGAAAAATGAACCGTTCTGGAGACGGTGGGCGTGGGATGAAGATCTGGAGGTAAAAAGTAACGGACCTTTATCGATGATGTGAACAGCTCATAAATGGTGTGAGACGTTAGGACCAGATTTCATGTCTTGTAATATGAAAACCGGCACATTCGGGAGACCAGTCCAACTCGAAGAACACGTTTTTGCCCATGTCTGAGGGTCGTCCGACCTGTCGGGACGTGTTCCATCGATTATTGCTTTCAATTTCAGCCCTCCATGACATCGATATAAAAAGATAAGCCTGAGCTCCACATGTGCAGCTTCGAAAAAGATTCCAGTGTTTGAGTTTGATCTAAGGAATCCCGTGGGTCGAGTGATTTTGGGACGACTTCCGGTGGCCGCGAGTGGGGTTAGAACATGGGTTGTAACGATTGGATTGGTCTGAAGTGGATGATTGGGCTTCCTTCTCCAGGCCGAGCACCCTCGCGGATGGTGAAGGAACTTTCCACCCGTAGGCGGTGGCTTCAATAATCTACTCTGAGGCGGGAAGAAGCGAATTCAAGTTCGGATGACAGATCGCTTTGATGGAGGTTTTGCGCAGTTGACAGAAGTCAGAGAACAGAGACAAAGAGTTTGATACTCAAGCATGCGACCTGTCAACGTTTCGGCTTGATTTGCATTCGGCATGTACCTCGCCCTACTCCGTACTACTGTACAGTCGTACTCTATTCACATCAAGTGTTCCTGTTTCTCAGGAGCGCTTTCGTACCTGCATTTCGTGCCTGCATTGTACCTGCAGCAGTACGCAGTCGATTTCACGAAAGACGGCCTTCCAATTGGTAGACCAGCAGTAAATCATAGAGGCCTTCCCCGATTGGTGGGGATGAATGCATGCTAACATGGTCGATAAGACGGTCTCCACCGGATTGAGAATCCATTCTTTGCCTCCTCAGCCCCTGCCCTGCACCAATTCCTCCATAGAGTGCAACTATGGACCTGCATCAGTGCGAGAGTGCATTGCATCGTCTGGGTCGAGGAAAGGCATCCGTCACGCCGGTTGCCTCCGAATGTGATCCCAGCAGCAAGGCAGTTGGGTGAGGGCAACTCACAACAGCTTCTTCTGGAAGTCCACCGAACTCCCAGAGTGGAGACATGTAAAAGAAACCATGAGGGTGTGTCTCCATGTGAGGCATGGCAAATGGTGTACAGAGTGGTGTGGTAAGTTGACTTAAAATATGTTGAGATAATTTTGGATGAGATGGGATGAAGCAAACAAGTGCTTGAAAATAACCAGTCGATGCAACGATAGGGACCATGATGTGCGAGGTTTTCTCCGAGTTGAGTCCAGTTGAGTTGAGAAGAGGAAATTGATGCCAAAGTGTTATTTTGCCCCCACCCGAAGCGAGTCCGGTGCATGCGATGTGCACACTCACTTCACCTTTGGTCCAGGTGAAAAAAGCAGCGGGCGTCCAGACCGAAAAAAGAAACGCGCTCGACCTATCTTTAGAGCCGTGTGCACCTCGCACACGCACAACTCTGCATTAGCCAATGCAGCTACATTATGCAATTTCCCAGATGACAGCAGGTTGATTGTGGCACAGTGGACACCCTCATAAATATATGCAGGAGATAATAATAATAAAACATCTGAATTATGAGCGCGCCTGTGGGTTGCATGTGATAGTTGAGTTGATTATCATATCTTATGACAGGCCAGAGACAGAGAGACCTGGGCGAGTCGCTGCATTGCTTGCCGCCAAGACGAGACATAATTTTTGTGCTCAGAACATTTCTTTATGTCAGGTCTCTCGTTGGGCTTCGACCCGCCTAGGAAATGGGATGGCTTCCTTGCTTACTACGTATCATCTATGGCGGGAGCCGTTTCTCGGGTTGGTATCGCCGTATCGATAAAGGATAGGCCGTCCACGCGGACGGCGTGGAATATTATTCGTAGAAAAGAAAATCTTCCTAGTTTGGACCAAAGTGACGCTCACGATATGATGGGTGGCACACTACAGTATGCTGGCTCTTGTGTTTAACAAAATCTCAAACACCGGCTTGACAACACCTGTGCACACTTGGACAAGTTTGAATTATCAGCTGTCAAGATCGACAATCGGTACAGTAGTACACGATTCTAGTTTGCGTCACGATTACGTTGTAATCCGTGCCAAAAAAAAGACGGGGTGAACCATTAGTATGTTGGGCTTCAAACTATCTTGCTTGACCAAGAAACTTTCCGAGGTAGGTTCCATTATTGCGGCAAAGTATAAGGCGTTGAAGATGATAGGATAGGTATCCATATTGGTCCTGATTAATGGCGGGGAAGAAACCACATACGCAGTAATGCAGTAATGCAGTAATGTTCACAACTGAAAGAAGGTTGTGCCGAAATGTTCCTGCAGGAAACCTTCAGGAACGAACCGAAACACATCTACTCCGTACCTGAAAATGTGATATATTATGACGAAGGAGATGCGTAAACGTTGTGACACACTTTTCATGGCGAGCACACTCATCTGGCTGACATCCACACAGTTGATGTGTGTCTTGGTCGTCATTCGCTTTCGTGGCTGATAGTTGTGTTTCATGGCTTGAATCTCCCCCACCCCACAAAAAGTTGCTGATCACCTCAATGCAAGCGCGGGGCAATAAGTCAAAATTGGAAGCTGGTGACTGCTTTTGAGGGCTGAAGTTTGGTTCACTATCGATAACCAGACCGGGACCGGGACCTTCTAAGGTCATGGGTGATGATGACCGCGAGCCAGACGAGCAAAGACGAAAAATATGGAGGGGCAAATTTTGTGAGAATCGCCAAAGCGCTGGTGGAATGGTGACCATTTCGGGAGAAAAGAAAGGATCCTGATGTGTGGGAGTAGCCAATGAAATCAGCTACAGTATCTCCTTGGACCTTCAGAATATCCAATCCTGTGTGTTGGAGGGGTGCTGCGCGGTATAACTGGCTACAAGCGTGTACCGCGTTTCGCCGTTCAAGTCTTTGCTTTGCAGCATCTTATGGATCATACCGAATAAGAAGAACAACTCAGCGTCGCCTTACGTTCATTGATCACTTTGCGCATCGCATGGAAGGGATAATTCTTGAGCGGAGGGGCCGCTTGGAACGTGCTTTTGTTCGTGACTCGCAACTTTGCATGAAGCTGTAAATAAAGACTTCCGTCAATGCCAGTGGGCAGAAACGGTGATCGAGTAGGCTGTGTGAATCAGAATGTCGGATCATCATTGGAGACTTGGATGATCAGATGGAGAACACCAGAATGGGCTCGAGAGTCAAGCTGGAGGTGCCGCAGAGTCGCAGACTGTTTTGCCTGTTCAGCTGGATGTTTTGATTCGTTTGAAATGATGAGCAGAAGCATAATGGAAGGTGAGACTGGATGATTTTGAACCGAGTGTCGCTTTGGCATCTGCACGAGGAAGAGAGGAAAGAGCATGTTTCTAGTTTTGACATTTGCTGTGCAGTACTGTATAGTAGAGAGTGGATGCGATAGTCGAGGCATGCAAGTGAGGTTCTGGATTGTGAGCTTATCTGGTCTTCTATTGCTTCTTGGGGTGTTTGTGCAAAAGCACATTGGTTTCTCATCAAACCAACAATTATCTGGCCTTCGGACTATCAGTCTGCGGCAGCCAATCTCCCTCATGATGAGTGAGATAGTAATTTTCCAATAATGATTATGAGATTCTGAAGCACCGAAGCAATGGAGATGCTGTTTTGGTGGACAGCGGTTGGCTATGCATTGGTTTCTGTTTCCTTTCCTTGCCTTGCCCTTGCGTGGCTTACACCATGATGTATTTGCGAGTTGGGTCGGATGCGATAGGATTAGGAATTGTATTCAGGCGACGCGGTGACGCGGTGGTGAGCAAAGATGTCGTATGGATAATTTAATGCTCGACTAGCTTGCTCGGGCTTATGCATGAGGAAGAGAGATGTGGAGGACTGGATGGATGCATGGACGGCGCTGTTTGTGTGGTGTGGTATGGTGTGGTGTGGTGTGGTGTTGAGAACAAAACGAACGAGAAGCTTCGCGAGCGCACAAAACCGAAGTGAATCTCGCTGCTTTTGCTGGCTGAAATGGTGCACAAAACACAGCTGCTCTGTTCGATGATCCCGGGCTGGCTGGCTGGCTGGCTATGGACTGGTCTGGTACTGTACCTGGTTGCAAACCAATGATAATTCAATGCAATGCTTCATAGCCCACTGCTTGCACAATTCACACGCCTACAGGCTACATCAGTCACACTATGGTCCACTCAGAGGAGCAGTTCAGCGCAGGGAGATGGTGATGGTGCAGGCGACCCGGAGAGACCAGTCCAGTGAGAATTCATAATTAAGTCAGTCCAGCACATCTCCACCCACTTACGGAGATATTCAGTCTCTCACTTACCAACGGCTTGTGAATGCCTCCAATGCAGGTCCAGTGTAAGACTGTGCAAGTGCGAGTGCAAATAATGCTCCACTGCAGCGAGGGCCGTAGCGTCGAACACGAGTAACTGCATCCCGGGAGCAGCCAAGGCAACACTAAACGGGCTACCTGGATTTAGAATAAAATACTGGGAGGATTGGCTTGATGCTGGCTGAAATAGGCCAGGTATCTCGAACTAGACTCGACAGAGACGGACTATGCCATACCATTACCAGATGGTACTGGACGGGAGTAGGTATAGTAGGTATAGTAGGTATAGCCAGTAGTCAGTAAGTAATTATACCAGAGGCAGGCAAAGGAACAGGAAGAGCCAGCCAGGCACAAGATGAACAAGCTGGTCAACAGGAACAAGAACATGGACAGGAACAGGAACAGGAACAGGTCCACAGCCAAACCATCCCATGCCTTACTCGTACCTTGCCCATCCCATCTAATCCTTCACATCAGACCTAGTCTCCAGTCCAGTCCAGTCCAGTCAATCCAGTCATTCAGTCACCCAACCCAATGACTGGCTCGACTACTGGCTCCGGCCAGTCTGCTACCACTCTACCTAGTCGTACCCTTCCAACCCAATCCACCCACCCATCCCATCTCAATGCTGCCGGCTCCCCCAGACGGCAGGGTCTTGACGCGGACTCTCCACCGAACCCACCACATCCTCACACCCACCCTGAGCCACACCATTGCTTTTCCGTTCCTGGCCCACCCGTTGGACTTTGAGTCCATCAAGCCCCCCCCGGTACAGCCATGTACAGCCATGTACAGCCATGCCATGCACTTTCCATTTGCAACTTGCACTACTTGACTCCCCCGTCCGTCCCACGACCCTCGTCCCTCCTGCACCTGAGACCCTAAGCCTTTCTCGCCCGGGACTGCCTATCGACCTCTATCTGGCGAGAGCCACTTGATCTTTCTCGTCTTTACTTTATTATTTGCAGGGTCCCCGTCACCACACGCTCTTTTGTTCTTGTTCAGGTTCACCCTCTCTCACAATCAACGCCTTCTTCTTATACCGCCTATCGGTTTCCCTTTTGTACTCGATCTTTTGGAACCTCTTCGACTTGTGCTTGTAACTTTCATAGCCTCTCGAATTTCTTCCGTACCTTCATTAAGCATCTCGCTGTTGTTCTGCATTCCGGCTCCGTCCCACGAAAACCACGAAACGTTGATAATATACCACTCCGATCAATCCGGCATCAACTCAAAATCAACTCATCGACGAGCCTATGTATAATCAGTATCTGCAACCATACAAATATTAGACAGTCTTCCAACACTGTTGTCCAGTCACTCTCTAGACGACCCTTTTTTTACCAGATTTTGTCAACTTGATCTCCTGTATCACAACCAAACCAAACAACCAAACCACGTTTCAAACGTACCATAATCTAGAACCGAAAGGACCACTCGAACTATATATCGGTATGTCGATCAACCTGTGAAATGGAGCAGCCACCTACGAAAATAGAGGCAGCGTCTAAGAATGTGACTAACATTCAACAGACATTTAGAGCTTCCAAGCTGAAGAATACTCACAATGGACTCTTCATACCAACAACAAGCCCAAGTAATGGGACAATCACCTTTCTTCTACTATAACCCAGACCCAAAGCCCGACAATCGTCAGCATGGTCACTTCTCTCAACACCCAAGCAGCATCCAAGTTCCAGTGTACCACCAACATGTTCAGACAATGGCTATGCCTTCGACTCCAATCTACTCGAGACCAAATTCGTCGTGCTCACAACCTCCCATGCACCCACAGATGTACAACAACGGGTATGCACCAAACATGACTCCAATGGCATCCCCAAGACCAATGTACCAAAAGCCAACGATTCTAATTCAAGACCACCACCAACCACGATTGATGATCGAGTCTGACATCCGCGAGAACGACATGTACTACTACCCATCAACACCACCTTTGTCTGCATCTGGAAGTGCCATTAGCAGCCCGTCGAGTTGTGATATCCTCCCAACTCCCATGAACACCATGTTCTTTGGACTCGAAGGCTTCGAAGGTGTAAAGGATGGCTGCCAGGGAGAGGTTCAATCCGAGAATCTGGCAGGCGGCGAGTGGGCCCGATGTGGATCTCCACCAATGACTCCAGGTATGTTCCAATTTGTGGTTCCGACAATATAAAAATGTGGCATCGTGGTGTGATGGGTAATTGTGCTTTTGGCGGTACTTAATTATAGTTTTCCTACATGGGTACTTGGCTGACTCGTTTCGTTTTTCTACAGTGTTCATCCAGCCAAACTCGCTTATGAACAACGGGAACGCTAGCGAGCTTCTCTCTGCGACATCCTGTCCCTCACTTTCACCTTCCCCTTCCCCTTATCCACGATCTGTCATTTCCGAGCAAGACTTCGACTTCTGCGACCCGCGCAACTTGACCGTTGGCTCTGGTTCATCGCCACACCAAACTTTGAGCCAGACAACTGCTTCTACCGAATTCCCACCATTGCCTACACTCTGCGCTGGTGACGACGAAGAGCACCGCTTCATGCTAGGGGGCGAGACTTTCAACAAGGCTGAAGAGACCCACAACAAATCTTTTAACTTCTCAGCCCCAATTCACGGTCTTCCGCCATTTGACCAATTCTCTGACCTCGACTCAGAGGAAGATTTTGTCAACGGTCTTGTCAACTTCCCAACCACAGATAACGTTCAATTCTTCGGCACCAAGAGACAACGGACTTGCTCAGGTTCAGACCTCCTTTCTTTGGATCACGAGCCATTCGTTAGCGAGGACGACTTCGAGGACTTTGAAGAGTTCGAGGACTCGGAACAATTCGCTACTGCTTGCCTCCCAAGTCCACCAGCATCAGAAGCCGAGCGCGTAGTCAAGAAGGAGAAGAAATCAAAGAAGTCAAAGAAATCACACTGCGAAGAGGACAGCACTGAGTTTGACAACCTTGTCAGATCCCGCAAGTACACCGTCCCAATGAACGCAGCAAATGGAACACCAGCTCCAGAGAGTGTCAATGACGGCCAACATGACAACACTGCCCAAAGTCAATCTGGATCTTCAGAGGCCAACAGCGGTAATGCTATGGGAACCGGCTCAGATGCCGGCAATACCCCTTCTGCACCTGCTGGTAACCGCCGAGGTCGCAAGCAATCGTTGACCGAGGATCCATCCAAGACCTTCGTCTGTGAACTTTGCAACCGCCGCTTCAGACGTCAAGAACATCTCAAGAGACATTACCGATCTCTCCACACTCAAGACAAGCCATTCGAATGTCATGAGTGCGGTAAGAAATTCTCTCGAAGTGATAACCTTTCACAACACGCTCGTACCCACGGAAGTGGTGCTATCGTGATGGGCGTTCTTGAGGATGGTGAACTACCGAGTGATCACCTTGAGTCAGCCAGTGATGGTGAACATATCCATCAATTGGGGGGTGTTCTCTTCCGTGTTGCTGCCAACGCCGGTGGAAGTGAGACCGATGACGCCAGCACAGATAACGACAGCCAATCTCGTAACAAGAAGCGTAAGCGTTCTTCCGATTAGGTGTCTTCTTTTATGATTCCATTGTCGACGTGGGAATGCTAGATACGACTCACGAACGCTTGGATACACAAACTTCATAATTGGCTTCCCCGCTATCTTTTATGCGGTCAGTCACTAGGGGGAATAACTCCGGTCTCACGACCACTCATGTCGACATGATGGATGGGCGGGGGTGGTGTTTCAGCCAACAAAAGTCATTTGCTTTACTGCTTTTCCACATCTTATGATTCTTCTTCTCTGTATTAAATTCCTTTTCCTCAAGATTATTTCTCGTGCCGAATTAGCGTGATGACGGATCCATTGGGAGGAAGGAAAGGGCTGGTGGACGGGGGCGTGTGTACTTTTTTTGATGAAGGAGGGGAGGTGGAATCTGTTTGTTTAAACTTTTCTTACACTCGTTGTAATATTAGCTGCCTGCGACGGAAGCTGGTTTGACCGTCTCGCATCATAGCTTTTCTGTTTTCGTCTTCACCTGCGCAACCCTTTTTCCCCAAAGCAAAACAACTGTTTTTACCAGATTGTGCTGGTCACGAAATGTTCAAACCAGAGGTCTGTACTGTATAGAATTTACAACTTTATCAAAAGCATTACTGTTACTTGTTCCTTGACCTTGATTGAATGAATGTGATTTAACTTCAGTGATCTAACGTCAGATACTAAGTAAGAGAGAAACAAGATACGGAGACAATATCCTGCTGGCTGTTCTAGTTGAGTTTGATAATCCGAATTCAATTTCATATATTCGTCTGTTTTTCTTTTTGTGCGTGCACTGGCATTAGGGTAGGGCAAAGGGCGAGGGATATACCGAATGTGTCTGAACATTAATCAGGGGTACATGGGATTTGTACAAAGTATATTTAAGATTCAGAGTTATTTCACATCATAAATGATGGCCGGCATGTACCTTTATGTATTATTCAGAGGATTCAGAATGGAGGAAGGAATAAGCAAGTGAATACTCGAATGATAGGGATGGGGATATACTTTTGATAAAAAGTATGTTTGGGATTTACAGTTATGTTGTTAGTATTCTAGGGGAACTTTCCTTGTCGTGTTATTTGAGAGAGATGATGTAAGGTTTTTACTTGGGGTATTCTTTGATGGGTAGTTTTAAGGGGTTTTATATGCTTTCTCAAAGCTTTGTTATATCTTGGGAAACTAATTTGTAAGGGTTTTGGTAGATATTGTAGGGCTATGAATTGGTCATGCGAACTAAAGGAGTTTATCGTTTGAACAACACTTGGAATTTTCACCTGGGATTCTTATAACTAGAGAAGATATATGGATATGTGTTGCAGGCTGTCGTTAATCTTATCAAATTCAAGCAGGGACTGTGATTGTAGTAGATGGATATGTCTACTTTCAGGTTCAAACTGGAAAATCATTGGGCTGGGGTTTGGTGATGCTGTCATTTGTTCTATTGTTATGGAGAAGATACGTTTTCTGTATCGAAGATGTTCTAGTAAGAAAAGAGAAGGCGTAAGGATATTTATTTTAGGTTGTTGCGAGTTTTATATTGATTGAAGTCAGGAATGTGAGTTTAAAAGATTTCTCCATTTTCGTCCAAGTACATTGTTATCGCCTCAGGCATCAAAATACCCACAACTTTCCTAGGTAATTTTTAAACTCAACTTCCCTCAATCATCTCAGCGTCTATTCTCTTCCAAAAGCCATCGATTGTGGGAAATCATCGAAAAGTAAGTTACTTGATTCTACTTCAATCTGGTCATGTTAAGCCCTCTCTTTATCAACTCAGCTGAGCAAGGCTGTCGCTCAGTAGATCGTGTCATTCCACATTTCATAGGCCTCAGATTCGCAAGGCCGCAAGCTGGCCCTCACGGGCTCTACCCACCACCGGAATGACCGAATCCCTCAATGTCATTGCCCTCATCTCAGGCGGCAAAGACAGTTTCTTCTCTCTTCTCCACTGTCTCCACAACGGGCACAAAGTCGTTGCTCTAGGGAATCTATATCCGACCGTCCCATCACCTGGTACAGCTGGTGAGGCTGAAGATGAACATGATCTCAATAGTTTCATGTATCAGACAGTAGGCCATACAGTCATTCCTCTATATGAAAAAGCGCTCGGTATCCCGCTATACAGACAGCAAATCATCGGCTCAGCTGTGCAGACTGCTTCCAGCTACGGACACACCGATGCTGCAGCCTCGGATTCTGCCTTGCATGTCAGCGGTCTCCAAACCGGCCTTGACCAGGACCAAGATGAGACGGAGTCTCTAGTCCCTTTATTGTGGAAAATCATGAGAGATCACCCGGAAGCAAACGCTATTAGTAGCGGTGCTATATTATCTACCTACCAACGCACGCGTCTCGAATCCGTAGCCTTGCGTCTGGGGTTAGTGCCCCTGGCATTTCTATGGCAATACCCTATCCTTGCGCCAGAGACACAGACATCGCTGCTCGAAGCTATGCAAAGCTGCGGACTGGATGCTCGAATTGTAAAGGTAGCTAGTGGTGGCCTAGACGAGAGTTTCTTATGGGATAATGTTGCTGATGCGAGAGTGATGCGAAGGATCGAACGTGCTGTTACGAGGTTTGGGACTACTGGGGATGGGGCCGTGCTTGGTGAGGGAGGGGAGTTTGAGACTTTGGTTGTAGATGGACCCGGGGTGTTGTTTAAGGGGAGGATTGAGGTGATGGAAGAAAAGAGGAAGATTGTGAGGGAGGGGGGCGGTTCGGCTTGGTTGAGGATTTTGGAAGCGAGTGTGGTTATGAAAGCGACTGAAGAGTTGGAGATACAGGTTGTGAAGCCGGAGGTATTGGGTCTGAGTTTGCTTGAGCCAAGGTTCTGCAAGCTGTACGAAAGATTGTTGACGGAAGATGGGGAAGTACCTCCTGTCAATGAACACTCAGTGCCTCAAGCACAAGTCCCTCCATCGATATCAAATCAAACAATTCAGAGCAGTACAATCCACCGCACATTTACAGCCTATAGAACAGGCTCAACCGACGACATCTCAGGATCAACTAAACAGGCTATAGACGACATCAGAACTTTCCTCCACCAACAATCCATCCAGCCATCTGATATCATCTCCACAGTCATAGTCCTCCGCTCAATGGATACCTTCAACCAAATAAACAGCGTGCGTCCCTCCCCATTCCTCAGCAAAACTAATCACCCCATAGATCTACAACACCCTCTTCACTACACCCAATCCGCCGGCCAGAGTAACAATCTCATCCGGCTCTCTCCTACCAGAAACCGTCAACATGCTCCTCCATCTCAGAATCCAAATACCCACGCCTTCATCTCTAGCTTCAAAAAAAGCATTGCATGTCCAATCACGCTCCTACTGGGCTCCTGCAAATATTGGGCCTTACTCGCAAGCTATTTCCATTTCTCCACCAGCCTCCTCCTCCTCCTCAGATGCAGGAAAGAACGAGAGCCAAATCAGTCTAGTTTACATAGCTGGGCAAATTCCCTTGATACCTTCAAGTATGACTCTTCCTTCTTCATCCCACCTTATCGAGATGTCGTCTTCGACACATACCCCAATCTCAGGGCCGGAGAAACGAAAAGAAGAAGAAATGTTCAAACTACAAGCTACCCTCTCCCTTCAACATCTCTTCCGTATCGCATACACGATGCAAGTCCGTTGGTTCAGCCACATCATCGCTTTCCTCCCCTCCACTTCTTCAACTCCTTCCCACGCTCTAGCAAGCGAGAAGAAAGCTATTCTTTTAGGGAAGATATGGCGGTATGCACATCAGAACCCTTCTATATCTCTCGAAAATGAAAAAGAGAATAGAGATGAAGATGAAAGTGAAGAAGAGGTGCAAGATCTATGGGCTCAGAAATACCATGGTAATTTCGAGATTGAGCATGCTGAGGAGGAGAAGAGCGTTCCTGGTTGGGATATCTTGGTTGATGGTGGGGAGGAAGGAGAGGGGCGACCGCCGATTTGGACGGTGGTCGTTGATGCTTTGCCGAGGGGGAGTGGAGTTGAATGGGCTGGGGGTATGGGGATTGTGGGGGAGGGAAGGGTTGTGAAGGTATGTTTTCGTTTTTTATCTTTCTATTGTGTTATTTATGCTCTGCCTTTCCTACTTTCTACTCTCTGCCTTCCCTCATTTCCGTCATTCCTATTTCCCTAATTCTGCCTCTTGAACTTCGTCTACGATTTCCTAATACCCTCTGATCCTACTATTCTCCGACCCTAACTCCAACACACAAAGCGAATCAATGTACAAATCACCCTAACTGACTAATCTTCTTGAACTAGATATCAACTCACCAGATCACTACGCCTCATACCTACACACTTCACACCCTTTCTTTCAACACCCACACTCAAATCATCCTCTCAATACCATATTCTACTCTCTCACAATCTCCCTCTTCTTCACCCTGCTTATCATCCTCACATATCAAACATATCCTCTCCTCACTCCCTCCTTACCTCTATCTAGAGACCCTAACTTTCACTCCCCCACATGCCTCTACTCCCTCCCGCACCCCCGACATCGCGACCAATCTCACAAACACAGCAACCTACATCGACACTTCTATCCCTTCTCTCTATACCTTAAGAGAGTGGGGCGGAGTAGTGCCTTGTAGCCGGATCTATGACAGGAGAGGAGAGAGATATGGAACTGTAATTATTTGGGAAAGGTTGTGACGGAGGCAAATATAGCCTCCCTTCTCGATTTTTGCTAGGGGGCTGGATTACGAGATAGGGATGGAAATGCATGTAGAAAGGGGAGCAAGGGGCAAAAGAGAGGAGATGGATGAATGGGAAGAAGCAAGAAGAATGATGGATATATGGATTTAAGGAGAATAAATCAGACTATCACAAGGAGGAGGATTAACAAACTCTTCCCTCCTATAAAGAGAACTAGAAATCCCTGCTATTCCTCCTTATCCATCTTCCTCTTAATCATCTAACAGGATGAGAATTACTCTAGAACCTTAGTGATAATAGGAGAGTAAATTATATCCACCCCCTTTATCTAATCTTATCCTTAATTTTACCTCATTCACCATCCACCCGACACAAGTAAAACCACACACAATCTACCACCTCCCAAGTCAAAAATCACATCTCTCATCTCATAATCATAAACTCACAAACACACAACCCAAAGCTTTCACTTCAAAGATAAATACACAAACCAAACCCACTCAACAAAAAGTACATTTCATTATCCTCTCCCCTCCAGCAACCAACCTATTCAAAACTATTCATTCCCACAGACGTTCCGCTATGCAACGCTAATATACAGATATAACCTCCAAGACGCGAGGCATGATGCTAAAATACAGGTATTGGTTTCCCTCTTCTCCTCTCCTCTCTTCTCTTCTCTTCTTCTGTGTTCCTCTTAAACGGAAAGAGAATAAAATAATGCGTGACCGTGGTATCATATGTTCCTCTCCTCTCTCTCATATCTCTCCCTCATGTCGAATCTCGCATCTAACATCTCATTTAACATCTAACATCCCAGAAGTCTGAGTATGCTGCACAATCCACCCCCCTCGCCGCTCCACAGCCATCTTTCGCAAGCTAAAAGTTAACACTCGCCCCCCTCCCTAGCGTAATCTGACTTAAACTCAGCGTCCTATTCCCTTCCTCCTTCCCTTCTCCAACATGACCAAATATCTCATCTCCAAACACGCCTCCCTCCTCATTCGGCGTCCTAAAAACTTCTCCCTCCTCCTCTTCCCCACCCACGAAACCATCATCACTTTCAAAAGTGCTGAATTCTCCCCCTTCTATTTCCGAGCTAGGCATCGGATAGGCGATTGCTGTGCCAGTGGGAGTGGAATTTTGTAGTACGGTAGCTAGTTGTCTTTGTAGAGAACGGACTACGGACTCGAGGTGTTGGCGGGAAGCTTGCTCGGAGAGAATAAGGCTGTGGAGAGTGGTGTAGTGGTCCATGTTAAGGGTGTCTTTTGGGAGGGTGGGAGAGGAAGAAGGGATACCGCGGATTGTGGTTGAGGTTGAGAGGGGACGAGCACCGGATTGGGACGGGGGATCAGGGTCCATTGATGGATGGTAGGAATTATGTGTTGAGACTGTGGAGGGACGACTGCTGCCGTATGAAGAGGAGCGGTTTTGACTGCCTTGAGGTTTGGTTTCTAAATGCTGGCGGGGTTGTGTTTCGCGGGAGCGAGGATGCTTGGGGAGAGATGACTCGGAGGTATCTGTTGTAGGGCGGGTAGCTGAAGGGCTACGATTACTAGCTGATTCCCTTCGAGGGGAATCATGGAAGTGAAAAGCTTCACTTTGTCCCTGGTAACCTCTTGACGTAAGTATCCTCTCCATTTTATGCATTTTCTCCTCCAGCCTTTGGACTCTAGTCTCCAAGCTTGCAGCCTGAGTAATCTTCATACCAGCCATCTCTCCCAACGGTCCAAAATTAAATGGTTGTGGCTGTTCTTGAGGTTCCTCGGTTCGTTGATCTTCCACCTCATCCAAAATAGGATCTTCCGCTTCCGCTTTATTCGAGGATAACGGCGATAGCATCCCCGGATCATAACTTTCTCTCCAATATCTAATCTCATCACTTCTCCTTCTAACTGCTGGGTGTGATCCTACGATCTCTCTTAATTCGCCTAAACTCCTAGAACGTCTATTCGGGTGACTGCCGCTGGTGACTGCCGTCCCGATCGCTGCATCTGCCACAGCATCTGAGATAGCCTTACTTCCTCGTCCATATGTACTTGCGGGCCGAGGCGAGAGACCTGTCCAATCCACATACCCAGGAGTTTTATTTGGTGTCCACAATCTACTTGGTGTTGTAGCTCTCCTTGATCTCCTTTGTCCATCTATTGGTAGAGATTCTCGGTGTTGTGCCTGACCATCTTCATTCTTCAGTATATCCTCTGCAACAATCGAGTGTGATCGCAGGGCTCGATTAAATTCGTTGATCGGTAACGAAGCCGATCGTTTCTGGGAATTGGCTGTGCCTCGAGGATTGTGATTCAAGGTAATTGGGTCCTATACCAAATTAGTCAAGCGGCAGCATTTTGCAAGCTCAACTTACACTCCTGTGTTGACTTGCTCGTATTTCAGCAGAGCGTCTTTCTTGGCTACTATTTGCGCTTCCTTTCCGCTTTCTGCCAAATAGTCTTCCAAACACGGATCTCATAGATGACTTCTTCCTTTGTGGCTTTCCCAGGCTTGATCCAGACGGTCCTCCAGTATTCCCACTGGCTACGGAATTCCTGAGCGGAGTGGGTGCTTTTGTACGTCTCTGCGCTTCCGGTGAAAAGTGTGTTGGACTCTGCCTGGCCTGCGCTGCCAATGGATCTATAAAGTCGCTGACTGCAATTCCAGTTTGCTGGGCTGTATTATCAAGTTGGGCAGCTACAGATTCTCTAATCTGTATCTCTCTCTGTACACTATCTGAACCCAATGGAAGAGCAATTCCACTTCCTGGCGTCCTGATTGGAAATTCGTCATCATCCGGGAAAGGTATTGGGTTTGAGATGGTCTTTCCTCTGACCGAAGTTCCAGTATTGCTTCTAGCTGGTGACTCTACTCGCCACTTTGCAGGATTCCGGAATTTACTCATGGCGAAGAGACCTTCTCAGGACAGATCAAGAACTGGAGTAGGCTATGCGATGGGGATATACATGGCCTGACTTCCTCCAAAGTATATACAGTGGCGTGGCGGAGAGGGGAAGTAAATAAGTCGAGTAATAGGATGTTAGAATCAGCAGCACCAGCTGTCTATACTAACGTCATTGCATTGCACGTAATATCAAATGCGAAGTATTGGCGGTGGTGAAAATTCCCTGTTCCATGAACGAAATCCAGCTGAATTCATTTGTCTATGCGTGGAAGCCAGAAAGCCGCATCACGTATCATATATTCTGCGACGCCTGTCAGTGATGGACAAGGAGGGGCCCTTGAAACCTGATAGCGAGGCAAGCAAGGATAACGATGGGTTAAAATAGAAGATTGAAGAGCGAATTAGGAGGGAGGTAGGAGTTGAGCTCGTGGGAGTGGCGGTGGTAGTGGCAGACGAGGCAGAGGGGGTTCTCGGGGTCGTAAACTGGAACTAGGATAGAGCTAGGATTGAACGTTGAGCATGGGCAAAGAGTAAAGAAGTGGGACTGGGACGGGAGATCAATCAAAAGCAAGATAGTAAAGAAGAGAGGAAGTGAAAGCATTCGCTTTGAATTTGCTTGCTTGCTTGCTTGCAGGACCAGCACTTACCTCGTTACCTTCCTCTATACGGAGCAATCCCTTACATCCTCACCTCACTCCTGAGTCCCTCGACTCCCTACAGATTTACACTTGTACTCCACTCCCTCGAGACTCCCCAGGTCTCCTCGGCCTCCTAGGAGTATCCATGAATCCCTGCTGAGCCGCATTGAGAAGCAATCCGTTGTCCATCGGCTTGTCTGGGCTGGTGCTGGCTCATGGCTTGACTGGCATTTTCCCCACGAAGCACTCCAAAAGGGTCTGGAAGGGGCGCAAATGGATTTTCCGCAAATGAAAAGTGTCACAGACGCCCGAATGTGGAAGGTTGCCGCGCCTCGCAGTCCTGATAAGAAGTGAAATAGTGCTATACAGTATAGGTAAAATATACCTAGAGTAAATTGAAGTGTGTGCGCGTGCCGAACGGGTGGATGTGGTGGATGTCGTGTATTGAAATTGTATTGAGCCAAAAGTTGCCGTGCTCGACTCTATTGCGCACCACCGATTGAACTACATCTCCAGCACTTCTTCCGAAACCATGCCAGCGGGCCCGTCTACTCTGCCGAATCTGGAATCTGGATCTGCTAGAACGCTTTCAATAAAGTCAATATAAAATTAAATAGCTAAGTCGTGCAATCTTCTATGCAGTCATTGCAGTGCCATGCGGTATCGACCGAGATTTCACTGTTTTGGCTTGCCTAAGAGAGTTAAGTTGGTATGGCATAGACTCTCATCAAAACTACTATCACCACCATCAGCGACCATCTACACCCAACACCTCCAATCACCTCCCACCACAACCACATCAGTCTGTTAATGGTAGCGAGTTGGCCACCATCGGCAAGCCAGGCAAAATACAAGGCAAGGGGGGAAAAGGCCTGTGAATGATCTCCCTTTTCCAACAAGGAGTCCATCCGCAAAGCCAATAACACGACACCGAGGACCCTGCGCGTCCACTCCACGGCCAAACCCTCCGACGGCGTGTTGTCGTGTCTATCTGTCGGTATTGTATTATGGTTCAGGATTTCAGATAATGCAGTCCATCTGCAACCCTCACTTGTCCAACAGCTCAACGGTTGCGCGCCTGAATGCATATTGCTGCAGACCTACATCTCAAAAATACTCAACTTCTTCACTCCCACTCGTTGCGCCGGCGCCAAGTCGGAGCAGTGTGCATGAAGGAAGGATACGAGTCAAATCGCTTTTTCCCTCTCACTGCACTGCACTCTCTCGTGAACAGAGTCGGAAAGAAGACACCGGGTGTTTTCTCCTCTGTGCCGTGCATATGCAGCTCCTGCTCTTCCTGCATGCTTGCTCGCTCGTCTGAGGGTTGAGGGTCAGTCATGGATGCCTTTAATGCAAATGGCTAGTGGCATGAAACAAGTCGAGCTGTTGGCTGGTGAGAGGAGGGCCGAAGATGCAGTCCAAGCACCAGCAAGCAAAGCAAGCAACAACGAAAGCCTTTCGATTTCGATTTGGATCTCGATTTCGATATTGTACTCGTACCACGACACCACGACACCACTACTTATTGTGCCGAATAAGCGATCAATTATTGACTGGCTCAGACTGGTTTGCATTTTAGCTCAAGCCAGGGCGCTGTCAAAGAGAGGAAAATGGAGATGGAGGGTGCTGTCTGTTGGCTTCGCGGTTAGACCTACGGTATGTATCCTCGCTATCCTAACTTGTCCTTGTCCCTCCCTGTCCTCTTCAAGCTTCTCACATCAAGACTTTGATTATTTGCTTTTGAGATGACAAAACTTTTATGCATGAAAGGCGGAATCATTTTCATTTCACTCATGACTAGCAGCTTCAGCTTTCAAGATGCGATAGGTCCAGGTACTTTACTCGCAGCTACAGAACCAACTCCTAAACTGACTCTCTGCCGCCAACGTTGGTAGATGCAGCAAGTTAATTCGAGTACGTCGCTGTTAGAGAGCCAAGCAAGTTCTCGCCTGTCAAGCAAGCTCCCAAAGTCACTCCTTTTCTGGCCCAAAGGTTAATCTGAATATCGATACACCTCCGGCCCGCTTGAAAGGTGAAACGGCCGGGATATAATCGATGAACTGAGGGGATCCACGTTCGTCATTCGTCTGAAGCACGACAATCCGACATCAACCCTGTCCCCTGGCCTGGATTCTCGCGTGGCGCCTGACAACAACAGTCGAGGAAAGTTGGAGTCGAGAATTTTCGAGATGCCCGAGATGGCGCAAACTATGCAATAGCAACCTTCAATTATACTGATGATATTCATGTCGGATCTATCCTCCGAATATTGCCCTTACCAGGATAGCATGATCGAAGGATGGATCTGGCGGCCCGAAAATCACTGGGTAATCCTTATTGCGCGTTTAATGATGCCACTGAGGGATATCGCAAGTCGGAATTCTCTTCTAAGAACTCCATCCATCGTTTTAAGAATTTATTGCCGGAGCCTCTGCAGTGATCACACGTTTCTCGTCAGCGTACCGTCTCAGTGTACTCCGTCGGTGCAAAGATACCCAAAAAATGGTCTGAACTCACAGTAGCGTCTCGGAATCGCCAATCACCGTCAGCGAACGCCTTGGCCTAGTCATGGCGACTGTTTACAGATTCAGTTTGTGTTCTATTTCAGTTTCCAGTTTCGTGTTTTGGGGGACGAACCGTTCAGTCTGCGTTTCTCTCCTAGAAATCCAACCTCTTTTTCCGAGTTGCTTCGTACAAGGCTCACAATCACAACTTCTTTCTCTCGTCCTTGAAATCCATCCACACTTCCCAACTCTATGCCTGGGAAAGCCTCCTTCATTGATCGGGACATTAATGCAAGCTGCATTTAATTAGCATGTAGTCGTGCCATTGTGACACTTTGCATAAATTGCGACGCGAGATCATTTTAATTGCCATATGCATTGGGGAATTTCGTAGTCGTGATTCAACGACGAATGCATCGCGATATAATATCAGACCTCCAGTGGAGGCAGATCATAAGGTCATAGTTGGTTGCAGATGTGATGATCATAGGATAGTCCTCAACGCGACAAACTCGTCTGTCAAAAGCAGACTCGCTCCATTGCATCGCCACAATGTACATTTGAGGGATTGATGAGATGCACTTCGTTAAGGCCGTAAGAAGCTGTCCATGAAGCCGCCATATCTCGAAAGTGTGGCTGTCGTTTGACCTCATGGTACCTCAAACTAAGACATCACTTGCGCAAGCCTTCCCAATAATTCTCTCACAACCAAAAGAGAAGCTCGGTTCGAGCACATCCCACATCTGCATTGCTGAAGAAGAACGTGCTCATGTGGGGTGAAGACCAAAAAGGTAGAAAGTGCATAAGGGAAAGAATAGGCTTACCTGCGCATTATACGGAGTGATCACTGCGATGTCTTCTGGCTTCACACCCGCATCCACCAGATTTTGTACGTGTTGTCGGACCAAGACGGCTTCCATCTCATTGCTCTTACTGTCACCCATCATTCCTTTGCCGGCTTTCTTGTCGATTTCCTCTTCTTCGTTCTTCTCTGGAAAGTCACCTCCTTGCGTATCGAAGAAGATGAGGGGCTCGGTCGTGTCTTCTGTCTCTTTGACTTCGTATGGTAATTCTGTTAACAGTCTTGCCTTGACAGACTCTGCTGCTACGAGTTTCGATTCGTACAGTTCGTCTGAAGGAAACCTCATGATTTTCTCATGCATCCGATATTGCGTGGTCAACATCCTCTTGATGTCCGGTCCATGCAACTTGAGCAACCTGTCAAACAATGTAGTCTCAAGCGTCATACCCTTAATAATTTCCTCCTCTTCCTCTTTACCTTTTGATTTGCTCTTCGAATTCAAAGACTTGATCGTTGGAGGTAACTGCAGATGATCCCCCGCAAGAACCACCTTACTAGCTCTCAAAAGAGGAACCCAACATTGAGCTTCAAGCGCCTGACTCGCCTCATCAATAATCACCACATCAAACTTCTCATCCCTCGTCTGAAATCCTCCGGCTCCATGTAAAGTCGCCAAAACGACCTTACTCCCCCCAATAAGTGTACCAATACACTTCTTCTCTCTCTCCCTAAACTCCTTCCTCAACTCCTTTAAATCCCCATAAATCACCTTCCTCTCCCTCCCACTCTTCGTCTTTCGAATAGATGCCTGCTTCATATCCATCTCCTTCCTTACATCTTTCACTATTGCGGCCGCTTCGGATGTCTGCGTCAGGATGTCTAGAGAGTGGTTTACGACCGAGGGGAGGAGACGAGCTGGGTGCCCGAGGCGGACTATAGGGATTTTATGCGGGGAGAGACGCTCGACTATGTTGTCTACTGAGATGTTGGAGGGGCCGCAAACGAGGACGCGCTGGTTAAGGAGGAGGAGTTGCAGGATTAGTTCGATGAGGGTGTGGGTTTTGCCTGTCTGTGGGGGTGTTAGTATACTTTGGCTGCAAGTAGTGAGATTAAGATAGGTTGAGAAGTGCAGGGAGTGAGAAATCTTTTCTGCTTCCTCAGAGGAAGTGATGTCGTCGCTCGCCGATCAGTCATTAAAAGAGGATCTGAGATCGTACTCCAGCCTATTGGCTGACTATATAGCTGGTAGTATCTTGGTATAGAAGTCTATACTTCAAGACAGCTTGGCCTTGGTTCTTCCATCCAAGCCAAAACCAGCATCCAGACAATCATAAGCGTGAAAAGCTACTGTCAGCTCAGAGAACTCCTTTCGCATGGAATCACTGATTCCAGATCAAATGTTTCCCAAATCCGCAAGAGCTGGAAGCACCCTATGACAACGTCGCCTCTCTGTAAGTGTGAGACAATCAGGAATCGCTTGATTCTCGTATGACATCTTCTAGTCTCCTTTTGTAGGTATAAGATAGAGATGCCAATGTACGAGCCTATATCCATTTACTGGAGATGCGTGTGGCACACTCGACCCTCGAAGGCTGATGGTATATCACTTCCTGTAGTGGTATAGAATGAATCACTTGATTCCCTCTAAGCAACTCACCTCTCAGCTCCTATCGTACCCACTATTCCACCACAGAAGTATACCTATTCTCCCAGCAAACTCCAAAGAGAACCAACCCAGTATCACCTTTCAAACCACAACACCAAAAACTCCTCAACCAATCCCCCGAGAAAAAAAAAGAAGAAGAAAACTCACCCCTGGAGGTCCATGAATAAGCGCTACCTCCCTCATCCCCAGCGCAAACAGAATAGCTTCTTTCTGACTCTCATTCAGACTCTGATCTATCCATTTTATCTTATTTCGTTCTTCCTCAGGGAGAGAGGGAGGAGAGATAGATGAGAGACCGAATAGGACTTGGATTAGAGGGGTGTATTCCTCTGAAGACATCTTTTGGAGGCGGGTTAGGGTTTGTGCCATTCTGGGTGGAGTGGGAGGTTAGTTTCGGGTTTTTGGGGAGGTAGGGATGAGGAGGGGGGAGAAGGATGGGGAAAAGGAAATAGAGGGGGATAGAAGGGTGTAAGAAAGGGAGGGAAAGGAAGGCAAGAACATACCGCTTATAAGTCACATCATTGGCCAACTTCACTACCCATAATCTCTTTCCTTCTACTCCGTCGCCATCTTCTCTGTCATCGAGACCGATGCTTACACTTCCTTTCGTTACGCGTGTTACTACGCCTCGAACACTACAGAATTCATCTTCTATTAGCGTATGATTTCGAGCTCTTTGGGAGCTCTGGAAGGACAGGTGGAGTCTTGATGATGGTGGGGAAATACGTGATGGGAAAGGGAGGGAGGTAATTTGATGAAAGGTATAAAGTGATAAGAAGAAATTGTGAGAAGGGAGATATCAACTCAAATAGGAGATGAAAATAGAAATCCAAAAATCAAAGAATAGAAAAGAAAGAAAGAATAGGAAGGAACAATACATACCCCCTCCCCTCCATCTCCCCAACCTCCTTCTTCCTCTCTCCCCCCTTAGGCTGCTCCCCAACCCTAACAATATCCCCAACCCTCACCCCATGCTCCCCAATTTCTCCTTCCTCCTCCTCTTTCCCACCACCCTTCCCTCCCTTCCTACTCTTCCCCCCAATGGCCCCATCCCTCCCCAACTCCACGACCGTTCGCCCGCCTAGACCCGTCCGTTGGCTGATCAACACCAGATTCGTGATAGCTAATCCGGCTCGGGAGAGAGAGGTGGGTGTAGAGAGGGAGAGAAGAGTGCTGTTTTCGAGGAGTTCGGTGGCTTGTTCGTGGGAGAGGAGGGAGAGTTGGGTTGTGGCGAAGAGGGAGGGGGAGAGGGGTTTTGGAGGTGGCATTTTGGGTTGGGTAGTTAGGTGTGTGGTTGGTGGTTGATAGTAAGGCGTTATGAGTTCCTGTCTTAGGTTGAAAGACGTGAATTTTGCCTCTTGATGGTGGCTGAGATGAAATGAGGTATGTTGTTCCAATCCTCAATCAAGTCCAGCTTTCAATTTCGGGCTGAAAAGCGAGGAGAATCTTGAAGCGTGCAAGTTGACTCTTGAAGAGAAATGAGAAGCTCAATTTAAGCTTAAGAACGATTCCAATATCCAGATTCAACTCATCGGAATGAAAATTCACAATCTGATTTCCTAGGTATTCGAGAATTGGTAGAATATGCCCGTCATTCGAGTCTTTTATCGACTCAGCTTCCAACACCAGATTTGTCGAGTAGAATCTGATTATTGAAATGAGATAAGACGAGTAGGTGTAGCGAATTGAGCTAAATTGTACTCCTCAACTGATTGATCCTAGAATATCGATGAGCCCTTGGTATATGTGTTCTTAGACGGTGGATATGGAACGCTAGTTGTTTAATGAAATATATATACCTGTGAATCGCGTTCTGAGTCACGTACCCCGATGAAGAAATTAGTATGCTGAGGTACCTTATCTACCGGCGTACCTAGGTATGATAGAAGAATCAGGCACTAGTACGAGAGCTTCGGGAATGGGTCACATGCACTCTGGTAATTGATCGCACGGGAAGGTGAGCTGTAGGTAGGCAAGATATTAATGTTGTGTATTCGTTTGTTTATTTGGCGGGGTAGCTATCCTGAATGTGGGGTAGAAATTTTCTATAGCAAATGAGATGTCTTGGAGGGGTGTTTTGAAAATATGGATAGCATGAGAATTAGGTGGATATAGTAAGGTGGAATATTTTATTATGATCTCTACGAATTGTACCTTGTGCCTTTTTTGCGGTTCTTGGTGCATGAACTCCGGGGGAGTACCGTTGAATATAAAGTTCCTTTCATTATTATCAATGGACTACTGATGAGAGTAATGCTCCCTTCACAGCTCTCCGAATGTGTATATATTGATGCCAATGGCATTAACAGACTGGTATTTATAACTATCCAACGCTAGCCACGCCATGTTCATAACGCCATTATGATATACACCTTATACACCATCCCATACACCATTCTATATCCATCCCCTATCTACCAACCACAATCTCCACAGCCCTCTTCTCGAACCTCCCCGGCTCCACTACCACTACAACCACCAAACTCGTCACCATAAGCGCAAACGTAATCGCCGCCACCAACGCAATACTCCCTCTACTCGCCGGAAACTTGCCTCTGATAATCCAATGCTGGCTCTCAAAGTAGCGATGGAAGCCTACAAATAGCATCACGATGGAGATACCGAGGAAAGTGGCGCCGAGCGGTTTACCCATTTGCCGGAGGTGTTTGTATGGATCTTGGCCGGGGGAGGAGGCAGAGGTAGTATTGAGACGGAAGAGTTGCGTTATGGCTATGCCGATGGAAGCGAATGCTAGGGAAGTACGGAGCCAGGCTAGGAATGTCCGTTCTGTGTTATTCTCATTAGCAGATATTCTGTATATATGAGTTGTATGATATATATGGAGGAGTGAGTAAAGGTGAGGGATAGAAACAGAACAACATGAAGTAAGAGAAGAGAAGAAAAGGGAAAAAAGGACAAACCCAACGCCAAATGATCCCTCGCCACACTCCCTTTATTCTCCAACTCAATACTCCCATAATCACTCAACAACCTCTCCCACCAGCTCTCCGTCCCCGCCAACTCATCCTCATCCCTCACTTCCTCTGGGACATGCGTTCTCCCGGCTCTCCTAATACTACTCGTACTCGGTTTCCGTCCCTTCCTCAGATTCGTCCCCTGGTAATCAGATACCGGTTCCCTCCTGCTAGGTCTTGCAACAATACCCGTCGTCTCATCTGCACTACTCTCTTGTTCGCCCTCTCTATCTGTCTGTCTCGCTGCGTTTGAGTCCTTGGTAGAATCTGTGTTTCCTCCCATCGTATTGCTATTCCCACCCAAAGCTACTTTCCTAGCTCGCGCTGCGCCGAGTATACTATCAATCCTATCTTTCGGTCTCTGCTCTGCAGATCGTCTGGGACTATCACGGAGCTTGGCGCTGTTGGGAGAGGCAGGTAGAGGAGTGTTTGTAGATTCTGTAGCGGAAGCGGAAGACATCTTTAAATAGGTAGGTAGGGATTAGAGAGAGGAAGGACGGAGGGACGGTTGGGCAAGGGTGCTGAAGATGGGCTCATTTGCCAGTGCGACGATAGGTTGTAGAGTGTGGAGAGTTAAGTTCAAGGCTGGTTCTGGCTGTAGAGTCTGAGATAGTATCTGCAGCTGCACGTCTCTCGCAATTCGAAGATCACAAGACGCAATCCCGCTCAAATGTAGTCTGATGTTTTGCCGAAGGTGGAGACGGGGACGGGCTCCACGCTATTGTGGGGTAAGAGTTCGACACCGGATCTACTTCTCTACCAAGGGAACCAAATATAAACTCAATTCTCAACCATTCAATTGCATTTAATCACTGTAGATTATGCACCTACTTTTGCTTTTGCATAATCATACGTTGTCTTACCTTTATTCTCGTTCTCTTATCATCCTCGGCAGCTGACTACCGCCACAAGGCTGTTTCGTCCATCTCAGCCTCGTCAAGTCACATTATCCAATCAATACATAATCAATCAAGTCCATAAAACCAATCTCAAAAGTATGTACACGAATCGAATTGAACAAAGTAAATTCAAATCGCTATGCTCGTGAAATCTCACAACCCGGAAACAAAAGTGAAAGTAGGTATCTTGTACAAGAGAAGTCAAACCAGGAACGTTGTGTGCTTGCAGATAGGGAAAGCTTATGGATGCAACAGATCGAATGTCTTTCCTTTCCTCTCCACTAACTACCAAAATTGACAAGACCATAAGGATCTATATCTTTCAGCCAATCCACAAGCAATCATATTTCGCTGTCATATCGCTTCGAGATGGGATCTCCAAGCGAAACCCAAATACTTTATGCCTGCAGCTTCGAAGCGCCGTAAGAGATAAAAGGTCATCTGATTGGAGTTACCACCAGGACAATTCTCCTCTGACAACCATATAGATATCGCAGAGCAAAATCGCAAAGCTAACCAAGGTGTCATCGATCGAAAGAATCCGGTCCTCCATCCGAAAACACCCATCTGTTTAGAACATCACATGCCTTCAACGGGCATAAAGAAACATCTCCTCCTATTCACAACCCTTGGAGCATTGCGCGCAAGCAGACACACCGAACGCACCACCATACAATTGTTTAACAAACATTAACGACATTGAATACAAAGGAGAATAAGATGTCCGAAGGGTGTCGATGTACCGAAGAGCGAGGAAGCACACTCAACAGTTTGAGATGATCGACCAGGCATTCGATATTTGCGAGTATAACGGGATCCAAATATCAATAAAAGAACGTTCGGAGGTAAGGTTGAACAGGTAACGGTCATAACTCGAACATTTGTTGCGCGAGCTTTCACTATACACTAAAGGGACGACGTATGAAATTGACAACTCGGAATGCTCTACGAGAATTCGAAGAGAACATCACCAGTGGAACCGACCTATTATTGGTTAGTTGGAATTGCAAAATTCAAGTCGAATTACTTACAGTGCATCCAGTTGGTGATTCTTGCCCATTGTTGTAAAATTTGCCATTAGTGTATGCACAGCTACCACTGACATCTCCGGTAATCTTGATGTTAAAGTCGAGAACACCAGTTGGGTTGGTGGGAGCATTTTGGAAGAGCGAGATGTACTTGATGCCATATGTATCTTGTCCAACACCCATGTTGACAGGAGCCCAGTTACCGATGTTGGTACCAGCGGTTCCCCATTGGCATCCCTTCTCAACAGAAACTCCAGATGGGTTGATGTAGTATTGAGCAGTGGTGTGGGATCCTTCCCAGGTGTAGTAATCAGCGGAGTTGGGGCAGGTAACTTCGACGGTGGAGTCACTGGCAGCGTTAAGTGCGATGGTTTCTGATTCAGTACCAGGATAATCGGTTCGGCAGATAGCAACATTCTTTGAGAGCTTGTTCTTGATCTTGACACCACCGACACCAGAAGTACAGATCTTCTTGGAGGAAGATCGGGAGAGTTCCAACTTTCCGTTGGAATTGCAGTAAAGACCTCCAATAGATTGACCAGTGTTTCCTTGAGCAGTTGGCCATTGGGACTTTTGGTAACCGGCTGGGCAGGCGTAAGAGCAGAAAGAGTTGGCTGTGCAGCTGCTTCCAGAAATAGCAGTTTCAATGAAGCTGATGGCAGCGTCAACGAGGCTGTAATTGGGGGTCTTTTGAATACCGGTCCATCCATCAAGTCCAAGCCAATTAGCAGCAACTGCACCATAAGCAGATGGGAAGGTAGAACAGTCAATCTCGCCGCTAGGGAATTCTCTGTCCACGCCACTACCGCTGGAAGAGGAGCTTGATGAGCTAGAGGACGAGCTGAGATCAACTTGAGTGGATGCTGCGGCAGCAGAAGAGGTGGTGGGCTGTGGAGTAGGGGTAGGAGTAGCGGAAGTAGTTGGTGGAACGTAGGTTGAGGTTGGTGTCGTGCTGGTACTGCTCTTCGACTCGAAAAATTGGGCAGCCTTTACAGAGGAAGTAGGAATTGGGCTCGATGAGGAGCTAGTAGAGGTCGAAGTAGTGGAAGCTACAGTGGCGAGAGTCTCTCCAACAAGGATGTAAATTCCATCTTTGATTCCTTGTTGAACCTCCTCCCATGAAATTGTGTGTCCATTCAATTCGTACACAGTGACAACGGGGCCGGCAACGGTGGTTGTGGTCGCAGAATCGCGCCCTTGAATTGGGGAACCACGCTTTCCTTGATGGTGATGAACATGATTATGGGGTTGGGCTGCTGCGAGAGTAGCTGCGCTGACCAGCGCAAGTTGAACGAACTTCATTGTGAAGAAGCGGATTCTTGCAGTATCGATATGCTAAAAGACTGTAATAAGTCTCTCGGAGACTCTCTAGCTCGTGAATGTATGTTCAACGAAAGTAATCGGGGAGTCGAAGATCGCGGTCGAGAAGCTGGAGAAAGGGGTGGTTAGCATTCCGATCAAAGGGGGTTGTTTGGAATATCCCATCCATCTCCTGACATCTGTGGACAAAGCGATGGAACATATCAATATTTACAGAAGGAAGCGCAAACATCAGATGAAAACAAACTCTCTTCGTCGCGTGACAACAAGGGTTAAACTCACATTGACTTTGGGACCGGACAATATCGAAATGTTCGCTTTGGACAATTGAAGATTCGACCGGGGAAATTGCAGGTATTCTGGAATTTGGTGGGAACGTCGTTTGGATTGATCTTCAGTTCAGAAAAGGATTTTGTTTGAATTTGAAGTTAAGGCAGGCGCTGTTCCAAATGAATGTGGTAGAGAGTCGAGACTCTCAGAGTTGGAGGGAATGCTTCGAAGGGAGGAGGAAGATGGTGGGGATCAGATCCTGTTCAAATGGTGGTGGAGGTGGTAGAACGAACACAAACGAAAGTGAAGAGGTGGAGCAGCAGTCGAGCAGAAAACAAGAATGGCTCTCTGGGCTGCCCTGGCTCGCTTTGGCTGCGGTGCTGGCGTAAGGGAACGAAATTAGATGGAGGCGCGGAGACTCGGTTAGCGCCCAATTAGGCAGGGGCGTGAGGGCCGGAATGCGTTCTGAATGGACCAAGCACCAAAGACGGAAAGCACGACCAAGCTGCAAGGTACGAGACCAGGGTGGGCAGGAGCGGTGGGAGGATGGAGGGTGGCAAGGGAACAGATGAGATGAACGACAAAGGGGTATTGAGGATATTTGGGCCGGGCTGTTATTGTTGGTGATGGTGTTGGTGTTGGTACTCCCGTATTATTGGTATCAGTGTCGCTTGTGTCTCCTTGTTCGTTTCCCTCTCTCACTCACTAATCCTGTTGTTCTTCGCTCTCTTGTTTCCCTCTTCCACGTCGACTACACCGCGATCTACAATACCTCTCTCCTTTCTTAATTGATCTCTACCACCCTCTCTTCAATCTTCAATACCTCTTCCTATTTCTGTAATTTCTCTTGATTCGTCTCTTCTTTTGTCCCTTGGCACTGAATTACTCCCTCTCCGTCTGTTATCCACTAATGTTGCCCAGTGCCCAGAGTCTTCGACTTTTTCAGCACTGTTGCTGTGATCTCAACTGCCCAGCCTATTTGCGCGATGGCAAGAGCTTGGAAATCCGAAAATCGCGTATCCACGGGTGATTTTGGGGTAAAAGGGGCAACGGGTAGACGAGCGGTTTTTGTTGGATGAACTTCCTGCGAAAGATTGGACGGTCGGAGATCAGATGAACACGGATATATATCCATATAACAACACCTATCTATCCTGTTTCGCAGATATTTGATGATGCAGGATAGGATGACAATTCGATGAGACCGATTCACAATGGTTGATCGAGAGCCACAGACTTTTCTTTTGCCCTTCCGTCAGTCTGAGTCGTGCTGAGCAGTCTGGAGAATCCAAGCCACACTGCCACAGCAAGATGCCACCAGATCGAACCCTTTGCTGAGAGCTAATTTCGGTTCAGCGCCAATCTCTGAGAGATTGCAAGCACGTAACCTCACTCCACTCACTGCCGAAGAAAATAATCTCCAGGCGCAGACTGATCGGAGATCAAAAGGCGACTAGATAAATGAGGTCGAAGGGAAAGACTGATGAATTGGCCCAGATATTACTGAACACTGGACGCTGGGCAGTCGAAGCTCATTAAAGATATCACGATGAGTGGGGGATTGGCAACGTCAGCACGTTCGTGGCAGGTCTTTCTGGACTAGTACCTGGAGATATATTCTCTTTCAGGATGTTTGAATCTGCAATTGAGATTGATTATCGATTTGGTGGGGGATATGATTGAAGAGTCTGGGCTGTCCTTTGGGTCTTCTGGACTCCTACTTGGCCTGCGGGACAAGGCAATTGAAGATCTGAAAGCTGGAAGTTGTAGCAAGGGGACGTAAATCATTCATGAAACCAGCGGCAATAGCATAAAGAATGATGGCTATGTTGTGGACAAAGGGATGGTCGGAATGACCAATATATTGTTGGTCGACCATCTTTCTTTATCCCTTCAGTAAGTGCCTATCCTATACATCCCTCCATGATGCACTGAAAACGCCATACATACGATAGACTGCAGCTGATATTAAGTACATAACGAGGGCACACTTTAGGGATCTGATGCCACAGTCTTCGCAGTCGCATCCAAGATCTGTAAAAGCCACCCGTGCTGATGCTGACCTTGCCTGACTGACCCTTCTCCCCTCCTTCACAACAGGGCGACGAAATGCTGCAAAGGAACACATGGTCGAATCCTTCTATTCGTGTCGTGCATCAATTCGCAAATTTATCATCCAGCATTTGAGGATGACAACAAATTGAACAGCACACAACCGGCACACCCATCACCAACACAACAGCATGTCATGTCAGCATACGATTCGAAAGATGTTGAAACTCGAAACACGCCAACTTGTTGCCCTGACTGCCACTGAGCGCACTGACTGGGCCAACTTGCATCCTGCAGGATCCACTCTGCAGGCATACGGGCTCAGCCGTTGCTGACTTACCAAAGAAGGTGCTTATGGCCCCTGACTAATTTCAGGAACAAGACTGTTACTGGCTGGGTGAACGCCACCTAGGCCGTTGGGACAAAATGCACAATCATGGTTGGACCATCTTATGAAAATCACTATTATTAAAAATAATGCCAGCCCGCAATGAAATCATCGTGTCCGCTCAGGATGTCGAGGGTTATTCCATAGCTTACGATGGTGTACAGTAATGTGCATTCAAGGCACAACGCCTTTGCAATCTGGATAAATCCCTCGTGTCAGCGGGTAACTCACACAAACTCAGCTGTCAAATTCAGAACCAACTCTTCGGAAAATGCAAAGTAATTTCAATCTCAAATCTTGGAACCAAGACCATGGACTTTATCCGTCGGGGTCAAACTCTTCTGAACCCTGTTTCCTCCAAGTGCTGGGCATTATATATTCTCCGACAGAGCCACCAACACGTGATTAAACCATGCATAGCGATCATTGTGATCAACAGCCTCATCTCAAGCTAATTGCTCGTCGTTCGTATCCAGCTCTTTCTAATCTTCCGATCAACAGAACCGATAGTTAAAAGAATACACCTAAAAACATCTCTGGGCCGTTTTCCGAATGTGAAAATGACGCATTTGGACGGCTGCCGAAAATGAGATACAACCTACAAGCCCTTTTAATTGTCAGACATCGCCCCCCAGATTGCCCAATTGCAAGGCAAGTTGAGGAGATCTGAGCAGGTGATTGGTCAGACCACTCGGATTTCCGTCAATATTTGGACGTTTTTTTACTCGGGTAACAATTAAAAGGGCTTGTAGGTTGTATCAAAGCATGCAATGGAACCACTGAACAGTAGATGTTAGTCATCTGCGTTCATTTAGCCATCCCTTCAAACCTTGACTTTGAAGTCCGGTCAACTACTTACGACATGAGAACAGAACTGCACTGTGGCATGCTACAGCAATTTACATTGGTACACTCTTCCATGCTCCAGAATTCAAAAGTCAAAAAATTTCAGCCGCGGTTTGGTATCGATAGGCATATTCAAACGAGGCCTTGCATTACTTACCCCTCCTCCCTCTCTCCCATTCCCATCGACTGAAGACTCGCGGAGACATATTGCAGCACGATACATCTGTTACATCACCGGTTCACCACATCGCCACATTTGACCATTCTCGCTGCTGGCAAAACTCCAAGCATGGATCAGCGTCACCACAGAAAACGTTCACCGCCATGCGCCACCTCTAGAACGACAATCCGTAAGACTGTACATGTGAGAGCACAGCAGAATAATGGAGAGGGAAAACCCGACTTTCTAGAAATGTCAGGTAGTGGATGATGAGGATGGGTGGGACAGAAATGTATGTAGCCGTAAGGCTGACCGGTGATGCTTTTTTCTTCCGATACCGAAGAGTCCTCGAGACTTGATCCCTAGCTTTGGAACTGTGCGAGCTTTGGCATGGAACTCTGGGAAGCTGAGACTCGTCGTCCGTCTGGTGTAATTATTCTAGGCGGAGAAGCTTTCTGCTATGTTCATGGTAAGTGGATAGAGCGTTCTTCATTTGCGGTCATTCAGGCACCAGTAAGGCTTACTTGGACTTGGAGTCTAGGTCTGCCTTCTTAAAGCGTGCAAGCACTAGGACGTATAAAGCACATTGAGAAGTATATGGTCTTGTTCAACGTGCCGTTGTTCGAACCCCTCAGCGAGCTCTCCAAAATGTAACTTGGGGGCCAGACCAGTGGTCCAAGTCCTCGAATGCCACAAAAGTTCTGTGACATATTGCTTGCCGACGAACAGATGAGTATGTAGTCTTTCGAAGCATGAAGTAAGGGGCACGATTTTTTATTCAGAGGCAGAGACCGTTTAGTCGAGTATTCACCAATGAAAGATGATATAGCATAGGGCATTTGTGTGTAGCTAAATATGCAAATATTTTGACTATGAAGCCTATGCAGGGCTCTACTGTTCGTGACGCAGAGATACATCCTCAATTATGATTCCCATATAGAAAGCATCAGGCAAATTATAGAATTCAGTCCGATTAATTGTAAGCAATTGCATAGTCACGTGCATGGCTCAAATAAGGTTCTCACCTCCGCTCAATGCGACTCTCTACGTCGTTTCTTCCTTACTATTTCATTATTCATCTTCTCTATAATACTACCAATTGCTGTTTGGTACCAAGGAAAGGGTTGCCTACTAATATTCATCTATACCCTCAGATTGTCCCCGCATCATCATACCACATCATGCAAAAAGCAGCGAAAAGTCACCGTGATGGTGGCCCCACTAACATCAAAACCACCATCTACGTCACGACTCAATTGGTCGTCCATAGCATGACGGATTCTACCGTATTTCTATGTCCTTCGCAACGCAATGGTAAGTAATCTCTATTAAACTTTTTCATAGCGTCGGTCTCTTTGATCGAATCACAATCCAATTTTCGCACTTAGTTGCATAATTAAGCCAGTCAACCGCGGCCCGAGACATGAAAGTTTCCGACGCGGTCGAACTCATGCCCCGCGCTGCCTTTTCCGGATAGATATATATCATATCGTCAACAGACCACAATTGGAGAGCACAAAAACACACACACACACAATGGCTTCCCAAATACCAAGCACAATGCGAGCTGTAGCTCTGGACAAACACTGCGAACCCAGCGAATATGCACTTGCGACTCTCCCTGTTCCAACGATAACTCGCCCAGATGAACTTCTCATCCGAGTCCACGCCAGCTCTATCAACCCAATCGATGTAAAACTAGCTGGAAGGTATTGCTTTTCCCTCCTCTTTGCCAGAAAACCAACACTGACACACCTCAGTCTCGGAAAACTAATGGGCAATTCCCAATTCCCCTACAAAATCGGCTACGATTTGGCCGGCGAAGTTGTCGCCGTAGGTACAGGCGTAACAGCTTTCAAACCAGGCGATAAAGTGTACTCCCGTGCTCCAACCGAATGTCGAGGCTCCGTAGCCCAGTACTGCCTCTCCGTCGAATCCGCAACTTCGATCAAGCCTTCGAATCTAGAATATGCTGAGGCCTCGAGTATACCCCTAGCTGCAATGACAGCTCTACAAGCCCTCGACATCGCAGAAAAGAGACTTCCAGGCGGCCTGAAAGGAAAGACAGTGTACGTAGCAGGCGGATTGAGCGGGACAGGTGGTTTCGCTGTACAATTAGCCAAACATGTCTTTGGCGCAGGCAAAGTTATATCAACACTCTCTACACAAAAGATCCCACTGGCAAAACAGTATCTCGGCGAAGGAACAATCGATCAGATGGTAGATTACAGAACCGAAGACGTAATTACAGCTATCGGCAAAGGAACAGTCGATTTCATGTTCGATACACAGAAAGAATCTATCTCCAAGCTTTCACTCATGAAGAAGGGAGGCATGATTGTGAGTATAAGTACGGTTCCAAATGGCTCCAAGTTTAAGAGGGAGACTCCAACTATACCGTCGTATTTGGTGGTGATGCTTAATGTTATCGATTGGTTCTATAATAGGATGGTGAGCTGGAAGGGAGTTGGATATGAGTATTTGCTCATGGAGGGGACGAGAACGGATTTGGAGCGCTTGAAGCGGTGGGTTGAAGAGGGGAAGGTTAGGCCTGTTGTTGGGGAGAAGGTGAAATTGGAGGATATTAGAGGGGTGAGAGCTGCGTGTCAGAAGGTTTATGTAGGGAAAGGAGGGGTGGGCAAATTGGTAATTGAGGTTGTGTGATTATTTGTACAGTCTGCGGGTGTTTACTTTGTTTGGGGGTTGGATACCATTATATTAATTAGATGTATGTGTACAATTGTATGATTTCGGTCATGATTCCGCACTTTCCATGCCTTCCCAGCTTCGATCCTTCCTCACTTTCCCTAACTTATCTTCTACAAGTAACACATCCTGCCTAATGATTACTTCACATCTCGAGGCACAGGCTCGGGATAATAATAGAAGTGGCTTTAGACTCGCCATACAATGCACACTCACTTCAATATCCAAATACGCCACGCACTACTCTCTACCCTCACTTCATTCCAACCACCAACACCTTGTCCTAAAGAAGTTCACGAGTATCATAACCAATCGTCTATCCCCCACTATCAACGTGCCCTCCAACCTAATCACCTATTGCACAACTCAAAAAATGCAAGTCAAGACATTCTAACATTGTGACTTCAAACTCCCTTGGCACGAACAAAAATCAAGTAGACAGATATCCTCTCCCTGAACCGTCCAGAATGTAAGACAAAGGCATAAATATACCTGTCTCAGTAGTGCATAACTTAATATTAAGTTTTAAGTAAGTGGAGAAAAAGAAATATGCTAAGACATTCGAGGGTCCTTCTAGAACCGCCATTTCAGCTGCTGCAGAACATAAATCAGATCTGAGACATGGTATCATATCAAAGACATCAGCACAGATCTTACGCCATATTGCTAATCTTCGAATCAGGTTATAGATAAGACATTCATTCATTCATTTATTCTCTATTCATTCAACTCAGGGATCCAAATCTCCTCCTCCCCTAAAACACAAATTAACTACTCCATTCTCCCCTCCCCCTTCTTCCACCCCATCATAATCTTGCATTCCTCCCAGAACGTCCTGTGCGGCTCCAAAGTGTCCCTCTCATAAGCATCTATAACCGGTCTCTCCCACACCAGGTCCGCTTCCGCGGCTTTGACAACCTTAGACCTTTTGATGATTTTCCAGCCGGTGTAGAGGATGGGACAGACGAAAACCATAGTGTAGTAGGAGAAGAAAGTGCCCAGGTCCCACCCTGTGGTGATTTGTTAGAGCATATTAGATGGAGGGGAAAGGAAGAGGAAGGGAGGAAGGGGGACTTACACCCCGGTAAAAACGTAGCATATCCATAACAAGACACTGTAAAAATCATAGTCCCCAATCCAAACCAGGCACAATATGGCTGTGCCCACCCTACATATGGCAGATCCTTCCTATCATATCCTTGTACCTTCAACGCGCGATAGAAAAATAGGTATATAACACACATACAGATATAATCTATAATCTGTCCAGCTTCGGTGAGATTGGCGAGCCAGGTAATAACTTGTTGGGAGGAACTTCCTACAGCGAGGAAAGAGAGGAAGGGGAAGATCATGGTGATGCAGAAACAGTAGATGGGAACGCCTCTCTTGGTGCATTTGCGGAGGGGTTTTGGGGCGTGCCCGTCGAGCGCGAGACCGTAGAGGGTGCGGGAGGCGCAGTAGCTTTATTGTTGTGTTAATTTGTGTGTAAAACATGAGTTGTATTTCAGAAGGAAAGGAGAGATACATACACATAACTATTCCCTGCTGAGAATATACTCGTCACCAACAACGCATTCGTAAGATGGGGTAAGACGCCAATACCCAGATTCTGCATAGCAATCACATACGGACTCGAAGCCGCTGTTCCCGAAGCCTGAGAGTCAGAGAGAGCAGCAATGAGTTTAGCGTCATTATACGGGATCACGATTCCGACTGCTAGAGCACCGCCTATAAAGAAGATTGCGAATCGCGCGTAGATGGTTTTGAATGCTCGCTTTAAATTCTTGCGTGGGTGAGCGGCTTCACCTGCCATCATGGCGATGTATTCTGGGCCGACGATTGTGAAGCTAGGAGGGGTGAGTTGGGATCAAGTAGATGAGGGAGGGGAGCATACGCAGCTTTCCATAGAGCGGCTAAGAAACCTTCGAATCGTCCTAGGGAGCCTGTAGTTACATATTCTGCGAACGCGCCCTGAGCTGTTGTTAGCATCCTTACTATAAATGGTGGAGATGCGACGACTTACTGGTTCTCTCCAATACCTGAATCCATAAGCATCATGCGCTGGATTCCCTCCCACCATTGTGATGAAGGTGAAGCAGAACAACATGATAATAAGGAGTAGTTTTCCAGAAGATAGCCAAAACTCGGATTCGCCATACCATTTAACAGCAAAGAGATTGATGATACTACAGAAAGTCAGAAATAAGCCATAACCACGCTAGAGATATGACCTACCCATAGAGAACAATACAACCCGCACATACAGCAGCCAGAGGAATATCATCCCTCCAGAAAGTCAGGACCAAATTCAAAGCTGAGATTTCCCATGGAATCAATCTAAAACTATCAGTAACTCCCAGTGCCATCAATTTCTCAAACTCACACGGCCTCTGTAGAAAGTCAGCAAGATGTCCAATTACCTGACAAGAGAAAGCACTTACCATAAAAGAAGAAATTCCACCCAAGCATAAACCCAAAAGCCTCATCAACCCACTTACTCCCCATCCTCACAAACGACGCACTAACCGGCATAAACACAGCCATCTCCGCCATACAATTATTCACCGCCGCTAGAAAGAAACAATACAGCGTAAACGCAATAAGTAGACTCCCTGGCCCGCCTTGCACCAGCCCAGAGCCAATACTAACAAACAGCGCTGTACCAATCGAGCCACCAATCGTAATCATTTGTATCTGTCTCCCGCTGAGACGCCGCTGCAAATCATCTGCGTTCTCGACGATGATTCCATCTTCGCTAGCTGGGCTGTCGTAGGTAGGAACATCTTTCTCGTTAGAGAGAGATGTTGGCCTTATGGTTTTGATATCCGCCATATCATGTGCACGTAGAAAACGTAGTCAATTTATCAATCACTTAAAAACCAATCACTTAAAAAGGCGGGGTTCAATAGCTTTATGTACAGAGAATAGGTAAAGCATATCTATTCCCATTTCCTTGTTCAATCAAACCTAAACAAACAACCACGCAAGCACCTTATCATAGGACCCTCAACGGCGAAGCCGAATTAAGTGCGACTGTGAACTGAAGAATTCAGGAAGGTCTCCTGCAGCGCACAAAGATTGATGCAGTAGCGTGCCCCTCACAGTTTGCCGGACCCCGCCACTAGGAAAGACCCTACGCTAGGTAGCAGTAGGCCTGCCATGCCCACTCGCGCATGCTTGATCGCTGTAAGCTTCAGGGTATGCAAAACATGTCCCTTCTGAGCAGAATTGCCCGCTGATAAGGAATTGGATAAGCGATAAAGAACCATATATGCAATTGTTACGTTTCATCCGCTGTAAGCTCACTTGAGATGATCGTTTTGTCGATTTCTTGGGATTGGGATTCGGTAGTAATCCTGAGCGCTTGAAGGCTACTTGCATCTAGGGAGACCCGGTGCAACTTTGTGATTGATCTTGTGCGCCACAGTGATCTTGAGCCCAGAACTTTAAAAGTGCGAGCACGTCTTTGAACTTTATGATCATTTGTAGCCACTGAAATGTGGCGTGGGGGATCGGCAAAGAGTGTTCTGGGATCGAGTTGATTTCGCGGAATAATGCGATCCAAGAACCATCAGCAAGAGACTCTAGGTTTGCAGAGCTTATTCGCTACAGAGCAAGGTTCAAAGTGATTACCTGAGGCTAGAACAGATATGTAGCTGCATATCAGGATGGAAACTTCACAAGGGTGAATAAATAATGGCTAACGATAGGTCGATTTTTTCCAACGTGACCAAGGTTGACTTCGCGGGGCTTGATTCCAGGTGCGTGGTATCAAGCTATCTTACAGCAGGATCTTCTGGATCTCTGATACAGGGCAGATGCAGATATATCCTGGCTTCCCCGCCCCTTCTCCCAAAATCTGTCAGCTAGCCTCATCGTCCTAATTGATGGCTATCTCGCGGACGACGTTTTTTCCCCTCACCCTATGGTTACCTCTCCATTGTTACTCACGCCTCGTCTTTCGCTCTCGAGAAGCCAAGCACCACCTTGCGGTCCACTTGCATCAAGACTAACGGTAGTCTTGCGTGCATCACTGATTACTCGAATAGTTTCTCCAGCATTCTTGAAATCAGTTTCGCAGGTAATGGCGGGTTGCTTTGCTCGAGCTGCGTTTTCGGTAGGACTAGTCACCGGACTTCTAATCGAAGGAGCAGGCTTTATGTCGACATTTGGGAATGGCAGGAAGCCTTCCCTCAAGGGAATCAATACAACCGGAAAACTCAATTGGCGCTTACTGTCCTGCGGGGATGGCTTTACGGGCACTTTGAAATGTCCTTTTCTCCTGCCCCCGATGAGCCAAGTATCAGCAGCTCCAGATACTTCGTAAAAGAATTCGAGAAACTCGTTTGGATGGGTACCAATTTCATGGTCCCAATCTCGTGTTGATTTGATTATCAACGAGACCGAAATGGGCTGATTTGAAGCTGCGACAACTGTGTTTGGCTGAATCGGTGTTGGGTCGTGGATCTTTAGATCAGCTGTGTGAACAACTGTAACAGATGGAACCTCAACAGGAATGATAATAGATCTGGTCTCTTTCAGGCTTTCTTCTGTAATATTGACTGGTATCAGAGATATGACAGGCATTTGGCTTTGCCATTTGAGAAGGAACTCTTCAATCAACACTGCTACTTCCTGATCTTGCTCGGTGGAGTGTCCGAGACCTGCAAACTGATCTCGCCATCTGACAGTAGACAAAGCAGACGTTGAGATCTCGCTTAGTATAGCCGTTCGCTCATGGTCGTACGGAGTAAAGTGAGCCCGCAGTTCTGTAACAACCGTAGGTATGATAAGACGGGCATATGAATTTAATGGACTAGTGCGTAGAACGCGCTGCAAGTCTTTGGTGACAGCATGTTCGATCTCTTCCTCCAGGCAGATGTAATTGAGAACCAGTGATAAGGAGGATTTGCGACCTTTTCGAGGTCCTGAAGATTCATTCCGTGCCGCCTCCGTTTTCGTAATTTTATAAAGCATTGTTACCGGCTGGCGAGGGAAAATAACAAGCGGTCTAGAAATGGCGGCGCCTCCATGTGCATCGTATACCTCAGAACCGTCCAACCGTGACCCTAATAGTCGTAATGGGCTTGATGTTGCGGATGAAATCGTGAACTTTGAGAAGAGACCTTTGTGCTTGAAAACATCCTGTACATTTACACCGAGTGGAAGCATAATCGAGACGGATGGAGTTGCAGCGAAGAAGAAAATCCCTTTTTCGGTAGTGTAGGATATCTCTAGCTTTAGGGATATCTCATTAACCTCATGCTCGAGACTGAATGGCATGATTATTTTGGAGGTAGAACCAGATTCCATAGAACCCAGACGGACGACTCCAGCTTCAACTTTCTTCGAAAGCTGCAATGAACCCTCTACCACTTTGGCTTCGCTAGTTTGAAGCCTTAATCCTGCGGTAGCTGCCCGGACATGAATCTCACCAGCGGTAATATCATTCCAACCAGATGATAAGACGAGCTCAAGCGAGCGATTGCGATCTAGATGCATGTATCTAGAGGCATTTAAACGAACATCAAATGCTTCTTCTCGATGATATACCAGGAGTCTAGGACATTTGAAGAATGCCTTATCCTTTCCACTGATGACAGCAGTCGTGCTGTGTGTATACTGAAAAGTAATATTACGAGTATGAAGGCTGATGTGTGTCACAATGTAGGTCCCGGGTACGATTACCTAAATGGGTGAGCACTTCAGTATGAGCAGAAGCAATACGGAAAACACTTACGTTACTTTTGACCGAGAGCTTCACGATTCCTTTCTTCATGATCGAGCTCTTGTCCATCTCAAGCCATATCTCACGGTTCGCATCTCCGAACAACGCCGTGATCTTGACTTTGGCTATTTCTATATTCAATTCATCCGCGAGCAGATAATTAAGTCGAATTTGCAACCCGAAACTGTCCATCTCTGGATGATATCTAACAGTCCCATCAACCTCAACATGGCCAAAAAAGTTTTGCAGAGGTACTGATATTTCATGCGGTAGACTTTTAGTCACTCGAAGTAAATCCGGGAGGTACGACTCGACTGGCAGGGCTTCATCGAGGCCGAATGATCTAACTCGTCCTAATTTTAAGGTTGACTTTCTCTTTTGTCTCTCATTTTCTACCATTGCAGCCTTAGACAGAAGCTTCAGTACAACCTTAACATATTCTTCCCTACGTTTGAGTTCTTTGAGACATTTGGCCCACATCACCAGAACAGACAACTCAATATTTGTCCAGCCATCCTCGCCGTAGAAAGGTGCCATTCGGTAGAAGTATGATGCGGCAGCAGCAAAGTCTGTTAGGTGATACTTGAGAACAGCAAGATCTGCCATACTTGCTTGCACTGACTGTACGTGATTTGCGACGGTATAGTGACGAAGCGCCTTATCCGTCAAAGTCTCATAGAGTCGGTAAAAGTCGTCCTTGTTGTCGATAGCGGTTCGAAGCAATTTACTATCAATCCCATGAGATGAGGGGGGTATATTCGTGATGATAGATTCATCTCCTTTCTCAGATGCTTCTTGGCCGAGGTCAACCTCTTCTATGCTAAGATCGACTTCATGCATTTCCCCTGGCTTATCAGATTGGAGGTGAGCTATCTCAGCCCATCCCGAGCTCCATCCATGCTCTTTGCCAACTTGTTCGAGGATATTTCTCGACAGAAGGTAGAGCTCGGCTCTATGTGCAGCGAGTTCCTCAAGTCCAGCTTTCAGAAACGGTGATGCTACTGCACCCGACTCCGGCACGCTAGATCTTCGTCCACCAGGGAACTTACCAGGACTTGGTGGTTCTCGAGAACTCGATCTCAAGGCAAGGGAGCTGCTTCTAGCCGGATGCATCATTGTCTTCGGTTCTGGGATGGCAGCTTTGGGTTCCTGCCCATCACTAGCAATCTTGCTGCTTGGAGGTGCCAGAGTTGAGGGAGGTATGGGAAGGGATTTAGTTGATGTTTGGGCAAGGATTTGTTGTGAAATGGCGAACGTGAAAGAAGAAACTATGTTGTCGACCACCTTTGACATGACAGGATCCGGAGTTACTCGAGAGCTAGAGTCCCCATCAGTAGGCTCTGTTGAATTCGCAGCCATCCAAGATGCCCATATGTCATCCCTCAGAATGCGTGCAATGGAAGCCACAAAAGCAATAGACCTTTTGCAGATTTCTCCCAGCACGGCAAGGTTCTCCACATCCTCTGATGGCTGAGACGTAGGTAATCTTGCAGCTACTCCTTGCAAGCTTGATTCCCTTTGTTCTTTGAGTTTTGCAAGGAGCTCTTCTTGCGAGGACCAAGCATTGGCGAGGCGAAGCAAAAGAGATAGCTGTCTGGCAAACAGATAACAGCGGAAATCGAAAATTGATATGTCATTTGAGAGTATCAATTCTCGATAACGCTTCTTTGAGGCATTTAGAGGTATTTCAGTATCCTCATGTTCAATACTCTGAGATGTTGATTGCAAATCTATAGGATCATCTGTTTCCGCATCAACATCGCCCATGTCCTTGAGAATCGCTGATTTTGCTTGTTCTGCTCGTTGTTTTAATTCTGCCGTGAAGGGGAGAAATGCCCCACCGTGGGTTGGGCCTGATGCTGCAGAGGACTGCTCCCTGATAATGGTATCTAAACCAATTGCAAGCTCATCATACCCAACAAGAGCATCCTCAACTAGCCCAACGCTTTCAAACCCTCTAGCAAGACCCTCTTTAAGAACGAAAAACGTGCAGAAATTCCAGCCTGGCAATGATCTCTGGGTATCTTTTTCTCGAATATCTTCCTCATACTGACTGACACGCATATCAAAGGACATCAGAATCAAAGATTTGAATTTCGAAACTAAATCCAACCAAGCATTTTCATTCTCCTGTGGTGTCTCAGTATATGACCCTGGAATTGCAGGTACAACCCTGGGAAGCATATCATATGGCACATCATTGATTCCAATGCGAATTTGAGCCACTCGATCAACCGCAGATTTAGACGAGCCATTAAAGTCAGCTCGTAACTTTTCGAGGATGGTAGTTGAGCCACCACCACGCCATCGAGCTGTGGACTTTTCCGACGACGACCCAGAGCTCCCTTCTGCTCCCTTTCCGCTTGTTCTAGGCTGCGTAGCAGCGGCTGTATTTGGCACAATAACGTGTACAATTAACCACTCGTAGGCATCATGGTTCTCTTGCGCTGTAACTTTGCTCGTACTCTGAGCCGGTGGCGTATGCTCTTTTATCCATTCTCGGACCTGCCGCCGGGCTTGAGTTTTATATGTTTCATTGTCATCGCACCGAAGAAAGAAGACCTTTAAATATGGAGTCTGTCGCAGTCCTGGGATTTGATGCCTGCGCTCCTTTACTAGGGCTTTCGGCGGTCCAGACACAGATTCTGGCCTTTCAATCGCCGCATTTCCTAAGGCCTGTGTTCGAAATCCATCATCTCCACTGGTAGCGGAATCTTCGCTCTTCACTCTTGAGAGACTAAGATTGCTTGCGGATGCGACATCTTTGGTTTGAACGTCCGCGGCTGAAGGGACAAGGTCGATGTGAAGGGAGGATATCGATCGCAAAGGGCCAGCATGCGATTCCCAGTGTAAATTCCGCAGAGGAAGGCGAGGCAGCAAGCCAGGGCTCAAGAGCTGGTACACACCATGTGGATCAAAGTATTCAACTTGGGAGCTATTAGCTAAGGCACAGCTATATTAAATGTTTGCTTTCTATACCTGTAACTTTGGAGCTTGAGGATGGCTGCTCCATTGTAGTCGTGATGACTTAACATCACAATGGATCATGGAAAGGAGAGTCAACACAGGGTAATCTAGGTTGAGCCCATTAAGGTGCTGCGTTGCTCTACTCTCGAGGTTGCAGAATTGTTTCGATCGCCAATTCGGGAAGCGGTGAGTCTACCAGGCCAGGCTATGCTCTGGTCGCTACAGCCAACTACCTTTCATTAATTGAATCATTGTTGGTGCCTAAAGAAAATTCTACAGAATTTAAAATAGCTTCTCTACATAATGCGAAAAGGTATATGCAAAATCAGTTGCCAGCCGACCTCTTAATACCGATCATCATGTCGCGATTAAACAGCATAATATCACATTCCACATCTTCTGCACAGCCTTGGCAGACCTCGGAGCCGCCAAGCTGCTGCCCACTTGCCCTCCAACTGACGGAAATAATCCTGGAAATATTCCAACATCTTGACCCCGTTCATTCGGTCTGCTTCGCACTTACTTCTAAGCGGATATATCTCACGTATCGCCGTCTGAAGAAAAAAACTCCGCTGAATTCATGCTCATACAATTGCCCCATTCCGACCTCTCAGCAATTTACTCTATGTCATCTGTATGACCACCTGCAGCAATGGAAACCGAAGGATATGATTTACTGTGGTTTCTGCAAGAAGTTTGGCAAAATTCATTCAGAGTTGGGATTTCTAGGAGGAACGTGTATCTCATGTGCACATATCAAGTACGTCCTCCGATATCACGGTAGCATGGGTAGTTCGAGGTATTTCGACCACCGGTAGCCACTTTCGCCACTGTTCATAAAAGAGATGATCAATCAAGGGAAGGCCATTCCCCTCTTGTGACTGTGATATGAGGTCCTTATCAGGTTTGTCACTGTTCTTGATTGCTTCAAATATTGTGTGCGGAGTTGGTAAGCACAGAACACTGTTTCTCGGTCCACCACATTACCGCCTCTTGGACTTTTCGATTTTGATTTCTTTCAAGTGCCTGCAATCTTGCCTTAGGGCTCTCTGACTTGCTTTGACGCTCACAAAATATGTAGGTAGTTCCAAATCATAGTGCCATGATGACACCACGTATTAATCGGGTACAGGTCGCGAAAACCATCTGGCCACGAGTGGAAGCAGAATGATGGGGGCGCAAGCAAATGTACCACTTCAGTATCTCGGCGCGTCGCATATTTCTTTCCACTTTATCCTTGATAATCCGTTTGGGATATTCATACCGCTCGCAGCCCAGCTAGCAAGGGTAGTTTGAAATGTCCACGCAAGAACTGCTTTGACAACGTGTCTCCGGTGTCCCCATATTACAGCTTCCGAGACTGTTGCTATGCCGTTGAGAAGGAAAAATACTGCAATACGAAAGAGGCCACCTGCATGTAGGATCGGGTATAATGCATAGAGGTGGAACAACGCCATCAAACTGAAGGCACCCATCACTCCAAGAGAGCGTGCTATTGGGATCGGTACACCGTACCTAGGGAGGCCATATCGCAGAGGAGCATATGCTAGTGATGTGCAGGGAGACGCAAATGCATTGTGCCATGTCTCGGACCTAGAAATTTTCAGCAGCAAATTCAATCAAACAGGACGACAAGTCTACCAAAATCCTGTCAGGCTGTCTGCAAGATACAGCGGCCCAAACAGAGCTGGGCTACTCTTGTACCGAAGTAGCAGCTGCATACTTGTCCATATAATGTATATCGCAAGGAGCACCTCAAATGCGAGTATAGTGGGGTAGTTTTGTGGGAGGGTTTGGAGGAAGATGAAGGCGCCGATGTGTATACCCAACTGGACCGGCTCACTGAAGTTCTCTTGCTTTCTGGGAACTCTTATATGATTTGGGGTGAAGGATTCGTATCGAAGCTCTATTAGAACAATGAAGGGAAACAGCCAGTCGGGTGGTCTTCGTCCAGCTGTGTAGGTGGGAAGATCGTGTCTGCGTGCCCAAATATCCAAGAGCTTCATTGTACCAATTGCAACTGCGATGTTTCAGCAAAAATTAAATACGTGCCACGAGGACAATATTTTGGAAGAATTGTTCGAGTTAGATATGGGCAATCATTCTTCCCCGTATATATGGGACATTGACATACCTGCAAAATTCTGCAGACATCTCGCCGGACCACAAGATATTGGCGCCAGAAATGGTGATATCCAGAACGCAGCGATTGACAAGAATGTCAATACCCGGTAGACTCGATAGTATCCTTTCAAATGAAAGTATACTGAGAAATAGAGTAGCTCAATAGGTATAAGCAGGAAAGACGCAGCCTTGATAGTTTCATGTCCCAGCTGCTCTACCACAGGAGGCAGATTTGCGATCTGAATTGGAAGCGGTGGATAGTAAGAAAGATTCATCTTGAATCAATATGCGATCGCAGAATTCGTGGGCTGATCCCAATAAATATTCTGGCAGACTCTGTACCACTCAAATTTCGTCGCGGCGTACAAGGCCAAACGTGAATTCTTCCACAGCACCTTTGACTCAAGGCCTCTTATAACCCTCTCTGAAAGAAATCAATCCTTCCTTCCCTACTTTCCCCGATCCCAATTCTCTCAAAACAACAACCCACTCAATGACGCCCTTTCCAGTCTCTTGACAGCCTCTCGGAAGCGTCGGAAGGCTGATAAACAAACTCGGAGGTATCTCCGCGCTCCAAATCGCGTCGCACAGCTTCTCAAAACATGAAGTAGGATTCAAAGATGTAGGATATTAGGATGGAGAGAGAAGAAGAAGAAGAAAAAGTAAACAGAAAAAGAGTATACTTTATCAAACGATGGCGACACCATTGCCTGGCTCTTTCCTGGAAATGGCATGGTGACTTTTTCGGTAGCCTTGCTGCATTGTCAGCACCTATTTTGTGGTTTGAAAGCAGATTTTTGGGGTGGTATCGCGCGGAAGAGATGGCGGGCTGGGAGATGATTCGCTGCATACCTCAGTTGGGTGCTGGTGATCCTTGTGTTGTTATTGTGAAGCCGGCTTATCTCCGAACAGGTGTTTATACACTGGTAAGATGCTGAGATTTGGTGGACTTTCAATAGAACAATTCTAATAACAGAATTGCCAGCAAACTGAAGGACATTGGCGTGAAGTGCTTGTGAGTGTAACTGATGGAGTTCGAATCACTACTCAGTCAAATCACGTTTTGACTTTGTCCGCAAGGCTGCAGCACTTCGGACAATTCGGATACACTATGGGTAGAGTGGGATACTGTACCAACAGGTACGGTATGAGTAAGTTTGCTGACATGTACAACCGAGTTTTCATCTTTAATTCTACAGTCTTCCGGAAATTCTCAAAGTGTGAGACCCAAGCTCCAATGCCAGACCATCTCTACCAATGCTTTAGAACTCCACTTTATGCCTCATCCCATCATTCAACGCCGTTCCATCCAATGCTCATACAATATCCACCCAATCACCACACCCAGTGAAATCAAAATTATAATATACAGGTTGATACTATCTTGCCCTATGAGACCTGTGGTCTCTACCCCTTTTACTTTTGCTCTTATCCTTTGGAAGCTCTACGGGTGTGTCCTTGAGCTGCTCCATCATAAACTTCACCATATAATCATCTGTCGAGGAGACAGGCTTGCCCCAAGCATTAAGTTCATCGTCGTTCTCGTCGAATTCCATCGCATCAGCGACAGAAGTGTCTTGGCCTTGAGTTGCACTGTCTTCCCGAGGAGTCCCGGCGCCCGCTGGTGTAGCAGAAGCTGTTGCCACATTCTCGTCAAAGTCTGCAGCATCTGTCTCGATGATTTCAGCTTCCGCCAATTTTGCGGCAGCAACGTCCTCCTGGTCTTCAGCTTGAGCAAGCACACGTTGCACTTCCTTTTCATTGTCTGGTCCACCAAGAACTCTATCCATTGCAGCATTTGCGGCTTCATCACCATCCAGCCCGGCGACTCCATCAAGTACATCTTTGACCTGCACCTTGTTGAAGTAGTCCGTCGTGAACTCTCCCTCTTGGATGACAACATCATCGAGCATTCTTTTTTGATTGGCTTTACGTAGGATATTGGCTTCAATGGTATGTTCTGAGACCAATCTGTAGATGTGCACGTCTCGGGTTTGACCTATACGATGGCAACGATCTTGACATTGTTTGTCCATGGCAGGATTCCAATCGAGATCATAGAAAATGACGGTATCAGCACCTGTAAGATTGATGCCCAAACCACCGGATCGAGAAGAAAGGATGAAAACGAGAATCCGATCGTCGTTGTTGAATCGATTTGTCAAGATTTGTCTTTGTTCTACACTGGTGCTACCATCTAAACGGAGATATTTGTACCCGTGAATATTCAAGAACTGTTCTAGAATATCCAGGACCTTTGTCATCTGAGTAAAGATTAGAGCCCGATGTCCACCAGCTTGGAGCTTCTGAAGGAGTTTGGCGAGGATCTGAAGCTTGCCGCAATCATACTGGAGGAGTCGCTTGTCTGGAAACTGAATAGACAATCTCATCCGCGCTTCGTGATAAGGATCGATGACAGATGTATCGACAGTTCTTTGAACGGTGTCGACAAATCTAGGCCCTAGGGCAAGCGCTGTCATATCTCGTGCAACAACTGGCGGAGTTACACATGCAAACTTCTTGATTGTACTGTTCAGAGCCGTTGATCTCATTTGTAAAGTAGGGATCATCGAATTCAAGGTGGGAGATCGTGATTCTAGCCAGGTCATCAGCTGGCCCCTTTTCTTTGGATATGGTTTCTGAGGTCGATCATTGACCCCCAGTGTGAGCATGTCGACCAGGCGGCTGCCATAGATAGGTTTTTGCTGTCGTCGAAGCGCATTGAGATATACACAATGTTGAAGCTCTTCAAATCTTCCCCATCGCGAGGCGCTCTCTAGGTAAACGAGGTTCGATTTAGCGGTTGAAGGATCCAAATTTGTTAGTGCATTTTGGGCTCGCTTTCGTTGAGCTTCCCGCATGTCCATCAACACGCGCTGGGCACTGAGGGCAGCACTCCTAGATGTGACAGCCTCGGATAAGCGTTCGTGTTTTGTGGGTACAAGATTTAGAAAATCCAGACTGGCTTTGGTCATAGGGTCCTCTCGAAGAAGTCTTCGCCGGACAAGTAGCTCCTTAATTTCGAAGTCTGCAACCACAGACTTCCCCATCGGGAAAGAGGTCATAATTGCGCGCTCAATAAACAGATCCGGATGATTACAGACCTTTCTCAGCTGCATCAGACAATTGATGATGGAAAGATAGTTCCCTCCAGCGAGGGTTCCTCTGGTATCATCGCGAGCTAGAAACCCATCGTAAAGCTCACGCTGACGCTTTGAAAGGCGGCACAGCTCGACATGTTCATACTTAGCAGGCATCTGCTTCTCAACATCGGCCTTCAGTCTACGAAGCAGATATGGTCGAAGAAGTTTGTGCAGCTTGCTTATGATGCTTCTAGATTCATCATCCATTTGTTCTCTGCCATGTTCAAGAATCTGTTCTGATGGCTTTTTGAACCAGTCCTGGAACTCTTTCAAATTTGCAAATCCACCAACTCCTTGATTCGTGCCGTCGTCTGGCATTAAAAAGTAAAGTAGTGACCAAAGTTCAGTGAGGTTGTTTTGAAGCGGTGTACCTGTCAAGAGGAGCCGCGCTCGGGTGTTGAAAGTAAGCATGGCTTGCCACCTTTGTGAGTTGAAATTCTTGATATGATGTGCTTCATCGAGGATCATGTAATGCCACCGGCGACGTCTGAAGACTTGGAGATCTTTCAGAATGATCTGGTATGATGTGATACAGACATTGAAGGTATCATCTGACTTCCATCCTAATCTCTTCCGTTTTCGCTCCTCTATTGTACCATAGTAGGACAGGATTTTGAAACCGGGAAGAAACTTCTTGAATTCAATTTCCCAATTGAGAATGACACTGGTCGGGACGATGACAAGATGTGGTCCCCAAACTTCATGGACACAAGCTAAATGTGCCAAAAGAGAAATGGTTTGGATAGTCTTACCTAGGCCCATTTCGTCTGCTAGGATTCCGTTGGTGTTGTTGTTATAAAGACTAGCAAGCCAGTCGAGTCCGTAATGTTGGTATTCTCTCAGAGTGCCCCTAAGTAGAAAGGGTACAGAGGTTTTGATCTCGTTGTTTGGCTGAGGGGTTGCACTCTCAGTGACTTGACGACTAATTTGTTGTTGGGGCTCTACAGACGATACAGAGTCGAGTTCGGATGCCTTTGTAACTGAAGTTCTCGGTGTTGGTTGGCTACTCCTACCGGGACTACCAGTGTGAGTGTCGGGAGGCGGCTGTTCCTGAGTGACTGAGATAGCATCGTCGCCCTCAACGGCGGAAACGTTTTTATCGTCCTCCATCATCCCATCTTCATGGTCTGGTGCAACAGTCTCCGATTCTGCTGGAGCATGATCAGGGATCATAGAGACCTCGTCGGCCTCATCTTCGGTGACCTCTTCACCATATGCTGGAGCGGCCTTCACAGCGCCCAGTTCCAGCTCCTTCAGTTCTGAAGGTGCGAGAAATCCAAGCATATCACTTGCTGCTGCACCGTCTTCGTCTTCGCCACTGGCCATGTCCTCATCATCGTCCTCATCGCTGCTATCCATACCCTCGTCACTAGATCCCATATCATCATCCATATCGATTGACTCATCACTATCCTCAGCTGAACCCGCTCTTTGCGAAGCATTGTCGCCCTGTAGCTCAGATTCCTCGTCATCATCACCGTCGGCCATTGCTTCATCTTCAGCATCCGATGGTAAATTTGGCAACGCGGCATACTTCTCACGAAGTTGTTCCACGGTAAGATTTTCGTCAGCTGCGACGTCCGGCTGAGGTTGTTCTTCATCGGCCTCGGATCCAGAGGCAGACATGTTGCTCTCATCAATGGAATTCTGCATGGAGTCTGAATCCGTACCCACGTCTGAATTATCGTCCCCAGATTCATCATCAGTAGCGGTATCCGAATCCATGTGAGCTCTCTGTGCCTCCAACTTTTGTTGAGACTTGTCAACTGCCTCACTAAGTGCTTTTCGGACACGAGCCTGCTCTTGCGCTTCCCACTCCAAAAGTCGTCTTCGATTGACCTCAACTCTAACATTTTCCCAAGTTCCTTTCAGGGCCTTCATCATTACAACATAAGAATTTCGATACTCTCTATCCTGCTCTGCCCGAAGTTGTTCATCCGACTTTGGTTGTTTTCGGAGCCAGTGATCTCTGCATGCTTCCGCCAGACGCTTCGCAGCCATACGATGCTTCTTTTGCTCCATTTGCATGAGCCGGCGAAACTCGATAGCTGCTCTATTCATGTGGTCCAAATGTGCATAATGAGGAGGCATTGGTTCTGACTCTTCCGGTTGGAAGACCGAACAGTAACCTCCGCCTAGTACGCCACCAGGCTTAACAGCCTCCTCGGCCTGCAAGATTGTTTGTACATCGCTGGCAATCTGTTCAGGCCCATATTCAGTAGCCTCATCCGGATGGAATAATCCACCCTGATCAACGTGCTGTGTATCTCTGTGCTCAAATAACTCCTCGAGTGTTGGAAACGGCTTGGTCCAAGGGAGAAATGACTTCGGATGGATCAAAGGTAGCGACGGTCGAGAAAATGTTAGCCTGATTCGTGAAAGAGTTGCCTTTGGACTTGGTCCGGCTGGCGGATCGGCCTTGAGGGCCACAGAGCGGGGACGTTCCTCATCTTCCACATTATCCCCTGATCTCCCAGAACGTCTTCCTTTCGTCGGGCGAGCTGGGTTGGAGGCAGGCTGAGTAGGCTGGGCATTCTTCAGCGTAGCAGATTTCTTGTGGGATCGAACTGGAGTCGACGGGAGTTCGCTAGGCATAGACTTTCGATGGGATCGTTTGGGGGAGGAAGGTTTGGCGGGGGATTTTGGCAGGTGTGGAGAAGAAGTTGTTCCAGAAGAGCTTGATTTCTTGAGTCCATTAACTGATGTAGCAGCCGTAGGTCGTGCTTGAAACGGAGAGACCGGCCCGTTCGCATTTGCATTTTTGCTTTTGGTGGAATATGTTTTCTGTATCGCTCCTCGCGTCTGCCTTTTGTCTGAAGGTGGCTGTAATTCGAGGGGGATGTGATTCGTCCGCCCAGATTTTCGTTTCCCATCTTGCGTGAATGAAGAAGGCCCTTCAGCTACAACCTTCTTCCAGGGAGGAGACTCGGGCTTCCGTTTTGATGGAGGTATACTTTCGCTGACTCGACGCCGCTTGCTTGGGGGCTCGCCTTCACCATTTTCTTCTCCATGGCCATTTGTCTGCTCGATTACGGGTTCTTCTGCGGGTATATCTAGAACGCATATAAGTTAGTTATTTTGTTGCTGTGCCCGCAGATGTTGATTTATATACCGAAAACTTTTTGATGATCTTGCGTGTCGGACGCGGTCTGGGTCATGTCGTAAGAGGGACCATAAAAACACTACCGGACGCGTAATGAAAAGAACATTTGCGACGGTTAAATTTACGTCGGAAGGTGCGCAATATCTTAAAGAGTATTCCTACGAAATTTGGGCATGTCCAGGGGTCAGTTGCGCTTTTGGTGGGCGAAAATGTCGATTTTGTTGAAAATACTGAACTTTGTCAGGTTTCTCATGTAAAGCGGTCGCGTCAAGAATAGCATGGGCTGGCTAAGCGACGCTAGGAACCTCCAATCGAGCTTGATGTGAGGTTGAGCAACATTGTCAATTGAGAATTACAAACCACAAAGGTATACCGATCTAGCATCTAACGATATTCAGACTGCTGTATCTGATTCTAATTGTAGATGCTTTCCCGGCGAATTGCTACGGCTCGTCCGTTGCGAGCTGCCTTCCCCGTCGTCCGACGAACAGTCCTCATTCAACAACGAGGGGCAGCTCAAGCTACTCCATCTGGATCTGAATACCCTCGATTGGTCAGTAAATAGTCGACTAAGTTTATAGGATAGTGGCTGACTTGTTATGGCGAAGACCGATGCAGAAGATCCCGGAATGGTGAGGCATTACAGACTTGCCCCAACTTGACCTCAGCTCACTTCATTGTAGAACGGTGGATACATCAATCCTCCTCCTATCAAGCGTCAATTCCGTGACCCTCATGCCGATTGGTGGGACAAGCAGGAGAGAAGGAATTATGGAGAACCAGTACATGAGGACAATGATATTCTAGGAATGTTCTCTCCGGAGGAATATACACACACCAAGCCAGGCAAAGGTCTCTTTCAGATTGGATGTTTCGTAGCAGCCGTCTTCGGTCTTTGTGGGGTCGTCTCAGTGCTGTACCCAGACAAGGCATCTGTACCGAGGGACTTCGAGGGAGGCTTGGAGAAGGAACTTGGAGGACCAAATGCAGTGAGAGTATGTTGAAATTCTATGTGAGCTTTTGCCGATGCTAATTAACTTGCAGGCGAGAGCCCCCGGCGACCCATATGATGAGTAGATCCGGACCTGGTAGCGATTGATTTGTACATATCGAAATGGAATTGACTTGCACGGATAAACATTATTTTCCATGTTCCAGCGCCATTGCAAGTGTCTCGAGGCTCAAGATGGCAAAACAAGTATTACTCGAGTAAGGTCGAGGTCTTTTGTCTAGAAGTCCACGTTTTTCTTGTCACATAATTTGTATATGGGGTGGTCAGCCTGGTGATTGCACAGACTTTAAAGCCTTTGTAGGAAGGATTTCCTCTCTCATGTTTATCTTCCTCCAATGTTTATTTCTGAATTATAGAGTGATCGATACCGATCGTAGTTCGAGTTGCACTCATAATAATCGAGATTTCGCTCCTTCCGTTGTGGGCCGGTTACTGCGTCGTTTCCATAAACAGCGTACCTATGCAAGCGCAGTGAGTTCCTTCCATTTCAAACATAATTCTTCCACTCGGTCACCTGCCACCATCAATGCTCTCATCTGCGATCCCAAAACATCAGTCTCTGATGTAGTTCGTTCCCCAATTTTGTGTATTGGAGCTCAATATTCTCAATAGAAGAACGTCTCTCACTCACTCAAGAGCCTCATAATGCGGTACCAAAGCTGGGATGTTCTTGTGTTCCCCAATCAGAGCAAAATTCCACTACAAGAGTTCAAAACATCTTGTCAAGTCGTCCAAGACCCAGGTCAGTTTCGCGTCCGTCTGCCAATGTCTCCAGACTAAGAGTCATGCAGAAGCCCATAATTTGCTAGTCCATCCACAACTACTTCCTACAGTTACCTCATTCATTCCCAGTCTTTCAGCAGGAGATCACTTTCGAATTTCCATTCATAGCTGGCAAAATCCAGAGACAAGTCGCATCCTCCGTGATCTCAGAAAGCCCAGCGATACCGTCGTGTTCGAGGCACGGCTCTTTATTGATGGAAGGATTGCCGGGTTAGAGCCCGTTAAGCTACGCCGTCCGCCATTTTGCTAATGATGAGCAGCTCGAAATGGTTCTACCAAATCGGACCATGGCCTACAGTCCTCGATCTGAGTATTGGTACGTAACTGGCTGAGTACCGTACATGGTCTGACTGTCCTAGATCTTGATAAGAACGGAGATTTCGAAAAGCTTCGATTCCCAGAATTTCATAAGGAACTTCTGTCGCAAAGCTACTGGAACCCCGGTGATGATTTCGGTAGAGTCAAAGTTATCATTGCGGAAGGCTTTGTTAGGGAGAATCAAACATATCCATTTGAGAGGGTCAAGAATATTGTTTCATTCTCTTTCCAACATGCCCCTCTTGGTAAGTAGGCTAATACCCAAAATTATGTTCCTTGACTCATCGTAATAGACGTTCTCGAGTCGTCTGCTATTGCCTGGCCAAATCCTGCTATGTGGCGTCAAGCATCTCTTGCAGGTCCTTACTTTCCGCATCAATACTCGCCACGTCAAGGAGGAGATGGAGTTGAGGCTCATTCGCACTCCCCGCGACATGAATTCAAATCAACGAAACAATCATATCTTGCTCCGACCTTTGGATCCATGTATCCTCCAAATCCCCCTCTCTTTCCTCGGCAATCAACATTTGATCCTTTCACCGATCAATCCAATCCGGCATTTACTGGATGGCGTCAGGCTTCCTCAAATCATACGGATGTCTCCATGCCTGATGCCTCCATTGGCCGTAGTCGCTCAAACAGTAGCAGACAAGTGTCCGATCCGATGCAAGGGACCGAGAAGACTGGTCGGAAGTTTGAATCTATGCAAATGGCTGGAGCATATGATTCTCTTTGCGAGGCACTGATGCCTTCTACTGTGCCATCAGTACCAGTCAATACTCCACAGAATGCCGCTACTCCAAGAAATGTCTCTGCCGGAATTGCCGCCACGGTACAGAAGACTCTCGAGAAGGTCAAGGTTGACAGCACTCAAGGTACGACAGGTTACATTCTGGTAAAAAGAGGTTCTAACTTTATCTTAGTGACACCAGATGATGAGCCTATAGACTCTGAGCAAGCGGAGTTGAAGCGAACCACAATCATTAAGCCATCGGCTAGCAATAGTGTCAAAAGCAGAAAGGAGGTGATGCAAGAGTCTCCTGTGCCAGCAGGAGTTGAGAACACAGTCGCAGAGAACACCGTTCGCATCGTCTCCCAGCCATTTATCACAACAAACAATGCAGGTACTAAGAGATCTCGGGTTGTCACACCTGCCGCATCGAAGGTTATTGATGAAGAAGACGAACCGAGATCATCGCCATCGCTTAGGAAAGTATCTCGAGCGAGCACAAAAGATGGAAAAGAAAATGAGAGAAAGGTACTTGGTGGTATTGAGAATGTCAATGTTTGAAGGGTTATAGGTGCTCGGCTCCATTGCAGTATTGCTTAAAGGACATTTTATGACAGACCCGATGAGTTGCATTGGACAGAAGGGAGGGCAATGATTCGGGATGTTGTCCGAAACATTAACATTAGCTTATAGACATGGACCTCATGTCTGGCGGAACGAGAAGTGGAGGATCAACATGGTATCGAGGGTATTGAATTATGGGTATTGACCAAGTCACAGATTACCGCAAAGGAAGTAGCTATTCATAAACCAAAAACATTAAATAACTATTGTACATCCTCTCGCGTGACACCTGTACAAATCCTCCTCTGGCCTGCCATGTCTTCTTTGACGATGATAGCCATGTCTTCCTGATATGTGTCTTTGCCGAGTGGGTTGCATTGAGCGGGTATGTTTGTTTGTAGTGTGTGGGAAATAAAATCGACGCCGACGCTTCATGCCTTTCATAAACAGAGAAATGGGGGTTCGTGAGTTTGTAAAATCAAACCATATAACCGTTTCTCCTAACCTCCAATGTGGTGGGTTAAATATCAAATGTTGACGCCTCCGCAATGCCTGCTTTCCTTCCCTCCTACTTCAAGTCATGATTGAGAGTTTCTGTGGTGTACTATGGTATTCATGTCATACAGTGTTCGTGTATGTGTGCGTGTGTGAGAAACAATTTGGGTATATCCTCCGTCCTATCGATTCCTGCAACCAAACATGAGGTGAAAATCACTTCTTCCTTCCTCCCCCGGCGCCGGTAGATGTTATCTTTGATGTACTCATCAGATCGCCGATGTATTTCTGCAGGAACTTGTTGTTGTTGTCTAGTTTGTCGTGTTCTTCCTTTACGGCCTCGATGCGGTTGAAGATTTCTAGGAGTGATTTTTGGAGCGTTTTGGCGTGTCTGTGGAGCGTGTTAGTATGCGTTTGCTTGTATTTTGCTGTGTTGGAGTGGTGTTTGAAGGATTGTGGGGGGGAGGCGGGGTTGAGGTGAGAGGAGAAACATACTCGTTCAACTGCTCCCTGGCATCTTCACTCATCTTCTCCAAATCCTGACTACTTCTCCTTGGACTCATGGCTCGCGCATCATCTGGATCGAATATCTCGTCTCCTTCTTTCAGCTCTACGCGCGGGTGTTCTCTGGGTACTATTATTGTGCCACTGCTCTTGCGGCTGTGGAGACGCGGCCGTTTGGGTGTCTCTAAGGTGTTGGTTTCGGGAATAGAGTGTACTGAAGAGGAAGAGGAGGTTGTAGTCGACGAGATTGTTGGCGGTAGTGTCGCCATTTTTGTGGTTGTGTATGTGAAAGTGGAGGTAGGTAGAGGAGCGGCTCTGTGAGCTGCTGGAGAGGCCCTCGTGTGTATTGTATGTTTGTATGTCTTAGTCCGAGGTGACGAGACAAGAATATAAGGTATTAGGAATTGGTATGTACGAATCGAAAATTGGTGTTTTGCTGGACCCTGGATTGAGTCTTGTCGGGATTATTTGAGAGAGGGAGGATGGGAAAGAAGAGGCTCCTTGGTATAGTGGTGGGTGGAGCTATGGCGGTAGCAGAGGGAAAGACTCAAGGAGATAGGATATGTTTCTGTATGGTGGGATGTAGGAGGGATGGACGGGATTCGAATGGGTTTCTTCCCTCTGGGATATCGAGGGGAATGGTAAGTAGTAAGAACGGTGCTTGGGTGGAATGGTAGAACAAAATGTGGAAGCGGTAGAGCAGAATACAGTACAGTTACAGTGCAGCCATGCAGCAGTGCATGGTGTGGAGGTTTGGGTGCAGCGGTAGCAAGATGTGTGGTCACAATAGTGGTGTGCAAGGTTTGGTGTGTGGGTTTGGTGGACCCTGATATTGCGCTTGGTATCACGCCGGCGATCTCGTTTTTGCTCCACGGATCCCATACAATCCACCCAGTTCACACGCTACTACAGATATCCCCTGCGACTCCGAAAATGTATCCGTATAAGTGTGGGAAGGAAGAGACGCTGTCGGGGCAGGAAGGGACCAGGGCAGGAGAAAGAGGGAGGAGGATGCCAGAAGAGGCAGGGTGATGGGATTTATGATTTATGATTTATGATTGATGATTGTGATTTAATAAATATGATTATATAATTTGATGGAAGAGGCAGATGGCAAATAATACGACAGACCGGAGAGGGTTAGAGCAGAGGATGATGAGGAAGTGGAGGCAAATGGAAGAGCCAAGGGGAGGCAATAGATATTTTTTTTCCATTTGGCTGATCACATCATGCATTGTGGAAGAGCTACGGGAGACTACGGTTTGTTCAGAATTGCTGTATCATTTTGATATTGTCTCTATTTATCATGAGTTCATATTCTTGTTCGGTCCTCTCTATCCTCAGACCTCTTCCAAGTTCCAACCCCTTTCTCTTTCTCCTACCTACCTAGTCTCCTAGCCTCCTCCCAGGGCTCTTTGGTATCAGATATCAGATATCACCTTGCACTGGTATCCTGAGGCTGGCTGGTGACGATGCTAGAATGTCAGCTAATACGGAGCGGATTTTTGCTAATACTAACACTGACTAGTAGCACTATATCAAACTCTCCTTTTTGTTCCAAGCGACTGGGGAGCCAAGTTGGCGTGGAAGGGAAGGTTGTGCTGGGCTGTGGTGTCGTTGTGGTTCTTCCTTGTCGGAATTAAGTTCCAGGGGCGTTCAGAGACGCAGCTGGCAACGTCAAGTGACTCGCCAATGCGTGCGCAACCCAGCACGAAGTCACGTCACGGAATACCTTCCTGCCTGGTACTTCCATTGTACTTCTACTTCCACTTGCACTTCCACCACTTCTCCCATCATCATGCATCCCTATCACAGGGCCCGATATCTCACATACAACAGTTCATCTTTCTCACCGAGAATTTCACCTCAGCCTCCTCTTCCTCTCCCTCGCTCATACTCCTCAACTCTAATTCAGAAAATTCTATGTTTGATGCAAATACACCGGCCTTCCCCACCCAACTGACCCACGTCATTGACATCATTTTGCCTCACGTCGCCAGTGATCAACCCAAGCCTTTCCCGTTGAGCATCCGAAGGACTACCCGCCTAGGAAGGGCGTTGCAAGATCAGCACACACGGTTACTCCGTTCCTTTACAGTAGAAACCATTCAAGGCCAATCTCTGAAACCAGACGAGGTGATTGAGGGAACATCCTCAAGGCCCGATATAATTACGCCTATCACTGAAAGCCGCGAGAGAACTTTGTCGGCCTGCTAATACTGCTTGAGCCACTGTGGACGCTAGATGCTGTTCACGAGGTTTCCCCACCTTCTATCGTACGCCGTTACCGTTGGACAAAGATCTGATTGATATTTTGCTTTTCAGGGATGCATATTTCTCCGACCATGGACGTCGTGTGTCATGTAGCCTATCAATGAGGAGTAATCTCTTACCCAGGCAGTATCCCTTCTTAACTGGTGTCTCTGATGCCATTCGGAGACATGTCATATTGAGCCCTTGTATCCCAGTACCAAATGTACTGCGGAATTGCTTCGAACCGCTGCGTTGTGGGATCTCACTTCCCCAGGTTGTTTTACGCAATAGCCTCCTTGCCTGGCGATATTAAAAGACAATCTTCTTGTCACGTCGCGAATCCCAACTTTCAAGCCTTCTCAACCATCAGGCGCGAGAGAGAAATGATGTAGTGAGGATGAGGATCATCGTTTGATCAGCCCTGTTCTACCAACATCTCCTTGGTCAACGTGGAAGATGTGCATCCCTCGGACCTCTTGTCTGCCTCTCCCGGCACCTGGATTTTGGCTTTGGCAAATAACATCTGGCAGCTCTGCCTGATAGGGCCTCGAGGGCCATGCGTGCATTTCGGCGAAGGTCCTACTTGAGATGCTGAGATCCTTCTTGATATGCAAGCATTCACCCTCAAGGATATTTTGGCAGAAAGCTTGGTCGTAGGATAAAATTGCAACTTCAAAGGCAAGTTCAATCAAGTTAAGTCAAGAATACCAAAAGTCACTTGCCTATCACCAGCGGTGAAAGTGATCGTCCGTGAAATAAGAAACCTTCTAGGTTGTTTCATTGCTGCCCTTTCGGCATCTTTTGTGCATGGCTTCCGAACTACTCTCCAACTCGGCATCGTCATCCCGATGTAGTTTGTTTCAAGGACGAACCAAATCCGTGCTTGCTGTGGAGAAATGTTCATGCCCAATCACGTTACCCCACTTTCATGACAATTTGGCTTTAATATGGAGGCTGTCGGTGGTTGGAAATGGCCACAACTTTGGAGGGGTTGGCATTAACATACATGTTGACCCTGATTCGGCAGTAGAAGTCCTGTCTAAGCTTTAGGATTTTGTGAGGCATATCATTGCCTTTTTCAGATCCTGAATGCATCTCAATCAAGCCCAAAACGGACATTGTCGCCATACTAAATTCCGTAAGTCCCGTGAGATCGACAGCCTCCAGTATCAACAACGATTATAATAATACCGGACATGACCTCCTCAAAGATGAAACGCAACCAAGATTATTCTGGGCTCCCGATCCTCAATTGGTTACATTCGATAACGGAGCGCAGTAGGAGGAGGCTAAGGATTCTTGAGAAAATCGACATCCTCGAGGCATCCCACCTTACTGTAGTGCCGCGAACGAGCAGCAAATGTCAACCTCTTTTGATATTTGAGCTGCTCTAGGTATTCCACTTTTGGTCTGATGTTTTCTCACCTCGATGCAAATGTTTCTTGGCTGATGACAGCGGTCAAGATGGACTCCGAAATGCAGAGAACTGAAGTGAATGGGTTCCTACACAGATCCATCTCAAGAGCCACTACCACAGTTATGATCCTCAAAGGTTGACCTCTTGCCTCTTCAAGCTGGACATCGGGAGATGATTCGGGTTTTTGCACAACGGCTCTTCTTCCGTGAAAGTGGGTTCTCGTAGAATATGTTGCAGATCTTAATACTGCCCTTTTACTATGTACCGCTCCAAATTTGCTGCATTTTCGCCTTCAAACACAGTACTGTCTGTCGAGCAATCCCATTATATTGGCCAAAGTCTCTTCTGAGCCTTTGGAGCTCTTGCTTCTCCGAGCAGTCATGATAACTTGCAATCAGGGCGACAAGAAAACCATCCTAGAAGGGCTAACGGCATTGCATTTCTCTCCGAGCTCGAGTCGATAGACTGAGAATGCACGTTGGTCCATTTTTCTAGCCTTCTCTGCTGTTCTTTGGCCTCAGCGGCTAGGTCCACCGAAAGCTGCAGACGTACGTCTGAACGTGTAATGCGTGAATAGTCATTCCGTCCCATCGTTAGTTGATTTAACCAGTAGCTACTTTATCACTACATATCTCCGCCCACATATTCGGCTCTACTTCATATCAGATTGATCCGAGGGTGATTCTTCTCTTCAATAGCGAAATATCTCAATATTGTTGCCTATCACGATAGGAAAGGGACATCAAAATGTAGTATCGATCTGTGTCGTTTCCATTTCTTCGGCTTCATTTCACGTCGACTCGCTTATATTCTCAGCGCTCCTTTGCATACATATCAATCGTTTTGACGGCCAGCAGTAAACAAACACAAGCGAGTGCCTGGACTGTGGTAGTTTCATGTACTGTCGCTCTTATCTTTTTCTGCTTCATTACTTTTATGCAACGTGACACAAAAAATTGTTAGATTTTATTGCAAGCGCAAAGACATTGGATGGAGCGGCAAAACATGACCTGAATGGCTCTTATCTCAAATATCAAGAGAGGTGGGGGGAAAAACTTCAGATGGAAAAAGATTTAAAAGGCAAAACTTTTCCCGCCACGAATGGCGGGCCAAGATACCTCGAGAGGTTTTTGTCGAGTTAGGGCTTTCGAATGGAGGGGCGCCGCGAGCTTTGGGGATTGGTGTTGACTGTACTAATTAGCAAGTTTTTTTTTTGTTAGAAGTGGGAATCTTGACTTACGCTCTCGAGGTGGGGGGGTTTTTGCGACCCGGCCACCTAGCCTGATTCTGGGGCCGGGTTGAAGGTGGTGAGGCTATTTTGATATTTCTATAAGGGAGGTGGCTTTTCTCACATATACAGCAAAGCCTCACGAGTCTACCTTCAGATCGGAATTCAGTTTACATGTTCAGAGATGAACAGTCAATGTCTCTATATTCTAACGCTTTAAAATATTTTCTTACATTCTCTGTCTGTATTGCTCCGTCCTTCTGCCCTTCATCTTCTCACACCCTACAACTCAACCCTAAACCTCTCTCTCAACCCCTCGCCATAATACCAAAATAATACCGGACTAGGCGCCACCACCAGACTCAAAAATCCAAACACGCTCATCCCCCACCCTACCCCCAATCTCTCCAATAACGCCCCCGTAAACAACGGCACCACGCCCCCAATCACGCTTCTGAACAGCGCACCTGCTGCGATAGCACTAGCAGCATACTTCTCAAAAGCATCTATATAATAATTCTGCACCGAGTTGAAGATAGCCACCTGTCCAATGCCGTAGAAGAAGAGCGGGACGAGAGTCACTGCCCAGTGTGCGTGATATTGGATCGACCAGCCGAATGTAAATACTGAGATAGGGATCAACACAGATCCGATATTCGCGAGCGGGAGTCGGTATTCTGGTTTTCCTTTTCCTCCGTTCTTGGCTGTCAAGGAGTTGTATACGGATCCGATACGCGGAACGAGGAACCAGACCGCGATTAGAAATCCTAGACCAGGTGAGAGGTAGATGAGTCCTACTTGCAGGGTGGAGAACTTGTAGGGTGGAGATGAGTAGAGGGTGCTGAATTGGGTGTAGAGGGAGTAGGTTATACTGAATAGGAGAGCTTGGTAGGTGGCCATTGTTAAAACAATAGGTTGTGTGAAGAGGATTTTTAGAGGACGGGTGATGGAATGGAGGATTCGATGGACGAGGGATGGGTTTTGAGGCGCAGAAGGGATGTAGTATTTTTGAGGGGAGGAGGAGGTACGTTGCAGGTGGGAGAGGCGCTGGGAGAGGAGCACCGGGACGTAGGTTTCGTGCAGGAAGAGGGTTGCTAGGAGGAGGATTAGGGAGGAGAGTATGAGGAGGAGGTAGAAGATGTAGGGCCAGGGGAGTGAGGTGAGGATCAAGGCGCCGAGAAGCTGGGGGTGTATTAGTTCATGGGTTTGGAGGGGATGGGAAGGGGATGAAGACATACTGGGCCGATTGTGGGACCGAGTAGAGGACCGAGGAGATACCATCTTTGTTATGTTAGTTATAGTGATATATAGGGATGAGAAGTACTAACCCGAATATGCCAGCTCGTTCGCTGGGTTCATACATATCACTTATTGTTCCTCCGCCATTTGCTATTCCGATACCTGGTGTTGTTTCAGTGTTGACTCTTCTTGGCATTGCCCCTCAAACTCATCTGATACTCCGACACTATGTGATTGAGAAAAGAGAGGAGGGATGGGAAAGAGGCAACTCACTCCCGAAAAATCCAGCAATTGTCCGTAATGTGATTAATACTGGTAGACTAGGAGCCAAGGCCGCTATAAAGGTATCAGTTAATAGCTTCATTTTCGCCCAAAAGTTAAAAGCAAAAGAAGCAAGAAGGCATCTAAACACTGACGCAATTCTCTCTACCTTCTTAGCCTTTCAAAGCTAGACTTTAGAAAAATTGAACTTACTAGGTATTTGCAAAACAGTAAACGCCCCAAAACATGTCAGATATAGGTATTTCCTCCCAAATGTCTCAGATAAAGGAGCTAGTATCAATGGTCCTATCCCAAGCATAACCACGAATCCGGTTTGGCATGCTATGACTGCGTTCTCGGTGCTGTTGAAGGATTCGGCGATTTGTTGGATGCCGGGTGTGAACATTGAGGAGGCTAGAGGGGAGAGAACTACCTTTATGTTAGGTCCTAAATTTGTTTGAGAGTAAAGGACAGGTCCCGTAGGGTGCAAGATTGCAACGATGGAAGATGAAGAGAGTCCTGTGACGTACGGCTCATGCTGGCTATGACTGCTATATTTGCCAATTTCTTCCATTTTGGCCAGTCCCTGGGATTTGAACCATCTTCTTTTGAGAGGTAGACTTCCTATTTTGGTATCAGAAACGTTGAGTTACTCGATAGTGAATTGGATTTACCTCTCGTTCTTCCTGGCCTCGCTCTTCATCTTGAAGGAGTGGCGAGGTTTCGTGGGGACATTCTGGCATTATTGGAAAGTGTTATAGAATAATGAACAGGAAATTGAGTTAAGATATGAGAGGATGTATCTGAAAAGATTTACGTGATGAAATAGCAACAAATAAATGGAATGAAGCTACAAAACGAAAAGTTGAGGCTCATGAAGCGGCTTGCTTTGAGCTGGGACTAGCATCGATGACGCTTCTCAGATCCAGGGAAACTAAAATCTAATCTACCATCTCACCTCGATCGTAAGCTTTCACATCCCCGATCGCTTTTGAGATGAACTCAGCCGCATGTAGTCTGTGCGACTTCAATAGGAACCTCGAGATTCCGTACTTGAATCTTCAGAATTAGATGATACTTCAAAGCAACTGTTCTGTTCAATCTCTGGCAGAGTGAAAGAAGACATTTGCCGATTGCAGGGTTCACCTCCAGGCGAAAAGCCTCCGGTCACGTGGATGCCTGACATATCGCGTCGCCACACGCGTTTGACTCAGATCCAGGCAACGAATACACATCTTGTGCATTTAAACAGGCAAGATGCAATTTCATCAAATCAGCAGACATGAGATAATACCTTATCCTCCCCATCGACTACTTCGATGAAATTGTCCCCCTGCTACAGCAAAAAATGGGCAGCAGATTAGAGAAGAACTCCGAATCGGTCCGGAAGCGGATTGAGAAGCACTCCTTCAACGATGAGGAGGGAGAGGAGTACGAGGGCTCAAAATTCGGTGGCTTTTCAGACTACTTTCGTCGCAAGAAGATAAAATTGCAAAATCTAGATGCGGAGGTACGATCTGCTTCAGCGAACAAGCCACAGATATTTCGAAATATCGTGGCGCACGTGAACGGGTATACGCAGCCTTCTTTGAATGATCTCCATCATCTGATTGTCAGTCATGGAGGTGGTTTCATGCAATATCTTGATGGAAAGACTACGGTTACGCATATTATTGCTGCAAGTCTGACGCCCAAGAAAGCGGTCGAGTTCCGGAAATATCGTATCGTGAAGCCAGCTTGGGTTGTGGATAGCGTAGCTGCAGGGAAATTGTTGCCCTGGGATGTGTATCGGGTTCTTGATGAAGGCGTTGGGCAACGAGTACTTGGGTTTGACGGCGCCAAAATTGTTAGCCAGGCGAATTCACAGCAGAGAGGCTATAGAGATCAGACTAGTACCAGTTGGTATACAAGTCAGGTTCAAGGTGTTGCGGAAGATATCGATGATGAGGATGGTGCTCAATTCCCCAGTACCCAGGTTCAGACTTTGATGGTTGGCTATGGGGGCAGCTCGCAAAAGCCAGAAAAGGCGACGGAAGCGCCAGCACCATCTGCCAAGGGAAAGACGCTGACATTTGAGGAACCTGATTCATCGGCAGGCTTTGAAGTCACCTCTTCCTTGGAAGAGGCAATGAGAGATGCAATAGCAGCAGGTCAGCAAGAAGTAAAATCCAAGGAGAGAACGCCAAAAATATTTACCCCGAGGACTCAAGAAAGTGTACACAGGCGATCCCAAACTCCAACCATTCAAGATGATATCCTGGACGGATCTGAGTCTCCGGAGTTGAGAACTCCGTCAAAAGCACCAGCGACAAACCCCAGGAGCCGAACTCCTGAGATTGAAGAATCTTCGCCTTCTAAAGAAGCTAAAGTTCTGACTGCTGAAGAGCATAACGCTATATTGCTTGCTGATCCACACATGAGGAAATCTTCAACAGCAAATCCGGATTTCATACAGCAGTACTATGCAGAGTCGCGCTTGCATCATCTGTCAACATGGAAAGCAGATTTGAAGTCACGATTTCAGCAGCTTGCAAATGAAAAATCGGCTTCACAGCAAAAGCCAACTAAACGGAAACCTGGCGCTCGGAGATATATCATGCATGTCGACTTTGACAGCTTTTTCTGTGCCGTGTCCCTCAAAAGTGCTCCGGAATATGTGAACAAGCCGACAGTTGTTGCTCATGGAAGCGGTACTGGATCTGAGATTGCAAGCTGTAATTATCCTGCTAGGGAATTCGGTGTCAAGAATGGGATGTGGATGAAGAAGGCACTTGAATTATGTCCAAATATCAAGGTTTTGCCCTACGACTTTCCAGCCTACGAAAAGGCTAGTGAAGGCTTTTATGAAGCGATCATAGATATTGGAGGTATTGTCCAGAGTGTCAGTGTTGATGAAGCTCTTGTGGATATTACAAGTCTTTGTTTACCAGCTGGCGGCACTGATGGTGTTGGAGTCCAAGAAGGCAGCATCTGGCGAGAACAGGAGAAAGCGGACAGCATAGCGCAACAGCTTCGTGTGCGTATCAAGGAGAAAACTGGTTGCGCTGTTTCAATCGGGATCGGAGGTAACATTCTTCTTGCTAAAGTCGCACTACGAAAAGCAAAGCCAGCAGGACAGCATCAAATTAAGCCTGAACAGATCCTCGAGTTTATTGGAGAGCTTGATGTGCAAAGCCTACCCGGAATTGCATACAGTATTGGAGGCAAACTCGAGGAGATAGGAGTCAAACTAGTGAAGGATGTTCGAGAATTGACAAAGGATCGACTGATGACTGCTCTGGGTCCAAAGACCGGAGAGAAGATATGGGACTACTCCAGAGGAATTGATCGTACCGAAGTGGGTGAACAAGCCGTCCGGAAATCTGTTTCAGCCGAAGTGAATTGGGGGATTCGGTTCATTTCTCAACCAGAAGCTGAAGAATTCGTACTCAATCTTTGCAAGGAGCTCCAGCGTCGGCTACTTGAACAGAGAGTGAAGGGGAGGCAGCTCACAATGAAGATCATGCGAAAGGCAGCTGATGCACCTTTGGACCCACCGAAGCATCTAGGTCATGGGAAATGCGACACTTTCAACAAGAGTATTGTTATGGGAGTAACCACCAACAGTGCAGAAGTCATTGGCCGAGAAGCTGTCTCTATTCTACGAAGCTATGGCTTCTCACCGGGAGAGCTTAGAGGTTTGGGTGTACAAATGACAAAGCTTGAATTGCTAAAGCCTGCTGCTGCTTCAATGCCAGATGGAAGCCAAAAACGAATCAGTTTTGGAGCTGTTCCGCCTAAACCTAGCAAGCTGGCGATCGAGGATCCTATCGACGATCCTATAACTCCAACCAAACCGAAACAAATCTCAGGCATTGACAGATTCGGTGTCAAGACCTCTGTGGATTTCACGGATCAAATGGCCACTTCCCAGAAACCAAAAACATTTGTGAATCGCTTGATGGGAAATTCAGATCCTATTGATGACATAGAGAGTCCCAAGAAGCAGAAAGGTACACCTATACATCCGGCAGCTGCAATTGCAAGAGCCAATGCTGCCGACGAGAGTGCAAAGAAGTTCTTGAATTTGACCGGCACCCAATTTATCATTCCAACCCAAATCGACCCCGAAGTATGGGCTGAGTTGCCGCAGGACATAAGGTCAAAACTAATTGCCCAGAGCAGAAGCAAGCCAGTCTCAAGGTCCGAAACTCCAACCAAGTCGAGGTCTCACAGTCCTGTCAGAGAAGCATATGCACCATTGCCATCTCAACTAGACCCGGAAGTATTTGAAGCTCTTCCAGAAGACATGAAAGCAGAAATCCTCGCCTCTTACAGCGTCAACCCAGCTCCTCCGCGAGCTCAAAGTCTCTTACCACAGTCTCCCCGGAAGGGTCCACCTGTTGCACCGAAGAAAATGCCAACGCCAGTGAAGAAACGAGGTCGGGGTCGCCCACCAGGAGCAACGAATAAAGCAAGGGTGAAACAAGATCATTACTCAAGTCTTACACAATCCAATTTTGTCGCTGGCAAAGGCAAAGGAAAGGAACCGGCAAGAGATGAGGAGGGCTATTCTTCAGATGCGTTGGATCCGGAATTTCTGTCAGCTTTACCAGAGGATGTACGCCAAGAAATCTTGAATGAGCATAGAAGGAAACAATTAGCGAAGAAGGGTGGTTTGATGACAACAGCGGCGAATCGAAGACGTCGGCCACCCGATCCAGGACCAATGATACAGCGTAAAGTCCGTTTACCACCAAAAGATCCGAGACCTACTTTTACGACTCAGGAGTTAAGTACAGTTCCTGAGCTACGCAATACACTGAGTGCCTGGTTCAAGGAATTCGAAGACGATGGACCGCATCCAGATGATGTGGCTGCTATGGAGAGGTATCTGCGGCGGGTTATTGTCGACGAGAAGGATATGGGGAAAGTGGTTAGTGTAGTCCGGTGGCTGGGCTGGCTGATTGATGAAAGTAATGATAATGAAAGCATGGAAGCATGGAGACAGGCGTATGAAGGTATCAAAGAGAAAGTACAATTAGCAGTGCAAGAACGCGGAATCGGAAGACTGGAATTCTAGAATTAGCTACATATGTATCTATCCCATTCCATTCCAACATTCGCAGAATTGACTCTACGAAACTAGAGCATCAGACTCGAAACAAAAAGTCTGGCAACTTCTACATCTGATGAACGCCAATCCATCTATGCTGCCGTAGCAAAACAATACACCAAACATAAAAGCCCAAAAGCCGTAAACAGAAGAACGGGGTAATCAAACATTTCCAACCCAACGAAGCAAGCAATCGAAACAATCAGAACTCCTTCCTCCCTTATATACTTTCGTTTCTGCCGTCCTGTCTCCCAGCACAGTCCCAATATACAACCCCCTCATGAATCATTAAAAATTAATATTCTATCTTTCCCCCACATCCCCAAAAGCCTACTCCAGCACTCTCCTCATATCACGCTAGACAAAGCAATACGCCCATCGCTATCCCGAGTGCAAGTATGCTGCCTACTGGTGCGTCGCTGGCTATCTTTGAACCTGCGCCTTTGGTTGTCTTCTTGGCGTTGTAGATGCTGAGTTTAAGGGCGCCGCCGCAGATTTGAGAACTGTTTGCTGCGCAGGGTAGATCGCAAGAGGAGTCGGGGACTTTAGCGGAGATGGAGGAGATGTATTGGGCACAGTAGCATTCTCTAGAGAATTGTCAGCTTATCTTCTGAAAAGATAAGGTTATAATTGCTAGTTTCGTTCTCGACAGATACAGTATTGGACTGTAGATTGGGCCAATATTGACTGAGATTGGAAGGAGAGGGAAGACGTACTTTGTGTATTCCAACCCGGCAAAAGGATATGAATTACTCGCGCAGAAATCAAGACAGACTTGCACAGTCATTGTAGTCAAATCCTCCGTGGTGCCTCCGTTCAGAGCTCTCAGCCCATTCGTCCCGTTCGAAAGCGTAGTCTCATTGTAACAACCATAATAACTCCACTTATCCGTTCCTGGAAATATCGTCGCCGTCGCCGTGCTTGTCGCACCCGTCGAGGTTGTCGATTGAGCGGTTGCAGCTGGGACCAGGAGCAATAGAACGGAGAGAGACGCGCAGAACAAGGATAAAATACGCGTTGACCACAGGACAGCCATTTCTTTTTCGAAGAATGGGAAGATGGGATATGGCGAGGAGAGAAGAGGAGAGGATCTCTGAGGAGAATTGAGGTCTTTGATGATTGTTGGGAGAAAGTTTTGGGAGAGTTTCTTGGAGATTCTGGCTAGGCTGGATCGTGCTTCGGGCGGAAGATCTGCACCTCGCTAGGGTGGTGCAGATTGGCGTGGCTGAGATGGGAATGGTGGCTGAAAATAGCTTTGCAGGGTGGCGATTGGGTGGGAATGGAGGTTATTTGTTGGTGGGGAGCTGAAAGGCTGATGGCTGCAACGTTTCTTGAGGGGAATTTCTGACGGTTGAAATGTTTTTTTTGGATTTTTGTTTGGTAACGGTTTAAAAAGTTGGGGATGTGAGTCCGGTGAGATTTTGAGGACAATGGAGCTTGGATCGCGATGCAACTGAGGGCCGGATTCGACCCCCGACTCCTGGTTGATGGTTGGTTGTTTGACGAGCGAAGGGTCAAAGTATTGACTGAACCTTATTTCACAGGAGGCTTTTCGAGGACAGCTGGCTTATTTGTTCACAGAATTATGGGAATGGATAGGCAGTATTGTTGGTTGAATGGATGGCACCACCTCCTATAAAACACCATATTCGAAGGATTTTGATTCGTCATCTATCGTCTTTTTGCTTTAAATAGATGCACTGGGTTTTACCCCACAATGCAGCAGTTGTAACTCCTAGTGGACTGTAGTGGTGGATTCGTATGCAATGCATTCCTTCCTGCGGCGTATGTTAGGCATAGATTCAGCTTACTGTCGTTAGCAATAGATGGTTGATGAGATAAGCATTTTCTTTATGAAACATGGAGATTTGTTTCACTAGAGCTATTCTTGGCGACTTGGTATATGGGGTCATTCCTCAGCCTCGACCGATACTCAACGTTTGAAATGGAATATGGCTTTGGTATTTGACTTTCATGTCGCCCGCTCCTTCACAACTCGCTGAAGTAGAAGGTACACATAACCAAATAATCCGTTTTCCCACAACTTACGAGCGTTCAGGACTCCGGTTGCCTAGTAGTCCTAAGCTTGCCAGATAGTTGACAATCAAGGACGAACCCGTTCGCAGTAAGCCATGAACAGCTCTTCGGGAGTTGTACTACGTGGGTAGAGCCTCAGAAACTCTATTCGTGAATGTTTTGCTATCTGGGTTGTTGGAAAAAAAAATTTGGCGATTTGGAGGAAAAGATAATGGCTTGAGTTTTGCCGACGTGCTTTTTTGGCTATATTTTGAAACTTGATGGAGAGATAGTCGGCTCCGCCGTAGAGAACGATAATTTACCGACTGAGCAGGAGTGGGGGCAATTGGCAATAGTTGTGGCTGAATATAATCGGACACCCAATGCAAGACAAAAGAAAGTCCAAGCATTTTGGTATCTTCATGGATATTCGCATCAATTCTGTGCTACGGCTTTCCTAGTATTTCAAGTTGGAATCACGATTTTCATTCCAGGTATTGGTTGGAGAAATGGCCAATGCAACGAAAGCATGAGCAATATCCATTTGCAAGCAGTGCCCTGGAGCCTTCCGCTCTCACAACTCTATGCTATGTCGCATTACGACCTCAAAGCTTTTTTCGCCTTGATAGAGGTATCTTGAATCGTACTTCAGCCCTATGCTGAGATCGACATCATGCAGGGTATGGAAACATAGTTCGTAGTACTTGAAGCAAATGGTTGACGGAATGGTTGATGATGAATCGAAGTCTTTCTTTTCATTGGATATTTGTTCTGTTTCCGGCTGGACTTTGTCGCTGATCTAGTTCTTGATGACGTTAGCTGTAGGCATGATTGTGCTTCTTGCTTCGCGCTTCGTGTCTTGAAAACTCATCGTTGCTCTAGCTCGCTCGGTGTAAAGTTGTGCAGGACGAATCCATAAGTTAGAATCAAGGAGGAAATGCGTAAAGCATATGATAGCCAGTTCCGCAAGCGTCTAAATATAAAGACGACTGCCTCGATCTCGAAATTTTTGAACTCTCCCAGAACTATACGAGAACACATCTTTCTTCCGCAGTTTCGATCTTGTTGTGGTATTACCTCCTTGGTACTCTACTGAAGAGCCGTTCGCAGTGGAGTCAGGCAGACTCAATACCACTCGAGAGTTCGACCTCAGAATGACAATGGCCAAGGGACGTCACTTGAACAAATAGAGTGGGCGGTACTGTAAACCCTTTCACGTTCTCCCTTCCCCTCAAAACCGCCAGACTAATCTAGATACAGTAGTTCCTACCACGTCGGCGCTAGGAAAGGGATGCCAACATCTCTGCCCATCAACACAGTCCGGAATAACGACTTCTCTTGCAAATATCTCAACAACAGCGTCCTCTATTGGTTTCCTTTCAACGGGATATCAATAAACAAGGCTAGGAGAACAACATATTCAAATTTTGATATTTTTGGATGAAGTTTTGAAGGTCGAAAATGGACCAATCAGAGCGAGGCACTAAAAGTAATTAGAGATTTCTTCGACCTGCAACAAAAGCCTGAGAAGGACCTTATTCAATTTAAGCTTAATTCAAGCTTAAAGAGGGTACCTTAGGCAGGAGGACTAGGTATCTATTCTATTCCATTAGGCTATTGCCAGATTTGGAGGAGAGCCCCAGCCTTGTGAGTGATCACACTCCCAAATTCCTTCCCTCAAAGGCACCCACCTCGAGCTCGACGAGTCATCTCTTCAGGGCTTCCCTGTTCCATTTAATCTTGTAGCACAAGTTTGACAGGCCATAGAAGCGGAGACAAATACATGGTCTCGAATTTACATAGATGGTGGCATGCAGCAGATATCTAGGCGGTTGATCAGAAGAAAGGAATCACTCTTGATGAATACAGCTTTGCGGGGCGGTTGGTCTGTGGATGTTCACTTGAGTGGAGAGGCATTTCGAATATTCCCCAATGGGTTTCAGCAGTCTACGAGAGAGGGAGTGTGCCTCAATAAAGGCATCCCCAGTAGTTGCGCAAAAGCAAGATTGGATACTGTATGGATTTGAAGGCAGTTGTGGGAGAAAAACATTGCAAGACTACAGAATTAGAATGGGAACTTGTTTAAAAATTTTAGAGAGAGGAAGGGAAGCCAGGTACGTGGAACTCAAGGCGCAAGTATCACAAATTACACAGCAATATGGAAAAAGAGAGATTTGTCTTGAATAAAATCTCATTCAAGCTCTTCTACAATTCGTGCTCGTTGCACCCCGTCTCCCTGCAAGCACAGTCTATGTCTACCGGAACGCCATGTAATGCTCAATGCTAAAACTATTCCAACGCCAGAAAATGCTACCGGGTATTAAGCTATCTACCAGAAACTCCTTACCCACACCTCCTCCAGTTCTTCTCCACAAAGGTTACTTAGTTATACCACTCAGCAGCACGACGGCCTTTGATTTTATACGCTACAGGCGTAGATTTAGGAATGTAGATCCCACCCGTACTCTTTACATAGCATCCAGTCGACCAAAACCCACTGGTGCTGGGCGAATAAGGCTTGCCAGAAGCCGAAGTAGACACATTTTTCACATTGCCTGTTCCCGATGGAGCAATGATACTGGTTGCAGTAGCAGTAGCCATACTCAAGAAAGCAGGGAATTTTCCAGCCGGATTCACACCAAGAACCATACCCTTACGGCAATGGCTCGCTTTGACAGTCTGCGCGCAGTAGAACCAGAGCGGACTAGAGACCTTGACCTCGAAATCGACGAGCTTGACACCAGTATGGTTTGTTGGATTAAATTGGTTGAAGCCGGTGTTGAAGCCTCCTGCTTTGGGCGAACAGGGTGTATTGAAGTCGGATTGTGTGACGGTGTGGTTGGTACTGTTAAAGTCGAAGCGAATTATGTCTCCGACGGCGGCATCGATTTGGTTGCCTCCGTATTTGAGATCCCCGTTTATACCGACAATGACATTGTGAATCTTTTTGATGTGGGATGGCAAGGTAGATGCTGAAGCGTATGAGGCTGTATATGTTGGCGGTACCTGGTGTTTGTTTCCGCCATATACTGTGATTGTTTGGGTGACTGTAATTGGAGCTGGGTCGGTGCAGACAACTGCAACTTCTTGCGTATGGTAACCGGCTGAGGCCAGGGCAAAGAGTGACCCCAGAATAGAAATGCTAGAGAGCTTCATGGTGAAAAGGATATGATTATAGACTGTTGAAAGGGGATGAAAATGAATTAGGTTTGATAAGCAGGTTCAACGACTGTGATAAGGAGAATGAAAAGATAGGAAAGTACAGATTGATCAACAAAAGAAAAGGTGCAGTGAACGATAAGATGACGAGGGATAGAATTGATTAGGATTCCTTACTTTATATGACATTTCAGGAATTATGAAATGCTCACCATCAGGCCGAAGATCAACGCGCAGTGACAGCCACCAGGAACGTGAGAGCGTAAAATAGACTACGCCACATGGTGATCTCGTACGCAGCTTTGATCAAGAGCCTATTCGTGATGAATACTGAGATGTAAGCGCCTATCGCGGCTTGCGCAAGCGCATTCGAACTTTTAAAGTTGATTGGGAGCCCGAAAATTCGGAAGAGAGGGAAGGATTCGCGCCGAAAATGGATGTCAGCCGTGACAAAAATAAGCACAAAGAGGCGTGCCTCAGCCTCTGCTTATACCGGAAGCCAGCTGTCAGCAATCAAGTCTTGCGCAAACTGCTTCTGATAATTTTGAAGAAGATTGAAAGATGTGTTCCCAGAGAAGTACCCTAATATATGTCAAAATTGTTGCTCTAGTCAATAGGAGAAATAATATCACCGTCTCTGCTTAGTGGCTAGCTAACAAGAGTTCTAGAAATTGTACGTACTATGTTGCCTCTAGCGAAATGCATACCTACCTGTACAGCGCGATGGAGGAGATGAAACGTTTAGTGGCAAAGTATCATGATGGGGTCGATGGTTTCAAGGGGTGAAAAAGAAAAAGTAAGGCTAGCTGTAATGAATCTTGCTTTACAGCACATTCCGCGGTTTCAATAGCGATGGTGATCGTGATTCCCAGAATGATGACCGATATTTTGGCACAAACCTGACAGACAGATACTGGAGGGCTAGTGAAAATGATCAGCTGGTAGAATGTAGGACTTACTGCCTGGTTTGCCAATGGTCAAAATGTGAGCCCAATATTATGTCTTGCACATGTTGATATGTTTGGATGCTATGCTGCACATGTGCTCCAGGGTTAGACACCGATGAAGACATAAAAGTACGAGCGCAGAGACTTACTGTGTGGAAGGGGAAAAACTACTTAGCGTACTATAATGTGGAGTATATTGAACACTCTTTCGAGTGAAAAGGAAGTTGATATTTTGATATTTGGGAGTTCCATGTTGAAGAGGTACAGGTTACTGAGGGTAGCATGTCCAAAGCAAAACGCCCTCGATGAAAAATATCAGCACCAAGCTCAGGAAGTGCAACCTTTGAGTTCCCCTTGCCATTTGCCGTAATTGATCAAGGTAAGAACTATTTCTTGTCATGCTGCTCATTGTTTGAGTCAGTTCGGCTATAGATTGTTGGGTAGGCAGTTTGCCAACATCCGAGTCGTTCTTAGGTTGGCAACCGGATTTAGTATATCCGCAACCTGGACCAACACCGAGAAATCATTGTCCCGTGGACGCGTACGCAGAATTTGATATAAAATATGGACGCCTCTGTTATGGAGTTTGTGATAGTTTTGAAAATTTGAAGCAATAATTTTCAATCATCGTCTACTCACGATGGTGCAAGAACTCCAAATTGGTGTGTTCGTCCCAACAGGGGCTCAACTCCTCGATCTATCACCCATCGACATATTTGGAATGATCGATCCAACTTACCTGAAGACTTGCGGACTACCAGACCCGATCACTAAGCTTGGAACCCCTTCTACAATACATTATATCGCAATGCCCAAATCAGGTACTCATGTACAGCTAACGGCGGGCGCTGTGTTGAAAATATCCAACACAACCGATGACGCAGAAGTCCAGCCGGGGAAGCTAGATATAATTCTCGTTCCAGGACCAGATCCATCCCTTACATTTGGCGATGACATTTTGAACTTCCTGAGGAAGCATGCTTCATGGCGGGGCGAAGATGGAAAATCGACAGATATTTTGAGTGTATGCACCGGGGCATTTTTGCTGGCGCAAAGCGGAATATTGAAGGGCAAAAATGCCAGTGGTCCGAGAGCCCTCGTTCCAAGTCTACGAAAGAAGTTCCCAGACACAAAGTGGATTGAAGATAAGAGATGGGTGAAGGACGGCAATATTTGGTCGAGTGGTAGGTCATGTTCCAATCATGTTTCCAACAATCTAAACAAGGCTAACTTGAGAAGGTGGTATAACTAATGGACAAGAGATGGTAGCAGCTTATGTTAGAGAGAAATTTCCCGGGCCAGCCAGTGAAGCAGCTATTGCAATGGCTGATGTTGGAGACAAAGGTGTTGACTATACAAGAAATAAGCATTCCGACACGCTTTGGTGGTTGTGGCAGATCCTGAGAGCTTTGACTGTTGGAAATGGGAAGCGCAAGAGTTCTTAATTTATAAGCGATAAAGATACTGTAATGGAGATGGCCTAGGAGCGAACAAAGTTGTGAATCTGAATCACCTGGGCAGGCTTTATATTCATCGATTGGATTAATGAAAGAAAGAATCTGAACTTCAAATTTGGTGATTTGCTGGAGCCATCACGTGGATGGTTGCTCGGCTTACCCCAATTTTAGCGTTTTAGCGCCCGATTAGCTATCTTAGCGGCATCCTAGAATAAAAAAAAGTTCGAAGCTCAAGCCTCGAAAACATTTCGTACACTACCGTCTTTCTCAATCACACACGGTTTATCTGTACATTAATACAGAGATCAAAATCATTCTCGTCGTCAATCACGAGTCTTAACTCAAAGTTCAAAAGAATTACACTTCGATCACAATCAAAATGCCTTTCACTCCCGGTAAGTAAATCATGGAGACAAATATTTTGCTGCACAAATCATCTCTGACCCAAAACACCAGTTGCCCTTTACGGGCTCGAAGTCCCTTGCGGAGATATGTTGGTTCCCGCTGTGTCTGATTTCCCTGCCACTGTAAGTTTCCCAATGTAGTGCTGTCGTTCAATAAACTACTGGAATCTTGCACGTTTGCACAATTTTATCCTATCGTAGAATTCAGCTAATTGCTTGTCAACAGTTCCGAATTACTATGGCTGCCATCGATCCCAGTGAGCCTGCAGATGAGGAGGCCGCCGCCAACGGTTATACCACACCACGTGCTACCTTGAAGATTGTCCGCCAAAACGATGCTGATGAGGATGACGAGGACTCCCAGGAGTACATGCGCGCGTTGTTGGCTGAGAGCGACTCTGAGAGCGAATCTGATGATGAGGCAAACGGTGGACCCAGCGATCCAGCCAAATCAAAGAAGGCCAGAAAGGCTGCTGCTCTTCAAGAGCTCATGGAGTCCATTGGAGGGGCTTCTGATGAAGAAATGGAGGATGCTCCCAATGGTGCTAAGGCTAGCGGTAAGGGAAAGGCAAAGGCCACTAGTGACGACGAGGATAGTGAAGAAGATAGCGATGATGAGGACATTGAGGTCGAGGAATTCGTTCTTTGCACTCTTGACCCCGAGAAGGTATGTCGCGCAATTTGAAGCCAAGATAATTCCTAACAAAACGTTAGCACTACCAACAACCTCTCGACATCACCATTGCCGAGGGTGAGCGTGTCTTCTTCAAAGTCTCTGGTACTCATGCTATCTATCTTACCGGCAACTACGTTATCGCTGATGATGATGGACACAATCACCACCACGAGGTATATGATTCTGATGACGAGGAGGATGAGGATTACGACCTCTCTCCCGATGAGGATGAGCTCGAACTTGAATTGGATGATGACGAGAGCGATGAACTTGATGCACTTGAAAACCCCCGCGTCACTGAAGTCGACTCCGAGGATGAAGCACCAAAGCTTGTTGAGAAGAAGGGCAAGAATAAGCGCTCTGCTGATGAGATTGATGAGGGTGCTTCTCTCGATGATATCATGGCCAAGTCTTTGAAGGCTGATACCGAGGCTGAGCCAAAACTTTCCAAGAAACAATTGAAGAAATTGAAGAAGAACAACGGTGAGGCAGTTGCTGCCAAGACCGAGGAGGCAAAGAAAGACGACGTCAGTGCTTCTCAAAAGTCAGACAAAAGTGACAAGAAAGTTCAATTCGCAAAGAATCTCGAGCAAGGTCCTACCGGATCTGCCAAGGTTGAGGCTGCTGCATCCCCAAAAGATACAAAGGGCAAGGCCACCTTGGGCGTGAAGACCGTCGACGGAGTCAAGATTGACGACAAGAAGCTTGGCACCGGACCCGCCTGCAAGAAGGGAAACAGGGTGGGTATGCGATACATTGGAAAGCTGGAAGATGGCAAGGTCTTTGACTGTAAGTACCACAACAATTATCTGAGGTATTTATCACTAACATATCCGCAGCAAACAAGAAGGGCAAGCCATTCTCTTTCAAGTTGGGTGCTGGTGAGGTTATTAAGGGTTGGGACATCGGTGTCGCTGGCATGTCTGTCGGCGGAGAGCGCAGATTGACCATTCCTGCTTCCCTTGCTTACGGGTCCAAGGGCGTTCCAGGGATTCCAGGAAACTCAACTCTTGTCTTCGATGTCAAGTTGTTGGAGATTAAGTAATTGATTGTTCTAGGTTTCGGGCGTTGCATGATTTTTTTCATTGTTCAACATTTGCGACACATGAGACACGAGCCCTGCTTCTCGATTCCTCTCTATTGTACAATTTCCGACACACCTCTCATGCAGCTTCTGCTGGTGGTTTCTCTTGTTCTTAAATGTTGCGCGACGATTTGTTTTTGCATACATCTCCGACCTACGCGCCCGTGGATCGTTTTCGAAACGTAAAGCATAGGATGCGAGAAGGGATGAGGAGGTTTGCATAGCGTCGCAGGCGTAATACCAAAAAGTGAGATTGCTCGATTGTTTTCAGTCTAAAAACGGTGGAATTAGTTTAGTCAATGACAAAAATTAAAAATAGCGGCGTTGCAAATGTGCAATGCATGTCTTGGTGGCTGGTTGTGTGGTTGTGCCTTCTGGATATGTGATTACGTCGTCTGCACCTTCTGTTTCTTTGAGATCCACCTCCTATAATTTATTTCACAACAGCAATGTTTCTTCAATAACAGCATTGAGGTTGTTGGGCCTCTTCCAGCATCCATTTCAATAACCACCATTGATATTTTTAACACTCGTTATAGATAGCTTACACGACTACAACATGTCGAAAAGAACTCGAAGCAACGTCGGCAGTCGACCGGCTTCACCTGAAAGTGAGCTGGGAGTCCCTATGGAGCGACAGGTATCATCCAGAAAACCATCAGGAAGACTCGTAACTCCAGTCTCACCGGATGAGCTTGGAGACCGACCTTCAAAGTTCCGAAAACATGGGTCAAAACTAATTTCTGCTTTACGTTCGTTCCGAAACAGCGGTAAGTATACCATCACAACGTCTTTGCAATCTGATGAGGTTGGTAGTCTCGAATGCATCAACCAACGAGCCCTTCATCCTCACTCCGCCGGATAGTCCCCCCCATGAAGCAAATATCAGCCGTAGAATATCTGCGGTATTTCTCAAGAACCAAATGGAACCGACTGTAGTCCATCGTGCTCAGTTTAAGAGTAGGCCTAGCATAATATCAGTCGAGAAGGGAATTGTCGAGATTTCTCCTGCGTGCTCACCAACGTCCCCATCAACCAGTGCAGAGTCTAGTAACACAAGTGGCAATACAAGTGGGAAGTCGTCAATGCCACGACAATCTACAGGGAAGACATCACTTGACTCCAAATTTTCTGGAAACTCAAATGGTACATCACAAAACTCATCAGAAAAGAAGGCCACGTCAAAGCAGGCTACAGGTGAAGGTGGTTCAAACGAAACGGCTCTCACTCCTATTGCTGAGGTTGAGCTCTTTGAAGCACCAGAACCTGTACCGAGTAAGTGCAAGCATCATTGGATCACTACCCCTTCTGACGGTTTCAGCTATCAATACTGTCGAGAAAGCCGCTGCAGCCAAAATATTTTTCGAGTGCCATTACAACGATCTGACATCTACCAGCCTCACGCCTCGCTCCTTGCGTCGGCGACAGCTTGAAGCCCTTCTCTATCACGATACAACCTTGTCCCCAGCTGAGAAAGATGAGAAGAGGAAGTTTCTAGCCAGAAATGAGACAGCTCATCTTCGTGAGACTCGTGTCATGAAAGTACGAGCTGGAAATGCTTTGAGAGGGAAGGATATTACATCTTCCAGGTACGAGGTTGTCAAGGTGCTTGGGAAAGGAAGTTTTGGTGTTGTACGTTTGGTACGGGAGAAAATTGAACAGTCAGTATGCCTTAATCCTCCATGACAATCAATTCTGATCGTTATCATAGAGATGGAGATGAAACCAAGAAGAAGAAACAAGTTTATGCCATGAAAGTTATCCGCAAATCGGACATGCTTCGAAATAGCCAGGAAGGCCATCTACGAGCAGAACGCGATTTTCTAGTCTCTGCAGAAGGATCACGTTGGTATGAGCAGAACTTTGAGATCTGTAGCGCCCTCGTATAGTAGCTGACTTGATAGGATTGTCCCCTTGATTGCAAGCTTTCAGGATTTGAACAACCTATATCTTGTCATGGATTATATGCCAGGAGGTGATTTCCTCGGCCTTCTCATTCGCGATAATGTGCTTTCGGAGCATGTCACCAGGTGGTATATTGCTGAAATGATCCTCTGTATCGAAGAGGCACATGCACTTCATTGGATACATCGCGATGTAAAGCCTGACAACTTCCTGATTTCGGCCTCTGGCCACCTGAAAATATCTGATTTCGGCTTGGCTTTTGACGGGCACTGGTCCCATGACCAAGCTTATTATAACAATCACAGATACTCATTGCTAACTAAGCTGGGAATCAATGTTGAGGGTGATTCAATAGATAGAAAAGAGGGCAGAACTATCGCGGCCGCGATGAAGTTGAGTCAGGGAGCGAGCGGCGCCAGGGAACGCCATGAAAAGAACTCTTCGAATGGGTCTGAAAGTGAGAGTATTCTCAATTGGCGGAATAGATACGGTAATCGTACTCTTGCTCGATCCGTTGTCGGTACCAGCCAATACATGGCACCAGAAGTCGTTCGAGGAGAAATGTACGATGCTCGTTGTGACTGGTGGAGTGTGGCTGTCATTCTTTACGAGGTATGCAGTTTATCATCCGCTGAAGGACTCAAATTGATGGCTTCAGTGTCTCTACGGCCACACGCCTTTCCTTGCGGAAGAGGGAGGACGGCAGCAGACTAAGAACAACATTGTGGTGAGTATGCCTGGTATTGAATTCTTCAAGCTCAAGGCTGAACCCATAGTAGCGTCACAAATCCACCTTCAGCTTTCCTCAGAAACCAGTAGTGAGCAAAAGATGCCAGGATCTCATTCGAAGCATAATCCAAGAAAAAGAGCATCGGCTCTGCTCCATGCGTTACAAAGTTATGGACCAAGCTTCAGCTTCTCGTCAAAATCAAGACTACGCTGGTCGGTACGTATATCCACATGATGCTGAGGAAATCAAGGCCCATAGATGGTTTCGTGATATACAATGGGACAAACTCCACCAAATGGTACCTCCATTCGTCCCAAATATCAAGGCGACAGACGACACGCACTATTTCGATGAAGAGGATCCAATCTCAGATTTTTCTGCTTCCTACTCAAGTCCGCCACCAACATCCGAAGAAATCGCAGACGCACTGAAACCCTTTAGTCGTGAAATCCAGGTAATCACGAAAGGCTTTATCGACCGACCATATGATTCAGTAAAGCTTCGAAGAGTTGAACGGGAGATAGATGGTTTCGCAATGTGTGACGAGCAAAAGGAATATCTCAAAGCTTTTGTCAAGCACTATGGAAGGAAGGAGAAGAAACGACCACGAGATAGGCTGCTAAGGGATAGGGACACCGCGCCAAGAGTCCTGGAACTCAGAAAGAAAGGAGCATTTCTGGGTTACACATACCAAAGGTTTAGGCCACGGAAGGAAAATTCCTTGCACGCTCATTCCACTAAGCAAGGAAGCATTGTCGCTGGCAATACGGCGAGTAAGAGGACGGTGTGGCACAGAGCGAGGTTGAGCATTCATTAAGTAGGACGGAGCGAATTCAAGTCATGGCTGCAAGATGTAACTTTGAGCTAGGTGTTGAGCGCTGCTGGTGGCTTTTGAAGTGTATAACTCGGACACCTCATCGTTCCACTAAAGTTCTAATAAAATCATTCTGATCGGGGGCATTTTGATTAATGGCATACTGCCTTTTTGTACACTGGAGGACAACTGAATTGCCAACAAATATCGAGCACACCTAAAACCCCGTTCTAGTACTTCACGGTATATGGTGTGACATTCCCCATCCAATCTGATTATTTTCCTCAGAATTCTTAAATATTTGGGCTTTTGCGATTGTCATCTCGTGGGCAGATTTAATCATCATGATCTTACTCGGCGATAAGAGTTGATGGTATTTCTGGCGATCAGTAATCATTCTTGCTGCGCTACCGTACCATCACGACGTACCTGGTGAGATGCATATACACTCTCGTAATGTAAGATTGCTTCTTTGAATTAGATACCCGCAGGATTTGCTTCGATTCTTCTTTGAACGTGGAGTCGGATTAAATCTCATCTCAGACCTAGTGGAAAAGATTTTCAGCTCTCATTTATTTCATCCCACGACCCATTTCAAACCGAGAACCTCACAATCCTCAGCCCAATCCATGAAAATGCCAAGTTTTACCTATAAAATATTTCACCTACCCACGAACTCCCCTCTCCTCCCTCTCTACGCCACTAAATTCTCTGTCCTCCGTCTCCATGCTCTCACCGTCTCCCCGACAGCTTTCAGCTCCACATTCGCAACTGAATCGCAGTACTCAGCGCAGGTATGGCAGGATAGGCTTTTGAGGAAGGGCTTAAACATTTTTGTTGCCGTTGCGATTCCTTCTGTTGGGAGCGAGGGAGGAGATGGGAAAGCAGGAGCACATGATGAGGAAGCGCTCGAGAAAGGCGAGTGGGTTGGTAGTGCGACGTTGTTGGGTCCATTTAGTAAGGAAGAGTATGAGTTGCCAGAGAGTGGGGGCCCGGTGGTAGGAGATTCAGAAGGGAGATGGCAGATGAGTGCAGTATTTAATTCGCCCGAGCATCGTGGGAAAGGGATCGCGAAGATGCTTATCCTTGGAGCTCTGGACTTTGCTGCCAAGTATTCGACAATTGCTGATCAGAAATCAGATCGGCGTGCCGATGCTGTTGAGAATAGAATTGCGAATGCACAAGTGAAAGAAGCATATGGGAACATAACGAGAGTTAGAATCATGATTCATCCGGATAATGTCGTGGTTAAGAAGTTATATCAAGGTTTAGGCTTCAATGACGCAGGGAATTGTACATTAGCGGAGGCGATTAGGAGTAATGGCGATGCGGATATGTTGCCTGAAGATGGAGGAGAAAGTGAGAAAGAGAAGTATCATTCGAGGCATGGAATTGTGATGGAGAAGAACATAGAGGGATAAGCAGAACTCGGTGGTTTGTGAGGTTGTTTTGAAGTAAAGGAGAATATCGAACTGCTTATGATCGGTGGGGGAACAAAAGGATACAGAGAATACTAGACATGATCATTAGAACTAGTAGTGGTAAGAGAAGGAATTGAGAATATGTGTCAAGGGTGTTTGCGCTTCTAGAACCTCGAATCAACCTCTAATTTCCAGCTTCATGCAGAGGGCTCAGCAATGGAGAATTGGAAACCGTTGTAAAACGCTCAAACAAACCTCTATCACATCACAGAGAACATCAGTGTGTTGACCACAAAACAATATTCATACAACATTATGCTACTGCAGGCTAAAGCCAAGAGATCTACTCAACATTAGGGACTTTTCCAGCAAAGTACCACCCTAAATATGAGCAAGAAATAAGGTGCAACAATCTGCGTCCGAACAAGCCAGATAATTCAGATGCGCCTGATACTCCAAACAGTTCAACAGCTTATCAAAAAGCCGGAGCGATAAGCCAAATATCTCCCTCAATATGACAAGATAGTCATCCTGACATGAGTGCCTTATGTTGTATCCATAGCATCAACGTGCGCAGAACTAGAAGCAATATCCTGACCCTCAGCCTCCTCATTCTTGACCACGGGAGCTGATCCAGATCTCTCCTTCGCGTGTAAAGTTTCGGCCGATGTGACTGTAGCGACTTCTGTGCTTTCACGATTCCTAGCATCATCTTGCTTGGTCACTGGGCTAGCCGCGTCGTCCTCCTCGCTACTATCGTTGTCCTCTATTCCTTCAGAAGCCACATCAGCTATTTTAAAAGCAGACCTCTTTTGATCCGCGATAAATTTAAGAGCCGCTTCTGCCTCTTCATCGGCGGTCTTGTTGTGCTCCTCAATGACCGTCTGAACATCTGATCGCATTTTCCGCTCATGCCTGGCCATCACACTACTACCGGACTGACGCTTGCCGGAGATCACCTCCATGTAATCACGTTGCATAGACATGAAGACTTCATCAGTGCGAGAGGCCATGGTATCCTCTACGACAACACACATCGACTTTAGTCTACCTTTGACTTCATCACATGCATCCTGGAACATGTCTGATCGATTCTGGTCTACATGGGCCGCTGTGTAGTTCTTCATTCGGCTGAAACATCCGCTGCCTATACATATTTTAGTAAATTGAAGCAAAACGCACGGGCACAACATCCATACCACTTTCATGGGCTCCGTTCAAATATGCGTCCGAAAGGTTTCTTGCAATGGCAGGTGTGAACTCGCGGTTCGCCTCCCTCTGCAGAGCGTTGATAACATCGTTCATCTCAGCGGCCAGCCTAACAAATATTGACTCGTAGTTTCGCAACTGCTGGCCGAGCATAGCAAGTCTGGCGGCATCGTTTCCTGCTTTCATACTACGCGCTTCAACCTCTCGATGGAAGGCAGATAGTAGAGTCTTGGATTGCCTGGTGAACGACTGCAAGACACGTGGCATTCTCTGACCAAAAGTCTTTTCCCAATGGCTCGCCAGGTGCTTTATAATCGGCTCAATTCTGAGATCGTTAACCTTGCAACATGTCGTCTGTCAAGAGGTACTCACAACTGGGCATTGAAGTCATGTAGGCCTTGAGCATTGCTAAACACCCCGTCACGCCTCATTATGGCTGAAAAATGTCAACGATCTGTCTGAACGACAAATTTCCATACTACGTACCTTTATAAGTACCCCAATAGTATCCGCCATTGGCTCGATCATCCTGATCATTGTTAGTATAAGTAATTGAGTGGTCGGAGCAACCAAGAGATACTTACGCGATTCATGGGACGATGCCAATTACTAACCGTGACGACTGATTCAGCGATTGCTAGATCAATCAGTTGAGGATAGTTGTCGAAGATATTCTCTGCGAGCTCGACATTCATTTCGACCAAACATTCTTTGACACATTTGTCAAGGCCCTTTTCAAGATTTTGGAGCCTGGTCTTCAACCAGCGAGTTTCGGCAGCAAGCTGTGAATCACTCAAGCTGATGTCTGTGCCATCATTTTGGGACCAGAGGCTCAAAGACGTTAGTAATTGAGAGAGATTGGTCAAGAATCCCCGGCAATTCGATGCTCGCCCGGATTCTGTGAGCATCTTGCAATGTGCCTGCAGCTGAGGTATTTCTGTCTCTTCGATGGAACGAAAGCCGGGAACATCATTGTCTCGTTGCAGACGACCTTGAAGCTTTTGATATGCTCGAGAGCTAACACAAAAGACTGGCAAAGACTGTGCAACCTCATCATAGTTCCGAATTTCGTCTTCAGGGTTGAAATTGTCTGGATCTTCCTCTTGGGCTGATTCCATGTCAAGCCTAGTAACCTGGTCAAAATTGCATTGCCAACCATCATTCAGAAGTATTTGGGGTCATGATAGAGAATAGCCATCTAAAGCTTTTAAGTATAAAGGATATTTGGAGTACGTACTCGCGAATTCCATCTGCAAAATCTCGCTGAATTGCGCCCTTAGAGTAATTGTTTCTCCCCGCGATACAAATAGCACTCATCGTCGCTTCAATTTCTGACTCAACTTTCTCTAGTCTTTTCAGCTCGTCGTTCGTTTCTCTGATCTTTTTGTCGAGTTCCGAGCGCTCTCGTCGAGCTTTCTTTTTGTCTTCTTTGAATTGAGCTAGTTTGGCCTCGATTTGGTCGCTCGTTAGTGGAATTTGTACTGTTGCCTCCGAGTCACCCTCCACATCGGAGTCATTCTCATCGTTGAAATCTTCATCTTCCTCTTCATTTTCATCATCAGAATCAGTCTTGGATTTCTTGGAGTGCCGCCGAGAGCCTGAGCCATTTCTAGATCGTTTACGTTTCTTGGAGGCTGTGGATGGATCGTAGACCGTCTCGCCTTCCTCGAGTGAATCTCTGAGAGCCTCCCAAACCTCAATAGCGTCGTCTGCGTCGTCCAAAATGCCCTTGTATACAGCCTTACTCTCTTTCACTTCAGCCAATGAGCTTTTTAGTTCTCTCTTCTGTTTCACAATCTCGTCAATTCTTTCCCAGTCAGCTGACATGCGTTCCTCCAGCCCAAGACTGTCGGATGCCTCAGTGATAGAGATATCATCCGTTTTAGAACATATGAACGTGATGCGAGAGTATGTCCCATCGAATTTCAACTGACGCTTGAAAGATTCCCCGAGCAGCGATTTGGCTGCCTTGTCATCAACTGCACGATTAATTGGGGCAACGATAAATAAACCTTCGCACATCAGCAATGGTGACGGATCAGAAGACAGAAATTTTACCCGTGCATTGTTTCATATATCCAGCAGCGACTGCTGCTCGGGCAGCATTAGAATCATGAACACCAGGGAGATCAACAATCACTGCTCCGGTACTAAGAGCTTCGGCCTTCGTATATATGCGGACGACTTTGATCAAAGGCCAATACTCCATCTGCCTCTTTTCCCCTTTCTTCTTTTGGCGTCCATCAGCGACCTGACCATGTTAGCATAATCAAGCTCAGGTCTAGGAATAAGAACTTCGAAGACCGTATCGCGAAGATAGTGATAAACTCAGGTTATTACTGACCTTCTCTTTGCTGTCTACATAACTTTGAAGAACTTTGTAGAACACATCCGAGTGACCTTTGGCAATATTTTTCACTGTGCCAAGAACAGCTCTGACAGCAGGCTCCCTCATGAGCTGCTCTACAGAGCTTGTGGCTAAGATATCCCTTGACATACTTGGATATACAGCTTTAATCTTAGCATAAGCAATACCAGCCTCACTCTCAGGGTTTGTGCAGTCGCGAGAAACCTGTGTGAAGGTGGATTAGCACGTGAGCCGTTCATATCGATGCACGCCATACCTGGCCATTTGAGTCCAGCAACTCGGACAAGGACAAGCGGAGATCTTTCTCCCAGTCTGACGGCTGGATGAATTCGATTTCGGCTCGGTATTTGGCTTTCGGGTCGGAATTATGATTGTACGACATTTCTGTAACTACAGCTGTGCATGCTCTCATGCAGTTAGTGGGGACCAGACGCTCTTCCTCTAGCATAGCATTTATCACTGATGATTAATAGACAAATCAGTATGGAGTTAGAGTTTGAAACAGAAAGGCGAGCGGCTTCCGAACCGCTCAGAAGCAGCGCGCCTTTGTTAGTTTTGAGAAATGCAGGGCAAATTCGACGTACCTGATGATTTTCCAGCTCCAGTATTCCCTACAACGCCTATGATGGTAGGTGTGTCAACCTTTTGCTTCCGGAGTGCTTCTATTGGAGAATAAGTGAGTATTCACAAGTCCACGTCAATATCTTACCAATTTGCCTGATCCAATGTTGTGTATCTTGACTATGAGACTCCATTCCCGTAAGAGGTTTTAAGAGATTTTCAAGGAAAGCCTGGCTACTACGAACTTCGGCCTCGAGAACCTCTGGTGTGGCTTCGGATATAATCTTCTGAATGCGATCTCCTTGAGACAGCGGCTGCGGCGCCGACTCAGCCACAGGAAGAACCTCGTCGATTGCAGTAGAGCCTTCATTGGCAGCTTCTGACTTGATAAATGGTTTAGGAGGCGAGGCAAGAGATGATACACTACTGTTTGGTACTGCAGCTAGAGAAAATTGTTTCAGCTCAACATTTAGACATGGTTCGCTTTCAAGTGGAGTCACAAGAAACTGGTGCTTAAGGGAGATATATGGGGTTGACTTACAATTGGTTTGAGAGCTTTGAGGTGCATGCGCTGGATTGTCTGCTATAGCTCTTGATGGTGACAGCAAAGTTTGATTTTCCTTCTTAACAGTCACTTGAAAGGGTGGTGATGTGATGCTTGTACTATTGCTCACTGAAGACGGAAGCACAGTCTGGGAGCCAGTAAACGGACTTGAAGTTACATTCTCCGTACCCGGTTCAGACTTCACAGCAAGTAGTGGCGAATTCGGGACGTTTGCAGAGCGGGCATTGACTGGTAGAAGGGGGCTTCTGACGACAGGCGTGCTTGCTCCTGGGGCGTCCGCACATTCTTCATGCGCAACTAAGACGACTACCCTGTCTCCAAAAATATCGAGATGTCTCATTTGAAACTCGTTAGAAAGGATTGTAACGCCTAGTCGCAGGCCTATATGGGCTCCATTTGCCTTGAAATAGGCCGACTTTAATTTGGCCACAGAAGCTTTCTTTGACTTATCAGAATCTAGATGCTAGGCCCGCAAAATGATGTACGTACATGCTTGATCTTGAACCAGGTGAAATCATCTGCCTTGCAAGAAGAGCTGTCCTTGTCGTGTCGGAATATAGCAATCGCAAACACATCTGCATCCTCTTTGGAGCTAACAAAGGTACTGGCGGCTGGTGAGCAATAGGCCACGGATCTCACTTTACTGTAGGTATCATTGCTCTCGAGAGTTTCTCTCGAGAGCGCAACTTGCCTGTGGGCCATGGTTTGCTCCATTGGATGGCAATGCTAACCGGCCTCATGAACGTCTTCAGTAGAGTGAAGGGCGTTTAAATTGTAGGTGTGAAAAGTAAATAACAGTGGTATCCGCCCATATGGTTACCATACACCATAGGTCTCATTGACGAACTCAGAATAGTTGAGGCTCGACAGGCTGTGAGACAATGTCCTGTCGAGGCTGAAGTCTGACTGGGCGTCTATTGCATTTGCGAGTGTTCAATGAGACGTGTCGACGCGCTCAAGTTCGTGATTGCGCGTATCCCTGTGTGTCTTCGCACCACGACACGTGATATTCCAACGCTTGTTTTAACAAATCTCCTCATCCTCAAAAGCAGCAGCATATTGTGTCTCGGAACCGACCGAAAAAAGCAACGGAGATACATCCGACCGCATCACTTCTTTCATCAGCCTGACACAGCTGTCCAAAAAGCAACCCGCAGTATGGCCTCGCTTTGGCCCTTTTCCTACTTATCATTCTGCCTAATAATCCTTCAAGCTTTCACTTGGTGATCAAAGCATCGGGGAGAAAACACGGCAAATTCATGGCACTTGGAAAAGGATTTGGGGAGCAAAAGGTTGTGAGTGAACGGTTCGCATGGTGTGACCTGCTTACGATCTCGGGAATCTGTGAGACACCTCATGAATTCTGGCACTGGATAAGTTTTTGTTCGAGGTGATTTCTAGCAGAAGACAGGCTGTTCTTCAGTGACGCAGATCATTGAGGCGACGATTGACTACGAATTCTCTACTGCCTGATACCTTGGTATGCCACCATTACATCCCAGCATCACACCTCGGCATAACTTCTTGGACCTCATCAAAAAGCACTTTCTTCAGTTCCTTGATTTCCCGAATCGTATTCGTGAATTCAGCCTTACCCCTGGGATATCTACCACATGCTCCACAACTTTGCAAGCTCCGCTTTCGAAACCTAAACCAGCGGCTGGGAATATTGATACGACTCCAATCATTTTCCAATGAGCATACAGAGGGAACAGTGTGAGGTTGCGGCTCAGGAAGTCCGTCCACTTGGAGCTTATCAGCGTAACCTTAAGCTGACAGTTCTGCTATGCCGGTAACATACCATCCATTACCGGCATATAACTGATCCATGCATTATACATCCATTTATTCAGGTACAACCTCATACGGAATATTCTGAACGCCAACACGAAACGTTTCGACTTTCAGCCGTTGGAGTTAACTCTCCACTTATTAAAAATGCTAATAAAGTAAACGTTCAACGGTGACCTTCTGGAACATAGAGCTGCGGAGACATGAACTGTTCGGATCAGGCGGTGCAAGGATATTGCGGGTAGTTCAGGAACATCCTAGTCCAACACGCGACATTTTGGGAGTGTGGCATCCAGGTCGATTTCTTTTTTCCCTGTCCGCCTTCTCACCACCATCATGTTGAATTACTTCTCCACTCATAGCCAGCGTTACTCCTGCAGGTACAAGGTGAATCCGCAACGCCTAGCCCTGCAGTTGAAAGCCAGTGGCTTCATGTTGGCCTATAAAAGGATTTCCGTCATTTCTTGTGACTGCTTGATACATCATCGCATGTTTATGACCTGATTATTGCGGATTACTTCAAGTGGTTCCCCAGCTATCCTTTTCTTTCTTTTGTCACATCCATACTACTTACCGCAATGCCAAATTTCCCTTCACGAATAGGAAATTATATGACAAGGCCATGTGCCATCAGCGAGTTCCTGATGTGCTGTTCAAAAAATTATGTATTCCACTCCCCCTCAGTCTTCGTCCTCATCCGGAAGTTGGTCTTCATGGTCATCTTCCGGATTGAAAGGGAGTGAACCCCTTCTACGTGTCGGCATCGTCGGCGGTGGGATTGCTGGTCTCACAATGGGGCAGATGCTTCAAAACACACCAAACATACAAGTTACCGTCTATGAGAAAAGTGTAGATTCAGTTGACCGTCTTTCTGGTTATCGGGTGATGCTTTCATACTTTGTTTTGCAAAATCTTCAAGCTACTCTTCCTCGGGAAGTCTGGACGAGAGTTGCTGCCTCTATTGGCCAACAGCCAGAGAATGGACAGGAATTGCGATTTATCAAATCGTAAATTATACCCTCCATCTGTGTTACTTATACTGATCCTTGGACAGGAGTGGGACAGAAATGTTCTCATTCGATGCCGAAGAAATGAGAGATTCATTTTCAGTATCACGATGGCCTTTGAGAAAAGCGCTGCTGTACAAGAGTGATGGATTTGTCAAGTTTGGTAAATCCTTCAAGAAGTATGAGAGGCAAAGGAATGGAGTCGTGAGGATGTATTTCGAAGATGGTAGTACGGATGAATGTGATTTGCTCGTCGCAGCAGATGGAGCTGGTTCTAAAATCAGAAAACAACTCATCCCAGATGCAAAGGTCACCACAACTGATCTTGCCGTCATTTATTTCAAGATACCATATACTCCAGATACGAAGGATCTTCTTCCAACAAGATCTGCGTCAATGGTAATTTATCTCTTGTGCGAATCACTCAAAAGCTAACCATTTCCAGGCCTTCAGTCAAAAGAATCAAAATATAATGGTCCACACATGGATCAATCCGAGGAAGACCTGGGCAACCAAATTCGACGACTTCGACATCACAAACGAGGAATCATTCATCATGTTCGGCTACGGAAGTCCTGTTCACGAATTCTCGAATCGATCCAAAGCTCCTGGTGAACTCTCAGCAGTTGAATTGAAAGAAGAGTGCATCGCCAGAGTCAAAGCCGATCCAAATATTAACCCCAAATTCCTAGCCCTCGCTCAGCATTGTATCCTCAACACAGCGTACGTGCATATCGTTAAAGATTGCCAGGCTGTAAAGCGCTGGGACACTACTTCCGTGACTCTGATCGGCGATGCCGTATTCAAGTATTTACTCCCTCCCCCTTAACCCTATTCCCATCACCCAACTAACAAATACAGCATCTCAACCATGCTCGGGAAGGGCGCCAATTGTGCCCTTCTAGACGCCGTCGACCTCGCCGAAAGCCTCAAACGGCCCTCCATACTCAATGCCTCGAAACGGCGCACCGAACTGCGTAATCGAGCCGAAGAAAACGTGAAGAGGCGAATGAGAGAACGACAGAGGAGCGCTCTGATTCAGAACCTGGTTTACTTTGGGGAAGGCAAGATGAGAGATTTCTGTAGGGAACATGGACTTAAGATGGCGTTTGAGTGGATTAATGATACGAGTGCGGTGGATTATCATACTTCTAGGTGATAGGTCGTCGAGGGGTTTGGGAGGTAGGAGTTCGGACTTCGGAGCAGCAAGTTCTAGTGTGTTCGACGGCCGGTTTATGGCTGTATGGGGAGAACATATTCTCTGTTCCCAAGCACAGTTATTGTCTTCTCGTATCGACTGCCGGAGGAGAGGAATTTCGGCTTCATATCCATAACGCCAACAATTACTCCTTCACCTACTCATCCTCAACATCACACCTACTTATCACTCACCAGTCCACCCACTCACTCTCATCAAACCGGATCGAATTGAGAACCGAAACCTCCACTTTCTCCAAACTCAGCTCAGCCCTGCCGGCGTGGACCCCACGTCACGCGTCTCACGCACCTCATACTTCATATTCCCCTCGAGCGCCGGACACTCGAGACACATTCACATTATCCGTATACATAAATTATTATTCGCGAGAATACGGGAGGAAAATCTGTCTTTTTTTCAGGAAGGGTATGGAGGCAATAGTCTACAAATGGAGGTTTAGCGTTGTGGGTTGAAGGATATATAATAATGGAACGAAGCAATTCACATATTCACACAAATATTTACGCCTGATATTTTCCCAGTGTTAATGGTAATTTTGGATTCTATCCCGTTCCCTCGCTCTTCTCACGAATGGTCTATTATTGATTAACCATTATCCACACGAAGCAAATTCACAACAGAGTAACTCGCTCTTCTCGCGAGTATTTTATCCTCTACCGACCCTTTTCCACACGACGCAAGTGTGTCCTTTATTTGAAACTCCTCTTACCATAGCCTATAATCTATCACTCGCTTCTTCCAAGGCCACAAAGGTTCTCCCAGATATTTTATAGATGTTAGGATCTCGCGAACCCAACTGTTCTATAAAGTATTATTTGGTACGTATTTATATCCATCCATTCATTTTCTACTATTTTAAGAATTGTTTCTTCTTTGATCATTCAAATCCCTTCTTTCTTTTCCTTTCCTTTCCTTTCCTTTCCTTTCCCCTAAGTATGCACTCAACTTTCCCCTTCTCACTTATCCTTATTATTAATCATCCTTATAACTACCTACTCCCCTTCATCCCCGCTCCAGCTAAATACCTCCTTAGCTAATCGCACCAGAGGACCCTTTAAATAGTAAGCCAAGAGATTCAAAAATTGCAAAAAGTATCATTATATAACGTAAATACTAATATCTAAATTGAAAATTATCTTGCTTAGCTATACTCTTAGGGGTAAGGGGTATCCCTTAGTATCAAATACATTTTCAACTCAGCAATTCTAGCTGATTGATACAAGAAACGGTGTTCTAGGGATCCTCTCGTATAGTATACACTCTTAAGGGTAGTACCTATATCCGATTCTCGGCCTCCACGGCAGTGGCCCCCGGAGGGCCAGCGGAGCGTCATGTAGGAAAGCTAGCTAGATAACTTTTGGAAGATTCACAAGCAATGGAGGATTTATTTATATTCTACAATCCTATCCTTTTATTGCCTTCTTTGTTGTTCTTCCTCTAATATCACGAAATGCTATTGTTATTAACTCTTCCTTCTCATTTATCTCACTTCTCCCTCGTCTTCTCACTCCCCTTCCTTACTCCTCTCCTCCCTAACCTTGTAACTGCCAGGAACTACCTGAAAATCTCCATACTACATCTACACCATCGTCTCCTCTCTTACCCCTATACCTTTTCTCTTCCCATTCCCTATAATAGAAGGAGTATAAGAAAGAAAGCAGGTTGAATTCTAGTTCTAGCGTGAGAAAAGAAAAAGAAAAAGAACAGGATAGGCGGAATAGAAGGCTCAGGTATGCAATACAAGAATAGGAAAGTATCTAAGATTGGTCAATTATTTGAATCATAGAATAGGGGTATCATTATAAGTATAACACTCCACTAAAGATCTAAATACAGTAACCGTCTACTGTCTCTGCTACCTCAAAGGGTGCAGGTTCACATATAAATATTTACCAATCATCTCTCATACCTAGGTAGCATCTCGTTTCCCCTCGAGGACCCTGGTATCTCATGCGCGTATCCACCTCCATATTCATCTTCTAGGACCGGAGCGCTCGGCTCTAATGCCTGCGGCCTGCTACTTCCCTCTCCCGCCTCATCATCCGGTATTTCCGACGGGGCGCTGGCTTCAGCTAGTAATCTCCTCCTTTCCAGCTCTTGTTTATCTTCTGTGGGCTGAGAAGCAGCATTTGGGTGGAGATCTTCTAGCGCGGGTGCAGAGGGACCGATAGCCGTGTCGGTGGAGGTGGTGAGATTGAGGGGATTCTCGGTGCTTGTATTTTGTGGGGTGGCGTCTTCGGGACTGTAGAGGTCTTCTTCTGGTTCTACTGGGGGGACGGAGGGAGCTAAAGATGGGATGACAGTTCGTGATGAGGAGGGGGCGTGGGGGTCGCTTGGAGGCTGAGAAGGGAGAAGTCTCTCTTCTGCTCGGCGTAATCTTTCTTTCTCACTAAGACCTTCTTCGGCTGAGACATCGGGCGGTGGAACCGGAATCTCGGAATGTGCTGGTGGCGGATAATCTGGGTGTGGTTCATGATAGTCGTAGTTTTCATTAGCGTAATATTCGGGGTATTGCGGATCGTATGGGTGTTCGTAGTAAGGATATGGATTTTGATAGTCATCAAAGTGCTGCTGTTCAACCACCGATGGTGTTTCTTCGTATATAGGTTCGTGAGCTGCAGCAGGAGTGACAGCGGCTGCTTCAGACCAGTCATTAATTTGTTGCCGCACAGAGCTGTTGCCTCTTTGACGTTTTCGAGCACTGTCTTGAGTACCCACAACCACTTCAAACAGACATGCGACCACACTTTTTTCTCGACGAATATTTTCTGTATCCACTATGCTACCACCCCAGGCAGCTAACATATTGGATCCTCCATCACCTCGAGTTGTAGTTGGGTTACCAAAAGAAGGTGGAAGCGCAACAGCGCCAACTCTTGGGACATGACGTTGTTGACCAGCAAGCTTCCCACCAAGATCTACAACGACTTCGACATGATATTTGAAACTGATCATTTGACCCGGTACACCGGAGATTGTTGGAAAAGAGTCTTCTGGTACCCTTACAGAAGCATGAACAACTGCAGTTAAAGTTGTGGGATCGACCAATATCGGGGCAAAAGTTTGTGCCAAGTCCTTTCGGAACATACTGCTAGACCCTGCAGATGATAAAGATAACCCTCCGAGGCCTGTTTTTGACTTTGGATAGTACTCTTCATGCTTCAATCTTTCGGCTTCCTTTCCTGTAATATCGGCGAACAATGATAGCGGAGGCGCAGAATCTATCCTTCCTTGCCGGTAAAATGTAATGATTATCCCATGTAAACTTTTGATAGCCTTTGTATGTTTTATAGAAATCTTCAACGGAAGACTATCCCCTGGTAAACATCCCGATTTCAATAGTTCGATGGTCGCAGTAATCGTTTGATCTGCCAGAGACACTTTGCTGCTCGTCCGTGGACTCTCTTTTGTTGATTTTGCAGAGGATGGAACGGGTCCAAGCCTGAAACTCAATCCAGTACTGCTACTGACCGCAGAATCCGTAGAATTGGCGGCACTCACAGTACTTTGCATCTCGCTAGGTACAGGACTTCGCGGAGTTGCATGATGATCTATTGACCCACACTGACTCGCAGAATCATCTGGCAGAGGTGATCCAGCCGCCCGCGCTGCTTCACTTCCAGAACCTGCATCTGTATTCTCTTGTGAACCACTCTCCCTCTTGACCGTTCTTTTCCTCCTCACTTTCCGTGATATTGGTTCTAATGAGATGGTGCGAGCTTTCGGCGGAACCATAGGACCCACATCTACCGTCTCGACGAGCGCAATCTTTTGGTCACAACTCGACGTTGCTGTTATCGAAGTCGGACGTGTAATCGTTGCTGTGATCATGTAGGATATTGTACCCCTCTCAAACTACAAGTAATGTTAGATCGGGTGCCTGCAGGGTGATAACAGCTTGGCAATACTCACGTCGATACTCGTTGGAAGTCCATTCTTTGGAAATTCCAATTCAAAATTGAATTCGTAGACCCCAACATCAAGTCTGCCTTCTCCACAGAGGGTAACCTCATCTTGAAACAGTGAAGCATGTCCATTGCCAAAATATCTCGACTTTCGTGGATTGCTTGACGCCGTCAATCCGAGATCCGGTAGAGGTTCGTTCGCACCATTAGGATTCTTAAAAACTCGAACGTATCCGTGAAGGCAGACTGTGAGATGTGTTAATCGTACGGGTTTGACCACTGTGAGCACGACGGCGCCCTTGACCAGGTCGCCCGGAGAGTATTTGCGATGGGGCTCATTTGGGCGAATGTGGAACTCGGTCAGATTGCGAGTCCTGGATTTCAACGGAGAAGTCAACCTCGACATCCAGGAGCGTCCAGTCGTAGCAAGAGGCGACAATGATGTCGTAGAGCTGGCATTCGCGCACATGTCAGGACTCCAAAGAGGGTGGTTATTGATGTCGATGCCAAGAGATCATTCGTGAGCGCCAAGGATACTTATTAGACACACGTAAAGTACGGCATCCGACTGCAGCGAGCGGAGCACTCGAGTATTGGCAGAGGATCAGAGGCGTGGCAGGCAGAGATGATCGAACCAGAAGCATTGATTTAGGGATGCCCAGCCAACATCTGCGTGTCGCCGTGGAGCTTGAAAGTGGGAAGAACTTTGGGGAAAGAAACTCGTCGGTTTGGGGGGTGGATATTATGGTAGGTACTAGGAAGTTGGGTTGAAATGACTTGGGACTTGGACTTGACCTGCCTGGACTTGGACTTGGACTTTTCTCTTTGAGGGAGGGGGTGGTTCGGTCCCAAGAGACGAGGGATCTATGGTACCGCGCCTGTCCTATCCGTGTCCAAATGTGTCGGCTTTGAGCCTGTTGAGTAGCACGGGGATGAAGAAAAATTGGGGCGAGTTGCGGCGAGGATTGAGGGTCGAGTCGAGATTTGGAGGAGTGGAGGCGCTGGAGGGGGGAGCTGTTTCGTAGAGAGGTACACGCGTTGCAGTAAAGTCAGAGCGCAAGGGTTGAGACAATCGAGCTGGACACGACACAAGGTGAAGAAGAAGAGGTTGATTGTTTTATTTTGGTGATGAATGGATTAATCCGTACGATGTGAGTAGATGGTAGTGGATTGTGATAAGTTGTAGGTGTAATAGGTGTAGGTAGTTATGGAGGTGGTGGGTAGGTCGGTACAGGGTAATAATAGTAGGTAGTAGGGAGAGAAGAAAGTTGGAAGGACGGGACAGGAATATAGGGAAACGGTTATGGGGTTAGACTTGGATAGGAACTGGATGGAAGAGGCAAGGTGAGAAATAGAAGGAGGGATGTGCTACAAAAACATCGACTGTGGATTAGTAGGATTTGAACGAATTAATGGTTGATGCTGGTTGTACTCGAGGTAGCTATTATCACTGTATTATGGGCATTTAAACTCCGTTTAGAGCAGAGACGCAGCTGCATCTACTGCACCTCTTTTCCTAATGAAGAACAGTAGTAGCAGTTTGGAGAAGTAAAGTTTGGAACGGAAAGGAGGGGACGGGATGCAGACAATACCTACCTATCCTCCGACCTCAGCAGAGATCATGACGGGGTTGTGTCGTCGAGTCGTAGGTCAAAGGTGGCTGAGTCCAGATCGAAGGAAAAGAGAACCAATGGAAGAAACCAGCTCACGGTATTTGGAAGCCGGCCAGAAGATCAAGCAGCAGAGGGTGAGAAAATCAAGCGCTAAGGATCGAGCTGGAAGACTTTTATCCATCACGCGCAGCAACTTGCAGATACCGTATTCGTGAGAGTAACAGCAAGGTTGGTGACGTTAGGTGGTAGAAGATAGGGATAGAATAGGTACAAGTAATTGCACGTAGTGTAATGTAGTGTAATGTAGTGTAGTGTAGTGTGCCAGACGGTCGTGATTTGTATGAAGTATGTGTAACCTGGTCTGGTCTGGCCTGGCAAAGTTCCGATGAGAAGAAGGGGGTTCTGGATATGCCTCTGGTTCTGGCTTCGATTATTCTTGGTGTATTCTTGGTGTGCTGTACAGTACTACAAGAACTGCTTCTGCTCCGATTTTGTTGTGGGAGCGAAGGGGAGCAGAGAGGAGGGGGATTCAGTGCCGGCCTAGAGAGACTCTGGAAACTCTACCTAAAGACCTTTGCGTCCTTCTACTGCAGCTTTTGCGACTCTCAAACCTTATATTCCAATTTATTTTCAATTGAATCGTAATAAGTACCTGTACTGTACTGTACCTGTCTTGCACTATGCAGCACTCTACACTCTTGCTTCCTAAGTACGACTACCTTGTACTTGTACTTGTATGTACTTGCACTTGTATAGTAGCCCCTGCCTCTAGCCTGCCTCCCTAACTCCTAACTACTTACCCACTCCAACCTTACTGAGCTTCCCTTTCCCGTCCCCTCTTGCTCTTCCATTGCTTCTGCATTTCCTTCTTGTCTCCTCCACCCTTCCTACAGTAGTTTCTACTCCAACCTCCCTCCCAATATACGAAGTGGTAACCATGGTCAACGTCAACGTCAGCTCCAACGGAGTCCTACTCTAACTCTGTCTCAGAAAGGCCGCTTCATGAGATCATACCGTCGCGACAGGTCGCAGCACACAGTACTCGTAACCGAGCCATCGTCTTGCAAATCTCGGTCGGTACGCCCGCTTTCCCATGCTTGTGCTTGTGCTTCTGTGCCCTTGCCTTGCCCCTTTGTGCCTCAATTATGCATCTGCGCTGCACTGCACTGCCAAACATTCCAAGACTTTCATCATCAAGCCGATCTGATAAAGAAAAGCTTGAGTTGCCCTGTGGCGCCGAGCGTTGCGGCAACAAAAATGCTTGACTGTCTCTCTTCCCTCCCTCGTATCATGATCCCTTGCATTTTCCTTTTACCATCTTGCCTTCTGCGACGGCAATGTGCTTGTTTCAGCCCTCGCAAGAAGTTGTCTATTGGCTCTTGACTCTCCGTTTTTCGGATCCTCTGCCTGATGTGCACACGACAGTGTTCTGACTGGCTGTTGCCGCGGTTGACCGTCAGTGCGATACTTGGTCAGATCTGATCATAAAGAACATTTATTATCCCGACTTTACTAGTATAGGTGACATTTTTGACATTTCAGCTTCGGTATGCGCTGGCAGGCTAGCCAGATGATAGAATTCGAGGCCATTTTCTTTACTTTTCCAAAGCTCCGGTTGAATTCTAGGAAGAAAAGATGAGAGAATGTTTGACGGCATGACCCGGCGAATGCCGCAACTTGAAGTCTTGACATGTTCTTCTACTGTGGTCTCGTGACGAAACCATCCCAAGAAACAAGCCAAAATGCTCAAAGTGCTTTGCGAAACGGAGATAACTTAGGAAACTGCTCAATGGGGTTTTAGTTCCACCATTGTGACCATTAGGTGCTACTGTCGAGCAGCTGCTATTGACCCGGTACATCTAGCTACGACATATCCTCTCCGAATCTCTTGCATCATGATTCAGCTCCTCGTCCGAAGTACAACGGCTGCAACACCTCCTCGTTAGCTTAACAGACCTCTTTCATTCTACGTGGCTGCTTATAAATCCCTTACCAGCAATTATATCCTATCAAAACAATACGAATCACCATATCTACATACTCGCAGTCTCTCACATTGCTCGCTGCTTACTCACGCCATTGCTTGTTCCTCGGTTGGCTATATTGACAACCTTCGCGTAAATAATATCACCTTCTGTATTCTTCCCTGACGTCTCGAATTGTGATAAGCTTCACGGTAACACAAGCACTAGCTAGTTCATGAGATGCTCAACAAGGGTGCTACTGGACGAGACAAGCATTTTCCGATGGCACACTCCGCCGTATGCTATAGCTTCCTTAGTGGACGGAATTCAAATAGGCAGCTCATTCTACGTCCTTCTACGTCTTGCTGAGTAGAGTGTGGATCGGCTCAAATATAGATATTTCCAACTGATAATCTATACGCAGGCTCCCCATAATTTATCCGGGTCTCGGCATAATAAAGGTACATTAGGTTTAATTCTCATACAATCGCGCATGACAGACCCTTTCCGAGAACATAACCTTCAATGACTCGTTCGATATCGATGCTCTGTTAAGGTACTGTGGATTCAACAATCAGCTCAGATCACCTCACCTCATCAATACATCACTTCTCCACTACCTATCCACAACACTTCTCTAAAATTAAAGCTTGAATTCCACATTATTCATCACATCACTCACTCCCTTTCCCTGACATCTTGCACCGATATCCACAAATGCAAGAAAAGCCATTCATGCACACCCATGGAGAATCCTCGGATATCGGCATCTTTCCCAAATGATATCTGATTCGATATACTTCATACGGTTTACCTATTGGGTAATACAGAAGTCTCTCGTAGCCTTCCACTTTCCAGTTTCGCTTTCTTGCTTTCTTGCTTTCCTTGGAGAAGGAGGATTCGGGCTGAGAATTAGATTCTTTTTATCAGATACTGCAGGAACATGTCGTTTCCTTGATTGAGGATGGAATGATGTGCCGGTATCCGAGCGAGGTAGGTCTGCTATTCGCGATTTTTTCGTAGGTAGGTAGGTATTCGAGGATAGATCTAGATACCTTCTAAAATCTACAAACTCATTCTTCTCGAGTCTTGTGAGGAGAGAAAAGGGGTATACACTATTTCTATCTATCTATCTATCTATCTATCTACTTCTTCCTCTCAAGATATAATAATCGCGTTGTGTTTTTTTAAGGATTACTCGTGGAGACTAATGAAAATAAGATTTGTTCTTCTATAATTACGGATTGTCTATCTTCACTTCTTCAAGGTTCTATCAGGGTCGCTGAGATTGGATTTAAGGAGTATAGGTACTCATTTGTAAGAAAACTGGGGTATTCATTCAAGTATTTGGCGCCAGCGACGGTCTTGCTATGAGCTGTGAGATGGAGCAGGCTACGTATTCTCTTCTATAATGCCGCGATATGGTTTCTTACTTGGCATAATTACATTGTATAAATGGAAACACCAAGTGCCAACGTTCCGATGGTAAGAAAAGAGATCTTGAAAAGATTTTGGTTTTTGCTAATTAACTTATAGCATGTTTTACCTCAATGAACATAAGCTATGTCGTGCAAGCTACTTCGAAGTGGTACATCCAGCCAGAGAAAGAGCCAAGTATCGTGAAATCGCCCTGACTTCAAAAGCAAAAGCCAATTCCAGAAGCCCTCACCCACTCCTCCCATCGGTCACCTCATACTCATAGATCCTTCAACCCCTCCCCAACAACATACTCCTCCCCACAAGCACTCGCCATAACCTCCGCAGTCTGCGCCCTATCCCCCGTCATCTTCAAAACAAACGACTCCAAACTCTCAATATTATCCGTCCACCTCACAGCACTCTCCCTCAATCTCCTAACCTCCTCTACCTTCCTCCTAACCTCCACAGGATCATTCTCAACAAAACACGCCAGCTCAGCATCTAATCTCTCCTCCTCCCTCAAAAGTCCCTCATGAATCTCTAACAACGCTTTCCTATCCCCTCCCTCACCCATCTCTTCACCACTCTCCCCTCTCATCCCCATCTCCTCTTCTATCTCTCTCTCCGTATTCCCAATCCCCTCTCTCAACCTCATCTCCTCAACCCTCAATTTCTCAATCGTCCCCTCTCGTCCCCTCTTCGCATCACTTTCAAAACACCAGTACCAATTCCCGCTCCCTATCTTCTCGACCCGGATTAAGTTCTCGTCGCACAGGGCTTGCAGATAGTCTTTTACTTGCATTTGGTTTATGGATGCTACGCTTGCGAGGGATTTCTCGAGTTCTTTGAGGGTGAAGACTGAGAGGGAGGTGCGGAAGTAGGTTAGGATTTTTTGTTGTTTGGCGGCTGGGGGGAGGTTTTTAGGGGCCTGGGGGTCGGGTTAGTGGGTGGTTTCGAGGGAGAAGAGAGGGGAGTTACCATTTTTTAGGGGGGAATTGGTTTTGATATGAAAGGCTGGGGGTTTTTTGGTCGTGGGCGAGAGTATTGAGAGTGAGTGAGTGAGAAATACGTCTTGTGTATTTATTTCTGGATTGTTGTTGTCTAAACTTGGATGCTCGTGACGATGATTCTCAATAGTACACTCGGATTTCTCTTTTCGGAAATTGTTATTGAGTGATAAGAATTGCCGGACGTATAGTAGGTGGACCTTGTCTTTTCATGCAATCTTTCAAAGCGTTGTTTTGTTAGAAGTTGAAGATTGTCTCCTAAAATATGTTGTCGGTGGGACAAGGTGAATTGAGTGTGATGTCGAAACCATTTTCGGCAGGAACATTCGGTGGTACCCAAACTACCAAGTAAATGGTAGAAGCAGCCTATCTGAACGTGTGCAACTTTGTAGAAATATCTCTTTCTATTCTACGGGTTCTGGTATATTCAGAATCCTCCATCTCAACCAATATTAAAATCCAACACAACACTCCTCTCCCCTTTCTCATCCCCGCTCGTCCTGGTGAAAACTGACAAGATATCATGTTCTGCCAACATCTGCTCATCAACCAAGGGCTCACCATCATATCCTTCTCCCCTCCACACAGATACAAAACTCCCATCTCTATCTCCTACTCCCCTCTCGGCCCTCATGATTTCTAGACTTGTGTCTGAATTTCCTGGGAGAAGGAGATATGTATTCCCTTTCCTATCAGCGCAGATACTTCCTCTGGAACCTGTCTCTGTTGGTTGAGAGATGCTTTCTATTAATATTCTCGCCCAAGCTCCTTCATACTATATTAGTGACTCCGTTTACTCTACAAGTCAATCTGGGATAATACCTTCTAGCGCGCGGTGATAAACAATCCATCTTTCTTCCCCCTGCATTTTCTCCCGATTAAGTACCCAGAATCCACCAAAGGCGTCAGCACATTGCCCTTCTTGATTCAAAATCCCACTTCCCATTGGGATCTCGAAGACTCGCGTTATAGTGCTTGGTAGAATGGTTGTCGACACATCGCCATCCCCCTTCCTTTCAGCGGCCACAGTTTCACATTGAGCTCTTTGGATAACACCATCCAGTCTAGCGACAACGACGCCTTCAGAGTTTTTCCACGTCACTCCCAGATTATCGGAAGATGCATAATGCAGATCGAAATTATTTTCTGGACCATTGGGTCCAGCTTGTTGTTTATGCGTATTTGCATTTCCATCCACAGAAGCGGGGATAGAAATGACATTCCGGTAGCACCAGGAGAGATGCAGTTTTGGTTTATTGGAAACCAAGGAGAGGGAGATGCCGTTTATATACGGGCTGTTTGATATACCGGTGAGAGGCTGGCCTAGATAAGTGTACTTTTGTGTTTGAGAAGAATAGTGATATAGCAGATCAGAACCAGATCCTGCTCTTTGAGTATAGAGTCAGTGGAAGTTCTTCGATAAATATGAGGGGAGAAGAGGAATCTTATTTACTGTCCAATCCGATATCCAAGAATCAAATCTTGTCCTACACTTAAAAATCTCGGATACGTTATCTCCTTCATCAACTCATTTGGCTCGAGACCCGGTAGTCCATGTATCGTCTCGCTGAATAGTGACCAATCCCATTTATGATTGCTTGGATCTGTCGTAACACCAGGCTTTGAAATACGAAAATTCAATCTATTAAGCTACTTAGAAATATTCCTGCTCATGAAGGGGATGAGAGTAGAGTAAAGATGAGCAGTTCAAAACATACACATCACAATGATGATCAAACGCCAAATGCACCCTCCCATCTCCCTCACTAACACCCAGCGAAATAGTATTATGTCCATCATCCACAATCTGTCTATAATCCTCCAACCTCGCAATCTCCCACTCATTCTCTCCCAACACTTTTCCTACCTTCCTTCTCCCAATATTCACAAAACATGCCCCATCTTTGAGATCATCGCATGAGGTGTAGAATACGGTATATTGATACCCATTAGAGGTAAGAAGCGCGTTTTGTTGAAAGGAGTTTGCGTTTATTCGGTGGGTTCTTGGGGGGTCTTGAGAGAGGTGGGAGATTGTTGGGGTGGGGAGGGACATTGTGAGGGGAATAGGGGTGGGTAGATTTATGGCAAGGTATAATGTCGTGCTACTAGGACGAGTTATTGTCCTTGGAAAGAATAATATAAAATCAATAATTGAGTGTGAATTATGTATGGTATGTTATAAAATATCACATGTGTCCTCCATATTTACCCTCCAATCACCCAACCCCTCAGCAGAGAAAACACCAAGCTTATCGGCACATTTTTCCCCGACCAAGCTTCCCCAGACGGATCTGCCCGCAAAGCTTGCTTGATCTCCCCGCTATCCCCGGCTTTGATCGGTAGCATGTATGCATGTGAGTAAGGAAGGGGATTGGGAAATATTGGCCCTGCTTCCCCAGGTCCTTTTTCTTCTTACTCTATACTATAAGTATATATTATCACTAGATAAACATCTCATCTCTCTAGACTAGTTCTCTACTCCTCTCCCACCCTCTGTCCCTCATAATTCCTCCTAATTCCTCTCTACAATGCTCTTCCGCGCCACCAAAGTCGATGCCTCTGTTGTAACTAGCACCACAAGGCCCACGGATGAACAGGGCACTGATGAAACCATCGCGGATGATGAACGCTGAATTTTCTGATCTCTATACCGCTTATGAGCGAGTATGTGCAGGGATATGATGTGAGTTTAATAATTATGTGCAGCAATTAACTGTGTGGCAGAAAGGTATGTCTTTCTCTCTTTGATTTGTCATCTGTTGCTTCTTCGAAAATTGCTTCTGTTATGGATGTTTCGATCTTGGGAATTTAGGGTACTATTTTGGTTGGACGGGGCAGAGGGGAGAATATATGCAGATATGCTAATACTGAACAGAATTCCATCATCCTACTGGCTCTTTGCTGGGTATTCTCAGTGTCAATTACTGGGTTGGTGATATGTGGATAGCGGTCGTGTATTAGCAGTCTCCTAAGACAATGGGCACGAGTCTGGAGGATGTGGCGTTGGTGCTTTAGGGCGGTAAGGCGATGATAGTAAGGTAAATCCTGCTTCCGAGGCTTTGGGAGAGAAACATGTTGCTGCTGAACACGTTGAGAAGGTTAGATGATGAGCGTTTGGGGAGAGCACTTTGGAGACGAATTTGAGAATGCTTGGAAGGTTTGCTGTTGGTGTAGCTAGATAGTCCATCCTTAATTCTGAGCAGCAATACATTCAATCTCCACTTTTGCTCCTCCTGGTAACCCCTTCACGAATACGCATGCTCGAGGTGGTTTCGGATCTGGCATCAACTACATCTGGATATTAGCTCCTCCTTTCTTTTTCCCATTTTCCGTCCACACATGACAGAAAGACCCGTACGAACCTTCTTATAAACCTTATTCATACCCGCATAATCGGCTTCATCAGGCATATAGATATTTACCTTCAAAACCCTATATAAATATTAGTATAGTCCTTTACATGAACGCATCTCTTCCCTAAATCCAACCTCCCTTTCCATATCCTTACTTCAAGGTATGAATCTTATAATAACAACATTATAGTACAGTATAGAAAAGACGAAAAATGTACCTATCTAATCCACTCCCCGCGCTCTCCAAAATAGCCTTGATATTCTCAAATGTCTTCTCAGTCTGCTCTCTTACGTCTTCTGATACGAGTTTTCCTTCTGTATTAGCGCCGACTTGCTATTTCTTGTTAACTATTATCTCAAATATAACCCTACATCCTTAGACCCTATTATAAAACATAGGATATAACAATATAATACAAATATAAATTACAATTTCAAGTTTATATCTTGATGTGAGGCAAGGGAATCAAGAAACACTTACACCAGCACAATATACAGTACCATTATGAATCTTTGCGTGATCTGAGGGGTGTTAGTATCTATGTCTCTATTTACTAAGAGTAGGATATCTAAGGTAGGATAGGAGATTTTATGAGAGGAGAAGAAGGACTTACGGAAGAGACCCGGTGGGAAGGCGCAGGCCTGGGGACAGAGGATGGCTTTTATTTCGGAGGGCATTTTGTGAGATGTTCTGTTTTGATTTGATTTTATTTAGAAATGAGGATAGCAGAAATAAAGAGAGGAGTGTGGAAAGAAGGTTATTCGTATTGGGAAGATAGTTCTGGATCCCACTTTTCGAGAGTGGAGGTTAGGGGAGTCACGTGGATTTCATTCTTCATAACTACCTAACCCTCTGTCTAACTGAACCCTCATTTAGCAACTAGTATTTCTCTTCTTCCCCCAATTTCTCTATTTTTCAAGAGACATTTGAAATCATAATGCTGCTCTTCCATCAAAATGCATCCCCTCCAACCTCCTCTCACACTCCTCCCTCTCTCCCTCCCACCTCCTATGATTCCTCTCATAAAACTCCTCTACACTCTCCCCTCCCAAAACACACTCAGATAGCTCAATCGCATCTATGATGGCATAGTTCCCACCCTTTCCTCCTATAATAGGTGTAGCACGTACTGAATCTCCCAATAGCACTACGCCTTTCGAAGAAAGCTCTTTCAGGTTTTCTAATGGGATGAGAAGATCTCTCATCAACCAATGGAGAATCAGATCTTTGCGTATGGAAGAGGTACGTAATGTATCTTCGAATGGTTGAGGTAAGTTGTGGAGGGTAGATGCTTCTGTATAAAAGGCTTCAGATATATTTACTGAGTCCTCTAATCCACGCTGTGGTTTGTGGAGGGGATCATTGGGTCGAGCCGGGCGGGAATAGATGTAGCTTATTTCCACAATATTGTCTTCTCGATAATCGCTTATGGAGATTTGGAGAAGGATATCGTTTTGTCTTGTTGAGATTAGGTTTCCTTCTGAGAAATGGGGTTTGTATGTCTTGTTGAATGTATCGGTGTCGATTCGGCGGGTTCCACGGAAGACGACGTAGGGGAGGATGTTGAGAGGGGTTGAGGGTAATAGTTCTTTCCGAATGGCTGAATGAACGCCTGATGTATCGATGATTATTTCCGTACTGTCGACTTCATCTCTTTCTTTGAATTTGATTTCTGGTCGAGAATCCTTGATATAAATCCCATTAATGGCATACCCCCACTTCACATCCAGGTCTTCTCTCAACAATGCCTCCAATCTCCCGCGATGAGCACGAAAAGGAGATGGAAATCCATCCTCGTTCCTCGATCTTGAATTCTTCTCTGCTATTAATACACCCCTTCCACCTATAAATGCATCAACAGCTACTCGTCGACAGAAAGTCGCTTCGTCGATTCGAAGCACTTTGAGTAAAGCTTGGCATGTTCGTCGTTCTAGAGAGATACCATATGTATGGCGAGCTGGCGAAGGATTTTTTTCAAAGATAGTGACTTGAATGCCTTTGTTTCTGAGACTTCGAGCGAGTGTTAATCCTGCGAGACCTGCTCCGATGATGTGGACTTTGGATGAGGGGAGGAAGGTCATGACGTAGGTGACATTGGGTTTGGAGAGATGGGATCTTAAATATTTTCTTGGAAATATGGACGGTTAAAGAACTGATTTTCAAATCCTCGTATTTGAAGCTTGAGAGCAAGTGAAGTTTCTCGGAATAGTACGGCGCCCTACTTCCCTCGATTGGGATGATACCTGGAGGGTTGCATGCACGTGATGTGGTCCAGAATACCCCCTTGATATCAACTTCGATTTAACTTCTGCAAGTCCTGTTTGACATTTGTCTAGAGGAATCATATTGAAAGAATAAGAGGGCTTCTTCAATGTCCATTATTTTTAGGCGAAATTTACTATCTCCACTAGAAAGAGTATAGGTATCTTGAATCAGAGTCTACTTGTTATACAGTCACTAGCTACTTTGATCTATTGATATATAGAGATGTCAAGTAATGACCTTGATAGCCTTACTGTTTGGTAAGAGTCATGCTTGATACATCCGCTATTTTAGAAGTCCTAACTCCTTATTAGTTGGGTACGAATACTTATCCGCCAATAGAATGAATATAGTAAACATCGTTCAAGCAAGTATGAAAAGACAAGTGATCTCTTGAGGGACAATGAATCTACAAAGAAGCGAAATATGATTATCGTCAACTATTCTTAACGCTAATAGTCGAGGAAATGTCGTACATCTAACGACGAAAACTTCAGGAGATAATTAACAAAGAGAAGCATCAAGCATAGTTGTCAACGAGTTTGTCGGACAGCTATCGAATAGAATTTGGAAGAACTATTGTAGAACTGTCGTCAGGACTCTCAATTAAATGTCGGATGTCGACAGTCTCTCTTAATGATCTATAGAGGAGCTTAATCTCAGTGATACGAATATAAGAGTACGAGAGCAGAGCGAGGCATTGAGCTGGCGATATGGTGTTAGTATATAGCTAGATACCTAGCAGCCGCTATAGAGGTTTACAATTGCTAGGGTATCAAAGCGTTCCTCCAACTTATCGCCAGAACTCATCATCCGTAAAGGAGGCCATCTCGAGGATAGCAAACATTTTGGTTGAATGGTAGACAACTTGATACTTACTCAACATTCATATACTCTACAATCTTCGAATAATGTGTTGGTCTATAGAATATGGAAGGATCGAAGCAAGCTATAAGATCGAACTTTTGAATTCGTATTCGACGTTGCTTTTGCCGAGATAAGGAAGATAGGCAAGTCTTGTCGGGCGAGAGACGACGAAGGAAGTGGTTTCAACGACTAAAAGTAAAGTTAAAGCTAGGAGTGAACGACAATTCACTCCTTGTCCCTCCCTCGCGACCACTGTTTCTACTGGCAGGGTTTTCATCTTCACCGTTCCCACTAGCAGATCCCCTACCTTCACTGTCTTCATCGTTTCCTCCTTCAATGCCCTCGTCCTCTTCTCCATTTCCTCGTTTTCGCTCTCCTCTTCATCATCACTACCTCCGTTTTCATTACCGTTCTCTTTTGCCTCAGGCTCTGATTCCTTACGGCGTCTTCTGTGACGGGTTGGTGTTTGTAGTTCATCATCTCCATCCTCGCCGACGGGCGGATTTGGTGTGGAGGGTCGACGTGCGGGCTTTATTGGGCTCTCGGCTCCTCGCAATCTGACAGTTCACTGCTTATCCCTCTCTCGCCGTCTTGCAATAAACTTTAAAAAAGAGGGAATGAAGAGATCGTTGCAGGACGCAAAGCGAGGGGTAAGCTAGGTGAATTGGATTGTGAAGTGTAAACTTTTAGGAAAGACAAGATTGAGAATCGGAGATAACTTTATTTCATTCTCCCGTTTATAGCAGAACGGATTCTATATTAATTCTACTCATGAATTCCATGTCGCTAAAGGGTATGAGATTCGTTCTTAAGCCTGAGTAGTATTATTGAAATTTATCGGCAAGCTACATAGCAAACACTTTCAGCACAAGTTCAGAATCTTAGTTCTGCTTCGTACTTGGCAATTCAGCCAATGTACTTGTTAATCTGGAGCAATTAGCTATGCACAAAATTTGAAAACTAGTAGAAAGAAACTCTCACCTTTTCAAACCCTCTTTCAGGCTATCATGCTCAATACTGAATACTAGTCTAAAATGTCCAGGTTTTTCATTGTGCTCTTCACAAGGGTGCAAGCCCACACCTCTATCTAATAAAGTCTGTGCAAGTGCATATTCTCTGAGTCGATCCTCGGTTTCTCCCTTGGCTGTCTTGTCTGGAAGCCAAGGACTTAGATCAATGTACACAAAGAAGCCTGCGTTTCTGATACTCCACATTAGCATTTGGTTCTTCGGGCATTAGATTCGGATCAATTACCCAGATTTAGCATACTGAATCCCAAAGTCATCAAGAATTCCCGTCGTATAAGCTCGAGCCTCAGTGAGTCTAGTCCGGCAGAGCTCAATGAATGATCTGACAAATGTACGATCTTCTAGAATTGCGGTCCCAATTGCGATAGACATCCCTGAGGGACCATGAAAGCGTGAATTGGCAGCAACTGCTTTCTTCAAAAGTGTATTCTGACTGATGAGACATCCAAGTCGGAGGCCAGCTGCAGCGAAATCCTTGAGCAATTGTCAGAGGACAGGCAACATGTGAAGCTAGGATGGCTCGGGGTTACTCACTTTACTCATTCCATATAAGACATGTAGTCTCCCTGTGTCTATCAACCCGGTAGGATCTAAGGAGAGGACTGAGGTAAATAGTGGTGCTTCCTTGCATCCAGTATCGTAGACTGAGAGGGCATATACCTCATCGCTAATCATGTGAATAGAATTTTGCTGACAGAATTTCATAATCTCCGCGAGTGTTGAAGCGGGATAACAGCGACCTAAAAATCGTTTCAGTGTGAACCAAAATAGTGTACAGGACAGATTTACCTAGAGGATTGTGTGGATTTACAATCAATAGAGCTTTAATTCTCACCCCTTTCGCATTCGAGTCATCGAGAGCCCGTTGATACCTCTCTACGACATCAGAGGAAAATGGATCTATGCCTTCTGTACTAGCATACACGATGTGCATTCCCGCAGTATTTCCAAAATCTAGCTCAAATCGTCCATATATTGGCCGGGCTACAAGAAGACCATCTCCCACATCGCCGAGACTTTGCGCGAGCATTTCATGGATAGCTGTTAGACCTGCCGCTGTGATGATATCCTCGGATTTGATAGGGGAGTGTGGTTTGAAATATTCATCCATATGTTTCGCCATAGCAGCGGGAAAGCGAGTGCCTCCCATCGTGCTAAACCGGTATGTGAATGCCAGAGATGGGATTCGGATCTTGCTTATGAGTTGGTCCGGAGTGACTTTACATAGAAGCTGCGAATGGATGCACTCACATTTTCAGCAACGTATTTTTCGAGCTCGTCGTGGACAAGAGCCTAATACTATTAGATTCGATGAGTACAGAAAAATGCTACCCACATTCTCAGCCATGCCGAAAGAAACCACGCCTGAAGGGTTTGACGCATTGTCGTAGCGGTTGCTCCCACCAGGTGCAAAGCGCCATGGTATATTTTGACTTGCGGCTGCAATAGCGCCCCTGCTCGATAGCATGTTGTAGATAACAATTATTTTAGAATATTGAGGCTAGTGATTGAGGGAAAGAAAGCCAACGACGAAAGTCGAAGCGATTCGAAATTTAATTATCGAAATATCGCATATGAGAAAATGTGGATATAACAGAGCCTGGGTGTTTTCTTGTGATATAGAAGTGACGATAGAGAAAGAGTCACCATCTCAGAGGGAAGAATCAATCTAAGGGCGTGGGGAAGAAGAATGGGGGCTTCGTTCTTCGGCGAACTTTTCCAATACCTGCCTGTTCCAACAGCAATTTGAGAACGATCTAATAGAGCATAGTTTGTCATTGGAGAGAAGCTAATGAGTATAATCAAATGGGTATCAAATGCAATGTTGGGTGATTAATCTGCGCAATTGTGGCCAGGTTGACGCCCCGGATTTGCAAGACGGAGTTGGTTGACGAGCACCGAAGTCCGTAGTGCTTGTTCGAGACTAGTCCATTTTTGGAAGTCAATCCCTCTGTCTACTGTGCTGTGTTTTCATTCTTGTGTCACGCGCAAGGTTGTACTGAGAACTATAAGTTTCTTCACAGGCTTTCAATTCGAATTTGCTGGGCCCATATTGCTTTAGGATCCAGCCTAATTACAGACACTAATCTCCGTCGGAACGACATTTCTTGAAAGGTAAATTCCTAATCTCTTACTACCTCCACCTGCCTTTTTGAATCGAATCTGGGCCATGAAACTCCACTCTCAGACCGTGGTTGAATAACAAGAGTGAGAGCCAGATATTTCAGCAGCACCGCAAAAGTCCAACCCATCATTCCAAATCATCCAGCCGAAACCCATAGCCGGCAACTCGGCAACCCGTCAACCCTCCAAGTACATTTTCAGGCGCAGTGGCACAAAGAATCAGCGAGGGCGAAGAGGAAATGATTTAAAATTAATGAAATCAGAACAGAGGTAGAGGGAGCATTGCGGGAATGAAAATAGAGATAAATCCAACATCCTGCAATCAAATTCAAGCAACGGAAATATAGAGGGGTAACAGGAAGTCTGTAGAGCATCAGAGAGCCCCCAGAGTCATCGACTTGCTGTCTTCCCACCTTCTCCTCGAGGGTGAACCTTCGACCGTGGTGTTTCAAAACCAAACCGTTGCTACGGCCGTGCCACGAACCCGGAGCACATCAGCCATCAGTCAAATAAGTAGCCACCATTGATAAGCCATGCAAGCATGTACAGCAGTCACTACAACCGCCTTCAAGATGCCGTTACCTGCACATTCCACCGTATGTTTAGGGCGGAATGGACTTGTGAGCGCTGATATTTATCGCATGATATTTACCAGCTTCCTAGATTCATATCCGCCAGACATGAAAGGTAAACGCTGATAGTGAATGATTCGGGGATGGTGCGAATGCTGTGTGAGGAAATGAAATGCATGTTTGGATTGAGTGAGGTCAAAATGAGGCGTTTCAAGCCGAGATGTTGCCGACTATGTAAGGCTAGAGTAGCCTAATGGAGCTACAGACAACATCTGCAAGGGGTAACATAAGCTTATACCTATTTAATTATAAAAAATGTCTTGTAGAACTATCAGATAATTTGAGAACTTCAGTAACATAATTGAACATTTATACACCGCCTCCCATTATCTCAAGTTCTGGAGAACTTTTGGTCACGAGGACATTAGAGATGATTGTGGTCACGTGATTATATACATCCAGCTGGCGTTAGAGGAAGATGTCGAGATTGTAGTAAGACCACATATATGATATGTAATGAATATACCAAGCATATTTGATGTCAAAAGTAGAAGAGAAAATATTTAGCACACCAGACATTCATAAGATTGCTGACGTCCTCGGAATGACCACTACCGATGAAGCCCTGTCAATAGATATCAGCTCACAAAACAACAAGTGGTTGCCTATATCATGGCATAATTTGCCCATTGTTGAATTTCATAACCCTTAAATTCTTCCTTCCCCTCTACTCAAAATAATACCTCACTCTCCCTGCATATCGCTTCAAAACTACCCCACTCTCAGTACACACTCACCAAACAAAATCAGCCATACCTCTATTCTCACCATTTCCACACCTCCAAGCCTTCAACTACCGTACATCCTCTCAAAATGTCACCTTCCCCCATAAAAACAACTCTATCCACCTTTCCCCTCCCCGCCTCATCCCCCATCCTCCCCCTGCTCTCATCCCACCTCCCACACTCTCTAGCCCTCTACCGACGTCTCCAATCCACCTCTCTCCCCTACGGCACAACACCTACTTCCCAGCTCCTATACCTCACCACCTCGGACTCCAAACATTTCACAGTCGCATATCTAGATCTCTCGCACGGAACCGAGACAGAATTCTGGATATTTTCCACTTTTGAAGAGATTGCTCCTTTCCGTCGCAATCAGAATCAAGACGAATATATGCTATTCCGCTTCCATATCCTAGAACTCTTTTCCCAGATCTCGATCCTAGAAAATGAATACCGTCAGAACATAGGTCCGAGACCTTTTCCTGGAGTCGTATTAGGTACTTTAAACGAACATATTCTAGCTATCTTGAGAGAAGAAGGGAAGGTGATATACGAGACTGAGCCACATCATAAATTCATATTCAGGAAAGAGGATCTACCTGTTGAGAAACCTTTGCCTGAGGGAGAGGGATTTAGTTATGGGACGGTGAGGAGGGAGGATATGGGGTTAGTGCTTAGTAGGACGGGGATTCCATATAAAGCGTACGTTTCCACCAGATATTAGGTTTGGGATCTGGGTCGGCATGGCCGATAGATGGGCGATGCTAATGAGAATAGAGAGAGTATGGCAAAGTTACCGAGTGTAGCCGTCATCAAAGACGGGGAACCTATTGCCTGGGGTTTCGTGGGTAAGTCATACCTACCCCTCACATCTTTACATTCTCCGCATCTAACAGCCCAAGGTCTCGATGGCTCACTAAAAACGTTGCATTGTGAAGTATGTGACTGCCTTTTCCAATCATTTCAAGCCTGTTAATAGGAACAGGAGCCTTATCGCGGCAAAGGAATAGCAAAAGCAATTTCTCAGAAGCTGTTCAGGGAGCACCTAAAGGAGATCGGTCCGGAAGAGCTCTTCCATTCCGATGTGTCTGTAGACAATCTGCAGAGTCAAGGAGTATGCAAGAGTTTGGGAGGCAAGGCATATTCAAAAGTACATTGGTGAGTTTCACAAGCTTCAAGAAATATCAACGTCTAATTGAAATTAGGGTTCGGATAAAGCTATAACAGACATTTTTGAAGGATCGCATTGGTTCTTTCTATTTGTGCCCTATATCTAGAGCAGGAGTCTACATCTCCTTAAACATCCCTAATCCTAATATACTCATACAAAAAGCCCTCTGAACGCCATGCTTGATATCCGATGGATGCCCCATCATCCCAGATATGATTTCCCCACCGAACTCATGCAACTGACAAATGACAAATGATCATAACGCTAGAATTTACATGGGAATTTTTCTAAGAAAGCAGATTTCTCAATGAAGGGCTGGCACTAGCACCTCCGTTCACACGTCCGTCATTCGGTCCTCGATGATTCTGAGACCCGCCGTTATCTCGGTTTTGAGGATAGCTATCGCGATGGAGTGGTGGACTACCCTGAGCTTGACCAAAGGAAGATCGGGAATGCATGGGTGCTCCTTGCGAAAATGGGTGTTCAGGCGCACGAGGCGGTGGACCACCATTAGTCAAGTGTTGAGGTGGTGGCCTCGTAGACGCATAAGATGCATATGTCCCACTTTGTATGTGCAAAGCGGGTGACCCCATGCCTCGATTTGGTGAAGGAGGTGGAGGATAGCCATTTGAAATTTGTCCCATATGACCGTTATGACCATTATGACCATTTTGGTGCGGAGAATGTGGTATCCCGTGAAGCTGTTGACGTAGCGGGGGCTGTCCATTAAGTGACTGAGGTGCGGCCTGATTGACATGAGGAGAGTGATTTCCGTTGAGATGATTGACAAGAGGCACAGCTTGAGGGGCTGGTGAGTGTCGTGGGGATGGCCACTGATATGGCGGACGGTTAGCCAGAAACACTGGAGGAGCAGGCCACGAGGTGTACGGGCTTTGCATTGAAGGTTGAATTTCAGCATCCGGCATAGGAACGTTTACGTTCGCAGGTGGAGCCGCAATCGGCGGTCGCGATGACTCTTGAGGAGGCACTGGAGCCACAGGAGCTATCGGAGCTACTGGAGCAACTGGGGGCGGCGGAGGTGGAGTTGGCTCCTTGCGAAGCTTCTTGTTGAAGTGACATTGATGACATTGGAATTCTGTCGGAGTTTGTAGCTTCTTCGCAGGTTTTTGATGCAGAGCAGCAGCAGCAAGAGCAACGTTTGTACCCCCATTCTCTTCTGTTCCATTTTGCATTGAATTACCGTTTGGAAGTGGTTGCTCACTTGAACGAGCAGTGTCGCCATTGACACCGTTAGAGCCCTCAACCTTCTGAATCAATGGCGAATCCGAGGTTTTGGGAGGATAAGGCCACCATTTCGGGCTGACGTCTACCTCGCAAGTCACACATTTCTTTTCGACCTTGAGCTTGGCGAGCGACGACGAGAATCCTTCTTCTACTTTGGTGTTCGAAAGTGAGGCTCGTCCGTTTGCTGCGTTCGAGACATTCGTTGTCGAAGTACGACGATTTGGAGGGCCAGTGACAATTGCGGGATTGGCAGCTTTAGTAGATTGGTTGACTAGAGTTGCCTTGCGAACGGTACCAGTCAGAGCCAAGTCAGCTTGTTTGAAATTCTGGACATAAAGTTGTAATGCGTTCATGCCAGTGTTGTCGACTATATCCTGCATCCGGTGGACAATCGTTTTGGTTGGTGCATGCTCTTTGCACCATACTGCAGCCGTCATAGTACCACTCTCCTCGCCTATGGTGATGGTATTGACTTGATCCTTGCGAGATCCCTTCACAGGCGTAATATCGAAGCCTAAGACATACCCATTTTGGTGGGCGCAAGAAACGTGTACTAATCATATTAGAATATTGATGTCGTGACGAAACAATTGAAACTGACCTGGTGATTTACATGTGTGGCAACTCACACAAGCACCCTTTTTGTTCTTACAGATCTTACAGACCTCTTCGTATCTGGCAATTGGTATCGAAGGGATTCCCTCAGACGGCTCCAAGGCTTTCGCATTGCCAAATTTGACTTCTGGTGTGAACACAGCACATGTAACATGAATCCAGTTATTGTTGGCGGTTCGCTTCAGAGGCTCGCGAGGATTGACGGGTTTATTCATTTCCTCTTGCTTCTTGCGGAAGTAATCGGCGACCTTCTGAGAATTTTCTCTCTCCACTCGTTCACGTTCTTTGTCCTTCTCCGATTTCTTCTTGTGGGTGGTGAGTTTAGGAGCTTCTACGAAATCGTGTTCAGTGTGTTCGACAGGGCAGAGTATGCACTTGTAATGCTGCGATATATCAGTAAATGTTGGAAGATACCAAGTAAAGTACTTACCACCGACACCTGTGGGTTTTTATCATTCGAACACATGTCACAAACCCATTTGCTCGTACTTTGATTTTTGCTGACAACCCCGTAGCAATTGCGATGAACGGTCATGCGGCATTCCTTACAGGACAAATGTTGATCTCCCAACGGGTCCAATTCGTCACAGATTGCGCATGGCATGACCTTGGGCTTGGGTGGCTCTGGAGGAGGTGGTGGTGGGGGAGGTTTCTCAGGAAGGAGCTGCTTCTTTTTCGGTACAGGCACTGCCGCTGCAGCAGGATCCACGATCTCCACAGATTCTCGTTCCGCGAGAGTCTTGAGTTTCTTCCTGGGAGGCTCTTGCGGCGGCGGTGGAATCGCCATTGGGGCAGGTGTCCCATTTGCGGATCCATTTGGCACAGGAGTGACAACAAGGGGAAGATTGGTGACTTCATTGGCGGCTACCATCTCCTTAAGTGTTTCTTCGTCGATTTTTCTCTTCCATGTCCGGCCAGCTTGAGCAATTTTCTTGGTGGCTTCATCGATGTCTTCCCACTGAATAGCATATCGTCGCCAAAGTTCAGCACACCTCCTACATAGGGCGACCATTCGCATGTTACTCTTGTCTTTGCCTGTTGTTTTGCCACCTGGAATTTCTGACACCATAGTTCCGGCGGGAGTTTGTGGTGCTCGCCTCCACTGGCGTGACTCTTTTGTTGCACAGAACTTACACATGAATTTCCTATTCTTGATAAACGCCTTGTCGTTGTCAAAAGCAGAATCGTCCATTTCATCGGCAACATCATCTTGCAATTTGCCGACTGTGGCCTCAGCCTTTTTAGCTTCTTTCTTGCCTTTTCGACCAGAATAGTTGCCCCATACTTGCTTGCCGCGAGGTGACTTTTTCCAGGTATAATAAAAGCGAACAATATCCCCAGGGCTCATAGTTTTGACGTGCTTCTTGATACTGTGCCATTCCGAGCCATACTTGGCGACACCGTCTTCAAATTTCTTGAGTTCTGTGGCATTTGGCTCAGGCTCCTTGAACAACTTTCTGTTATTTTGAGCGGCGTCAAGGAGAGCTTCTTGTGCAGCTTCCATGTCGTAACCTTTTTGCCGCAACAACGTAAGAGCAACATCAACAACATTTGTTGACATTGGTGGAAATCCGAATGGCCTAATGAGTTGCACCGACCGACCGACGAAATCAAATATCATCTGCTCGCGCTCAGCCTCGGTGAATTCTTCTTTGCCATCGAGGTGCTTCTCAGGGATCTCGCTGTTCTCGGGTAGCTTATAGAGTAATTGAGAGGTGGCATTTGGATCGCCATTTTCGTAGTCCTCTCCACGGTGAGTATATCCTGGGGGTGCATCCATCACCCATTTTGGACGATTTTCCCTAGCAATTTTTTCGGCTTCTGCTGCAGCAAGAGCATCCTTTGTAGCCTTCGCGTCCTTCTTGGCTCCACCCTTGACGTATTTTCTCTTGGTCTCAACTGCCTTGACATATTCGACTGGTCTTCCTGGCCAAGGGAGAACGACCGCTTGATGACGTGGACCTAATCGGGAACTGGCTCTGGGATAAATTCGGTCGTCATAATCTAGAGCATCTTCAACTTTGCAATGAATACCAAGATATCGGAAGAGCCATAAGCTAGCTTGGTGTATCTGCTCGGCAGTGCCGGGATGAATGGATATCTCGTTTTCACTAGAAATTTCAGGACTGGTCCGACCGGTATCAAGAGCTGCCCCAGAGTTTCCTTGTAGCTCTTCCTCTTCATCGACAATCTCATCATCGTTTTCCGGCGAATCTGTTATATTTGGCGTATTTCTAGCTTCCAGCCGCTTCTCTTGAGCTTTACTGCACGGCCCGCATGCCCAAGCAAATCCTCGGGATGGCTTCTTCAGCAACGGTGGACTGACGCAGCTCATATGGTAAGTATTCCGACAGACAGCACAGTCGACTGAGTCATTGCTACAATTAATTAGCAGAAGTAGCAATATTCAATAGGAGAAACAAACCTTGCGCAATATTTACTGCATCTTTTGCAAGACTTTACCGCCGATGTGAGCTCTTTTCCGCGTCCAGGCTCAACCACTATGAATTTCCATCTCTCGTCGAGGACTTTTTTCACTTCGGCCGGGACATTAATGACCATACTGGTTGGAATGACGTCGTAAAATCGATGAATGTAGCGATCATATAACTTTTCGTACCAGAAGCAGTCTTTGGTTTTTCTTAAATCATCTAGTTTTTCGACTTCACTTTTATGCTTGATCTGGCATTTTCCTCGCAGTGCTGTGAGTGGACTAATGTCGGAATGCATTGATGCAAAGACTTGACGTGTGTCGTTGACCTTGCGACCAATATCTTTTGGACGATAGTACCAATTAAGTCGCAATGCATCAATTGGCTGTTTGGGATCATTGTTGACGTGAAGGAATTCCATAATACGGCCAAGATAATATGGTTCCCCAGGTGGTTCACAGACGAGATAGGCGTGATCTAGAGAGTGTTAAAATCCGAATATGAAGAAAAGGAAGATAAATGCGAGCTCACCATTAACAGCAAGAACGGTTCCGTCATCGGCAATAAGCTTGTTATCTTTTAGACGGCCTTTGCAGTCCTCAAAACTGAGCATATTCGAATCTGGAGAATTGCCTACAACTTGCGCGGCCATAGTAGCACCCCTGGTCATAGCCTGCGTTGGTGGTACATTGTGTGGGATCATTTGAATTTGCGACTGCTGTGCCGACGAGTTATTCGCCTTCCTCTTCTTTGGTGCTGCTACAGCAGGATTTGCGGAAAATGTAGAAGTTCCTGGGATAGGTTCCTTATGGTGAGTTTGAACAGTCAAAGTCTGTTCTGGCTCGGGTGCAGGAATCTTCTTCGCATTGGTAGAGGCGCGCGCCGAATCGCTCACAATCGGATCGGCGGCCTTGAGAGACTTGCGCCCATTACTCTCTTTTGTCGCTGGTGTGGCTTCAAATTCTATATCCAATTCCTTGTCCTCCGCATAATTTGGCCGTGATGCTCCAGTCCTGTTGCGCGATCTCGTTCCATAAGGAACCGCTGTTGCACCTGCACCATTCGTCGCAGACTCTTTTGTCGAGTGGACCGAGGATGTGGAATTTGAAGCCGTCATAGGCTGTGAACTCGATGCGCCCATATTTGATCCATTCGCATCCGATTGTTTGGCTGCTTCGGAGCTCGAGTGACCTTGTTGAGAGGAACTGGATGCACCTTCCTTGGCTTTCTGCCCTTCTTTTGCGGTGGAAGCCTCATCGGGACTGTCGACGGGCGATGAGACGCGGGCTATGCCTGCAGCACTTGAGCGACGAGAAGATACTTTCACCATGATTGTAGTCTATTTGCGATTTGTCCGCCGCGCTGCTACGTTATGACGGAAGCGCTTCTCGCAGGAAGAATGGCGAGAAGCGCTGATATGCGAGGCTATCGAACGATGGCGGCCAAGTCTTGACCCATCAGAGGAAAGGAATCAACAGAATCAATCGTTGGAAATTCGTAGTAGAGAGTTTCGGTGGAAAATCGCGTTCGAATACGTGCAGAGTTGCGTGGTGTGCCCTCCAGATGTGGGCTAACTGGGTCGGGGGAAAGACAAGGCTATGAAATCTTTCCGTATTTCGGGTTTTTAAGAAAGTAAGTCTATGGGACCTTGATTTACTGTTTAGAGAATGTCCCAAGAGGAGTCAAAATGTAGAGGGAACTAGATTGTGGACGTGGGCGAAGAATCCGACGCAGGGGGGAATTATGTTGTTCAGGAAGGAAAGTCAAGGTTGAAGTTCGATGGATGTCGATGTGAGCCGCTAGTAGGTTAGACACCACCCACCCAGGGCGAGCATGGGACCCGGCAGACAGAACCTACACACCTTGAAAACATGTTCACTTCATTCTCACTCAATCAGCTCTTTACGCATCCCATTTGCTCTACGTTAATGTCGCGCTGGTTCCCTCGCGGCCTCGTAGTTCCTCTATACACATAGCCAATGAGTATCTTTTCCCCCTTCCTGAACTCTCACAACATTCTATGCCTTCTATCTACAATATCGTGAATATGTAACGTGAGAATCTCTTTCATAGAAGTCTCCGGGAGCTCGGATGAATGCTGCTGAATCGTCATCTCATTCAAAATCACCAGTTATGACTTACACTGCTGGTAAGAATTGTGTCTCTGGCCCTCCCGTTCCAAAAGGTTTACCGCCCTCCTCCAAGTAAGCTTTCTACTATAACGCTATGCACAAAATCATGGAGCGGATAACCCCCTTCCTTTAAGTTAAAAGAAATATCTCTATTCGATAATTGCACTAGTGATTCATTTCAGTCAAGTATGAGAGTGGTCGCCGTCATTCTCGTGGATTTGGGCTGGCGAGGGTTATCACCTACTATTTCGCCTTGCCTCTGGTTCCAAGATGTGCTGCTGGTGTGCCAACACATTATCAGCAGAAAGAATTGCTAATTCCAAGGCTCTTGTATGGACTCGTTTCATCTGCGCTTCAATCCTTCCATATCTCATCGGGTAAATCGACTAGGAACCCCTTGAGAGTTCTCGAGCTGTGTAGGACGACGCATATGGCTGCGGGAAACAGAAATGATTGATACATGAGACGAATGCTGCGATGCCGAAATCACACCCGGCAAAGCTATGGAGATATGCATTGATGAAATATGAGTCTCAGCTCGTGGCTGATAATAGTAGATAATTACCGTGGTAATGGCCGTCTCACGACTCGTTAGAACAACGAACAAGCATATGTATATGAGTTCGCGGCGAATTGTTCAACACAAAGACGATATCATCAAAAATCAATTCGTCTGGAAATATCAAACTAAGATGAGGTATCTAACGCATTCTTGTGAGATCGAAACTATAGTCGAGTTGAGTCGTCGTGGAACAGGATCTATTCCATGAAGGTACGAGGCGGGACCGAAAATATGATATGGGGATATGGGCTGGGCAAAGACTCCTCCGACAGTTTTCCGGGTGTGGTGAGATGCCGACTTACCGCTCAGACTCATCAGTCTCTCTTCTTGCATTCCTTTCAACGAATGACGCCTCGCTCGATATGGGGGTTGATCCTCCGTTGGGGGTATGGATTTGGTTTTGGGGTGGAAGAACTGAAGATTTCACTATCGAGCCGAGAACTTATTGTCCTCCTTTTGCGATTAAAATGTGTAGAAGGTCAGCTCCATAGATATCTCACACTTACAATTCTTGGTAATCTTGTGCAAGTTTCTCTCCATCAAGGTGGAGGTGTCTGCTGTCACTGGGCCGGCGATTTACACCCCGACATTCTGGACCGATGAAGTTGCTCTCGCTCCAGTCCGGGGTCTTTCCGTTCCAGGCAGAGGAGAGCCAAAGAACATCCCGGTTAAATGATGCGTGGTAAACCTTCCTTACCACGCTAACCCCGATATGGTCAAGTAGCCCGGGAGGCAGATCTAGCATCAAGCCTCACGTGCCATCGCGATTCAGGTGGGATGAATTGGCGCCTCAATTTATTTGACGAGACTGTACCAACTCCGTTGCCATGCTTTGCTTTTTCTGCAACAACATACGCTCATTACCTTTGCAAATTGCTTCGAGATGAACGCGTGGAGCCAACAGAGTTATAAAAATCTCATGATCTGAATTTGCCTATGTCAGCCTTGACTACCTGCATCGAACCGCCGTCGCGGGTTCCAGCATGAATGTCAACAAAACGTATACCAGGGTGTACCACAAAACGTCTGTAGATGCAGCCAGATCCAACGCCACCACTGTATCCCTTGCTGGCCATAAACGGAGACTTGATGAGTTGCAAGAGAATCAAAACGGTGACACTCAAGCTACCCCAAGCAAAACAGAGTTCCGTCGTCCAACACTCCAAGACAACCACTTTGGTGCTTTGAAGGCCGGAGAAATCCACGATGCTGTTGATTACGGCCAATCAGAGTACTCGCAAAGGAGAGTCCTTGCATTAACACCAAATCCAACTTCAAATCCTCTTTTGGACCTGTCCCACTCAGCTTACGGATTGCCAGCCAAGCTTGTTGAAAATTTTGCTTCTCTCGGGATTAGGTCGATTTACCCATGGCAATCAGAATGCTTGCTACGGAGTGGTGCTCTGGGAGGATCTCGGAATCTCGTATATACCGCTCCAACTGGGGGAGGAAAATCACTGGTTGCAGACATATTAATGCTAAAAAAAGTAATTGAGACACCTGACAGAAAAGCCATTCTTGTCTTACCGTATGTTGCTCTGGTTCAAGAAAAGATGAAGTGGATCAGAAAAGTGGTTGATGGTATTGAGAAGGAAGCAGAGTCTTCAGATCCAAACCAAAAGCCATGGCCAACCTGGTGGAAGAAGTGTGGAGACGAAAACTCCATACGTGCTGTTGGATTTTTTGGCGGTAGTAAGGTAAAAGCTTCCTGGCAAGATATGGACATCGCAGTTTGCACAATAGAGAAGGTAAGTTACCTCATTTAAAGGGATTTAGTGGTGGCTAATCAACAGGCAAACTCACTAGTAAATGCAGCGATTGAAGACCTTTCTATCGAGAAACTCGGCGTGGTTGTAATGGATGAACTTCATATGCTTGATGATGAAAACCGAGGTTACTTGTTGGAACTCATGGCAACGAAGCTCTTGAGTCTCAAGGGTGATGATGTACAATTAATTGGAATGAGTGCCACCCTCAATGTGAGAATTTTGAGCATCTCCTACTTTGCGAGCACTGCTAACGTGCCTAGAATGTAGAACTGATTGCACAATGGCTCAATAATGCTAGGTTTTATCACTCCAAATACCGCCCTATACCTGTTGAGGAGCATCTAGTTTTTGACAATTCAGTTTATCCAGCTTCAACGGCAAGGATATTTTATCGGACAGCCACTCAATTAAATGCACAAACACAAACCCAGACGCAAACTCAAAGTAGCTCGCAACCCAAACCAACCCCTTGCAGATTAATTCGTCAATCGGAGAGTAAGGAACTCAGCAGCTCTTTGCTTAATGCTGTTGTTGCTCTTGCGAATGAAACAGCGAGGTGTGGGTATGGTGCTTTAGTGTTTTGTAGTAGCAGATCAGGGTGCGAAAAGGATGCAACTTTAATCAGTCAAGCACTGCCTCGGCCCGACGAAGTAGACTTATTTACTATGAGTAAACGGCGAGATCTATTGAATGATCTCAGAAGTACAACCACCGGTCTCGACAGTATCCTCGAAAAAACCATCCCAGTTGGGGTTGGATTTCACCGTAAGTCATCTTCATAACAGCAAGAAGCTCTCTAACTGTCTTTACAGACGCTGGCTTGACTTCAGAAGAGCGTGAGCTTGTTGCGACAGCATACGATGAGGGCGTCTTGAAAGTCATTGTTGCAACTTGCAGTTTAGCTGCAGGGATCAATTTGCCTGCGAGAAGAGTGATTCTTCATGGCGCACGTATGGGCGCCGAATTGGTCGGTCCGTCAATGCTGTAAGTACTGATAGCTGTATATTGGGGGCGTGCTGACTTTCAGGCGTCAAATGCGAGGCAGAGCAGGACGAAAGGGAAAGGACGAAATTGGAGAAACATATCTTTGTTGTCTGAAGAGTGACCTTGAAGCGGTCGCGGAATTGATGGAAGCAGAACTTCCCAGTGTGGAGAGCTGCTTGGTGCCAGGCAAGAGAGGGGTGAAAAGGTAATTGAGAATTTTCAGCTCTGTTTCTTTGCTAATCACATATTCAGAGCTTTACTCGAAATTATTGCAACGAATTTGGCGACCAGTGAAGAATCAGTGGGCGATTACATGACCAAAACACTTCTCTTCCACTCAATCGACCACGATGAACTAGCAACGATGGTTGAGTCCACTTTAGAAGATTTGAAATCCAGTGAGCTGATCGTTAATACTCCAACGGGGTTGAAAGCCACCCTCCTAGGCCAAGCAATTGTCGCATCTTCCCTCACACCAGAAGATGGGCTTTTCATCCACAGGGAGCTCCGGCGAGCCCTCCAGGCCTTCGTAATGGACAGCGAAATGCATGTTCTGTACGCCTTCACGCCGGTTCAAGCAGCATCAACGCCCATAAACTGGCAAATCTTCCGCAAAGAGATGGAAATACTTGATGAAGGAAGTCTCCGAGTATTAGATTTTGTGGGGTTGAAACCATCTATCATCAACAAAATGTAAGTCTAACCTATAACCTAACTAGATAGACTTGAATCGTGCCTCGGTAGTCTAACGTCATACCAGGGCCCAAGGCGCCACAATGAAAGAGACTACTCCTCAAGAAATCGAAACCGCTCGTATCTACCGCCGCTTCTACACAGCTCTTCAGCTCCGTGACCTCTGCAATGAAATCCCCATCTATGTCGTAGCGCGCAACTACGACATACCACGCGGCACAGTCCAAAATTTAGCTCAAACATGTCAAGGTTTCGCCGCTGGAATGATAAAGTTCTGCGAGCGGATGAACTGGGGCGGGCTGGCAGCAGTACTCGATCATTTCTCCGATCGGTTGAAGGCTGGCGCGAGAGCGGATCTTCTCGCGTTGGCAAAAGTCACGTTTGTGAAGAGTAGGACGGCGAGAGTGTTTTGGGAGAATGGGTTCAAGACTGTGGCGGCCCTGGCAGCGGCGGATGTTAAGGATATTTTGCCGGTTTTGTTGATGGTTTGTGTCCTTTTTCCATGCTCGTCTTATATTTTGTGATTGAAACTGTGTCAGATGGGAAATACTAACACATTGCGTATAGGCACAACCAAAAAAACCTCGAATTAGCGGAGAAGACGAGTTGAAGTATATCAGTAAACTTCAGATGAGAGCTGAGACTATCTCCAAGAGCGCAAATCATGTTTGGGGTAAGCATTCTCCGGCCCCTCTTTCGCCCCTGCCTCTCCCTTATTCACTTCACTTCTGAGCCTTTCTCCACTTCATTTTTAACATTTCCCCTCTCACACCTTCTCCTCTCAATAATGAATAGAGACTCGCCTAACAATACACAGAAAAAGAAATGCAGGCTCAACTCGAGGATGAGGAGTTGGAATGAGTTCTTCATTGGACTTCTCTGGCGGAGGAGGTAAAGATGGCTATGATAAAGTCGGAGGTAACTCCGTTAGATTAATGATGAGATGATTTGATGTGGGATAATTTGAGGCTCTTCAGCAGAGAAATATACCCTTTTCCCATCTGAAAAGCTGCACTCTTGCTTTGAGCCATTGAGAGGGAGGCTAGTCGGGGAACTTTTACAGTTTAGAGAGGGGACATATCAATATGCTGTTGAATCCTCCTAGACAATCGATGGTCCTTGTGCAAGTTCGACAACCCAAGTGAGGAAAGGGAGTACTCAATGTCACCTGCAAAGATAAGATTTTACAAGAAGCAAACTCACCTCGAGCCAGCCAAAAAAAGAATATCAGCATGCTAGATGCACTTACACCATTTCAATATTCACATCACCACACTCTCCAACACCCGAAACCTTCAAATATGTACTTATCTCATTTCATTTCATTCTCATTTACTTCTGCCTTTCCTACAAAATCGTGCATTTACAAAGTCCTTCACTATCTTTCTCCTCCTTCACCTTAGGGGTATCTCCGTTCTCCGCACCCTTAGTCTCCTTGATCTCCTTTCCGCTCGCAGCAGCAGCAGGCTTCTCACTGCCATCTAGTCATGCGAAAGAGACCTTGGAGATCTGCTTGCCGAAGTGCTCGCCTTGGAGGGTAGCAAGCTCGAGTTCGAGGGGGGTGGGTTGGCGGGATCCGTCTGCGGCCTGTTTTGTCTGTTAGGATGTATTCTTATTGACATTGATGGTGAGGAAAGGGGCAGGAAGGAAACATACAGCAAAAGTTCCAGCTCCCCATGGAGAACCACCGTGTACCTCACTCAGATTCGCCAGTTGGGCAAAGGTATTCTTGTATCCCAGAGGCACGTAGATGATACCGTGATGAGCCATGGTGCTCATAGCTGCAATAACAGTGCTCTCCTGTCCACCACCAAGCGTACCAGTCGAGATGAAAGTACCAGCGTATTTACCCCAGTAAGCACCAGCTGCCCATTGGCCTCCGGTAGTATCCCAGAATGCCTTCCATTGAGCTGGGAAGTTACCGTATCTGGTTGGGATACCGAATAGGAACGCATCGTAGGATTCGAGGGTCTTGGCGTCGACGACAGGGTAGTCTTTCTTGGGTGGAGCGTGCATCTAGAGAATTAGAGTTTGGTTGGAGGAGTGTGATGGAATGGCTAACCTTTGCGAGGACCTCTTCAGGGAGGGTCTCGGCGACTTGGTAGATGTCTGCTTCGATTCCGGATTTGGCCAGACCTGCCTTTTCTGCCTCGGCCAATTGGGCAATGTGGCCGTACATGGAGTACTATTCACACCATTAGCCACCACTTCAAATACAGTGTTGCGTCGTATTGTTGTTATGGAATGAGGTTGTACAAGCTTGAACAGAGGGGTAGCGGGGTAGATTGTTTACTTACAAAAACGATAGCTACTTTAGGAGCCATTGCGAATGATTTCTGAGAGAGATGAGAAGAGTTTGAAAAGAAGACGATGAAGTACAAGTCAATGCGATGAGTTGAAGACAAGCCAAGGAAGACCTCAGAGGAGGGGAAGCTTTATATCAAAATTGAACAGCATACCTCATCATTTCTGCCACAGCCGCAATTGGCCAGTTAGGTGCTAGGCGAAGGCGCCCCTTCGGGTTAGCGCGGCCTGATTACTATAATTTAATAAGCAGCCAGCATCACCAAAGCATCAGTCAGGTTCATGTCATGCCACCAGCTGCAAACGAGCTGTTTTGGAGCAGCCAAGTGGGGTACAATGTTGTGAAGCATTGTAAATCACTTAGAAAGCTGGACAAAATTTTGTTTTCTCAAACGACTATCTTTAGACTTTGCCTGCCTCCCAAAATCTCACTGCATTCCCGAGTCCGTGAACCGGTTGCTTGGTGATTCTGTATCACGTGACACTTTCTTCCCAACGGCTTTGTGGGTTGAGGCGCATAGAGTTTTTGAGTCCTTGTTTCTGATGCTTCGGTATCTGTTTGTAAGCACCTTGCATATGTGCCTGGCATGTAGCTGCGGCATTTTGAGTGGGGTTACAACAAGGCGTTACAATAAACCTTTTCAGGCTCGGATCATGAACCGAGCCGGATGCTGCACGAAAACGATGTACCATGGTACCTATATTTGAGGTATGCTTGAATTATTCGGCTTTGTAAGGAGGATTGATAGAAGTAGACATCCGTGTCACCATGAATGCCTAAGCTACCTACAGTAGCCTGATGAATATGTTAAACTTGCAGATGTTGCAAGATAAGATGTCTCCACTCCTAAATGCCCCCGCATCACTCCAAGCCAAAACCAAGATATATATCATGGAGTCAACATGCGTGTTCTGTACGACGTACGCGTAAAGACATAGTAACGATGCCCACGCCACAGCTGCAATAGACCATTATGAATGATTTGAATTCTCTCAGCGCCGCTCCTGCAAATTGACACATGATGATATTCTCACCAAAAAACCTACGCTACCCCGAAGCGGAAAATGTACCTTTCCAGTCTCCATCTCTCATTTCGATAACATTTCCTCCACGAGTCAGAGAATGCGTCCATCTTGAGTGGCCGGCATCCAAAATCTCGAAGTGCAACAGAAATGCCACTCACTACATGATTGGTGCAAACTGCCGACATCCTGTCGCATCAAGCCACTCAGCGCACTCCCTTTTTTGAGGCGAACAGAATCTGATTCGTACCTCGAAGTCACGTTTCCAGAAGCTTAAGCTCAACACCACCATCAAACAGCCGAGCATCTTGTCCTGGAGAAGCATGCCTGATGCTCAACTCAAGTAGACATTTTCGAGCTGTCGCTTTTCGAAAGATTTGCGGGGCGAGAATCAGATGCCTGCATGTGCCTGTTCGGCATTTGAGATCTCGTAATCATGTCTCTCCAAATGTACCCGTTTGGCGAATCCCGAATAGGGGCAAGAAGACCAAGGCTACTGCTAAGCTCGACGATTTGCCTCAAGGTGTGATAGAGCTAGAGCCTCTTGAACTTGAAGATGAGGGACCGGCGTATCCGACTGTATTGCTTCAGCATCGAAGTAATATGCGAAAATTTGAGAATTGCGTGCTGCTGACACGTGTTGGAGGTTTTTATGAGCTCTATTTTGAGCAAGCAGCAGAGTATGGGCCACTATTGAATCTGAAAGTGGGAAAGAAAGCTATCAAAAATGGGTCGCCAGTTCCGATGGTATGTCTGTCTCTTATTTTATTTTGCAGTACTGACGCGTAGTAGGCTGGCTTTCCATTCTTCCAACTAGATAGATATCTCAAGATCTTGGTGCAAGACCTCAGTCGATATGTAGCTATTGCAGAGGAATTTCGAAATGATCCTTCCGGAAAGGTCAAATCTGGTGGTTTGATGCATGACCGGAAGGTTTCACGTATCATCACACCTGGGACATTAATCGATGAGAATTTCATGGACGATTTCTCGAATAATTATGTCCTTGCAATCCACGTCGAACCAGGTGTCCAAGACTCTCCCGATAAGTCAGGGTCCCCCTATCAAAAATCATCTATGCCCATTGGACTGGCATGGCTTGATCTCTCTACTGGTCATTTCTTCACTCAGTACACTACGCTCCTAGGACTGCCGTCTTTTCTCGCACGCATTGCACCTCGCGAGATTGTCCTTGACGAGGATCTCGAATCATCGAAAGATCATGGGATCTTCACGGTCCTCGCTGAAGATCACCACCTAATCACCTATCTACCACTGTCGACGGTCAAGGATATGTCCGAATGGTCATCTATGCTGGAATCGCCCGTACCTGCACGCTCAGCAAGCGAGTTCACAGCTCATGAAATTGCAGCAGCCAGCTCTGTTCTCCAGTATGTGGAGACACGTTTGCTAAGCTCAAACTTGAAGCTTCAGCCACCAATACGCCAGCTTGATACGATGGGCATTGACAGAAGTACAATGCGAGCTTTGGAGATCAAGAAGACTATGAGAGACGATGTTGTCACGGGCAGCCTTCTTCATACTGTGCGTCGAACTGTCACAAAGGGTGGTGCAAGATTGCTTGATCGCTGGCTGAGTGAGTGTATTCCATATTTTCAGACCAGTAGCTGACGGTCATGGCAGGCTCTCCTTCAACATCTCTGGATGTCATTAATTCCCGCTTGATGCTCGTCGGCTACATGCACAACGATCTATTGCGGGAGAGAATTACTATTCTCCTAAGACGAAGCTACGATTCCCACCGCCTTCTTCAAAAATTTGCATTCGGTCGAGGCGAACCAGACGATCTCATCTCTCTCGCCAAAACAGTCAATGCAACAGAAGAACTGGTCACGACTCTAAGAACGGACGACACGGACGACCCGGACGACCCGGAAGAAGAATGCGTCCGATCTCTCCTCTCTCGTATCAATCTCTCCGGTCCAACCCTCCTCGCAAAACGCATCAAGGACGCCATAGACGAGGAAGGTATCGTAGAACAACAACGCCTCGAAGACGGCGAAGCAGGCGAAATGCAAGCCCTAGCAGAATCTATCGTCACCTCGGAAGGCACACAAGAAGACTCTGCCATCCTGCCCAAGAAATCAAGTAAGAAGAAACCCACTGGGATCCGCGATTTCTACCACGACGAAAACGAGGCTTGGATCATGAAACCGGCTGCTAGTCCTACACTCACAACTCTGCATCAAGACCTCTCTTCCCTCGCTCAAGAGAAGATAGACCTCGCAAACTCTCTCTGCGAACGTATGGGCGCCAAAACCCTCACCTTGAAATTCACACCCGGATTAGGCCATATCTGCCACGTCAAAGGCAAAGACATGAAACTCGACCTCTCAGTCCGAACCGTCAATTCCAGCAAGACGACACGCTCGTTCCATCATCTGGAATGGACTTCTCTGGGGCAGAGGATAGCACAATGTAGAATGCATATCCGAGCCGAAGAAACGAGGGTTTTCAACGACTTAAGGGAACAAGTTATTCTCAACATTGTGAAATTAAGGAGGAATGCTGCCGTGTTGGATGAATTGGATATCGCTTGTTCGTTCGCTACGCTAGCTAGGGAGAAGAGATGGACGAGACCGTTTTTGGATAACAGCCTGCAGCACAAGATTATAGGAGGTCGTCATCCTACTGTTGAAGGCGGATTAGAGGAAGAAGGCAGAAGTTTCGTTACGAATGAATGTTTTGTCGGTGTTGGGCAGAACGTGTGGTTAATCACCGGCCCAAACATGGCTGGCAAAAGCACCTTTTTACGACAAAACGCACTTATCACCATCTTGGCGCAGGTAGGCTCTTATGTGCCAGCCGAGTACGCAGATATTGGACTCGTGGATCAGATCTTTTCGAGAGTCGGCTCGGCGGATAATTTGTATAGGGATCAGAGTACATTTATGGTGGAGATGCTCGAGACAGCCACGATACTGAAACAGGCTACGCAACGCAGTTTCGTGATTATGGATGAGATAGGGAGAGGCACGACGCCGAGAGATGGCACGGCGGTGGCGTTTGCGTGTTTACATCATTTGTATTTTACGAATAGGTGTCGGACGCTGTTTGCGACGCATTTTCATAGGCTTGTGGATATGGTCAAGGAAGAGGATATGAAGGGAGTAGGATTCTATTGTACGGATGTGGAGGAGGATGAGGATGGAGAGGGGTTTAGGTATGTGCATCGGTTGAGGGAGGGGGTCAATAGACAGAGTCACGCTCTGAAAGTGGCTAGGTTGGCTGGGCTGCCTGGGGAGGCTATAGAGGTTGCAAGGAAAATGTTGGAGAAGGAGGATATATGATTTCTGTGAAATACTTGTTAGTATTATGTTTCCATAGATTCTGTACGAGTATGTATGGTAAGACAAGAGCGATCAGGAAAAAATTAGAGTTGTTGTTTTTGGTCTTCAAGGAGCTGCCTCCATTAAGGGTTAAAAAGCTTTTGATTGAATCATCATAAAATGCTTTAGGCGTATAAATAATAGAAGAAAATGAACTGACCTTTTGGATATTGCGAGTTTCGCTTCTTGTCGCTGTTCATGTCACCGTGAGTTCACGTTCAAAAGCTTGAAATCCTCGAATGTGCGTAAGCTACATTTGAGTATCTGCATATCTAAGTGACTTCATGATTCGTGTCGTAAAAAGGCCAGAGAAACTCATGAATCTATGCAAGATTAAGAACGGCTTAGTCGAACAATCCTCCGAAACCCTCATCTCCAGACTCCTCAGCCTCAGACTCATCCTTCTTCTCGTCGGCGGCGGCGGCAGCAGCTGGGGCATCGGATGATGCAGCAGCGACTGGGGCAGATGAAGCGTATGCGTCTGGGTTGGCGATACGGTCCTTAAGCTCCTCAATCTCGGACCAGCTGTAATCGGTAGCAATGGCAACGGCCAAGACCTTCTTGTAGCTGTTGACAACAGAGTGCATAACAGATGGCAAGGTTGGGAAGTTAGCGGCCAAGGAGATAGCGGCAATGGTGGTGATAGCGCTTGAGAAGGTCTTGAGAAGTTGAGACTCCTCAATGTCGAGAACACTTGGTGGGAAGGTGTTTCCTTGATCGTAGACCTGAGCGATACCCATACCGTATGTGAAAGGAGAGATGTTCAACATGTTAAGGAGGGTAGCCTCGGAGGCACCGACCTTGCTTCCAGCCTCGACGAGCTTCAAATCGGTGGTAATTTCAATGGTACCACGGGCAATCTTGGTTGGGACACCGAGAGCTTGGAAGAAAGAGGTCTTTCCGGGTTCCATACCAGTGTTACCAGCTGGGATATACACATCGGCGGGAGCAACAGCACCAGCTCTGGCGGGAGCAGCGACCTTGTTGGCGAGAATCTTGTCACGGATAGTCTTCAAGTCACCGTTGGTGAAGACAAATCCGACATTGCCCTTGACGTATGGAAGGAGACGCTCGTACTCGGGGGTGTCGTTCATGAAGCCCTTGATGGCACGTCGAACCTGAACAATTAAACGTTAGATAATGCGCGCGGAGCCTATGCGCAATTTTGCTCACCATGGTGTTCTTTCCCATCAAGACGACACCCTCACCACGGAGGGAGTGTCTGATCTCGTGCATCTGCTGGGAGCTGACATTGTCGACACCAACGATGAAGATGCTGTTGTACTCCTCGAGGAGACCCTTGAGCTTGTCGAAGTAGCCGGCCTTGTTTTCGGATCTGCCCCCCATATCTTCTTATTGTGAAGGTAGGATGTTTAAGGGTCAGATGTATTGTAGGATGTGGGATTTTCTCGTGGATTGAGAAGTCGTTGATGTTGTAATCTCGAAATCGCAATATTCGCGATACTTGGGTTTGTGGGCGGAAAAATTGGCGAGTCCGGAGCACTAATCTGTGATTGGTCAAACGCCGCCATATCCCTGTCAAAGGTGAACTTTTTCCATGTCAAAGTTGAGTCTTGAGTTGGACTACATTTACAATAAGTGATATCCAAATCATTTCCTCTTTCATTATTCTTGATTAATATTCAACAATCTAGAGCACCATGTCTTCTATAAGGATGCCATACCAGTGCATGATCAAGAATAAAAATACTATTTTCGCTGCAAGCGGTTCTACCATCGACTCATACAACCTTCAAAACGGCTCTCTTCTATCATCCTTGAAATTTCCTACATCTCAACCGGGTCAAGAACTAAAATCACAGACTACCATCTCTACACCAGCACTCACAAAGTCGGAATCATCATCGGTGGAAATCGAGCTTGATGCATCTTCCCCACCCGCGAAAAAGAGAAAATTGTCAGAGCCTGCAACTGGAAATGAAAAGCAGGGCCAAAAGCAAGGCAAGAGGAAGCAGAATAACAGATCCAGCGAAGTCGCAAGTGGTCTCGAAGCTCCGGCTGTCATTGCGTTTGCAGTTACAAAAAGTGGTCAGCACGTGATCGCCGTGACTGGAGAGGACAAGAGCATCAGAGTATTCGAGAATATTACAGAGAGTGGGGTACAACAGCTGAAGCAGCTCAGTAAACGGTAGGTGAACTGGCTCCCCGGAATATATAGATTCTAACAGATTATAGTTCTATGCCAAAACGGCCTTGTGCCGTTGCACTCACAGAAGACGAATCGACAATTATTAGCGCAGATAAATTTGGAGATGTATTCTCACTTCCTCTACTCTACGACGAGACTAAAGAAGCTCCTCCATCAAAAAGCGAGACGCCAGAACCAACCGCCGCAAAGCCTTTCATTCCAGCCGCCAATGAGCTAACAATCCACTCTAAACGGAATCTCCAAGCCTTAGAAAACCAGAGAAAATTCCCTAAAAACAGGCCAGCTGAGAAATCAGAACCTGTTTTCCAGTACAAGGCCCTCCTTGGACATGTCTCCATGCTTACGGATCTTGCACTTGTCAATTTAGAGGGACGGAATTATATCCTTACCTCTGACCGCGATGAGCATATCCGTGTCTCGAGGGGCATTCCTCAGACACACATTATTGAGGGATTTTGTCTTGGGCACACTGAGTTCGTTAGTCGGCTGTGTATTCCTGAACCGCGACCCAATGTCTTGATATCGGGAGGTGGTGATGACGAGTTGTTTGTGTGGGATTGGGTTTCTGGAGCGGTGCTGTCGAAAACAAGTCTTAGATCTCATGTCGTCAATTCAAAAAGAGATTTCAATACGGAAGAGAAAAATCACGAGGATGAGTCCCTGAAAATAGCTGTATCGGGTATTTACCACACAAGATATGCTACTGGTGGAGAAACCCAAGATTTGGTAATATCTACCGTTGAAGGGTACTTATGTTCCTTCCCACTCAAATTAAAGACCCTCTAACAATCCTAGAATCCCCGCTCTCTTCACCTTTACACTCACATCTCAGAACCAGCTAGAATTTATCCAAGCCGTAAAGTTGGATGGCAACGTGTTAGCACTTATGACAGGTGCTACTAACGACGAGATCATTGTCTCTGTAGACACTGTCCATAAGCCTGGTTCGACTACGGAGCGCAGAGACGACAGCGAAACCCAAGTAAAAGCTCTTCAGGTGCTACATATTCAAGACGGGCTTCTGGTGCAAAGCAGCAATAGGAAGTTCGATGTCCCAAGTGAAGGATACGAAATGCCAGCTGATGGAAGCGCTGCAGTTGGTAAACTTTCAAACCTGTTGTATAATTTCGAGAATTTGAGGAAGAGAGAGGGAGACGGACAGGATGATTAGCCTCTATTAGGATCACATAGAGATATCCACTGATCTGCAGCTGCTCAGAAACCAATGCAAATTAAACAAATCTCAATTCGAATGTGGTATCTCTATCTAAGTTTGTCTAATCTATAGGTCCGACCCGCAACACATTTTGCTCCCTAAACTGTTTTAGGATTTTGTCGGAAATGTTCTTATTCCAACATTGCACAATCTCGTTGACGTCCCCTGCCACCTCTCTACCTTCCGTCCACTCGATCAATTCCGAAACCCAAGCTACTCTCTGTTTTGGGACCCACTTGCCTGCCTCGATCTTCCTGGTCAGCCCAGCCCTCACAAGTGCTCTTGTGAGTTCCGGCGTGATGGGAGCATGGTGCCGTCGGAGAAGGTGCAAGCATCGCATAACCTCACGGAATGCGACTCTAGGTGGCCGCGCGTCTGACGTAGCAAATGCAATTGCCATCTTTGTGATGAGATCTGCCATCGATGGAGAAAGAGACCCACGCTTCAAGAATCTGTTTCCCGAGTTCTGGTCAGATCGCGGGGTCTCGTGTAGAGGAATGTCCAGCATCTTCCAGATTCTAAAAGGAGGCATTTGTGGCCGGTCAATCATAGCTATCAGGAAATAGGGACATTCATACAGACGAAGATGGTCACGCCATACTTTCAGGCGGTAGTAGAGGTTGTACATATCGAGGGCGAGACCATGATCATATCTAGCCATCTCCTCAATCGTTTTGGAGAAGAGAACCGGTGGTAGTCTTATCTCTCTGGAATTCAGAGCGAGCATAATTCCGTAAACTCTTCTGTACTCCCCCAATTGGAACAAAAACTCAAACAATGCAGACGTGACCACATAAACCTTCTGATGTTTTTTCGCTGCAAGAATTAGAGTCAGGAAGCCTCGTCTTCCTGCCGAACCCGGAGTTGCATCCAGAGAATTCCTGACCATAGCTGGATTTGAGATATACCCTTGTGCGACCAAGCGACTCAAAAGCACCCTGCTAAAAGCAATTTCAGGCAGTCCAGACCCCGAAGTTTTCATAAGTCTCCATGTTCTCAAGAAAAGAGTATGGGGTGTGCATCGCGTTTGAGACACGACTGATAGCCAAGAATAACGTAGGCTTTTAGTAGGCTTGTGGGAGTCTTTGCATATTGTTGAGATGTAGTCAGAGGTGATTCGTACCATGCGGGCCATCATTGTGGGTGGAAAGTGCTCAAGTATTTCGGCAAGGTTCTTGACAGATCGTACGGAGGGCATCAAAGATTTTTCTACTTCTCCGACTGCTTCTAAGCCAAGAACAAGGGATCTCTTAGCAGACCGTACTGCACCCAACGCAGCAGTTCGATCCTGCTCAGATATCCGCCGAGTTAAGAGCGGCCCAACAATACCTTGAACAGATTCAATTTGCTCTCGTGATTTTTGAACTGCCTTTTCCGCCAATACCTGGGCAGAGGGGAGAGATGGCAGAGACTCGTCCACAGTACAAGATATGAGCCAAGTTCGAAAAAGTTGTGCAGTGGCTTCTTCGATTTTGGACATTTGATATTGGGATATTCCCCGGTATATACCAACCACTAAAGCTTGTGCATCTAGGTTTGTTGGTAAATCGCAAACAATACGTTCAACGAGCAGATTCACCAATGTCGGCGCTACTTCATGTAATCGGTGGATTTTACTGCTTGACAAACCATCCCATGCAGTTTGGTAGAATAGAAGACATTGACAGTCTGCCAGATATTTGTCTTCTGAAAATGCGCGTCGTAGGGTGTTGGAAATGCCATTGAGAACAATGCAAAATGGCGAGTCTGAGACTTCGCCTAGAATCAACTTTTGCTTGAAGAGGGAGTTAAACTGCTGGCACAGCTCCAATCTCTCATCGCATTCTACCTGCACAACTTTTGCCTGGAATTCCTCAAAACTTTCCATTAAATCGGTGGAAATTACGGGTCCTACTTCTTCACCCATAAAATTTGCCGCAATCTTTCGTATGATATTTGAAGAAGCAGTTTGCATGAATTGTGACGGCTCCTTTTGGATGAGCTTTGGATCCGGATCGAGATGTTGCGCTGTGTCCCATTCTTCGATCCATTGAGGTAATTTGGACGCGGAAGAGTCTGCTTTCTTCTCTGGTGTTCTTGGAGCCTCCCATTTCCATCTTGTCCTATCAGGCTCCCCAAAGCTGCCCCATAATGTTGCTATCCCATGGGGAATGGTCGGAATAGCTTCAGAAAGCTGTGTCATCCGTCTTTTCCCAATCCGTCTACGACTCTCCAAAGGACCAGGCACAGAACTTCCATAACGCCGTTCTGTCTTCGAAAAACCAAGGAATCGTTGAAAGGTTTGTCGTAGACATTCATCTGTCACCCAGATGGCGTCATGGGGCGCTGTTAACTGTTGATGCACTGCTCGATGGCAGGCAGGAGGTCGTGGAGGCATATGCTATTGATTTCTTCGCCGCATTCGTGCTGAGACTGCTGTGAGTGAAGATGGGGATGCGGGAGGCAGGATCGATGAGTATTCCTCACTTCATGGGGTGTTGAAGAGATCAATTGGTGGTAGAGACAAGTCGATACAGGAATGAAGTTGAGAGCTTGGGTCTGAGTTGAGGTGAGCTCGAAAAACTTCTGCCTCAATTGGAGCTGCCATTTCAGGCACCAAAGTCCACTGTCCCGCTCCACACGACCCTGGTCATTTCGAAAATTGGAGTAACCACTTTTGAACTCAGGCACCCGGCTGGTGCATTATTCTGAAGAGCCTCGGCGGGGTGAAGTGGGATCACTGGCCTTTTTGTTTCTTCTTCAGTACAACGTTCCTCAAGTTGTACGACAAGCAACTATGGCCCAAGAATTCGAACCCCTCAAGAATGACCTTATTCTGAGAACAGCATGGGGTAAATATCTACGACCACTTACGAAATTACCCCGCTGACTTTTGCAGGTGAGAAGGTAGAGAGGCCACCAATGTGGGTGATGCGTCAAGGTATGATTGATTCCCATGAATAACATTGCTGTACATAATGCATGTATTGTAGCTGGACGGTACCTACCCGAATACCATGAAGCAAAAGGCGACAACGACTTCTTCGATTGCTGTCGCTCCCCAGAAATCGCATCTACCTTGACACTGCAGCCAATTGAACGATTTGCCGGACTTGTGGATGCCGCCATTATTTTCTCTGATATCTTGGTCATACCTCAAGCTTTAGGTATGACCGTAGAGATGCTGCCAGCAAAAGGACCATATTTCCCGAAACCACTGAAATCTCCAGATGACGGACAATACCAAGTGGTTCTCGACAAGAAGGTGGATGTTGCTGCCGAATTAGATTATGTCTATAAGGCAATTACAATGACAAGACACAAGCTAAAAGGAAGAGTTCCATTGTTTGGCTTCTGCGGTGCGCCATGGACGTTGTTCTGCTACATGGTCGAGGGTGGAGGAAGCAAGCTCTTCATCGAGACCAAGACTTGGATTTATAGATACCCAGAAGAGACAAAAGCTATGCTTCAAAAGATTGCTGAGGTCTGTGTGGAGTATTTGGCGTTACAGGTCAAGGCAGGAGCTCAGGTATTTAAGATAATTCTTTATATTTGGCCACTACTAACATTGGTGCAGCTTATTCAAGTATTTGATTCTTGGGCGGGCGAATTATCTCCAACTTCTTTCAAGCAATTCTCGCAACCTTATCTTGCATACATATCAGAAAACCTTCCCAAAAGGCTAAAAGAGAAGAATTTGGAACCTGTACCCATGGTTGTCTTTGCAAAAGGAGCTTGGTATGCACTGGACTCGTTGTGCGATCTAGGGTATCAAGTCGTTGGTTTGGATTGGTTACATGACCCCGCCGAAGCTGTCAAGATCAGGGGCGACAGAAAAGTTGTGCTCCAAGGAAACGCAGATCCCGGAATCCTATATGGCAAAAGAGAGAACATAACTGCAACAGTTGAGCACATGGTGAAGGGATTTGGTGGTGGAAAGCAAGGGTGGATTGCTAATCTTGGTCATGGTAAGTTTTAAGCTTCGAATTCGAGGCTTGGCACCACTAATTATATACTGCAGGAATAACGCCTGGAGTCAAACCAGATGATTTGAAGTTCTACTTCGAAGAGATCCATCGATTGACTAGCAGCTAATGTATCATATTGGATAGAAAAAAATAGATACTGTAACGGAGTCAATCTCCTTCGATCTGACTACATTATTTCGATTCCTTCGAGTATACCCGTTCTTCTTCGCCAATGTCTTCATTCCTACATCCCAGCATTCAGCATTATATCAATTGTGCCCAGCAGAATCCACATACCAGACTTCAGGCTTTTCTTTGATGAAAAGCTCCATCAGGTCTTGGCATTCCTTATTCTCAAGGACTACGACCTCGATTCCTCGTTGCTTTAAATATGCCTCTCCTCCAAGAAATGTCTTGTTTTCTCCAATGACCACTCGTGCAATGCCATACAAGATGCAAGCTCCAGTGCTACTCCCGGTAAGTAATGTAGATAACTAAGCCACCAAGCGTTCCACTGACCACATATCACAAGGCGACAATGTAGTGAACATGGTGGCGCCTTTGTAAGCTGATGCCGGAAGCCGTCCAGAATTCTCTAGAGCCGCAGTTTCTCCCTGTTCTTCTTCAGTGGCCGTCAAAGACGGGAAGTGTCATTTTTGAGCCCACGTGATGAATAGCTGAGCCCTTCTGGACTCTCATATTGTGGCCTCGTCCCAGGAGTTTTCCATCCTGGGAAATCAAAGCAGCTCCGATCTAGAAGTTTCAGCATCTGGTGGCATGTAATTGTTGAGGAGTGGGGTGACGAACAGGTACGCCTCCTTCTTTGTAACCGATTTTTGCCTCCTCGACGGCGATTGCGAATGCTTCTTGGTCATTCATGCTGATTGTATTGTTGACAAAAGAAGAAGGACCTTCGAGAAAAGTTCATATCTCCACCATTCTCTTAGTTGCGTTAGCTGTTCCAATCACGTATCGGCAATGTCCGACATACATCTAGAGATCTCATGAACCCGGCCAAGAAGATGCCACGATCTGGGTTGCCAGAAATAATACTTTGTATTCCAAGTATGAATCTGCAAGATGATGTGGTCATTTCGTACATATCTTTTATATGAACCTTATTAATGTTATCTGCACAGAAATACTAACTTTAAGCTATGTAACGCGGTCATTCTCAAATCCTCTTCCCACTCTATGTACCCCTCCAAGCCCCTCCCATGACACATTTGTGACATTTTGGCAGTAGCCCCTTATCAGTGACGATAAGAGAGTGTCGGCAATCTATGATTCTATGATTGGCCCTTTTGACGAGAATCTTGAGGCGGGCCAGAAGGAATACTATGCTATATTTGGACTGGAAGGACTTTGGGATGCAACAGAATTATCGCCCTGGACGCTCTTATAGAAGTTCATTTTTATAAATTTGTAGTATTGAATTGGCTAGACCTCTACGTGTTTTGGGTCCCATCAGATTGTTTGCCCGCCGGAGGTTTGTCTGCGCTGTTGGTTGCCTTTTTTTGAGTTTTCCAGCCTTTCACACACCGAACATTGTAGAAGCGTGGAGATTTCGCCTTGGGCCCCCGATCAATCAGCGGTGCCCTTGTCCTAACTTGTTCTGCCTTGAACGAACTTTCGCTCATCATTCTTCACCTTAATACCAAAATTCTTCTTTGACTCTGAAGTCGACTTTCGCAACCTTCAAGACCCAAGACCGACCAGCTTTAATTTCCTGTCGTGGATAGAATAGATTTACATCGCAAATCCATCCGCGCGCAACAAGGCCGTCAGCCTCAGTCCGAATTTGTAAGTACACCTCTTCTTGCCTTGAATCGTCACCGTCGGTTCTTCAAAACTCCCTCGAGATATAGCGCACTCAATCAACAATATTGCCTGAGCGAATATAGTCCTTTTGCTAATTGTTTGGGCTGCAGAAGAGTCAACCCTTGCGGATCCAACCTCCTTCGAAGCCAGGCGCAAGACTCGAATCCAATTCGAATAAGATCTGGTTGATTACCCGACCAGGCTCTACAAAACTCTCCTCTCCTACATCCTCTCAAGATGGCAAAAGATACCAAGTTTTACGATATCCTGGGTGTAAGCAAATTTAATCACTGTGTGTAAAGTGGATACTGATTATTTCAGGTCTCTCCCAACTGCACAGAGGCAGAATTAAAGAAGGCGTACAAGATTGGGGCTCTGAAGCACCATCCAGGTATGTGCATTCAAAGTTGTACCCCGAGGCTTAAGAGGAGACTAATATTCGTGTAGACAAGAATGCACACAACCCAGATGCTGCCGACAAGTTCAAGGATCTCTCACATGCCTACGAAGTCCTCTCTGATCCTCAAAAACGTTCCATTTACGATCAATATGGTGAGGAGGGACTGGAAGGTGGTGCTGGTGGTGCCGGTGGCATGAATGCAGAGGATCTCTTCTCCCAATTTTTCGGTGGAGGATCTGCAGCTTTTGGCGGTGGTGGACTTGGAGGTATGTTCGGTGGCGGAATGCAACAACGAGGACCACCAAAGGCTCGCACAATCCACCATGTTCATAAAGTCTCCCTGGAAGATGTCTACAGAGGCAAAGTATCCAAACTCGCTCTCCAGAAGTCTGTCATTTGCCCTAAGTGCGATGGTCGTGGTGGAAAAGAGGGTGCGGTCAAGAAGTGTGCTGGTTGTGACGGTCACGGAATGAAGACCATGATGCGTCAAATGGGCCCTATGATTCAAAGATTCCAGACTGTCTGCCCTGATTGTAGTGGAGAGGGCGAGATCATCCGGGATAAGGACAAGTGCAAAGGCTGCAACGGCAAGAAGACAATTGTCGAGAGAAAGGTTCTCCACGTCCACGTCGACCGTGGTGTTCGGACAGGACACAAGATTGAGTTCAGGGGTGAGGGTGACCAAACTCCTGGAGTCCAGCCTGGTGACGTTATCTTCGAGATTGAGCAAAAGCCACATCCAAGATTCCAACGTAAAGACGACGACCTCTTCTACCATGCCGAGGTGGACTTGGTTACTGCTCTTGCTGGTGGAACAATCTTTATCGAGCATCTTGATGATCGATGGTTGAGCGTCGATATTCTCCCAGGAGAGGTTATCTCCCCAGGTAAGATATTTATGAATATGTCAGGTACTTGAGCTAACAGAAACAGGCTCTATCAAATTGATTCGTGGCCAGGGTATGCCTTCATTCCGCCATCATGATTTTGGCAACATGTATGTTCAATTCGACGTCAAGTTCCCAGAGAAGCATTTCACTGCCGACCCAGCGGCCTTCGACGCCCTGAAAAAGATCCTTCCTCAAACAACTACTCCTGTAGTCCCACCAAAGGAGACAATGACTGAGATTGTTGATTTTGAGGAAGTCGATCCTAGCCAACAGGCACGAGCCCAAGGTGCTACTGGAATGGACGAAGACGACGAGGATGGACACCCAGGTGGAGAGCGTGTCCAATGTGCTTCCCAATAAACTATAAATCAGTGACTCCATCAAGGTCGCTGAAATTTTCTTTGGTATCTTCGCATTGGTTTGGGTTTGTCTATCGGAGCGAGCATCGTATCAAGAATTTTACGCACAGCTTCACGAGCAACGAAGATGAGCCTATGCAAAGTCAATAATGTGAGGATTTTCGGGCTTGCAACGCGCATTGGTCTTTTGCATCATTTTTCTTCCGTTGGTGCTACGGGGAGATGTTTCTTCGGCGTTTAGACGGATAGATAGCATGGAAAAGAACCTTGAACTCATACTCCTGTGCAATTGAGTGTGCAGCATTTCAGATGGACCAAGTAGACAGTGAAATGAAATATGAAGCATGAGAGCAATCTTAATCTATAATATGATCTTACACTCAGCGGGTGATACCACCTCTCACTGGCAGCCAAACTTCAGCCGTTTTTATTGGCCAAATATACGTGCTGACTAACTCGAATCCTTTCATCCAACAGAACAACCACCACCAACGTTCTTTCGGCCGTAATAGCAATATCCTCAACGTCGAATCTCCAATCTACCACCAATGTTGGCGTTTTGTGCATATTGTGAACCGCACACAGCATGAACTAAACGCCCATTCGAGGCTCTTCAAACCCACTCGACCTATCAATCCATCCCAAGCGGTCGTCCCGGAGAGTCGGGTGGAGCAAAGACTGGAGACGGTGTGCACCTGATGAATGCTACATTATGGATTACTTGAACGCGATCAACCCTCAAAGACAAGGGCCGGTGTCATTTAACAGCTCAGAGCCGTCTGGGTCCTCATCTACCGGTCAACCACCACTATCAACGTCGCCGCCCCAAGCTGTGCCTCAGTATTCCAATAATGGCGCCTCAACGTCGTCTTCACCGGCCCCTCGCATTAGGAGGAGAAATCGGATGATAACGAGTTGTCTGGAGTGTCGACGCCGTAAACTCAAATGCAATAAAAGTCATCCCTGCACCAATTGTGTGAAGTTTAATCGGGACTGTGTTTTCCTCTCTCCAGCTCTTGATCAAGCTAGTCAACTGAAGCTCACAGAAATTAAGGAGAAGGTTGGATCTCTGGAGAGATTGTTAGAACGGGATGTAGCCAAGAACTCGAATCAAGCCTCAGCTATCTTTCCGGGTCAAGAAAGAGCGTTGCCAGATGATGCGGAAGACGACTTGCCAGCGAATGAGGATGAGAAGGATCTGGAACCAACCCCCCTTGCTGTTGTGGACGCCGCTTATGAGGTAGATGCTGAGGACGACGATCTTTTGGATCTGGGGATTCAATTGGGTAAGATGAGGATCACAGAACGTATTGGTGGTTTTTTCAGACCCAAGATATCGCAAGAGGTTTGTGGCTATTTTCATTATATCGTCCTGAATTTCCGATCTTGCCTCTGCCTACGTACCTGGAAGCAAATCCTGTATTGTCAACCCCTCGACCTCAGTGCTTCGAGAAGATACTTATCGGTATCAAACTGAGTGCTTCACGTGATTCTCCTGAATGAGCATGATTTGGCATTAATCGGAACTGGTCAAGGTTCATTTGTATCTCTAGGATCGTCTTCATCTTCACTTCTTTGACTTGGAATTGGCGTTATGAAGCAGTTGAGGAAATAATATGGAAAGCTATTGCTAACGCATTTCACAGCTCGCATTTACCATGTCAGATACGGTTATGACAGGTAATAAGGAGAGAGATGCGCATAATGCCACGGGTTTCTCACCGCCAGAACAGGGACCACCTCTTCCTCCTGCTTCTGACTGGTTAAAGCCAGGGCCATCATATATAATGCCCTCTTCTGGCTTCTTCTTTGGGGGCACTGGATCACAATCTAACTCCCTTATCGACTTCCTCCCCTCCCGAACTGCTGCCGACAGACTTATCAAGCAATACTTTGCGTCTGTACACCCAATATGCCAGATAGTACATCGGCCCACATTCGAGCAAGAATATGATACATTCTGGGACGAGGTTTCATTAGGCATAGAACCTCCAAATTCCGTGCAAACGATTGTGTTTGCAGCAATGTTTTCCGGTGTTGTTAGTATGGATGAGTCGGACATTGTGCGGGAGTTCGGAGTATCCAAGTTAAGTCTGTTGGATAACTTCAAACTTGGCACAGAGACTGCTCTATCACGAGCCAACTTTCTGCGAACCACTAAGATTGAAACGCTGCAAGCTTTTGTAATGTACTTGGTGAGTTTCAAAGGTCGGTAAGCTGCCTTGCTTGCTAATTACTTATAGATACCACTATGTCGGGCTGAAATGTCTAGAGCACATTCAGTACTTTTGGGTGCTGCAATCCGAATGGCAGAATGCATGGGTCTCCATCGAGATGGCACAACTTACGGGATGAACCCTCTTGAAACTCATATCAGACGTCTTGTTTGGCATCAACTTTGCTTCCTCGATATAAGAACCTGCGAGGCTCAAGGTCCACGTCCAACGATTCGACGTGAAGAGTTTGACACAAAACTCCCACTGAACGTTGATGATGTAGAGCTTCATGCAGCAGGAAAACCGCCTGCTCCAGCGGACCGATGGACAGATTCAACCTTTTGTCTTATTCGCTTTGAGATAAATGAGATGATGCGTACTATTTGGATCGACAGACCGAGAATCGAAAGAAGGAAGATCAGTCTTACTGCCGTGTTGAGCAAGATCGAGACTTTTCGTGCTAATATGGCAGCAAAATACGACCACTTGATTGATGACAGGATACCGCTTCAAAAGAACGCGAAGCTGGTGAAGGTACTTTCTTCTAATTTGTTCATAGGGTTCTCTTTACTGACATTGCCTAGGCTCTGTTGTTATCTCGACTTCACATCATGGTTCTTCATCGCTACCATAATTCCGTTGTAGCTCCAATGCCAGATCGACTTCGCAACATAATGTTAGCATCAGGAACTACTACCATCGAGATAGCTGTAGCGCTCGATACCATCCCCGAACTCAGCCAATGGGCTTGGTACGGAGGAGCCTATAACCAATATCATACTGCCTTTCTCCTTCTCATGGAAGTCTACGTCTACCCTCAACGCAAAGAAGCAGATCGCATTTGGGCTTGTCTCGATTACATATTCGAAACCAATCCCAGTGAACCTCGCCGACTGAAAGGCAAAAAGATCCTCTCTGAATTGAAGCAGAAGACAACTATATATCAGAAAATGCGACGTATGCGAGCGCCAGTTGTCATGGCCAAACATGTTGGACAGCGCGAACCCAGAATCGTGGACAGTAATCTGCCTCCGCAGAATGGACAAGGGATGCATTACCTAGCACCACCTCGAGACGCCGAACCACAGGAAACTATCAATTATGCGACCAAAGGCGGAGTAATCCATGGCGTTCCTGGTCCAGCAGTAGGAAGAGTGCCTCTTTCTTCAGTGCCAAATATGCAGTTCTCAGGGGTCTCTAACGGCGAAAGTCTTTGGGCTTTGCCTAATTCTGAGAGTCCTGAGGCTAGCGGTGATTTGGCTGGCATGTCTGGATCTGGTTCTGGTTCTGGACAGGGCCAACCTGTTTATCAACAAAATATAGGGGACGATCCGATGGCGGATATCGATTGGGATGCGTTTGATGCATTGTTTCCTCCTGATCAGCAGGGAGGGATGGAGATGCCGGGGTTCCAGTTCCCCAATTTCCTTCCTCATCAATCTTCTTATGGGCAGCATTAGGTAATTTGGGATAATTGGGTGGCTAGAAGTCTGCTCTTATGGGGATTTTGTTTGTGACGTTCTTCAGCGATTAATGGGCGGTCGGAATTTGGAAGCTTGTGCTTCTTTAATGGGTCAAACGAGTAGGAGTTTGGAATATCACAAAATCTGATTATTATCAAAAGAAAACACTTTGAAGGTCTCCATGTAAGCGCATTCTTCGTAAACTGCTGATAGTACACAGGAACTTCTGCGCCATGCCTCCCAGCCCAGAATGTTGATACATTTGAAATGTTTTCCTTTATCATTCCCTTCTAAACATCTAGATCCATCTTTTCTCCCAGCGCAGCCTCATCTCCCTTTAATTCATGTACCGTAACGTACTTGCTGATTTCCTCTCTGGTGATGATCTTCTCATTCAAAATAGCCGTTGTACCCCTCGCGAACATGTAGCTCTTCTGCTTCTTGCTTCTCTCATTAGGCTTGACGTAACCTCTCTTCAGTGTCGTCTTGTCCTTTGTAATGATGCAGACATCAACATTCGATCCGGATCCCAAATCGTTGAAGATACCAGCTTGGATAGCATTGGATGCCAGAGTAACAGCCTCCTGCTCGGTCATCTTTGACTTCCATTGGGTTTCGAATACAGACATGGCGGCAAGAGAACCACTACCCATAGTGACATATGGGAGCTTGTCTGTGCTACCGTGTGCGTGAACAGTGAAGAGCCCAACGCCAGTTGGATCAACACCAGCTACTACCAAGTATGCACCGATGTGACCTTGATATCTGAAAAGATGTTGCTTGAGCATGGTCATGCAGGTGACGACTCGTGGTTTTCGGCCAGTAGATAGAGAGTGAAGCTCGAGCTGTGATGAGATGAGGGCGGTTGTGAATTCGGTATCTGCTGCTGTTCCGGCTCCAGCACACCAGATTTGAGGGGCGATGTAATGAAGCTTCTCGCAGTTCTAATACTGTTGTTAGGCTCTCTTCAAGCTTCAAACAGCTTCAATAAAACCAACCTTATCTGCTACTATAGGTCCACTTGTCGCTCTGGTATCTGCGGCAATCTGTATGGGTAAAATTAGCTCTTGCTGGAACTCTTGGAACTGCCCCAGGGGAATGGCAGTTAAATAGCATCCCATCCCCCCTTCAGGCTTCCATCCCAAAGGTATTCCAGAGCTAGACGTACCACTACTCCCCCCTCAAAAATACATCCTACAATCGTCGTTCCCGTACTTGTAGCCTTTGGCAATGGCACACCTCTTGCATGTAGCGCAGCATTTCGAGTGTGGTTGGAGAAGTCGAAACCAGGCATGGTGATGAGAAGAGCTGAAAGCTCTGAATCGACTAGATGATGAACGTTTTGTATTGGTGTTTGCTGAGAGAGGTCAAGATATCAGGCGTAGAGCTGTAAAGTTGATGGGGATCTTATCCGTGAGTTTGTTGTACCTAGCTGAACGCGAGGTCTGGATGCTGCCTGACACCCGCGTTTCTGTTGGAGCTCAGCTTCACGTGATCGTATATATTTTGTCGCGAACAGCTTCAGAAGCAGGTACCAAGCTAGGCAGTGCGAAACTATTCACTCTCTGAAGTTCAACTTTATAACGTTCGAATTGAGCTAGCTTACGACTTGCTGCTAGGTGTTTGAGCGAGTATCCCCCAATAAGGATCTCTACGACATTTCGATCGCGACTTAAAATCACCAACATCCTCAAATGCGGAGGAGTATTTCATGAAGTTTAACGCCCCCAAAAGCCGGCTACATTGCACACGTTATGGCGTTTAGTTTTGGAAGCCCTTCTGCCGCAGGAGCACCTGCTGGTATCAACGCGCAAAATGGACCCGATCTTGAAGATATACAAACAGAGGTATGTTGCACGCGAGTAATTACTTTCCAATAACTAACTTTAGTACAGGGTCTAGGATTCTCTGCTCTCTCTGGAGAGTCCAAAGTTCAATTGCTTCCTACGCCATGGCCTGCCGATCAACTTCCCCCACCGACAGCTTCTCTGATGAGTATAGCTTCCAACAAAGGACTGGTTGCAGCAGCAGGGCCAGATGCTGTTATTGTAGCAAGGACCGAATCAGTTCGGAAGGCTTTTGAGGGCCCAGTATCCGGAGATGGCAACACGAAGCCGTTTACACCAGAATTGAAGATTGATATGCCAATGAGAATATCCCAGCTCACATTCTCATCAGACGAATCATATTTAATATTATCGGCAGAGCAAGGAGGGGGATTGGCTGTCTATGATGTCCAGGGACTGTTACAAGGCTTGAAGGACCCCAAGTTCCAGATCTCAACAAATGGTCAAGCTTTGAGAGCCCTCATTCCGAATCCTACTCAAGGGGAACTGGTGTCTCTTGTGACCAACGATGGAAAATTGATGATGGTGAACTTGAAAGACCAAAATTTTGTGTCTGGACCAAATGGCCAAGTCTTGAAAGAGGGTGTAAGCTGCATATCGTGGAGTGCTAGAGGGAAGCAGCTGGTAGCCGGGTTAATTGATGGCACCGCATACCAAATGACACCAGATGGCCAGGGCAAAGCTGAAATTCCCAGACCCCCAAATGTGTCTGCGTCTGATCACGGTTTGTACAATTCTCTCATATCATGGAAACAGACTAATTGGTCACAGTGTCCTCGATAACTTGGTTGGAAAATCATGTTTTCTTAGTGGTACATACTCCGTCAAATTATGATAATAGTCAGGCACCCTCCTCCTCATTTCACATTGTTACCAGAGAGCAAGCAAATCAGTCGAATTTCATGTTCCAGAAGATATCAGATCCTGCCGGCCCATTTGGACTTAATCGATCACCCCCACACCACTTTCTACTACGCCTGCGAGAATTTCCTCCCAATCTTCAGGATTTACTTGTGATTGCCTCAACAGCTTCTGCGGACATTGGTATTTTCACCAGGTCGAAAGTCCCATTATCAGCTGGGAAACCTGCGGAGAAAATCACCGGGGTCTTCACAATGACAGAAATGTTGGACGATTCGAGACGGGCAGCACTGCCGATGTCAGCAGACTTGAACGATACTTCCCCAATTGGATTGGCTTTCGATCTTTCTAGCAAAGATAAAGTATTCAAACCCCTTCCAGCCGAGGAAATTAATGAATCTCCATCCCCAGTACCTGCACTTATGGTTCTGAATAACGATGGGGTCCTGGCTGCTTGGTGGGTTATCTACACGGAGTCTATTAGACAAGGAACGACGTTCCCGGGTCTTGCCATTGCTGGAGGAACCCAGGCTCCACAGCAAACTCCAGCTTCAAACACGGCACCTAAATCCACCTTTGGTGCTCCCGCTCAACCAGCATTTGGACAATCGACATTTGGCTCATCAGCCTCGAATACTCCTGCCTTCGGCAAACCACAGGCGACAACTGCATTTGGTACACCATCTCTCCAGGGTCCTTCAACTAGTGCGTTTGGGGCGGCTTCTGGTCTTGGTAAAGGTTCTTCACCATGGGGAACACCGGCAACATCTGCTGGTACTACTAGTAATACTCCAGCATTCGGCTCATCGGCCTTTGGTTCAAGCGCCAACACTCAGCCAAAACCAGCATTTGGAGCTTCTACTTTTGGCTCAACTCCTGCTCCCACTGCACCCGCTTTCGGTTCATCCACCTTTGGAGCAAAACCATCCGGCCCCGCATTTGGTTCCTCTACTTTTGGATCAACGCCATCAGCTCCAGCCACAAGTGCTTTTGGACAACCGGCCTTTGGTGCTACTAGTACTCCGGCTTTAGGGAATCGGGCCTCACCCTGGGGCTCTGGATCAACCGCTACAACGTCGACTTTTGGCCAAGCTGGCCTTTCCAAGGATACTCCTGTCTTCGGCTCATCCAATACAGGATCTGCTGCCCCAGCAGCCTCTGGCTTTGCATCCTTCGCCTCTAAAGGAGGCTTTTCCAATGCTGCAGCTCCTTCTGGTAGTGGAACCAGCAATTTATTTGGTTCTCAAGCGACTCCAAATCCTTTGTTCGCTCCTGCAGCCAACAAAGCCGCCTCCCCATTTGGCTCGGCTTCTACTACTGACAACAAACCGTTTGGCTCTGGTGGGTTTGTTCTTGGTTCTACTTTCAAAGCAGACCCTTCTGCAAAAGACGATGCACCAGACAGATCGTCAGCATCTGGAGGCTCGTTGTTCGGCGGAGCTTTTGGCAGCGCGCTGGGTGAAGCTGCAAAATCGCCTCCAGCACAACCTGCAGTGTCGAATGATGCTGATATGGACGCCGAGGAAGTGCCCAAGACAGCAGCAACGAAACTCGAATCCACAACGCCATCCTCTACACCGGCTGCACCACCGAAATCCCAGATGTTCACATCTCCTCCCTCGGCTGGGTTGTTTGGAACGCCGACTTCCACTTCGACAGTGCCTCCAAAGCCCGCTTCCACGGGTTTCAATTTTGGTCCAGCTGCAGTTGACAAACCCAAGCCAGCAGGTTTTAGTTTCGCAAATCTAGGTGCCAATACATCCCCACCACCAAAAACGCCGCTACCCAGTGATACACCGTCGTCAGCCTCCCTTGCTAAAACTCCTCCGTCACCCAAAATTAAGCAAGAGCCAGCTCCTGATACACCAGCAATAAGTGGCAAGATCCCTGAAGCTCCATTACCGCCTGATCCGACTAGTAAGACAAGCTTTTCCCCTTGGGGCTCTTCTGGTTCCTCAAATGCTACTGAAACTGATTCTCCTCTTCATCCAGACTTCGCTCCTCCTAAATCGGTTCCCGCACCAGCTCCCTCTCCACCAAGTCCGCCCCCAAAGCAAGCCTTCGATGCGAACCTAATACCCCCAAGCGATGTTCCTGGTGGTCCCGAAGATGAGGGCAATGATGATTCCGACTTTTTGACTGAGGAGGAAGACGAAGGAGAATCTGAAAGTGAGGGCCGGAGCGAGGAAGGCAGTGGTGAGGATGTCACCAAGGATTTAAGTCCTGTGTCGGAGAACAACCAGACGCCTGGATTTACTCCTCAAAGCTCGTTTGGAGGATTGAAGAACCGCAGCCCGGAGAGCATGTTCACCAAAATCAATAAGCCAAGTCAACCAGCTCAATCCCGGCCATTATTTGGTGAGCTCAACACCTCGGCACCCGTTCTTCCTCCTCCCAGAGTGCAGGCGAGTCCCCGTTCACCAAGTCCAATCAGGGGTGTGATTCCAGGAAGAATGCAGCGTCCGGATGCATCAAGATCATCCAGCGCCCCTGGATTTGCTTCACAGTTATTAGAGTCTCAAAGAGGGGCAGCGCGACCACCAATCGCAGTTCAGAATACGTTTGCTCTTTCAGTTGAAGAGCAAAAGCAGGAACAGAGGCGCCGCGAGGATGCAAGGGCCCGCAAGGAGGCCGAAGAAACTCAAGCTTTGCAAGATGAAGACGATGCCAAGGTTCAAGAATTTCTTGCCTCGGAAGTTACGCCGACACTTGTTCTTGGAGAATTCCAGGCACACTCAAATTACGATATTAAGAATTCTGCAGATAGTATACCTGCTCAGGTGGAAGCCGTGTATCGCGATATCAACGCCATGATAGATACTTTGGGACTGAATGCACGTTCGCTTAAGAGCTTCGTGGCTGGTCACACCGAAAAATACAAAGAGGAAGGACGCACTCGAGAAGATCTAGAGGATGAAGATGAAGACTGGTGTCTTGTCGAAGTTGAGAATCTGTCGTCTCTATTAGAAAAGGATCTTGCACGCGAGTTAGAAGATGCTCGTGTGAAAGATGTAGCGGAGAAGCTTGAGACTTGTAATGATTTACAAAAAGACGTTATTCGCCTTCGTGCAAGGCATGAAGACATCAAGAAGATTATTGATATTCGTCGAGATCCAGACCAGTTGGCTCTTGCACGAGTTCAGCCCCTAACTGCTGAGCAAGCTGGTCAGCAGAGTGAATTGCGGAAAGGATATACCGATTTCCAGAAGTTGTTGGCGGAGGCAGAGGAAAGCTTGTCCGTCTTGAAAGCTAGAATTGTGTCTCAAGCAACCTCCAATGGCAGGGCAAACGGCTCAGCAGGACCGACAGTCGAGGCCGTGATGAGAACGATTACAAAGATGACGAGTATGGCGGAGAAGAGAAGTGGGGATATTGACGTCTTGGAAAACCAGATGCGTCGACTGAGGTTCGGGTCGACGATGAGTGCAGGTAGTCGGGAAGGTTCCCCATTCACTACACCACAAAATAACAGAACTTCCATGCGTCCGAGCGCGTCCAGCACTTTCGGGTCGTTCTATACTCCTGACAGTATCAAAGATGGGCCACATCGTTTCCAAAATTCGTTTATGTCTTCAATTGGTTCTCGAGGTGGTAGCTCACCACCGCGGAAGAAGCTAAGCGGGTATAGTCCAGGAGAGAAGCTCACCTTGAGGAATAGGTTGGAGGAGAAGAAGGCGGTTAAAGAAAAGCTGAAGGAGGCTTTACGCAAAGCAGGGACAAATGTTCGGCTGATGGATGATGACGAGTAATGGTTAGAGATTGACAACCTTTTCTAGCGTTGAGCTGCCTGGAATATGAAGAGATGAAGGCACGTCACGATAAGCCCAACTCGATAGGGTTTACTATATGATTAGTTACAAATTCATAAGACGTTGTAAATTTACAGAATGCTACAAGGTAGCAACCATAAATCTCTACTATTCGCACCTGTTATCCTGTTAGTGCCCATTACGAAACTTAGCGGTATGGCTGGTAACTGGGTTTGATGAAACCACGGTTCATTAGGTTATTACCGAGTGTACCACTGCTCATCCAGACAAATTATCCAACGGAATGTGCACACAGCACACAACAGTAGATACAGGGACGATTTTGAAGTAATCCATTCTATAATTCCCCATTCCAATTTCCACTTAGTCTTTCTTCACAACTGTATCCCCATTCATCTCCCCCTTCCTCCTCAACTCCTCAGCGTGCTTTTTATGCCCCTCCACACTCCCCTCCAACCCAAAAGCTAACTTCGGATCCCCAGGCGGAAACATCTCAAATGTTTCCCTTACTACAGCATACTCATAATACCCGCACCTTGCAATGGGCATCACCTTTCCCAAATCCACCTTCCCGTCTGTCAATACCTTCTCATCTATATGGATTCCTACTACGCGGCCAATTACTATGTCTACAGTTCCCATAGGTGGATTCCCGGGAAGCCGGATCGTAGTATGGTATTTACATTCGAATTTTATAGGGGACTCTTGGACCATTGGGACTTGGTGAGGGAGTACTGTAGAGGCGGCTTTTGTAAGTTTTGCGGAGAGGAATTCATCGATTGTTGAAGAGAGGGGTTCTGAGGTGGCGTTCATTGCATGACGCAGATCCCATGTTGCTATGTTCCAGGCGAAACAACCTGTGCTTTCGGCGTTGATGACGGTGTCTTTACGATTATTATGTGAGGTCTGGTTTGCGGAGAACATAACGTAGGGAGGGCTGGAAATTATTAGTATAGGTTTTCAAATGTGAAAAAATGAGAGTGGATATTTTTCTCAGGTTTAAGGTGAATTAAGAATATAGAATAATTCAACGTACTCAAAAGTGAGGTTGTTGAATTGGCTGGTGACCTTTGTTAGACGATGTATTTGAGTAGGGGGAGTAAGTACTTACCTATAAGGGGCAAGATTATCTATTCCATCTACTGATCGTGTAGAAATCCATCCTATTGGTCTTGGGACGACACAGGACTATCGTTGCGGTTAACTCTTATTTCGGCAACCTAATGGAGATAGCACCTTGAAAGGATCTCTGGGGAGATTATGAGGCGTAACACCTGGCTCGTAGAATACCATTTTGCTCCAAATTACTATAGCTTTAGATTCTTTACAGATGTATTATAGAATTAAGAATATAAGTTTTGTTCCTTTTATTTCTGACCTTTTATTTGGGGTAAATACCCCACACCCCGCAATGCGGGAGGTTTTCCGGCATTCCTTTCTCGTCTCGGGAGGTTTTAGAGCGAGGATATCGCGCCGGCCAGAGCAGGTGTTCAGAGGAATGTGTTAATAGTGTTTCTATGCTCTATTTTCTCCCAGGGGAACAAAGGTTTACTAGCTGTTGTTTAAACTCCAAGATTCTCCTAACGTCATCATCCGCCTCCAAACCTGGTACCCGTCTCTGTCCTCATACATCCAGAACACATTCCCCACTACACTACCGTTTGCTATATTCCCTAACCACCGAATACGCACATCAAAATCTGGTTTATTGCACGTCTGAAATTCAGAATTATGGATTCTTCTTATGGGATTCTTTAAGAATGAGGGAATAGTCAAAAGCGACCATGGGACACTAGGATATGTCCGCTTTAAAGATTGGTATATTGCACATCAGATAAAAAACATAGTTTCTATAGTTATGATTCTTAACAATTTCTTTGACAGATGTCTTGAGAGCATTATATATGATGTAATGTATGATGGAATAATGGATGATACCCGCTTCAAAAAGCGGTATGTTGCAAGTCGAACATTTCTCCTAATATTTTGTCATAGAAAGTTATGTTAATTCTTAGAGTTCTTGATATATTTCCAAGAATTGATGTAATAGATATGATAGACGATCAAATGGTGGAACATAGCCGCTTTGGAGAGTGTTATGTTGCATGCCTTGGCGGCTGTCAAACTTGCAGTAGTGGAGATGAGGGTGTGGTGGAGAATGGGTGGAGCAGAGATCGTGGGTAGGAAGAGGTGGAGATAGAAAGGTGGGTATTGTGGAGAAGAGGTGGATAGATAAAAGAAGGTAGAATGGGAAGTTGGGGATATATATAATATCATCTCCAAAATCATAACTATCTATAAATCTTATGATCCCCTCCCAATTCCCACCCAAAACACTCCTAAACCTCCTTCACAAACCCAACCTCAATAACCCGGTCAGGTTGCACTCTCAAATTTGCCACCTTCGTCCTTGTGTTCTCCCTCAACCAAAGAAAGGCACTAAGCAGCACCTTCCTCCAAATCCTCGTCCCGCCCTTGATCTTCATCTGTTCCTTGCCAATGATATACAAAACCTGTCTATCGAACGCATGTTGTAGTTTCTGCAGATCGGCTGCGATGGTGTGTTCTGTGGTGTCGGATTTGGATTCCGGATCGCTGTAGTCTTCTTTGGAGGTGCGAGGGAGGGGCGTAAATGAGATCTCGCGGGTTTGGAGGTCAAGTTCTGTGTCTGGATTGGGAAGGGAAGAAGATTTGAGAGCTACGCCTTGGCATACTATGAAATTGCGGACTTGTTCGCAGACTAAGGAGGCCAAATCCGGGGTTATAACTTCGTCCATGTAGCCGTGACGCACGACTAGACGATAACAGTTGGGGATTGCGACGCGGGTGACGGTGTATCGTTTGTCGGCGGCCACGGAAGGCGTTTCGAGGGGACGGAGATGGAAGAAGACCATTACTTCTGGGGCGGCGACGAGTTTACTGAGAAATTGGCTGAACACTGCTGGAGTTGTTTCTCCTGCTTTGTCACTGGACACTGTGAGCATGCGTCCTTACTGGATGGCGATACACCTACAAGAATATGCCAAAACCCTTGATCATACTAAGATTATCACCGCCGTATTTCGGAGTAAGTTTGATCTCTCCGTCTGCTCCCCGCTCTACGAGATGAGTAGTCGGGAATCTGTCTTCGGCTTCAGCTGCCCACTGTTGCTCTTTGCCGAATCTCCAGAGAATAAGCAAACTGGCAAGTATACCGGAAAGAAGTAGGGTGAACCAGGCTCCGTCTGGGACTTTGATGAGGGATGCTGACATATAGAGACCATCGAGGCAGGCGATGATGAGCCAAGGGAAGAAGACGACGTAGTATGGAAGACGCCACACGATGAGTGCGGCAAGAGAGACCATACAGGTGTCGAAGAAGGTGACGAACATGACACAGACACTGTTGGAAGAGTCTTAGCTTCTTTGCTACCGAAATGAGCCATGCAGAGGGAGGAAGAACTTACCCATAAGCGTTTCCAAGTGAAGTGGTCTAGAGGGAGCGGTCAGACCCATCGCCGATCATTGGTGTTCATCTAGACTTACATTGTTGTAGATAGCGGCAGCAAGCACCGTTCCAAGCATGAGTAACCAGTTCAGCATAGGGATATATACTACCAGGGGTCAGCTCTCGAGGTCTGAAGCACAATAAGTGCTGGCAAGAGTATTTCTCGGACTTACGTTGGCCATGGAAAATCTTTGAAGTATGAACCACTTTGATCTGTGGGAAATACGAGAGTTTCATGACTTGAGCAAGAAGCTGGAGACATCAGCATATGAATCTTGTAGCAGAATGACTGCACATACCTGGAATGTAGCAGTGATGATCGCCTGACTAGCAACAACTATATTCAATTAGGTCTCACGCTCCAAACTTTCCATAGAGAGTCGATCTAGCTCTAGATTGTAACTTACTCGCAGCCAAAATCGCAATAATTAGACTCGGATACAGCATTCCAGGAGGTACTGAGTTGAAGAACGGATTCGAGTACGCCCCAGGATTCTCACTGATATATGCTGCCTGTCCAATGTAAGCAAGCAAGAGTGCAGGAAAAGCATAACACAACCAAGAGAGCTGGATAGCTCTCCTGCTGAACGCTCCCAAGTCTGCAAAGAGTGCTTCTACACCCGTGAAAGCCAGTAGCACTCCTCCAAGCATTCGCCAGCCATCTGTTTTATTCCTCGCCAGGAACTCAAATGCATATGCAGGATTGAATGCTTTGAGCACCGAGTGATCAAATTTAATAAGGTTGTAGACACCAAAACTAGCATTGAAACCAAGCCAAACGATGACGATGGGTGCGAATGTTACGGCGAGTTTGGTGGTTCCCATAGGCTGGATGAGGAAGAGGAGAATCAAAATCCCGCACGTTGTTCCTACGATTGTGGATTTGGTGATGTCGGGCTTGACTACATTCAGTCCTTGAACAGCACCGAGCACCGATTGAGCGGGCGTGAGTACACCATCGGACATAACCATCGATCTATACAAGTCAGAATTTCTGCTAAATTACAGATTTCAAAACTCGAAATTTAGAAGATAAAAAGGCACGTAGAAAAATTCCCGACAATCGCCGAGCGGCCAAAAAAAAAGTGTGCCAGAAAAAGTTGGTTTTAAAAACAAAAGATTCACGTCCGCTGGGAAGCAGACTACTCCAACCCACATGAACTGCAGTTGTTTGGCAATCAATTAGCCGTCTTCGACCGTATAGATCAGAGTAATTTTCATACAATGTCATCGGATAGCTAACCCCTCGCGGTGAGAACTTTACGAATTGATCGTCGTGGTTTGGTTTGGAGAACAGTGATTAAATTGCTCAACCCACTACGCCATTTCAGACTAATTTATGAAAGCCCTTGGCTTATCATATGTTATACGTCTTCTCGCTGGAATTCGAGCTAGGAAGGCGGCTATCATTTTTGCCTCTTTGGGAAGAATGAGCGTTCAGGACGCTACGGCGAATGAAATTGCCAAATAGAGCGACAACAACCAATGGAACCGCTGCTCGAACGAAGAATCACGAAACTCTAGACGCATGAAGTTGGAAGGAAATTTAGTTACTCACACTGCAAGTACCCCAATAGTTTTCAACAAGCCCCTCGCAAACTTGCTCTTCTCCAAACGAGAGCGGACGCTAAGATTCGCCTTTTCCAAATCATGCGACATGTATCTTTCCATCTTGATGAGGGAAGCCTCTCGAGGGTCACGTTTGGTAATGTGTGCCTGTAGACAATCACTTAGACAAATTCGTGTTGAGAAGGAAGGATTTCAACCCACGAATCTGGAGAGTAGGGAATAGGTGCTGAAAGTTCCGCCTTCTCCTTCATTATCGGCGTGGAGGATGACGAGAACGTATTTGACCTGTTCATTAGATTGATTCGAGATTTGAAAGAACTTTTCTTACAGTGACCATTAAAGTCAAAGTCCATATGATGACTAGATATTGGTTTTAGTATAGCTTATTTTTTGGGGTTTGAATATTGTTTGTGAAAACTGACTTGACAGAATGCCAATGAGATCCTGATAGGATGGCTCACTCGTAAATGTGGAGGAGTAGACATAGAGAGGACTATATGTAGGGTCAGAGAGAACACTTGAAAAAAGTCTAATGTTGGAAATGCTCAAGTGAACAATAGTATGATGCTGACCTGGTTCCGATGTCTCCATATATAACCTTCAAGAATTGTCAGCGATTATCTCGGCCACATCGAGGAGAGCAGCTTACCCCAATACTTTGATAAGCTAGGTAGAACAAAAGTTTTCCTTTGAATACCTATTTCCAAGTAAGGAAACACACAATCAACAGAGTCATACCCTCTGCATACCTGCTTCTGTTTGAAATCTCCGCTCTGTCTCAGCCCGCCATCTTCATCATCATTCAGACGGGCATGACCCCGTCGTTCCAGGGAGCGATCTCTCGTGCTTCGTCTATCAAGAGATGCATTTCGGATGGGATAAACGCCACCAATTCCGGTACTAGTCCCATCACTCGATTTCGTCCGTTGAATAGTATCTGCAATGCGAATCGTAGCCATGCCCAGGGGCTAAGGCTCGGTAGAGGCGTGCTGGCCCGCGAACAAGGCGATGCTGCAGAGCTTGGCAATATAAATCGAGCTCGTAGCGAGAATCAAGGACAGCTAAAGTGAAGCTTTAAGAAATGTTTTGAGGAAGAGGAAAGAAGGATTAGAGTTTCTCTTTAATGAAAAATACATTCTAGTGCGGATCCCGTAAATAAGCGGTTTGCGAGAGCGGCCTGGCTATGGCAAGCCACCGAGTCTACGAACGACTCGCGCCCACACGTGCGGTTACACCAGGAGGTTTCCAGGCAGATGGGCTGCATTGCACGATGTGAGGACTGTTCTCTATTGCTACATGTTGCATGTAAACATCAAGATAAGGGATTCTCCTCGAATCACCAAGCTGGTCATTGCTGATAGGCAATGCGGGCAATAATTTCTTCTCCGAAGCGGGAGGGCAGCTGGAGGCAATCCTGCTTGTGCTCAAATGTAAGTTTCCAACAGTCTGGAGCTTTCCGTTGACTTGTTCGAAGATGTTGGCCGAGGCCGTGGGAGCCAACCACACTAAGGGAATCTTTGTGTGCCACTGCCGAAGTTGAGCCATTTCAGAACAACAGGGGATGAGCTTCATGCCAAAGGATGAGCATTCCTCAGGGACGATTCCCATTTGTCTCTAGCATACGTAGGGGGCTGGTACTGTAACCTCACTTGAGATTTCTCCAGCTGACCCCGCGTCCCCAATACAAAAAGTAAAAAGAAAGAGCTCCGAAGCAAGGGTGTCAAAAAGGCAAGTCCTTCCACTAAGTGACAACACATTTTATTCTCTTTGTACTGTACAGCCATATTGGTATCTTAAATTCTCAAGCTAAAGGTGACAAGTGTAGCCGCCTACTGCGCCGACAACGAAAAGGCAACATTTCCAGTCGAAGCTCCACCAATACAAGTTGAACTGAATGTCCCTGTGGGGCAAACAGCTCTAGCTGCTCGCACACATCCTTCCCATCTGCCTTTGCTCACATTGATTGTAGCACCAGAATCTACCGCATTCAATTTGAAAAGAGCTGTTCCCGATGACCCTGTAGTGGAAGTTGGTGCTCCGCCACATTTCGTTATTGCGCCAGCAATGCCACCACATATTCCAAGCTCTGCTACGTTTTGGCTTTAAGAAAATCAGTTGTCAATCTCATGACACGCCACAGTAACGTGGTTGAGGAATGGGGATTCTTACTCATGGAAGACGATATTACTAAACGAAGATTAGCAGTTGAACAAAGTTGTTTTCGGCTCCAAACTTACGCTGCTGTGTCGATGCATTTAGTCCCAGTGACAGCATCTGGGTTGACAGTCGTGGAAGCTCGAAGACGGAGAACTTCGTAGTGGACCTGGCTAACAGCCACTGAAGGGAATGGCGATGCGCTAACAAGTGTTGCTGCTATCAAGATGAGAGTGGTGATGTGCGAGGTATACATTCTGGTGTTTATATCGTTGCGGGAGCGGGAAAAAGTTGGGCAGGAAGACGTCGAGTCTGTTTCTTATCAAATAAATAAATATATACAAATAACTCAAAGTACTGAATGGAAAGAATGTAAACGATCACAGATCGCGAAGCTGAAATTGGAAAGAGCAAGAGTGATCAGAGGATTAGACGGATGATAAGCATATAATGTACCACTCGGTACGACGACCGAGAGGCGAAGCAAATCTCGTTTGCCAACATGGAACAATCTGTATTTCAAGAGACGATCATACTTGGCCTTCATTTCGTCTCCAAGATGCCATCCGATGTGGTTTCAAAACTTCGGATGACGGGGGTGGAAAGGGTTGTTGAAACGTTTCAGAGCAAAATCCGCCCCAAAATTTCCAGAAATGGACAACCGCATCTCGGAAACGAAGCTCCTCGTCTGAATATGGTGAATGGAGCCGACCAGGCGCAGTTGAAATTGAGTTAGACTTTCCTATAACCATTGCAAAGACCGCTCAGAGAAGAAAAAGGTGGGTATGGTTCTAGAGTCTGATCATGACCCAAGGACGTGGCTTTCATCTTCTGAGATTGATGGAAATCGTGATCGGATATTGGTTCCGACAGAGCGATCATATATGAGCAAGGTAAACCAATCCTATCAAGTTACATTAGAGAAGATCGTCAACTCATTCTATTACTTCTTGTTGACTGGGAACCATTTATCGGAGCACTTCCTTTCTGGTTCCACAGACACCGCACACCCCAACGTCGCCTGCATTGATATAAATGTTATCTTTGCATGTTGCGCTATTGCAGTTCCATGAGTCAGGGGCAAATTCTGGCTTGAGAACATTCGAGCAGACCATACAAGTCAATGAAGTTGGCTCGTTGATAACAGAGCAAACGGGGCAAGACACCTCTTCCACCAAAGGTTTTGTAGGCGCATCTTTGTTCGTTTCCTGTTTCTGGCTCGCAGGAGCGGGTTTACGCTTGGGTAGAGGTTTCGACTCCCCATTTGATGGGATTGATGACTCCTTTGATGGTGGCCATTTTGGTTGTGTGGTACTCGCGGGAGGGACTAGCGATTCAGTTGATCCAGCTTTATGCTTTCCTTTGCTCTGCGAGGATAAGTACCGTTGGGAATGACCTGGGATACTTTGGAGTTCCAGTATTTCTCTCTTGGCATCTTCATCATCCTTCTCCTCGTCTTCGCAAACCTTAACCATGCCTCTGCCATCTTTGTCCACGAGCCGTTTTCCATCAATATCGAGTGCGTCGTCTGGCTCTGCCTTGATATAAACATCGTCTTCTGCGTCACTCTCGGCCTCGCTATCTGTGACTAAATCCTCATCCTTGATCTGCGGCTCCTCTTTCTTGACTTCGAATCTAGCCAAAGCGGCAGCCGCTCGCAATTCTCTTCCTCGAGCGGATCCAGCTACCCGTGGCTTTCCTGTCGGTTTTTTGCCATTTTCGAGCTTAACTTTCGTGGCTTGGTCTGCACCTAGGGCGACCCCATTTGTGCCAAACTTCTTCTTTATTCTCCGCTCCTGCCTCTCTTTGTATGTGATTTTAGCCTTAGCTTTTCTCTTCTTGCCCTTGGATCTGAAGGTTCCGCCGCACATGTGTTCCGGCAGTACTTCTCCGGTCTCAAGTTCATCTCTATCGAATGCGCCATTCTCAAGCAGTACTCCTCTACCCCAAAGACCATCTCCGGTATATCCCTTCTCCCATAAGCCGTTCATCTCGCCAGCGAACTCGTTCCGCACAGTCCAAAAGGCTTTCGAGTGATTCATCTGCTTATTATGTGCTAATTCGTGCATCATGACCATCTGGACGAATTTGAATGGAAGCCAATGGCCAGTCGAAGGGGACCTGAGGACAAGCTGGATGACTTCTCCATTGTTGAAATTTCGGCCTGAAAGTTATTAACTTCAATTGCTCGACGTGGTCAAAAACATGGCATACCCCAGAATTCTAGATTTGGTTCATACTCCTCTAGTGACACCACTGCAAGATGATGCCTGTTCATGATCGGAAGGCATTGCGCCGCTATGCGCTCTAGAAAGTCCTTCGATGTTTTCTCGCCAGCGCCTGGAAGAGGTTTGATGAATACGATATTCTTATTTGGATGTGTCTGCTTGACGTTGATTCTTTCCCAGCCTAAAGGCATCTTGATGACATGTAGTTCATCGGTCTGGTAACATGTGCGACTGATGGAAATGCCGTGTGAGCGGTTGTAGCTTGGCTGTGTCCAGATTACAACTCGTCATCATCTACAACTTGACGCGGAGCGAAATCGCGTGTCCACGTGATTATTTAAATTGCAGCCCATATAACTTTATTGGAATTTAAGTCGGGAGCTTTTCAATTCTAGATGAATTCTTGACTAGTATTTCAACTTATATCAAACGGCATGCCATCTACAAGTATGATCCATGCTAAGGCTGATGTGCGGACAAGACATCGCCGTCTTTGGAATAGCCTTTTGTCTCGGCTTTCAAGTGACAAATTGTGATATGGGGTGTCCATGGAAAAATGTATCCAAATAAGACGTTAAGTATCATCCCTTCAAGAGATAGTATTTGGATTTGAAGGAGGCTAAGTTCGTTTAAAGATTGGGTTTCCACTCTTTGGCAAAAGAATTCCAGTAGCTACCTACCTACTCAAATCTACCCCGCGATTTTACCCCAACTTTTACCCCTGTAGCTTACCACCTAAACAAGACCGACTTGCAACAGCCTCAGACCATTCCGCGCATACAAACCAGCAAATATTTATTTTGTTCGTGGAGTTTATCTTGCTCTTATTAAGTCATTGTGTCAAGCAAATACCTGTGGGGTCCAATGACGTTGAATTTGCCTTGAAGCAAAGCCGATCTAGTCCCCACAAGACCCCTTGGGGTCACTTCCGAGACCCTACCCGATACTCTAGCACCAGCATCCGATATACATAGCCCATCTTCCCCTTGAAGCAGAAGTCAAAGTAAAATTCTCAAACTTTACTCAAGATGGCTCCTACACAGACTCCCAAAAAGCCCTTCCATATCGCTGTTTGCGGTAAGTATCTAATATCCATTAGCAATCTCATCAGATGCTGAAGCGTGACTAGGTGGTGGCATCGGTGGCCTCTGCATCGCCATAGGCCTATTACATCAGAACATCTCATGTACACTGTACGAAAGCGCACCGGCTTTTGCGGAGATAGGTGCAGGTGTTTCTTTTGGGCCCAATGCCGTCAGAGCTATGTCTTTGATAGACCCTGATATCAAGAAGGGCTATGACAGAATAGCGACAAGTAATGCATGGCCTGAAAAGAAGAAATTCTGGTTTGATTTCAATTTGGGACAGAAAGAGGATGGGTGGAAGGATCTGAAAGCTCCTGGGAAGGAGGGTATGAGGATAGCACAGGTAGTTGCTGGAGATATTGGCCAGAGTTCTGTGCATAGAGCACATTTCCTAGACGTATTGGTTAATATGGTGCCAGATGGAGTTGCGAAATTCGGAAAGAGGGTGGATAAGGTTGAGAAGAAGGGAGAAAAGATGCAGCTGACTTTCCAAGATGGCTCAACTGCAGAAGCAGATGCGGTTATTGGATGCGATGGTGTGAAGTCACGTACGAGACAGATCTTGTTGGGTGAGAATCATGAATCATATAGTCCAACTTTCACCGGCAAGTATGCCTACAGGGGACTGATCCCAATGGAGAAGGCAGTTGGCGCAGTGGGCGAGGAATTAGCGAGGAATAGTCAGATGTATCTGGGTCGTCACGGGCATATTCTCACATTTCCCATCGAAAAGGGGAAGACTATGAATGTAGTCGCATTCCAGACAAAGATGAATGGGAAGTGGGAAGATGAGAGATGGGTTTTACCAATGAAGATGGAGGACATGTACAACGACTTTGATGGTTGGGGAGATAGTGTGAAACAAATTCTTTCTGTAAGTCTTCAACAACATGGAAGAATTGCTATTGTCGCTAATCTTAGTAGTTAATGGAGAAACCTGACGTATGGGCATTATTCGACCACCCTCCAGCACCCACCTATTACAAGGGCCGCCTCGCATTATTGGGAGATGCTGCTCACGCATCAACGCCTCACCAAGGCGCTGGAGCTGGTCAAGCTATCGAAGATGCTTTTGTGCTATCCAATTTGCTTGGTAACATTGATTCTGCTGACCAGATCGAGAAAGCGTTCCAAGCATATGACGCTATCCGAAGACCCAGAAGCCAGAAGGTGGTGAAGACCAGTCGTGACGCCGCTGCGATTTATGAATTTGAAGATGAGAAATTGGGAACTGACTTGGATTTGATTAAGCGGACGTTAGAGCAGCGTTATGACTGGATTTGGGACGAAGATCTCCCACAACAGTTGAAGCGAGCGCAGGATATCATGGGTGTGAGGGCGAGCTTGTAGTGTCTCAATCAATTTCATCGTCTCTCAAAGCAAAGAGCGCCTTCATGATCTCGTCTGTCTTGCTGCGAATGGCATCATGATACATAGAACTTGTGATGTACCTATGTCCTTTTAGTATATATTTTGCGTTGGATACCCCTTCTTACTGTTTGCAATTCTTCACTAGCTTGGCAGTCTCTTGTGCGAGCTCGAAGCTCACATACATGTCATCAACGAATGTCGCAGAGTACAGAGGTACCTCATTTCGGGCCAGCTTCAGAAAGGATTAGAAATTAACTCTAACTATGAGAGTCACAAACACATACCTGCCACTGATCGTACAGCTCTGGCCATCCTGAGTATTTCGCAATGTTTTCGGCAACAGGAGCAAGCTTCTCCAATTCCGGAAATATGTCAAACATGAAAGGATATATCATTTCCCCGGAGAAAAACAGAGGATACTCCTTCACAGCTGAAGGTGATTGAGGAGATCCTCCAAGCCACTGATATTCCCTCATGCTCTTCCCCACCCGATCCGCTGCCCAATTACTGGGTTCATTTTCGCAGTAGATGGCTTCATGTAGCACGGCATAAAGCACATTGTCATCAAAGCTCAGAGCATTTTCAAGCGCTGAGAGAGTAGGACGCGTGATGAATTGGAATTGCTCCAGATCTGTCTTCATTTTGAGGATCAAGTCGTGAACCTTTCATAGTCAGCCTTTCCTCATAGCATATGTGTAGCGACTTACCGAATCTAAGCCGCCATGAAAGCCAAAGTTACGGCCTAGAGTTAAAAACCCTCTCACGGTCAAGATACCCCCAGAAGGCAGTTGCAGGCCACATTTGCTTTTGATATGGAACGCCAAGCCTGTGCAACACACCATGTCAGTCTCAAATTCCATATCATCATATGTGGACGGGGGTGATTACCATGGACTGCATCAATGTCTTCGGGAAATTTGGTGTAATACGCCTTGTTCCTTTCGATGACTTTCTTGTACGTGGACTTGTAGACGATATCGGCAGACTGACCTATGGGAGGTAGGCCACCAGTTGTGAAAGCCTCACGAAGGCCTTGAGGATATTTCGAAAGATATCTGGGCAATTTATTAGTATGAATTGAGGGGGTGGGTTCAGAATTCTTGAAGTAGGGTTGACAAGACAGAGATAAAAGATTTTCCTGCCATACACGCTGGGTCACTACAACAAGAGAATGTACTCGAAGAATACCAATGAGTTCCACTTACGTCAAAGCACAGAAGCCGCCAAATGACTGTCCAAAGATTGACCTACCTCATATCAGCTTGCTACCTTATGTGTGGCCTGTAAATTTCATGCAGATCGTCATAAGTGAGTAGTGAATTCATCTTCTCTGTTGTGGAGAGGAATATGGAACGAGTATACAACTTCGTGTACTGAGGATCGCTGAGCGGCGGGGAAATATTGATACCCGGCAGCAGAGAAGATTAGACATACCATTTCTTGAGTTCTGTCGGGTACTCGGCGGTCAGAGTCCTTCTGATTGCCTCACAGTCTCTCACGATATTGTCTGCCCGGAAGAGTTTCAGGTAGTCGGCTTGCCTATGGACATCTCCTTGAAGCGCTAGAGTTTCTGCTGTAATTGGATTGCTGAGGCCAGTTCCTCGCTGATCCAGATACAGCATTTGATAGCCTTTATCAAGAACAGTATTGGTGATTGGAGAATTTTGAGGAGCAGAACATGGACATCCAGGTCCACCTTGCAAGTAAACGAACCATGGTTTCTGGGATTTCTTCCGGGCTTCTTCCTCTGGAACTACAGTTGTGGGTTTTTCATGTTTCGTGACAGCACGGGCAAAGAGCTGGATAGTTCCTCGTCCAGGATTTGAGTAGTCCTTAGGAACCTCAAAAAATAGTTCCGATACTTTGAGTTTTCCTATGACAGTGTTAGCCAGATAACACATTGAAAGCGTCAGGTCGCAGAAAATGATCCAAGAAGCAAACGCCAGAGTGTCAAACAGCTTGAAATATATTAGATGTATACGAAAGTTTCGGCAACAAGGGTTTTAAGAATAGGTCTTTAATTCAGACAACTTTCGCCCGGTAGTAGTCATGCCTACCTGGTATGAGATGCGGCTTTGCACTGAGCAGTCTTGCGCTAGCCATAATTTAGAAGCCAAACTGGAGATTGTACTCGTGATGCCCAAAACACTGAGACAGTAGATGCTTCTCGTTTGACTTGATACCCAATTGCTTGGCAGGGATTGAGAGAAGTGAACTGATATTCAATGAAGTGTCCAGAGGTGGGGGCTTAAGGCTTGTCTTGGCGAGTGTGGAGGTGAGAAGGTGACTTAAGAGCGGCACCAGCGACCTTACGAATGCTACGGTGATAAAGAATGGCTCCGGACAGGGTGCGCTCCGATTCTGTTGTATCCCAAACGGTACGTCACTTTAGTTTGAGGCCAGGAGGAACAAAATTATCGTTGAAGATTTGTCAAACATTTCTGCATGCTTCATTGGAAACTATCCCCAAATCAGTGCTGCTTTTGTCCAACACCAAGCGAGAAACCTTTTGCGAATATCAAAGTCTTCCTGTCTACCATCAAAAAGATTGCACCCTTCGAACCTGAACCAAGAAGCTGCAAAAAGCTGCAAAGGGACTCACTCAAAGGTGCAAGGTTAGTAGATCTTGTATGAATCAAGCCCCGGGTCACTGCCAACTACGATTTTCGGAAGCCGTTCCAGAAGTTATTGTTACGCATTGGTTGAAATTCATCGTGCGCAATACGCATAAGGTTGCAGGTCCCGAGATATCAGTATTGCTATTCCCCTTTCGAGAGCCCAATTATCTGGCTATACGTGGGAATATACTCTGGGCAAAATAAATCTCACTGGAATCAAGATTTTGGGGAGTAGCCTCTCAGAATTTTCGAGTCTACCACGTGATTCACTCCAATAGCTGTTCAAAATGGCAAAAGACAAGAAAGGCAAGAGCGAAGGCAAGAAGGCTAAGATAGAAGAAAAGAAAAAGAAGCAAGAGAAGAAGGGGGAGAAGAAAGAAAAAGCCAAGAACTCCAAAGCGAACGACAGCGACGCTGAGGACGTCGATCTGGATGCTGTCCTCGCTGAATATGCCAAAAAGCAAGAGCAATTCCTCAAAGTTACAGAAGCTCCTTGCGATCCACCGAGAGCTCGGGGATCATCTACCTTCATGGCATCTCCAGCAAATGACAATGAGCTATTTCTATTTGGTGGGGAATATTTCAACGGTGCTTTAGCCACTTTCTTCAACGATCTCTACGTGTATTTGATCAACAAGGATGAATGGCGCCTTATTACTTCGCCAAATACGCCACTACCAAGATCAGGACATGCCTGGTGCCGAGGTGGCAATTCTGGAGGGATATATCTATTCGGTGGCGAGTTCAGTTCGCCCAAGCAAGGAACCTTTTATCATTACAACGATTTCTGGCGCTTTGAACCCTCAAACAGGGAGTGGACGAGATTGGAAACTAAAGGGAAAGCTCCACCAGCAAGGAGTGGGCATCGAATGACATATTATAAGAATTACATTATTCTTTTCGGTGGTTTTCAAGACACATCTCAACAGACCAAATATTTAGCTGACCTTTGGATTTACGATACGCAAAACTTTACTTGGTTCACACCTACTCTACCTCTGGCAACCCAGAAACCAGATGCACGATCATCATTTTCATTCCTACCACACGAATCTGGTGCCGTGCTTTATGGTGGCTATTCCCGAGTCAAGTCAACAGTGACTGGAAAACAAACGAAAGGTGGTGGTCAAGCCCAACGCAATGTGTTGAAGCCAATGGTTCACCAAGACTGCTTTTTCCTCCGTATCACTCAGCCAGCAGCAGATGCTCCAATTCATGCACTACCGACAGTAAGATGGGAGCGACGGAAGAAGCCCGCAAATGCTCCAAATCCGCCGCGAGCTGGTGCGACTATGACTTACCACAAGGGGCGAGGAATGATGTTTGGTGGAGTCCATGATGTGGAAGAGAGTGAAGAGGGCATCGATAGTGAATTCTTCAACACGTTGTTTGCATGGAATATTGAACGGAATCGCTACTTTCCTCTCTCGCTACGAAAGCCTCGCACAAGTCAACGCAAGCCACAAGGAGAGGCCAGAGTGAACCGTCGCGGTCGAGCACAGGCAAATGAGGAAGAGCTTCTTCGAAACCTTGCTGCTCTGGGAACGGGGAAAGCGGCAGAAGCTGATGAGATGGAGATGGAGAAGCCTGAAGAATCTGAGGAAAAATCTCTGCCAGCGAAAACTATTCTGATGGAGTTTCCACATCCAAGATTCAATGCCCAGTTAGCTGTCCAAGACGATGTTCTCTACATCTATGGAGGCACTTTTGAGAAAGGAGACGTTGAATTCACGTTCGATGAAATGTACTCCGTAGATCTAGGCAAATTAGACGGAGTGAAGGAGATATTCAGCCGTGAACCAGAGAACTGGCTAGGAAGTGATGACGAGGATAGTGAAGGTGACGAGGATGATAGCGACGAGGACGACGAGGAAGATGAGGAGGGAGACGTTGTGATGGCTGATGAAAAACCACTCCATACGGAAAGTACACGCAAGTCTAAACGCAAAGAGAAGCTCGCTGCTGACTTTGATGATGCGAGTGTCATTTCTTCGGCCATATCTTCAACCTTCGATGATACACCTGACGATAGCTTACCTGGTACATCAGTTGATGATGGATTGCCACATCCTCGACCATTTGAGTCTCGCAGAGATTTCTTCCAGAGAACTGGCAATGAGTGGCAAGAAGCACTCATGACGAGTTTGAGATGGAAGGGTATCCAGCCTGAAACTTTGTCTGTGAAGGAGATCAAGACTAGGGCTTTTGAGATGAGTGAAGAGAAGTGGTGGGACTCGAGAGAAGAGATCCAGGCTTTGGAAGACGAGCAGGAGGCTGCTGGTATTGGGGAGGTCATCACTTTGGCTGATAAGGCAGATGCTAGTGGAGGTGTTGGGCGGAGGAGGTAACGAAACTTGATGCAACCATAGTTTGGTGTCATTCATAGCTAGGCAAATAGAGTTGTTGACGGATCACGGTAAGGTGGCGTTGTGCAAGAATGAGATCAGTTTCTGTGTTGTGTGGGCGGTCTACTTTCAATTTGTCCAAGTAGATGCCTTGAATTGATATAGGAGAAATACTTTCTTGCACATCGTATCTGAGTTCTCATTGTACTATCAAGGCTTGGAGATTAAATTGTACCACCTGGGGCATGTCGTTGTCCAGCCTGAGTCGGGAGATTGAGATGGCCCATCTGTGACCAGGGAAATTTGGACAATTCATGCGAGTGCGATATGCAACAAAATATTTGTGCAGAGACTTGTGGGTTCAAGGTCATCTGGGAGATTGAAAAAACACAATTTGTGACGAGGGTAATTTGGACATTTTATGCGGAGACGACGTGCAACAAAATCTCTCTTCAATATCAATGTATCCCGCTGGACCACATTCGATATCTAGAATTGGGAGAATGAGATGTGCCATTCATGTCCAGGGCGTCCTTGGACTTTTTGACTGATACGACGTGCAACAAAATGCCCTTTTCAAGATATGCTCTTTGGCTAGACTAACATCCGGAGTTGGAAGATTGAGCTGTTCCTACCTATATATCCGGGACGTGTTGGACACTCTCGCCGAAACCTGCATGCAACAAAAGACTTGCTGATATGAAGATCTCTAATTCTTGTCACGGTATTGCGTTTTCTGCGCAACATCTCGTAAATATTTGCATTCAGGTACTGTTAGTATGAACCTCCTGGAAGAGGTACGGGTAGATACAAGAGACTTTCAGATCCTTAACAGCAGTATAATTCTGCCCATATATCCTCCTAAGCCGTCCATACGAGATTGGCCTCGCCCAATTTCGCCATAACTCCATTCTTTGCCCATTCTGATCCATATGCCCTCTGCCCAATGCACTATTCTTCTCATGCCCCATATCGTCCATAACAGTCTTCCTGATGTTTCTGCAAACATTCAAGAGCACAAACCCGACCTCCACATCTCATACATTTGACTCTTCCCCAATATCCACAATTCATACAAAACCTTCTGGGGGGTTTCCTCCTATCTTCTTCCACTAAAGGACCTCGGGCTTCAATATACGTCAGTGGAGGAGCCGCTAGCAGCTTTTCTATCTCTTCCTGCGACGGCATACCCGGTATCCTTGATATCAATAGCGGATCGCTATCTCCCGGATGAGGAGCAGGTATTGTAGAATTCCCTTGAGCTAGCAAAGGTACATCCTTCATTTCTACATCTTGCGTGCTGGGCTCAGTCTTTACTGGCGTTGCCGCCAGTTGAGCAGCCGAAGAGACTTTCCGGAGAGGCGTAGGTGTAGGAACTGCATTCGGATCTTTCTTCTTGTGAGAGCGTGTCCCTTTGCTGGTGAGATGTGGTGTGCCTCCTCCTCGGACAGCGGGGGTCGCTGGGGCAGGTTTCGGTGCTTCGAGGATGGGAAGTGCTGGGACGGCACCGTTGATGAAGTCATCTAGATGGTGCTCAAATGTCTTTTGTGATTGTAAGATTTTGCGGACTGTGGCTGTGGTTCCTTTACCGTGACTCGCTGTTCGTTCATCAGCATGCTTCTGGAGGAGGGGACGTGGGGGAGAACCGTACCTCTTCCAGCATTGTCTCGATGACGAACAGGAATGGGGATGGAGACATCGCGGAAATTATCGCGCTGGAGGGAAGCAATATGCCGCTGAATCTTTGCGTCCTGCTGTGCTGTCGTCTCGTGGCCAGGAAGTTGATTGCGAGCGCGTTTGCGGGAGGAAGGCTGTAAGGCTGTGGAAGAGGAGTTGGCTCCGGTATCTGCGACGTAGGCCCATCCAGGAGCCGGAGCAGCCCCTGAATTGGCGACTTCTCTCACGCCAAAGTTGATCATCCTGTCATAAATTCACGAACGTGGTGTTGTGGAAGTGAAAGTAGTCGCGTGCTGAGGGCAAAATAATTTGATGCCGAGACGAGGCAAGGCTGATGAAAAATGGCAGGTATCACATTGCTTCATCAATCTTGTAGACGAACAACTACAATGAGGACTGTTATCGTTCATTTACAGATGTATCTGCTGCTTGGTATCTCATTTTGTTGCAGCGACAAAGCAGTGAAATCGAGAACCTGTTGTACATGCCCAATTTGAAAATTCCATGTTTTCCATCAGGCCGAAAATATCGCTCCGCCAATTCCTGCACAATCTGCCCTCCCATTATCCATCATTACCACATAATTCAATCCCTTCATTTCTTCTTTTCCAGCGTAGCAAGTTTTTCTTCCAAAGTCTGAACGTACGAGTGCACGCGTTGCACCGAAGCTTGTAAGCTCTGTATTATCACTAGTCAGCCAGTGCCCAAATTTATCGAGAACCCAATCAAGGCCCATCTCTTCCGGAGTCATCTACTATATAGTTGCACAGAGAGACTAGATGCAAAGACGCACATAGATGTCCTCCGTTAATAGCTCGTTCGATACTTTGTATTCTTCCAGGATGTAATAGTAAACACCTGCACCCGCAAGTGTGCTACCGAGCAGGAAGCCGAAGAGTCTATGAGAGCAAAAATAGTTAGCACTGTGATTTGAAAGGAGAACCTGGTGGTGTGAGGCGATGCATTAGCAGATGTTGGTGATGTCCGCTGGTTAGGACAGCGAATTGCTAGATGGTCAGAGTATGGACAGCAGTGCAAGTACTTCTTGAATGTAGGGATCAAGAAATATCAGACTCACCCCCCTCGGAATGCTCCTACGGGCTTTCGGACTGGCAGAGCTACGGCTTCTGCGAATCTGCGAGTTGAAGTTTGAAAGCTTCGAGAGCTGCGGAGAGCAACGGATGGAGTGGAGATGGTGCGCATAGCGGGAGACAGAATACGGGATGCCATTGTTCCTGGATGAGATAATCGATCGAGGTTCGAAGTTCCAAAGATTAATATCAATTAGCGGATTGATGCGACTTGCGTGAGTGTTGATATGAAGTGGTCCTGTGCAAGCTTGTTGTTCCCTTTTCGCGATGGCAAGCTATAACTTCCCCGGAGTTTTGCGGCAATATATCACAAGCGAAATGGTACGGAAAGGGGCACATACATTTCACATTTAGCATGGCAGCAAACTCGGCCCGCAGATACCACATTTCACGGGAATATTACAGATGGCTTTGATATAAGTTTCAAATAATGTTTAATCCAGAAATTGCTAGCAATTTTATTATCCGACGGCCCAAAGACCCAACCTAAAGAGCCCATTTTGCAGTGCCTTTCTGGCTGTCCAGTTGCAGGGTAGATAGTACAGATAAAAAAGAGAAAGCGCTAAACGATCGATCAATCTACAACTCGTCGTGATCCTCAGTTGCAGCAGACTTGACAGCCTCAGTTGCTTCACTGGCAGCAGATTTTGCGGTCTCAGTAGCCTCCTCAGCAGCGCTCTTTGCGGATTCAGTAGCAGCAGCAGCTTGCTCAGCCATCGACTCGACAACTGGCTTCTCTGCGCTCTCCTCCTCGTAGGCAACCTCAACCTCGTACTTGCCATTCTCCTTGACGAACTTGATGAGATCCTCGATGCTACGGCTTCCGCTATAGGTTACTGGGTTCTTCTTGTCGCCAGCCTTGTAGAGCTTGATGGTTGGGAAACCTTGGATCTCATCAGGAACATCGTTCAAGGTGGCATCAACCTTTGCGATGGTGACCTTATCGGTGAAACCACCATCGACGTAAAGCTGGGCGAGGATGTCGTATTTGGGGGCAAGAGCCTTGCAGTGACCGCACCATGGAGCATAAAACTCAATCAAGACATCCTTGGCGTCGTCCAAAACGATATCGTCGTAGTTCTTTGCAACGACAATTTGGACTGGACCCTCTTGCTTCTCTGGAATTGGTTCTGACTTGATGCTTGGCTCAATGGTGCCATCAACGAATTGTTTAACAAACTTTCCAATGGTCTCCTCGGTGATCTCAAGTTCTTGGTCGAATGGGTACTTCTTGTTGTTAACGGTATCTTGGATGGCAAAGGCAGGGAACTTGTCGGCCTTGAGGTTCAAGTTACCAGCGTGTGCTCCGAACGCCTTAGCATCAATGGTGGCAAAGCTGACTTTGCCCTTGTGCAACTCAGCAATTGACTTAAGAGCAGCTGAGATGGTGGTGCGCTCCTCTTCGGTCTCAGCGAAGATATATGCCAAAGGAATTCCGGTGGCCATATAGCCGGCATATGTCTCTGGGCCGACCTCACCGATCAAAGGAATGGAGGAGGTGGTAGCGAATTTCTCAATTGTCTCAGCGTCGAAAGCCTCGGTGTAGACGTTCTTGCCCTCGTCGAATGACTTGTAAAGAACGATAGATGGGACAGTTACGCCCTCAGCCTTGGCTAAGGCAGCATCGCTGGTGGCTCCGAAAAGGTAGTTGTCACGGAGCTTCTCAGCAACAGTTGTGAATGTAGTGTTCGAGGTCTTGTCCTCCGCATCGAAATATGCAACCAAAACAACCTTATCGGCAGTCTTGAAATCCTCGAGGGTATCCGCAGTCAAAATTGAAACGGCTGGCAACGATTGCTTGGTCATGTACGAAACAATCCTGCGCATAATTTAGTATCACTGCTAAAGCCAATTGAATGAATCAAAACTTACGCTGGTGCCTTTCTGGCGCCCGAGTATGGGGAAACATTGTCTGCACCTCGGAAAACTTTCAGAGTTGGGTAACCCTCAACGCCAAAGCTTTGGCAGAGATCGGCCTCCTCTGTGCAGTCCACCTTGGCGAGCTTGATGTTCTTCTCCTTCAATGTGGTTGCCGCCTCCTCGTATTCAGGTGCAAGAGCTTTGCAGTGGCCACTGAATACCAATTAGTAATCTGCTCTCTATGTAGGTATCCTGTAAAACTACTTACCACCATGGCTGAATTGAGAAACATAACGTTAGCAATGTTAATATATTATGTGTGATCAATAGACACGTACTGCGTAGACTGAAAAATGTTAGCTGAGAACTGTGGAATGGAATTGGGCCGAGGCTGGGTTATAGCTTACACTCTGCAAGAACCAAATCATTCTCCTTCACGAAATCTGAAAATGTATCCTTTGTAAGGACAGAGACATCTGAGGCTGAGGCGACAGCTGCGCTGACAAGGCCAAGGGCCAATGTTGTGAAGGTCCGCATATCGAATATCTTTTTGAGGTGGAATGGGGCGGTCCTATGTCAAAGCGTCAGAGGGTTTGGTATGGGTAGGAGATATGGCGAGTCGCAAGAGGGATATATCTGCCGAATAGCAAGAAATAATCGCAGGATTGCTGGAGCAGTGAATGTCAATACATACCTCTTTGATTGTGGTGAAAGAAAGTGAGTTGGTTGAGGGAGGAAAAAGTTGAGTTGGATAAGAAGTAGATCTGTCCCTTTATTGCATCCGGCTCAGCCCAGTTATCGCTAAATTTAACACCACTACACCCCGCCCTCTCGCCTCATGATTAATCAGAGATCAGAACACGCTGTCTTCAAAATGGTAGCGCGAAAGAGCTGAAAAGGGGCTTTAAACGAAGGATTGCGAGACGGATTTACAGGGTTGGTTTCCTAGATAGTGCAGGATAGTGCTGCAGCTCCTCCAGATCTGCATTTATTCTTATTAATGTGAGAGGACAACGTCTCTTCATCCCAAATCCTTCCCTCGTGCCACTGCAAAAGAGAATTTAGCCACGGAGACCTCGTTGAAATGATTCTTTGTTCAGCTCGCCTGCATCGATTTAATCAAGGGTCTGCCATTATTATTCGGGCAATCGTGTCTATTCCCTATATTGAATCAAGGAGGCCAGGATGCATGGCCTTAATCTGTCCTCAGGAGAGCATCGATCTTGGCGGCATGGTCAGTCTTCATGTACTTCTGGATCGGTAATCTCTAAGAGCTCTCACAGCGTCTCTCTTTTACAAGCATGTTTGTGATTGAGTAGCCACGTCGCCTGTAGTCACGGAGGTTCAATGTGCTTGTAAGCTTAGACGTAGATTTTCCGTCGGCTTGATTACCCTTCTTCAAGGAACCTTACCTTCCGAAGGCATGGAAAATTGGGGAGATATAACATAGATCTGTCTTCTAGTACTAATTTACCTCTCCAGAGAAGTCCTCTTAGGGCTATCTTTCAGTCGGATGTCGGATGTTGTCGTCGCTAGTCATTGAAAGCTGGGTAATATGTGGATTTCTAGATATTTCATAATAACTGCATGTCGTCTATTTTGAAAGTCCATCGATACCTAGATGTGGCTCACACAGGATTCGAGGCTCAAATTTTGAGGAGTTGAGTTCATTTCGTTAGTGCGAAGTACCATTCCTAATTCCCAATTCTTTCTTGTTATCACAGACTTGCAGTGGGTGGGCCTTTTTGCTCAGCAAAGCAATGCCCCAATCCTCAAAAGCAAAGCACAATTGTTGCTAAGGAATAATTTTACAATATCCGCAGTCTGAACTTTGGCAGGTGGTGATAAGTACACCGTAAACTCTATAGTCTAGCTAACCCCTGTCGGAACAGCTGTTGGGAGGCCATCCTGGATTTTTGTTGCTTGTATTTTGAGGATAGGAAAGCCGAACTACATCACCATTCATTACTTGGGCTGCGATGATATCTCGTGCGGGAGCAGTAGGTGAGATTGCTGTGTATATCAGTCTATATATGTTTTCTCCTTTTGGAACATTGGTAGTTTTCTGTTAGGATCCATCTAATGGGGTTTGTCATTCCACTGTCGCGACTTCCTTTTTGAAAATGAAGTCGATCCCGCCTCGCCAAGTTCTTTCCTCTCCAAATTGTAACCTCTTCCCAGAATGCTCAATTCTAGGACCTCATTCTTTCCAGATTTCCAGCTTCATTTTCGTCTCCCCTTCGAGATAGTCATCTGCATCTTTCACGAGTTTGTGAGCCGTCTGTAGGGTTGAACATGCAATCCAGACAGACCTCGACCGGATGATACTAGGTGTCCCTTCACTGCAGCACAGTTCCTCTTGTCTGATTGTGGATACGGGAAATGGAGGCCGTTACCCCGATTTCACATCCTGCCGGTCGCGCCAGGGGTTTCAGCGACAGTTATGCAACAAGACCTCGAATCGTCAGTGATAAAGGGTTGGTTCAAAATGGACCAAGTCCCAGAGCCGGAAACGAGAACAGATCCCCTTTGGGGGTTTCTAAGGCTCTCGAAAGTATGTTAAAGACTACAACCGAAACTGGGGACATTGGTATGTTCTCTATCAAACCATCTCGAGTTCCCCAGTCTGCAAGTACTCCTCGTCGACTGGGCGGCGGCTTTAATGAGAATGGACCCCAAAAACCTAGGCAAACTTTTCAGCCATACGGAGTACCTGTCATCGACGATCGACGACGACTTCCCTCGTATGCCAAGGATGTCGGATCCGAGGTGGTTTCGATGTATGAGACTGCCAGTCAGAAGTCTGGTGGCCGAGGATTTGAAGACCCAGATTATCGCTCATATTCAATGACCCAAACATCATATTCCTCTTATACATTATCCAATCATCGATCATATGCAAGCCTTCGAAGTCAAGCGGATCCTCTCGTGCAACGTCCAAGGTCTCCTTTCGCATACCCAGCTCGTCTCAAGCGTCCCGGTTTCCGCCCTTCTTCTCCAGCTTTGACAGATGGAGGCTTGGTTGATTATAGCCGACGTGCAGAGATTGAGCGTTTCCCTGGTGTGAGTCTTTCTGAACCTGTGGCATCTTAACCATGCGGTAGATTCTGACGAGTTTCTTAGGGAGCTGGTTACAATACTTCTTCACCATCATCTCTTTATGCACGTAAGCGTAGGCCGCCTGGATTATTGAGAGCCGAAGCAAATAGATCCACGCCTTCTCTTTTGAGTCAACAGTCTTCTCCTCGTCGGTCATCTAGTCCACTTGTTCCACAAAGCAATGGGTCATCGTTCAACGATTCTTCCCGGAGAACCACAACTGGGTCTGTCAATACGTCGCCAGCTCGGAGCACATTCAGTCTCGCCTCTACGGTCAATCTATACTGTAATGTTCCTGCTCCTTCAGTCGCAACAACTCCCGGAAAGCTTCACCCACCATCTCCATTGTACTATGATTATACTGAGGATTTCGAAGTCGAAGAGGACAGACGGCCAGAAACCTTCGACCCACCTCCACCATTTCGAATTGAGAAAACAATTCCTGAAGACCGCCCTATGAGTGCTGAAGGTCCACCACCACTGGATGCTCTCTGCGCAGAATCAAATGACATCAACAATGCTCGACATTCCAACTCATCAACGCCTGTGCCCGTGAAGTATCCTGAACGTCGAAGTTCAGCAACCGGTTCTTGGACAGGTGTCGTTACGCCAGCAACACCAATACGATCTACCAAGCCTGCATCAAATGATGCACAGGCACATTCCGAAACCTCCAAGCGAGACACAAAAGTTATTAGGCTTTCGGGTTTGGGTTACGGAGCACGTGAATTGAGTAGTCATGTTGAAGAAGCATTTGGGCTTCCAACCTCGACAACCTTTGAAATCAGTGTACCAAAAGCCGGCGAGAATGATGCGCCTAGCTCGGAGGAGGATGGCATTATACAAAACTCTTCAAGAAGCCGGGGACAGGATACTCGTGCCTCTGTTGTATCTTCATATACTCTAGATGTGAAGCTCCCGACTTCCACATCACAAATTGATGGACCCAGCGGCACGAATCCATGGAACGATCGTCAAGACACTCGAGGAGGAAGCCGCGATTCCCATGAATTTACACAGCTTTCGCCTAAAGACCACAAGCTTATAGATGAAAAAGATACTCAGAAACAGACTTTAATCAATTCGCCTAGGACCAAAGTTCGGTCTAGCGGATTCACATCCATAAACACTGGGCTGACTGATCTGCTGGATATTGTGAGAGATATGGACAAGAAGGGTGAGTGTTGCAGCTCTATCCCACTCGGAAGGACTCCTATGAGCTCGCCTACGCTACCAGATGAGAACCTCTTACATAAAGCATCATTGCCGCGACGCATCACTCCTCCTCAATCTTCTAAAAGCGAGCAGAGGCCACGAGATGAGCGAGGTGGTTCTCGAATCCAGCCACTCAGACGACAACAGCACAATGTCAGTGGCCAAGGATTGGAACCGGTCACCGCCAGAGCCGGTGGACTCGGCGAAGTTCCCAATTTCAGTCATCAAATTCATAGAAATATCGCATCTCGTTCAAAAACCCCTTTGCTAGCACCAAAGCCGATATCCCCAGCGAGGCAACTGAAGCTGAAAAATAGCGTTCCGCAACTGATGAAAGCACTCCCGCCTATTCCATCAGATACTTTACCAAGAGAGAATGGCCCACGACATTTGTTATCTCTCGATAGTAGGAAGGCTGATCAATTTTCACCTCTCCCGTTGGACACCAAAGGCAACCCGTTTGAAACACGAGGTGAGATAAACACCACTGAGTCAGTGAGCGTGTTGAAGGTGGCAGAGACGCCTACAGAGGCGATGGCACTGAAGGCGTCAAAAAGTATGGTTCAAGAGATCAAGGGCTCAACAACACAAAATGCACTAACAATTCAACAATCGCCTCCGAAGTTAAAGCTCAAGATGAGAAACTCGGCTACTTTTCGACCCATGTCGCCCCCAGGCTCAAGACCCTGGAATCTTGAAGAGAGCTATCCTTGGGCAACCCAGACCCCGCATGTTCGCCTTCCTATGACGCCAGAAGGCAGTACTGGAAACACGAAGCAGCCAATGTTCAAGTTGAGGGTCACCAGAGCTTCGGAGTCCACGCAAGGCACCATTAGAGTAGTTCGTGACAATGAAACAACGCCTTCCACCAATTTCAATCTGCACAGTCCAAGAGATCTGTTCAGCACTCCCACTGGCATTGACAATATATTCCGCCAAGTCAGTAAGCATCTTCATTCGAGAAAGACGAGCGCAAATAGCAATCATGCATACGAAGATGATACAAACTCGATGTCCACACCAATTTTGAGCCAGATGAATAGACATGGTACTCCGAATTCTGAGGTTCCGTCTCACCATGGCTACAATCCAATGAGAGCAAATGAAGTTCGCAGTGTATTTTCAGATGACAGCTCGCAAGCTCACGGATACCACAGTCTAAGGGGACGACTCTCTAATCTCAAGGCGAGAATTGCGGTCCCGTACGCCACTAGAGGAGGAGCACAATCCTATGATGATATCACCTGGAAGGACCGGAATGGATCTGAAGTGACACCAACGGCTAACATGTCCACGCCAAACATCCATGCCCGAGCAAGTACTGATGGAAAGCCTATGCGGCGTTTTACAGAAAAATTGCAAAGACAAAGGCTAAAGGCTAGAGTGCAAGGGTGGTTTAGAGGAGCGCGGTCGGCAATTGCATCTCGTGTAAGAGCTCGAAGCTCTGGAGTTGGAGATGTCGTTGGTATTTATGACGAGGATAAGGCTTGAGTGACGGAAATTTGGTCTAGACTGTCAGGTCTGGTGGAACCGGCTATTGTATCTTATATCTGGTATGAAGTCATTGATATTACTTGGTGACTGAGCCGCCTCGTTTGGGCCTGTTAGGTTTGCCTGGTTGCTTAGCTTGGTGGGGTACAGGACCCTAGTTGGGACTCGGGGGCCACAGGGCTGAACTTAGACTTACTAGTGGTGTACAGGACTTTAGCTACAATCAAATGGCTTCGATACCGAGCTTAATTGATGATCAGATGCAACGAACAACTCAAGTGAGATTACAAATTCCCTCCATATATAGGTTCCTCAAAGTCACTACTCAAGCTATTTCATTCTTCATGCTCGACATTGTACCAGGGAAACAGGCTCAAGAGGTCGACCCCTTCTTACTGACAGGACGTCAAAAAATTGAAAAGATTGCTGTCCAGAATGTATTTCGCCCTTGAGAATCCGAGCAATCGATTGAAAAGAGTTACATGGAAAGATTTCTCTTCTATGAATCTGACTTCCGTTTTCTCTGTAACTGGGTGTTCTATTTCATGAATATTTAGACTCATTATGATCAAATCATATCTTCCATCCCTAGGTTTGAACAATTTTATCCAGCTTCTTTTTCAATAAAGTACATCTTTCAGTAGAGCTATTCCGCATTGGCAGTTAACTAGGACGGCTAATTTGGTTGAGTTAACGGTGCTATAACTTGTAATAATCTAGAAAGGCTCCACCAAGCGCACACAAATTGCTGTTGGTTCACATGCTGTAGCATTTGAGGTAAAAAGTGTCCGGAGCGCCTGGAAACTTTATTTCAATTTCTTGTGTCTTCAATTTGCAGTCCAAACGATTTCCTTGCTATGTCCAATTCGTTGAATAACCAATCTGAGAGCAACAGCAGCGACCTTGGTGCAACCACCTCCTTCGTGTTTCGTTCGACCACGGAAGTCGTAACAATCCATGCAAATCAGGAGTGCAAGCGCTTTCATATTCGCACTGAAGAATACTACGAAAGAAGAATTCATTGTAATCAAACAATTGGCGGACTGCATCAGCCTTCATCTTATTCCGTGAGCTATATTCAGAGAGTCCACGTCAGTAAAAGTCCTAAATTTTGTCCCCCCTCCCCTGTCGTTACAGAAAGCTGAGTAGTCACAGTGGCAGTGGCTTCAAGATGGCGAGCATCCATGAGGAAAATTATACGGATCCGCGAGCGAGAACACTGGCAAAGGCTCTCCTTGCGACGCATACTGTCCTAGCCCCAGCATCGAATGAATGCACCTGCGAGGATGTAATCGTTGGCCTATCTGAGGTTTATGTTTACACCGAATATGGGCCCTACAGCGAGATCACCACCTCTACCAGAGCAGCCAATGAATCTGACGACGGATTCCTTCCCAAGAAGAGAATAAAATGTCCATCTTGCGAAGGACGCTCGCAATCAAAGAAGAATGACTCTTTCTCTCAGCCACCTGAGACACATAACCAGCAATCGAGCCCCAGCTTCATCAAGGCACTCTCCCCATACTTTACAAGACGAATTATCGATGTCCCCTCCTCTCCTAGCTCATCCGAAGCTAGCTTAGGAAGCCTATCACCAGGCACGACACCACTTACTCCCCTACCATTTTCATTTCGTCCCAGCCTACAGCGACGTAATGCTGGGATATATGACTTTTGGCAAGAGTGCACAATTACAGAACGCTTCTCTCGTAAGAGCAGGAAGAGGACTGCAACAGAAGCTGGGTTGGACCGGTCGGAGGATATGATTGTTACCCAAACTATGGTTGCAGGTGCTGTAGGTGAAGGGGAGACTTCAGCTATAGGTGTTGCGCTCACGACAGTTGTTTCTGCTACTAAGAACAACGAGGTTCTGAATTGAGGTTTGAAGAAGAGAAAGCTTCTCAAACCTAGAGTGTAAGTTCGGAACTTGAACATGCTGGCGAGTGGGATATCGGGACTGGGTTGCTATTGACTGTTGACTATGGCGGCAGCATATTTGTGGGCCATGGAGTCGGGTCAATGGACTGTAAAGGTACTGTAATGGAGAAGAAAGGTGTATTTGAACGAGGATATATAGGTTGACGACGGAATGTAAACCATCACCACTGCAACAAATGCACAAGGGCGCCGACGTCGTGAATTCGGTTCATTTGTCGCGCTTGTCACACCGCTGGTGTGCACCACGCCGACATATAAAGTGAAGTTTGAGAAGTGTATGAAGTTCAAGCAACCAACGACTAGTCCCCCTCCAGGTACCGTAAAGGAACTCTCGATTTCGCATTGGGGAGGATAAGGGCTGGATGAACACTTGGTGAGTTCCCTGGTAGACATGCACAAGACATACCGATTGATGACGAGACATTGAATGAATAGAAATTGAGCGTTCGGATATGAAATCTGTATCATAATCTGATATGGATTTTAGTTCTCAGTATCGTCGTCTTAATCCTCCGCTACTTGAGCTTCTGGATGCTATTGTAGTCTGCGGAGAAATGTTCTTCTTCTCAGATCAGCGCCCTGTCTACAGGCGTCACTCTACTCCTTTCTTGAACTCCCTTTCTCGAGATTTGAATCTCATCTCAAAATACTGCCCCACCAATGATAAAAACCCGTTGCTCCTCTCTTTTCACCCATTGAATGACTCGATTAGCACTTTGAGCAAGTGCAGAAACTGTTGTGTTGGGTCCAGATACACAGTAGATTTCAAAGACAGGAGTTACCCATGCAAGTGAGATGCTGTCTTTACCAACACAGCTTAGTACTTTAAGATGCGAATGTTTCGCATGAGTAGATGCATGGAGGTTATGGTATAAGGACATTAATCTGTTCACATTGTGAGTGATGGCAAATGTGAATCGGGATTACAGCATAGAGGATGAGAAATTTAACCAGATAAAAATTGTACACTATCTTACCTTCGACGAGCAATAAGCGTGTTGAAGTTTGGACCGAATGATGGCATCATGAATTGGACATTTGCCCGTGACCTGTAGAGGAAATGCCGTAGAACTGTCCCCGGGACGATATCAGACGTGCTTGGTCGCCCCTCTCGGACAGCATTTTTGATAATTTTCATGCTTCCATTCTTCGAGAGCTGACTGACCACATCATCACGCATCTGTTTGAGCTCGAAGAACCCCTCCTTGTCGGCGCTAATTAGGATGATAGCAATTTCATCCTCTCGGTTATTATTTGCTGTGGCGGGCCGCTCTCCGGAATTCTCGCCATCTTCGAGCGCACTCAAAAAGCTCACATACATGTACAGATATCCTCTATTATTGAACCCTGGAAGACATACAGGGATCCAATTTTCCCCGCCACCTGCTTTGACACTTCCAGCTTCAAACAGCATATTGAAGATCAGTTGCAAGTCACCTGGGTGGAGGGAATGGCGTTTTGGCCTGACCACACTAACGAGTCGTCCTCCTGCAACAATCAAGCCGTAGAGCAACTTGTCACTCCGAGCCTTGAGAAGTGTGTTATTGATGGTATTTCGCTGAGATTTTCGAATCTTCAAACACTCGAGGGCAGAGAGTAGTGTAGATGGCGAGCCTTTTGTAAACGTATCAGCAAGGGAAGACAGCAATGTCTCCGTGCCATCAAGAGGTCTACGAAGATCAGTGTTAGGTCGATTGGTAAAGAGTTGCGTCAAGGTTGGCAGGGTCAAAGTAGACAGAATCTGCATGTACAGCGCCTCTAGCTGAAGTCTGAGTTGGGCATCGCTTTCCCCAAGCTTGCTGATGGCAACAAAATAAAGAGGCCCTTCTATGACAACCACGAACCTTGTCTTCCCTGCCGTGAAACCCAGCAAAGGGTCATCAGAACCCTGGAAGAAGGATATGATGGTTTGAATAATGCCAATATAGCCGTTGATCAAATTCTGATCTCCATGTCTGCTGTAGATGGGTTTTCCAGCCGACGACAGAATGAGATAATGCTTCAATTTCGATTTCCACTGCACTAAGAGATCCTCTAAACATTTTGTTAGCAAGCGTTCCAGTACAATCTAGTGACAAAACGAGCCTTCATTGCCGCCATTCCTATCCACATCTGCTATCTCATCAAATTCCTGATCAAAGTTCTGTAAAACCGGATCTTCAAACTCGATCTTCTCAAAGGGGTTCACTCCCTCAGATTGAGAGTTGAGCAGTGCCCATGCAGGGCTTTGAGCGTTTAGGCTTTCATCTAATAGGCTTGCAAGATCTGCGTTTGCTCGCATTGTTGGTGCATAGCTCATTAGACTTGCACCATCATCCTCGCCCAAATTATGGCTGAATTTCCTGCTAGGAGTACTGGCTCCGCCAGATGTCCCTGATATTGAGACCGCGCCAGATATCGAGCGGCTGGCTGGGGTTGAAAATGTGCCTCTCGTTCCATCTGGAAATGACAGCGTTTGTATCTCCACAGAAGATAGTGCTGTTGTAGGTTTGCCGCTTGCTGTGCCAGGTCTTTCCACAGTCTTTAGAAGTGAAGGTCTAGGTGGAAGCGGTGGACGCTTTTCTTTGTCATCCTCGGCAGTTTGGGTATTCGCATCTTCAGAGGATCGGGTATTTGATGCATGCCACTCTCTAATGGGAATAATTGTATCGGTCGATGACTCTGATCTTTCTCGTTGTTCTGGCCGCTGCACAGCGGTGCCTTCAGTTGCTTCGGTCATCGGATTGCTGGAGCCATTCTCCGCCTTTGCCTGCACCGTCGGCGTTGGATTAGGTTTCGCATGGACTCCGTCATTGGAAGCTTTATCGCTGGAAGTCGTAGAGTTGCCCATAAGACAGTGTATCGTGGAAGCTCGCCATTGACGTCTTTCACAGAAGCAGTTGCAGGGATTTGGGCACAAGGCAATTTACCGAACCTGGCAGCCTCGAGCTTGTCGGAAGAGGCCACGCGGAGCTTGGATTGTCAGCCTTGGGGATAACTTCACATTAGGAAGTTCACAACAAAGCTATGAAGCATTTCACCAAAGCTTTTGAAAGATGCACATAGTCTTGGTCCTTGTCACCTGCGCATCGCAACATCATGGCCCTTGAGCCCGGTCGACAGTCAGTATCTCCTGCAAGTTCAGGAAGAGCTTCACCAATTTCGAGGAAATGGAGAAATCAGCTTGGTTCTGGTAATGATATCGAGCCCGCAGATCCCCTGAAGACCCTTCTAATTAATGGGTAGATGAACCTCCAAGCAAGGATAAAGCTTTCAAACGATATGCCAGCGGCGTCGAGAGATCCCTCTCATTGTTCGATACTGCCCTCCAGGAATGGGCGGACTATATTTCTTTTTTGGGACGGCTATTAAAGGTAGTAAATCTACTTTGTCTCATGTATATTTCTGACTTGACTGCAGTCTTTACAAGCACATCCAGCCTCTATTACCGCCGTCCCTTCAAAAGCAATTGTTGCAAAGCGTTTAGCTCAGTGTTTGAACCCCTCACTCCCTTCAGGTGTACATCAAAAAGCTCTCGAGGTTTATGCATACATATTCTCAATGATAGGCAAAGATGTGCTGTCAAGGGATCTGCCACTTTATCTGCCTGGACTTTCGTCCACGCTCTCATTCGCTTCTTTGTCGGTACGGACTCCATTTTTAGACCTTCTCGAAAAGTACCTGCTCCAACTCGACCCTCGCTCTCTCCGGCCTGCCCTGAGGGCTCTCATACTGGCATTACTGCCGGGTCTTGAAGAGGAAACAAGTGAGGAATTTGAACGGACTCTGAAACTCCTGGATGAGTTCAAACATGCCATACGACCATCTACAACAGAAGACTTGGGGCAAAATCATAGTAGCGGGGATGAATATTTTTGGCAATGCTTCTTTCTTGCAGCTATCACAAGCAATGGTCGGAGACTTGGTGCATTGGCATATTTGGTCCGAAATCTCCCCAAACTCGGTCAACAAATTGTACCCGACTCTGCTAGCCATAAAACTCAGCTTGCAAAAGAGGACAATGTAACAAACTCCAAACGACTCGCAGAAATTGTGACTTCCCCAGAACCAGGGCTGTTGTTGAGGTGCTTTGCGGCGGGGTTGGCCGATGAGCAATTATTGATACAGCGTGGGTTTCTCGACCTTCTAGTAACTCACTTGCCACTTCATTCGGACGTCCTACAAAAGAGAGTCAAGTCTGAAGATTTAGAGCTACTAATCGCAGCGGCCGTAGGAGTGGTATCTCGTCGAGAAATGAGTCTCAATAGACGCTTATGGAGTTGGTTATTAGGCCCCGAACCAACCAATAATGATCATGAAGGCGGTTCAGAGTCACCCACATCTGTATCTGGCGACCCAATGGGAGCTGCTGCAGGCTCAAGGACTCTCTATTTTGAGGAGTTCGGGTTGCAGCCATTGACACAAGCACTTCTCAAATTAATTGAGCGCGGATCTGTCAATTCTATTGAGAGAGCTCGGCCATTTCGAATTTGTCTGTCCTTGATGGACAGGTGGGAAATTGGCGGACTTGTTGTTCCTGACATATTTCTACCTGTAGTTGACAGTGTCCGAAAATACAAAGGCGAGGCAGCTACAAAAGCAGATTTCTCAGAAGTTCTTCGGAGTGCTAGTGTATTTTTCGATGGTGTTGAGAGTGGCCTGATTTGGGGTGAAATTGTGGGCTTAATTGCACAAGCAATAGGCACTGGCAAATTGGCTACGGCGGAGAGGATCGACAAACTTTCCCTCGTAAGCTTCATCATTGCTCATTTCAATGTGCGCGAGGAGGAGATGCTGGTGGTTCATGCTCCAATCGCAACATTGTCGATTTTAGCAATGCTAGAAGATTTGCAAGAAAAAGCACCGAAGGAAACTGCAGATCAAAGCATCTCAGATGATGTGTCGGGACTTGCTCTGAAGATTGCTATGGATTTGGTAGAACTGATTCCGGAAAGAGCATTTCAAATTCGGCCTTCAACCAGTCATTCAGCTACTCAACATCATGACAATTACGCCGCTGAACATATAACCAACCTCGAAGTACTCCAAAAGATCAAAACCTTTTACGTCCAAGACCAAGGGAATCTCGATGCATTTCCACCACCATTTTCATTTCGAGAAATTGGCGAGTTACTAGTGAGGCAAGCCGGTATCCTCACTTGCCTGAGCTTGTCTGATCCAGTGTCAAGTGCTGATGCTGGTATCAAGAGCAAGCTTTTGGTGATGATTTTACCAAAAGTGCCTAAAGTGAGCAGCTTCGATACGGAGAATCTTCTTCGGTCTTTACGACACAAGTTGTCAGCTCCCTCTCAAATGCCATTTCTCGCCTTCAATTCTACAATATTTCTTGCCACTACTCTATACTCCACATCCTACGTATCGCCTAACGAACTGTCAAGCCTCGTGGAGCCTCTAGTACGTCAAGCATGGTCATATCTATCGGCTTCTCAACCTAAGTATCATGTGGAGACTGTTCGATGCTTATGGCAGCTGCAAACAGCATTGACTCTGTCTAATCATGAGATTGAGGCAGCAATCTGCTCGGTGATGGTTGAGCATGATCTTAATGGGACTTTCGCAATCCGCGATGCTGACCCGGGTCGGAGCTTTAGCATTTTATGGACTCATACACTGCAGGACAATGCGGGGCATTTAGACCGGAGAGCTTCAAAGGCTTCTATAGCAGAATCAAGAAATCCGACCCGAATGTCAGGAATAGGCAATTACGAAGTGATGCTTGCTAGACCTTTGTTCTTACTTCTAGACGCACTCCTCGATGAGAGAACCCAACTTTTCATGACAGTACGAACTTGGTTGCAGGGGTTGGTTGGAATTGACAAGTATGTGAATATTTCTTCCTGTTTACGACGTTCTAATCAATTTTATAGGCTGTTCCATTTGTTCGTGGCCAAATTTTCAACCTTCACGTTCCTCCAATCACTACCGGATCAAGGATCAAATTTTCTTGACAGTAGTCGCAAGAGTTACGCTGGTGAAGATGACTTGGATCAGTGTTTGTATTACTTGCGGACATTGTCAAACATTCTTCGATGGTCATCGGATGGCATGTGGGCAGCATTGGCTCGTAATAGCATTTCAACTGATGCAACGCATCGGTCACTGCATCGAATCAGTAAGACTCAAATCTCACATTGTGAAAGTATCCTGACAGAGATAGCTGGACGAGATGGCGAGATCACTTTACTGGAATTCTTCCTACATGTCTGCTTAAGGGCAATCTCCGGACGCTATGATCCGAACGATTCTGACCTCGAGCCGCGCATAAGTCAATTGCACCGAACTGCCCTGACCACTCTTCACCAAATCCTCCTAGGCCCATACTCTTTACCACTTGCTGAGCTTCAACTAGAGCATGTTCTGATAGAACGACTAGGCCAATCGCTCGAAGGGCCAGATCCATTTATCCAGGTGTTATTATTGGACGTTGTGTTTGATACTCTTAGGCTTAAGAATGCAACTAGACCGATCGCACCTCCTACATCACCTACAACGGAAGCCAAGCGTCCCTTGACGCAGGAAACTTCGAGCTCGCGACTTTCATTGACGACCGAAAAGGGTGATCTCTCACCATTTGCCCCTCCTCCGCCAGCTCTTGTTAAATGCCTCCAAGCGGGGTTCGCTTCACAGAAGAGTCGACCAGTCCTAGATAGCTGGGTAAGCTTCCTTACTGAATGTCTTCCATTCTATTTTGAATCGATTTTCCAAATAATGATTCCAATGGTCGAAACACTCTGCTCAGAAATTGATAACACGTTTTCGGACTTGCAGAGGACGTTCAGAGAATCCGGTGCATCCGCCGGAGGTTCAACAGCGCCCGAATCTACACTTGTCTCCTTATTGAATGCTATCGAGCATGTTTTGGCCAATGGACACGATAGACTACTTCAAGAAGAGTTGAAAACACCAGCAGCGAAAAGTCCTGAGCAACCTCAAGGTTTTTTTGGTAATATGGTATCAGGCGTGTTTGCTTCGGAAACACCACAAGCAAGAAGTGTTACTGCTAATAACCGTTTGACTGTCCTCTTGTCTTTTCAGGATGCCGTTCGGATATGCTTCCTGATCTGGTCATGGGGTGGTAAGGATGAAGTCATGCAGGATTCTGAGTCGACTGCTTCATTCAATTATACATCTCTGCGTATGCGAAATAGAGCGCGAAGATTATTGGAGCATCTTTTCGCGGCAGAAGCTCTAGAGTGTTTAGAGACTGTTGTTGAGGTTTGGCAAAAATCATCGAAACCTGGTACAGGAGAAAGATCACCAATCGTCTTCAATCTTCTTCACGTACTTGATGGTTCGCGGCCTAAGCATACGATACCAGCAATTTTTAATGCGATTTATAGTCGTACGAATCCGACCGCGTTAGACCCTAACAGAAAATCGACCCTGACTTCGTCGTTGAATGATACAGACCTTGTGGTGTTCTTGGTTGAGTATGCTCGCTCATTGGAGGATGACGCTATGGATGAGATCTGGACGGATTGTATGACATTCTTGAAGGATTTACTTGCAAATCCGTTCCCGCACCGTCAGACACTTCCAAGTCTGTTAGAATTCGCTGCTATTCTCGGTGAGAAGGTTGACAATACGAATTTTGGTGAACAGCGGAGGATGAGAAGAGAGCTCGGGGTGAGTAATCCAATGATTTGATTTATGGGCGTAACTGACAGCTTAGGATTTGTTCCTCCGCCTTCTAACAGCAATTTTCACCACTCGGCCAATGGGATTCCTGGACAGTACTGAGTCTGATCCGGCTACGTCAAGAACAGATGACATTGTGGGCATCCTCGCATCTATTGCTCCCAATCTTCCTAAGATTCTCGTCGAGCCTGATCGGATTCTCACTGCTGCGAATACAATATCTACCAGCGTTATTGGACCAACTTTCAAATCGAAATCATTCCCCGAAAACGTTTCCAGGAGCACTCTAGTCCTTCTCTATCAATTATCTCGACTTCCTAACGCACAGAAGTCTTGGAAGAAAGACCTTGGAGATGCTTTCAATGATATCAAGTTCTTTTCTAGTCCGATTTTACTGGTTGAGGATGACTGGTTGCCTTTGTTACGACAGTGGACTCTCAGCGACAAGGAGAGAATGCCAGAACTGCTTTCGAGATTACTTGCCCCAACAACTGCAGGTATAGTTTTTGGTGTGGGAGCTACATCAGCAAGACTTGAAGCAGATCGCAAGACACAACTCAATCTCCGTCGAATCGCAACTCTCATCCTAGCCACCATGAATGATAACTTCGTCACTGACTTACCAGCCATGCAAGAGAAGATAGTTGATCTTCTTTCCGCTACAACCACCTCTTCACCTTCCTCCACAACCCGAGCAGACATTTACCTCCTCCTCCGAGCCCTCGCTCTCAAAACCTCAGCCGTCCACCTCGCCACTCTCTGGCCAATCGTCAACGCCGAACTACAAGCAGCCATCTCCTCAGTGGTAGCACCAGACCACAGCGCCGCCTCAGAAACCTACAACAATTACTCCATCATTCAAGCCTGCAAACTCCTAGACACTCTCCTCTGCATCGCCCCAGATGACTTCCAACTCCACGAATGGCTCTTCATAACCGACACCATCGATGCCGTCTACCGCCCCGCCCATCTCCACCCCATCGCCCTCATCGATGAGCTCTCAGAAGAACTAGGCTCCACTGCTCTCCTCTCTACCACCCAAACCGAATCAGCTGCTATTCAGGCCTCTAACTCTTCACTCCGCACTCCTCTCATTGGACCGGGTGGTATCAGCGATGAAGGAAATTGGGAGAGGAAAGATGAGCTTGTTGCTAAGGTGCTGAGACCGTTCTTTAGTCAGCTTAGTATTTTTGCTTTTGAGAGTACGTATCGCATGAGTGCAGTGGATTGGGAGGGATGTAGGAAGGGATTGTTAAGAGATTTGTTTGATGAGAGGAGTTTTGTTAAGGGTTTATAGGGGAGGTGATTTTGGAGAAAGAAAAATATAAACTGTGGAAGGGAAAAGGCAGGATTGCATTTTTGGTTTGTGATTAGAGACGATAGATAGGAAGCAGGCTAAAAAATGGCGGAGTTTCGTCATTTTATGAATACTCTTTGATCAACCACTAGTGTGTCTAGAGATATGAACCTAAGATGCAAATTAGTAAGTGGGCGGTGTATAACTTCTAATAATGCAGACAGCTTTTAATTTAGAAAAGGAAACTTCTCTTTTCTTCTTATATCAACTTCCTTTTCCCCCAAAAATTCTCTGTTCAACCCCAACAGGTGAATCCCTAACCCTCCCTACCTTGTTCAGGTCCAATTTCCCAATCTTGTATTCCCCTCTATGGTCTTAACCCTTCTTTCTCATTCTCTCGATACATTTTATCCTGTAAGAGCGCGCATGGGAATGATTGACCTCTGAACCCCTTTCCCTAAAGATATCCCTTCACTAGGTAATTGAGATTACTATTCATGACTCGTAGCACTACATGCCCTATACTAAAAGCCGATTCCAAAATCCCATACCGACTCGTACAACACTTCACAATTCGATATCTCTTTCCCATATTTTATATCCTTGACTATATCCCACTCTTCTCCTTGACTTACATTGATGGCCCCATACTTTTGCTTATCTTGAAGCTTATCTAGACTACAGAAAGTTACTGTATAGAAAGCTTATCTCATATCCTTATTCCTCCTTACTTTTCCGCCTTCTAGAGACGTTTTCTTATTGGAACTATAACTTCTCTCTAGATCGACTCTACGAAATACGTCTCTTCTAGAGAAGTCTACAGGACCTGTTTCAAAAAAATAACAATTAAACTACTCTGTACTTTACTACCTTATCAGCACTAGCCCCCCTACCTAATCCACAACACCTCATCGGACAATTTTTGAGGTAGAAGACTAGGGTACTGATAACAAAAAAACGCCACACTTTCTCCATTTCGAATCTTCCTCCACTTCCCTCCTTTCCACCCTCTTCCCGTCAAGCTGTTCCCTGCTGCATATTCTCTCCGTCCCATGCATTCTGCACGCAGAAGGAAGTGATGTCATGACACCATTTCTCTGGGGTCTAGGTCTGCTTATCTATGGCGTTTTCGCAGGCGTTGTGGGGAAGGGAAAGGCGTTTGCGTTTGTGGGTGGTTATTTAGACGTCTTGAGTTCTAGTTATGTTGTTACTGGAGTAGGTTTGGAGATGGAGAATATGTATGTGTATGTGATTATTATACATGTGGCTGCAGCCAAGAAATAGATACATTATTGGGATTGTGAGTGAGGAGTAAAGATAAGCTGTTTGAGGGAGGGAGATTGCCACTATGGACAGATTTATACATGAGGCGATGAGGTGGGATGGGATGTGAGGTTAGGTGGTGCGATGATCATACTTGTGATTAAGACATATGTGAAGGTGAGTATGAGGTGAGGTGAGGATGGAGATAAAGGCTTGATAGAGAAGCTTTGCTTGGTGGAAACGGGAGGTGATGATTGGCTGGGTTTGATGAGGTTTGTGGCGAGTGAGGAATTGTTTGTTCAACATGGGGATAATAAATTGGATAGATATTGTGTCTTGATTCAGAGAAAGTATTGATGAATGATCAGCAATTTTGTACAAATGTACTTTGGGATGTGTTTGCTCGCGCGGGTGCTTGGTACTTGAAAGATACTCCCATTCAAGAGCTCGAGACACACCCGAAGCACGACACAGCACGTGCATAGGAATAAAACTCGACCAAGTCACCAAAAAAAGGGAAATAGACAATTCAAGCAAAACTTGTTGTATAGTGTATATGCTAGAGATACAGATGCAAAAAACCTATATCAAAGAAGGTATTCATCAAGCTATGGCTCGCGCCACGAGGATATCGCTCAACCAACTCCAGTCCCTAAGCCAACGAACAACATCATGCCAGATATCAAATTATAGAGGTAGAGCCCAATCGACTCCTTCTTTTCTTTATCCAAAGAACGCGGTATATATAGATTTGAAGTATAGAAACAAGGAAATTAGTTGGGGTGGGGAATGTTATTCCCGTTAGCAGGTGTGATGCCTTGCTTCTCCTTCTCCTTGTCCTCTGCTGCGATACCGTGGCGATCACCGATGATGGCGTGGTTGCTGTGGCCGCTGTTGTGGTCGGGTGTCTCGCCGTTGATCATGTCGCTGTGTTGTGCGATACCGTGTCTATCTGAGGGATTGACATGGCTTTCTGTCTTCTCGGGCTCGTCTCTCGCTGGGGTCCAGGCAAGATAATCTCTGCGAACCTCAACGTAATCGTATGCGAATTCACCCAATTGGTCATCATCCATACCGAGGAGCTCAGCTTCTTCTGAGGCTCGGAGGTGAAGACCTGGAATGTAGTTGATGCCGTAGGCGAGGATGGCGGACATGACGAAGGCGTAGGCGGTGCAGGCTATGATGTAGGCAACTTGGATGTAGAGCTGTTTGTAGTTGTGGTTCAACCAGCCGCCGGTGATTACTCCAGTGTTGACACCGTCGAGACCAATAATATAGTCTGCTGCGAAGAAAGCATTGAAAAAAAGACCGACCATGCCGGCGACGCCGTGCTCAGCGAACACGTCCATACTATCATCAATTCGGATCCAGAACTTGACTGTAAAATTGTTAGCTTACTTTCAGTGGTCTCATTGGTGAAAAACGTACTCTTGGTTGCAAAGTTAGCAACTATACCAGTGACAACACCAAGAATGACAGATGCCCATGGTGTAATGAAACCAGAAGCTGGAGTGGCAGCAACAAGACCAGAAATACATCCGGAACACCAGCCAACCATTGACCATTTCCTCGCGAGACGGTAATCAAGAAGACACCAAGTGATGGCTCCAAACATAGCAGTCAAACAAGAGTTCCAGCAAGCCATGACAGCACGGAGGTTGGCACCGAATGCAGAACCGCCGTTGAATCCGAGCCATCCAAACCACAGCAAAATCGTACCGAGAGTGATGAGCGAGACATTGTGAGGTCTGAAGTTCAACATCATCTTCTCTTGACGCTTGCCCAACACCATTGAGTATGCTAAAGCTGACATTCCGGATACGATCTCGACGGGTCCGCCGCCTGCGTAGTCGAGAACGCCATATTTGAATGCCCATCCGTTTACGTTCCATACCCAGCATGCGACGGGGCAGTATACGAGGGTTGCCCAGCAGAAAATGAATACAAGGGAGGGAATGAGACGACCTCGTTCGGCGACGGCTCCCATGACAATGGCAGCTGTGACGGCGCAGAATTGAAGCTGTGGACTATTAGTTTCCTGCTTTTAAATACCAATTAAAGTTCTTACCTGGTAGAACGAGTACAAGAGCTCAGGAATGAGCGGGGAACCAGGAGATGGTACACCCAACGTGCCTTTCAGACCGAAATGTCCCAAGTTTCCAATATATCCATTTGTAGCAGACGAGCTGAAAGCCAGGGAGTAACCCCAGAAATACCATTGGAAGACGATGATTGAGAAGGAGGCCATGCATGCCCAAATCATGGAGAGAGCCGACTTTCGACGAGCGAGTCCAGAGTAGAGGAAACCCAGACCGGGCACCATTAGCAGGACCATACATGCTGATACGATGATATATGCTTGATCACCAGGATCAAACCATTGATTGAGATTCTCGACGGCTGTGGGAAGAAAACTGTCAGATTCTGATTTTGTACGTCCCGCAGGAATCTTGGTGGGGTGGAATTAGCACGGATGCTTACCAGAATCACCACCATTATGTCCTGTTCCATTATACTCTGTTGGAGCACCAACCCAGGCGTAGTTGGGCGCATAGGTCCCAGCTACGGGAGTGGCAGCGGGATCAGACATTATTTCGAAATTTCCTGCTCAATTGCACACCTCGCGGCGAGGAAAAAAGTTAGTTGCCGAGGTCGGCGTGGTCTGAGTGACGTCTAGTCGAGCGAGTCTCGAACACTCGTATGATGTATCGAACTTGGTGTATATTATAAACCCGGAAAAACAGGAGGGGATGAAAACAGAAACGTGTCAGAGGGAGATGCCCTTATAAGTGATAGGAATGATAGCGGGAAGTTGAGGAAGCCAAAAGGCTGGGCGAGATAGGAAGTATATCTCGTCGGGGATTGGGTTTGGGTCGGTGGGTAGTGCGAGTTTAGTATTATCTAGCACGGAACCTTGGAAGAGGAATAGTACCAGACCAGAAATGATGGGAGTGTCTCGGGGACCTCTGAGCCTTTAGTACTCTTTTACCCACCGGAGCGGGCTGGTCTTCTTTTGCCCACTTGCATTTCATCCATGGCCCACCGAGATTCCACCCACGCTCTGGTTCAAGCCAGAAGGAGACTATGGAATACCAAGACATTTTGTCACGGAGACGAGGCGAGGGATGGAGGGATGTGTAGACGGAGAGGAGGGATGAGGGACGAAAAAAGCATGGGGCGCTACTAGGTAGAGCGGATACAACACGCGACTCTTTGGTCCATACAGATGCCATGGAGAGGAGGACAAGAGAGAGGTGAGAGTCCGGGAGGTAGACAGACAAAACAGACAGGCAATTCTGCAAGGGAGTGGACCGCACCGGTAAGTGGTCTGGTTGGCAGATCTGGGAGTGAGATCTGCAAGCGTATATGGGACAGGGGAGAGAGATGGACCAGGTCAAGGCTGTGAGCTGGACTTATTTCTACCGTACTTTATCTGACTTCAAGCCTTGTCTGCATCGAGCAGAGACGTGGGATCGAAGCGAGGGAAGACTTGGTGGCCTTGTCAACAGCCTTATTCGTTTTTTGACAATTACCAGACGGTAACATCTATCAAATGTCTACTAACTCTCCAGCTATGAGTAATCATTATTCCGGCAATTGAGGTATTGCCATACGGTCTGACTATGTACTGATGAAGTCTCAGAGACATGCCGATTCCTCAGCTTCTAGACATAAGGGATTCTCCGTACGTTGAAAAACCGGAGAGAGTGGAGTGAGATCAGATATCGTGACACAATTCCGTGAGCCTTCTTTTGCAACGGCTGCTCTCCATTGGTCCAATCTATCAGCACATATCCTGGCGCGGCAGGAGTTCGTGGGAGAACAATCTCTGTGTTTAGATTCCTGCAGGCGTGCAGCGAAATCGCATGGCTCGGCACCACCGCACAGCTTGCTCTTCAGCAGACATCTGGAAGGCCGTAAGATGGAATCATCGGAGCAAAAAAATGTTTCTGTCCATGACATGGCCAGGGGTTTCAAATTCATGCATGCCATACCCAGGCGAGGCTGCGGCTGGGCATGGGGGAGACATTCTCAAGGGGTCGAGGGGGTTTCCAATACGTACCTTAAATCTTCCTTGGCGAATAGTCGTGGACCTTGTAAGCCAATTCTACGCCCATAAGGTAACAGATTTTTGAGAGACTGTGGGGTAGAGATGGCTGAGATATGGTGGTGGAGGAATAGAGAGAAATGAGTGAAGCCGGGTTGATGTGATTCAAATATCGAAGAATTTGATTCAGCATCTTTAGCCAATGTAGGTTCGTGGACGAGATATCTATGGTGGTACGAAGTACTCAGCACCCTCTGTCTGTAATCATGAAAATGGATGGCAGTTTAACGCTGTGGCTGTCAACCAAGACTCAGCTAACCCCGCGTGATGGTTGTCTATTTCCTCGATTTCCAGATACATTAATTTGTTCAGGTCTGCCGATCAGGTGGGAATACAGAATGCGATGCTGTCGCTCGGTGGACTTGTAACCAGCTAGAGAGTAGCATGGTCCTCTCTCCGAAACAGCTCTCGAGTCGTCACCATCGACCATGTCAACCCCAAGTTCTGCCATGCATGTGGCTGTGAGGAAAGTCAATAGGAAAAAAGAAAAACTCTGATATTACCCCAGGTACCAAGTAAGCGTGTTGCATGGTGTAGGTTGTACAGATAAAAGTTTTGCATTCACATGTTGGCTTGAATATGAGGGATATCTCTCAAAGAGGAGCAGCTCGTATGGGGTTTTTCATACTGCATCTAGAGAGCTGAGCGCGAGAGCGTCCTCCATCCGACAGCAAAATTTTCAATCGCCGTTCTTCGCTCTTCGCAACACGCGCCACAACCCACGCAAATCTCTTCCTCGTCTCAGCTGCTGGGCTTTCATCCCATCGGGCCATCCTTCTCTCCTGACTCTGAACCCAGATGACGTCTTAAATTCCTGGGCGTTGAGTTTTCAAATGATTCAGAGCGCGTTGCAACAGGTCAAAGATAAGGATGTGCTGAAGCGGGATAGCGCGCTTCAGAAATGGTATAGTCTTATCTGACGTTGAAAGAGCCAATGAGAAGAGAGACGCTAGGACGAAGCGCAAGAGGGTATTACAAACGATGGTGACTTTAGTTTTTTGACATCACTCGGCTACCCTGCCCAGTCCAACGCCCTGCCTCTGCTTCCCTGTACGTCTGCATCCGCTTGGCCCCGCTATTTCCTCGGCAGTCTGGAGCAGTCTGAATGAGACCCGTGTCGTCGGGACAGGTGTACTTGTACAGAGGATGGTGTGGATACGAATAATGGAATACTGCGATCATCCTTCCAGAACACTTGGATAGCTAGAGACGTGTTCGGTGTTGCGTTGTTTGTATCTGTTGAGCTTCCTATACCTCACCGAAAGTATCACTTCCAGCTCTCAAGTCGGTGAAGCCCAGTGACGAGATTACCGCCATCATATTCATCCCGCCAGAGCAAAATATGACCCGTAGCCAAGAGCACTGGATGAGCTGACTCGAAACTGATTTTAATCGGTATGGTTTAATAACAATGGTCATTTAATCGATATCAGATCCAAGGACAAATCAGAGCGGCGTTTGCTATCAATGAGCTTCGGTACGGTATCTGCACGCTAAAGTAGCCAAGTCCTTGACCAAGGTGCGAAGCCTCCGTAGCCCGCAGATCAGGATCTTGTTTAAGCTGCTACCGAGAGGATGATGGACTGCATTGTTGACGTGTATATTTTGAGATTGGAAGCTTGGAGGCTATATTAGAAGTGTCTTGAGACTGTCTAGATGGCTTGGGATGAGGCTGCTAAGTTGATGGAGGTGAAGTTGGAGATAGGAGAAAGGAGGTTGCGAGTTGATGTTCCTTCTAAGAAGGTAATGACGGAGTCAATACGAAGAACCCAAGAGTTGAACCCTTGGAAGCTGAGCTTCGAATTGCTTTGTCGTATTCCTTGTAGATATGATGGTCACTCAAGGTTGGCATCACCGGGAGATTGAAAGCTGAAGAGGAGTAGAGAGTAGTTGGATTGGATCTGAAGATTGAAATAACCATAATTCTGGATACAGAGATTCCTTTAGGGTCATTTCCAGAACTCTATGCCTGGAGATTGAAGGCTGCCAAGGTCGTTCCTGATTTAAACCACAATGAGTGGTGTTGAAGTCCTTCATGTTTTGATCTTCAAGGAAATCATGTTTCACAGACTGTGCAGTTGTCTAAGTCTGCTCATGATGCGACATTTGTAGTTTTCGACTTCTGCTTTCGCTTGACATTTGTGCGGCTCCGAATATACATATATCTATTGAGTCCTTCGAGTTCGTTCCTATTGCCAATAAGCACTTCCGGTTTCCAATGCCTCAATAGCTGGTCTTTATCCATCGCGGGATTTGAGTTTCTAGATTTTGGAACCCACATGTGTTCTTCGAGGACATGCGACAGCCTGCACTGCTGTCGATCGGTGGTGATTAAAAAAACCCAGCTTCGAATTGAGTCTATGGGTTTGAGGCCTTAAAGTATAAAAACCCAAGTGAGCACCAAGGATGGTTGGTACAGGTCATGTCCATCAACTAGGTACTGTACAAATCTGCTTATAGCGTTCATGCTCTTTTACTTCTTACCCGAGTCGAAAACCGTCTGTGTATCGACCAAATTCTGAGTGGTCTGACCAATCATCTGCTTGAATCTTGCCAGATCGACTTACCATTGGGTAATCCGAGGGGCGATGTCTGACAACTATTACACCCTGTACTGTACGTTGTATCCTTATCGTCCCTTCAATTTTCAGCCTTGCACGTAGCCTCGCTACTTTTTGTTGATCATCTCGCGACCTCACACAACACTCTCCACCAATATCCAGCATCACAAAGACATCTGTGTTATCTAGCAGATTGTTTTGAGAAGCGTATTGTCAAAATAAGCCATGATACCTGAGATACCATAACCACCTCCATCGTCAATCGCGAAACGATCAAGGAACGAGATGGCGGAAAATGGTGGACATAGAAAACTCCACATCTCTAACCACAACATTTACATGGGAGCTGATCGAGTAAGATCGTTTTCTTGAAAAAATCATATGCTTCACCCCTTCGAAGCTAATTGAAAATAGTATCCGCAGACCGACGATGGTAACAATGATGTTCAACCCGAACCTCCTAGGGTGGCTACATGGAGGTCAAATCTTGCCGGGTTTTCGAGACGATACAATGTGAGAATACTTCCTCCTAGTTTGCGGGTTGGAAAGAAAGCATGGGCCAATCTGCGGATAGATCATGGATGATGAAGTTGGAAATGCTACTAGTGGCATGACTATAGTTTGAAGCACCAAGCTCTATGAAACTCTGCTCTCCATCTGCTCTTTCCGCCCAGTTGGATTGACCGCAGATTATGGATAATTTTTAATGGTATTACAGTTATACTTTTTCGTCTCCGCCTCGATGCTTCACATCACACGCCCTCAAGGTGCCCGAACATACATTCCTACTGTTCCCAACATGATCATAACACTCCCCGAAAGCCCTGAATGCCATGATGTAGAGCCAGCAATAAGTCAATTCAGACCTCAGTATGTCGTACCGGTCCTAATTGCATCTTGTCTCGAACCTTTCTATCAAAGTCTGAAATTTTAACACTGACAATTGACAGTTGCGTTAATAACATAAAAATTGGGGATCTTGGGCACCTTGAAATTATCGTTTTAGCTTGTGATGACGGAGATGCAATAGCCTACTACACACATGACATAGAAAACCTGATCAAACGAGGTAAAGCAGCCGGAGTCGACTCGATACGCCTCCCAATGATGAAAGATGCGTATAATCTGCAAACGTAAGATATTGCTCCACGCTTCTTGGCTTCATTCTCATTTTTTATAGTTGCTTGCATCAAAATGTTGGTAGCAGTGCTTGGGGACTTGCAATTCACAAAAAGTCTCGCCTCATTGCCATAAGTTCCAATTTACACGAGGTCACAGTCTTCGCTCCAGCCTGCCACACCAATGACTCTCTGAGTGTAGAAAACAACATGACAATGCTTGACAGAATCATGTGGATGGAGCCAAATGAGTGTATAATTCATCTCAGCAATCAACATGGAAATCAGATTCCTGCCGCCCGTGAACGTACGTATTCTATGGTTCTGGTTATTGATGGAGTTCATAGATTTAAGACCCTGCATCATCGCAACTTGTGATTAATGATGATATCACTGACGATTCCAGGCTCTTGCAATTTGAAAGTCATATTGCCTCTAGGTGACGAGGGCTCTAATATTCCCGCGATTGACTTTGTTGACGATATTGATGGAGAAGCGCTTGGCGTTCTCGCCATTGATATTAAAGGAAATATGGTCAGTATCCCCAATAAAGAGAACAATTTGGCTTGGTTTAACGTTAGTAGTGGTACCTTGGTATCAAAGTTAGAGAACGACACTACTGGGAATGTACCGCATTTCCTAACTTTCCTGCCAAGGAGGATCCCCCAAATCAATTTAACTTGATGCTAGAAGAGGACGCGAAGAGGTGAGAAAGAACTGAGGATGGAGGCTACGAATTCTTACAAGTTTAGGGGTTGGGGAGTATTGTGCTTACCACCGAGCATGTTCATGCCTGTAACGAGGTAAGGCATACGACTTTGCCTTTGCAGGAGCTAATACTTCCAGCCCCCTCCAAGCTTTAGGAGTCGAGTCAATACGGGATGCCATAAAGTTCAGACATGATCTACCACCAGAAGAGCTTGCTGTCAAAAGTATTCCTAGGCAGTACTTTGACATCAGTGACAGTGAGGATCGTGATCGTAGGCCATGGTCAGCCCGATATCTCACAAAAACGGGTTCAGTTGAATATCTACCAAGTCCGAAACTTGAACCAGTTTTGCCCTTAGATCCCACAGAAACGCAGTGGCTAATGGTCAAGGCAAGTATTGATAGTGTACTAGATTTTTGGGGTGGTTTAACAGAATCAAATGATCCTTATTGCAGAGGTGTCACATATCGCCCACGAAACTCGCGTTTCCTTCCGGATAAATACTGGGAGTCAACAATCGCACAGATTCTAGTTGCGATAAAGGACGAAGGAAATGATCATGAGGATTGGGCATTTCTCGGCTTGCTGGGACCTTGGCTGGTGTTAATGAAGGAAAGGTCTCGTTCCGAAATGTTCAAATGGAGCGAAAAGTCAGCATTGCGCTATCTTCTACTCACCTGCCCAATTCAGGAGAGAGTGCACTTTGAGGACTGGGTGTTTGTTACTACAAAAGCAAATCTTTTCCTCGGTGTTCTCTTGAGGCTACTGGAGTCACAGGATAAAGAGCTCACGAGGTTTATGCTCCGTATTGCGAAACCTAACCCTACCTCTGTCGATTATGCTCAAGCCGTTCTCTGGTTCAACACCAATCAAAAAATGGCCCTTCAAGGAACAAATGAAAGCGCCACCCCACCTGAAGATCCTCTTTCTGAAAATCTTCTTCCTAGAGAGATTCCTCAGAAAGAAGTTCCTCCTAGCTTTTTACTCCCTACTGGTGCAGCTAGTAAGTCTGACAATTTGTTCTTGTATCGTTGAAGTACTTTTGCGAAATTTGACATGGCCCAGTTTGTTGTGGAGAAACTGACATCACAGTCCTTCGCATTCACGCCACGAACTTCGAACTTCACCCTCCAGTACCTTCATACTCACCTTCGACGGTCTGTTGCGATATCCTGGATCCATTCGTTTGGAATCAACGGGTTCTGGACTATAATCGGATGAACATGTACGCCTTAATTCCAGAATTACAGCTGGTTGCCATTGCTTCACAGTCTGGGCGAGTAGCACTGATAACTCCTACTCTAATCAAATTTGAAGACGTTCTCGAGTTTGAAGAGGAATACAAGGCAAAGAGAGAGAAACATGAGGAAGAACAAGAAGCTCTCCGTGTCTTGAACTTCAACGAATGGATAGTGCAGTCAGAGGCTGAAGATGAGAATAATGAGAATATGTTTGACGAAGAAGAAGAGAGATTTGCTGATGGAGTTCCAATCACAACCATGAGAATTGAAGCTATTCTGCCATTCGACGACGATCTAGAAAATCTTGAATCACAGCCACCCGCGGGTCTTCTGGGGATGGCAGTTGGGCCTGTGCCGGGAGTTGAGGGGAGGAAAAGATGGCGAATTGTATTGCATTACCACGATCATACGATTATAACTTATGAGATTAGTAGGCAGGATGACGATGAGTTGAACGTATTCTAGAGTGGGATATCTGATGCTGAACGGCCTGAAACGGAGTCTGGAGTTTCTAAATAGGCTGATGGGTTGGTATCGCGGTTCTTCATCAGAAGATGGAGGATTGATACTCAGACTAGAATTTGGATATGAGCACGGCACATCTTAGCTGCACTCAAGCTGAGCAAAGAAATTGTGCCGGATCGGCGAAGTATGTGAATTCGGTTACCTGTGCTGAACGCACAGGTGAGAGAGGAAATAATCCCATGGCTGAGAGTGCCTGATGAAAGAAGGGAGTATGGTGCTCTATTTTTCTGAAATGTGCATACTTCTTTCCAGAAATAGCTGCATTGGAATCATTTCATGCGTGCTGTGGGATGGAATGGCGTTTATGATACCAAGATTGAACTTTTCACGTCACTATCTCGAGTTTCAAACGTGCCTCATCTTGCTCCTTTCTTGCAGAATCTAGATTGATATCACCCTGGCTTTTGAGCTGGGAATATACCTTCCAAAGCATCAATTTACCAGAGGTAGTCAAACAACAGCGCTAATCGTGTCCCAAGCTCAATTTATAATCAGGTAATTGAAGGAGTAATATATAAAATATAGCGAGAAAAACAAGGGTTATAGAGAAGAGACAGAAATGTAGAGATATTACTAAAAGTGAATTAAAATATTTCAGAACAGAATCAAGGAGAAAATACTTATTTTGAGTAAGAAAGAGTATATTATTACTTTAATATAAAAAATCTTTCTCTATGAGGAAAATTACTAGTAATTAAATCATATATTTTATTATTTTTATTATTGTATTCTTAAGCGGAAGATAAGGAAGAAGGAGAAGAATAAGCGGTGAAATTACCCTTAAACTTAGCTTTGAGGATGTAATTATTTCTTAAATTGAAATTTTTAAGAGGGCTGGAATATAGGATCTCTTCTAGGAATGATTTGATTGGTGGTTGTTGATTGGGAAATAGTGAAGAGGAGGAAGGTACTTGAGATGGGATGGGTGAAGGTGAAGGTGAAGGTGAAGGTGAAGGTGAAGGTGAAGGTGAAGGTGAAGGTGAAGGTGAAGGTGAAGGTGAAGGTGAAGGTGAAGGTGAAGGTGAAGGTGAAGGTGAAGGTGAAGGTGAAGGTGAAGGTGAAGGTGAAATGAATATAAAGAGGGTTTGATATAGAAAATACAAAAGTTCGGGGGGAAAGGAAGGTAAGTGCATAGTAAGCAGAGTGAGTGGTATAGAAGGTTTCGAAGGTTGTGGGAAATAGGTAGAATAGTGAATTTGTAAGTAAGGAGAAAAGGAAGGAAGGAGAGGTAGGAAGGAGAGGTAGGAAGGAGAGGTAGGAAGGAGAGGTAGGAAGGAGAGGTAGGAAGGAGAGGTAGGAAGGAGAGGTAGGAAGGAGAGGTAGGAAGGAGAGGTAGGAAGGAGAGGTAGGAAGGAGAGGTAGGAAGGAGAGGTAAGTAGTAGATAAGTAGGAAGAGAGGAGTCTTAACCTAATAACCTGCCGGCCAACTGCCTTGAATGTTGTAGAGGCCATCTAGTCTTACTTATCTGCTTATCATTTCAAATCACTTTGCTTCACTTCCTAACATCATATCATATCACATCACTACTCCAAAAAGACATCAAGGGTATTTCAAATTCCAAATCTCATTTCTACATCTTTCTCTATCTCTTTTCTCCTCTACCTCTCCTCACTCCCCCCCTCACACAAAAATTTATCATTACAGTGCCTCCCAATCCCATACATATAGGCCAGCTAGCACCACTCACTCATCCACACCCCCTCCCCAAAAAAAGAAAGCTAAACACAATATAGCGAACGTTAGAGCAATAAGCTCATAGCCTAACGAGATCTAATTCGTACAAATCCCAGGGTGGGCGGATATCTAATAGATACATACAGACATCTATCTGTATACCGTGTATATAGTACATACGGTAAACAGGCAGAGGCAGGAACAAGAAAGCAAAACGCCAGAGGAGAAACCGAGGAATGGTATCGGTTCACTTTTGAAACACAGATAGCAGAGACGGAGAAACAATGCTAGACCCGAGCACCATTTATGCGGTTATACCATGCAGACATGCCGATTGATGCAAAAAGGAATGAAAAGGCTGAAATGTGCAAGACGCTAATAAACAAGAAGAGAAACGACGGTGGTATGTATATATGCGAGTAGTGAGGTGAAGTTTTTTCGTTAGAGTCTGGGTCTACAGACGAGTATCATTCGGATCGGTGAGATCAATCATATCGCTCTTCCACCTCCAAGGTTCAACCAAGACATATCTGATGGTGGAGGAGGAGGTCGCTCAGGGGCAGCTCCAGAAGCGCCAGGGAATCGAGTTTCGCGTTGGTATTGCATTGTACTTCGAGGTAGGGTCGTAGCGTATACACTTTCCGTATAATTACTCGTCCTTCCGGCACCCCAATTCTGACCTATTACTGGATCCCAGGAGGATTGCTCATGTACGCTGGCTGGGACACCACTTGAGAAGGCATCAAGTCGATCGTCATTGTATGATGAGAAGGAACTGATTGATCCTGATCTCTCTATCTTTCCTGACATCTCTTTGGTGATGGGGAATTGATCCGACCGATTGGCTACAGTTGGACTGCCAGACATGACTCTATTCAGTTCTGGTCGATCCCCAATCTTCAGTGGAGGTGGTAAGGCCGATTTTTGTGTAATACCACTAGGCGCTCTACCATCAATAGAGTACTCTGAACTTCGATCCGATCCTTCGTAAGTCGTCCTTTTCGATCCAGATCCAAATCCTAATATGTTCAGTGAACTTCCTCCTGACCAATATCGATTCCATCCTGAACTCCTCCTTGTACTGCCTCTCCTTTGACCTCTCGTACTTCCCCTCGGCCTAGGTGCTGGTGCTCTATCCTCTGCTGCGAATGACACGGCCTTCTCTTCCCTTGTAGGTTGAGGTGCAAGGTTTTGGAAAGGTTCCTGTGGCATAGGATTACTTATACCTGCCTTGTAATTCTTGTTGAATTGACTCTCTCCACTTCCATTCTTCTCATCCCCTCTCTTATGTCCAACTCTCCCCATCAAAATGGCCATTGACGAAAAAGAACCCTGAGATGCTGATTGCTCGTGACCGGGAAATTGACGTGTCGAAGCCATCTGTGGTAATCCTCTATCCATAAAGTCCATCGGGTTCTTTTCATCCGGTAATCCACTCGATCGTCTTTGATGCCCTGCATCGGCATATTGCCTCCTCTTCTTCCGCCATCTGAACAATACTAATAATGCAATCAGGATGAAAGCAACCCCTAGAATCGAACCCAAAACAGCACCGAGAATCTTGACAGGAAATGGAGCTGGGGAATCATTACTTGGAGCAGCCGCTGCTGATGAACTTGAGCTGGCAGTGGCTGATGAGGCTATTGTCGATGTCGATGATGGTGCAGTACCCAAACCTGATTGGGCATTTACTGACTTTTGTGATAGCGCTTCCGAAGCATTACGCCAACAATTTTCTCTCGCTTTGAACATGCAAAGCACATCTGAATCACTTCCTCCTGATATGACCACCAACCCACTTTGATCCTTTGCAAGCGAGTATTTTGTCCTTGTAGCCTTTGGTGCTAAAGTTCCATTATATGCTGGCCAGTCAGCAACTGTCAAATCACCCCTTTTTGTCTTCCTCTCAATTGATCGCTCGGAAACTGGCTTGGCGTTCTTCACAGCATTTCCGTCGGCATCGAGTAATATTGTTCGGTTGACTTCATTTGGTGACACACTCATGTCGAAAGTGTATAATGTTTTGCTCGCATCATCACCATTTATGACAATGGCTTGAATATTAGTTGTGTTGTACAATGGATCGGCCAACGTCGCATTCGAATCAACCCATGATGTCGAAGGACTGAATATGAAGGCTCCAGTATTAGTTTCGCTTCCACCAATAAATATTGCCTTGCTTTGTGTCCATGGCATAAGAATTGGTGATATCGCTGGTGGTGCAACTGATTGATATGCCAAAACATGGTAAGGTTCTGTGGCATCTATCGTAAATGTTTGTGAAGAGAATTGCTTCGATCCATCCTGTGTACCAGCATACACCAATATCGCGTCCGAAGTATTCAAATAGGTTGCACCGTGGTATAAACGATTTTGAGTCACAGCCACTGTCGGGTTTATCGTCTCCCACGACCCATTGGAAAATGTATACTTCTGCAACCCCGAATAATCGCTCGAGTTTGATATTCCCCCAACAACATAAAATGCCGCCGCACTGGTATCATTGACAGGCGTCGTCTTCACACAAACACCTCCTACCACCGCTTGACCCATAGGTAAATCCGACCATTGTGCTCCACGTGTTAATGGCAATGATTGAAAAGCTTCCGAGTTGTATGTGTAGAGAGTATTGTTGAATATGGTTGAACAAGAATTGTCCAGAGAATGAATGGGTGTCGGGAGCACCATGTTTGAATCTATCAGGCCGTTACACGCATTCGAAGGTATCGTTCATGGGGCGATTATCGTCCACAATTTCCAGTCACTATGGTGACATTTCTGTTGATGTCGAATGATAATGATGAGGTCGAATAAGAAAGTATGCTATCAAAGCGAAGATGATTCGAGTCCAGCCAGGGGATACCAGGAGAGTTCAACCTCGAGGTCAAGTCTGGTGAGATGTACCACGAACCCAATCTACTCACGGCCCAAATTCGAGGTAATGGTTCACCGGATGTCTTCTCCTCCAAAACCAAGCTTTGAAGACAGAAGTTTGGTCTGTACCCAAATGTGCAGAATGAAGTAGAGTACCGAAAGTATGTATTCGTGAAACGAAGCAAGTCGAGAAGGATGCGAGAGTGCTGTGCAGAGTTGAAACACTGGCAGACGGCTGGCGAATGCCTGTGGGAAGAAATATGGTGGGAGAGTGAAGAACAATGGAAACACGATACGGAGTACGGTCTGGAGGAATCGAGCACGGTGGAAGGAGTCGAGACGATGAGTGCCGTATGATTCCAGAGTAGGAGAGTAGAGCCGTTCGGCCTGGCACTGGCTGGTGGTAGAGAGTCGGTCAGTCAGTCGATATGGCTTGCTTGGTCTCCACCTCGTTCCCTCGTTGGTCACGAATGGTCGAGGGCCTGCCCTGTAGTCGATCTACAGAACCGAAAATCTGTTTCCGCAGCGCTCAATGCGAGCCAGCATGCGCGGACCCGGCGGCTTGCGTGACGAAAATGGTAGGTGTCGCAGGTATACGGGCTAAGAATAATATATAGAGTGGTAGGGGAGGTGATGGCAACAGCGAGAGAGGAAGAATTGACGTTGAGGGTAGAAGGTAGACTCGACAGCAAGAAGAACAGAATAGATTGAAAATCGTTTCTCGAAGTTCGGTGCAGGAGGCGGGTGAGTTCGTTGAGGTCGAATTGGTGTACTCGCACTTTTTGGATACGGGAGGGTAAATTGGATCTGTGCCTCTTGGTGACTTGGCTGGGAGTTGGGGACGGACGGTTGAGGATTAGCGTGGACGGGGGAACTGGATGAGGAAATGTGGATTTAGAACCCTGAGTGTTGCAGGATGAATTATACAGTAGTTAAGAATTATGTTGATTGTATCCGGACAGGCAAAAGTGGCAGTGTTTGAATGTTTGGTTGGAGGCGGCGGAGTTGGTGATGAAGCAGTTGGGACAGGAGGGAGTTGAGTACAACGTTGAGCCTATTCTCGGTAAAGTAAGGATGTGAAGGAGTTGTGTGGGTAGCGATGAAGAATAATAGCTCGCGGCACAATCTTCAGTCTAGTCGAAAGATACGGATATCGATCGATTGTCTTCGATGTCGATTCTTAGACAAATGTCTACAAGTCCAGCGGCTGAGCTCAAGGCTGTCTAATTATTGTTGGCGCTGTGATTCGTTATCAGCGGTAAAAGATGTGATTGAGGTTTTCCCTCTCTCTTGGTGGTGAATCCCGATATTCTCTTCCTCATCTCCATCATCTGCCTTACCCTCTCTTCTCTCCTCCAGTTGAGCACTCTTTCTCGCACAATTTTTCCATGCGGCGCTCCTCCCGGCAGCCTGCAGAAACGGTACCTGAATTGGCTGCAAGTCAAATCTCAGATTTGGCTCAAAGAAGGTTAGCTGTGATAGCTTCCTTGTCGTTCCTAGGATTAGCATGACACTACTGGAGGATGAAACAGCCATTCGTTATCCAGTGCGTCCAGTTCCCTGAGCGGGCCAAGGGGCTGTTTGAATCAAGAGCGGTGCTGTCCACCAATCCTTGGACTGTGAACACTGCTGCAAGCAACTCAGGGGGGCCGAATGGACTTAGACCGACGTGGACGAACATGAACAATCGCACCACCAAGGACCGTGACCTGAACACTTTCTCACACCGTGATTGAAAGAACCACGGGAACGATATTATCAGTGAGAAAGAACTTTTCATCATGACCGCAGTAGTTGATGATATCACAAACATACATGTACATACATATACATATACGGTCTGTACTCCTAATAGCTACATACAAACTCTATAGTGTACCATACTATTCCTATACCTGCACTACAACTCTCACCGCATCTCAATTTCTCCTGCCCATCCCTCCCCATCAAGGCACAGCTCACGTAATCTTCCGGGGAAACACCTTCTCTCACCTTGAGAGGGTGCGGACACGACGGTTGGACCATTTCAACAACCCGTCACTCCATATATCACCACCATCACCTATATGTGAATCAATTCGCCAGGGCATCATCTATATCTGGCAAATGACGCTGATCATTGGTTATTAATTGGGAGAAAAAAATCACCTGTGCATGCTGGGGAAACCATTGGTTGGGAAATAGCATCAGACAACACTCGAGAAGGGGGCATGACCTGTGCGTTGTTGAAGGCTGAAGGCCGAAGCAGAGAGAGGAAAAATCATGGCCTGTCTGCTTAGGGTCACAGGTTTGCTTGTGCTGTACTACACTGTGCTGTAATTCTCAGTCAGCATCACCTGTACAGTACTGCACCTCCGCACAAACCTTAACAACAACCTAAAACCTCTGTATCTCTCGTTCATCCCTTTCCCATGGAATGTCACTGTCCCTCACTCACAGTACCTCGCTTCCATCACAAAGGCATTCATATCTCTACTCAGCCACCATCCCATCCATCTGCACAATCAAGCATAGGTAACAGCTCGTCTCAACCTTCACATTACCATCAGACATATTCTTGAAAAAAGAAGAAATCTTTGCGACCTGCCCCCTACAGTATTCCCCATCAGCTTTCCAAAACCCCATTCCCTCCCCCCAAAAAGAGCATGAAACCATCCCACGCATCTCTCCATCCCAGGCAAGGTGCACAAACCTTAAAGAAAGGGTTTCGTTTCCTCGTTGCGTTTCCTCTGCTAGATCTCCCTCTCTGCAACAGGCCAAGACGGAAATTCTCCTACCCTCTGTGTTCTCAAAACATGTGTTGTAGCGGTTTTGTGATAGGCGAGTGGTGGTTCCTTGTTTCCTTTGTTTTCTCTTGTGTTGTGTATTGGGATGAGGAGGTCTGGACCTAGAATAGAATAGAAGCGGAAGTATTGAAACGGTGGTACCGAGTGATGTACTGTATGTTTGATTCCCCTCAGCCTGGTAGAACTCAGACATACATGCATAGTGTATCTTGAGCCTCACCTTTCTTCTTCCTTCCAGACCAGAGTTCTGGGATACGGCTAGGATAGGGAGGGTAAGAGAGGGGAAGACTTAAAGCTAAGGTACAGAGTAAGTATAGGTAATCTATTTGTATCGTGTTGATAACGTGGCATTTCTTAATCTATTACTTACTCCCGTAGGAGACAGTACAACGCATCGAGATTTGGTACCCCTCTTTCTATTCTAACTAGCTAACTAAGAATCTACCCCACTGCATTACATTACAGAGATGTAGTGCATGATCCTCTAAATAAATGTGACGATTCTTCTCTTCGCTTGGTAGTTGCAACATATTCCAAGAATTATTTGGTGTATTGAGATGCCCATCTACCTATTTACCACTCTCGCCCTATCCGCCTCAATCCCTACGGAACACAGTATCACAACCATCCACCTCCTTCTTCATCAATCCCTCATCCCTATATCATCTATACAATCATCAATGCAATCCCACCCCTTACAAAGTTCTAGACCCCTCCTCCTACCTCTTCGCCACCCATCCCATCCCATCCCAGGATCCAATAAATCATGCGTATCGCTCTCCTTCCCTCCCGTCCCATATCTCTCATCGCGCTTCAACCTGCATGAATAGAGATTCCATAATCTTTAAGCGCCCCTCTTCCCTCCCATCCAAAAGTGAAAAATGAAAAGGTCATGTGCCCACCTCATAATCATTGAACCGAAGCGCGCGCTCTGAGCCTCTGCTTAATTCAAAGCCTTGGCTTTTTGATTGGGTGGTGGAAATTCACGAATTTTAGAGAGGTAGGTATCATTTTATTCCCGAGACGAATTTTGAGGATGGTGAGAGAAAGAAAAGAAGGAAGAAAGAAATTGTGTGTTATAATTTCTTCTAGATGTTAGATTAAGATGAACTAGTTTTATGGAGAGTTATCTTGCAAGTCATATCATATATTCACTCCTAAACAAATATATCCACGTCACTACAACCCCATTAAACTCGAACCCAAATATATATATATATATATATATAATAGAGTTAAATTTTCCTTATCCAAGTAAACTTCCCCTCTGAAAGTAAAATATTCACTTAGAACCTAAACCTCCCCGCCAATCTCTACCCGCAATCTCCATCCCTCCAATCATCCACCCACCTGGCGTCTCGCTCTCAAAGTCTATCTATCTAAGCCCCGTTCGTATTCCCTTTCCTAGCCTCAAGCAAAGTCTTCTTATCTTCTCTGAGAAGAGGAGAAATATTGGATGTTGAAACTCGGCCGTTTATCTTTTTTCGGGTTTGTTTGTAGCGGAGGGAAGAAGTGGGTTTAACCGAATGGAGGGAGGGGATTCTCGTACGGAGTATACTTTATTAGTGTCATAGAGTAGAAGGGTAGAGTCAAAAGGGAAAACGTAAAGGTACAGATGTAAAGGTCAGAATATAGCTTGGATCCGAGACTTGGGGAGGTATGTAGGTATGGATTGGTAGATGTCAATATTGAGTTTAGGAGGGATATGCTTTTGATTTTGAATTATTCTTGAACTCTAAACTTTATATGCATCAGAGGGACGCATTTGTTGTATTGAGAGATATTATACTCCAGTAAACACTACTTTATCATCCTCTTGTATTAACTTGCGTAAAATAAAGAAGGACTATAGTGCTAGCCTCTCCTCAGTACTAAATTTGCATCTCATATCATTTCTCATCTCTAAATACAAATTTACATTGTTAGTATCATCACAATTATTAGAAGAAACTCATAGAGTAAGTATGATAAGGGATGTTTTAGTCTATGATCCCTTACTTGACTATCCCCTTATATCGAATTTCGTAAAATGAAGGAGGGCTGGTCATAGTACCAACCTCTCTTCACACCTGTGGTCACTCACATCACAATCTCATTATCACTTCTCAACCTCTAAACCAAATCCACCTCCTCTACAACCTCACAATCATTAAGAAGACATCATAAATAAACATCATAATATTATCTTTCTCAACCCCATATTCTGCAAAGGAAAAAGATATACATATATATATATATATATCAAGATACAACACTTCAAAAACTCATACAAGCGCAATCATAAATATTTTATCTTCTCTTTCCCTCCCCGGCCGTAAATGTTCAAGTGAGACAAAAACGCCAGGTATATGCAAACCAAACCCATCGATAGACTAATAACGAGAAAGGAAATGTAAATAAACAAATAGGTAATAAGAAAGGTATCTCTCGTTCGGCTCCTCCTGATGAGGAGAGTGAATTAAATCATCGTCCCATCATCAGTAGGCATAACACTCTTCATCGACACTCTACTAGTGCCTGCTTTCCCTCTCCCCAATCCCTCTCCCTTCTTCCTCACAACCAGTACCTGAGCGGGACAAACTACAATCTCCTCATCGCCCTCTCCACTATCATCTCCCTTCTTGACCACGAGCGGGAAGAGCACAATTCTCACTACCGCTTTCTGTGCCTCCAGATCCTCATTGGAAACTGTATCGCCAGATCTCTCATTCATGAGCGCAGCGTTGAAAGAGACCTTTGAGGCGAGATCACCGTTGGCGTCGTATTCAGGCTGTAGTGGTGGAAGCATCATGTATTCTGCTCTCTGGCAACGCATCTCAATAGAGAGATCTACAGCTGCCTTCATGACTCTTGTGAGTTGTTCTTCGATTTGAGCCTCGAGATGGCTGGGAGGTGGTAAGATCTCCGAGAGAGTCTCGATGATGGCGTGAACAACGGCTTGAGTATCTTGTTCTCGCTGTTGTTGGAAAGCTTCTCTCTTTGCTAAGAGAGTGAGAGTAGTAGCTCGCCATTGATGAACTGCTGCTGCTGGACCGACTTCTGATAGTGTCTTTTCCAACGACTTAAGTTTCTGTCTCTGTTCTCTATCCATACCAAATAGGTATCTGGTAAAGACAAACTCCCACACCATAGTCATAGTCATAGACATGAAAACATCTCTCCTCTTCACTCGATCTCCAAGTAAAAGATCCACATCCGAACCATCCAAGACAGCATTGTCCAGACGATCAATCGTCTTGTCATTATTTATCTCGCTCGTAAGGCGACAAGCTCGCATATCTGAGAATTTGGAAAATCGAAGTACCCATTGCTGCACATGTTGGCAGAGTTGTTGACAGGCATTATCGAAATAATCCTCATCGCGAATGGTGAGGAATGAGCTATCTCCAGCTTTTGACGCGAGGATCTGTCGCTGCATCTCTCGTATCTTTTCCTTTGCTGCATCGAGTTCAGCTCGTAATTGAGCAATTTCCCGATCCTTTTCTTGAACAGCATTTTGTACCTCATTCCTCACAATCCCCTCCATACCAGCCGACAAATTATTATGTGCATCGCGAATCTCCTGCAGTTCACGGGAGGTCTGCGAATGTTGTGTCTCCAATATACCATATGCATCTGTATGCCTCAAAGCAATCGTAGCATTCGCACTCGAAAGTCCATCATTGACCTCAGTCAATCTGCTAACTTCATTTTGTAACCAGTCCAAAGTTCGTTTGAGGCTATCAATCTCGGCATCCTTGTCAACCAAGGCTGTGGATGTATTGTGGGTCGATTGTAAACTTCGTTCCGCCGCAGCCTTCTCTTCTGCCAATCTTCGATTTTCAGCAACTAATTGTTCGACTTTCGATTCGAGGTCAAGGACTTGCATGCTTTGTCGTCGTCGCATGCTATGAGGTCGAGTTGGAGATCGTGGTGAGCCTATGCGGCCTTCACCAAAGCCATCCTATTTCATCATTAGCATCAATCAAATCTTTCCATTCAATTAATGAACTTACATAGACATCCGCCATGTCTTTGGCCCGAACCCGGCCCTCGTTTGCAGTTGGATTTGCTGTATTTACTGTAGAAGCGGTGTTGGATGCAAGCTCAGCTTCCTTAGCGAGATCAGGCTTGCTACGTTGGCTCAGCGATCTCAGATCCGCACTTTTGCGATCACTACGGCGAAGCGGAGGTGTTCCCGACCGGTTGCTATCAACACTGTCTGGCCGTTTGATATCTGGAGTTCGCAATCGATTGATATTTGAAATTGATCTTTGACTTTGCGCACTTGCAGGTCGTTGTTCTGCACTTAATTTTCGAGCTGCTGCAAATCCTAAAGATGCACCTGCAATTACAGCACCTGCTTCCAATTCGCCAAATCCTTTTGGTTTCTCAGCTCTTGGTATCGGAGTGGAGGTGAGTTCGGCGTATTTGTCTTCTCTTGATCTTTGAGGAGGTGTGACTTCGATGTGCTTATCATCTCTCGGTTTTGGGGTTGGTGTCTCTGCGTATTTAGCATCTTTTGATCTCGGAGTCGAGCCAGAGAACTTTTCCTCTGATCTTGAGCGTGGAGTGTCTGCGTATTTGTCCTGTGATTTTTGACTTCGCAAGTCTGGAGTGTCGAATGCTTGCACACGTTTCTTTACAATACTGGCTTCTCGCTGGGGTTGATCAGGAGATTCAAAACGTTGAATGCGTTCCATCAACTTGCTTCCTTCCTTCCTCTTTGCACCGTGAATCGTAGATGTGCGGTGAAGATCTGGTTGTGGGTCGTCTTTCGATTTTTGAGAGGGAAGGCTATCACGGCCATCGCTATGGTGTATCACTGGCTTTTCATCAACGGCTCTCTGGGATTTATAAAAATCGGTAGCTTTGTCACCTCTAGGACGAGGCAGATCAGGAGATTCGAGAGTACGTTTGCCATCATCGTGATACTTCTTACTTGACTTTGATCTTTGAGACTTGAGATCAACCGTTTCCGTCTCCTCATCAACAGAAGGCCATGATAGTCTTGCGAGTGCATCGTCGGTAGACACGACAGGAGCTCGTGCTCTATCAGCTGGAGAATAGTCTCGTAGGTGGACACCACTATCGCGGACGTGCTCATGATGATCTGCGAAACCTCTTTGTGGTGGAATAGGTGATTCAGCAACGAAAGCACTGTCCCGATTATCATCGTGGTCATGGCCACGTTTTGCATGGTGATCATCCTCAATCTGAACCCCGCTCTCTTCTTGGACAACAGGTAGATCTGACAAACGGCCAAATCGACGAGCACTAAGAGGAGTTGATTGTCGATGCTCAACGGGTGAGATACTCCTCTCGATGCTGTGGAAGGATTGTTGTGGACTTGAAATGTGTTCCGGGCTGATTGGGGCTTCGGCGAAGACATTGGATTTGGCAGGTGGGGTCTCGACGATTCTCGTGTGACCAAATATGGATGGTTGACTGATTGGCTCGACGATTTCTCTGTCGTGGACCGCTGATGACTTCTCTGCTTTCTCTTTCTTTTCTTTCTTAGATCTGGAGATAACGACATCATCCGATAAATCTCTTAGTGGTTGCTCTGGAGTCTGAATATCATGGCTTGCTTGAATATCGGGTGTCTGGGAGTAGGTCGTTGCTGGTATGGAAGCTTCTCGCTGGCTTAGAGATTTTGAATCGTACTGCTGGTCTAACACTGGCGTAGCTTCGAAGTGGGATTTCTCGGGCCGAATATCACGGCTTGATATTTCCTCTGGCTGGATTTCCATGGGCTCCTGAGTAAAGATAGGCTCCTCATCTCGATGAGGGGGAGACCAGAATCCATCATCATCGTCTTCACCTCGGTCTGCTTCTTCGTGAACTTTAGGATCAACACCTTCCCACAAGGCAGGATCATCAAATATATCGTCTTCTCGAGGTGTTCTCTGGTCGATACTCTTCTTGCGCTTCTCTTTCTTTGACAATTTCCTGATTGGCGTGCTAGGTTCTGTCTCCCCGCTCTTGGATGAGTCTCCAGCTTTGCTAAGGATAGCTGCCCCGGCTAATCCTGCACCGATTGCAGCAATAGTCGGAATGGTGTTGCTGTCTTGTCTTGGAATGTCCCTTGGTTCTTCTCTAGGTGTACTGACTGTCATAGGTGCTCTTGACATATCAACCGAGGACTTCTTCTTCCCTTTCTTACCCTTCTTTGTCGGCCGGAAGGAATCATCAGTGGGAGTCGATTCGATGGTGCGAGCGATATGAGAAAGAGATTGATCGACTGCAATGTCTTCGATAATAGGATGGTTACGTTCAACCTCTGCTTCCTCAACCTCATCCGCCCATGATGTCAAAGGTAGCTTTGGGGCTTGCTCGCCACTCGCGGTCACATCAACGGTTGCTTGACGCTTTCTCTTGTCTTTCTTGGAGGGCTTTCGAGACAGATCAGTGGGAATATCTCTGGCTTCCTCATGTCCTAGGATTTGGTCGAAAGTAGTTGGGACGGTTGCCGGAATCTCTTTCTCAAATGGTGCCGGACTCGAAACCAAACGTTCAGGTTCTCTGGGTGCGTTAAACGTCTCTTTAGATATCGTTTCCTCTACCAAGGCTGCAGCGGAAGTAGAAGGGTCGCTTTCAGAATCAGCACGAGATCCACGTTTTCCCTTCTTATCCTTTTTCGATTTCTTGGCGACGAATGCAAATGCGTCAGGTTCTTCGTTTTTGATTTCCCCAGACGCATCAGCAAAGGCTTCGTTACCGCGTGCTTTGTCATGTTGGACTTCATGCTCGGGATCCGGGATCGCAGATAGAGAAGATGCCTCTGTGGTAGGTATGTCGATTTCAGCGCGAGAAACAGAAACTGGGTCCAGTTGCGCTTGGGAAGGTTCGTCCACAATAACTTTGGAGGTCTCAGCGAATGATTTCTCTTCAATAGGCGTTGAGATCCCCGATTTGCGATCCTTCTTCTTATCCTTTTTGGACTTTTTGCCCGGCATCGCCCATTCATCTACAGGTTCATTAACGCTGTGCTCGACCATAATGGAACGATCTTGCTCTTTGATAATTGGCTCTTGAGTCAGCTCTGGAGTCTCAAGCACAGTTGTGATTGGAATTGAAGGCTGAACAGGTTCTGAAGTTGGTAAAGAAGCGTTTTGTAGGAACGACTCCTCAATTGGTGTTGATATACCCGATTTACGGCTCTTCTTCTTATCCTTCTTGGACTTCTTGCCAGGCAACGCCCATTCATCTGCAGGTTCCTCTTCAACGATCTCTCTCGACCCAGTTCCAACTAAAACCTGTGGCTCTATGGTAGACGCGACTGTATTTTCCTGTAAAGGTTGGATAGTCTCAGAAGTGGTTGTCTCAACGGGAGTTGATAAACCGGACTGTCGATTCTTTTGCTTGTCTTTCTTCGACTTCTTGCCTGGTACAGCCCATTCATCATCATTCTGGACCTCCTTTGTCTCAGTGACTAGCGTTGGTTCTGCGGCTTGCTCGACAGGGACAATCTCAGCCGGAATTGAAGGACCAGGCTCCTCAAATGAAGAAGCTGGAGGCTCGAAGGAAACGAGTTCCTCTTTTGGCATGACAACCTCTTCTTTAGGAGTAGAAAGGCCAGATTTTCGACCCTTCTTGTCCTTCTTTGATTTCTTGCTGGGAAGACTCCATTCCTCTACATCTTCTACAGGCTCCTTAATTGACGTATCAACGGACTTCTCTTGCTCAGTAAATGGCACGATGGGAAAAGCTTCAATGGGCAGCGATGAATCAGGTTCTGCTGCAAGTAGCGGCGCAGATGGAGTTTGGATTGTCTCCTCGATAGGTGTAGATATACCAGATTTCCGATTCTTCTTATCCTTTTTCGATTTCTTGCCCGGCAAGGCCCATTCCTCTTCGAGTGGCTGTTCAGTGATTTCATTTGTCTCGGTGATAACAGGCTCCTGCTCCGAAGTGATCTGGCCATCTAATGCTGTAGTGACTGGTAGCGATGATGAAGGCTCCTCAAAGGTCGACTGGGAAGGCGGCGTCTCCGATATTGGAGTAGAAACACCGGATTGCTTATTCTTCTTCTTGTCTTTCTTGGATTTCTTGCCAGGTAGAGCCCATTCATCCGCAGGCTCATCAATGATTTCTTGCGTTCCAGTAGTATTGAGAGATCGTTCTTGGTCGTTCGTAGTAGTTGGCAAAGTAGGTACGACCTCGACGGGAGAAGAAGCGCTTGGCTCCCCGACAGCTAACTCCAAAGGCAGGTTTTCGTCAATAGGCGTGGAGATTCCAGATTGTCGATTCTTCTTTTTATCTTTCTTCGACTTCTTGCTTGGTAAACTCCATTCATCGGCGGCATCTTCGATAGGGTTATCGAGAGGACTCTGTTCGGGCACCGAGGCTTCTTTATGAATTACAGCTGGGAGAGAGGAAGATTGTTCGCCAGGTTGGGAGGAAAGAGACTCCTCAATCGGAGTAGAAAGACCCGACTTTTTGCTCTTCTTTTTGTCTTTCTTAGACTTCTTGCCGGGTACATCCCACTCATCGAGAGTATCTTCAGGTACGATGTTTGCAGCGGCAGGAATGGACCGATCTTGGCTTTCATCACCTGCTTCTAACTTGTCTTGAGTGGTTTCAGCTTGTAGCGATGATGAGCTTGGCTCTTCGAAGGGCTTTGGTTCGGAAGCAATGGTTTCCTCAAATGGAGTAGAGAGTCCGGATTTCTTCTCCTTTTTCTTGTCCTTCTTTGACTTTTTGCTAGGAACACTCCATTCATCCACCACCTCCTCAGGAATGACTGCTGTGCCGGAAGGAAGTGAACGCTCTTGAGTAGGCTCTCCAAGTTCCGGATTCTGAGACACGATTTGGGTCGGCAAAGCTGATGACGCTGACTCTTCGAGGCCAGCGATAGGTAAAATTGGCAACGTCTCCTCAATTGGAGTAGAAAGTCCAGATTTTCTATCCTTTTTCTTGTCCTTCTTCGACTTTTTGCTAGGAACACTCCATTCATCAACTGGCTCCGGATTGATCTCAGCCTCACCGGGCGTAGAGGTATCTATGTCGCGAGAAGTCTCCTCTAACACATCCGGCTTGCTAGGTTCCGTCTCCGCAAGCTGATCAAATGACCATGTAGGTTGGGTGATTGCAGATGGGAGAGCTTCTTCTCGTGGCGTAGATGGACCAGATTTGCTTTTCTTGTCTTTTTTGGACTTCTTTTCTGGAAGCGACCATTCATCGATATGTTCTTGGCTCTGCTCTGCAGTAACAGGAATAGTAACATCCAACTCTCTTGACAATGGTTCATTGGATGCTTCGATCTTCTTCTCCTCTAGCACAGGCTGTTGTATTGGCTCGGGAGTTGTGGCATCTTGTTCGAAAACAGGTGTGAAAATTTCTTCTCGTGGAGTCGCAGATCCGGACTTGTTCTTCTTCTTGTCCTTCTTAGACTTGGCTGGGGCACTCCATTCATCAACTGGATCTGCAAGCTCTTTCTCCACTACAGGCTCCTCGAGATCTTGATCAAAAGTAGAAGGCAACGGTATTGCTGCAGGCTCCTTGATAGATTCCTCATAAGGTGTAGAGAGTCCAGATTTGTTCTTTTTCTTGTCTTTCTTAGACTTCTTGCTTGGCGCGCTCCAGTCATTGAGTGTCTCTTCTCTTGATTCAGCTGTCTCTGCATTTTCTACAATCTCACGATCTTGTTGTAATGGCAATTCGAGTGCCGGGGTAGAAGTAGTGATCGTTTCCTCGAGTGGAGTTGATACGCCGGATTTGTTCTTCTTTATATCCCTTTTGGACTTCTTACCCGGCATACTCCACTCGTCAACCGGTTCCTCAATGACATCCTTTGATTGTGAAGACTCTACAAACTCTGACTCTTGGGTAGGTGCCACAGTTGCCTCGACTACCGGCTCCTCGCGAGGTGTCGACAATCCAGATTTGCTTTTCTTCTTGTCCTTTTTGGATTTCTTTTCGGGAAGAGTCCATTCATCAACATTGTCCTCTACATCCTTCACCTCAGCAGGCGGCTCAATCTCTTCACCTCGACTCGAAGAAGTTTGCTCTACCACCAGCTCTTCCTTTGGCGTTGACAATCCAGATTTACTCTTCTTCCTATCCTTTTTCGACTTCTTGCCGGGCAAAGCCCACTCATCAGCAGTCTCCTCAACATCCTTCACCTCAACAGGCTGCTCAATTTCTAAACCTCGACTTGACGTAGCTTGCTCGACCACCAGCTCTTCTTTTGGCGTCGAAAGACCAGATTTACTCTTCTTCTTATCTTTCTTCGACTTCTTGCCAGGCAAAGCCCACTCATCAACCAAAGGTTCCTCAACAATCTCATTTGTCTCCTCAAGATCCTGATCTTGACTTTGAGGTAGCTCAACCTTGGCAGCATGTTGCAGTTCGGGTTCGACAGGTAATGATGCAGTCTCGATCTCTCGCCATATCTCTGGCTCAGTGACAGTGGGTTCCTCAACCGGCGTCGAAAGACCAGATTTCTTCTTCTTGTCTTTCTTGGATTTTTTGGTGGGGAATGACCCCCATTCATCACCTTCACCTTCAACATCTTTTTGCACGGGACTTGCCTCAAAGGATTGAGAAGACTGGCCAAGATTCTCAACGGAAGGTTGCTCGATGATCGTTGGCAAAATATCCTCGATTGGGGTAGAGAAGCCAGATTTGCGGTTCTTCTTCTTATCCTTTTTTGACTGTTTGGATGGCACGGCACCCCAGCTCTCCTCGACGTCATCTGCATTGTCGTTTGATGTGGTGGGGAAGTATTCGTCCACCAAAGATTGTGGCTTCTCAGAGTCCGCTTGCTTGGTCTGCTCGTCCGCTGGGAGTGAAGGTTGCGGTATCTCAAGAGGTGTGGAGAAAGCTTCCAATGGAGTCTCCAACGGAGTAGATGGTTCGACTGGAAATGAAGGTTGTGGTGCCTCGAGAGGAGTAGCGAAATCTTCCAATGGAGTAGAAACGGCAGAAGACTCATAAAAGTCATCCTTTGCCGAGTCTTTCCTCTTCTTTTTATCCTTCTTTGATTTCTTGCTTGGCAACGAACTCCATTCATCAGCAGGCTCGTCTTGCACATCTTGACTAGATGTAGCAGGGGCGGCTTCGAAAGTATCAATGGAGCGATCATTAGATTTCTCAGGCGGAGATTCCAACGTTGAGGATGGTTCGACAATAGATTCAGGTTCTTGAACAATCTCCCGAGATGTAGGGATCTGCTCATAAAGGTAGCTCGCGGCAAGAAGAGATTTCTTAGCGTCGACAGGCTCAGACATTGGGTCCAGAGGCGTAGAAACTCCCGATGCTTCTTCAGAGTCATCCTTCGTTGAACCCTTTCGCTTCTTCTTATCCTTTTTGGATTTCTTTGTGAATGCAAAGTCTCCAAACATGTCTTGAGCTGGTACATCTACGATCTCCGAGTCGGCTTGGCCAAACAATGCAGATTCAACCATTGTTGTCTCTTGGCTAATTGAAGCTGGTGTAGGCTCTTCGAAAGCAGGTAGAGTTGCCGTATCCTTGAAATCTAGCTCTCTAGTCGGCTCCTGATCTTTGACAAATGACTCGTCTGCATCTTTGGGAAGGTCCTCAGTCAAAGAAGTTGGCTGTAAGCTCTTGCGCTTCTTCTTATCCTTCTTAGACTTCTTGCCCGTCTCAAACCCATCATCTTGCTCAACTGCTGCAGACGGCTCGATAGCAGCAAAGTCTTCAGTATCAGGCTTGTCTTGAACCATGATCTCCTCCGACTGTTGCTCAGGAGATTCATCGAAAGTAGAGCTTCGAAGCAAACTGCCCCTCTTCTTTTTATCTTTCTTTGACTTCTTAGAAGAGAACTCAAAATTGTCCTCAGCTCCCTTTACACCCTCAGCAGAGGAATTTGCGGCTGTGGCATCGGCTGTAGACGGTTCATCGTTGGCTGGAGTTTGGGAGGAATCTGCTTCCGCACCAGATTGGTCATATGAATCTTGAGTGGCCAGACTTTGACGTTTCTTCTTCTCTTTCTTCGATTTCTTGGTAGGGAACCCAAAGTCATCGTCTGGTGGTGCAGAAGGCTCGCTTGTTCCGAAGTCGATGTCTCGAGATTTGTCATCGGTAGAAGTAGGCAGGATATCATCTTCTTTGCTCGTGGTATCGGCTGGAGTAGTTGGCTCCGAGAAACCCGGAACGATGCTATCACGCTTCTTGCCCTTTTTATCCTTCTTTGACTTCTTTGACGTGAAAGCAAACTCATCCTCAGGCTCAGGATCAGCAAGCACAGGCTCGCTGGGGCCACCTTGCATAATTTCTGGTTGCTGAACACCTTGCTCGGCATCCTTGGTAAGGTTCTCCAACGGCAAATCCTCAGCTGGTTGTAAGCTATCTCTCTTCTTGTCCTTCTTGCCCTTTTTCGATTTCTTGGTTGAGAAAGAAGCAAACTCCTCTTCCGGTTCAGCAATTGCAGGCTCGTTTGTGACTTGGGCTTCCGGTTGTTGAATTTCTTCTTGTATGTCCTTGGAGCTCTCATATGGCACATCATCACTTGGCTTAAGACTATCTCGCTTCTTGCCCTTTTTGTCTTTCTTAGACTTCTTTCCAACAGGCGCAAAATCGTTCTCGGGGTCATCGGCAGGAAAATCATTGGTATTGTCTGGTAAGCTATCTCGTTGAGTACTTTCCTCAAGAGGAGTTTCAGGCGTAAAGTCATCTCCAGTCATAGATCTCACCAAGCTCTCTCGTTTCTTGCCTTTCTTATCCTTTTTCGATTTCTTTCCAACCGCAGCGAACTCGTCCTCATGCTGTGCTGCAGTGGGTTCGAAATCTCCGGGGGTCTCGAGTTGTGGAGTTTCAGCGTTGAAAGCATCAGAAGAGAAATCCTCCTCGGTATTGCCTCTCAGCAAACTTTGGCGTTTCTTGTCCTTCTTATCCTTTTTCGACTTCTTGGCAGCAAATTCCTCTTTCAACTGGCGGGCAAGCTCAAGTTGCTCTTCATTATATCCGACTGCCAATCCATCGCGTGCATTCTGATTGTCTTGAACACTTGTCTCGGGAAAAGTTGAGGGGCCATCATCTGGCAATGGCACTGAGGCTGGATATGTCGATGCTTCGCCAAAGTAATCGGCTGGCTCATCCTGAGGAGTCTGAGATGTGCTTCGCTTTTTCTTGTCTTTCTTGGATTTCTTCGAAGAGCCAGAGCCGAACTCTGCTTGTAATTGACGTGCAAGAGAAAGTTGGTCTTCTTGGTAACCAGCAGCGAATCCGTCACCCCGAGGGGTTTCTGGAGCTTCGAGTTGTGCTTGATCCTCTGGAATTGCGGGCGATTGGGGAAAGTCCTGGTCGAAAGCATCATCATCCCTTGTCATTGACCTCGAAAGACTGGTTCGTTTCTTGTCTTTCTTTGACTTTTTCGATCCAGATCCGAACTCCTCTTTCAATTGACGAGCAAGCTCAAGTTGTTCCTCGCTATAAACACTTTTACGTTCACCAAGTGCTGGACTTCTGCCCAATCTCTCAGCAGCCGGACCGATAGACAAACTTCTGGCACGTGGATGCTCTTCCGTCAAATCATCAACTGTTCTTGATCGTGAAAGTGGAGGAGGTGGGGTCGAAGATAAGCTTTGTCGTTTTTTCTTGTCTTTTTTTGATTTCTTGCTTCCACTACCGAATTCCTCCTGAAGTTGTCTGGCAAGACTCAACTGATCTTCTTTGTACCCTGCAGCGAGTCCATCCGGAGCATTTTTCAAGTCTGACTCCCTAAGTTGAGTATTCTCGCCAATATTGGCTGGCTGAGATTGATTGTCGTGTGACTTGGAAAGCTTGTCTTCGGACATTGTATCATCGTGAGATTGTTCTTTGGAAAGTTTCGAGTCAAGAAGAGCGGCTCCAATGATAGCACCACCAAGAACACCAGCAGTAGCAGGGAAGTAGTCCTTATTAGAAGAGTCAGGCATTTGACCGCCACGTGCCTCACCGCTAATCAAGGGGGTGGCAGGTGTGATTGGCCAAGCACCAGGCCCACCCACCGGTGTTGGCTTTGCAGATGCGAAATCTTCTGCAGAAGTTAAGGTATTTTCAGGCTCCACGGGTTTTGACACATCATCTATTGGGGTTTCTTCCTCCCAATCAAGTTGTTTTGATTTTTTCGACTTCTTTCCCTTTTTAGAAGACTTGGTTGTTAATTCTTCAGCTGCTGGTGGCGGAGGATTTGACTCGAGTACGTCGGTTTCCAGGGAACGAGGTGCTTCACCCAAAGGTTGTGCTGGGGTTGATTCAGGCTCGATGTCCCAGGACTGTGCTTTCTTGGACTTCTTCTTGCTCTTCTTTGATCCAGGAACCTCAAATTGCTCATACGACGCATCCGCAATTTGGTCTTGTGGAAAATCCTTGTCAATTGGCTGAAGTGCATTGTCCGCATCAAGCGCCACGTCTTTACTTGCGGAGAGACTGTCGGGTTCAACTGGCGTCTGTGATTTCTTGCTTTTCTTGGAAGTGGTGGCGAAGAATTCGGTATCGTCAGCTTCCTGCGGTGTTGGAGTAGCAGTGATTCCTGTAGTTGGATCTCCCATCTCTCTTTCCGTGATATCTTGTTGATTTTCAGGCTGAACACCTTGAGAAGAAATTTGTAGTTCATCCTCCGGCTCCCATGCCGAGAGAGATTTACCCTTTCCCTTCTTCTTTTTGCTCTTCTTTTCAGGCGTAGCAAAATCATCAGCAGAAAACATCTCTTGAGCATCTTCAAATGTGTCCGATTGTGCATCTTGGAAGATCGGCTCTGGCAGCGTAGTATCATGTAGTGAGATTTCCGGTAAAGTAACATTCTCTTGGCTTTGCAAAACGGCAGGTTCGGATTCAAGAGTAGAAGGCTCCTCAACGAGTTCCCGACTACTTTCCAGAGGTTCTTGCAATTCCGGCTCCCAAGCAGAAGATTTATCCTTCTTCTTGTCCTTTTTCTTGTCTTTCTTCGACTTCGGTAGAGAGAATTCTTCACTTGGTTCATCTGCAGGGGTTGCGATATTCTCTGGAGCATCTTCGAAAATGGGCTCTTGCGTAGTGGTATCAGCTTCAGGCTCAGAGGCAGATATCGATTTAGACTTCTTGTCTTTCTTCTTGTCCTTCTTAGACTTCGAAAATGAGAATTCCTCGGGTTCGTCGACAGGCGTTAAAGGTCGCGAGGTCTCACGCAGTGGCTCGGCAGCAGCTTCCGCATTCTCCTCAGGTTCAGGTTCCCAAGACGAGGCCGATTTTCCCTTCTTGGATTTCTTGTCTTTCTTGGACTTTGGCGTGGAAAGATCATCGGCGATTTTATTGTCGTCAGCAAATGCGGCCTTGTCAGATACGTCCTGGCTAGTCTCGAGAAGAACAGGAGGTGTCTGAGATCCACTCTGGCCCTCTTCTTCCCAAGACGATGCTGACTTGCCCTTCTTCTTATCCTTCTTTTTGTCTTTTTTAGATTTCGAAGTGAAAAACTCATCGTTTTGATCATCATCGACTGGAGTCGAGGTGAGGGCTAGAATGTCACGGCTGGACTCTGCTTCCGGAATTTGCTGCTCCAATGTTGGCTCTTCCACATCCCATGAAGACTTCGACTTCCTCTTGTCCTTTTTCTTGTCTTTGTTGGACTTTGGCATTGAGAATTCTTCTTCAGCTTGCTCTGAGATTGGAGCAGACACGTCATGAATTTGTTCCCGGCTTGTTTCCAGGATGGTTGCGTTGAGGCTTTGATCTGAAGAAAGTGCATTGGCTGCAGATGAAGGTAAAGCTGTCTCTCGCGCGGTGTGCTCGACTTCGTGAAACTCTTCAGTTGCTGATTTTTCCGTACTTTCTTGGGCTGCTAGTGGAATCATACTGTCGATTTCTCTTGGAGACTCAGTGTTGATTGGACGTTCCCAACCCATCTGGTCCTGGACAGGCGCACTATCATCCTCTTCCCAAGCTGAAGACGTCTTCTTCTTCTTCTTGTCCTTCTTTTTGTCTTTCTTAGACTTGGGCGTAGAAAATTCATCCTCCTGAACATCACCTGTCTGTTGAGAAACGGGCTGTTCAACCTCGCGCTCAAGAGCAGATGCTGAGTCGACTTGTGGCAGAGCACTTCTCTCCGGGAAAAGCGAAGGAGGAACGTCACGGGTAATCTCAGGCAAAGGCTCTTCAATGTGTTGCTCACTAGATTCGGGTTCCCAAATCAAGGACTTGTCTTTCTTCTTATCCTTTTTCTTGTCTTTCTTGGATTTGGGAGTAGTAAAGGCTTCCATGGGTTCTTCTGTTGGTTCCTCAGAGGCGATTTTGACGATTGGCTGATCACTGGAGGCAGCTGGTATTTCACGAGATGTTGATGACTCTTCGACGATATGTGTGGTGCTTGTGGGGTGTTGCTCTTCGCTCTCCAATGGCGAGTCTGCCTCGGGTTCAGATTTGTCCTTCTTTTTATCCTTTTTCTTGTCTTTTTTGGATTTGGAAGTGGTGAATTCTTCGAAAGATTCCTCTACTGTTTGATCAGAGGTATTTTGAACAACTGGTTGGTCAAGCGAGGCAATTGGTAGATCACGAGAGGTTGATGGTCCTTCCACGATCTCCGTGCTGGTGGAAGCTGGCTGCTCTTCGTTCTCCACAGGCAGGCCCTCTTCAGGTTCCCATGAAGAAAAGGATTTGCCTTTCTTCTTATCCTTCTTTTTGTCTTTCTTGGATTTTGCAGTGAAGAAATCATCGACTGGCTCAATTTCAGAAGCAGGCGTCTCCAGAGCAAGATCTTTGTCGCCTTCAGGTAGAGACGAGAAATCATCCGTTGTCGATGAGCGAGAAAGCCCTTTCCCTTTTTTCTTCTTATCTTTCTTAGACTTCGAAGTGAAGAACTCCTCAGCTGGCTCAGTCTCTGGCAGCGCAAAAGTATCGTGAGAATCAGGTATCGCCATCTCAAGATCTCGGCTTCCCTCTGGCATCGAAGAAAGATCATCTTGAGTCGAAGATCTCGAAAGACCCTTCTTTTTGTCCTTTTTCTTATCCTTTTTAGACTTTGTGAATGAGAATTCTTCTGCAGGCTCTACACTACCCTGCTCTTGCGCAGCAGGTAGACCGGAAAGTGTCTGAAGGGTCTTTTCTCTCTCCTGGGAAAGTTCGCGTGTGCCGAACATGTCACTGCCATCCCGTTCTTCAATGCTTTGCAGTGCATCCCGACCACGCTTAGTCTTGGTACTTGGAGAATCAATACCCCGTTCCGCGGCCTCAATCTCATCATTCAGTTTGGACATTGGTGACGAGCGAAGGAGATATGAGCTTCGGTCTTTAGACACTGGATCGATAGGAGATGGCTGGCGTTCAACAACAAGAGGCCCATCATCAGATGGGACTTGACGTTGTCCTGAGGGAAGTTCCACCGAAGGAGCTTTCTCATGTTTGGAAGAAGGTTGATCTTCAAGCCAATTTTCCTTTGGCAATCTTTGAGGCGATGATGATGCGAAGTATCCAATTGTCGAGACAAGACCTGCTGCCAGAGCTGCTTTCCCCAAATTTTCGCTTAAAGAATGAGACTCCTCATGCTTCGGTGCTGACGGTCTTTCGATTGCAACTGGCTCCTCATCCTCAAGATCACGAGGAATACCTGCTTTTGGTGTTGATTGCTCCGATCCCAACAATTCCGCCGATGCAGCTGAAGCAAGAGCAGTATCAATGGATAAGCCTCGCTCGGGTCTTGTCGCTGGAGATCGCTCAGCAGCTTTTGAAAATTCAGGGAAATCAAGTTGGGAGGAACTTCTGGAGGTTCGTTGGCTGGGTGGCAACTCCGGGAAAGATTCTTCTGGCGCATCAACTGCGGGAGTCGAGCCTCGTCGGGTGCTCTCAACCAGATACAAAGGCTTATATTCCTTGGAATTGTCCCATGAAGTCTTTGTTCGATGTCTAGGAAATTCCAGATTTGGATTTGCTGGTGACGGGAGAGGGGAAGATCGCGTCGCGCCTGGTGAATTAGGTGTGGATCTGCCACCCATGAATTTCAGTGCAACAGGCACAGCACTTTGACTAGGAGATTTGGCAGGCGTTTCTTGTAAGCTCCTACGAACTGCACTTCTAGGTCTCTTGCTAGACAACCGCTCATCTTCTGGCGTATCAGGGCGACTGTCAGGCAAACCCGGCAACTCATCAATTGCCTCAAAGTCAGGAGTAGTAGAACCACTCGGCGGTAATGGAAGAAAATCGCCGTATTGAGGATCAATAGAAGGTCGAATCTGACGTTGTTTGATCTCGGGATCAAAGATATCCTCTCTTTCTTGAAGCGTTTCAGAGCTTCTTGATCTGACCTGCTCTGCTGCCTCATTGCTATTAGCATTAGCGGCTTTTGATTGCTGGTGATGCTGGGCAGCAATTGCAACAGCAGCAACACCCGCAATGCCGGCCCCCGCGCCAAGGGGACCGGCTTTACCTAAAAAAGAATCCTTCTTCGATGAAGAGCTTTCAGACCTTGACCTGCTTTTTTTCTTTTTCTCGCCATCACTTCGTACACCATCATCGTCATCATATCGTGAGCCATTTCCATTGCTATGACCATTGGAGATAGTCCGTGAGAGGTCTCCGACTGACACTGCACCAATATCGCCGTAGATACTGCCAGTGTCAGGCATAGAATTTCTCTTTGACTTTTTCTTTCTCTTGCTGTCCTCCAAGTCATCCTTGGATTCCTTGGGGCTTTCATCACGAGTTCCAACATCAGATTTTGAACCAAAGATACCAGAGAAAAGACCACCCGATTTCTTCTTCTCTTTCTTGCTCTTCTTGGAATCCTCATAATCATCACCTGCAGGAGCAGAGGCTACCGATCTCGTATCATCATCATCCCTGCTACTTCTCGATTTCTTCTTCGATTTTCGTGGTTCATCATCATCATATCGGGAGGCACCTGCAGACACTACAGAACGGGATTCACCGCGATCTGCAGTGCTGAAAATATCATTGCTCTTGCTAGAAGATTTTCTGCTTTTCCGTGACTCTTCGAAATCACCATCCCGGCTGGTTTCCGAAGGTGTGCTGGCTGGTAGGGAAACTTCTGTAGGTTCAACCTCATATTGTTCGCTTCTTCGTTTGCTCTTAGAGCTTTTGCTGGAGGATCTACCCAGATCAGAAGCAACATCTGATGGAGCAGAGCGTGGAGGGGAATCATAACGATCACCATCTCTCTTGGAGCGAGACCATGAATCAACTTCAGAGGCTGCGCGAACAGGCGAATCATATCGGTCGCTGTCACGTTTGCGTGATGAAGTAACAATCTCAGAGGTAGGATATGACCGTGGAGGAGACTCGAATCGATCACTCTCACGCTTACGTGAAGAGTTGCCAATTTCAGAAGCAGGATACGATCGCGGAGGAGACTCATATCGTTCACTATCGCGCTTCGATCGTGACGACGAGCTGATTTCTGAGGCAGGGAGCGGTGGGTACTCATACCGCTCACTATCTCTCTTCGATTTCTTGCTCGATTCGGATGCAATTTCAGAAGCAGGTAGAGATCTAACGGGAGACTCGTAAATCTCGCTATCGCGCTTCGATTTTTTGCTAGATTCCGAAGCGATTTCAGAGACAGGAGCAGAGCGAACAGGCGAATCAAATCTCTCGCTATCCCTTTTCGATTTCTTGTCTTTCTTTCCCTTTTTAGCCTCGGCCCACTCATCACCACCATTCGTAAGATCATCGAACGCATCGATAGGAACAGTGACTGTCCTTGCACTTCTCGCCGTATCTTCAAGAAGAATATCATCAACCAGATCCTTCTTGCCCTTCTTAGATTTCTTAGGCGTCTCGAAATAACTTTCTGGCTCCTCGACAATCTCTGGTGCAGGAGAAGGCGTGACATCCTCGGTAAGACTCATTTGACGTGCGAGTTTGTCTCGTTTCTTCTGCTCCTTCTTGCTCAATTTCGGAGTTTCGAAATAGGATTCTGGCTCTTCGACGACAATATCTCGAGGAGAAGAGGAAGGCTCATCAATTGGCGTTGCATCTCCGCTCTTTCTACGCTCCTTATCTCGCTTCTTCTGCTCTTTCTTGCTTAACTTGGTAGGTGTTTCCTCAGGCTCAGCAGGAGATACGCTTGTCCAGTCACGAGGCGTGCTTGCCACTTCTCCCAAAACAAAGCCTTGAGAAGATGAGACTGCAGATCGAACTGTGCCAAGGTCAGACACAGTCTCTGCAAAAGGACTGCGGTAGATGCCGGGCTCATTGGAGCCAGGAGGAGAATCACGACGGCGGAATGATGGATCATTGATCACGATATTGGGATCGAATCCTGTATCTTGAAGGCCAGCTGCAACGGTTGCAGTGAAATCCAAATCATCGTTGAATGCACCAGGAATGTGAGTTGCTCGAGGGCTTGTTGGTTTTGGTCCAGGAGATGGCGGACTTTGCTGTCTCTGGGAAGGTGGACTGCGTCTGCGGGGTGGGCTTTCTGGTTCGACAACCACACCACGGTATTCATAGGCAGCCTCTTTCTTATCGCTGTCCTTTGATTTCGACGATTTGGAAGTATCGCTAGAAGTTGCTGCCGCGACACCAGCTCCAACTCCAATGATACCTGCCAAAGCTCCCCATCCCATAGATGGTTTAGTCTCGGATTTGCTCTCACGATCCCGTACTTCAGAAGCAGTAACGAACTCATCCCTGTGCTCAGACGGACTTTCAACTTCATAATGCTTAGTCTCATTTTCACCCCAAGTAACACCTTTAGAGACAGTAGATGTAGTAGGAGATGCTACCACATTGCCTTTAGGTCCAATGACGACATCTGAAGTTGAAACCCGTGGTCGTTCAGGCTCTTTTGACTTAGGTGTACGGCCAGGTTCAGAGCGTGAGACTTGCTTCTCAGGGGTAGGTGAAGGTGTAGGAGTAGGGCGAACAAGATTAAGAAGAGGACGAGGCCTCTCAGCTTCGGGATCCCGCTTAGCATAAGGAGCAGTCGGATTTGATCGATCCATATCACGGCTTGGGATGCGGAAACCATGCAAGTCTTGAGGATACAACTCATAATCAGGACGGAAATCAGCGTTTGGTGCATCATAAGGTCCTTTTCCTTTATGCTCCTCCATACCAGGCGGAGTGACAATACGAATGACTTCCTGTTCATCCTTATCATCGTATTTGTCAACCACAGAGCGATTTGGAGAAGGTGAGCGAGAGCGAATGACTTGTGAAGCAATTTTGCGTGCCATGACAATTTCACGATAAGCTCGGTCTGCTTCTTCTTGAATTGGATCTCGTTCTTTCACTGGCTCAACTTGTCGAGGACGATCATAATCATAATCATCTTCGGCACGACGTTCACGGCGCCTCTCATCTCTTCGTTTGTCAGATCTCGACTCGCGATGAATTTCAGCAGCAACTGCAGCGCCGATCACTGCCGCAGCATAGGGAGCGGTGGAATGCCTAGTTTCCTCCACAATTTGCTCTGCTTCATGAATTGGTCGGTCTCGGAGTTCTCTCTCCCGATATCTTCTTTCCTCTTCAGTCCAGTCCGGGCGAGTATCTGGCTTTCGCGATACCACGGAAGAATCTTTGATAGATGAGCTGCGCTTACAAGTGAAATCTGGCTCGCGCTCGACAGTAACCACAGTCGGCACAGATGAAGCCACAGAGTCAGGTCTACGATGACCAGCAGGTGATTCCGTGGTAGGCGTAGGGAAAGCATCCTTGGCGACCTGGAATTGAAATGGATCCACAGAAGTTGAAGATACAACAGAATCACTCTTCGATCGATGAGGTTGGTATCGATCATCAGAACGCTCTCCACGTCTCTCTTCCCTCCGTTTCTCTCTTCTGTCCTCCTTCTCGTCACGTGATTCATCTTTACGCTTTTCTCGTTTCTTGTCGCGATCAGTGTCATCCTTGGATTTGTCTTTGTCCCGCCGTTTATCCTTGCCAACTTCAGATGGAGGACTGCTTCGCTTGTCTCGACGTCGATCATCCTTGCTTGCCTTTCTCTCAGCCTCGCGTAGAGCTTCCTTTCTCTCGGTTTCACGGATAGCTTCTAATCTTTCTCTTTCGCGGTCTGCGGCTCGCTTTTCTTCTTCGCGACGCCTGAGGCGCTCTCTATCTTGAGCATCAAGTTCTGCGGCTCGTCTTCGGTCGTCCTCCCTACGTCTGTCCTCCTCACGCCTCCTATCTTCCTCTCTCTGCCTGTCCTCATCTCGTCTCTTATCCTTGCGGTCGTCTCGGCTGGAAGCTATAGCAGCACCCACAGCAGCTCCAGCGACACCAACTAATGCAGCCTCAGCAATAGATTTTCCACGTCCAGATGTATCTTTCGGTTGCTTCAAAATGCCACCAGACGCAGATCGTGAAGGATAGATAGGTTCGTAAATGCTCTGAGAAACAGGGGTATATGGCTGTGGTTGCTGAATAGGAATCGGACCTGGTCTAGAAGAAACGTAAGAAGGTGGATCAGAGAGCACAGAAGCTCTGCCTGCCTCCACTCTCTCGGGATCAGAAGTAGCCATAGGAAATACTCTCGTCAAAGATCCTTGTGATTGAGAAGCAGAAGTACTTTCTCCAGGCGCAACACCATAAGAATCTCTATGATGCAACTGTGGACCAAAGTCGCTAGAAGAAACCCAAGCAACATCATGAAATCCAACGGGTTCCGTAACAATACCCGAAAGAGAGTTCTCCGGCCCGAAAAGTCTTGGATCAACAACACTGCTCTTTCGACTCATAGGCCCATGTTTCTTCTTTCCCCAGAAACTCCATTTCGTTTTCGTATTATTATCAAAGGCCAATCGCGAGTCAACACTCGATTCCGACTCCCCATCAGAAGCTGATTCCCATCCATCTTCATCGGGGCCATGGCCGTGAGATGGTCGTGAAGGTGCAATACCGCGAGTAGCACCGATTCCAACCCCGCCAGCCATGAGACCTGGACTGCGCCCTCCATTCCTAACAGCAGATTTCAGATCAAGTTTATTCTGGTCTTTGGCAAGCTTCGCAAGACCCGCTCCAATGGCTAGAATCTCGGCTTCCGTAGCAGCTTTACTGAGACCCTCCCTTGCTTTGCCCTTGCCTTTCTTCTCGCGATCGCTTCCCCTCTCCCTCTCACTCCCATGCCTCTCATTATGGCGCTCACTTACCCTCTCCCCGTATCTCTCTCCATGTCTATCCACCCTATCCCTCTCACCAGGTCTCTCCCTCCCAGTGCGACTCCTAACTCTTCTCAACTTGGGGCGTTTAATATATCCATGTCCATACGCCAAATCACTATTCACGCTGCTACTGCTCGAATTCCCAATCTTGAACAATCTCCCAGAGCTTCTCCTCTTCCTAACTTTCCGTCTATGCTCACTCGGCGCCGTAAAGAACGTAAGGATACCCCCCTTCTTCGGCGGGAAAGAGCGCGAGATATCAACTATACTCTCACTGCTAGACGAGCTAGAAGACGAGTATTCAACTACGATTCTATCATCGTGCGGGCCGCGCTGGGGTTCGTAGGGTGCGCGCTCAGCTCGGGTCTCGTAGGGAAGAGGCGCGGTGTATTGGGTCTGCGAGGAGGCTGTAGCTATCGGACGGCTCCTCTCAGGACCACCGAGATCATAATTGGGATTGCGGCCGTAATCTGGGATTTGCTGGCGCGTTGTAGCAGAGGATTCTTCTCTGTGATGGCGACCTCTGACTGAGGCGTCGGGGCTTCTGCGACGTCGATCCGCCATTATTGCGGCTTTGGGGATGGAATGGTCAACATCGATTGTGTGCAAGGTAGATTATTTCGTTTGGAGATGTTTTGTTTCGAGTATGTGGGTTTGTTGATGTTGATTTCGTGCAGAGTGGAGGTGAGGTGAGGTGAGAATTGTTTGTTGTGTTCTGTCGCTGGTACTTTCTGGGTGGAGAGCGGGTAGGTAGCTTGCTAGTTGCCGCTTAGGAGGCTGGGGCTGGGGGTGTGTAGGTAAGTTAGAGTGGATTTTGTTTGTGAGATTTTTGGGTTTGGGTCGCAAAGTGCAAGCTTGGGTGGTGTTTGGTGCTTGGCGCAATAATTACCGCCACTGATCTTCAGATGTTCAGCTGGCGCCGAGTGGGTGAGCGAGGCGTGTTGCGGTACTCGGTAAGAAAAGAACCTGATAACCGTATTCGTTGAATTTGAATGCAGCGGTGAAGTTTCATCTGCAAACTGAAGGTTGTGCGAATGTAAGAAGATTTTTTTCCTTTTTCTCTTCTCGCTATTCGAGTTCGAGTTGGAGGGCATCGATCATCCTAACGGCTCTCACCTTCAGAGGACGGGTATCTCCCGTTGCTTCAAACGAGTCCTCAATGACAACACACCATATCGCACTAGTCTAGTGGCGATTGAAGCATACCTAGGTACAGTCAAATGATACAAATCTATGTTATCCTCCATCAAACGCCTCAATTTTCATCCACATAAACTCCTTCATCCCATCATCTACCTCCAGGCACAATCCCATCCCTCAAAAACCTCTCAATCTTTTCCACCGCCATCCTATCCCCCTCCCTCGTCTCTCTCAAACCCTCATCAACCCAGCCCTCCGTCCAACTACCTCCGAAATCAACCAAGAAACAATTATCCTCCCCATCAACAAGCACATTTTCCGCTTTTCCATCTCCCCATACGACATTAATCGAATGTAGCCCCTCTACAGCCTTGCCTATCTGCGCTATCCATTTCTCTTTCCTCTCTTCACATATCTCAGCCTGGTCCCTCACAACATCACTTAATCTCCCTCGATTCACAATAAACTCCTCTAATATCCCGAGAATAATCCCTTTGTCATCCACGACTAATCCAAGTAATTTTGGTACTGGAATAGAAACTGCGTCTTTCGAGCTCATGATTCGAGATATACAATCATATTCCCTCTGGACTGCTTTGTATGAAGATGCCGTGCCTATCTTGCAGCACATATCTACCCCCTCAACTGCTACTTTCGCAATGTACCCCGAACTCATCAACTTTTTCTCGAACACGATATCTTTTGATAAGTAATGAGGTAATTTCATCGTGTTCTCTTCTAGCCGCAACTCAACGGAGTGAGATAGTGGTGGTGGAGGAGCCTTTGGCAAGAGATTTGGATGTCCATTTTTGGTCGTAAGATGGAAGTGAAAAACTTCTGGATTGAGATCTGAATGGAGACTCTTTCTCGATAATCTCACTGGTGCTTTGGGGGAAGACGGTGCGACTTCTCTAAATTGCTTCCATCCAACATCGAGGATCAGATCTAGAATCTCATCTTCGACGTCCTGGATCAAATTATCATCCTCCTCTTCATAAGCCTTGCTGTACCGGTTGATAAGAGATGTTGTCAAGTCTTCTTGAAGAGAGCCGGGTGATACTGTGACGACTAGATTCTTCTCGTTGCAGAAGATTTTGAACCTCCAATCGTGAAAGCGCTCACCGACAGAACTAAGATTATAAAATTCAAGACTCTCTACCCATTCCGCTTTGCCATCATCATGTCTACTCATCTCTGACGCCACGAATTAATATTATATGAGTTTAATTATACTAAGAGTCAGGTATCTCAGACGTATTATTCAGAGCTGTTTTTGTGTTTTGTTGACACCTGCATGATATTTCGCTAATGATACACTTACCTCGAAGTCACCAATCACAAGGAAGGCGCAAATCTCGAGGTACTTACCTAGCCATACTCAACAGTCATCAGACGAGACCAATCGAAACTCAGTCTCTTCCAAACGATATACAGTAATCTTTCCTACATATAATAACAATGCTATCGAAACCAGCCTTACCCCATATCTCCTACACCCCACCTATCCCTCATACCCCACCAAAACAAACCCCAAAAGAACCAGAAGCGTTCAAATCAAGCAAATCCCTACATACTCGTCGGCTTAACACTCAGCTCGATAGCAGACGAGTCAGCCTCTCAGGCAAAAATTCATTCACAAGGCGGGCATAGAGATTATTCTTAACCAAATCCCTCAAGATATAAAGATATCGTATGTATAGAGGGATTAATTAATAAGCAAGGATTCAGGAATATAAAGTACGTTAAATATATATAAAAGCTAATCAAAGAAAAAGTAAATCTAGGCAAGTAGACTAAAAAGTTAGGGTAGAGAGAATATAGAGATGTTTATTTAAGTGAATGGAATACTAATAAGTACCTACCAACCTACCTACCTACCTACCTACCTACCTACCTACCTACCTACCTACCTACCTACCTACCTACCTACCTACCTACCTACCTACCTACCTACCAACAAAATACCCACACAACCATCCTCTTGCATTCAGAAATCCAATCAGCTTACCATCCAAGCCATCTCTTCCCCTAATCTCAATAACCTACCACCAAGAACAGCCCCTAAAATAATTATACCCACATTCTAGCCTCCCAACAGCCTACAAAGGAATTATATCCAATCATACATCATTCATGCAACTTTTCACATTATATTATCTTTATCCCCCCACCACACCTTTGGTAGAAATCTCGTGGTAGTAAGGATCGTAAGCACTCATGTCATCGTATCAAGTATAAAACCGTAGACCAATTGGGGCTGTGAGTTGGGTATAAAAATTACACTACCTAAGCTTAAAAGTTGAGAAGTAGGTACCTTAATTATACCTAATACCAGTTATATACTTAGAGTACTACCAGCGCTATACATAATATATAAGTATACTAATATCAAAACACAATACAGAAGAGAAGAATGGTATCAGTACATATAAAGTAGAGTAAAGTAAAGCAACCACTGTAAGTAAGAGAAGAGAAGAATACGCTATCTGCGCTATGTGTTGGGTTGGGTTGGAGAATAGCTGCTAATGAGGATGGTGAAATTTAGCGGTCTAGGGCTTGAGATTGGCACTGTGTGGGAGATGTTAGTTGTTTAATCTTTAAGCATTGGATTAAGAGAGACAAGGATAGATGTAAGGGGAAAAGGTAGAAGGAATATATGAAGGAAGATGGATAGAAAAAAGTGAAGAAGAAGAAAGGAAAACTTACCATCTGATAATAAACCCCCCTCCTCCTCAACAACTCCCCATGATTCCCAACCTCAAGCACCTTCCCCTCGCCAAGCACAAAAACAACATCCGCATTCTGCACCGTCGCAAGCCTATGCGCTACAACTAGCATCGTTCTCCCTCTCCCCGCCCTCTCAAAAGCAGCTTGAACCAATTTCTCACTCTCGGAATCAAGACTACTAGTCGCTTCATCCAATAACAAAATCTTAGGATCGCGGATCAACGCTCTCGCGATAGCGATCCGCTGTTTCTGGCCTCCAGACAAGGCGATCCCTTTATTTCCTACATCTGTGTTATACCCATCTGGAAGCGACATGATGAATTCATGGATCTCGGCATCTTTACACGCTTGATGTAATTTCTCTGTCGAAGTCGATTCATCTACGCCTAATAAGACATTCTCTTTAATCGTTCCTTGAAAAAGGGTAGGTTCTTGCGCGACGAGGGAAATAGCTTTTCGGTAGTCTCGCACGTCGAGATCGGATATATTAGTCCCGTTTACGAGGATCTTTCCCCGTTGTACTTCGTAGAAACGCTCGAGAAGGGAGACGATACTTGTTTTGCCGCAACCGGAGGCGCCGACTAGCGCTGCAAATTGGCCTTTTTCTATCTAAGCGGTGTTAGAGAGGGTGTTTGGGAAAAGGGGAGGCCGGGAGGCGGGGAGACTTACAGATATGTTGAGGCCAGTAAATATGGGGATGTCGCGAGTGGGGTATTTGAACCAGATATCTCGTAACTCGATCTTTACGCCGCCATCTGTATCAGGGATATCTAGGTTTGGCTTGATTTTCTGTGGACCGCGAGTTCTGAAACTGAGAATTCGGTTTGCTGCTGCTGATGCTTGGGCCATATCTATTCTGCTATTAGTGTTACTGCTATAAACTAGGACTGGTGGACTTACTAGGACCAAATGACAACAAAGTACCTGCACTCTCAGATCCATTGACAACGGCAATGTAAATAGTGAAAAATTGGACGGGGTCATACTCCCTATTCGCCAAAAGCGTTCCACCATACCAGAATGTCAGAGCCATGACGAGTAGATTCACCGAATCACTAGCAGAAAAAACAGCAGTTGTCCATTTAGCTTTCTTGAAAGCATCATCAACATGACCTTGCAACAAAGTCTCATATCTTGTGCAAATCATATCTTCCATTGTCAGCGCAGTGACAGCTCTGAAAGCACCAATGGATTCTGCTGCGAATTTGGAACTCTCTGCAAAGACAGCTTGATTTAAAGTCTCGAATTGGACTTCGTATCTGACTCGGAAATAGCCGCTTGTCATGATTATAGGCATCGCGACGAAGACAGTTAAAATTGTTAGCTTCCAACCATAGACGAAGCTGATGATCACGGATCCTATGACTGCTAGAAGTGCGACAAAGACCATAGCCATATTGATGCCAAGCAATTGCTGGAGTTGTGTAGGATCATTCGCAACACGAGCTGTCAATGTGCCACTTGAATTGTCTTCCGCGTCGAAAAATTCGATTTTCTTGTGTAGGATGCTTTCGAAATATTGTTGGCGATACGTACAGGCAATTTTCTGTCATTGTCAGCGCAGCCAGGAGGCAGGCATTAGAAATGTGTACATACCGTCGAAATAACATTAGACGAGGATCCAAGCAGAAAGTATGCTGCAAATATTCCCAATGCAAGAATGAAAAATCTCAAAGCCCAATAATTACTTCCCGCTTGTAATTGGTTCCCAATAGAGGAAATAGAGGAGTTGGGATCCAGCAGGTTGGCGACATTCAGCAGTTTTGCGAAGATATATGCTTGAACAGGATATCCTGCAGCGCCTCCTGCACATGCAACGAGAAGTACGATATACCAATACCAGAGACTAGTTTGTTCGCGCATGAGAAGTCCAAAGCTGCCGAAGAATCCTTTCACTTTCCATTCAGGCTCCTCATCTTCAGCCTTAGCATCTCCACTTGCCGTACTCAGTGTTTTGGTCAAAGGATCAGTAGAGATACCTTCAACCAGGTCGAATTCAGATGCGAAACCTTCGCCCATAGAAAGCATTTGCGCGTTGACAAGAGCCTGATAGGCTCCATTCTCGATTTCCAATAAATTTTCATGCGTACCTTGTTCGACAAGCTGACCTTTCTTCAGGACAATGATATTGTCTGCTTTTTTGATCGTTGAAAGTCGATGGGCGATAGTAATGGTTGTCCGTCCTTCACTTACTCTATCTAGAGCAGCTTGTACGAGCCGTTCTCCGCGGACATCAATAGAGCTAGTAGCTTCGTCGAGAATCAAAATCTTCGGTCTTTTGATGATCGAACGGGCAATGGCGAGTCTTTGGCGTTGGCCTCCACTAAGTTTAATTCCGCTGTCGCCGACTTGTGTTTCGTAGCCCTATCAAAATTAGTAATTGTGCCTGGTGTACGTACCAAAAGCGGAGACATGACGTTCGCCAAAAATTGGTTTCACTCACCATCGGAAGCCGAGCGATATACTCGTCTGCAAAAGCCTCTTTACAAGCTTCCTCGACAAGCTCTTGCTTCTTCTCTGCGCTTGCATGTTCCCACTCCGAGCCGATCAAACCATACTCAACATTCTTTCGAATGGTATCATTGAAAATGAAAGGTTCCTGTTGAACCAGACCAATCTGTTGTCTCCACCACTTCAAATCCACTGTATCCACATTATGTTCTCCAATCATGATTGATCCGCTGAGATGCACAGGTGGCTTTACTTCTTCCTCAACCTTGTCTTCCTCATCGGTCTTCGGGTTGTATTTCTTCTCGATTTCGGCCTTCTCGTCTTTGACAACGCTTTCGGGGAGCGAATACAATTTTGACTCGTCGAGCAGGTACCATCTCTCAAGTAGACCTACAATTGTCGACTTTCCACTTCCAGATGCACCTACTATTGCTGTAATCTTGCCGGCTGGTATGTTGATCTGCCTGATGTTAGCAGAATCAACAAATTTGGGAGTATATAGCATACACTGAGATCATCAAGGACTTTTACATGTGCTCTGCTTGGATATGCAAATGTAACCGAATTAAAGCTGATATCAGCATTGGGAGAGACATCTGGATCCCTCAATCCGGAGGTGGTGGGTTTAGGGGCATTGATGGTAGCCATGAAGTCAGAAGCAGCTGCTGCCGATTTTGTGATTGCCATAATTGGTCCTGCTGTTTGGCCAAGTGAGAAGGCCATCATCATAACTATAAAAATGTTAGCTATTTAGCGTGGAGATCTTTATGCAGAGAGTAAAGACTTGTGGTCTCTGCCAAACATCACAAATGTTTGAAGACTGACCTGACATAAGAACGCTGCAGGTATTAGCGAAGCTCAAATAAGAATATGGCAGTATTACTTACATAACGATATCGCCAACATTGTCGATATGGCCTTGCAGCAATAGCTTGAAACCAAACCAGAAGCACAACGCCATCGTCCTTAAAAAGAGTCAATTTCGTCATTTCGAAGAGCAAGCAGACTTACGCATAAATGGAGAAGAACACTGCGCACAATTAGTCTACTGAAACTTGGGCGATATCAACGACTTACAAGGCGCAAATTGGATTCCCAAGAACGGAGACATTTTCAACCCCCTCTTCTTAGACTCCTCAACCCACCCCGAGTATTTCTTTGCGACCCGACTCTCTGCACCACATGCAACAATCATTCGAATAGCACCAAGCGCCTCGCCAGCAATAGAAGATGCTTTTCCATCAGCATGCTCTACCTCTTTGGTCATCTTCATGATAATAGGGACAACGGTTCCATAAACAAGACCAATAAAGACCAGGATAGAGCTTGTGACGAGGGTCAAGCTCCATGAGTATTTGAATGCAATGACAATGGCAGCGATTCCTAGAGCGGCAAATTGTAAAGTCATTCCCAATTTCTCGGAAATGCCTATTTGAAGGGTGTTGGCGGTGTTTGTCAAGGTGTTGGAAGCTTGACCACTGGGAAGTGTATCGAGGGTGGCAACAGGAAGAGAAAATAACGCCTTCGATGTATCAGATTCTAAACCACCAATTGGGTGAGGTGGCTTCGTTCAGAGAACATACCTTGAGATACTCAAGTCTAACCTTTGCAGACATTCTTAGTCCCACCACGCGAAAAACGAGCATGGAAAAGTAGGACAAGAACCATCTTGCAATGAAAATGTAGACAATGTAAAGACTTCAGGACTGTTAGATACATCTTTTGAAAGTAGCTTGTGAGAGAGTAGGGATAGATAGGCGATCAGACCTAGGTAACTCACGTCATTCTATTGATAGAAGCTTGGAACTCCTTTTTCGTTGTGGTTACCTGTTGTGCGAAGTAACCAACAAATTCTCCAACCAGTTGACCTTACAACCATTAGCATATTCAATCACTACCTTAAGACAGCTTAGGCTTACCAAATACGACGTTCATCAGAGGGAGAGTTATTCCAGTGCCTATCTGAGTAATGGATGCAAGTATCAAGAGAACCCTGTCAGTTGTGGTCGTGAAGGTGAAGACCCTCTAAATATGCGTCAGTACTCAAAACAAGTCACTGAAGAGGAGATCTTACCCCATAATCTGCCCAAGACGTCTTGTTCGCTGCTTTGCTTGAATAGTCTGTCTTTGGGTCTTCATCGCCACCAGCTGTAACTGGAGCTTGAGGCTCATTCTGTTTCTTCTCTTCTACTCTATCAGATATCGGAGATCCATCACGTTCTGTCGCACTGGAAGTGCCTGTCTCGATGTTGCTCTTCTCCATGTTGATATCAAAATGTCTCAGCCATGGAAGCTGTTGAGTGAAAGTTGCGCCAAGAAAAGAACAGGTGATGTAGAACAAATCAAAACAGAAGCGATATCTCAATCGAAGGAAGTTATCACCGAGTAAATAAACAATTTACAGTAAGAGAAGCGAAGAGTCACACTTGTAAAGTTCAACGTGTTATGAAGAATGTTCAAATTGAAATTGAAGTTCGAGTGTTTGCCAAGGGTTCAAGCCATGTGAATGGGTGAACGAATGGTAAGACGGATCGTTAGACAGCCGTTGCAGCGCTTTGGTGACACGTCCAGGCAACAACAGGAGTCGAGCCGGTCTTTTATCGATTGAGGCTGTTTTGATATCTTGTTCCGGTTACCGTTTGAATCTGATTATTTGCGAATACGCGTATAATGACGAAGAATTCACGAGGCCGATATGCAGCCTTGTGTAGTGTAACTGTCATCATAGTGAATACTTGGGACTTTTCGTCCGGTGCCGGGTCACTTTTGTTTCCGAGACCCCGCCTGATGGGCAGATGATTGCTTCCATTTTGATGAGAAGGAAATTTACGATTGGATGAAGGAAGGGGGCTGCCAACCATCTTCCTCGTGATATTGTCGTATTTGGAAGGAAGTGATTGGATGAGTGAAAATCCGGCCTTGGGAGATGTGACGAGAATTTGCACGTGAGCCATCACGTGAAAAAGCCCAAACTCGCGGACTGATTGGAGCCGGAGCACGTGATAATCATGTGATTACCGTGTGTAAGCTCATCCAATCTTGTCCCAGCAACTCAAATTCCTCCCTTCTCGTAGGACTCAACTTCCTCGTCTGTCCAAGCATACCTATTCTTACCTACTCACCATGATATCGCAAGATGTTGTCCAGCATCAAGACTCCAACCAATTCTATCTCCATTCTCCTTATCCTCTTCCCCACATCGAAAATTCAATTCAATAATGTTTCTCGGCTACCTATTTCAGGAGTCTGCTAAGAAACTCTCCTTGGTTTCAGTGGGTCTCTCGAGAATCGAGATGATGTGCCCCAGTCCAATACCGTCTGTGCGAAATCCTACGCCACTTTTCATCATTTGAATCTCCAGGCATCTGAAATTGTCGCATTTAGCGAAAGCCAGAAGCATCTGCTGTTGAAGATGACGATGATGCATTGTGGGAATTGAATGCAAGTAATAATTGAGGCTTGAAGAAAAACACAGTCCAAACAATGACTTCCTCGCAACTCCATGCTCTCTCACCATATCAGGCGCAGACTCTCCATACTCCAGCTTTCAGGAGCTAAGCACAAGCCCTTTGACTCGGGACATCCGATGAACACCAAACACCACACACCATTTCAGTGCTTCTCCAGGTATCCATGGCCTATTCCGTCGAGCATGTCTCTTGATATCAACCGTCTGCCCAGGAATATTGAACGGGCTGTGCATTTGTTCGATGCGTTGTGAGTCGCACATCGATATCCTACTTACCTGACTGGCTCGACTGGCTCGATGCACTGTCTTCCACCGTCAAAAGTCTAGAAAATGACCTTACGCGTGTGTTCCTTTCGGCTGGGCAAAGATGTGCGCATGGCTGGACAAGAGCTGTCATTTTAACTCCAAGATTATCATACACGAACTGCCTCATCTACAAGATCATCCAAGTGGGGGGAATTAGGTTCATCTCAAGTGCAGATTAGTATCATCAGGATAATGTCAACACATGCTAGGTAAAAAATACCTATGGATATGATGGCAAGTTGATGGTTCAGATAAACATAGAGAATTGGCTGTCGATGTCCAAGTGACATCGAGCGAGACGCAGACTTTTCGATAGATGTGGTCCAGAGTTTCAGATTTCTCGTATGGCGGTGCCAACCCATCGTCGTCAGGACTGCAGCATCCGCAGCGAATCAAGGCGTCGAAGGGTAGAGAAGGGGCGTGATTGATCTTTGCTAATTATGGTTAAAGCCACAGCTGAAAAGAGAATGTGGGTCTGAATCGGCCAATTGATGAGCACTCCACGCCCCAGCCGACGGCAGCGTAGCCCGACTAGGATTAGTGGTGGTGGTGGTGGCGGAGTCTTTGAGACTTACCTTGTTCCTGGCGCTGAGATGGTTTGTTTCGTGTGGGCCACCGGTAAATCCTTGACTTCTGGACTTGATGGACCTGGACCTAGACTAGGGGAGGAAAGAGCAAGGGAGGCTTCTCCTGTCGAAAGTCGAAAGACGAAAAGACGACAAGGGAAGGAACTGCAGTCGCTGGTCGCCAGTCCAGTCCCAGTCTCAGTTAGCCAGTCCATTCGGCAGACAAGCAAATGGTGAGCGCCTTTCCTTGGTAGCCAGTACCAGTACCAGTCGTGCTGATCTTTACCCAAGCCCCAAGTCCTATTCCCGTACCTGATCTGACTTGCCTGCTCATCCTCGATCTCCTAACCCGACCTCTCACCTCACCACACCTCTCACCTCTCACCTCACACCTTCTCATCCTCACCATCTTTCTCCTGCTTTTCCTGTTTGTTCTATCATCACCCTGCTACGTGTCTGTGTGGCACCCTTTCTTTGTCTTTGTCTTACAGTCTAAACACAATCGTTTATCCGTGCCATTCATCATTGTCACCTTTCAACGCCTTACACACCCTCTCGCTTTGTCTCTCGTTCTCGACATCTGCAATACAATACCCATTCCTTCCCCACTCGACATCAACCCATATACATCTACGTCCGTCTTCACTTCTTTCCAGGTAGATCCTTGGCCGTCTTACAGCATTCAACCTTTCTTCGAATTCATATCACCGAATAAATATCGACCTCGAAAAGTCTATCTTACATATATATCAGGGCCGAAGTCTCAACAACATATACATAGGTCGACGACAGAATAAGCGTATAAATTGGGGGAGATCTGGGATTCAATAGCGTCTCGTCGCTCTCGACACCATGTTACGGCCAACTTCCTTTTCGACTATTTCCTTATTGTTACTTAGTACCCTCTCAGGTAGAGGTCTTGCAGAACAGATTCTGAAGACATCAGGCTTCAGCGAATGTCAATCTGGATCCGAAATCACTGTCCAGAATCTGGACATCACATACAACAACGATGCCAAAACGGTAACTTTCGATGTTGCGGGGACTAGCAAGACGACAATGAATGTGTAAGTTTGGCTCGAGATAGGCAGCTCATGTTACTGCCGGCGATTTACAACAAAAGATATACTAACATTCTTAGCACGGCAACTCTGAATGTCACAGCATACGGTACCAGTGTCTATTCCAATTCATTCAACCCTTGCTCTGCAGATACTTTCGTATCTCAATTATGTCCTGTACCAGCAGGTACCTTTTCAGCTACAGGTACTCAGCAAATTCCAGCGGCCTATGCCTCGATGATTCCATCGATCGCATTCAGCGTACCCGATATAGCAGCTAAGGCAACCATGGAGTTAAAGAAATTGGATACCAATGAGAATGTGGCTTGTATTACGTCAAGTGTCAGCAATGGAAAGACTGCTAGTGTTCCGGCAGTGTCATATATCGCAGCAGGTGTTGCAGGAGCAGCTTTACTTGTCACTGGAGTGTCTGCACTCGGTGCTGCGGCCGGTGGTGGAAGTACAGCGGGTTCAGGAACAATGAGCCCTTCATTCACCGAGGTATTCGGATGGTTCCAAGGAATCGCCATGAATGGAATGTTGTCTGTCAACTACCCACCAGTCTATCGAGCTTTTACGAAGAATTTCGGTTTCAGTACTGGTATCATTCCATGGGCAGCAATGCAAACGTCAATCGACAATTTTCGTAATGTTACTGGGGGAAACTTGACTGACAATAGCTTTGCGTACCTTAAAAATGCTACACTCGTATACAGCGATGGATCAACAGTATCAAAGCGTGCGGTCAACCTATTTTTGGACGGGATGATGATAGCCAGAGATACTCTGTCAACCAGTGTCAGCAACACCACCTCGGATGCCTCGTCTAATTCAACCTCTCAGGTGGAGGAAACTGTGGCTGGTATCAAAGCTTACGTTGAACAACTTTCCGTTCCTTCAGCAAATACCTTTATGACAGTCCTTCTAATCGTGGCCTGTGTCATCGCCGCCATTGCTGTTGGAATCCTTCTCTTCAAGGTCATTCTAGAAACATGGGCACTGTTTGGATCCTTCCCAAAAGGTCTCACTGGTTTCCGAAAACATTACTGGGGTTCAATGCTTCGAGTTATCGTGCAATTGATCTTGGTTTTATACGGTATCTGGGTACTCTACTGCATCTTCCAATTCACACACGGTGATTCATGGGCAGCCAAGTTACTCGCTGGTCTCACACTGGCTCTTTTCACTGGAGTTCTAGCTTTCTTCACATTCAAGATTTGGCAAACTGCCAATCGCCTGAAGAAGTTGGAAGGAGATGTATCAGGATTGTATGATGACAAAAGCAACTGGCTGAAGTATAGTCTGTTTTATGATTGTTACAAGAAGGATTTCTGGTGGATTTTCGTCCCAGCTATCATTTACATGTTCGCAAAGGGGTGTGTTCTAGCAGCTGCCGATGGACATGGTCTTACGCAAACAATCGCGCAATTGGTTATTGAATGCCTGAGTAAGTCATTTTCTCCTTGAATGATCTTAACTAACAAAATCAGTGCTCGGTCTTCTCATCTGGAATCGTCCTTTCGAACGCCGCTCAGGAAATGTGATCAATATCTTCATCCAAATCGTTCGAGCACTCTCGGTCGTTTGTATCTTGGTATTCGTGGAAGAGCTCGGTATTGCACAGACGACACAAACAGTCACAGGCGTGGTACTCATTGCAGTACAATCGGCTCTCACAGCTGTCCTAGCTATCTTGATTGCTGTAAACGCAATTATTATGTGCTGCAAGGAGAACCCACATCGCAAGCGTCGCAAGGAAGCTGGTATGTCTCTTCTTTCTTTCTGTCAGAAAATTTCACTAACAGTCCTCAAGAAAAACTTAACCGCGACAACCTCACTCCCCTCGATGCCCGCAACTCTCTCCTGATGGACCCCGCCAAATACGATTCCGATCCAAAATACCCTCTCGTCAAGGAAGCATCTTCAGACTCATTCCTCAACGAGCCCGCAAACCCGTATTCCCACAATGCGACTCCATTACGCCCATACACTCCCCAGGGTCACCATCACAGGACGCTGCAATCGCTAGACTCGAATGATAATCTTATTATCGGTGCTGCGCCTCTTGGGGGAACAGCCGGAAGTCCACCCAGGGAAAGGGAGCCTGCTCTGCCGCAGCTGCAGGGGTATGGAGGGTATAGAGGGGTACATTATTGATGTGCCACTCGTGTTCAATATTATCCTCTTCTACCTTCATCTCAAATCTCGTATCAATACCGAGAAATCAGAGGGGAAACGAACCCAAAAAATTCAAAACAAGAGATCGGCAGGACCAGAACGTACGAATCTCCTTGGTCGTTGCATTAGCGTGTATGTATTTGGAACCCCCCGTTTTCTGGTCGGGTGGGTAGAAGGTTGTATGTATGTAGTATATAGATGGTATGCTTTTGTGAATATTCGGTATTTATAGAAGAGGGGTATATGCATGAATAGTGCAAGACGAGCAGAGATAGGAGACGGAAAGTAGGAAGAAGAGAGGAGAGGGGAAAGGGATATACTTACTACGTTTCTTGGGACAAAATCTTTTCTTATACCTTAAACTATTTATTCGATGATTAGAGGCAGTGCGCCGAACATAAGCAATTTTATACGTTTTCACTTACTTGTTTCTATCCTACTACTTGAGTACTTGCTTGTAGATTGTTTCTGTGATAGGTCTTATCCTTAACAATCCTTTATATCGATAACTCCTTATCTTAACAATTCTTAGTCTTGATAATTCTCAAAACTAAATATCCTTCTTAGTCATATACCTATACACAATATACACTATATACCTACGCACTTACCCACTTCACCAATTCTATACACTATACACACATACACTATTACCTTATCCTCATCCTCGTCTATAACACGTCGAGGAGCGCTGTGTAGTAGTATCTTTGCGGTGAAGGAAAGGATCTGAGGTTTCGCCGGGAAGAGGGGGTTCATACTCCTCTTGGATAGAGAGGGGATGAAAAGGGAAGGGGTTGGGAGGTGTGAGGGTCAGGAGTGAATTTGAAGAGGAATAAAGGCGAGGGGAAGATAAGTAATAGTGGGGAGGAAGTGTGAGGAGTGAATAGATGTGTTTGAACTTTGTAGGAGATAATAGAGGGAGGAGGTAATAAAGGAAGTAACTTGAAGAGATAAACACTTAAATATAAGATATTATTTAAGTTTTTTTATAGTCCTTGTTATGTTCCTTATGTTTGCTTAAATGTACTTGAATTACTTCGTATTAGGCAATGAACGCTTCCTATAGCATGTATACCACAGGAAAATATATTATTTTATAAGTAGTTGGAGTCTGTTAACACCTTGCTACTTAGTATAGAAGCGACTTCTTTCCAGATCTGCGTATCGTTGCATGAGCCTTTCAACCGCCTCTGCGTGGGAAGCAGCAGCTTCTACCAAATCCTTGCTTGACTTTCTCTTTGGATCAAATTTGAGGAAGGAGCTAGATTCCGATTATAACTCTTGACTCTGAAATGCTTGGTTGAAAGTCTTATCGGTTGAGAGAGTAGAGAGCACGTACTCTGCGGATTTCGCTTGGCTGGGTCTGATCTGTGATACCACACACTAGTAGGCCCAGTCCTCCCGTTTATCTATCGCCTTGATATGCCTCCCTGGTACGAAACTGTTCTCCCAATCTTCATATGTCACATAGGAAGTCTTGCCAGGATCTGGAGTAATCCGAAAGAATTGAAATATACAGGCAAAGAAGGAACAGATGCCATTATCCGACTCAAGAAGCTTCAATATTTGATTTTAGGTAAATTGCAAGAAGGTATGGAATTCGCAAAATTTCTAGCGTAGTAAGGAGTCTAAAGCCTACAGTTGTTAGTATGATTACACTTGAAGTAATTAGAATACGGTCTATTACTGACTGCGGGTGTGCTTATGGTCTCAGGAGGGATTCGTATCATGTTTTTCCTCCCGTCTATCAGGTAGACTGGCTCGTGGCCGACCTGGCTAGGAATTGCAGTAGCAACTTCTTGGCCCTGCATGAATTCGTGAGACATGCGCATGTTCAGAGAACTTGACAGTAATCAGTATCTGTCTTATGAGTGGAATTGAGGTGTTGATCCAGGTACTACGCCGTCATTGTTACCTCCAATTTCTCCCCCTGCGTTCTGATGAATTCCAACTGCTTCATCTGCTCGAAATGCAAAGTTTGAAGGATATTGCTGGTTGTCTTTTGGTGTTCTTCTTGCTTTCTGATGACTGTTAATGTGGTCGAACTGACCGAATTCTTCAACACGCATACAATTAGTGCAAGGCGAGATCTTTGACTCACTGATGGAAGACCCCAAACCAGGCTTTA